>CM028129.1:1096100000-1097350000 GCA_016271365.2 Neoceratodus forsteri | reverse complement strand
CAGATTGTCAACACAGGCATTTTGGGACCTCTGCTCATGAACAGTGTCACTGTAATTTTATTAATCTGTCCTGAACACTGATTTCCCACAGCGACCACGCATTTCTGCACCAGAAGTGCGAAAACACATTTCAGACAGGGTGTGAAAAATGACAGCTGTACTGTTCATAAGGAGGTGTGGAAAAATGCCAGTGTTGAAAATCTGGACGGAAAATATTACAAATTCGTGAACTTACGTGGGTGCGTGGAAACTGCACAATGCACACTTGTAACACAGTTATTTTATGGACTTTTGTCACCAAATTTTCAACATAGCCATTTTAAGACTTCTGCTCATGAACAGTGTCACTGTGATTTTCTTAATCTGTCGAACATTGATTTACGCACACCGACTGTGCCATTATGCTGCGCTACATGCTGCGAAACACATTTTGGGAGAGAGGTGAAAAATGACAGCTGTACTGCTGATAAGGAGGTGTGGTAAAATGGCAGTGTTGAAAATCTGGAGTGAAAATAGTAAAAATTAGAAGTTACGAGCATGCATAGGAACCTGCAACACACGCCATAAAACAGTCATTTTTGGGAATTATTTCACCAAATTTTCAACATAGGGTTTTGGGGCCTACCTCATGAACTGTGACACTGTCATTTCGTACTCAGTCCTGAAAGGTGGTTCCACACAGTGACCACAAAATCACCTTTCGGGACCAAACAACAAAATGACAGTGACTGAGTTCATGAGGTGGGGCCCCAAAAATCCCATGTTGAAAATTTGGTGAAGAAATTTCAAAACATGGCCGAGATATGCACCAAAGTTGAAAAAATAAAAACATTTATGCCATTATACAGCTTACTGGCATTTCTTCAGTTTGCAGTCGGCTTTGAAGACTGCAGATGTGTTCCCGGTCCACTGAAGACCATCACGCTGGGCTCTGGAGGTAAGTATGGGGTGAGGTGAGGGTGTGGGGAGGTGGGTGCACAGACGGTGGGAGCGGGTTGGGGAAGGGGGGGCAAGGTAGTCAACAAGGGACCATTTTTTGTTTATAGGTGTTTTTTTTCTTTGAAGAAGACCGTAGGTGCCGGAAGATGGTAAAAGCTGAGGGGGCTGAGGATCGGAAGGGCACTTATTGGGGTACAAAGGGCAGTTTTTCTAAACCAGTTTTTGCCATACCGATATATAATAAATGCACATTTATGATGACAATCATAATGTTAAGAATGCAGTTATACCATATAGGAATATTTAATGCAGTATATTGAGAGCTCAGCTGTCAACTCATTTCCTCCAAGAGCTCCATCTGAAGTTTGAACCATCCACTGCTTAACCTGATACAATGGCTGCTCAGGTGACCAGGTTTTCACCACTATTCCCAGCTGTTTTTGAACACCTATTGCTCTGTAAGTTCAAGGAGCACTGCCTGCTACATGATAGTTAATTTTAGTCACAACAGAAGTGATTTTAAGCAACTGATGTACAAGAACAGCCGAGAACACTGATAAAAACCTGCTCCAAGCCATGTTAAAAGGAACGCTCCTTTTACTATTTCAGATGTGAAAAAAAGAACTAAAGCAGACTCAAATTGTGGAAAGAAGGGTATCATACAAGTCAGTAGATGAGGGGCACTCTAAAATAGAATAAAAAAGTGGTCAAAATTTTCATTGGATTCTTGCACTCCTGCTTTCACATTATGCACGATTATAATACATTGTAAATAGTTTTGTTTCATGCAAGGCCTGGGGTCTGGAAACATTGATAAACTAAGTTTGATTTGATTTAACTGTAAGAGACAAATCACATAAAGAATAAAATACATCTAACTAGCTCATAGTCAGAGTTGTAATTCCTTCAGGGACAGAGCTGGACATCCTCCAACTATGTGTTTTATTTATTTATTCAGTACTAGGATTACAACAGTCTACTACACATGATTTATTTGCTAGCCTTCCCATGCACTGCTTCTGGAATCCAGTAGGCCAAAAAAAAAAAAAAGTATCAAAAGCCCATCTACCGGGTGGAGAAGTATTTGTTTTCATTTTATGTTAAAAAATACAGTAGTTTACTTTACTCTTAGTTTTTTTGTTTTAAAGCCCTGACGTAGATGATGATTAATAACAGACTACTAAGTCCAGTGGGCTCAGCCTCTGGCTTTCATGCAGTTGCATAGCTGGCTGCTGGCAAAACTGAAACACGAGGAGGTTGAATGGTGTGTGTGTCTGTGAGGTTACAAAAAGAAGTCAGTCATAGCACAGCACTGGTTAACAATGAATCCAACCACAGCCTTCTGGATTACAGTTTTTTAATGTTAAAACTACGACCTCAGTTGTCACAGATACTTTTCGCCCGTGCATGGGCTCTTTTGATACTCCTTTTTGCCCATTCAGTGAGTTCTACAAGCAGTCATGTGAAGGCTAGCAAATAATTTTCAGTTGTGACTGTAAAACGACTCTGTGTCCCAGTCCACTTACTGGTAAAAAAATGAATTGTTACCTTTAAGTTACATGCTTGAACTTCTTGGCATCTGGCCCTGCATCTCACAACTGTCATGAAGTTTACATTAATCACATATCATGCTCCTTCAGTCAGGTTCCCTTCTACAAGCCTATGTTTGCTCCATCATTGCAAAGCAGAAGCAGCAAACAAGTAATTATGAATACCTCTCACATGTCTCCTATTTTACCCTCAAAATCAAAATAAAAAGTGCTAAGTCCCACAGTAGAAAGCTGATGTAAACTCAAACCTTAAAGCAGAAATTGTTCACATTATATAATGCTAACATTAACTTTGAGCAATATAAGCATTGAAACAAACAGAATACCATACTCAATCTTTTGTCACTGAAGTAAGGGACAGAGCTGCTCAAAAAGAAATGAAATGATGAGGAACAGTGTGGGGCTGGGGCACTGGTCAAGATACTTGAAGATACTGGTGCTGCACTCATGTTTTCAAGGTTTTGAGTTTGCATCTTTGTGGTTGATTATGTCTTATGTGTCACTCATGTAATTTATTCCGTGGACCAGTGCCCCAGCCCCACATGGTTGATCCTCATTTATTGTCATGTATTTTTGAGCATCTCTGTCCCTCTCTTGTCACTTCAATGACAAAATGTTGAGGCATGGTATTGTGTTTCTTTCTTACCAGGATTTATTTAATGCCCCAACCAATATACTGTTCACCCTTCAGCCAGCTGCTTCACAAGGCTGGACAAGCAAGCAATGAAATCACCTAGGTCAATCAAACTTCGTGGCTTTCAAATCAGTGTGATGAATGTTGAAGACACCAACAGGTTGCTCTTCCTGCAGAAATGCAGCGTCCCTGGCTCACTGTCCCAACACCCAGCTCAGTAGAATTATGCCTCTCTGCTTGTTCACAACAGAATGAAGGGGCAGAAAATGGGGATCACAAGTTTGCAGTTGACACCAAGGTCAGGATGCAACAGACAAAAATAAAGCAACTAAAAGCATCTATAGAGATCTGGATAACATAGTAGAGTTGGGAAAGTCGTGGGATGTGAAGTTTTAATGTAGTAAATGCACTGTGCTGCTGCTGCATCTAGAAAAGAGCAACACTAAGGCCACCAATTATTTAAATGATGCTGAACTAAGACAGAATTATTAAGAGAGGGATTTTGGTTTTATAACAACAGACTTAAAACAAGGGCATCATCAGTATGAGTGAGATGGTTTGTTAAAAGGCAGCGCAGGTAATATGCAGAATTCAACTTTGTAAGGTGGTCAAGGGAAATAATGGCATTCATGTACATGTGAGGCTTCCATTAGAATACTGCTGCCAATTCTGAAATCCTAATCACAGCTGTGAGGACATAAACTCAAGTAAAGTGTTCATAGTAGCAGTTCTTTTTCCATTCCATTCCAGTACTGGAGAAAGGAAGTATCCATGGGTCCTGACCTGCCGTGGCCACCAGATGTTGCGATATGTCATTTATTGTGCACGTCTGCTACTCACTTGCTGTAAGGGCTGTCTCTTTGAAAAAAAAAATCACTCTTTCCCCAATTCCCATAGTGTCCCCCATGTCCATATCGAGCAACTGAAAGATAATGTACTACATGCAAACCCATATACATGTAAATAGGTTTGCTTTAAAAACAGATATATTGACAATTATTCCTCACATAGCACTCCACATTTCCCCACCTGGAACAGTACTCCTTCACACAGAACCACCACAAGTACAGCCTGAGCAGAGGTTGATACTCTCCCCCAACCCACCCATGGTACGAAAAAGTACATCTTGGAGGGAGAGATAGACAAGTATCTGATTAAACACCCCTAGAAGCAGGCATCTTAAGGGGAACTGAATACAGAATAATGGATTTCTTCTATAATGCGCAGCATCGTGCTCAGTACAAGATGAATAGTATGTTATTTAATATCACAGTTACATAATGCAAGTACACTAGTTTACAGTGCGGTTATACTAAACAGGAACAGTATACTGTAGTTGTACCAAATGGTATAACAGCAATAATTATACTAAACAAAAAAATGGAATCCATTCTATAATGATCACCCCAGCTTCTCATGGTGTGTTGTTAGCAGGGTGGACTCAGATACTGTATAAATGAAATAGTTTTGTGAACTAAGTTCTGCATTATCTTCACAATTTACTTTGCCAATCTCTGACTAGTCAGTCAGTTATTTCACTTAACATCCTCCCCATGGCCAATGCAATGCTCCCTCAGTAACCCAGCATACTTTAAAGTACTGTTTAGTGTAACTGTGATATTAAATAACATACTATTCATCTGGTGCTGAGCCTTTTGCTGCATATTATAGAGGAATCCCATTAGTCTACTCCCTACTAGGTCACCCACCTCTGGGGAAAAAAATAAAACAGGCACTTGTGGCTCCTGGTTCAGTTCACCTCCTTATCCCATTACCAAAACAAAACAAAAATTATAAAAAAAATCAGTGTATACCTGTTTGGTTGCTGGCAAATGAGCAGTAGTAGTGGGAGCAGCAGCAGAGAGAGGGAGGGAGAGTGAAGTGAAGTCCTCTTTGGTTCTCACTCAGGGTTCTGTTCTGTTCTTCTGGACTTCTTCACTTGACTCAATGACCAGCCTTCCCATAATTGTAACTGGCACCACTGTACTGAGTCCGACCAACCCAATATTTAAGGGAAACTTTTAAGGGCAAGCAGACCGGCAAACGCAATGTCAGGAGCCAATGACACTACACGCACCGAGTCTCACAGAGATGGACTTGTCTGGAGTGGACTGCTAGACTTCTGGGAGGACCAATCACCAATAACATTGGCAACTGGGAAGCGAGTGTGACTGGTGGGGCAGTGGCTCCGCTAGGCTACAACTTAGGACTATGTCTGGCACTGGAGTCTGGCCTGAGGGGCTGCCTGTCCTGAGGCTGTCAGAACTCACTCGCAGCACTGGTCGCACTCCCTCGTAGCAGCACTCACTCACACAGGGGTCCCGTACTGGTCTGGTGGCAAGCAGGGTGAAATAATCATGGCCGTCAACTGACTTGGTTCAGCTCAGACTCAGCAGCAAAATACAAAAAAATTTAATAAATTAAATAAAAATATAGTTTAAATCCCAATCGGCCACAGCCTTAGTGAGATGTGGGATGATGCTGGATCAACTGGAGAGTTGAGTAGCAAGAATCAACCAAGTCTGCCTGTCTGGGTCCAACTCCGAACACAACCTTACCAACACCATCAACAAAGCCAGTTTAAGCAAGCAAGGGCGAAGTAGTCAGTCACTCAGGAGCAAATGGGATCGGTGTGGTAATGAGGGGCTATCTGTATACCTCCCGCCCTGGCTTCTCTGCTCAGAACTTCACACCAGAGTCAGGCATTCTTTCAAATAAAATTAAAATAATTTATGCCCCTCTGTTGTTGTTGCTGCAGGTGGTAGGGCAGACCTGGAGGTGCCCACACATGCAGGAGGACAAGCTAAGTGTCAAATCCGCAATCTAGGGAACAAAGATTTGTTAAGGGCAGGGCTGATGGATCATGGATGGGCTCCTTAAATTAACAGGACATGAGAGAAAGTTCTGCCGGAGTTGTACATTAGAACCGTTATCAACCGCTTTGCAGTTATGTAAGAGATAACGACTCAACTTTACAACGCCGCTGGGACTGGGAAGCACTAACACTTATACTTTCTCTGTCTGAGAGACAGGACAGCAGCTTGCAGATGTTTTTAATGATCTTTCTTCTGTTGTGTTTGGTGGGGGAGCAAGGCGCTGTGGCAGATTCAAGAGGCAAGAAGAGCAGAGCACTGCTAAATGTCAGGCACTGACATGCAGGCATTGAAACAGTGAAATAAATAAATGAAAAGGCCAATCTATTTTCGGCCTGAAAAAGTGGGAATGCGGATGCTCCCCCTCGCCCCCCTCCCCCCCCCCAGTTCCTGCGCCTATGAAGAAGACGACGTGGGACTTTTGCCATGCTGGGGTGGGCTCCCAGTGTGGCATCTGGAAGGTTATTTTTTTTGGGGTGGGGGCGGTGGAGCCGACGGGGGATTGGGCACCCTCCTCGGACATACGGATGTTAGCCACGCCCGGGTGAGCTCCCAGCGTGGCACCTGGAAGTGTCTTTGGGGGCAGCAGAAGGACATTTGCCACGGTGGGGTGGGCTCCCAGCGTGGCACCTGGAAGTGTGTTTGGGGGGGCAGTGGAGCTGATGGGGGATTGGGCACCCCTGTCGGCCATAAGGTGTGGGGGGATTGCATGAGCATGCTGGGGTGGGCTCCCAGCGTGCACCTATGTGTTCGTTGGGTGGGGACGAACTGTCTATGACAGTTCAGATCCAGTGCTGACATAGGCAATTTGCATACTGCCGATGGCAGTACGCAAATTGCCTGCGGCGGTATTTTTCTTAGAGTTGTATGCCTCTGCATCTGAACGGCTGTCATAGACAGCTCGGACATTCATTGGCACAGTGCAGCCATGCCTGCAAAAGGGAGCTGGGCATTGAAAGTGGGGGAGGCACACCTACGAAAACTCGTATGGTGGCACTATGTTTCTTGCACATGCATGCAAACAAACATAAAAATGAGCTGGGCATGAATTCCACTTACTGATATATGTTCCTAATGGGCATTGTGGTCAAACTGTTTTTACTCATATTCTAATTGGCTTCATTTGCTGCCATTTTCTTAGCTGTGCTATCTTTTGTGGGGAATTTCATAGCTGTGTGCACAAGTTCAAAAGTATGTTAAGTGACAGTCTTAACATGTAGGCATGTTTATATTTATTTGTTAAAGGTAAAATGGATACCACAGTGGCCCAAAGGCTGTAGAAGGGGCTTGCACAGCTAATATAGTATCTGCACCACATCTGTGTTTCACATAAGCCAGAGTATGTAGAAGCAGGAAACTATCTAAAATCACAGAAGACGTTGCATTCAATCGAGTTATTTTGGTCGTGCATGTTCAAAATTGGGCTGACAAGTTTGCTTACCCGCAGTAGTCTCTCAGTGTCTGCTTCCAGAAGCGCGAACTGCACTGCATGTGTAGAGTACTGGCTTTTTATTTCAAGAGGGGCCAAGAGGCAGAACCCTGAAAGAACCATGAGATTTCGACTCTCTCAGGCTGAG
Source organism: Neoceratodus forsteri (assembly GCA_016271365.2). NCBI lineage: Eukaryota > Metazoa > Chordata > Ceratodontiformes > Ceratodontidae > Neoceratodus > Neoceratodus forsteri. The sequence goes on along the minus strand of CM028129.1, from coordinate 1,097,342,427 downwards.
AATACATTGAGGCAGCCATGGGGCAGAAAGCACCCACTAAACTTCATGGCTCGGTGTGTTGTATACAGTTGCTAAGCAACTGTATTCTCAGCCTGAGAGAGCCAAAATCTTGCGGTTCTTCCAGGGTCCTGCCCCTTGGCCCTTCTTGAAATACAAACCAGCACTCTACACATGCAGTGCAGTTTGTGCTTCTGGAAGCAGACACTGAGAGACTACTGGGGGTAAGTAAGCTTGTCAGCTCAATTTTTGACATACATTTGCAAAGTAACTCACTGAATGCATTGTCTTCTGTTATTATAGATACAGTTTTTTGTTTCTACATACTCTAGCTTATGTGAAACACAGATGTGATGCAGATACTAAACTAGTTGTGTAAGCCCCTTCTACAGCCTTTGGACCACTTTGGTATCTATTTTATGTTTAACAAATAAATATAAACATGCCTACATGTCAAGACTGTCACTAAACATGCTTTTGAACTTCAAATCAAATCAACATTTATTTGTAGTGCGCTTTTCAAAGTAACGAAGCACAAATACATAACAAGGATAACATACATCAGTAATAAATACAAATATAAAAACATTTAAAAGGCAACAGGATAGACTAGATGTTATATTCAAAAAGCTAATTCAAATAAGTAGCTCTTCAATGAAGCCTTAAAAGACTCAGTGGACAGGCACTCTCTGATCCGACGAGGTAGAGAATTCCACAGGGTTGGGGCCACAAAAGAAAAAGCTCTGGCCCCAGATGACTGAAAACAAACCCTGAGAATCTCTAACAATCCCTCGTTGGCAGAATGGAGTGGGCAGAGAGGGCAGTAGGGCTGAAGGAGATCTTGCAAGTAGCCCGGTCCCAGTCCGTGTAGGGTCTTATAGGTCAGTAACGTGACCTTGAAGGTGATCCTCCATCGCACCGGCAGCCAGTGCAGTTTGCATAGCACAGGTGTGATATGGCAAGTTCTTGGTAACCCAGTCAACAACCTGACTGCAGCGTTCTGCACCAGCTGCAGGCGATGGAGATCCACCCCCCGGCAACCCTAGATATAGAGCATTGCAGTAGTCAAGACGTGAAGAAACAAAGGCGTGAACCAACACAGGGAGGTCATCGTGCGGAAAAAGGTGTTTTATCTGGGCTATATTCCTCAGATGGTAAAAGGAGGACTTGACAACGGCTGACACCTGTGTCTTAAGTGTCAACTCGCTGTCAAGTATTACGCCCAGATTCCGCACCTGTTCAGAAGGTCTCAACTGGTTACCCCCTAACACAAGGCCAGAGGAAGACCCAGGAGTCAACTTCTCTACATGGTGACCCGGGTCCACCACCAACACCTCAGTCTTGTCTGGATTCAGTCTCAACCAGTTAGCACTCATCCAGTCCTGAATCTCAGTGAGGCAGTTGTTAAAGACCGATAATGCATCATTATGTTCGGGTACAAAGGACATGTAGAGCTGAGTGTCATCTGCGTAGCAGTGAAAACTCAGCCCATAACACCTTATAATGTCTCCCAATGGCAGCATATACACCATGAACAATATGGGGGAAAGCACAGAACCCTGCAGCACCCCACAAGGCAGAGCAAAGGGAGCAGAGGAAAAAATTCCTGATACTACCCTTTGAGCTCTGCCCGGAGGAAAGAATGGAACCATCTGAGGACTGTCCCTGACAGTCCACAGAGCAGCCGCAGGCATTCTAGCAACATCCCATGGTACACGGTGTCAAATGCTGCAAAGAGATCAAGGAGGACCAAGATCGAATGGTTCCTCCGATCTCTCACTATTAGGAGATCATTCAGTACTCAAACCAACGCCATCTCAGTACTGTGCCTCTTCCTGAAACTGGACTGGAGAGGATCATAGACTTCATGGGTGGTAAGAAAGTCATCGAGCTTTAACGCGACTACTTTCTCAATAACCTTGCCAAAAAGGGCAGGTTAGAGATCGGTCTGTAGTTAACGAGACAGTCTGGGTCAAGGGAAGGTTTCTTTAAAAGGGGTGTCATGATGGCCTCTTTCAGGAACACCCCTTGGTCCAATAAGCACCAGACTATCTCAGCAAGAACTGGTCCGATCGCATCCACGCACCCCACAAGGAGGGGCGTAGGACCAGGATCCAAACTACAGCAAGTTGGTCACAAGCCCTGGACAATCTTCATGATATCCTTGATCGCTGGCTGGTCGAAATCTGTCCAGGCAGACCAAGGGCCTGTGACCTTGCATCAATCACTGCCGTGCTCATTTGAATGCGTTTTGTGGATCTCTGACCTGATCGATGACACCTTATCATCAAAGAACCGAGCAAACTCATCACACTTTATTTGTGAAAAAGCTCTCTGACCCCGCAGGTAGGCTGGATTGCACAGCCTGTCCACAGTCTGGAAGAGCTGAGCTGGTCGATTCCTTGATGCAGCTATCTCCCTGGACAGGAATTCTGCCTTCTTATGGGAGATTTCTGATTGATAGTCCGTATAAAGGGCAATTTATCTAAGCCAGTTGCCTTCCAGGCCGGATTTCCGCCAGCAGCGTTCCAATCTTCACCCTACTCTCCTCAACTCCCTCAATGCCCCATCAAACCAAGGGGACCGAGGGCAGAGGGAGAGGGGGTGAATACGGATGGGTGCTATGGAATCCAGAGCCTTCAGCACCATATTATTATAGTGCACTACTAAGACATCTGATTCCATGCACGCCATAGGCCAACTCGATAGGTCCAGCACCGCCATCAGACCCTCAGGGGTTACACCCCTCAAAGGACAGTACTGGACTGTCTCCAAAGGGGTTGGTCTCATCGGGGGGGCCACGAAATTAAACCTTATAGAGTGATTGTCCGACCACCCAACTGGTTCCACCACCAGTTCCCTGATCTCTGTCCCCAGGGTGAACACCAGATCCAGAGAGTGACCCTGAATATGGGTTGCAGCGGTAACAACCTCTGTAAAGCCCAATGAAATCATCAGTTGTAGAAAGTTTTGGCCAAAATGCGAGAGTTCGTCTTCGACCCAGGCATTGAAATCCCTGAGAACCAACCACCTGGAGGGTTCCAACACCATGTCGACAATGAAGTCTGCAACTTCCTGCAACTTGTGCACACAGCCATGAAATTCACCACAAAACGTAGCACAGCTAAGAAAATGGCATCACATGAAGCCAATTAGAATGTGGGTAAAAACAGTCTGACCACAACGCCCATTAGGAACATGCATCAGTCAGTGGAATTCATGCCCTGCTAATTTTATTTTTACCTGTTTCAGAACAAAAGTAGTGATATTCACAGTATCACTAACCAGGAGGAAATTTGGCAGTCTGTCATATTCACAGGTTAGCATTTAAACCATACAAATAAGTTAATTATTTTCATGAAAGTATATAATCACCAAAAATCTTCCTGATCATATACACAGTAACTTCAAGGCCTTGAAGCAGTAAGACATTTATCTGAAGAAAGGAATCTTCCTAGTCAATCTTCTAAGAAAGGTTTGTGGGACAGCTTTTCAACAGAACAATGTTTTGAATACTAGAATCAAGCAGCTGGTTATTGTTTTATGGGAACATGTTAAAGATGTATACACAAACTGAAGTTGAAATGAAAATCATGAAGAAAAGTATGTTAAATGATAATACTACAGAGGTAAATGAATATATGACAAGAAAAGAAATAGATATGTAGCTGACAGAGTGACGCTGCCGGATGTCTAGTGTCTCTGCACCTCTGCCTTGGCAGTATGTTGTTCATGTAAATGGTACATATGTCAATTTATTTTAGCTATATTTTTGTTTATGCTTAAGAATGCGAGAACTATAGTATGTAAAGTTTGAACCAGAGTTAAATAACAATAGTAATCGTACACCAAGATATGCACGTCAGAGCGTGTTTGGCGTGTTCGGCGTACTAGGCAGAAAGAAGGAATATTGTTGTGAGACTGGAACTTGTACTGGGGATTATAACAACTAAAGGTAAACGGTAAAAGGTAAAAGGTTAAATTCTTTTTAACTTAATAAAGGCAAAGCCATGGAGTCTATATTAAAAACTGTGGATGGTCGCATAGCTACATTGTGTACAAAATGTAACATGTACAAACTAGATGTTAACATGGTAACTGGTACGGGCTATATATGTCCAAAGTGTAACAAAAATAAAGAACTAGAACAGGAGATTAGTTTATTTGACAATAGATTAAGGGCATTAGAACAAAGCCAGTTTGAAACTAGGAAAAGGCTTCAGCTACTAGATACCTTTAATACTGGCTGTCAAACACAAGTTGGGCCCACAATAGAAAACAGTGTACCTGACACAGCTTTATGTAAAAGACGTAGGCATGATACCGAGGTAGTGGATAATGAAGAGGAGTGGCTCATGGCACAGTATCTTAAACCAGCCAAAAAAGGTAGAAAATCAGGTTGTTTTAATATCCCTATTTTTAACAGTTTTGATCCTGTCATTGACTTAAATGAAGCTACCAGTATCAGTAATGCAAATAATACTGAGGATTCTGTAACTTTAGACAAAAACTGTGGATCCATAACTCAGAAACCGAGTACTAACAATATCTTGGGACCAACTGCACAGCTAAACAACGCTAATAGCAATGTTCTAGGAAAACGTATCACACAATATGTTCTAATGTAATTAATGAGTGTGCTCAGATGGATCTACCAATCATGAATGACAGAATAGACCTGAACAACTCTAAAGAAATTTTTGTACTGGGTGATTCAATGATTTCCAAATTAGACAGACAAATATGGGATATAAATAAATCAACATGCACTTTGTCTTGCTTTCATGGGGCCAAATTGCAGGACATTGCTAAAATGTCCAAACAGATTTTACAAAACAGTGTAGAACCCATGGTAATAATACATGCAGGAATCAATAAGAAAAAAATACTCACCTTGGTAATGTTGTTTCTTCTAATGGAGTCTTGCTATATTATGACAATTGCAGTATGACCGCAGGTTAGAACTGCTCCGGAGGTGAAATAGTTAACTTTCCATGCAGGCATGGAACTTAGAGTGCGAGCTTGGTTGAAAACTCTGTCTGTTGTGCTTCAAACGCAAACTGTCAGATCTTTACGAGCTAAAACTTATTAAGGTTCTGTGTGGAAGCTGTAAACCTACACTAGCCAACTGGCTACTAACATAAACACTCATTTTTGGCCTAAAACAAAGACTCAAGTCAGGAGACCCAAAAATGCAAAAACACAACACCAATTCACCCAAAAAGGTAGGTGAAAAACAACAAGGTGGGCATCAAAAAGTGCCAACCCTGTACTGCCCACCCACATCCCCAAAACAGAGGTTCTGAGAGGGGCAGGCAGGAGGAGGTCATTATAGCAAGACTCCATTAGAAGAAACAACATTACTAAGGTGAGTAATTTTTCTTCAAACAACATGAAGTCTTGCTATATTATGACAATTGCAGACTACACAGCAGTACCCCATGGAGGAGGGACAGAACTCACCTAGGAAATAGGCTCTGAAGCACGGTTGTGTTAAACCCAGCATCACCTCCCAGCCTGGATGTCCAGGGAGTAATGCTTGGTAAAAGTGTGAACTGTTTTCCAGGTAGCTGCTGACATATTTCTAGAATAGGAATGTCTCTGGCAGCAGCCAGAGAAGCAGCTGTACCTCTGGTAGAGTGAGCCCTCAGGCCTGAGGGGGAACTTTACCCAACTTCTCATAGCAGAATTGATGCAAGAGACAATCCACCTGGCAATGGATCTTTAGTGGCTGGTTTCCTTACCAACTCGCCATAGGTGAGGAACAGTTGAAGGAGTCAAACCCATGACCTTGGTATGCTTTTTGTAGTAACTAAGGGCCTCTTCACATCTAGGCTGTGCAGCATCCTCTCCCAGAGGAGGAGTGGTCAGTGAAGTACACTGGAAGTGAAATAGATTGATTAAGGTGAAAATCTGAAACCACCTTAGGCAGGAACTTTCTGTTAGTCCGAAGGACCACCTTATCTCTGTGAAAAAGATAAACTCCTGCTCCACTGACAACGCTTGTAATTCACTTATGCGTCTGGCAGAGGTGATGGCTACCAAAAACACAGTTTTCCAAGTCAAGTACTTGAGCTCAGCTGAAGACAAGGGCTCAAGGGGTTGCATAAGCTGAGCAATGCAAACATTAAGATCCCAGGCAGAGGCAGGATCCTGAATGGAGGGTTGGTGAAACAACCCTTAAAAACTTGGAAAATACAGGATGAGCTGAAAGGAAGAGGATTTACCTGCTGAAATAAAGCAGACAAAGCTGCCAAGTGCACCTTCAGGGTAGCTGGTCTCAGCCCCAAAGAATTCAGGTGGACCATATAATCCAGGACTGTGGGTAGATCAGCAGATGCTGGGAAATATGCTTTTCAGGCACCATATGGAAAACCTTTTCCATTTGGAATTATAAGTAGCCTGGTGGAAGGCTTCCTTGCGGCCTTCAATATATCCATTACACCTTGGGAAAGGTGTAAATCAGCAAACTCTAACTCTTCAAGAACCAAGCCTTGAGATTGAGAGATTTTAGATTCGGGTACCAGACCCTTCCCTGGGCACAGGTTAACAGATTGTGATTCCTGGGAAGGGACAGGGGAGATGGACTGCTAAGGACAGCAGGAGTGGATACCAGGGCTGTCTGGCCCAATTCGAGCTATCAGAATGACTTTGCATGATTGGGATCTGATTTTGACTAGCACTTTGAACAGGAGAGGAAAGGAGGGAAGGCATAGAGAAACTTCCTCCCAACTGAGGGCTAAGGCATCCAGTGGGAGTGGAGCCCAACACTGGGGCCTGCAGCGAAAAAGAGGAAGTTAGTGATTGTCTGGGGCTGCAAAAAGATCTATCTGCGGGGTGCCCCATCTGGCAAATACTACTCCCAAGACCAGGGGATCCAGTGACCATCCGTGGTGGCCCTGGGAAATCCTGCTGAGAGCATCTGCCAGGACATTGTCCTTGCCTGGGAGGTGAACTGCTGTAAGGGAGGTGTTCAGGGAGTAAGCCAGAGACCACAACTTCATTGCTTCGGTGCACAAGGCCGTAGACTGAGTGCCCCCTTGCTTGTTGATGTACCACATTGTAGTGGTGTTGTCTATTCTGACCTGAATACTCTTGTTCTGAACAGATTTGGAAAGCTTGAGTGCTATAAAAACTGCTCTGAGCTCCAACAGGTTGATGTGGAGCAGAGATTCCTGGGGAGACCACAGACCCTGGGTGGTGAGGTGTCGCCATGTGAGCTCCCCAGCCCAAGAGGGACGATCTGTAGTAAGGATTAGAGAATGAGACTGAGTGACAAAGTAACCCCTTGTCTCAGGTTGCTCTGATCCTGCCACCACTGTAGGGCTTGGATCAGGGTCTGAGTTACTGGGATCAGCGGTAAGAAGATCCTTCTTTGAGACCAAAAGCTCTCAAATGGAACTGGATGTCCCTCATCTGAAATCTTGCTCCTTGCACAACTGCTGTGGAAGCAGTCATGTGTCCTAGGAGCTGCAGAAAATGCCTTGCTGGCCGGGAGACCTGCAGGTAAATGAGGAGGCCAGGAGACTAGGGTCTGCCCTGTCCAGGGGAGAAGGACCTGGCTTCCTGTGTGTTCAGTTCTGCACCTATGAAGGTAAGAAGCTGGACCGGCTCTAGAACTGACTTTGAGAGATTCAGAAGGAAACCTAGAGAGGTAAGCAGTTGCTGCGTTATCTGAAGGTGTAAATTGACCTGGTGTGGGGACTGGCCTACTAAGAGACAATCGTCCAGGTAAGGAAAGATGGAAATCTTTGCCTTCTTAGGTAGGCAACTGCTACAGCCAGGCATTTGGTGAATACTTGGGGCAGAAGTGAGCTCAAGGGCATTGCTCTGAACTGGTAGTGGCCTGAGGGCAGCTCACAACCTGAGGTACTTTCATGGGAGCTCTGATGGGAATATGGAAGTAGGCATCCTTGAGGTCCAGGGAAGCTAGCCAGTCCCCTGGCCTTAGAGAGGGTAGGATAATTCCCAGAGTCACCATTTTGAACTTTAGCTTTAAAGGTGCTTGTTTAAATATCTGAGATCCAGGATGGCTGCCATTCTCCTGTCTTTTGGGGTAAGGAAGTACCTGGAGTACAAACCTTGCCCTGGTGTAGGGAGGAACCCTTTCCACAGCTCTGAGAGCCAGGAGGGTAGAGACCTCTGCCTCTAGGGCGAGTGCCTCTGATGGAGTTGCAGGTGGAAAAGATCTGGTTCTCAGCTTTGGAAATTTTTTGAAGCTGAGAACCAGTCCCTGGCTTACTACTTCCAGGACCCACTTGTCTGATGTTAAAGACTTCCAGTCCTGGACAAAGTAAGCCAGCCTGCCCCCTACAGGTAGAGGAGAATTGGCCCTGGCAGTCCCATCAGGGTGCCTGCTTGGCAGGGGCTTTGGGCTCAGGGGTGGAAGCAGACCTGCTTGTACCCCGTCTGCCTCTCCCTCTAAAGAACCCCCTATGAGCATAGGCGGAGGAGGAAGCTTGGGCTTGGTAAAAAGGCCTATGAAAAGGCCTGCCCCTGCCTCTAGGAAGCTGCTTTTGAGGAGTGGCCTGCCTTCCTTGGCCTGTGCACCCTATAGGTGGTCCTATATTCATCCATTTCTTCATGTAATTCTCTGTTTGCTCCCCAATAGAGAATTTCCCACAACAGCAAAATCCATGGCCTTAGACTGGGTATCCTGAGACAGGTAGTACATCTGAGCCAAGCCATCCTGCTAGTGCCACAGATGTAGCCATGACTCTTGATGAAACATCATTAGAGTCCACTGCAGCATGAAATTGCACCTTAGATGCCTCAATACCATCCATAGCCACCTGTTCCAGCTCCCTGGCAAGCTGGTCAGGACTTGTTTCGCTAGGGCCAGCACAGTATCCCTTCTGGATTTCTGGTACCTAGAGCATAAGTCGTATAATTTGCTTGTCTGAGTCCCAAACATGCTGCCATGTACTGTTTCTTTGCCATAGCATCAATCTTCCTGGAGTCCTTCCTGGGGTAGCTAGGGGAATATTAGCCTTGTCACAGGCTGCAGCCTGCACTACCCCCACATGGCTGCATTGTTGAGTGAGGAAATCAGTGTCGGTATACTGATAAGGTATACCTCTTGTCCATCCTTTTGTCCACAGGAGGTATAGTGTGAGGAGTTTTTAAAAGTTTTACTGTCTGTTTCCGAAAAGATTTATGCAAAGGAATAGACAGTCTCCTAGACTCCGGAATATCCATCATTTCTACATAGTCTGGCTCCTCTTGGTCATCAACAGCTTCCTCAACAGGAGCTGGAGAGTTTCAACAACTTTTCATAGAACATGAAATGAGAAGGGACTCAGAAAGTCTTGGAGGAGAAACCCTAGGGGTCTATCTGGAGAGATGTCCGGATCAATGGGCACATCCAGATCTTCAAAACCATATTCACTCTCCTCATATTCCTCTTCCCCCTCCCCCGGTTCATAAAAATCCTCAAAATCATAATCTTGAACCGGTGGAACCAGCCGAACCGAACGCTTACCTGAAGGTGTCGGTTCGGTCGGAACCGGAGAGAGAGACTGGACAATTTGAATTGCTTTAGCTATTTCCTCAGCAGTTGGGGAGAGAACTTTTGGCTCTACACTAGCTGACTTTCTAGTCCTTTTTGCTGGAACCGGCTCCTCAGAACCGGCTCTTCGTTTGCCCGAGGAAGTATCGCCCTGGTCAGAGGGCACTCCCTCCGGTTCGGTTGGCACCGAACTGGGCTGGCCATCCAGGTCAGCGGACTTCTTGGCCTCCCTTTCCCTGAGCTTACCAACTCTCTTATCTATTGTGGCAGCAGGGAAATTGTGACAAATCTGGCAGTCTGAATTGAGGTGGTCAAACCCCAGACAATAGACACATGTGGTGTGTGGGTCAGCCTTAGCAAGAGCTTCCCCACAAACACTACAGTGTTGAAACCCAGTGGGTCCGGTTTTTCTTTTGGGTTTCTCAGACATAATGCCAGTGTAACCCTCCCCACCCCTGTCCTCTTACCAAAACGACAGGTGGCATGCTGTTGGCATTTGGCAGCAATACCTGGTGGGGAGCTGTATATCTACGGGTTTGGGGAAGGATGAGGCTACCTGGCACAAGAGACCTAGGTTTGACTACTCTGTACAGGGGCACCCAAGTAAATCCAACTACAGGAAGCAATAACTGTAATGTCCAGACCAGACTTGGGATTTTTCAGTGTGGCTTTATTTATTAACTCACTGAACATAAACAAAGCTCTGCATGGTCCCCCACAGGGCTACGTAACTGTAATGCAGATTAGAGGTTAAACACAGCGGTCCATTTGAGGAATGAACACTTTACAACAGTTGTCTGGCTTTGGACCCACCAGGCACTCAGCCTGGACTTTGCATGCACATTGGATACACAGCCCAACTGGCCCGGCTCCCCTGCCGGCCACTCTACTGACGGTCCACTTGGCGAATGAACCCAAACTCTACTTGGAAAGATATCCCATCAAACAAGGAGGCTCCCAAACTGTGGCTCCTCACACCACTTGAAGTCTGCATACTCCTAGAGAGATTTTGTTTTCGAACTTCCAATTCGAAACTCCCATCAAACAGGGAGACTCCCATCAAACAAGGAGTAATGTTCCCATCCTGTGGCTCCCACACCACTTGAAGTCTGCGACTCCTAGAGAGATTTTCAAGTTGCGGCCCACGCCTGGGTACCCACCCCATCACTGGCCATGCTTTAGAGGCGAGTAGGCAAAACAGAAGAAACTGAGAGGTGGACCTGGTTACTAAAGATGGGGATCTATCCACCTCCAGCCTCCCACAGGCCATACCCGCCATTTCTCTGAACACACAGAAACTTCAGGACTGTAAAACTGTAAATTGCATGGTGGATGAACTGATGCACCCCCTCTACTGTGAACTCTAAATCCATTTAAACTTTAAACTGACTGCTCCATTTGTTCGTCCTAGTGTATATAGTGCTCCCAAACAGCAGTCCCCAATAAAACCATTTGAAACTTGAAACTGAATTGACTGCTCCCGTTGTTCGTCCTAGTGTATATAGTCCTCCCAAACAGCAGTCCCCAATAACATTTCCTGACTAAAAAACAGTTGTTTGCCCCTTACACTGGAGCCAAACACTCACCCAATCATTGCAGGGCCCCACAGGTGAAGTCCTTTAACCTTTTCTGTGTACCCAAACAGACAAAGTAATTTCAGGTAGCTTTTCCTTGGTGGGAAAAGGGATTGCCTCTGGAACCCACAGAGACCTTTTTCCTACCCTCTCGGAGGGAGGGGCACTGAGACCGAGGGACAGTCTCCACCACTTGAAGAATGGTGAAACACAGAAAACTTCCTTCTGTGTGGAGGCAAAACTCAAACTACAGTCTGATGCTTCCTTCTTGCTCAAGGACAAACGGAAGACTGGCTTTTCAAATTCCCAAGGTTCTAGAACTACTCTGAGCTGAAGATTCCAAATGTGGCTCATGCAGCTGTAACAATTCTATAATGATGTCATCTCTCCAGTCTCAGCTGTGACTGAGGACAGAGTGAGACAGTGTGAAACCCATTTAACTGGAGTTTCAAAGCTGCCTTCCTGCCTACCACTAGGTCTTACTGGGATTCTAGTAACCCGGTAACAAAGGGTTACACTCGCCCTTGACCAGGAAAATGACTGTCCCCAGTCATTGTGTACCTGGCCTTAGGCCATCCCACCCTATGTGCTACCTGCGGAGGGGGGTGATCAGGCCCCCTCCTACCGTGTGCGAGCACAGGTAGGCAACACTAAGGGCCTAGAGGCCTATAGCTGACATTTCAGCCTCTACTCTATCCACTTACTATGGACACCTAGTGGCTCTGGTAGAACCGTCCAGAGCATAGCCCTGATAGATCAGCACTGCAATCCCTACGGCCGTTCAGGACCACAGCCTGTCTATCCTTCCTAACCCTCTAGGGAAAACCTATCTGCCTCTACATAACATCCCAAATAAAAACAAAACCCGGGGACCTCCCCAACCTTTGGCAGCCTACAACTACAACATTAGAAACACAAACAGTTCTTTAATTTCTAAACATAAGCACTGAAATGAGGAACTCCAATGAGCCCCTCCTCCTCTTCTTGTCTTCTGTTCTTTCTTCCAGGAACACCTGTAGAAAAGACAAAAAAACAACAAAAAACAAAACACCCTAATCTGCATTTACGATCCACCTAAATAATAATGACTACAACAACAACAACCACAACCCTTACCGTACAGGATAAACAAAACACTAAACAATCCCAAAAAGAAAAAAAAAATATATTTTTTTTTTTAGAAAAGTAGAAAAGACAGTATATACATTAAGTACAGAAATGACATTGATAACAATACACTTTTTGGGGGGGATGGAATGCCCTAAATGGCCCACTAGTGACTACAAGGCCCGAAGGCCAGTCCATTAAAGAGTCTCTCCTGGGCCGGAGCCCCGTGAACATAGTCTTTTAAGGCCATAATCCTGAAGGGAAGAGTCTTTGCGGACAGTTCACACACTGTTTGAAGTCTGTAGTGTAAGGTGTGTATTGCAATGTCATAAAGATAGAATGAAAAGAGATTTTGACTCACCAGCCTCTTGAAGTATTCGAACGTCACCAACCTGGTCCCTGCCAAAGACTCTTCCTGGCAGCATTTCTTCTGATACAGCTGGGCGGACATCTTCTGGGAACCCACAGGAGTGCACATCTGGAAACAGCTGGGCTGATGTCATAACTGGAGAAGGAACCTTAGAACAGGAACAAAAAAGAGAAACAGCTGGTCCGGCATCATCCGATTACCAGGCGATGAACAGGAAAACAGCTGGGCTGGTGTCCTCTGGATCTGAAGTCATCTGGTGGTACCAGTAGGCGGTTGGTGATTGCAGACAGTTTACTGTAGACTGAAGAATGTGGGGCCCCGAATTTTTGTTTATTCATTTTGGCAGTTCAATAAAGGTACTTCACAGTTCAGATGTGGCAGTATTGACTACCACTGCTCGGCTCTCCATTTTGTAGGCACGGGCTTAATTACTGGGAGGTCCTTGCACTGAGGCCAATAGTAGAGGGGGTCAGGGGCTTGAATTATTACTCCATCTGGACGCACATAATTCACACAGTGGGAGACTTCGCGTCCCTCTCTGTCCACAATTCTCACTCTGTCCATAAACAGTGTCCTGCCTCTCTTCCACTGTGTATACTTTTCGTGGAACAGTCTATTCTTTACATGCTGATTAGCCCCAGGATGCACATGTTTCATTGCTTCATCCCAGATCCAGGATTTCCTGCAGTTCTCAATCTCCTCCCAGACTCTCCGAGGAAAGGTAGGAAAGGTCATACCAAAGATTTCATTGGCCTTTCTACAAACCAGTCTCTCCTCTTTACTTGCTTTGGTCAATCTGAGACTGCTGGCCTGGCTTGGGGGTGGCCAGTCCTGGTTCTGCTAGCTTCGCATCCTCAATGAAATTAAAAACGAATCCCTGACTTCTTTTTCTTCTGGCGATGCCAGGGCAGTGGCATCACCACCTTCTTGAACACATTCCTCTGAGGCAAGATCTTGAGGCTGTGTACCCGCTCCTATCTCACAAGGCCACTTAGGTTCCTCTTCATCTTCCTCTTCACTGAGGATCTAAGCCCAAGAGTGAGCAGTAGTTCTCACCCCCGAGACTATCCATTCATCACTAGGAGCGGAGGTCAACACCTCCCATTCAACGGCCTCCCGCATCTCATCTTCACCTTCGAGACTTGGGCTAGGCCCCCCCACCCAGGGGTCTATTGATGCTTTATCTGAACTTGCCTTCTGAGATCCAGCATCCAAAACTTCAATTTCAGATTCAGTCTCTAATTCTGCACTCTCTAACTTTGTGCCACACTCGGGACCTTCTCCATAGGCTCCGCTGATGCTGTATGCTGCCAACTGCAGATTCTGAAGTTGTGTCCATGGGAGCCAAACAAATTTGAGGCACTTTATACAAGCCATATTTTTGTAGACAACCAGCACAGTGAGGAATCATGAAGACATCCCTTCCAGCACTCAAGCACATCTGGCATACACGCACTGGATAGTTAGGAATTGCCACATCAGGAGGGAGTTGCCCTCTATAGCACCAATTTTCAATGCCTCTCAATCTATTTACTGCTGCTGTTACTGCAACCCGGGCATGATCCGGGTAACGAGCTGGTCCTGAGGCCATAACTGCAGAAAACAAACAAAAGTTCACTGTAACTGAAAGTCCCACTTTAAATGAACACACTCTGTAGCTTTAAAATAGCTCCTCTGCTGCTGTGTTTACTTTACTACCCCACCCTGTAATGGCGGCGGCAGCACTCCTGTGCATCAACATTCAAACTCTGGGTCAAGCCACTGCGCACCCGATTTACATCAGCTACTATTAACTTTTATTTCAAACTGCACAACTTGCTCTGTTCTGGCTGTTCTCACATTTACAGGATTTTCCTTGGACTTTTCACATGCTGGCAACATTTATTTAATCACAGTCCCTTTTAAAACTTCAGGTTTCAGCACAGGATTGCCTGCTTCTACTAGCATTGCACTTATTTTACAACCCACAGTCTCTCTCTGGCTGCAAACTTTAAACTGAGGCTACTTCATTGCTATGCTCACATTTAATGGCTTTACAGACTTGCACTTGCTAGGAGGATATCACACAATCGCTACTTGCAAAGCGACTATACAGCTGCACTCACATTTTATATGGCATTACTGAAAATCACTGATTTGAGCATTTTAAATCGTTTACTCACTGTTATGGTAGCAGATTGCTGCGATGGAGGAAAACGCCTGCAGCCAGATTTTTGAAGGCCTCGGATTTCAAACGGGCGGCAGTCTCATGATCGTAGTATTAATCACACAATTCACTGATCCCACGACCGATAAGTGGGTTGAGCCCGATTTTGAACTAGAAAAGTCACTTTTCACTGTTTACAGTGCTTTGAACACTTCGCGAACGCCCTCCACTGCCAGTACACGCACTACTCTGTCTCCTCTCGAATGCTGAAGCAGACACAAGAGCTGGCTGAGGGCGGACTAATGGCAACTGACTAACCACACGACGCCATGCAATGAGCCTCTTCTTCCTCACGAGGGCTCCTTTCCTCACGGCGATCGTCGAGCAGGCAAATTTAAACTGAAAAGATGCACTTTTTTTTTTTTTCAACTGACTCCACAGCGGGAGCCCATTTCAACCATGTAACATTGCCATTAACTCTGCAGTCTCTAGTATTGCACAGAAAGCATTTCCAACATCCAGGGCATAATTTCTCTGTTGCTACCCCTAGTTTTCCACATTTTTCTTCACAGAACTTTATTTTAAAACTGACAAACGCTGTAAACTATGTTGATGCAGGACAAGGACACACACTTTGGCTTTACAGCTCCTTGGTAAACAGTTGGCATTTTAAACAGCAGCACAAGATTCACAGCACACAGCACACACTAGGGAAATTGCTTCAACTTTTTGGGGCTACCGACTGCCAGATAGCCAAAACACTAGCCTACTTGCCCAAGCACCTTCCTTCCCAAACAAATCCAAAGCGGTGCCTCCATTTTTGTAACCCTCCCAACCCCTGTCCTTTTACCAAAACAACGACAGGTGGCATGCTGTTGGCATTTGGCAATAATACCTGGTGGGGAGCTGTATATCTACGGGTTCGGGGAAGGATGAGGCTACCTGGCACAAGAGACCTAGGTTTGACTACTCTGTACAGGGGCACCCAAGTAAATCCAACTACAGGAAGCAATAACTGTAATATCCAGAACCAGAATTGGGATTTTTCAGTGTGGCTTTATTTATTAACTCACTGAACATAAACAAAGCTCTGTATGGTCCCCCATAGGGCTACGTAACTGTAATGCAGATTAGAGGTTAAACACAGCGGTCCATTTGAGGAATGAACACTTTACAACAGTTGTCTGGCTTTGGACCCACCAGGCACTCAGCCTGGACTTTGCATGCGCATTGGATACACAGCTCGACTGGCCCGGCTCCCCTGCCGGCCACTCTACTGACGGTCCACTTGGCGAATGAACCCAAACTCTACTTGGAAAGACATCCCATCAAACAAGGAGGCTCCCAAACTGTGGCTCCCCACACCACTTGAAGTCTGCGACTCCTAGAGAGATTTTGTTTTCGTACTTCCAATTGAAACTCCCATCAAACAGGGAGACTCCCATCAAACAAGAGAGTAATGTTCCCATCCTGTGGCTCCCACACCACTTGAAGTCTGCAACCCTAGAGAGATTTCAAGTTACGACCACGCCTGGGTACCCACCCCATCACTGGCCAAGGTTTACGAGGCGAGTAGCAAAACAGAAGAAATCCGTAGAGGTGGACCTGGTTACTAAAGATGGGGATCTAGCCACCTCCAGCTCCCACAGCCCATACC
This sequence comes from Neoceratodus forsteri, assembly GCA_016271365.2. Classification (NCBI taxonomy): domain Eukaryota; kingdom Metazoa; phylum Chordata; order Ceratodontiformes; family Ceratodontidae; genus Neoceratodus; species Neoceratodus forsteri. The sequence continues at coordinate 1,097,326,068 of CM028129.1, read as the reverse complement.
CGGCCATTTCTCTGAACACACAGAAACTTCAGGACTGTAAAACTGTAGATTGCATGGTGGATGAACTGATGCACCCCCTCTACTGTGAACTCTAAATCCATTTAAACTTTAAACTGACTGCTCCATTTGTTCGTCCTAGTGTATATAGTGCTCCCAAACAGCAGTCCCTAATAAAACCATTTGAAACTTGAAACTGAATTGACTGCTCCATTTGTTCTTCCTAGTGTATATAGTCCTCCCAAACAGCAGTCCCCAATAACATTTCCTGACTGAAAAACAGTTGTTTGCCCCTTACACTGGAGCCAAACACTCACCCAATCGTTGCAGGGCCCCACAGGCGAAGTCCTTTAACCTTTTCTGTATACCCAAACAGACAAAGTAATTTCTGGTTGCATTTTTCCTTGGTGGGAAAAGGGGATTGCCCCTGGAACCTACGGAGACCTTTTCCTACCCCCCCGGAGGGAGGGGACACTGAGACCGAGGGGACGGTCTCCACCACTTGAAGAATGGTGAAACACAGAAAAACTTCCTTCTGTGTGGAGGCAAAACTCAAACTACAGTCTGATGCTTCCTTCTTGCTCAAGGACAAACGGAAGACTGGCTTTTCAAATTCCCAAGGTTCTAGAACTACTCTGAGCTGAAGATTCCAAATGTGGCTCATGCAGCTGTAACAATTCTATAATGATGTCATCTCTCCAGTCTCAGCTGTGACTGAGGACAGAGTGAGACAGTGTGAAACCCATTTAACTGGAGTTTCACAAGCTGCCTTCCCTGCCTACCACTAGGTCTTACTGGGATTCTAGTAACCCCGGGTAACAAAGGGGTTACACCAACCTAACCAACTTGCCCGTTTATGGCAATCCACCAAGCAAGACACTCTTATCGGTTCCCAACCGTGTCACGGGTCGTGGAAAAAAACGTAATGAAATCCGTTTTTTTTTAGAACCGATAAGAACTGGGAACTGCACTCTAAAAAAGGACTAGTAGATTTTAAATACAACCTGATCAGTTCAAACTGAACCAATAAAGAATTACAAGTTCCACACAGAAAAAATAAATGTAAAACCTATCTATTACTTACATTACCACAGACAGAGCTTGAACCGACCGGTTGCAGTTTAATTTCGGCTAAAAACCGAAAAATAGTACTTTTAAACCGACAAAATGAACCGAGCAGAAGGAGAAATCTCCGGAGCGACTGTTCAGTGAGGCGGAGTAAAGAATCTGACAGTTTGCGTTTGAAGCACAACAGACAGAGTTTTCAACTGAGCTTGCACTCTAAGTTCCATGCCTCCATGGAAAGTTAACTATTTCACCTCCGGAGCAGTTCTAACCTGCGGTCATACTGCAATTGTCATAATATAGCAAAACTTCATGTTGTTTGAATATTAAAAATCAAAATATTCAACAGATCAAATAGGCTTTTGTGGGGCTTACAAACATATTAATTGAAAAGAGGGCACATACTGTATTTTCAGAAATACTTCCTGCGCCTAGGGCAGACATTTACATGGAAGTAAAGATTAAAAAAAGTTAATAACTGGTTAAGGGGATGGTGTCTAAAACAAAATATAAAATGTTTGACACATTGGGAACATTTTGATAATAACTGGCACTTCTTCTTAAGAGATGGCCTACATTTGAACAAAAAAGGCTCTGAACAATTAGGAAAAACAATAAATGAAGAGATTGCTTCCTTTTCAAACTTATAAAGGGGTTGGGAAGGTTAGATATAATAATACTGAAGCTTTCTTTCTGTGATACCTCAAACAGGCATTAATAAATTGCATAGCATACCTTCAAAAAATGTTCTAATCAAAACAATATTATACAACATTCAAAACTTAATATCCTATTACTAAATGCAAGAAGCTTAATTAATAAAATGGATGAGCTCAGTCTAACATTAATAAACAGGAATGTAGACATCTGTGGGGTGACTGAGACGTGGTTTACTAAAGAACAGTGGGGGCAAAATATTTTGGGGTATACATTATTTACTAAACATCATGAACATACCAGAGGGGGAGGAGTTGCAGTGTATGTTAAAGGAGGAATAACCTGTCATGAAGTGTACACTGATATACCAAACTCTGACAGTATAGAATGTGTTTGGGTTAACTTAACATTTGAACAGAAAGCTATAACCTTAGGACTCTGCTATCACCCACCATCCTTAGATAAGGAAAGTAATGATTCCTTCTTGGATTATCTACATAAAATAAACCATCTAGATAATACTATATTAATGGGAGATTTTAACTATCCAGGAATTAACTGAGATACACTATTGGGCTCATGCTACCAGGAAACAGTTATATCCATGGGTCTGGAACAACTTGTGCATAACCCCACAAGGAAGGTGAATATACTGGACTTAATATTTACTAACATCTATGACCAGGCAGAAATTCCAATAATTTTAGCACCCTTGGCCGATAGTGACCATTGTATGGTATTGTGGACAATTAATTATTATAAGGTAGCCATCAAAGGTATAACCAAAATGAATAACTACTCTAAAGCTAATTACAATGAAATAAAAACATACTTAAAGGATTGGAATTGGCAGCAGGAACTAAGCTACATGCAGAACAAATATGGTACAAAATCAAGGAAAAACTGAGGTACTGTGTTGATAAATGGGTACCAGTACGTAATAAATACCAAAATCACAAAAGGCTACCTCCATGGTTCTCATTTCAGATTAAAAAAACTTGTAAGAACCTTTAATAAATACAAAAAGCAGAAATCAATTGGATCAGGTTCAAACAAAGAGCAAATAAAACTAAACTAGCAATTAGAAGGGCAAAAAAAGAAATGGAGCAAAGATTAGCTACAACAAATAAAGATAACAAAAACAGTTCTTTAACTATATTGGCTCTATGAGAAAGAATTCATCTAAAGTTGGCCCATTATTGATTGATAATAATTTAATATCTGATGAACAAAGCATGGCAAATGAGTTTAATAAATATTTCACTAGTAATTACAAAATTAAGGAGACAATAAATGGTAATGATTATAATTCTGTCCAATATCTAAAAGAAATGACAGTTTCTGAAGTTTATTCAGCTATAAATTCTTTTAAATCTACCCTGTCTTCAGGAACTGATAGTTTCCCCTTTCTTTTCCTAAAAGAAATGTCATATGAAATGCCTGGCACTCTAACCTTATTGTTCAATAAATCAATCAACACTGGTGAGGTTATAGATGACTGGAAATAAGCCTTAGTTATAACAATTCATAAGGGAGGGACAAAACAGAAGGTGGAGCAATACAGACCTATTAGTTTGACATCCTGTATAGGAAAAGTCATGGAAAAACTTATAATGAATAAAATAAACACACACATTACTATGAATAGGCTAGTGGATATAACACAGTATGGCTTTATCATGGGTAGATCATGTCAGAACAACCTGATCAACTTTTTTGAACCCATTAGTGCAGCCCTGGATGCAGGATTTCCAGTGGATGTGGTCTTTTTAGACTATGAAAAGGCATTTGATTCTGTCTCACATAAAATTTTAATTGAATGCCTATACAACATTGGATTGCACAAAAATATAGTTGGTTGGATTGCAGCATGGTTGACAAACAGAAGGCAACAAGTAAATATCAGGGGCTTTACATCAACCTGGAGTAAAGTGACTAGTGGAGTACCTCAGGGGTTAGTGTTGGGCCCTATCTTGTTCAATATTCTCATTTCAAGCATGAAAACCAAAATTGGGGTGTGGGTAAATAAATACGCAGACAACGCCAAATTGGGGTGTATAGTGAATGATTATACTTCTGCCTCTATGTTACAGGATAATCTAAATGACTTATCCAACTGGGCTAAGGAACATAAACTAATATTTAATACTTCAAAATGTAAAGTAATGCACTTTCGTAAGAACAATAGACTAGTTAATTATTTTCTGAACAACATCTTATTGAACAAGGTAAATTCCGAAAAGGATTTAGGTGTTCTTATTACCAATAAATTAAAATTCTCTGAGCATATTAATAAAATCACTCAAAAATGTCAGAGACTCATTACCTGCTTGCTGAAAAATATTAAATCAAGGGAACCAGAAGTGTTAGTTCCAATCTTTTATAGTGTAGTCAGAGCAAAATATAGACTACTGCTCTTCATTTAGTGCTCCAACTCTAACAAAAGATAAGATATTAGTTGAAAAGGTACAGCAAAGATTTACGAGACATGTTCTTAACTGTAAAACATTATCGTATAGTAGTAGACTAAAAAAATTGAAATTATACTCCTTGGAATATCGATCTCTAAGAGGGGATTTATGTCTAATATATAAAGCTTCTAGAGACAAACCCTTGTCCGATACAATATGTTTAGAATGGCAGACTAAAATAAATAACACCAGATCTCATAAATTAAAATTAAAATTGATCACTAATAGAATTACAAGTAGGAACCAATTTTTTACTCAGAGAGTAGTACCAATCTAGAATTCATTACCAGTTGAAGTAGTAAACAGTAGTACCTTCCAATTATTCAAAAAAAAAAACTTGATTTCTTTATGGGTAATGGGTAATAGAAAATATGATTTCCATCCAGGTTAGGATGGCAAGTTCATTATGAGCTAGTCCCCTGAGCCTGTATGTACCTATGAAACTATGAACCATCTAATAGTGTATAATATGAATAACAGAAATTTAAAATGAATTTGTTATAAATGAAAGTAGATTATGAACAAAGTCTAAAACTTGTACAAATATGTTTAAAGACTAGATCCCCACCCAGAAGAAGCCTAGATAAGCGAAACTTTGGTGTTAGAGGATCTATCTCTAAAAGAAAAAAAAATATCCAAAAAATGTTATGAACATTTATGGAGTGGCTGGACTTTCTACCTTACTTAATTAGCCCCCCCATTTCTCCCATCCCATGGTGTGGGATTTTTTTCTAACCCCCCTCCCCCGAGTCAGTTTAAATTATAGTTCGGTTTTATGAAATCTCCCAATTTGCACCTTAGCACTACTGTGCCTTCCCTGTTCAGGTGCAGCCTATCCAGGGCAAATAGGCTGTCATCCCTCCATGTTGTCCCCCAGTCCCCTACTAACCCATACCTCATCTGTACACACCATCCTGCCAGCCACCTATTAAATTCCTCAGTCCTCAGCCCCCCCTCTGTGCTTGCACTTGGTACGGACAACACTTCTGGAAAAGCCAAAAATCTGAAATCCAGGTTGCTGCAGAACCTCGCAAGTGCCCTAAACCTTGCCTGCACTTCCAACAGGCTATGCCCTACCAGGTCATTTGTTCCAAGATAGAACCCTAGGTGAGTCCCTCCATCCTGCTATCTCCCCCTGAGGGGATACAATTGATGACTTCAGCTGCTGTCGTACCTGGTAGGCACTCAACCCATATTGTACTTTTTTTGTCCCCCATCCCCCCAACAAATTCCTTTTATTATCGAGTCCCCAACAATTAAGATCCTTCCCTCCACTGCCTTCTGCTTGAATTCTTCCTCTGTCATTTTCCCAGTCCCTTGCATTTCCTTAACTTCACCCTTCACCCTTTCTGCTTCCCTTATCTCCCCCTCTTTTCCCCTGAGCACTTATCTCCTCCTTCTCCATACACGCTCCCAGTCCACCACAGGAATTGTTTCCTGAACCACCTCCCCTTGTCCCACCTCTATCTCCCCCCCTTGTCTTCTCCTTTCCCTTGCCCTGATTGAAGTTTCCGGTGCCTGGGTAGCTTCCCCATTACCATCCTATTTAGGGGCCCCCAAGGCCTTCTCTCACTGTCCCTTCCTCTCATGAGTTTGCCCTGTTTGGGGTGTGATAGCCCCAGCTACCTTATCCTTTTTTGTGTGCCCTCCTCTGTGTTCTTTCCCGAGGGAACAACCCCCTTCCTCCTGTCTCCTGAGTTTTCCATTTTGTGTGACACTCCTGTCCCCCCATAGTCCTCCACTGCCCCAAGTTCTTCGGTCTCACCCTCATCCAGTGCAACTAGTGGTGCAAATCTGTTTTCATTTTCAGTGCCTGCTGCCCTAGTTGCTCCTGCCCTCTTCTCTTTCCTTATGTGCAGGCTTGGGATGCTTGTGCTTTACCTCCTTCCAGTACCCTCTGCCATTCTCGCTGCCTCTACCTGAGTCCCCAAGAGCCCCCCATTGGCCACCATACCACATTTCCTGCTAGCTCCTGTCTCCTGCCCATTTCTGCTTCCACTCCTAGTCCCCTACAACTACTCCATTCCATCCTCTACTGCCCCTGCCCCATCTTACTCCCTCTGCAGATCACCTGTCCTCCCCTTCCCCTTACCCCTACCCATCCCATCATCCAGCTTAACCACCTGACCTCCTCCCTTATTTGTGCCAGCTGCCTACACACCATGCAGCCCCCCCATCTTCCAAGCCATATCCAGCACTATGGCTGAGTCACACCCAGTACACCCAACTACCCATCCAAATATACCTCCTGCTCTTGCAGTCTGGGTACCTTGTCCTAGCCCTGTCCCCAGTTTCTCTGCCAAACTAGTTTCCCCTCCATTTTCCACAGCCCTACTACAAGTACTGCAACAGCTCTATATGTTTGTACTCTTAAACTGACACCTTGGATGCCTATTACCCAATCAGCTATCAAGGATGCACAAGGCTCCTAACATTACTCCTGCTAAGGTGAAACAAGAGAAAACAAAGAAAAAAAAATTACAAATCCCACTACCTTCTAACAGATTCTCAGTACAGATCACACAGCTTTAAAGAGGGGCTATGGTCACAAATTACTGGCATCAATAAGTTCAGAATATGGATCAGCATAGCCCCAATCACCCTCATGCCAAAACTGAGTTATTTTGTTTAAAAGTTACAAATCATTTTACAACCCTAAATTCTCCACCTGTTCAAAAAAGCCAGTTTCAGTGAAGAGGTGCTGATGATGTCATCTCCTGAACTCACAGTCTAGCCCTCCCTGTCAGCAAGCATACAAGACCTGCTTCTCCAAAGTTTAAAAACTATGTGCAAATGGTTTTCTCCAGTAAAACAGGCAGCACATTCAATAAACATTGCTTTAAAACTTGTGTGTGTTTCAGGTTTTGTAACAAAGTTGACAAATTCATAATTTTGTTTTTAGTGCTTTTTTTGTTGTGGTCCTTGTCTCCTGGGTTGCTGGATGCTAAGTCACAGCACACTAATGTGAGATTTGCAGACTGGATATCTCTGATATGGTGAAAGGCTGTGATCATTCACACCAGTCATTCTATTGAGGTGATTTCTCAGGATGGCACTTTAAATCAGTTATTCCATCACTCTGTAAATGAGGGTGGGAGAGGTAGTGCTGTTTTGAAACCTTACTAAGAGCGTCTGTGCAGTAGCCAGCTCAATGCTTAATCACTCAGTCAATCAATGTTTTATTCATCATCAAAGTATGAATGAATGGGATGCTCAGTTGAGCAGAGCTCATTTTCTGTTTCCTCATTGACAGACTGTTACTTGAGCTATAGTCAGGCTCATCTGCATTGTACTCCACATTACAATGATTGTTTTACCAGGGCTAACACTTCCACCCCTAGTAGGAATTAACACATATAAGGCCCCTGTTAAAACTTATTGTAAAGCAGACACTGACAAACAGCAATGCAGTTACCAACACTGCAACACTTGTAGCAATGCAACTTCCAAACAGGCACTGCAGAGTAGCACTTCACATGGTATCAGCAGTCCGCAACTCTGGAGAAATGAACCACACCAAAAAGGTATTAAAATACAAATTTGTCAACTTTGTTACAAAACCTGAAACACATAGATTCCATAGCACTGTTTTTAGAATGGTGCTGCCTGTTTTACTTGTGAAAACCATTGCAGAATTATCTTTTAACTTTGGAGAAATAGGTCCTATAAGCTTGCTGACAGGGAGGGCTAGACTGTGAGTTCAGAAGATGACATCATTAGCACCTCTTCACTGAAACTGGCTTTTTTGAACAGGTAGTGAAATCAGGGTTACAAAATAGCCCATAACTTTAAAATGAAGTAACACAGAAACCTAATGTTTGGTATGAGATTTATTGGGGTGTACTTATTCTAATTCTGCAGTATATCACTTTTGGCCGGAGTCTCTCTTTAAAGCCCCTACAAGTCCCTCTCGGGACTTTTTCCCCTCACTATTTGATCGCTCCCAGTACAGATCATACAGCAGGAATGTACTCTTCAATCCCTCTCAGGACTTTACCCCTCTCACTTTTTAACAGTTTCCAGTACAGGTCAGACAGCAGTTATGCCCCCTAGAAGTCCCATTCAGTTCTTTGTCCCCACACTATTTAACCCTTTCACAATTTAACAGTTTCCCAGTACAGATAACTCTGATTTAACAGCTCTCAGTACAAATCACACAGCAGTAGTTCCCCCTCCAAATCCCTCCCTGCAGTTTGTCCCTTTACCCTAAACCAGTTTCCAGCCTAAATGCCACTAGCAGCACTGTAGTTGCACCATAGTTATAACAACGGCGGTTTGAGAGGCACCCCTTTAACTAATACTTTTCCCCAACTAACTACACAACATGGAAGTAAGCACAAACCAAACAATACTCAGGTGGTACATCTCCCCACATCCCTACCTAACACTAAGCAGGTTTTTGTACTGGGTGGTTCCATGATTAAATTTATCGATCGAGCAATTTGTAATGCTGACAAAGAGAACTGAACCTGCTCAAGCTATAGGGGCGCAAGGGTCTCAGATATAACATCCATGACTAAAGTCGCCCTCTCTGCGGCAGGTAATAATCCTTTAGTAATCATTCATGCTGGGACTAATGATATTACCAAAGTTCCACTTCAACAACTTAAACAGGACTTTGTCTCACTATGTAATATTCTAGATGAAAGGGGATGTAGTATTGGTATTTCTGAAATCCTCCCTGTACCTCAAGCCTCATATCAAATTTTAAATACAATCAAAGCACTGAATGAATGGCTTTGTAAATGGTGCTACAGGCAGGGCATTGCCTGTCTTACACATTGGGAAGAATTCAATGAAAATCCATCTCTCTTCTGCTAGGATGGTTTACACCTCAGCAGAAGGGAGAGTTCTCTTCTCGGTCGTCAGTTCTCATCATTTATTAATAATAATTTAAACTGACATCGAAGGGGGAGACTAGGCCATTAATGCAATCTCTTAATACTTCACCGTTACACAATCTGAATGTCCTATCATTTAATGCAAGGTCTCTTAACAAAATAAAAATGGCTGAATTAGAACTAAAAGTCCAAGAATCTAATATAGGACTGATAGCCATAACAGAAACATGGGGAAACTCTGATAAACAATGGATAATGGACATTCCAGGATTCAAACTTTATAGTAAAAATAGATTAGACAACAAAAAAGGGGGAGGAGTGAGTCTCTATGTCTCTAACAGCATTCCGTCCTTTGAATCCACTTTGCTAACCCAGACAGAAAGCATCTGGGTATACTTACAACCCAATGGTCACACTCAGATCCTGGTTGGTACTTGCTATCGTCCCCCCCCTCCTCAGATATCAGCTATATTAAACAACTAGCTTCAGAAATTACTCAAATTGCCGACAAGGGATTAGTAATTTTCTTAGGTGACTTTAATCTCCCTACAATAAACTGGGATACTTTATCAGGCACTAACCAGCATGATTTACAGTTAACTTCAACAATCATTGATCTTGGTCTTACCCAATTAATCAGAGAACCTACTCGTGGGACAAATATATTGGACTTAGTTATAACTAACATGGAGGCCTCCCTGTTTAACCTACGTGTTATGGACCCACTAAGCAATAGTGATCACATGTCAATCCATTTCTCTGTTCCCTTGGTACATAAAACTCCTACAAATAAACTTATGATTAAACTGTATGAGAAGGCTAATTTTTCCAAAATCAACGAACAGCTTACAGCCATACCATGGGACTCAATACTTTTACCACTTAACATTGATGGCGCATGGAACACCTTTAAAGATATTATATACGATCTAGAAAAACAGTATGTTCCAGAAAGAAAGAAATATAATAACAAAGGCAAAGTTCCCGCTTGGTATAACAGCTCTATTAAAAAACTCAGTATTCGTAAACAGAAGTTATTTACAGTACTGAAACGGTGTCGGTCAGAGCAGAGAGAGGGAACTCTACTAAAATACAGGAAGGTAGTCAAGGACCTTAAAACATCCATTGTTCTAGCTAAACGGAACTTGGAATTTAAAATTGCCCACACTAAAGATTCACATAAAAGTTTATATTCCTACCTAAATAGTAAAAAGGGGGACACTAAAAAGGTAGGCCCTCTAATTATGGATGACACTACCATTATCTCTGACAAGGTTACTGCAATTGAATTCAATAAATACTTCTGCTCAGTTTTTGAGCAAGATATAGAACCTACGCCGTTTGTTAATCCAGGTATATCACCTAGTTATCTTATTACATTTTCTGAAACACTCAATCTCCTAGATATATTAAAAAAAAAACAAGTCCGGGCCCTGACAATATAACCTCTAGATTTCTCATAGGAACATCTAACTGTATTGCTACTCCACTCACCATTATTTTTAATAAATCTCTCAATGAATCCAAGGAACCCTTGGATTGGAAAAAGAGCTATTGTCATGCCAATCTTTAAAAAAGGACTACATTGTAAAGCTGAAAACTATAGATCTAGCTATCAGTCTTACGTCCATACCTTGCAAACTACTGGAAAAAAAGATTAAACTCTTAATAGAAGAAGAAATGCTGTCTTTGAATTTAGGTGACATGACACAGCACGGCTTTAAAACTGGTAATTCTTGTACAACCAACTTGCTATCTTTTTATAATTCAATTAGCAAAAATCTTGACCTAAATATTCCAGTGGACATTATTTTGCTTGATTATAGTAAAGCCTTTGATAAGGTCTCACATTCCATATTGATAAATAAACTAATAACCCTAGGATTTTCCAATGGCATTGTGTCCTGGGTCCATAGTTGGCTTTACAATAGATCCCAGACTGTTAGGGTGAATGGAGACCAATCAGATGAAAGGAGGGTGTCCAGCGGTGTTCCTCAGGGCTCTGTTCTGGGTCCCACATTGTTTGGTATCTTCATCAGCGACCTAACCATTTCATCAAACAATATCATATCAATATTCCTGATGACACCAAGTTGGGCGGATGTGTTGACAGTGATATTAACAGGAATATCCTAAAAAATGATCTTACGAGGATTGAATCCTGGGCAAAAGCCAATAGAACGTCATTTAATGTGTCAAAATGTTCAGTATTACATATGGGTAACAATAACCTCAAACAAACATATTGCCTTAACAATACCATTGTTAGGGAATCATCTGTGGAAAAAGATCTGGGAATACTGGTAAATAATAAGTTGTCATCTACTGACCATTGTAATAAGGTTGCTAACCACGCCAATGCTCTTCTCTGCAGAATTAATAATACATTTGTTCTTAAAACTGAGGAATGTATTATGGTACTTTACAAAACACATATTAGACCTCATATGGATTATGGTTCACCTTTCTGGAGTCCCTACTTGGTTGCGGACATTACCAGAATTGAAAAAGTTCAGAGAAAAGCTACAAAAATCATACCACATCTCTCACAATTGGATTATGAATCTAGGCTTTACAAAACGAGACTTTACTCACTTAGATTTAGAAGAATAAGGGGTGATCTTCTCCAGTTATTTAAGATCTCTCATTCTGCTACACTAATGAATTTATGTGGATTGTCTTTCACATCAAGAAAAATTGTAGCCAGGAAACACAATAAACAAATAGGAGTTGATAGAGCAAAAACAAATAAAAGGCAACAATTTTTTACAGTCAGAGCCCCTAGAATCTGGAATTCTTTACCTCAGGATATTATCGACTGTGAGAACATAAATAACTTCAAAGCTAAACTTGATAAATGGCTTCTAGGAAGAACATAACTGAACAATGATTCACAATGTGTGGAGGACAACCTCGATGGGCTTTGGCCTTCTCTTGTCCATTAACCGAGTAACCGAGTAATGAACTTTAGGACAGTAGATTGCTGCAATGGTGTAGTGGTTAGGGTAACCGCTTCTGGTGTAGAAGGTAGGGGGTTTGACACTGACCAAAGGCAGGGAATAAAGGTGCAGTTAGTAGTAGAGGAAGGGAGGTTGGGGGAGAATAGAGATAGGCAGGTAGGACGAGTTGTAGGGAGACAGCGGGAAGCAGTGTGGCGAGGGAAGGCAACAGTGACTGCTAGTGGTGGCAAAGTATAACTTGCTAATGGGAAACTGGGGCATTGGAAGGCAGTGTGAACGAGGTCACATGACCAATGTGACCTATAAATATAGAGCCAGCCCAGGGTGAGCGGGGAGTCAACGCAAAGTGTCGATGGCCTAGCACAGTCCAGATGCACAACCCAACTTCCAGTTCCCAGAAGAGTTTTCAAATGGTCCTGTTCAGCTACCTGTTGCACTGTGAGACTCTGCAAGTGTGTGTGTGTGTGTGTGTGTGTGTGTGTGTGTGTGTGTGTGGAGAGTTCAGGTAAGCTGTGCAAAATGGAGCCTGTGAAAAGAGAGAGATAAAATCACTAGCTGGCCCAAACTGGAAATGCAGGGAGGATCCTAAGGGAACAATGGGGTGGGGTGGGGTGGAACTAAGGAAATGTAAGGAACATGAGAAACTAAATAACACTAAAATGTTATCTGCATAAACCCCAAGAGCTTATGGAATGCATAGACAACCCTCTGCCAGCAGGAGATAAAAACAATCTATTACAGTGTGGGGATTGAAAACACAAACAAATAACCTCAGTACAATACACTACAGAAGCTCTACAATTATTTTAGCACAGTCCAGATGCACAGTCCAACTTCCAGTTCCCAGAAGAGTTTTCAAATGGTCCTGTTCAGCTACCTGTTGCACTGTGAGGCTCTGCCAGTGTTTCTGTTTCTGTGCGTATGTGGAGAGTTCAGGCAAGCTTTGCAAAATGGAGCCTGTTGCACTGTGAGGCTCTGCCAGTGTTCGTTTCTGTGTGTGTGTGTGTGTGTGTGTGTGTGTGTATATATATATATATATATATATATATATATATATATATAGTTCAGGTAAGCTTTGCAAAATGGAGCCTGTTGAACTGCAAGGCTCAGCCAGTGTTTTTGTTTCTGTCTGTGTGTCCTGTGTGGGCCGCAATCCAGTAGTGGCTCATCCTGGAACATCTGCATGAAGGAGTCCCATTCATCCACCCAGAGCTGATGATCACTCTAATGACTGATGTGTCTCTGATTGGATGGAGAACCCACCTAGTGAACCACAGGGCCCATGGACTCTAGGCCCCCAAGGAGTCCCGATGTCGCATCAACCTGCTGGAGCCCTGTGCAGTGTGCCTTGCCCTGACAGTTCTGGTACCCTGATCTCCTCAGCCTCAGCAGGCCTCCGTTGCACTTGCCTCTTTGCCTGGACCTGCTCTCTTGCTTTCAGGTGAGGGTCATCCAGTCAGACCTTCAGTCCCTGCACCTGGAAGCCTGGTTCCTGAGTGGCTAGAGTTCCAGGCTTTGGGTCTGTCTGACGAGGTCATCCGTGTCATTGTGGCCTTTCGGAAGGAATCAACTCACCAGTGCTATGCCTTCAAGTAGAAGAGATTTTCCATTTGGTGCCAAGGCAGGGAGCTAGACCCCCTGTCTTTCCCTGTGGCTAGCATCCTGGACTACTTGTGGTCCCTCTCTCAGTTGGGTCTGAAGTCGATGATCCTCAAGGTGCACCTGGCAGCCATCTCTGCATACCAAGTGTGGGCTGGTATGCCGACGGTGGCACAGAAAAAGGTGGTCAGGTGCTTCCTCAAGGGCCTTAGAAACATAGAATTTGACGGCAGATAAGGACTGCTTGGCCCACCCAGTCTGCCCATTTCCCTACCTGATGGATAAGCTGCAGATTCTAGTTAACCAGCAGCCTACTTCTTCCTATCGCCACCCCCTAGAATTGCCTTATGACTGTCCCATGCACGCTTGAATTCCACCACTGTTTGTGACTTCACAACCACCTCTGGAAGGCCGTTCCATACATCCACCACCCTCTCTGTGAAAAAATCTTCCTTAAATTACCTCTGAGCCACCCCCCTTCTATTTTCAAATTGTGCCCCCTTGTTCTTGCACACCTCTTTTTTTGAAAGATGCTACCCTCTTGGACTTTGTTGATTCCTTTGAGGTACTTGAAAGTTTCTATCATGTCCCCTCTCCTCCTTTCCTCGAGGCTATACATATTAAGCTCCTAAGTCTCTCTTCATATGTCTTCGGTGCAGACCTGCACCATTTTAGTTGCCTCCTCTGGACAGCTTCCATCCTGTCTATGTCTTTGCGGAGATTGGGGCTCCAGAACTGCACGCAGTACTCCAGATGGGGTCTCACCAGCTGTCTGTACAGAGGGATAATAACTTCCTGTTTTCTACTGGTGATGCCTCTCCCTATGCATCCCAGTATCCCCCCAGCCCTCCTTGCTGCTCTCTCACATTGCTTGCCCACCTTTAGGTCATCTGATATGACTACCCCCAGGTCCCTTTCCATTTTTGTTGTTGTTAGTATCTCACCCCCCATTGTGTACTCTTCCCCTGGGTTTTTGTTTCCCAGGTGCATTACCTTGCACTTCTTAGCATTGAATCTAAGCTGCCATACATTTGACCATTCCTCTAACCTTGCCAAGTCCCTTTTCATCCTTTCCACCCCACCCTGTGCATCAACTCTGTTGCAGATCTTAGTGTCATCTGCAAAGAGACATACTTTTCCTTCCAGTCCCTCTGCAATGTCACTTATAAAGACATTGAAGAGGACTGGTCCTAATACTGAACCCTGCGGTACCCCACTACTAACCCCCCTTTTTTCAGAGTGGACTCCATTTACTATTACTCTCTGTGTCCTATTCTCCAGCCAATTCTTTACCCAGGCCGTCATCTTGGGACCCACTCCCAGGCTGGCTAACTTGTATATTAATCTTTTGTGTGGGACTGTGTCAAATGCCTTGCTAAAGTCTAGGTAGGCCATGTCCACAGCCTTGACCACTTGTCCCCGCTAGTGCATGCACCACCACCACCTTGGGACTTGTTGCTGGTGCTGGAAATGCTTATGTGCAGACCATTGGAACCGATGCACAGGCTTCACACCTCCCACCTGTTATGGAAGACTGTGAGCTCCAGGTGCTCTTGGTGGCGTTTCCAAAATGTGGTTTTTCACAGAGACAAGGTTGTCCTCTGCCCCAACCCGAAGTTTCTCCTGAAAGTTGTTTCAGAGTTTCACCTTAACCAGGTGGTTAATTTCCTGGTGTACTTCACCAACCCAACCTCTGAGGTCAAGCACAGGCTCCGCATGTTGGACCTGAAGCGAGCGCTTGCTTACTACGATGAAGTTGCGCATTTTATTTATTTATTTATTTAATTATTAAGTACTAATATTACAAATACCTTTGAACCAGGGGTCCTTTTACAAAGGTTCCGCATCAAATACAAATAAAGGTACAGGCAAGAATAGCAAAGTCAAATACAGTAAATCAACAATAAACGACACACGAGAGGAGACACTCGACAACAGGAGGGTGATGGGGTGGGGAATAGCAGTATAGAACCAAAAGTGAAAAGGGGGGGAGACACACGAGGGGGACTACAACTACAATGTAGATGGTGGAATGTCTTTGTCAATGGTTGCTAAGTGCTAGGATGAGTTAGGTGGGCAATTGGAGGGGTGGGGAGAGGAGAGAAGGGGCGTGAAGAGGGGTGAAGGAGGTGGTAGGCTGAGAGAGGAGATAAGTGGGTGGAGGAGGCATGGGGATGGATAACAGATGGGATTCCAGGTGGAGGGATACATGAGAAGGACAAGGGCTGGGAAGGTAAGACAAGACAAGGGGTAGGGGAAGGGGATGGGGAGGACTAGGGGATTGCAAAGGAGAGGAGAGCGGGCACATTGGGGATTATAGGTTACAGTTACACTTGCTGAGGTTTGTGAGGTGCTGACACAGTTTGCTTTTAAACGGGCCTAGTTTATTCTCTGAAGAAACTTCGGGGGGAGACCATTAATCATGGATGGGGCCCTGAAATAGAAGGCACACTGACCCAGGAAGGTCCTGCAGAAAGGTACCTGGTAGGAGAAATTGTGAGTACTTCGGGTGGGCCTTGTACTGGGGAAGGGCTGCATTAAGGTATGAGTCGCAGGTAGGGTGGGGCACAGGCAGATTTTTTTTGCCAGTAGGCAAGTCTGGTAAGCTAGCCTCCCTTGTAGATTGAACCACTTGGTTAGGTTGTAGAGATCACAGGTGTGTGCTCTCCTGTTAGCACCTGTAACAAGTCTATAGCACTTGTTCAGTGCTATCCTTACTCTCTTTAGTGTAGTATCTGTTGCAGATCCACAGAAAATGAAACCGTAGTCCACTAAAGACAGCATGGAACTGGTGACGGCTGTTCGCATGGCTTCAGGGGTAAGACAGTATCGATGGCAATAGAGGATCCCCAGATATAGTTTATAGATTTAAACATAAGGCTAACATGTGAGCTACAGGAGAGCAAGCAGTCTAATGGCATAGCAGACCCGCAGCTAAGTGGATGATTGGCAGGTGGATCGTATCCTGCATCAACCTCTGCTATAGATTGGCTGGTAGAGAGCTTCTTGTAGGTCTTAGGGCTTATTCCACCAGACATACCACTACCTCGGTGGGCTGCTTCCAGAGATATTCCTATTTAGCAAATCTGCAGGGCTGCTATCTGGAAGTCAGCACACACCTTCATTTCCCATTACCACATCAACTGTTTTTTTGGGGCCTTAGTTCTCCTATCTCCTTTTTCACAAGTAGGGGTATGCACCTTTCCCCTCCTCCTGGAGAACTGCTAGGAGCCTACCAGAAGTGTGGATAGTGCACCATATCCACATCCGCATCCCTAGAAATGGGGGTGACTCACCTGTAACCATAGTTCTAGGAGTGGTATATGGTGCACATCCATACAACCCACTTGACCTCCCCTGGCAAGTGGCACACAGATCCTTGCTTCCAGTGTGCAAGATCTGACTTCACAGGGCAGTGCCAAGGAGGATACCACACAGGTGGGTGGGAGGAGCTTAGCTTGAAGACCTTACGGTGAGATTTAAAAGTAGAAGGAAATCCTGCCGGAAGTGTGGATGTGCACCATATACCGCTCCTAGAACTATGGTTACAGGTGAGTAACCCTTATTTTTACTAATTAAAATTGGATACACCATTAAGCCAAAGGCTCATTTACAATGTTTCCAATAGAAATGCAAGACAAGGCAAGATCTGGTTCCAATTAGAAGGTAAGAGTTAGACTGTATAACAAATATAAACTCAATCATGTGTACGTATTTTGTAAAAAGTTGTTCCTGTGGTGTCCAAGGCTCTTTAGAGGTACTCATATTAAAAATTGTTTCTTGCCCCTTTTAACAGTAAGTCCCATTCTTTCAGGCTCTGTATTCAGTTATTGCGTGGAAGGAAGTTAAATGCCCAAGTCACTGATACCATCTGAATCTGAAGTCCTAGTAGAAGAGGGAGCTGATTGCTTTTATAAATTGCTTGAAAAAGATGAAGGAATAGAAAGGAGCATAATCGACCATGTGACAAACAGATGGATCCCAACATTCACAAATCAGCGTACGTTGTACTTCTACACAGCTGCTCATTGATCCACATTTTACTGTTCAGAGGCTTGGATTTGAATTTACAGTGCCCAGTTTTTTGAGCAAAGCTTTGCTGCAGCACAGTTACTCACTGTCCCACAACAGAGATTCGAAATCAGGTGGTCATGGTTGGTAATGACACAAACTCTGCGTGCAGCAAAGCTCCCAATCATACTGCCACCAAAAACTGCTTGTACACACAAGGATGACTTAGTCACCAGGTGTGTGTGTGTGTGTGTGTACACAAATTACTTGTCCACATGTTAGCACAAACAGGGTTTTAGTCAGTTAATATGTTTGCTTGTGACACCTACTGTTTGTCTGGGCATTTGCATGACCAGAAAGCATGGGCAGTGGCATTACTGCCAGAGGACAACCCCCCCCCCCTTGACCTTTGCCTTTTGGCCCAGTTCTGGGATGTCATTTATTTTTCATATTACTATTTTTTCCTCCACATGGGTATCCCCCCGAGTCCAATCACCCACCATCTCCTGGACTTACCCACTCCTTGGTTCTTCAGGGTGTTACCCTCCCTGCTCAGGCCTCATAGGCACACTCAAGCCCCATGTAATTTAAACCTTACATGTCAGGGGGAGCTAGGTGGATGGTATAGAGACTGTATAGGGTTGCCATCCATCCCGCTACGGTCAGGGTTGAGTCCCAGGATGGCAGTAGCCAAGGTGCACATACGCATGCAGGTGTGCTTACCCGGCACCAGCCAACATCCTTCCACCCAAGCTTTGCCACCTGCAGCACTACCTGTGATTACCCAGGGGAAGCTCACATGGTAGTCTCTGTAACCCACCTGGAACACTCTATCCAACCTCCTCCCAGCTGGCCCCAATGACACAGGCCCATTCCAAACCTGGGTCACTGGCATTATGAGTGGTAATGCTTCTGCTGCACTGATGGGCATCCCTGGGGTAACATTTATTTGATTTTTCAAGGCTCTGTATGTCCTTCCCTGGTGGTCCAGTGGCCTCCATCCACTTCCCAAACTCTAGTTCATCCCATGGCATCCAGTGAAACCTCCTGCTTAGCCCCATTTCCCATCATGGGTGTTATTGTAATAGGTTCCAAAACAACCATGGCCCCTTACCTGCTCCTCCTGAGGCATCTGTGACATTGCAACACCCCCTACTACCTGCCTGTAGCACTCCTACAGTCAGGGGCTGTCACATATCTCTGTGAATGCCTATGGGGGACCGAATACTTCATGCATGGTGGTCCTTGCCCCTTTCCCCACAAGCTCACACAGTCTCGAGCAACCGCACAGTGAAAGCTATGAGACCATGCTGTGCATAGCACAACATGGTAGTTCATGAGGCACTTGCACAAAGTAGTCATTGTGACCACTTTGTGTCAGTTCATCAAGACTGTGTGTAGGGCCTCAGTTGCTATGCTGTTCTATGGTGAGATGGGTTTTCTCAAGACTACCACCAGCAGCTGTTTGGCGATTTTACCCTATGTGGCCTCTGAAACAAAACCCTGATGCTCCAGTGGGCTTTTTCCCTGATGATCACCACTACTCCTTTCTAATCCCTGTACCTAGAATCATTGGTGGTCTGGTGATTCCTCTGACAGCTTTCCCCTGGCAGCTGCTGCCCAGTGCATGTTACACTTTGGCACCTATGTACACTGCCTACGAGAAATCAGGGAGAGGGTTGTACTGTGTGAATTGACTTGCAAGGGATGCCAATCTTTTGAGTATGGCCCTGCCCTCTCCACCCTTTGATACATGACATGACAAATTATGCAGTATGGGTCAGCCGTAGAGAAATTCCAGTACTTGTGTTTGGAAACTTGAAATGGTGCATGTGGGGTATTTCCAAATTTTCAGCAAACCTTAATAGAGCAACATGTCTTTCATTTACTGTGTGGTTCCAAAGGAACCATCAACAATTATATTTCTGCCCTATATGCAGTATAAAAGGCCTATAAACTAAAACAAAGAGAAACTTTAAAGCAGCTGTGGATGTTATGGTAAATAGTTTTGTACGAATACCTTTTTTCTTATGGCTTTTTCTTCTCAGGTGTCAGCCACCAGTACTCTGGCCTGGGGGTTTACCCTGTGGTGGGGCTCCCATCTCCATCCTCCTCTAGCTCCACCAGTCACACCATTGGGGAGTCATGGCATAAGGCCCAAGAGCCATACCAGTCATCTTCCTAATGACATTGTGGCTTTTGCCCAGTGTTTTTGCTCTTCCTTGTACCCCCCCCCTTGGTGTCTGGTAATGCTGACATTTGGCCTCCCATGCATGCAGACATCCCCTGTGGAGGGGCACATTCCCTGGCCTTCCACAGGGGTCATTGCAGTGCTGGAACCTAGTGCCTACCTTTCATGACTGGTGGTGCTGCCACATAGCAGCTCTTCCCACCCTTCTGCCTGTCTCTCTGGTGCTGTCTTGGTAGGTGTCCACATGGAATTAAAAGAACCCAAGATACATTTCTTCTTAAGAGTAGGAGATTTCCCCTGTTCTGCAAACATTCTCCTGCCCGTAAAACTGGTTCAGGCAATTATATAAGGCTGTGTTTGGGTGTTGATGTTCAAAATGACTGCCACTACACATTTAATCACTTCACTGCCAGTCTGTCTGTAACATCCTGGTGCCCAGGGCCGGTCTGGTGGTGCTGACGGTAGAAACGCTGGACGCGACACCTCACACCAACAACTCGGGGTCGGGAGCAATCTCGGGTGCTGGGGGTCGGCTGGGAGGGACGGAGGAGGATTGAGCATCCCAGGGACTGCTCTCCTCTGGGGAGGGTGGGAAGGGATGACCACGGACGTGCTGGCTCCTGGCAGTGGTTGGGGATTGGTGCATGCTGTGTTCCACTGTGGGGTCGATGTAGGCTGGCGCCAGATGTGCTGGGCATGGACGCATGCACAGAACATCCTTGGCATCATCGCTGGCCCATGCCATGGGGGGAGGAACCAAGCACAAGAGAAAAATCCTCCTCACGCATGTGAAGGTGGTCCACTGGCATCATGGCAGATTCACCCACGTCAGCTCCTCTGGTGCTCACCTGGCCTTCCGCGGTGAGCAGGGTAGGTGCTCACCATGATGTGGCTGGGAGGGGTAGGGCATTGGGGTTGAGCTCTGGCTGTGGCTGGGGCGAGGCGAAAGTGACAGCCAGATTGAGGTGGAACCATAGGTACAACCCCCTCAACTGAGGAGAAATAAATATATATATATATTCATTCTGTTGCCCTGTACAGACTGACTCAGATGCAGCACTCGAGTTAGTAGCCATTTTTATTCAAACTGCAGATATTGGTTACACTCTGCTGGTCACAAACAAAGGAATACCCACTGGGCATGACAGGAACTATACATACCTATATTGGACTACTAATATCTATATACAGGGACTACAGCCCTAATGGCGTTCCCTGTACTTCCTACTACCACAAATATACCTTTGTACTGTGTATACTACACTCCTGCCCTGTAGACAGAAACTAGTCTAAAATACTTCGGCAGTAACCTTTCCTAACTTCTGGGCCAAAGTAGACTATTTGGTACCCAGAAACAAGTTTGGGGAATTACTCCGCCCCTCTGGTAAAACTTGTCACTAAGTCACAGGACAGGTAAGAGTCCAGTTGCACAGAAGCACAGTTTCAGTGCATGACTTAAAAGTAAAGTCTTTTTGGTAGTCTTCGGTGCCTCATGGGATATCTGCAGGTGGAACAACCCCTGGTAGTAAAACAGGCCTTCCATGATTATTTGGCACTGGCCTTGGTGGAGCCTCACAGGCAGGAGCAAAGTCCTCTGTGTCACTGTTCACATCTGGAGTGAAGTCATCTGCTGCATGTGCTGGACCCTTGGAATGTAGCAGGTGATCCACATATGTGAACAAGTCAATGTTCCATGCAAGCTGCATAGGTCAAAGGTCCACAAGTTGCCATCACCACCATTGGAATCCAGGAAACCTTGGGATGTCTACAGTCTCAAACCATTACCCTCTCCCCAGGATGGAAAATCCATACTGGCTTGAGTAAGTTGTGATGACATTTTTTCTGTTGCAGTTGATGTTTGGGGACAGTATCAGCCAAATCCAGCTTGACCAATGCCAACCATGTACAAGGCTGACATTTTAGGAACAGTTCAGCAGATGTTCACTTTGTGACTGTGTGGGGAGTGTTTCTGTAAGTGAACAGGGAACGAGACAACCTTTGAGTCCTAGGTATTGACTGTGAATCTTCTTTAGTCCAAGCTTGTTTGAATGTCCGTACAGCTCATTTGGCTGCACCATTGGATTCTGGATGGTAAGGTGGAGTCAAAATATGTTGGACCCCCTTCTGTTTTAAGAACAGTTTAAAGTCATGGGACGGAAATTGGGGACCGTTTTCTGACACTAACTCCTGTAGTAGTCCATATGAGGAAAAAAGTTGTCTCAGAAGGTTTACAGCCTTTTCAGTGGTTGTGAGTGGTGTGGGAAGCATGTCCAGTCCTTTGAAGTGGACATCAGTTACTACTAAGAAATGTTGTTTGTCCACTTCTGCATAGTCAACATGTATGTGCACCCATGGCGAGGTAGCCTAGAACTAGGGATGCAACTGTGCGGTTGCAGGTTGGATGCGGACAGCTGCACATGTTGCACATTGGTTGACACAATGTTAGATATCTTGATCAAGTCCTGGCCACCAGAGGTATCCCTGACCAATGCCTTCATCTGAGAGATTCCAGGATGACTGTCATGTCAGTCAGAAAGTGACTTCTTGCGAACTTTGGAGGTATCACGACTTGAGCTCCCTGCAGAACACAGCCTTGCTCTGTGGATAACTGGTCCTTCTTGTCCAGGAAAGGATGGGGAGTGTGGTCTCCCATGAAGTTGGGCCAACCATTTTGGGTGAAATCTAGGACTTTGGATCTCATTGTGTCTCCATTGTGACATCCTGTGAGGCTATGGGTAATTCCTCATGATGTGAAAGGTGGAATGCTGCCCTATCATCGTCGTCCTCTGTAACATCTTTGCATGGCAGTCTCGATAATGCATCTGCATTTGCGTGAGCCTGAGAACATCTGTATTGGATGTCATAGTTGTAAGCCAACAAAATCAGAGCCCATCGCTGTATCTAGAGTGCTGTGAGAGTTAGTTTTGTGGCCTTTGGCCCCAGGATTGCCAATAGAGGCTTGTGATCTTGTAGCAGACTGAATATTTGTCCCTACAAGTACTTATGGAACTTCTTGACACCAAAAAGTATGCTCAGGGCTTCTTTCTCAATCAGAGCATAGTTTTCTCATTTGCGGACAAGGTCCTGGAAGCAAAAGTGATTGGGTGTTCTTCCCCTGAGGGTAACATATGATAGATGATGGCACCCACTTCATATGGGGATGCACTGCACGCCAGCCTCAGAGGTTTGTCTGGGTTGTAGTGGACTAACCACTTGCTGTTTAGAAGATGTTGCTTACAAGCATGGAATGTGACCTCGCATTGTGGTGACCAATTCCACTGAGTTTCTTTCTGCAGTGTTCTGTTTTCTTTTTTGGTGGATTAGATTTCTTGAGGCAGCTTAGGTATGAAGCAGGCAGGAATGGCAGTGCTGCTGTGTGTTCCCCTTTGTGTAAGCCAGAGACTGAAGCTGGTAGGGAAAGGGTGATCTTCTTCAGGGGTATTTCCGTTATCAGTTCTCACCGTAGGAACTTCACCATCAGTGAAGCAAGGTCCACACAGATTTTCAACAGTACAGCTGGGACCACCCACATCGACATCATGTAACAACGTCACCAACCCTATAAAGGCGTGAGTAGCCCCTCTCCTTCCTCAGGTCTTTCCCACCATCGACTTGTTCGTATGGGTCTCTGCAGAAGCTCCGGGCACAGTTTTGCACCATTTTCGCTGACAGTTTTTTTCTACCTATTACTTTAGAATCTCTTTTTTCTTTATTTTTTTTCTTAGCTACTATTTTCTCCCCTGGCTCCTGGTCGGCTAGCCATCCTCCTAGCCCCCACCCTGACAACAGGCCGACTTCCCCTGTATCCCCCATGGCTTACCCTCCATGGTAGGGTGGTGAGGAGCCCCTGAAACTCAACTCACCTTGAACAGATCCAGACTGGGAGAAGCGCCATTCAGGATGTGGCCGCAAAGGACAGAAGCTCAAGTTCCCCGACCAGGAGCCCTTTTTCCTTGTTCTGTGTGGTCTCCAGATGCGGAGCGTGCAATGACACCAGTGATGGTGCTGTGCTCACTCCTGTACATGCACCCCATCAGGCATCTGCCCCATCTCTACCCCTGTAGATGCAGCGTTGGTGTGCCAGCCCCCAGCCATCGCTAGGGGTCAGGCATGCACTGACGTCTGGTCACCCCCCCTCCCGGGAGATCTCTTTTTTAAAAGAGATTCCATTTTTTTATGTTGAGAGTTAATCCTTTTACTTCTCACTTCCATCACTGCTGCTGCAGAAAGAAGATTGCCTTCACAGATGAACACTCTGTCTGTGTCTGCCCGGCCTGGCCTGACCATGAAGTCTCTGACTGTGAGCTCTGCCAGAAGTTCCCTCAGGCAACGCAAAAAGGCATTTGAATATTTCCTAATGGATCAACAGGTAGCCAGTTAAGGTTAGGGGACCTCCAGGGTCCCAGCCTCTCATTCGCCAGCAGGGTTGTTGAGCTCCCAAGTCACTAAGGCCTGAGACAAGCCCTCAGGGAAAAGTCACAAAAAGGACCAAGATTGAGACCGCTCCCCCAGCGGTGATCCCGCTCCCTGATGGCCTCTTCTTCCTTGTCCAGGGGTTTGTCATCAGCTGTGGCTGCGCCAATGCATAAGTCTGCTGTCCAGATCTCTGTGCCTACCAGACCCATACTGACAGCAACTCCGCCTGATACTCAGGGTGGCCGGTCATCAATGTCCGGGTCATTGGCCCCTCCATCGTCAAAGACAACAGGTTCATGGTCAATGTCCATCTCATTGAGGCCTGATCCAGTCCTAGGCCCTCTGACTATAGGTGCTTCGGGACCTCAGGGCCAATCTGGCAGGTCATTACTCCCTGTGCTATGGACACCCCTCCCCTCAGTCAATGCAGTCTTCGGTCAGCAATCTCAATGAGATTCTGACCAAGTTCACCTTGATGATTGTTCACCAGCTTGGCACATGCAGACCTACATCACCTGCACTGTCAATGGCAGCTTTGTTGTTGACCCCTCCTTGACAGCCCAGTGCTGCTGTCCCCACCCCTCACCCCCACGGGTCTTCGTCAGTGCCTCACACGTTGGACCGGGACCTGGAAGAGGTTGATGTTGAGGAGTACCACCCTGACCTTGTTCTTCCTGATGAGGAGGAATAGGAGGAGGAAGAACCACTCACCTTAGACAGATCCACTGCTTCCTCAATCAGCAAGGATTCTGTCAAGCACACTCCTAGGTCTCCTCCAGAGGACCCTACATTCTTCAGTATTATGAAGCGGCTGTCTTCAGCCATGGGCTTCCATACTGAGGAGGAGGATGTCACCAAGAAGGATTTGGTGGATTTCCTGGAGATCCCAGAGTCTCCTCCCAAGATCATTCCTCCTATTTTACCTGCTTTGAGGAATGCTAATACTGCAGCCTGGCTCAGGCCCATGATGCCAGATATGCCCCGTAGGGCAGATAAACTTTATCATGCCCCTCAGGAGTATCCACATTATGCTGCCCAGTCTAAAACAGATTTGGTGGTCATAAATGCAGCTAATGACAGGTCTAAGGTGCCCAAGCACCTTAGCTCCCACCAGACAAAAAGTCATGCAGAATTGATCTTTGGGGCAAGAGGGTTTATCCGTCCTCCACCCTTGGGCTGTGGATTGCTAATTACCTGTCCCATATGGTAAAGAACCAGAACACCAACTGGAAGAAGGGCAAAGCTGCTGCCCAGGTCCTTCCAGAAGGTACTCAGAAGCAGGAGATTCTTAAATGCTTGCAGACCACTAAAGATGTTAGCAAGCATCTCCTGCGGGCCATCTATGATATTTTGGACACAATTGCCAGGGTTGCTGCCACCGGCATTTGCCTCCATAGGCACTCCTGGCTGAGGATCTTTGGCTTTACTGCTGATGTTCAGCAGAAGGTGCTTAATGCCCCCTTCAGTGATTCTAAGCTTTTTGGCCCAGATGTCCAGGACATTATTAATGACTTGCAGGCATCTGGCAGGGCTATAAAATCTGTCCACTTGCTCTACCACATGCAAATTAAGTGCAGACAGTGCCCTCCATTTCATAAGGCATCCAATAGACCAGGAGCAGCCTCTCAACCCCAAGGCAAACGCAGAGCCTCCGCCACCTTACCCGCCTCTTCCAGTGCTGGAGCCACAACCAAGCATCCCAGAGGTGATGGACCAGCCCCAGTGGCTGGAGCCACCTCTGCTTGACTCCTTGCCAGACCCCCCCTTCCAGTCCCTGACCAAGATGTAGTGGTCAGAGGTCAGTTTTCCCTCCATCTCAATCAGTGGGGAACCATCACGTCAGATGCCTGGATTCTTCAAATCCTAGAAAAGAATCACACTCTGGAGCTCATCAAGCAACTCCCAGAGATTCCTTCTCTGCCCTCCAGCTACCCCACCCATCTGTCTCTTCTCTGGGAGGTGGTACAGTCTCTTCTGTGCAAGCAGGCCATCAAACCCGTGCCCAGGTGCCAGAGAAACAAGGGGTTTTATTCCTGGTTCTTCCTGGTCCACCAAAAAGACTGGAGATTTGAGGCCCATTTTAGACTTAAAGGACCTCAATCTGTATGTCCAGTACAAAAAGTTCCGAATGGTAACTTTGCCAGGTCTGATGCCCCTTCTCAAGCAAGGCAACTGGCTATGTTTTCTGGACATGCAGGACACTTACCTGCACATCTTAGTGTTTCCTCCTCACAGTAGGTTCCCCCACTTTCTTTTTTAGGGTGCACATTACCAGTTCAGAGTGCTGCCCTTTGGCTTTTCCTCTGTGGTGCGGGTTTTTACCAAGTGCTTAGCAGCAGTAGCTGCAGCCCTCAGAAGGGAGGGATTGTACATTTCCCTTATCTGGATGATTAGCTTCTAAAGGCCCCCTACAGGGAACAGCTCCAGGGGACTTTAGAGAGAACTCTCCAGTTGTTCCTCTCCCTGGGCATCACCATCAACCTCCCCAAGTCGGTCCTGGTTCCATCCCAAAGGCTGAAATACATAGGGGCAGTTCTAGATTCGGCGCAGGGGAAGGTTTTTCTGTCTCGAAACAGGGCAGAATGCCTTAATACCCAGGCTCAGGAGGTGGCCCAGAGCTGTTCTATTCCAGTCAGCGTATATTTGAGGCTGTTGGGACTAACGGTGACTGCCATTCCCACCATTCCACTGCCCAGGCTTCATTTGCACATCCTTCACTGGACTCTCCGAGTACAGTGGGGCCAGTGAACAGATGACTTAGATCAGTTATTGCTGGTCTCTTCCCCAGTCCTCAAAATGCTCCAGTGGTGGATATTGTGATGTGGACAGCCAGTTCTGAGTGCTGTAGTATCATTTTTTGTAAAATCAAAATGGGTTATGGACTGTATGTCATGAGAGATGCTGAGAAATCCGGTGCTCTTGGAGTGACCTCGCTCACCCCCCCCAACAAGGTTTCAGCTGAAAGATGAAAGCCATGAGAAAATGCTGAAACAGCATGTGAGATCACACACACACAGGTTTTAGAAACAAGGTGTTACATGGCAGGCCTGAAGCTAATTACAGAGTAGAACAGATCTTGATTAAGGATCTCCTGTTTTATCTAAAGTTAATTACAGGCTGGAAGAGGCTTGAGTTGAGCATATCCCTTTTATGATGTTTCAAGAGGAAGAAACCAGGTTTAGTAAACTGGTGCGAAATCAAAAATGCTGATGTCTGTGTGAGAGGGGAAACTGATCAATAGATCAAAGAAATGTCATTTGAAGGACATGAGTCATGCTGAGGATTGCAGAATTTAATACTTGGAAAAGACATCCTATTTTTGTACAGATATTTTTTTTAGATATTCTGACAGAGGAGGAGCTAGGTGATCTCACAAAGGGGTTGAAATACAGTTTTCTTTAAGGAATATTCTGTTTTCCTTCAGACACTTCTGTCTAGACTCTGACAAAGATACATCTGTGAGCACTTTAAGCAGGTATTTAGAGACTAAGTTCTGTAGTAGGAATTGCACTATTTAAAACCTTGTTCTCTTAAAAAGATTTGTATGTCTTGTGATATAATAGTTCCGTATTTTGTGTTTTATATATTTTTATCTAATTTAGTAAAACTCTTTTTAGAGCACACTTGGTCTGTCTTTGATTTTCTTTCATTTGCAAGAAAAGTATATATGGTTATAGCAGACACTGGGCATAAGCTTGAATGGTGATACCAAACTGGAAAGAGAAGTGTTTTAAATCTGAGGTCTTTATTAAAGTTTTTAAGGGTTCATTTCTGTACACCTGGTTAGGTGCCCGTAGGCAAAGGTATCTGGCCCCCCGAAGACAGAATTATCTGAGCCTGTGCATTGGGTACACTAACAAGAGGTTCACAGTTTGAATCCCTCCAAGATTGGAGACCAAAGGTTGATCCGAACTCGCAAAACAGACAAGAGGGTTACCTTGTTCTGTTAAACTGTGTACAAGACTGCGCTTGGAGGTTGGCACTTTGGGAGTAGAGGGCTGACCTGCTGAGTGGTTTTGTGACAGATGGAACTCCTGAACTTGTTACAGGGGGTTCCATTCCAAATATCCTCTCCTCAGCAAATTCTCACCATGGATGCCTCTAGTTTGGGCTGGGGAGCTCATCTGGGTCACTTTCAAATGCAGGGCTCTTGATCCCAGATTGAAACTTCCCTGCATATCGATGTCCTGGAGATGCATGGGGTTCTGTATGCCATGCAGGCTTTCTTGAACCATCTTCTTCCAGGTCAGTTGTTGATTCAGTCAGACATCCTCAGTGTAGTGTACTACATAAACAAGCAGGGGGGAACACATTTGTGCCCTCTGTGTAGGGAGACCATGAGAGTGTGGTATTGGATGCTAGATCATGGTCTGACACTCTCAGCAGTCCACATCCAAAGAGTACTAAGCAATCTGGAAGACAGCCTCAGCCAGACTCAGTCCAGCATGCATGAGAGGGAGCTGCTCTCATCCATTGCAGAAGATCTGTTCGACAGATGTGGTCATCCAGAGTTGGACCTTTTTGTGTCCCCACTCAATGCAAAACTGCCCAATTTTTGCTCGCTCAGTCCAGGGCCTGGAGCTTTCTGGCAAGACTCGTCCCTCTCTGGGAGTGGGAGGTTTCTTTACACCTTCCCTCCATTTCCTCTGATCTGGGTGCTTATCAAGCTGCATATGGAGGGGTCCAGCATGATCCTGGTAGCTCCGTTCTGGCCTCGCCAGATATGGTTTCCACTACTACAGCAGTTGGTGGAGGAACCTCTGGTCCTGCTCCCTCTCTGCAGGAATCCGCTGACCCAGGATCAGGGGACCGTGGTCCATCCCAATCTCAGGTCCCTCTATCTGCATGCTTGGCTTCTGAGGATGTAGCCATCACAGATTTGGGGTTTCTAATAGTGTGGCAAACATCCTAGTGGCTGCCAGGAAGCCTTCAACCCAAGCCACTTATGCCACGAAGTGGAAGTGGTTTGCCATATGGGCTGCCAAGCATAATCTGGACCCTTTCACCCATCCAGTGAACCAGATCCTGGACTACCTGATCTCTCTGTCTGACTCAGGTCTCCAGTATTCTTCCTTCAAGGTGTTCCTTTCGGCTATCTCGGCTTTTCACGAGCCCATGAGTGACTGCACCATAGCTCAGCTGGATGTTTCCCATACCTTTTTGAGGCCATCCTGCATCTGAAACATCCAATCTGTTCCCCTGGCCCAGCTTGGGATTTGAATTTTGTTTTGGAGAAGTTGGCCCTGTCAGGAAAGGGACCTAAGGGTTCTCATCTCTGATGACCTTAAGGTTTCAAAGCAGTGCACAAATGCAACAGGGAGGGCCAGTGGTATGCTGGGGTGCACAGGCAGGAGTATCAGTAGCAGGAAGTGGGAGGTGGTGATGCCAATGTATAAAGCATTGGTAAAGCCTCATCTGGAGTACTGCGCGCAGTTCTGGAGGCCACACCTGTGCAAGGGCATAGATAAGGTGGAGACTATCCAGAGAAGGGCAACAAAGATGGCGCAGGGCTTGCACCACAAAACATATGAGGAGAGACTATGGGACCTCAATATGTACTCACTGGAGGAGAGGAGACAGCGGGGGGACATGACTAAAACTTTCAAGTACCTCAAGGGTACAAACAAGTTGCAGGTGAGGGACCTTTCCCAATGTAGAAAAAGTACTAGAACAAGGGGGCACAATATGAAATTAGAAGGGGGTAGATTAAGAGGTAATTTGAGGAAGTTTTTCTACACAGAAGGGGTAGTTGATGCTTGGAATAGTCTGCCAAAGGAGGTAGTGGGGGCAAGCACAGTGGAGGGGTTTAAGCATGCCTGGGACAGCACAAGGGAAGCTTGAGAGGAGAGGGAGTGATGAAAAGCCATTGATCACATAGTGTCAGTGGCCACATACAATGCATAGGGCCTACAGGCAGACTGGATGGGCCTAGCGGTCCTTATCTGCCAACAATTTCTATGTTTCTGTATCTCCTTTTGAGCCAGCCGCGACTCGTGAGCTACACTTCCTTTCCTGGACAGCATTATTTTTAGTTACTATTACTTCTGCTCAAAAAATTTCAGAGTTTCAGGCCCTCTGGTGCGAGGAGCCTTATTTGATTTTCCACAAAGACAGGGTGTCTGCACACAAATCCTAAGTTTCTTCCTAAGGTGGTGTCTGAGTTTACACTGAACCAATCTATCCACTGTCCTGTTCATTTTCCAGAGTGTGCCAATCCAGGGGAAGCATTGTTCCATACATTAGATGTGCGCAGAACTTTGAAGTTACCTGCTCAGAACCAAGGAATGTAGAAAGTCGAAGCAGTTGTTTGTTCTTTCATCACAGGTAGAGAGGGTGTTCAGGTTTCTAAACAATGTTTGTCCATATGGTTGGCTAACTGTATTGTGTTCTGCTACAGCAAGTATGGCAAATAATTGCCTGGAACAGTCAAAGCTCATTTCACAAGAGGCATGGCTACCTCTATGACTTGTTTCCTAGGTGTCTCAGCCACTGACATTTGTGCAACTGCCACCTGGAGTACCGTCCACACTTTTACCAAGCTCTACAGTCTGGACATTGCCTCTAGAGCCCATGTAGGATTTGGCAGAGCTGTGCTGCAGGGCCTCCTGTCATAAGTTTAAGGTTGGCCTTCCTCCCAGAATGTTTGTTCACACCTGTAACTGCTTGGGACTCATTCCTACGATGTGACCTGATGACTGAGATACTCCCAAAGAAGATAGAACAGTTACATAAGAACTTACAATAACAGTAGATCTTTGAGGGGATTTCAGTCATCAGGTCTGTCTTCCCACCTACCATCCCCCTTTTGGGGCACCTTTCTGGAACTGGCTATCTGGTATATCCAGTCTGCCTTATAGGCCTGGGCACCTCTCTCTCTCCTCAGTCCCTCATGACTATGGGTATGCTCCCTCAGTCTCTGGAGGAAAGAACTGAAGAGGGAGCAGGGCCGCTCACGCCTTTAGAAACATAGAAATTGCAGCAGATAAGGACCGCCAGGCCCAGCTAGTCTGCCCATAAGCCTATCCTTGTTTGTGGCCTTTGATCTTACTTGGTCAATGGCTCTCTTCTTTCCTTCCTGCCATAAGGTTTTCTTTATGCCTGTCCCAAGCATGTTTGAAACCTCCCACTTTATAGGGTTCATGACATTGTCACATGATATCGGCATGGGCAGCCCCAGTTGTACTGCTGAAAATCTTCCATGTGGATCCTGCTTAACCGATGGTGAAGTTCCTACAGTGTGACCTGCTGATTGCAATCCCCTCGAAGATTTATTGTTATAGTAAGTTCTTACATAACTGTTCTTTTGGAGAGGTGGTTTGGGGGTTTAGCAGCCTGACAGACCAATCTGAGGCAGTGTGGGGGGGGTCCTTGTACATTTAAAGAACATGCAGCAGCTTACCCAACCTTTCTGGCATCTGTGGGGATCATTTTTCTCATGATCCTTGTTGCCAGTGTAGTATGCTGGTACCCTGTACAGACTGACCCAGACGCAGCACTCTACTTAGTAGCCATCTTTATTCAAACTGCAGATATTGGTCACACACTGCTGGCCACAGACAAAGAAATGCCCACTGGGCATGACAGAAACTCTACATATCTACATAGGATTACAAATATCAATTTACATGGACTACAGCCCTAATGGCGTTCCCTGTCCCAGTACCTTACAGATTCCTATATGTACAGTATATACTACACTCTCATTGCCTATAAAGTGGTTCAGGATACAGTGTGCAAGAAAAGTGTCATATACTGCAAATGCAGATTTTTCTTCCTCCTCTTCCCCTGGCTGTCTGTCCAGCTCCCAATTCTGCTCTCATATCTGGGTCAATGGCGCACTTTCCTCACATCATATAAGATGTCTGTTTTCCCTGATTTGTGGTCTGCTTTAGTATTGAATGCTTCTTTAGTTGATTTCCAGATTCCAGTGCTCCCAGATCAGGCAAAGCATTTTCCTGTAGTGCATCCTAATTTTCCCTGCATTTTCCCTGCAAAACTGGGATGAAATTCCTGTAGATTTTCCTGTATGCACAAATCAATGTAAGTACGCAATTAGTGTCATCATGCCAGTCAATAAAATCACTAGGACAAATGTTCAGGCTGTTTTATGTGTTCTTATTTATTTTAAATATAAACAATCACCTACCACGTATCACATAACAACTCTACAACTATAAGAACTTTATATGTAACAATATAATACCATCTTGAGGTTCTGGGGACATGTTGGAACATATAAAGCTCAGCTCTCAAGGTTCACATGTCTCCAGAACCTCCTGAAGGTATTATAACCTTGTAATAATGCAGTCCCTTATACAGTATTCTATTTATAGTATGAAATGCCTTAACTTCAAATTTATCCCTTAATCACAGACTGATGCATTGTGTGTTCTGCTCACAATGCATGAAAGGGGCATAGGGATGCACAAAATGCACATACCCCACCCTTGCCCCTGCACACTGCAGACAGGTGCACCCATACTGGCATTCACCAATGCCGACCACCTATCCACGGCTCCTCCCTCAATGCACATGACTCTACAGGGTGGCCGGGGAAGGAGTTGTCCCAGGTAGACATCCAATGGGATGCCCCCCTGGGACCCATAGTGGATCTTACACATAGGGTGGCATGGGTCTCGGGCTGTGCATGCCGATAGCATGCACCCGGACCAGCGCGGCACCCTCCAGTCCCAGTGCTGCCTCACATAAACTTTCTGGGTGCTCACCCATCCAGCTGCCCCTGCTGCCTCCTGCTGCCCAGCAGTCAGGAGCAGCACAGTGTGCACTGTCCTTGTCCCCCAGTGGCCAAATACCTTTGTTCATGGGGGCATGCTGTGGGTTATGGCAGGGTCTCCCTGGTGTACCCTGCACCATCCTCTGCACCCATGCGGCCAGCACTATGCGGGTTAGTGAATACACGTAGTGCTGGCACACCCCCGGAATGTCCCCATCGCGGAGCTGTCTACAGACGTAGGGGATCGGGTGCAGTGGGTCTGCATGTGCCCCCTTCGTGCATGCCATGCGGGGGGCACCAGGGGTGTGGAGTAGCTACTCACCCCAGATATGCGTGCATAGCCACTGCACACCAATCATGCATTGGGCCTACAACTCTGTGCACCTGTAGTGCTCCATTAATAAACATTGTTTCAGTGTATTGTTGTGTTTTTCATTGACATGCTTAAGCACCCCCCTACACACACACACACACACACACAGCTTTGTGCACTGAACTCTCAGAGGTAAAAACAAATATTCCTTTTTTTTTTTTTTTTATTTATTTTACTAATCTTGGGCAGGACCAGGGTCTATGGGTCCCTTCTGATCTCACACATATAATTCATAACTCCTGCTCATCTTGATGAAGACACACCCATACCTTTCCCAGGCTGACAATTAAATAGAAACACTGTCTAATTTTTTTTTCAAATAACCTCAACCTCTAGGCTGGTCAGAAGAAATGCTGCCTTAGTGATCTTTTTAAAAACACAACTCTGCTTTGTGCACCAAACAAGCCAAGTAGCACTTAAGCACTCTTTGTGTCCCCGTCACCCTTTAAAGCCCACCATCATTGAGTCTCTTGTCTGGCTCGCTTTTTGCACTTCAAGTGTTTAAAATAGACAAATTTGCAAAACAGAAGGTTTGTTTGCCTTGGTGGGTTAGGGCGCTACTTCTCTCAAGCAACACTTAAGCACTCTTTCTTGCACCTCCCCAAAGCATATCAGCATATCATCATCAAGTGGTCAGTCTTTTGTCTGACTCATTTTGCACCTAAAATGAGTTTAAAATAGACTAACCTGAGGATGCACATAAGAAGGTTAGTTTACCTTCGGTGGCTTAGGCTTTCTGCCAGTCCAGAACAGTGGCATTTGAGATGCAGCTCAGCTGACTCAATAGTGTTGCTGTTTTGAGTGGGGCCACAGGCAGGTGTTTGGATCATGCAGCAGCTCACTGGTTCTTGATCAGAAAATCTGAATTCATCCTCAGAAAGATGCACTGCCAACACATTACCTTACTACCCCAGAGAAACACAGGCTGCAAATGGACCAACAGAATTGCTTAGTGTAGCAAAGACAGCAAATTGAGCACCAGTTGGAGGGCTCTGTCTGGATCTTGGCAGCCATGAGATTCATAGTGGGCATTTTCCCGTAGTGTTTGTCCATGTCCCCTGATATTTCAAAAATAAAAGATTTCCTTCCTGTATCCCATTTTTGTAGTAAAAATCCCTTAAAATACAAGAATCCCTATAGATCTGGGAGCACTGAGATTCTCATTGTCCTCAGCTGTGCCTGAACCTAAAAGGTCATGGGACAGTGTCTGTTGCATGCTGGTTCACCTTAGTCTCTAGAAGAGTGATGTTAAAGCATGGGTGTTTAAAAACAGCTAAAATATTACTGAAAAAACTCAGAGTAGCTGTTTAAAAGAAAAAAAGAACACTCCTAATTATTCCAAGTCTTAAAGAAATGCTAAAACGGACTCAAAGAGGGGAAATGGGCCTCTTGCAAGTCAGGAGAAAGAGTAACCGAACATAAAGTGGTAAAAATGCAAAATGTTCATTGTAACATGCACTGCAACTTTAATCTCTATCTTTATATGTAAATGGGAAGCTGGCCTTGAAAACCCATTAGTCTGACAGAAATGTTTGGTAGTTGAGTAATGCTATCCTGTGGTTATACTGTGCAGTGTTCACATACTCACTTCCCTTAAGAAGCATAAACATTTTCTTAGAGAAACTGTGGTACATAAGTTAAACATCAACAAACTTCTGTGACTGGAGAGATCAATTCAGACATAGCTAGCAAAGGAAAGGCTGGGTGTTCCAGTGTCAGAGCTCTGAACAGTGAAACAGGCACTCATAGGTCCAGGTCGCCCCTGAAAACAGGCATTTGTGCCTAGTGGGCCTTACCTGGTTACAAAAGAATAAATAAATAAAAAAATCCCACCTCATCCCCTGGCTTCCAGTGTGACCTTGAGCAAGTTACTTGAGCCCCTGTACTTCAAACCTCTCCGCTATACAGCAGTGTAGAAACAGAAGTCTGCCATAAATGAGATGTTTTCTCTCTATTGGGCTCCCTGGGTAAACAGAAAAAATAGATCTTTTTGAAGAGGTAGGAGTGGGGTTTGGGGGTTCCATTATTGATAAGGCAGGCTGCTGGCTGGGGGCACACTCTCCTCAGACTATTCTGGCATTTTAGGCGACATGCTAGCCACATCTGCTACAACTAATTTTTGTCACTGACATCCTTTGATATCCCCCACAACTGAGTCCCATGCTGAGGTCAGCTGCGGGAGAATCAGGAATTACATTTGTATTGGATGATGGCCAGGTGCTGAAAGGGTCAATCAGTACATTTTTGAATATATAGCAAAAGTTTGAAAAAATGTCTTACAGGTAATGCTGCTAATTGGAACCTCCTTCTGGTTCCATTACACTAAAAGTGGGTTCCCCTTTAGCAGTGTTTTCACAGGCCCAGGTTGACAGTCAGTACCCCTGCAATGGGACAGTCTTTAAAATGGCCCTTTATGTGTAACCCGTGTTATATGTACTTCCAGATCTCCATGACCAATCAGAAGATTGTGCTTGCTATCATTTCAAACAGGGAAGGCAATGATTTCTATTGTAAGGAAGAAACCTATTTTAAAAACATTGGAAAGATGATACTGTACTACTTTGACAGCGTGGCATCTATCTTGTATAGATATGCTTCCTGTGGAAAAAAATGCCTCAGTCTTAAACACAGTCTTCTTCTTTATGATATGACATGTGATATGCTTCTGTCTAGTGAAGTTAAAACTAATATTTCTTGTATATCACTGGATATAGTAATGTATGTTCCACTTTACCTCAAATGAATCCCATATCTATTGTCTGTTATTTTCTTTTATAAAATAAATAAACTTCAGACTTACAAAAGTACAGCTCTAATCTCAGAGCTGGGCCAGAATGGCATGATAATGGCTAAATACTGATGTCTTTACTCCCATTTTGAATTCTAACCGCCCCCATTTACGCTTCTTGCACATAATGTAACACTCCATTGCAAATTTGTATTGGTTCTCTTGCAGCATAATAGCATTAACTGAACAGGGTGAATGTTAAACATGCAAAAATCTGCACTCTTTTCGACCTCATACTTATCAGTGAAGAACATGGAAGATTACCTTGCATAACATTCCCCAATATAATGGTTGCTGAAGTCATATTTCTTTTCAGTTAAAATAAAGGTTGCTGTAGGTGTATGGAGGGATCATGGAGCCCCCTTCAGTTGCTATAATCCAGTTCAATTTGTCTTGCACTGTACTGTGTTTTCTTGTTACAGTATTTCCTAACCTGGAACCTGGTCCTATAATAACTATGTTAGTTTAGGTATCTACTACAACAGTATTATCATAGAATCATAGAAGCTGGACGGGAGAAAAGGACCACACTGGCCCATCTAGTCTGCCCTAATTTCCCCCCTACACCTCCTTCCCCCTGCTACTCAGCCCCATATGTCTGCCCCATGCCCTCTTGAATCCCTACACCGAATCAGTCCCAACCACTTCTTCTGGTAGTCTATTCCAGGGCTCCACCACCCTCTCTGTGAAGAATCTCCCTCTCACGTTGCCTCTGTATCTTTTTCTCTGCAGTCTGAGGCTATGCCCTCTAGTTCTGGCCCCCTGCTTCTTTTTAAGTAAGCTCCCTTCCCTTATTTTGTTGTGCCCCTTCACATATTTAAAAGTTTGGACATGTTTCCTCTTTCCCTTCTAGTTTCCAGCGTGTACAGACCCAGCTCCTCACACCTCTGCTCATATGACTACCCTTGCATACCCTGCACCATCTTGGTTGCCCTTCTCTGAACCCTCTCCATCCCATCTATGCCCTTGCAGAGGTGTCGTCTCCAGAACTGGACCCTGTACTCCAGATGCGGGCTCACCATGGCTTTGTAGAGGGGCATTATTACCTCCCTCCTCCTACTACTAGTGATGCCCCTGCCGATGCATGCCAACATTCCATTGGCCTTTCCCACCACCCTGTTACATTAGTTTCCCACCTTAAGATTGGATGAGCCTATGATCCCAGATCCCTCTCCTGTTCTGTTACTTTGGCTGCCTCCCCTGCTAGGGTATATCCTGTTCATATATTTCTACTCCTCACATGCATCACAGTGCACTTTTTGGCATTAAATTTCAGCTGCCATTTCTCAGACCACTCGTCGAGCTTCTTCAGGTCCTGCCTCATGTCCTCCACCCCCTTGGGGTGTCTGCTGTATTGCAGATCATTGTATCATCAGCAAACAGGCACACCCTCCCCCTCAGACCCTCAGCTGTATTGCTGATGTAAATGTTAAAAAGGAGAGGTGCCATGACTGACCCCTGGGGCACTGCACTCCTCACCCGCCCCATCCTGGAGTACACCCCATTTAGCACCACCCACTGGGTTCTTCCCACTAACCAAGCCTCCACCCACCTTGTTATTTTCCCACCCGCCCCTTTACTTTCTAGCTTGCTCACCAGCCTTCTGTGGGGGATGGTGTCGATGGCCTTACTGAAGTCCAGATAGGCCACATCCACCGCCCCTCCCAGGTCAATCATCTGAGTTACCCAATCGAAGAACTCAATCAGGTTTGTCTGACGTGACCTGCCCTTAGTGAAGCCATGCTGTCTGCTGTCCTGCAAGCCACTCTTCTCCAGGTAGTCCATGACCCTCTCCTTGATTAGCGCCTCCATTACCTTCCCCACCACTGAGGTGAGGCTGACAGATGGTTCTCAGACACCTCCCTGCTTGCTCCCTTGTGCAGAGGTACCATGTCCAGCCTCTTTCAGTCCTCTGGTACCCTCCCCAAATCCAGAGACAAGCTGAATAGCCTTGTCATTGGGGTGGCCAACTCTGCCCTCAATTCCCTGATCATCCTGGGGTGTAAACCATCCAGCCTCATTGCCTTTTCCACCCTCAATCTCTCTAGTTCTTCCCTAACCCTATCCACAGTGAACAGGCCCTGGTCCACCCATTTGCCCTCTCCACCCTTCGCCTTCAGCTCAGGTCCCCTACCATCTTCCTCTTCCATAAATATCGAGCAAAAGTACTCATTCAATATCTCTGCTTTTTCATAATCCTCTTCCAATTTTATGCCTCCCTCCCCACCCCCCTCAGCCTTGCAATCCACTGGCTTCCTCTCCTCCTCTCCCTCACATATCTGAAAAAGGTTTTGTCCCTCCTTTTTGTTTTTTTAGCTATTTTCTCCTCAGTATCTGCTTTTACCCTCCTGGTCTTCTGCCCTGCCAGTCTCCTCTTCTCCCTGAAAGCTTCACTGAGTGTCCTCTTAAAGTTTCTGAAAGCCCTCCTCCTTTCCCTGATATCCCCCACTACCTCCTTTGTAAACCAAAGTGATCTCCTCTTCCTCCTTCTGCTCTTCCTAACATTTTTAATGCACATTTCTGTGGCTTTCAGTATCCCACTTTTAATAGAGTCCCATAACTCCTCCACTGCCCCTATATTCCCTGTTCCCTCCATTGCTTCTCTTGCTATCCTTTTTATCCTGTCGAAGTCCGTGTATCTGAAGTCCAAGACTGTAGTACTGGTTCAGTTTGTCTCCCTCCCTGCCCTAACCCAGAACTTTACAGTCCTGTGATCACTGGTGCCCAAGACTTCTCCCACCTGCACCTCCTCCAGACTCTCCTCATTTGTCAGGACCATGTCCAGCAGATTGTTGCCCCTTGTTGGCTTCCTGACTAGCTGTTGTAGGAATACCAGCTGTTGCACAGATATCTCTCTGCTCCTAGTCGATACTGCATCCAGAATTTCACTGTATATCTGGGAGGTTCAAGTCCCCTACCAATAGTAGTTCTCCTTTTAGGGCCATCAGCATGACTTCTTGAATTGGGTGCTTATCCCCCTCTTCCCACTCCCCGCGTTGGTGGTCTGAATACCACCCCCAGCCACAAGAATTCTCCAATCCTGTTGTCTAGTGTCACCCACAGTAGCTCAGTCTCTCCATCCTCCTCTTGTCCCTCCATTGTTCTTCTGTCTTCCCTGATGTATAAAGTGACTCCCCCCCCCTTGCCCTCCCTGTCCCTTCTAAACAGTCTGTAGCCCAGGATAGTCAGCTCCCAGGTATGATGTTCTGTCCACCAAGTCTCGCTTATTGCTACTTTATCTAGCCCTTTGTCCCCCATGATGGCCTCCAAGTCCACCATTTTGTTCCCTAAGCTCCTGGCGTTGGCTGATAAGCCCTTCCACCAAGTTCCCCCGTCCCCTCTTTCCATTGCCCCCCTCTTGCCCAATATTCTATCTCTATCCTGGGAGAGAGGCTGGTAGCCACCCCACTTCTCTTGTCTTGTGGTGTGGCTTTTTTCCCAACGCCCCTCAAGTGCCCCAGAGAAATATTAGTTTCTCTAGGGCACTTCATAATCATAAGTCATTTATCCTTATTATTCGATTGCATTGTTATTTTTAATTGGTATCTCTACTACTCATGAGAAATATTGTAGAAGGAATCAGTGTCAGTGGCTTAGTAGGTAGCACACTTATCTCTGGGGCCAGAAGATCAGAAGGCTGTGGGTTCCAACTTCACACAGGTTACTTGGGGTTATACCCATAACTGACACTGTAGTGTAGTTTGAGGGGGCAGGGTGCTGCATTGTTGAAATGCCATCCATCAGGTAAGATGTTAAACCAAGGTCCCTTCTGCCCATCTCTAGTCACTGTCCAGGTGGAAATTAAAGATCCCATGGCACTTAGTGAAGAAGAGTAGGGGAATTTGTATCGAAAAATCAAATATCATACAATAAAGTGTAAACTATTTGTAGTAGGACTACAAGTTCAGCTCACACCGGCCCTGAACAAGCATTTG
The DNA here is from genome assembly GCA_016271365.2 of Neoceratodus forsteri. NCBI lineage: Eukaryota > Metazoa > Chordata > Ceratodontiformes > Ceratodontidae > Neoceratodus > Neoceratodus forsteri. The sequence goes on along the minus strand of CM028129.1, from coordinate 1,097,286,030 downwards.
TCAATGCCGAACGTTAGCTTGCAGGTATTTGCAGTGGTGTGTGGCATGTATGGTGCTTTACCCTAATGCCCTGTGCGATTGCTGGTATTTGCACAATAAATTGTTAGCATGACCTTTGTGTTACCCCCATTGTGCGCTACATAGGCGGAAACACGTTTTGGGCAGGATGTGAAAAATGATAGCTGTACTGCTCATAAGGAAGTGTGGTAAAATGGCAATGTTGAAAATCTGGAGTGGAAATATTGAAAATTCGCAAAGCTAGGAGCGTGCGTGGGAACTGTGCAATGCACGCTCGTAAAAGAGACATTGTTAGGAATTTTTTCACCAAATTGTCAACATTGGCATTTTAAAACCTCTGCTAATGAACAGTGTCACTGTGATTGTCTTACTGTGTGCCATACATTGATTTTGCACACCGAGTGCGCCATTGTGCACTACATGGGCGGAAACACGTCTTGGGCAGGATGTGAAAAATGATAGCTGTACTGCTCATAAGGAGGTGTGGTAAAATGGCAAAGTTGAAATGTGGAGTGAAAATATTGAAAATTCAGAACTTATGAGCGCATGAGGGGAAGTGCAATAACGACGCTTGTAAAACAGTCATTTTAGGAATTTTGCACCAAATTTTCAGCACAGCCATTTTAAGACCTCTGCTCATGATCAGTGTCACTTGATTTTCTTAATGTGTCCCATACATTGAGTTCGCACACCGACTGCGCCATTGACGCTACATGGGCAGAGATACATTTGGGCAGGATGTGAAAAATGACAGCTGTACTGCTCATGAGGAGGTGTGGTAAAATGGCAATGTTGAAAATCTGGAGTGCAGATATTGAAAATTCATAAGCGTCTGTGCATAGGAACTGCATAGCATGCTCAGTAAAACAGTCATTTTAGAATTTTTCACCAAATTTTCAACATAGCCATTTTAAGACCTCTGCTCATGAACAGTGTCATTGTGATTTTCTTAATGTATTCCATACATTGATTTCGTGACAACGACTGCGCCATTGTCACCTTCGCCGTGGAAACACATTTTGGGTGAGATGTGAAAATGACAGCTGTATAACTCATAAGAAGGTGTGATAAAATGGCAATGTTGAAAATCTGGAGTGAAAATATTAAAATTCAAAACTTACGAGCTCGCGTGAGGAACTGTGCAACGCGACGAACAAACATTTTGATTTACAAATTAACATGATATACTTCTGACGATGTTCATGTCAATTCAGCTGGCAGATTTTTGCGCAGTGCCTGCGAAATCACCCTTCGGCCCGAGATAACGCCATGACAGTGACATCATTCATGAGAAGGGGTCCCAAAACCCCATGTTGAAAATTTGCGAAAAATTCCAAAAATGACCTGAGATATGCAATAAAGTTGAAACCCCCTATCTAGCCCATTATACAGCTTACCGGCATTTCCTCAGTTCACAGTCGGCTTTGAAGAGTGCAGACATGTTCCGGTCCACCAAAGATCGTCGCACGGAGTCCGGAGTAGTATGGGGTGGGGGTGTGGGGAGCTGGGTGCGCAGTGGGTGGTGCAGGTTGTGGGAGGGGAGTGGGAGGCGCGTCATTGGGACATTTTTCTTTACAGGAAAAAAAAGCAGCGCGGCGTGGGACGTTTGCCACACTGGGGTGGGCTCCCAGCATGGCAGAAGATGTGTGGGGGCGAGGGCCGGCGAAGTTAGGCACCCCGTTGTCAGAAGCTCACAGGGGGCGATGAGCCAGCGAAGTTGGGCACCCCCTCAGCAGACAAAGTTTAAGCTTTGGGGGCGCGGACGCGCTGGGGAGCGTGGACATCAGGGGAGGGTTTAAGGCGGTGCTCGTGATGTAGCGTGTTCTGCTTTGAAGCAGAGGAACACCGCTGAATATATAGAGCTCCTGCACCCATTGGTGCAGGACACCACGCCTGCTCAAGGGAGCAGTGATTGGGTGAGAGGCACACCTCCAAGTGTGCTACTCTCCCAAAAAGTTCCTTGCGCATGCGCGCAAGCGAACGTAAAAATACCCAAACTCCCCATGTTTGTGCTTGTCTGCAGACTTGCAGAGTGCAAACATTTTCTCTAAAAGTGCAAACTTTGGTTCCACCTAGTAACTTGGAATAAAAAAGTTTCAAATATTCCTACCTGGTGGCTTCCAGCAACAATGCTCCACTCCTCCCTAGGCTCGCAGCAGTGAGTCATGTGGTGTGCAAGATGGAGCATGTCAAGTCACCCTGATTGGTCACAATTGAATGCAGAAGGAAGAAGGATTTCTTTCCTCCTCTTCCTCATCTGCACTTGGCAGCAACACAAGTGACCAGTGGTGGAGCAGGTCACAAAACACTTGAGATACATTACTTACATGCTATGTGTAGTCATTTTCTGGTAGAGTATGCAAGCGAGTGGTGACAGCAGGACTGCTTCGCCTTCAACTGCATGTTTAAACCCTCAGACTAAATTGCCTTAGACAGACTAGTCTGTGTGAAATATCACTCTTGAACTACTACAGCAGAACTGACATTTTTGAGGGGAGAGTTAGATGGCATCATTCTAGGCAGGGCATACCATTTTAAATAAATAGTTTATTGATTTTGGAGGGAAGGGGAAAGTACAGAAGGGTATGCTCAGCATGAGTGATGCATTTGCTCTGCTCTGTGCCGTGCCTGGCATCTGGGTGAGAGGCAGTTGCTAGTAGGCTGCTGCAATAAACTCAGAGTACAAAAAACTTCTTTTGGAGGGATTTTGGACAAGGGAGAGAAAGAGAATGTACAGGCTCAGCAAAGACATCCATGGGGGGGTGGGGAGAGATAGAGAGACAGAGACACACACACGCAGGTGCTATTTTGTATTGTGCTGTGTTGTCTGAGTCTGACTCTCATGTGTTATCTGTGGCACAAAAGGTTAAGGAGGATAAAAAAGCTTGTGAAAAAAAATTAAAACCACAACCAGCGATTTGTATCTTTTAGTCCCTGCTATGACGACTCAGCTGCTGCTGCTACAGTCAGCAACAGAAGGGAGGAAGACTAAGAGAGACGGAGAGAGAGAATTATATTTTGGTCTGTGAGTGTGCACTAGCAGCAGCTAAAGCTGAATATAACTGAAGTTTCTTTTTCTCATTTTTCACACTGTGTCCACAACCCTGTGTTTTCAGTGCTTGACACACCCACTGGTGCTTTATAGACATGTTTTGTATAAATGTCCTTGTTTTCACTACTTAACTCGACTTGCCACACCCACTGCTAGCATTTTGCTGATCTATCTTGGAATACATTTCCCTGTGTTAACAAGTATATAACACACTCTCTAATGTTTTCTGACCTTTTTTGGAATAAATTTCTCTGTTTTTCCAAGTATTCGAGGCACCCACTAATGCTTTGCTGACCTATTTAGGAGTAAATCTTCATCTCCTTGTATTCCAAGTACTCGAGGCATGTACTAGTGCTTTACAGACTTCTGTGGGAATAAATCTCCCTCTGTTCCCAAGTACTCAGTGCACCCACTGGTACTTTGCTGATCTGTTTGGGAATAAATCTCCCTGTGTTTGCAGCTACTCAGCACACCCACTAGTGCTTTGCTGCTCTATATGGGAATAACTATCTCTGTTTTTGCTACTTATTTAACTCAGTGCAGCGAGGGATGCTGTACTGACTTGTATGGGAATAAATTTCCCTGTGTTCACAGCCAATGTACCCACTGTTGCTTTGCTGACCTATTTGGGAATTAATCTCCCTGTGTTCCCAGGTACTCGACACACCCACTAGTGCTTTACTGACCTATTTGGGAATACATTTCCTTGTGTTTTCACTACTTAGCCCGATGCAGTCAGCAGTTCCTTTCTGACCTATTAGGGAATAAATTTCCTTGTGTTTCCAAGTATTTGATGCACCCACTAGATTGGAACAGTTTGGGAATAAATCTTCCTGGGCTCGATTTACAAGGCCCCACTTCTGCTACAAGATGTGTGCGTCAAAGGGAATTGACCCAAGTGGCACCTTCTGTCAAAAGTTGCGGCACTCACAATTTTCAAAGGAAGGCTGCATCAAAAATGGGAGACCGTGCGCAAAGGAGCCCTGCGTCACCTTTGAACTGAAAACGGCAGTGCACCAAGGTGGAAGGGGGCTTTCACCATGGCAGCGCTGCAGTATCCCCTTATTTAGGATTTTGGAAGCCCCGCCAAGGCCACAAGTCAGCGCTGTGCTTAGACCAGCCATGACCTGGTCTAACATCCCTGTGCCGCAGGTCGGGAGTTTGATGGGTGGAGAGGGTAGAACCCGACGAGGTTGTGGGACACGGAACACAGTCCTGGGGTGTGACAGTGGGTGGTGTGGTCATGGAGGCTGAGGCAGGGTACACATGTGGCACCAGGCAGATGTGCCTTGGGTAGTTGTATCAACCCATGGACATGATACTCCCTGGTATTCAGGCATGGACTCTGACCTAGACATCCCAGTGCCATCAGCCCTGGCAGCTGTCTTTGAGTGTGCACAGTCCCCGACACATGGCGATAGCCATGGCTAGTGTGTTATATCATCCCTGACATCTAGCGCTTTCTAAACAGGTTACAGCTCAAAGGGTTAACACCCTGAGCTACTTTGTGCTGAAATAATTTAAATTCTCCCCAATTGTTAGACCTAGATAACTCCCCCATGTCACTGGCAATAGGCCATAAAGAAATGCATGGCTGGTTTCCATCCTCTAACAGTTTTGGGATTTCTGTTATGTTGAGTAAAAGCAATATTACCTCCCTGTTCTTCTGTCTATATGAACATATGATTGAGCCAGAAGAAAAAGGCCTTGCAGTCTATCATGTCTGCTCAAGTCTGCAGACCCCTCAGTGTCTACTGAGGGTTGAGGGATCTGCCCCCTCCTCACTAATGTCCTCTCTTCTCCCCTCCCCTACATGGGACTTTACCCTTTGCTCTGTCCCAACTTTTCTTTAAGCTGGCCACTGCCTGCAGATAGATTATTTCCTACAGCAACTCCCATAACATAGCCATCACCCTCTCTGTGAGAAAGTGCCTTCTCATTTCTCTCCTGAATTTCCTCCCACCAGCTTGAGGTTATGCCCCCAGTGGTCCTGTTCCCACTAAGGCTGAAAAGACCCTCAGAGTTCACACTGTTGAAACCCTTAAAGTTTTGGTCATGTCACCCCTCTCGCTTCTATCCTCCTGGAGTACCTGCTGAGATCTCTTGAGTCTCTGTTTGTGCATTCTGCCTTGCTGTCCTCGGATTATTTTGGTTTCCCTTCTCGGAACAGTTTCCAGTAGATCAATATTCTTCTTGAGGTAAGGTCACCAGTACAGCATACTGTACTCCAGGTGCAGCTGAAACAGGGATACGTACAGTAGACCTCTGCTTTCCTACTAGTCATACCCCTGGCTACACAGCCCAGCATCCAATTTGCTTTCACTTCTACTTTCCTGTAGTATTCTCAGTGCTTCAGGTAACTCATGATGATCAGACCCAAGTCCTTCTCCTCCTGTGACCTGGTAACCTGCACACCACCAAGCCATTACTTGATCTCTGGTTTCCTCGCCCCCAAGTGCATTACCTTACACTTTTTGGTGCTGAATCCTAGCTGCCAAATACCTGACCATTTCTTTAACTTAGTCAGGTCCTCCCTGAGGTCCTGTTTCCCCTTATCAATCAATCAATCAATCAATCAAAACTTTATTTATAAAAAGGCGCCTTTCTAAAAACCAAGGCTCCTGAACATCACATAATAAAAAAATATTAATAAAAACAATAAATTAACCACACTAATAATACTTAAAAATCATTATATGCTTGATTAAAAAGATATGTTTTAAGTGCTCCCTTAAAAGTTTTGACGGTCAGGCAATCTCGTACCTGACGAGGTACAGAATTCCACAGGGTCGGGGCCACAAAGCTAAAAGATCTGGCCCCAGAGTCTTCAAACGAACCCTGGGAATCTCTAGTAATCCCTCGTCAGTGGATCGGAGAGAGCGGGGGGGGGGACAGTAGGGATGAAGAAGATCTTTCAGGTAGCTAGGTCCCTGATCATGTAGGGCCTTATAGGTCAGCAAACCGACCTTGAAGGTGATACGCCAGCATATTGGCAGCCAGTGCAGTCCGCGAAGCACAGGCGTTATATGACTGGTCCTAGAAGAACCTGCCAATAGTCTGGCTGCCACATTCTGCACTAGATGCAAGAAGCCAATATCAACCCCCCCCGGTAGCCCAAGATACAGGGAATTGCAGTAGTCAAGATGGGAGTTAATGAAGGCGTGGACCAAAGTAGGAAGATCATCAGGAGGAACCAGGTGCTTCACCCGGGCAATGTTCCTCAGGTGGTAAAAAGAGGCTTTGACAACTGCCAACACCTGTGATTTAAGTGTCAAACAGCTGTCAAAACAATGCCCAGATTTACGCACCTGATCTCTGAGGTGAGTTAGCTGGACACCGAGCCATAAGCTTCAGGGAGATCAGCCGACAAACCCGCCTCCCGGCGGCCTGGGTCCACGACCAACACCTCAGTTTTTCTTTGGATTCAACTGCAGCCAACTCACATTCATCCAGTCCTAGACTTCGACAAGACAGTTATTAAAAACCAAGAGAACAGCATCTTGGCCAGGTACAAAGGACATGTACAGTTGAGTATCATCTGCATAGCAGTGAAAACTCAAACTGTACAGCCTAATGATCGATCCCAATAGCAGCAAGTACATAGCAAACAACATGGGTGCCAAAATGGAGCCCTGTGGTACCCCACAGAATAGGGGGAATGATGTCAAGGAAAAATTCCAGACACCACCCTCTGAGTCCTACCCTCAAGGAAGATGAAACCAACTGAGGACTGTACCAGACAGTCCACAGATAAACCATGAGCATTCAGCAGCACACCATGGTCCCTGTGTCAAATGCCATGGAGAGATCAAGAAAGGACCAAGATAGAACAGGTCCTTGATCTCTCGCTATCAAGAGATCATTTAGTAAGAACCAGAGCTGTCTCAGTACTATGTCTCTTCTAAATCCGGACTGGAGAGAATCATAGACATCGTGGCTGGTTAAATGATCATCCAACTGCGTCGCAACCAACTTCTCAATAACCTTTCCCACAAAGCGTAGGTTAGAGATGGGTCTATAATTAGCCAGACAGTCCAGGTCCAAGGAGGGCTTCTTATGAAGGGGCTGAACCAAAGCCTCCTTCAGAGGATTTGGAAAAATCCCCCTCTCCAAAGACCTCCAGACTATCTCAGCCAAAACTGGACTGATTTTATCTCCGCAGCCCACTAGGAGATGTGTAGGGCCCGGATCCAGACCACAGTTGGTCGGACGCAGTAATCGGATGACCATCACAATGTCATTGATTGTGGGAAGGCTGAAGTCGGACCACACAAAACCAGTGTCCGACATCTCCTGTCGACCACCACTACTCCCACTAGGGAGAGTCAGGCGGACGTCTGACCTGATCTTGGCAACCTTATCTGAAAAGAACTGAGCAAGATCCTCACACCATTCTTGAGAAAAGGCTTTTATGAGCTGAAGACGGATTGGATTACGCAATCTGTCCACGGTCCAGAAAAGCTGAGCTGGTCTATTCTGAGCAGCAGCAATCTCTCTGGACAGGAATTCTGCCTTCTTCCGAGAGATTGCTGATTGATAAACCACATAATGGTCCATCAATCTAAGTTTGTCACAATCCAAGCCCGACCTCTGCCAACATCTCTCTAATCTTCATCCAGCTCTCCTCAACTCTCTTAGAGTCTCATCAAACCAAGGAGACCTAGGGCAAAGAGTGAGAGGACATACACGAACAGGTGCAATGGAATCCAGGGCCCCTGTCACTGCCTTATTATAGGCAAGTACCAAGTCCCCTGGATCCATGCAATCACTCGGAAAACCCGATAGGTCCAGCACCACCATCAAATCATCTGGGGAAACACCCCTCAAAGGGCGGTACCAGACCATCTCCATAGGGGCTGACCTACTAGGGGTGGCCTCAAAACTGAACCCAATGGAATGATGGTCAGACCATCCGACTGGTTCCACCACCAAATCGGATATCTCCATCCCCAGTAGAAACACCAAGTCCAATGAATGACCTCCATGTATATTCTCCCACAGAGCACTGTGTCATACGCAAACAGGCACATTTTACCCTTTATCCCATCTGCAGTATCGCTGGTGAAGATGTTAACACTGGACCAAGCACTGAGCCCTGCAGGATCCCACTAGTGACTGGCATAGCCTCTGAGAACTCCCACCAACCACCACCTTCTGATTTCTGCCCTGCAGCCAGTTTCTAACCAATATAACCAGATTTCCCCTACCCCTAGGTCCTCCAACTTCCTGATTAATCTCTGTGGGGAACAGAACCAAAGGCTTTACTGAAATTCAGATACAGGATGATCATGTCCACCACTTGGCCACTGTTGACTGTTTGGTCACCAAGTCAAAGGAATCAATCAGGTTAGTCTGGCAAGACTGCCTTGACACAAGCCTGTGCTGCCTCTCGTCCTTGGGTCCATTTTCTTCCAGAAAGCTTACCAGTCTTTCTTTCAGTGTGATTTCCATGAATTCCTAACTATTGAGGTCAGATTGACTGGTCTGTAAATACCAGGGTCATCCCTCAGGCCGCTTTTGTGGAGTGGCACTACATGTGCTAACCTCCAGTCCAGGGTTACTCTCCCTGACTCCAGTGAGGTGTTCAACAGGTCCAGCAGGGGACCAACCAGCACATCGCTCAACACCCAACACCCTCAGATGTATGCCATCCGATCCTGGGGATTTGTCTACCTTCATGGCCTTTAAGCGTTTTCTCACCCTGTCAACTTCAATCTTCCCTATCTGTGTCACCACCCACCCTGTTGTGCCCTCCCCTTTTCCCTTGATTTAGTGGACCATCTTTTTTTTGGTGAAGACAAAAATACTTGTTAAGTACTCCTGCTTTCTCTTCACTTCACTTCACTCTGCCCAGCTCCCCCACCCCACTTCTCAACCTGGCTCACCCATCCTCCATATTCCTCTTCTCCCTGATATACCAGAAGAAAGCATTCTACCCTGTTTTCACCCCCTCTGCTAACTGCAGCTCTCTCTCTTGGCCATCTGGACTGCTCTGCCCACCTCCTTGTCTTGGTACAGAACTACTCTCTATTCTCCTCTTTCTGGGTACACTTGTACTTTCTGAAGGCTGATGTCTTACCTTTTACTGACTGGGCTACGCCCCTATCATACCAGCTGGGCTTTTTGGCTTTGATTTTTTGCTTCTGAGTTTGGCACACATGTTAGTGGCTGTCAACAGCCCTTTCTTGACTATAGCCCATTTCTGCTCCACCACCATTTTCTTCCTGATCTCGGCAAGCTGCCCTTCTAGAATCTTCCCCACCCTACTGTAGTCTGCCTTTCTGAAGTCTAGACCCCTCATTTTGATCTTGATCTTCTCCCTGCCTATGTCCAGAAGGAACCGCACAGTGTGGTGGTTGCTTCCTGCAGGCGGGGTGCATCCCCTTCCTCTTCTTAGACGTGCGCACCATTAGACAAGACCAGGTCCAGTATGGCCCTCTCCATTATGGCTCCAGGACACATTGTGTCAGGAACCCACGTCCAGTAGCACCTGGATACAGAGTCCTGGTACATGGTAGTCAGGATCTTCCAATCTACCCTATCCCTCTAGTACACCCGCCCACACTGCTCCTTATACCCTCAAAAACAATGTGAATATTACCCCATTTGTCCCACCCTCTCTAACACATTGTACAGCCTTTCTACAAGCAGTTGGTGGTCCACTAAATCAAATGCTTTAGATAAGTAGATATAGACCGATCCAGCTATGTTTCCACTGTCCAAGGTACCACTTAGAAAATCTGTGTACTCCTAACAAGGCAATTAAGGTACTACATTTTTTACAAAATCCATGTTGTATGTTTGTCAAAATGGTTTCATGCCATCGTAGTGATCGCAAAACAGCGATCGCTATTATGGAGAGTGTGTACCACTGAAAAGCAAATCAGCAATATACACTTTAAGGCAACCCAACATATGGATACCCACCTGAATTAGGATTCTCAACTTCAGGGGGGTGCATGTCCGGGAGGGGACAAAATCCAGATGTCGGGGGAAAAAATTAAGTGCCGCAGCTTGCAGTTGCAGCAAAATGTAACCCACTCCCGGTTCTGAACCCAGAGCTAGCCTCCCACACCACCATGCCACACAGCTAGCTCAGCAGCAGCAGGTACTCCAGTCCCTGACAACCCCTTCCCTGTCCCTCCCCCTCCCTTCACTATTCCCCCCTTCCGTTTGCCCTTCCCCATAGTCACTATCCCATACCCTCGCTATTTTGCAGGGTAGCCCAGAATAATAGTGCCCAAAATGAGTCACTGTTTTTATAGTTGCTCATTTTGGGTCACTATTATTACGTGATACCATCAAAATACAACAACCTTCAACATATGCCATTAATTGGTTGTACACGATTTTCTCCAATACCTTGGACAGTGGGTACAGGACTGAGATCGACTTATAGTTACCTGTAACTGAGACATCTCCCCTTTATATACTGGAACCACCACTGCTTGATTCCAGTGCTCAGGTACCTCCTGAATGCATAGAGATAGATTAAATATTTTTCTAATGAGTACTGTCACTTCATCATTGCAATTTTCAATAGCTTACTGTCCAAGCTGCCGCTTCCTGCTCTTGTTTTTGTATTCATTTTAAGTATTTACTTCCCTTTCAGAAACTTGCCTGAAATAAAATTCCCTATCAATCTTGGTCCACCACCTTCCTTTACCATTTACATCATTAGGAGTAATTGTGATGGAGGACAGTGAACCAAGAATTACTGTATATTGGATTCAATGGCTATATCAAAAGTTTTGACTAGTTTACCCCCCTTCACCTTGCACAACTTTAGGAACAGACTTTTTGTTCCTTCACAGAGTTTTGTTAAAACTTTCCCAAAATTGTTTTGGGCTGCTAGCTTCTTCCCTTTGCTTATGCTGAAAATAACGAGTCTTAAATGTTTATACATTATTTTGTCCCTGTCAAGCCCACTACGATACCTCTAAATCTAAACCACGCTTTGTCTCTTTCCCTCATTAATTGTTTAATTGTCCTTGTTAACCTGTTAACAAAAAAAAAAAAAAACTCTTTTCCTTTGATGACTTGCTGGTGCAAATTTATTACATACTTAAGTACATTTAATAATAAAAGAATCTAAGACCAAATTCACCAAAGGGGTACTGTCCATCAAGGACTAGTCAACATCAGATAATGTCTGTTAAGCGGCTGGCATTTTACTAGTTAAAACTTTCCTGAAACTGTCTCTGGTTTGGGCCTATCTATTTTTACAGGCCATTTTTTGCATAATATAAGAGAATGATCACCAAGATCATCTTGAAGTATTTCAATGTTCTTAACATTTTTACAGTCTGACACCAGGATCCAGTCTAACAAAGTGCTTTTATTTGTCTTGTAATTCAGCCTAGTAGTCTCATACACCATTTGCATGAAGTTTCAGGCAGCTATTTTGCCCCTGACTCCATTATTAGCTCCTTTTGACCAGTCACTATTAAAGTCACCAAATAGTTTTTTCTGGTTCTCATTTAACTGTCCTATATGCTCACTGAAAAGATTGGTACTAGTCTCACTAAACTTTGGAGGAATATGTTACCTCCATAACTAACTTTTTATTCCCTCCCACAACCAAAGTAATTGCCAACAATTCACATTCAAGTTTACGAGGGGGGCGGAGCAGCAAGATGGCTGTGCTGGTGCTCCGCTCCACTCCACACTGAATAGGAGTTCCAATGTTTAAAGATTTTAGGCTTCTAAATTTTATTTTTTAAACTCTTATGAATGATACTTTTACTGTTCTTTTATGGGGCTTACAATACCTATTAAGGAATTCCCTACGAACAGTATTTTCAATGGATATGGATGGAACTGAACACCAAGAGTGTGCCTTACAGAGATCTCATGATGAACAGAGAGAGAGAGAAGTCTGTGAACTTGGCTGTGCTGCACATGGGGACATAGGATTGCTCGCAGTTGTGCTGATATGCATTTTTTTACTTTTAACAGGTATGCCAACTTTGCCTGGGGGACTCGGGATCTGAAGCTGAGTTTATCTCCCACTTTTACTGCACTTAGAGAGCGTTTTATTTTTCTCTTGTGTCTCTTTACAGGTGATAGATAAACCTTATGTGTGGATTGTGAGTAGCATAAGCAGAGCTTAAAGGGTGTTGGAGTGGTGTGGACTTGGTGGAGCCCATAAGCCAGGTTTATGATGCAGCAGTACGTTGGAGATTTTGAGATGGGAGACTGTAGAGTTTGGGAAAACCTGAAGTGGGAGTTTGGTGAGCTCTAGGAGACTGACATACAAATTTGCCCAGGAGAAATTTGATACTGCTCACTTTAATGTGATGCTTAATTTTTTTATGGACTTTATAATGACACTAATATAACGACTTACTGAGTTTGCTTCAGAGAAAAATCCCCCTCAAAATGCTGCTGCTTTGTGTTTTCTAGAGGTAAAGTTTCAAGGTGTTTAACTTTATTGGAATGGACATGGAGAGGCTTGGAACTTTATAAATCCTTTAAATCTCCAGATTGGAAGGATGGACTCCCGAGCTCAGATGGAGCCCCTATAATTGTGCCCAAAAATGCCCATTGTTTTTTGTAAATTTGCACCTCCAAATGGCCACAGATTTCAGCCTTATTAAGTGCTAAATTTATTTTGTAAGATATTTAGAACAGGCATTTATTTGCTAGAAAATGGCTTTACAGCTTATTGCTGCAACTATATCTGTGTATTAGTGGTCAGATTGATGCGAAGGATTCATGGTCTACTATCTTTTACAGTCTAGCCAGGGTGGGAACCTATATCTTCATGGTGGGCAGTGATAAAAATTTGAGACAAAACCACGGAGTCTTATCCCTAATATGTGTGTGCATGCTAATATGTTTAAAGTGTTTTTATATATTTAAAGAGTAAGTCTGTCTTAAATATGGGGATGGAAATATAAGCATCTGCCACAGGAAATGTTTAAATGGCAGGAGTTAAATCCATTTCGATTTGTCAAAGAATTTTGCAAATGTTTTTATTTTATTGCTAGCCTTCTCTATGCTTGTTTTAGGCTTTGCATTATTAGGGGATTGTATGTTACCTGAAGGGCCTTAATTGAGTTCTGTTGGCCTGGTAAATGTTCTTTTGTGTTTTATACTTACGGATGGAGTATCATTAGGAGAGGAAAGGAGGCAAATGCTTTAGAATCTAAATGAGTATAGTTTCATGTAGACTATCCCCAAATACCTAAAACCTCAGAGGCCGACAACAGCAAACAGAAAATGTGTTACAATTAAGTAGCTATAAGTCTGGTTAGGTAATGCAAGTAGATATGTGATGAAAATATTGGATCGCTTTTAGATACTAGCATATTAGATCTAGCAGCAGTATATACAAAAAGTGCCATACCAGTATGTGGGCGCAAGTCAGCCAGTAGTGATGGTACCGTATAGTCGGAGGTTTCGTGGATGGATTATTTGACACTAAATGCAGCATGCTTCATAGTACTGGCCAAAATTGGAGTGAAGTCGAGGAATGTTGGAATATTAATGGAGCGTATCTGGGTACTACAGCTCATTCTGGGTCATGGAGCTGATAGAAGAGTTCCTCTCCTTTTTTTCCTCTGTATTAGAAGTAATCAACTGTGGATTATTCTTTTTATACATATTCTTCTAGCTACTTTTGTTGGATAAAATGATAGGATTTAAACAATTGGCATTTGCAAGATTTATATAAAATATGTCATAGCATAAATGTCTTATTGTATATGAATTATAATTTAAGCAGATTGACATTCTACAATGGACATGTATGCTTGCAATTCATGTGGTATTGAATTGGTAATGGTTTGAACAACTGAACAAATAAACTACTACTACTTCTACAATCTGGCTTACTGTCAAAAACAGTTACACTGTCTATTAAGTGATCTTTTACATGATCAAGAGCCCACTCATGAGGGGGCAATATTGGACCTTGTACTCACCAACAGGGACAATGCTGTAGACATCACAGTGGGTGGCCACCTGGGAACCACTGATCACCATACAGTGTGGTTCAATATATGCACCATGTCAGAATTGAACCATACAAAGGCAAGGGTCCTGGACTTCAGGAGAGAAGTCTTTTTTTAAGAAAGGTGAATGCCTCATGGAAGCCATGGTGGAGAGGAGGACTTGGGTGGAATTGAGGAGCAGTGGGCAAAAATAAAAGAGGGGATAGTGAAAACAACAAACCTCTGCATCAGGCATGTAAGCAAAAGCAAAGGAAAAAAGAGATCACTATGGTTCTCAAAAAAGGTGTCCAGAAAGGTATGGGCAAAAAAGTTAGCTTTCCGGAGGTATAAGGAGACACAAAGGGCAGAAGATAGGGAGGTATATCAGGAAAAGCAGAAGGAAGCAGGAAAAGCAATTAGGAATGCAAAGGCACAGACAGAGGAGAAAATAGCCCAGGCAGTAGGAAAGGAGACAAGACATTTTTCACATATGTTAGCGAAAAGAGAAAGACAAGGGGAGGGATAGTAAGACTCAGGAGGGAAAGCGAGTGTGTGTCAAGGGGGACCTGGAAAAAGCAGACATACTGAATGAATACTTTTGTTCAGTGTTCATAAAGGAAGGGGAAAGCAAGGGACCACAGGTACTAACAACAACAAAAATGGAAAGGGACCTGGGGGTAGTCATATCAGATGACTTAAAGGTGGGTAAACAATGTAAAAAGTCAGTAAGGAGAGCCAGGGGGATACTGGGATGCATATGAAGGGGCATCACAAGTAGAAAAAGGGAAGTGGTTATCCCTCTGTACAGACAGTTGAGACCCCATCTGGAGTACTGTGTGCAGTTTTGGAAACCTCATCTATGCAAGGACATAGACAGGATGGAAGCAGTCAGAGGAGGGCAACTAAAATGGTGCAGGGTCTGCAGCACAAACCATATGAAGAGAGACTGAGAGAGCTTAATATGTATACTCTTGATGAAAGGAGCAACGGGGGGACATGATAGAAACTTTCAAGTACCTCAAGGGAATCAACAAAGTCCAGAAGGGTAGCATCTTTCAGAAAAAGAGATGTGTAAGAACAAGGGGGCACAATTCAAAGATAGAGGGGGGAATGGCTCAGGGGTAATGTGAGGAAATTTTTTTTCATGGAGAGAGTGGTGGATAAATGGAACCACCTTCCTGAGGAGGTCGTTGGGTCTAAAACAGTGGGGGAATTCAAACATGCATAGGACATACATAAGGCAATTATAGTGGGGGGTTGCAGAAAGTAGGCTATTGGTTAACTAGAATCTGCAGCTTATCCAGTAGGTAGGGAAATGGGCAGACTGGGTGGGCCAAGTGGTCCTTACCTGCCATCAAAATCTATGTTTCTATGTTTCACAGATAAAAGGCACTAAAGAAAGGGAGGTGGACACTACTCCATTTACAGAGGAGAGGGTTCTGAAGGAACTCGTAAATCTGTAAGTGAACAAGGCAATGGGGCCAGATGGGGTGCATCCAGTGATACTGAGGGAGCTCAGAGAAGTGCTGGCTGCACCTCTGACAGCTCTGTTTAACCACTCACTGGAGATGGGGGTGGTTCTGGAGGACTGGAGGAGAGCAGATGTAGTCTTACTTCACAAAAGTGTGAGCAGGGCAGAGGCTGGCAATTACAGGTCAGTCAGCCTGACTTCGGTAGTGGGGAAGTTAATGGAACACTCCTGAATGAAAGGATTGGGGAATATCTTGAATCCAGTGGCTTACAAAATCCAAGGCAGCATGGATTCACTGGGGAAAGGTCATGTTAAATTTCTTTGACTGGATGACCAGGAAATTAGATCTGCGAGGTGCTGTGGATGTGGCACATCTAGATTTCAGTAAGGCCTTCAGCATCTTTCCACACAGGAGACTTGTAAAAAAACTGGGTAGCCTGGGAGCGGATCAAAAGGTGGTAAACAGGGTAAGGAATTGTTTAGGGGACAGGAGACATAGGGTGGTGGTAAATGGAGTTCACTCTGAGGTAGGGAGGGTGACCAGTGGGGTGCCACAGGGATCATTATTGGGACCAGTCCTCTTTAATGTCTTTATTAGAGGCACTGCAGAGGGGCTAGTAGGGAAGGCTTGCCTTTTTGCAGATGGCACTAAAATCTACCATAGGGTAGACACTCCGGGGGGTGGACAAAATGATTAGAGCTCTAAGAAAGCTAGAGTAGTGGTCAAGGATGTGGCAGTTGTTTCAATGTGAAGAAGTGTAAAATTTAACAACGCCTTCACCGATCTGAGCAGCATCCTCCCCGAACTTCTTTGATGATACCTCCCCTACTTTTGAACACAGTCCTGAAGACAGGTCCCCAGCTTCACCACCTTTTTACTTTAGGAAGGTCTCATTGTTAACAGCCAAGAAATACCTAAGCAAAGTGCTATGGAAAACAAGATATAGTGGAGACTCGTTGGACCTTAAAATCGTTGCACTCACTTTAGACAAATTGCTTGAACCCCTTACTAAGATTCTCAACCTCTCGTTACAACTGGCTCAATTTCCACAAATTTTGAAGTCAGCCCTAGTAACCCCCATACACAAAAATGGGGATTGAGCCTTACATGCAAACTATGGGCCCATATCAATCCTCTCACCTGTATCTAAGGTGCTTGAGTGTATAGTGGCCAACCAACTGGTGTATTACCTTGAAAAATACTTGATCCAATGCCCGCAGCAACACGGGTTCCGGAAAGTTCATAGCACCTCTATGGCACTGTTGAAATTCACTGGTTTCATTCATCAATCACTTGACCAAGGCAATTTAGTGGGTACAGCCTTCATAGACCTAACAAAGGCCTTTGATACCATCCACCACACCCTACTTCTTTGGCAACTGACTTCCATTGGTCTCTCCTCTGACACGATACATTGGTTCAAGAGGTGCTTGGTAGGTCGCTCCCAACAGGTGAAAATAGCAAATGTTATCTCTGACCAGCAGCCCATCTGCTCCGGTGTGCCGCAGGGCTCTATATTAAGGCTTTGTCTATTTAGCATCTTCCTCAACAGACTCCCTCGGGCGTGCCACCAATGGATTCTCCTGTATGCTGATGATGCAGTCATCTTTACTAATAACCCTGACACCCAGCAACTGGAACATCAATTACAACATAGCTTTGAAGAAGTTAAGGTCTGGTTCAACATTTATAAATCGGTCCTGAACTACAAAAAAACTAAAGTCATGATGCTCAGTGGTGCCCGCAGTAAGCACAAATCCCAACCCTTTAGCATCAGAAACTGCCTGGGAGTACCACTTGAACAAATCCAACTCTTCAAATATATGGGTGTAACCTTGGACTGTTCACTTTCTTATGCCCAGCACATTGATAATGCTGCCTGGGCTGTCAATATCAAGATCAGTCTGCTCCACAGACACAAACACTGTGTGACGCCCTCAAAACTGCAGTTTATAGCTCTGTCATATCTACTGTTGACTATGACTTGGTTCTCTATGGTGCTGCTACTACTACTACTTCACTCCGTGGAATATCCATGGCATTAAATAAGGTGTGCAGACTTCTCACTGGTGCTGCACGCCTCACCCACACAGGTGACCTATACGCTCAAACAGGATGGCTTCAGCTAAGCAGAAGGATACAATACCAAATCTACTTGTTAGCTAAAAAAGCACTACTCAGCCTCTTGCCCCCTGGAACTGTCAACCTCCTTTGCCCTCACTGCAGCTCCCAGCATACTCAAAGCTCAGCCTACCAATCTCTCCATGTTCCAAGATGCCGGACATCTCAAGGGCAGTGCTCATTTGCATACAGAACACCACTTGGGTTCAATGCACTTCTCAGAGAAATATCTACCTTACCAAAACTAGGTCCTTTCAAGCACATGCTTCGTCAGCGTCTCACGGCTAACAGTTCCTGTGACTGCTACACATAAGATACCACCACCTGTGTGTGCAACCAACCCATTTTCCTTACTTCTTCACTTTATGGCAGTACCTTTCCTATCCTTGCTCAGCCTCCTACCTCGTCTTCCTCCCACCCCTACCCCCCACTTCACCTGTCCAACCTACTGCCAGTGACCCGCCCACACTTTCTACACAAGTTCTGACAAGGCCATTTGGCTGCACACCCTTTCTCTTTGCTTACCTCCTTCACTCTGTTCACCTCCCAATCTAAAGTTTTAATTCTAGATACAAAGTATGTAACTACTGCTGACTGTTTGTCTGAAACTTTGTCTTACTGCCTTTGTATGTTTGGTCACCCTTCCCCACTGACGTGGAACCTTTGTAAATGAGCACCTTGCTCTCAAAGGTATTGTAATCTGAGATTGAATAAATAAATAAAATCATGGGGTGCAGAAACCCCGGGGCAGAGTATGAAATGGGGGGGTATGAAATGGGGGGGGGAGTGCAGTGCTGACAACTACCAAGCAGGAAAGGGACCTGGGGGTAATCATATCTGATGACCTAAAGGTGGCCAGACAGTGTGACAAAGCAGTGGGGAGAGCTAATGGGATGCTTGGGTGCATAGTGAGGGGTATCACCAGCAGAAAAACAGAGGTGGTGGTACCACTGCATAGATCACTGGGGAGACTAAGTACTTTGTCCCGTTCTGCAGAACACATCTCCGGAAGGACATCGAGTAGAGGCGGTCCAGAGGAGAGTAACTAAAATGGTGCATGGCCTGCATCAAAAGCCCAAGAACAAGAGACTAAAAGACCTTAATATGTACACCCTGGATGAAAGGGGGGAGGATAAAATAAAAACTTTCAGATACCTCACAGGCATAAATAAGGCTCAAGAGAGAAGCATTTTTCAGAAAAGGAGATGCTCAAGAACCAGGGGCCGTGCAATGAAGCTGGAGGGGGATAGACTCTGGGGAGATGTGAGGAAATACTTCACAGAAAGACTTTTGGATGCCTAGAACAACCTCCCAGTAGAAGTGATGGGGGCTAAAATAGTAATGGGATTCAAGAAGACATGGGATAGGCATAAAGGAACCTTAGTGGCAAGGAAGTGGGGGGGGGTAAAGCCGGAGGTCAAGTAGGGTTTGTGGTATTACAGTTGGTAGGGTAAATGGACAGATTAGGCAGGTCAAGCGGTCCTTATCTGCCTTCAAATTCTGTTTCTATGTTTCTATAATGCACTCTCTACCCTGCTTTTCCTGACTATCGAGGTGGATTATTGCATAATGTTCTAAAGCCACCTCTGTATTGTCTGTTTTAGAAGTTAACAATGTTTCAGTTAATAAAATAGCATCAAATTTCTGTACTCCAACCCACACACAGAAGTCAACATATTTCAATAAGAGGCTATACATTACAATGAAACAAGTATCGGCCATGCCTCTTCTCATTTGTAGTTACTGCTGTGTCTTCTGGACCCAGGTCGACGTACGCATTCCCAATAATAATAGATTAATCAGCAAGCATGTTCTTAATCTTTGTTCTTCTTTAAAGACTCTCCTAAACCTTTTGATAATAAATTGTTTGCATTCAACACCCTTTAACATTAATTGCAACACTTTCCATCATGTAAATCAAATATCAAGGTTTCAACTTTTAAGTAATGTATACTTTCCACTGCCCTTTCCAAATACAACCCTTTGTAACAAACACTATCACTCAATCCCAAATCTGTTTCTCCCTGTATATTATAACCTTTACAAACAATGCCAGTGAAACATTCATTTCTAATTTATCTTCAGCAATCGCATCATACTCAAAATATCCAACACCTCTGCCATTTTCATCGACCTAGCGAAGGCCTTTGTTTCTGTCTCCCATCCTCTCCTCCTCACTAAACCTGGACTTTCTGGCCTCCCCCTCACTAAACCTGGACTTGCTGGCCTCCCCCACTGTTGACTGATTCAGATCCTACCTGCATGGTTGCACCAAACGCATACTAGCTGGGAACGCCCTCCCCCCTCCCAATTCTAGCGGGCATACCTCAAGACTCTATTCTAGGTCCCATCCTCTTCTGTATCTTCCTTAACAATCTCCCTTCTGTCTGCTCCTCCTCCCAAATTAACCTCTATGCAGACAGCACCATTCTCTGCACCTCAGGCCCGTCTGCCTCCACAGTGGCCATGCAGCCACAACATGATTTCACCCGTGTTCTTCAGTGGTTCGAAGCAAACCAACAAAGTCAATGCCAGTAAAACAGTATCCATGACTTTCAGCACCCTGCAAAAACTCACCAAACTGTCCACACAACCCTCTTTCTCTACCCTTGATGTCTCCACCCCTGATACAGTCCTGGCCTACAAATACTTAGGCGTCTGGCTAGACAGCTGCCTAGATTACATGACACATATAGACTACATCCATTCTAAACTCCACCCTCGGCTCAGTGCTCTTTACAGAAATAAAGATGCCCTCTCCCTCCCAGTCTGTGGTATGCCGACCGCATAGCAAACCCACATAGCGAAATCTCCCACAGCAACAATCTCAACAGGTTTCGAGATTGTCACTGTAGGACCTGGGAATTGCCCTTCCTGACTTTTGTCCCCCCTTAGAGATAACTCTGATTCAGAGTTAGGAATCCATAGAAGGGGGTGTGCAGGGGGCACAGCCCCCCTCATTGGGGTTTGAGGGGTGCAGACCCCCTGATGGAAAGCACACCGATGTCTGACAGGTGAAATTTTGCCTGTCGACATCAGGGATCTCACTATGCTGAACCTCAACAACAGTGTTGTTGAGTTGGCATAGGTAAAGGTACGGGGAAAGGGAACATTGTTTAACCAGGAGTAGCACACTAAGCCGAAGCTTGTTTCCAGATGCAACCTGGGAGCACAAGGAAGTTAAGTGACTTGCTCAGGATCACACAATATGCACTTAGACGGCTGTGGGATTCAAACCCAGGTCTCCAGATCTGCAGCGGCTGTGGGATTCAAACCCAGGTCTCCAGATCTGCAGCTCAGAGACTTAACCAACTGTGCTATACTGGGGTAAACCCCAGTCCACTACATACTACTTGAAAAAACAGTCTTACTGATTTTCAATTACGGTGACGTTGTCTATGGGTCTGCCTTCTCCACCACCCTCTCCAGGCTGGACTCTCTATTCAATGCTTTTTCTATTTCACTATAAATGCTCCTCTTAGGACTCACCACTGCACATTTTACTCCTCCCTCTCTCTCTCTCCCCCTATTGTCCTCCTGCCACCAGCACCATGCCTCCACAATCCTAGCCAAATACTGGTTTGGCTTACTCACCCCCTACCTCACCTCCCTCCTTTACGCCTCCTCCCACCTATCCTACAATCTCTGATGAAGAGACTCTTGCACCTTGGCCCTTCCCTGGGCCTTCTCAAACTCTGGGCAGGCCGCTTTCTCCTACCATCTTCCTCACTGTTGGAACTCCCTTCCATGGTCACTCCACCAGCTACCCTCGCTAAACCTATTTAAACGGGCCCTCTCCCAGTTTCAGACTTCCCCTCCTGTTCTTGCTTCCAACCAGGCTAAGTCCCCTGCAGCTATCATGCTCCTGGAGACTTGCTAAGCTCTTACTAGCTGTACATCCAACCCAAGTATGCCCAACTAAGTGCTCTTGCTAAATTTATTGCATCGTACCAACCATGTTCAACATGTATCTCCTTTTTATTCATATCACTTGTATTATATGGATCTACTTGTATAATGGATGTTGTGTTTTTGCTTCAACCCAGGTTACTGAAACCAACCTGACTACTTTTGTAACTGCCTCCATTCCCCCCCTTGTCACACCTGGAAATAAGCTTTGGCTCTGTGTGCCTCTCCCGTTTACCAAATTTTAAATAAAATATATAAATATAAAATAAAAACCCATATTAACCATAATACTTTAACTTAATACAAAATAAACTATTACAACAATTCCTCAAACACAGAATTTTATGCCCCAGCTCATAGAAACATAGAGATGGACGGCAGATAAGGACTGCTTGGCCCACTTAGTCTTCCCATTTTCCCTGCATACTTTAAAACCATAGAAACATAGAATTTGATGGCAGATAAGGACCGCTTGGCCCACCCAGTCTGCCCATTTCCCTACCTACTGGATAAGCTGCAGATCCTAGTTAACCAGCAGCCTACTTCTTCCTACCCCACCCCTAGAATGGCCTTATGACTGTCCCATGCATGCTGAATTCCACCACTGATTTTGACTCCACAACCTCCTCAGGAAGCCGTTCCATGCATCCACAACCCTCTCTGTGAAAAATATGCTTGTAAATTACCTCTAGCAGCCCCCTCTATCTTCAAATTGTGCCCTCTTGTTCTTGCACACCTCTTTTTTTGAAAGATGCTACCCTCTTGGACTTTGTTGATTCCCTTGAGGTACTTGAACGTTTCTATCATGTCCCCCCTCTCCCTCCTTTCCTCAAGGCTATACATATTAAGCTCTTTCGTCTCTCTTCATATGTCTTCCGGTGCAGACCCTGCACCATTTTAGTTGCCCTCCTCTGGACAGCTTCCATCCTGTCTATGTCTTTGCGGAGATTGGGTCTCCAGAACTGCACACAGTACTCCAGATGGGGTCTCACCAGCTGTCTGTACAGAGGCATAATAACTTCCTGTTTTCTACTGGTGATGCCTCTCCCTGTGCATCCCAGTATCCCCCCAGCCCTCCTTGCTGCCCTCTCACATTGCTTACCCACCTTTAGGTCATCTGATATGACTACCCCCAGGTCCCTTTCCATTTTGTTGTTGTTAGTATCTCACCCCCATTGTGTACTCTTCCCTGGTTTTAGTTTCCCAGGTGCATTACCTGCACTTCTTAGCATTGATCTAAGCTGCCATACATTTGACCATTCCTCTAACCTTGCCAAGTCCTTCTCATCCTTTCCACCCCACCCTGTGCATCAACTCTGTTGCAGATCTTTGTGTCATCTGCAAAGAGACATACTTTCCTTCCAGTCCCTCTGCAATGTAAAGCATAAAGACATTGAAGAGGACAGTCTAATACTGAACCCTGCGGTGCCCCACTAGTAACCCTCCTTTCTTCTGAGTGAACTCCATTTACTATTACTCTCTGTGTCCTATTCTTCAGCCAATTCTTTACCCAGGATGTCATCTTGGGACCCACTCCCAGGCTGGCTAACTTGTATATTAATCTTTTGTGTGTGGGACTGTGTCAAATGCCTTGCTAAAGTCTAGGTGAGCCATGTCCACAGCCCCTCCTGATCTACTACTTTGGTCACCCAGTCAAAGAAATCTATCAGATTAAGTCTGGCATGACCTTCCCCTGTGAATCCATGCTGCCCAGGGCCCTGTACCCCTCTGGCCTCTAGATACTAGGCAATTCTTTCCTTCAAAGTGATTCCATCATTTTCCCTATCACTGAGGTTAAACTAACAGGTCTGTAGTTTCCTGCTTCTGCCTTGCTCCCACTTTGTGAAGGGAGATCACATCTGCCCTCCTCCAGTCCTCGGTACCACCCCATCCTCCCATGAGTTGTTAAAAGGGTAGTCAGTGGTGTCACTAGTTCTACCCTTAGTTCTTTTAGAATTCTGGGATGAATCCCATCAGGCCCCATTGATTTGTCCACCTTCAGTTTTAAGAGTTCTTTCAGAACCCTTTCTTCTGTAAATGGGCTGGTATCAACTTCTGTATCCAGAGTGTTTCTACTGTTTGCTTTAGGTACCTCCCCTCTTCATTTGTAAATACTGAGCAAAATATTTGTTTAGTATCTCTGCCTTTTCACAGTCTCCTCTTCCACCCTCCCTCCCTTTATTAAGCCTCCACTATCCCTGCCTTGGTCTTCCTTCACTCCCTGATGTACCAATAAAAAGTTTTATACCCCTTCTTAAGTGAGTTGGCTATCTTTTCTTCGGTTTGGGCCTTTGCTGTTCTGACTGCCTTCCCAGCCTCCTTTTGCTTTAACTGATACAGTTCTCTGTCCTGCTCCTTCTGCGATTCCTTGTACTTCCTGAATACTTTCTTTTCTCTTGAACCTTCCCTGCCACTTCCTTTGAGAACCATAGTGGTTTCTTACATCATTTTGTTTTGTTTGCTTCACACAAAGGCTCGTTACCTCTGTGATGGCAGTTTTATTATTCCCCATTGTTCTTCCACCCCTCCTTCCTGCCCATTTGCTAGTGCATTCATTAGGCACTCACCCATTTCAGCAAAAGTCAGCCCTCCTAAAGTCCAGTAGTTTTGCCTTTGTATGGCTTGACTCTATTGCTGTGTTTATTGTGAACCATACTGTTCGATGGTCGCTAGTTCCCAGATGGCTACCCACTTCTACATCTGTGATCCTCTCTCCATCTCCATTTGAGAGAACCAGGTCTAAGATTGCTCCCTCTCGAGTGGGCTCCAATACTAGTTGTCTAAGGCATGCCCCCTGTAGGGCATCTAGAATAACCCCACTCTTAGAAGTGGCTGCTGCAACTGCACTCGTTAACATCTGGCATATTCAGATCACCCATCAGCAATATCTCCCCTTTTCTGCCATTCTAAGTATACTTTCTATCATTTCCTTGTTCATTTCCTCTCCCTGAAGGAGTCTTGCTCTAACCCTGTGCGGATTGTGGTGCCATTGTCTGTCTCCAAATTTACCCACAGTGCTGCTTCTCCTCACTGTTTACCCTTTTGTTCTGTTGCTTTGATTCCTTCCCTTATGTAAAGAGCTACTCCTCCTCCTCCTCTTTTGCCCTCCCTGTCCCTCCTGTAGATAGTGTATCCTGGTATGTTTACGTCCCAGTCATGGTTTTGTGTGTACCATGTTTCTGTGACTGCCACGATATCCAGATGTTCCTCCTCCATCAAGGCCACTAATTCAGGAAGCTTGTTACCCAGACTACGGGCATTGGTACTCATTGCTCTCCATTTTTGGATGGCTTTACCTTCTGTTGCAGCATCCCCACTGACCTTTCTACCTCGGTCTTTTCTCGTTTAGTACCCTGTTTTGTAGGGAGAGCTGGGATTTTCCTGCTGCTTATCAGTGCCTCCCCTTTGACTAGTTTAAAAGCTTGCCAATGAAGCATTTAAGCCGATTGCTCAAAAGACTTGTTCCTTCCTGGACAGATGCAGACCATCCTGCCAGTATAGGCTGGTGTCCTCAGGTGGAACCCCAGTCCCCAATGAAGTCAAACCCTGTGCTCACACCATTTTTCAGCCATTCATTAAACTGCATGGTGCTAATTACCTCGCCTCCCCATGCCATTGACAGGCAGCATCTCAGAAGGATACTGTGTGATACTTGTCTTAGACCCCTCCCAACTCTACAATGTCCTCCTGCACTGCTCTAATCTCATGATGAGCCAAGTCATTTGTCCCTAGGTGGACAATTACGTCCAGCTCAGACTCCCTTGCAGCTGTTCTCATGATCCTGAGGATGCGCTTCCTGTCCCTCCAAGCCATGGCACCCAACTTGATCTCCGGCTTTACCACCCCCCCAACCCCTTCCCCTACCTCTAAGGTTCCCTTATGCCTATCCTATGCATTCTTGAAGTCTTTTACCATTTTGGCCCCCACCACCTCCAGTGGGAGGCTGTTCCATGCATCCACCACTCTTTCTGTGAAGAAGTAGCTTTATAGCATGTCCCATTGCTCTTGGCCATCTGTTTTTCTGAAAAATGCTTCCCACTTAAACTTTATTTATACCCGTGAGGTACTTGAATGTTTCTATCGTATCCCACCACTCCCTCCTTTCCTCCAAGGTATACATATTGAAGTCCTTCAGTCTCGCTGCATAGGGCTTGTGATGCAGACTCTGCACCATTTTGGTTACCCTCCTCTGGACCGCCACTACCTTGTCTATGTCCTTCTGGAGATCTAATCTTCAGAACTGGACACAGTACTCTAGGTGAGGTCCTACCAGTGATCTATGCAGTAGAAACACCACCTCCCTCTGTCTGCTGGAGATACCACTCCCTATGCAGCCTAGCGTCCCACTAGCTCTCCCCACAGCCTTGTCACACTGTCTGATCATCTTTAGGTAATCAGATATGAATGATTACTCCCAGGTCCCTTTCCTGTTTGGTGGTGGTTAATACTCCCCCCCCCCCCCATTTTGTCATCTGCCCCTGTGTTTTTGTGCCCCAAGTGCACGATTTTGCACTTCACATTGAATCCTAGATGCCACACCCTTGATCACTCCTCTAACTTTCCTAGATCTCTATTCATTTTTTTCACACATACACCCGGAGTGTCTACCCTATTACAGATTTTGGTGTCATCTGCAAAGAGGCATACCGTCCCTTCTAGCCTATCTGTAATGTCGCTAATAAAGACCTTAAAGAGGACCAGTACTGATCCTTATGACACCCTGCCTTCTGCAGAGTGAACTCTGTTTACCATCACCCTTTGTCTCCTGTCGCCCAACCAATTCCTCACCCAGTTTACCACCTTAGGACCCACTCCTAGGCTTCCCAGCTTGTTTACAAGTCACTTATGTGGAACGGTGTTGAATGCTTTACTAAAACCTAGGTAGGCCGCATTCACCACGCCACCCTGATACAACTTCCTGGTCATCCAGTCAAAGAAATCTATCAGATTTGTTTGACATGATCTCCCTCCAGTGAATCCATGCTGCCTTGGATCCTGAAGTCTACTGGATTCCAGATATTCCACAATCCTCTCCTTCAGTAGTGATTCCATTACTTTCCCCACCACTGAAGCCAAGGTGACTGGCCTGTAGTTCCCAGCCTCCTCTTTGCTTCCACTTTTGTGATGTGGGACTACATTTGCCCTCCTCCAGTCTTCCAGAACCACTTCTGTCTTCACTGAGTGGTTGAACAGGGCTGTCAGAGGTGCAGCCTGCACCTCCCTGAGTTATCTCAATATCCTAGTATGCACCTGGTCTGGCCCCATTTCCTTGTCCACTTTCAGATTTGCAAGTTCCCTCAGAACTCTCTCCTCTGTAAATGGACTAATTTCTACCTCCCTTCCTTTGATGCTCCTGTCCCTTATCTTTGGTCCTTCTCCTTCCTCTGTGAACACTGAACAAAAGTATTTACATAGTTACTGTACATAATTATACAGTAGTTGTCAGCAGAAAAGGACCTCCAATTCCATGCGGTCTGCCCAGGTTTAGCTTTAAGAAAAGTTTTGATTCCTTCCATCAGATCCTGCTGGACCTGTTTTCATTCTTCCCTTCTGTCCTAGTTAATTTTATTTTACCAGGAAATACACAGTTGAGAAGGACTTATTTACAAAGTGGCCCTGCAGGGCAAGCAAAACAGTTCAAATACACAGTACAAAGTTGCATAACAAAAGCTAGGACAACAGAAGTATAAATTAAGTTTACAGTACATGGGAGAATCAGCAAAGATTAGCATAGTGGCAACATGACAATCAATAGATTACACTTCAGGAGGATATATAGCAGCGAAAGAACAGAGACTAGAGGATAGGTGGGAAAGTGAAACAGCAGAAGGAAGAAGAGGGAGGAGGAAGAGAGTAGAGGAAGACAGCAGCATCATAGAGGGAGGGAGGGAGGAGGGAAGAGAACAGGAAGACAGCAGCATAGAGCTATGTAGGAGGAGAATAGAGGAAGACAGCAGCATAGAGCTATGTAGAAGGAGAAAAGATGAAGACAGCAGTACAGAGCTATGCAGAAGGAGAACAGAGGAAGACAGCAGCATAGAGTTATGTAGAAGGATACAATATGAAGACAGCAGCATAGAGCTATGTAGAAGGAGTAGAAGAGAAACAGGGATGGATAGGTAGTAGGTAGAAGAATGAACAAATGGGCAGAGGAAACCAGAGCAGAGGGGAAGGGCAGTACTGGGTGCATCTACAGAAGTGCTATGGTTGGGCAATTAGCGTAAAATGGTCTAACTAGTCCCCCATGTCTATCCCATGCATGCTTGAATGCCCTCACAGTTTTTGCCGCCACTTCCTCTGGTAGTCTGTTCCAGGGTTCAACTGCCCTCTCTATGAAGGAAGTACTTCTTCACATTGCCTCAGATTCTCCCCTTCTAGCCACATATCATGACACTTGCCCTAGTGCTCATTCTTTTCTGCAGATAGCTAGTCTCCCCTACGTTATTTATTTCTCTGGCATACTTGAATGTTTCCATCATGTCCCCCCCACCGTCCCTCCTTAACTCCAGTGAGTACACAAAAGCTTGGCTCGAGGGCCGACTTTCAATAGATCGCTGCTTGTTGCTGTTCTGCTATGTACAAAACCCTGACCCAGAATCGGGTCATCTACGAATGATTTATCAACCGGTTTCCCACAAACGTGGTGCACTGCTGGAGAGAGGCGTCCCTCTGCACTCCAACCCAGTAACAAACAGCTCTCCACACCGACCTTGCGTCTGGCTATCCCTGGCCAACTGGAGATACATGGCGCTACGGCATTTGTTCAAGATCCACTTTTTCCTGACCCCCCCTCCACATACTCTCCTCCTTCCTTACTAAGCCTTACTATCCCTCCCCTGGTCTTTCTCTTTTTGCTTTCATACCTGAGAAAGACCTTGTACCCTTTCTGCACTGGTTGGGATATTTTCTCCTCCGTCTGCACCTTTACACTACTAATTGCATTCCCTGCCTTCCTCTGCTTCTTCTGATACACCTATCTTCCACTCTTCATGTCTCCTTATACCTCCTGAATGCTAACTTTTTTGCCCTTACCATCCTGGCCACCTCTTTTGAGAACCACAGCAGTCTCTTTCCTCCTGCTTTTGCTTACTTGTGTGACACAGAGGTTTGTTGCCTTCTCTATCACTCCTTTTAGATCTGCCCACTGTTCCTCCACTCCCCTCACGTTCTCCCACCCCCAAGACATTCCCCCATCTTTTTAAAATTGGCTCTCCTGAAATCCAGGACCCTCAACTATGTGTGGTTCAATTCTGTTACAGTACTTGTATCGAGCCACACTGTACAATGATCACTGGTCCCCAGGTTTCCACCCACTGTGACATCTGCAACACTGTTTCTGTTGGTGAGCAAAACGTTCAGTACTGCCCCCTCACGAATTGTCTCTTTTATTAGTTTCCTGAGGAATGCCCCTGCAGGAAGTCCAGGATGTCCCTGCTCCTAGCTGAAGCTGCAGCTGGGATGCTCCAGTCTACATCTGGCAGACTGAAGTCCTGCATCAGCAGCACCTCTCCTGTGTTTGCCATCTTTTGTATGGCTTCCACTGAACCTTATCAACTCCCACCCCCCCCAAATGTTTGGTCTGGATGATCCAGCAGACTCCATATTCTGCCATTATACTCGGCTGCTAGAATTAGCTGCCACATCCTACAGCCCTGAATTAGACAGCACTGGTGCCTCACCTACAGCAGCCCTGCCACTGCGGCTGATTGGTGAGGTTGGGCAGGTGGCAAATTCAAAGTTCTGAGGGAGGTGGTGCATGTGAGCGCAATTACAGGTCAGTACAAATACAAGTGAACTGATCAGCAGCAACAGGCAAATTCAGCAGCAAGTTAGAACAAGCAGCAAGTCTTAATGGTGCAAACACAGCCAATGTCACTTAATGATTCTAGTTCATAGAGGGAGGCAGCAAAAAGCCAGTCAGTATGCACAGTGCATTTCACAAACCTTGCAGACTGTCTCGGGTTCAACACAATTCTTGTGCGAGTTCACCAGACCTCTCATGTCAATTGGCAGCTGTTATACCACAGGGGACCCCAGGCCAGAAGATGTCAGGAGCAGGCAAGACTTTGTTTCACCTCTGGGACAGACAAGTTCAGAAGGGGGGGTGCTGCTTCTTGCCTTCAGCTAGCTTAATGATCACACACTTTAGCGCCATGAATGGAGAGATACAGACATGGGCTGCAACTCACCTGCCATCGTACTCAGCCACTGGAAGCAGCCAGCACCTCCTCAAAGATGTCACAGCATCTTGCAGCCACAAATTAAGGAGCACCAATGCTCCACTTACAGTGGCCCTGTCACTGCAGTTAATTGGTGGGTTTGGGCATGTGGCAAATTCAAAGGGCTGAGAGAAGTGGTATAGGTGAGTGCAAATATAAGTGAATTGATCAGCAGCAACAGGCAAATTGAGCAGCAAATTAGAACAAGCAGCAAGTCTTAATGGTGCAGACACAGCAAATGTCACTTAATGCTAGTAGCTCATAGATGAAGGCAGCAAAAAGTCAGAATGCACAATGCGCTTCATGGACCTTATAGACTGTCTTGAGTTCAACACAGCTCTCAAATAAAGTTCTTGTAGGTGTCCACCAGACATCTCATGTCACTTGGCAGCTGTTATACAGTAGCACAGTGGGCCGCAGGCCAATAGAAGTCAGGAACAGGCAGGACTTTGTTTCACCTCCAGGACAATCTCAGAAGGGGGGACTGACTGAATTTTAACTGGCTTAAAGATCACACACTTTAGAACTATGAATGGAGAGATATGGACAGGGACTTCCACTCACCTGTCAATGTACTCAGCTGCCAGAATCAGCCACCGCCTCAAAGACAAGTGCTTGTTTGCATCAATGGGTGGAGCCAGAGCATTTAGGGGGGTTGCGCTGCATGATGACTGCTGCTTAGATGCGGATGTGTGAGATGGCTGCACAGATGAACAGGTATTTTGCTGAAGTGCAATGGTCTTTTTCCTGGAGC
The DNA here is from genome assembly GCA_016271365.2 of Neoceratodus forsteri. NCBI lineage: Eukaryota > Metazoa > Chordata > Ceratodontiformes > Ceratodontidae > Neoceratodus > Neoceratodus forsteri. Next base: position 1,097,255,548 of record CM028129.1, on the reverse strand, counting down.
TTTGTTGCTGGTTGTGAGGATGGTGCTCCAGCATTGCTGCCCAGTAGCTCCGTAAGCTTGACTGAGTGATGGCCTGTTGCTGCCTTTTCCTCTTGCATCAAGGCCCACTTCTGATAGAAAATGTACGCCCTAGTGCATACACTTGATTTGTGTATCATGTGAAGAGGGCTGCTGCTGAACTTAAATGGGACATTAGATTTCTCAAAAGGCTGATTCCCCAAGGGCTCCTATGAATACTAGATGTCCAGGCTCTCATAGTCTTGCATCTCTGTGGTTGGAGATGAAATGCTGGTAGATCCAGAGGGAGCTTTCTTAAATATTTTTATCAGAAAATGCCACGAAGAGAGGGGATTATTGAAAAGTTCAGGTACGTAGCCACGATACTGCTGTTAATTTGTCTTGTTGCCTTTGTAATTTTTATTGAACTCATTTAAGGTGAGTGTAATGTACTGTGCTCCATACTGGTCTGTTTTTACAGTAAAATGCCTCAGTTTGAGCTGCCTCATTACCTCTCTCTCCCACAGTGTGCCATGCACAACTGTACGTGTATGTCTCAGCCAGACTGTACAGTAGGCCACTGGGGGTGCTCAAGACAGTGCCATGCACTTCTTCAGTAGGTCTAGATCTGGGGTGCTGATCAGAGGATGGTGGACGGATGTGTCCTTGTTTTCACAGATACATAGAAATTGACAGCAGGTAAGGATCACTAAGCCCATCTAGTCTGCCCATAAGCTCTAAACTTGTATGCAGTCTCTGACCCTAAGTGACCAACGATTTTTCATCACTCCCTCCCCACCCAATGTTCCCTTGTGCCTGTCCTAGGCATGTTTAAACCCTCCACTGTGCTTGCCCCCACCACCTCTTGTGGCAGACTGTTCTAAGCATCCACCACCCTCTCTGTGTAGAAAAACATCCTCACGTTATCTGTTAATCTACCCTACTCCAACTTCATATTGTGTCCCCTCATTATATCTTTTCTACATTGGAAAAGCTCCCCCACTTGCACATTGTTTATGCCCTTGAGGTACTTGAAAGTTTCTATCATGTCCCTCCTTTCTCTCCTCTTCTCCAGTGAGTACATATTGAGGACTCAGTCTCTCCTCATGTTTTGTGATGTAAGCCATGCACCATCTTTGTCGCCCTTCTCTGGATAGCCTCCACCCTGTCTATGTCCTTACACGTGTGGTCTCCAGTACTGCACGCAATACTCCAGGTGAGGCCTTACCAGTGTTTTATACAATGGCATCAACACCTTCTGTCTCCTGCTAGTAATGCTTCTGCACTCCAGCATGCCACTGGCCCTCCCTGCAGCCTTTGCACACTGCTTTGATACCTTAAATTCATCAGATATGATAACCCCTAGGTCATTTTCCTCTTTGGTGACAGTCAGCACCCCCCCCCCATTCTGTAGCTCTCCCCAGGGTTCCTCCTACCTAGGTGCATTATCTTGCACTTTTTTGAATTGAACCTCAGTTGTCACACCTCCATCTTTCAAGCTTCTCCAGGTTCCCCTTCATTTTCTGCACCGCTTCTGGAGTATCCACTCTGTTGCAGATCTTGGTGTCATCTGCAAACAGGCAGACCTTTCCTTCCAGCCCTTCTGCAATGTCACAAAAGAAGACATTGAACAGGACAGGTCCCAGTACTGATCCCTGTGGTACTCCGCTGGTCACCTCTCTCTCTCCCTAGATTGGATCTCATTTACTACCGCCCTCTGTCTTCTGTCTGTCAACCAGTTTCTAACCCAGTGTATTACCTTATGCCCCATGCCCAGACTACTCATCTTGTTAACCAGCCTTCTGTGTGGGACAGTATCAAAGGCTTTGCTGAAATCTAGGTAGGCAATGTCTACCGCCCCTCTCTGATTCACTTCCTTAGTCACTCAATCACCCCTCTGATTCACTTCCCTAGTCACCCAATCAAAAAAATCTATTAGATTTGTTTGACAGGACCTTCCTTCTGTGAATCCATGTTGCCTCAGATCCTGGGAATCACTGGATTCCGGGTGTGCCACTGTCCTGTCTTTCACAGTGTCTCCATGATCTTCCCCACCACTAAGGTGAGGCTGACTGGCCTGTAGTTTCCCCGTTTCCTCCCTATGGCCACTTTTGTGCAGTGTGACTACATGTGCCCTCCTCCAGTCCTCTGAATCATGCCTTTGTTGAGTGACCCTGTGAACAGGCCGGCCAGAGGTGTTGCTAGTTCCCTTCTTCCCTCCCTTAATATCCTTGAGTGTATGTGGTCTGGCCCCATGGCTTTATCCACCTTCAGCTTTGTGAGTTCCTCCAGAACTCTCTCCATTGTGAATGGACTGGTGTCCACTTCTGTCCCCCCCCCATTGCCTCTTCTCCCCAACTGTGGTCCTTGACCCTCTCCCTCCTTAGTGAATACTGAACAGAAGTATTTGTTCAGTATTTCTGCTTTGTCTAGATCACCCTCCTTACACTCCCCCTTCTACCCTCTGAGCCTCACAATCCCCTTCCCCCGGGTTTTCTTCTATCACTAATGTACCTATAGAATGTACTGTCCCCTTTTTTCACACTCCATGCTAATCCTTCCTCTGTCTGTGCCTTGGCTCTCCAAACAGCCTTCCCTGCTTCCCTTAGACAGCCAATGTACACCTCCCTGTCCTCCTCTCTTTGGGTTCCCTTATACTTCCTGAAATTGCTCTTTTAGCCCTTACTTTGTCTGCTACCTCTTTAGAGAACCATAGTGGTTTCTTTCTTTTCACTTTGGCCACTATCCTAAGGCATTGGTTAGTTACCTCCACTATGGCTCCTTTTAGTTTCCCCCACTCCCTCCATTACCTCTCCCTTCTCCAGGGCTGCTCTTAAATATCTGCCCATTTCACTGAAATCTGCCCTCCTGAAATCTAATACTTTTGCCCTTGTGTGGCTTATTTGAGTCCCTGTCTCCATGCCAAACCACACCATGTGGTGGTTGCTGGATCCCAGCTGCCCTTCCACCTTAACTCCTTCGACTCCGTTTCTATTGGTCCATACCAGATCCAGAATAGATTCGTCTCTGGTTGGCTCATGCACCAGCTGTCTGAGTCCAAACCCCTGCAGGGATTCCAGGATGGCTGTAATTCTGGCTGAAGCAGCTGCCTGGGTGGTCCAATCTACATCTGGCATATTGAAATACCCCATCAGCAGAATTTCACCTTTAGCTGCCATGACATGAATTTCCTCCAGTAGTACCCTGTCCACTTCCTCCATCTGTGCTGGAGGTCTGTAGATCACACTAGTATGTATTGCTGTGCCATTCTCTGGTTCAAGGGTGACCCACATTGCCTCGGTCTCCTCCTATCTTCCCTGTACTTCTGTAGTCTTTATGCATTCTCTAATGTACAGGGCTAACCCCCTCTCCTTTTTTACCTTCCCTGTTCTTTCTGAACAGTGTATAGCCCAGTACATTGATGTCCCAGCCGTGATTAGCAGAGTGCCATGTCTCCATTATTGCTGCTATGTGAAGGTCTGCATCAATCATCAAGGCTTCCAGGTCCTGAACCTTATTTCCCAGATGGCTGGCATTTGTGAGCATGAACTTCGATGTTTTATACCCTGCCCTCTGTTCTTGTCCTCTCTCTCCCTTGCCTGTTTTCCCCACCCTGGTTTTCTTGTTCATGTGCTCCTGCCTCCCCTTTTACACATTTTGCCTGCCTGCTCCTTCCTACCTGCTTCAGCTGTTCCTGTTGTCAACTTGTGTTTTTGCATGCTACCATGGGGGTGTGATCCTAAGTCACCTATTTCTCTTGACTCTCCCCCATTGGCCAGTTTAAATGCTCTCTGCTGAAGCATTCCAACTTCTCACCAAGAAGTGAGGTCCCCTTCCCGGACAGATGCTGGCCATACTTCTGATATAAGCTCACATCTGCCCAAGTGGGGCCCCAGTCCCCTATGAAACCAAATCCTTCACTTCCACACCAATCCTTCAACCAGGTGTTGAAGGCTTTGATGTGGAGTGCCCTATCCTCCCCTGTGCCTTGCACAGGTAGCACCTTCAAAAATTAGATGGATTGTGCTACCTGTTTCAGGTCCTCTCTCAGCTTCCTGAAATCCTCCTCATGGCAGTATCGCTTACATACTGCCATGAGGATATTATTAGATGACTGCAGTTTAGGAAGTTCTTGAAAAGGGGTTACCAAAGTGTGACATGAGGGTCAATTTTTCAAATCCACAATAGATAAATTTTAATAAGCTTGTCAAGAAATTGTGACCAAAGAGTGAAAAAGGAAACAGATTATGTGAGAACTCCTTAGCAGAGATTTGAGAAAAATCACCTTCGGTATTGCACGTGCAACAGTGGACACAACAGGTGTTTAACTTGGAAAAAAAATGTTACATTTCTTTTTACTTCATTTTACAAAGCATTTCAAGACACTATGACCCAAGAGTGAAAAACGGACTATGTTGTGGGATAACTCAATATCAGACTTGAGAGAAAAGTACCTTCAGTATTGCCCATGCAATGGGGGCACCAAATGTTGCAAATGCAACAGTGGACACCACACAACTTTTTAAGTTAACTCATTCTTTCCCGGTGGTCATTTTGGGTCGGGTTCAGCAATGGATGGTTCCGACATCACATGGCGGCTATGGGACTTGGAGTTTTTAATGATTTTCTTTAATTTGAAGTAATCAATGACTGAAAGTTACCTGTTAGCCATTCAGGAAGCACAAGATTTTCTACCCTTTTTATAAACAGTACTATTGCCTCCTTTCCGTTTTCCTTTTCTGTATTAATGTAAGCTCACCTTAGTGGTTTCACCCAGTTAAGTTCTTTTGAGTTTTAGACCCATTTTACAATGCCTCCTATAAAATGGGTAGATAACTTCATGCATCCTGATTAGCTAAGAGGTACCTTTTGGTGTGTCCTTATGAGGACATACTATGTCAAACGGTACTAGTTATACTAACCAAGACTTAGCACCCTAAATATCATTGTACCACCTGCTATAATGTCTGACATTCTTGATACACAATTCAATCTGCATTTGAAGTTTTGATGCAGAAGCTGGTGGAACAAGATGATATCACTGACCAACCAGCTGAGTCTTCTGTCAGAAAAAGGACACTGTGTGTAATTATGCCACTGCTTCCTACCAAGAGCTCGCCAAGATATAGATGGAAATGGACAAGGTGAATACCCTAAAAAATAACTGTTTGGTACAGATATCTTTAGTACCTGGGCTGCCTTGAGAGACAATCAACCTGATTTAAAAACTGTAACTGCATCTGAATTGTTTCCAATACTGTGGCACTTCTACTTGGAGGTCAGGTAGAGTGACGGCTCCCAATACAGCCTCTCCAGTCTGCTGGCACTTACAGTGGGAATTAAACAAGCACCCCTCATCCATTTAAGGGTAATTCCATGAAACAGGGGTACCAATGTGCTACATACTATGAATGTTGATTTTAAAAAATTAACTTATGTTGATTTCAAAAAAAAAAAAAAAATAACAGCCACTGCAGTCATGATGAATTTAAGAGGTAGCCACAAATACAGATACATTTCACAGTCTGAGAAACCCGGGTGCACCCAGTTTATCTTTAGTCCATGTCCAGCTCTAAAATGTCACAGATTTTCCCCAGCAAAATGTGACATGCAAAACCACAGTACATTCCACTGCTTCTGTGCAGACTTTATTTTAGCTGCACTTCAGTAAATTTATGTCTAACTGCCTCTGGTGTTGTCTTTTGTTAATCATAATGTTGGGTGAGTCATTTGCCTTCTCTCTGGGTTGGTCACACAGGAGCCCTTAACCAATGGGAGAGCAGCTGGCACAGTGTCTGATGACATCACAATGGCCTCTGATACACTCAGAACAGTGAAATCAAACAGAAACAGTTAAATCTTCATAAAAAAAGCTAATTTGAAAATGTCACAACTTAAAATAAATTAAAAAAATGGACACCGTTGCCTGACTCAGACTATGCCACTTATAATCGCATGAGAGATGGCACGACTTGTTTAACTCTCTTGTTTACATACATACATACATAGATGTCGGCAGATAAGGGCCTTCGGCCCACCCAGTCTGCCCATTAACGCAAATAACTGTGTGAGTTTCTGTCCTGCCCTCCTCTCATGAAGATAAATGATATATTCTGAGTTGGGCCATTTTGCATCCCATACTCATCCCCATTGGTGAGCATAAGGCCTTCATAACATACAAGTGGTTTTGCCACTTATAAGTTTTATTCTCACATGTGAGAATGCACATATGGTTATCCCAGTGTAGTCGAGTACATATTTCCTACTCATATAATGGGCTATATAATATGAAGCACTGTGATTAAATAATTTTACTGCTTAGTAACAAAGGGTAAAGGCTGACATGTCAGCAGAGCGGTTGCACTGCCGCTGGTGATGCCAACTACTGAAGTTCAGGAACAAGCCTGGGTCATCAGGGCTTACTGGAGGGAGGGAGACTGAATGCTCCAGAGGATACTGTTTGGGAGGGTCACTGCTTCCACCACGCTATTGCCACCAGGGTGACCACAGAAGGCAATATAATGAAGGTATTACTGGGAGGGGAAGGGAGTTGCTCTGTTGGGTTTTGCACAGGGCATGCTTGCATGTACATACTTTGAGCTCCGTGCATACTGGAATCCCAGTGGGAAGGACAGAAAACAAGGAAAACACACTGGTAGGTGCAGGATGATCCTGGCATACTCAGTCCATACTTCCTGTTACTGGCAGCTAAGGCTTCTCCTGCTCCAACACTCAGGAAGGGGCAAGCAATATTGCCTGTCCATGGCCAGGCCCTGCCGTGAAAGGTGAGCCAGAGGGACTGGAAGGGGTAAGAGCTGGATATCTGTGAGGGAAGGCTTGGACCTGACAGTGGGATGGGAGCAGCACCAAAGAAACCAGGGAACTAAACAGCAAAATTGTAATAAAGTGTGGAGACAGCTGCATTATAACTGTGTAGGGTTTGTACTGTACTGCTGGCAGTGAGAAGAATAGGTGCAAACAACAGATGGTGTTAAAACATTTTATTGGACTAACAGAGCTTAATTACACAAGCTGTCAAAACCACATACTGTAGGAATCTCTTTTAGGTGCTGTATAAACACTAAGAACAATTTACATAGAAATTAAGTGTTAGTTTGGATCGCAAACTAAAGTTCAATTGCAAAAAAAATATGAAAGAAAAAACCTTTTGCATTCAAGCGTGAGAGTTGTGTTTAATGGAATAACAAACCATGGCATTGGCAGGAAGACCATAAACAATTAAGTATTTCAGCAGAATTGTACTTCTGAAGTAGTCTTTGGAATGTTTAGTATTAAATCATCCTGGAAGCTGTAACGGGCCATAATCCACATGTCTTTAGTTAGCCCGTATTTAGAGTCTGGAAGAACGCTGCACACCTTTTGTTTCCCTGTCTCCTTTCCCAAGTAACTTTAAAGCTGTCCTTTAGAACAGTAACTGTTAAATTATGTACAGAAGGTAGTGTGTTTGTAAGAAGTCCTCTCCCACAGCTGCCTGAGAGTCTAGGTGCTGTACGTCGAATCTGAGCAAGTTCATCCAAGTCCGAGGGTCTGACCAGTTTTACCCACATATGTACTAGGCTGCAGCTTTTGTTTTTGCATGTCAGATTGCTATATACACTGCTGGTGCCTTATTTACTTATTTGTTGAAATGTGTTGACTAGAAAAGGCTTGCTGAGATGGAACTTGTTTCCAAGTGCAGCTAGGGGGAGGGCTTACAAACGGGAACATATATTACACAATACTATGTAAAATGCAAGGTACTTACACAAATACAGTATTAAAACAATATGCAATTTAAAAAAGTTACAAAGGTAATCAGAGAGTCAGTACAGAGCTGGTAGTAAAAGGTACAGAGTACCATGGTGTGTCAGGACAGGGGCAGAGGAGGTGGGTCTAGGTGGAGGTGGCCAAGTCTAGCTGCAGTTGCAAAGTTCTGAGGTATGCCAGCAAGAGCAGAAAGTGGAGTAATGATGCTAGTCTGATACTGAGAGGGAGGGTATTCCTACAAACAGCTTATACAAAATATGGATTTTTCTTAAAACTCCAATTTTCTTTTGCAAATAAGCAGCAGGAAATGGGAACGTTTTTAATAAATTACTTGGTAAATTGTACAACTCATGTACCATTATTAATAACAGATGAAGGGACATAACTGATCAGTCTGTTATTGCCCCTGAATTGAACCTGATTTTTTTTTTATGTTGCTAATCCGGCTACTCCTGTAACACCTTCAGTCTCTGATCTCAGTTTCACTTGATGAAAAGGTTCATCCTAATTTTGAATTCAGAATGTTAACTGTGGATCAGACCTTGGCCCATCTTCATGAAAAGAACCCAAGATCTCAGATGCAATCTGACCAGGTTTATGTCCCTTTTGTTTTAGACTTGTTGACTTTTGAGTTATTTGTTTAATCACTCCCTCATATATCAGAGATCCCAAAGTCTTGGAAGCAGGTGACAGTAGTCACTATATTTAAGTCAGGAGATAATACTTTAATTAAGAATTATTGCCCTATCTCCCTCCTGGCCCCTCAATCCAAGGTCCTTGAAAAAATCATTGTTGACCAATCAAAAGAGCACTTGGACTGTAGTTTTTTTTTTTTTTTAACCCCTAACCAGCATGGCTTCATGGAGAACAATATTACTCATATGACTGTGCTGGAAGTCACTAGTTGCCAGTTGTAGAACATTGGACAGGGGGACATGGCGGGGGCTTTGTTTTGGATTTATCAGAGGTATTCAATCTCATCCCTCATGCCCACCTGCTTTAAAGACCTTCTGACCTCCTTTTATCTTCAGATTCGGTCTCCTGGTTTCAGCATTATTTATTAAGCAGGAAACAGTCAGTTTTGCTTAATACTATGGTATTCCCCCTGGTTGATATAAAAATGAGTTTTCCCCAGGGTGTGTCTCAGGCCCCATTCTTTTTAGGATTTTTTTAAACTGTTTTCTATTAATCATCCAGGGCTCAGGTATGCATATTATAATGTGAGCTGATGACACTGTACTGCACAGGTAAGGCTCAGATTCTACTGAAATGGGTTACCATCTACACAAAGATTTTACCAACATTCAAAATTGGCTGTTGTAGAACGGGATGTTATTAAATATCCAAAAACAAAGTTTATGCTTTTTGGGGCTCAATAAAAACCAGGTTTGAATTTTTAAATCCACTTTATGATCCAAGTGGAAGAGAAACTGAACAGGTTAAAGAGTTTCTGATACTTAGATTTGACACTGGCTGAATTTCTTACATACCAGGAACATATAGATTCCTTTGGTCAAAACCATCCGTGTTCATGTAGGGCAGTTATAGTGTCTTAAGAATTTTTTTTTTTTTAATCAGCAAACTCTCTTAAAATTTTGCCTAATTCTTTGTTACGGTCTTTGACTGATTATGGCCTTTTATTAATGCTTTGGCTCCTTCAACACTGTTGCAGCATGTAATATTATATACCACTCTGTTGTTTTGCTGGCTCTGAACACAGATCAACCCATCACTGTGATTTATACAAATACATGGGCTGGCTATCCTTTGATCTTTGGGGGGGGGTGGTATTTACTTCAGTTTAATCAATTTTAAAAGATTTTACTCTCTACCTGTTGAGTGCTCTTTTCATGTCTGAAATAAATAATTCTTTGAATTTGCATTGTTCCAGATCTTCTATAAAACCATCAGTAACACCTCCTCTTTTTCAAAACATCCTCTGGGCAGAGGTCTTTCTTGTATCATGCAATTAAGAAACTGAATGCTCTTCTTGTGTCATTATTGAATCTTGGGCCTTTGAATGTATTTAAGAAACATCTAAAAATGTTAATTTTAGTCAATTTTCAATGCTTTATTACAATAATTGACGTAATATGTACTGTGCTTGTTTTTACTTTTTGTAATCCCTGGGTCCTCTATCAAAGTGGGCATCTGATGCTCTGGGGGTTTACCCTCTCAACAAATTTTAAATAAAATAAACTCACAACTGATTCAGCTTTTGAGACCCATTCATCTTGATGCCTAGTCACCTGGTAGCCTCCAGGGACAGGCCCCAAGACAAGAGTGATGATCCCAGGGAAGAGATCTGGGGGAATTTAGTGCAAATAGCTGTTAATTCCTATAAGCATATTGAGGACACACACTGGGAGGGTGTAAGAAGCCTAAGGGCCTTCCCCTAAAGGGAGTCAGTAGTAGATATGCAGTACAGGAAGGGACCAACAACAAAAAAGGGTCTGCTACCTTTTGGGGGTGTTGATGACAGGTTAAGTGGCATGGTTCTGAACTAATACAAGGTTCCATCCACACAAAAGTTGAAGAACCATCTGTACGGATGGATGGGGATATAGAAATGTGCATCCTGGAGGTTCAGGCAGGAGCAAAACCCAGCCTCTGACTCCAGGGACAGAATGATCTGGTACAACATCATCTTGTGAAACTTCTGATTACAAATTAACTTGTTTAGAAACCTCAGGTCAAGAATGGGGTACTAGTCACCCATCAGTTTGGATACCAGAAAATACTATTACATGAACCCCTGCTGAGCTTGGTTTTCTGGGACAAGCTCTATAGCGTATCACTTGAGGAGTTTATTAACCTTGCTCTATAGTGGAGGGGTGGGGGGACTCCTGCAAAAGCATGTCCTCCAATGGTGCTCAGGACCAAAAAGGAGGTATGGTCTCAAATTCCAGTGGCAACTAAATCCCACCACTGCCAGGTCCACTTATCCAAAGTAGTAGAACACCATTATGGTAAGATGCGAGTCTGCTCCAGCATGGGACATAAGGAAGAAGGGATAGAGGCACATATCCTGTCTGTTTTTGCCCTTGGTGGTAGTCCCCAAGGACATGCCTCAGGAGCAAATGCCCCTTCTGCCCTTGCACTGGCCTTGACCTGTCTTATGAAAGGGTTGGCCTGGTGCTGTGCTGCCTCTGAACTTTTATGCCCAGACTAGGGCACACAAGCAACCTGAACCTTGTGGCCTGGGCTTAGGTTGCTGCTTGGGATTGGTGACCAATGTCACCAAATCCAGGGTCACATTTAACGTACATATGAAGAAGCCAACAGAAGAAGACCATTTGGTCTATCAAGTCTGCTTATACTGCAGGGTCCATAGCTTGAGCTAACGTCCAATCAAACTTTATTTAACCAGGCAGAATACATCATTGAGCAAGCTCATTTTCAAGATGGTCCCTGTCCCTGCCCTCCCTCCCCACTCCTCCCATCATCCCTACCCCTGACCCTTACCCTCCCCCTATGCCTGTCCCAGCCTCTCTTAAAGCTGCCCACTGTCTTCAATGGAATTACTTCTTCTGACAGCGCATTCCAAGTGTCCACCACCCTCTCTGTGAAGAAATGCTTCCTGACCGCCCTCCTAAACTTCTCACCCTCCAGCTTATTTATTTTTTTTAATTTTAGTCTTTGGTAACTGGGTAAGGCCCACTAGACACAAGTGCCTGTATTCAGGGGTGACCTGGGAGCACTAGGCGGTTAAGTGACTTGCTCAGAGTCACACAGTATGTAAGTGGAGGTTGTGAGAATCAAACCAAGGTCTGGTCTGCTGGATATTCCAAGCTCGTTACTCTAACCTCTAGGCTATACTGCCAGCCAAAGAGAGGGACTGTGCCCCCTTGTGTTAGGCTTGCTACTCAGCTTAAAGAAACTCTCTTTTTCAACCTTATTTATCCCTTTCAAGTACTTGAAGGTCCCAATCATGTCCCCTCTCTCTCTCTCTCTCTCTCTTACATGTTGAGTGCCCTCAACCTCCCCTCATGTGTCTTAGCCCTCCTCTGGACCTTCTCCAGCAGGTTAATGTCCTTTTTGAGGTAAGGGCACCAGTACTGAACTCTATACTCTAAATGTGACCTTACCAGTGACCTGTACAAGGTCTACTGTACAAGGGTACTTCTCAACATGCAGGAGATGATCCTCGACCAAAGTGATCCATCTTTGTTAAAGGCTGATCTGCCACCCACTGCTGAATTTCCTGAGTGAAAGGTGAAATACGCAATGCGACGTGGTGATGTATGGGATACTGCCATGGCCAGCAGGTAGGCTGGCACATCAGCCACATCAATGGAAATCTTTAACTGGTATTTGGTCACCATCCGTTCAAGGTCATGGATCCAGGGTCGGCCCAGCAACACAGAGGCCTGAGGTGCTGTGTGGCTTACCTCTCACCATGTCTGTGACCTTGGTTCAGGAATGAGTTTGGGTTGCTGGGAGGATCACCAATGTGGCCCTTGGCTGCCCCCGTGGAGGCCTTGGAGTAGCGCAGACAGTGTGAGCAGCACAAAGGGAGGGGCTCTTGTTCCATAGCATGTGTATGCCTCCATGTGCACATTCTTACATGCTGCTGCAGCAGGGGACTGCGAGGAGAAAATGGAAAAGTAGTTGGTGCAGGCTTCATGAAGCCTTGCCAGCCTGCCTCCTTCACATGCCGTCACCAGTTCACCCGAACCTTCATCTTCACAAAGAGTCAGAAGATTCCAAAGCATACTTCTCCTCCACTGAAAGCCAAGGAGCACAGCCCTTACCAGCCCCCTCCACCATTTGGGCCTGCAAGTGTGATGGCACATGTGTTTTCATTGGTTTGACTTAGAGGACCCTCAAACAGCACTCGTTCAGCCCCTGCACAACCTGACACCTGGAGCAATACTCAATATTGTGGGTAATGCCCAGGCAATACACTCAGGCATAGTATCCACTACTGCAGACACTGTGAGCCTGTATACCACACAGCTACTGAACCCCAGCTCTCATTTCTGTTTCATGATAATGAAAGTTGCACAGCAGGAAGCCGCTCGTAAGGATGCAAGAATGAGTTGAAAGCTAAGTAAAACTTTACAAAAAAATAACAAAATAGCCTGAAAACTGGCAGAATCCTAATTCACTAGCAGGAGTTGTCAAGAAGACCTGGTGATTCCAGCAGAAGAAAAGATCTGAAGGCAAAAGGGGTAGAGGTTAAAGCGAGAGAACACATGCTTGGCTGGTGGGAGGAGACATGCTTAAAGACTGTTCCGATGACTGAGGAATCCAGAAAGAAAACTCACATACTGGAACCTTAAAAGGTGCAAAATCTTTTCAAAAGTTCCATTATGTGCTGTTTTCTTTTTGGATTCCTCTGATGTGGCCAGTTCAACAGCAGCGCTGACAGTATTACTGCTATCCTGATGTGAGCACTCAGGCTGGAGGGGTTTCTCTTTTCCAATGACTGAGCACGCTCAGTGGAAGACTACGTAAGTGTGGATACTGAACTGAATCTAGGTATTTAAAAATTCTTTACTACTTAAATTGTTCCTTGCTACAGGGTTTATAGTTTCATATAGAAAGTGGCTGCAGGAAACTTGGACTAGCCAGTTTGGCCACTTGTTTCAGCTGGCAGAGCAGTGGGAGGGTATTCCAGAGACCTGGGTTCTAGTCCCAGATAGATGTTATTTCTTTCTAACTGCACAATGTGCTTCAAATGCTTAAGGAGCACCAGGCTGGGTGCAAGCCACAAGCCCCCCACAGTTTGCTTACCTGCAAAGGGCTTTAGCAGTGCTTGTTTCACAGTTTTGGTCTACATACTTTTCCTTGGGAAAGGGATCATAAATCCTCATACTGACGGGCTGGTCACCAGATCTCTTTCCCTTCCTGGTACACTTTTGGATAGCAGTAAATTTATTTATAAAGCCCCTTCCCAGAGGCTCGGGGCGCATACAGGTATAAACAGGCAGATAAATAAAAATACAGTAAATAAATAAGACAAAATAAAGAACAGTTTAAAATCAATAATGCAGAAAAATAGTCATTTGCTCCATGCTCTGACATTCTGTGATGTAATAGTTTGTAGAATGCATAGGCGTGCTCTACTGATAGCAGTGAGAGCATGCTTTCCAGGGCTTTTTTAAAAAATACTGTACAAAGCATTGGAGTGCAACATGGGGCCAAAGCTGCAGTCAAAGTTGCACCACTAAGGGGATGTGAGTAGCACAACACAATCATTTACAATCCCTTCCCCTAGGAAAAGTATGCAGACCAAAATTGTGAAATAATGACTGGTAAAGTCCTTTGTAGGTAAGAAAACTGTGAAGGGCTTAGGGATCATTTAAACAAAAGGTCAAATGTTGCTCTTCAAGAATGACAAACACTGCAGCTGTAATTCCATGCCATCGAACATAGGAGTCAAAATCTGGATTAAGTTGCTAGTTCATGCTGATGGGCTAGTGCGACCCAAGAGTTGAATGTACTATGTCAATACTTCTTAAATTAAGTGTTGTGAATTATTTTTTTTCTGTTACCATGGAATAAATATCACTGACACTATGAATGAAAGGTTGTGGTTTCTTGCTGCTCTTGCCCAACATAGCAACACAGGAAAGAAAGGTGATCTTTGGCCCAGGGACTCAGTGGAAACACTTGCCACACCCTTTTTCTTCAAGGTGCTTATCTAGTTTGAGACTGAAGGTCAACCCAAGTGAGGAATGTATGCACTTGTTTTACCATGGACTAGTTTCATGAATGTCATGCTTTCCATGCACCACCCTCACTTTTCTTCTGCATTATGGAGATCATTTTCAAAAGGATTTCTCACATTTTTGGCCATGTGGCAAGAGACACTATATCTCTGCTTTGTGTTCCAGCAACTGACCAATCTAGGAATATAATCGTAAGGGAAATCAAAGAGAACAGTCTGTTACGTTTCAATGGAAGACATGATTTAAGTAGCTCAGGAAGGGGTGGTAAATGTGGCCTACCTAGATTTCAGCAAGGCCTTTGACACTGTCCCACATAGGAGATTGTAAATAAGTTAGGCAGCCTGGCAGTGGGCCTCTAGTTGGTAAACTGGGTCAGAAACTGGTTGAGTGATAGGACACAGTGGATGGTGGTAAATGGGGTTCAATCCGAGGGGGGAAGACCAGTGGGGTGCCACAGGGATCCATGCTGGGGCCAGTCCTCATTAATGTCTTCATAAGTGACACTGCAGAGGGGCTCGAGGGGAAGGTATGCCTCTTTGCAGATGACACTAAGATCTGCAACAGGGTCGACACTCTGGGTGTGTGTCTGTGTGTGTGGAAAAAATGACAAAGGACCTAAACATGCTTGAGGAGTGGTCGAGAGTGTGGCAGCTAAGATTCAATGCAAAGAAGTGCAAAAATCATGAAATTGGGGCACAGAAATTCAAGGGAGGAGTACAAGATGGGGGGAGAGGTACTGATGGCCACCAATCAAGAAAGGGACCTGGGTGTAATCACCAATGTGAGAAGGCTGTGGGGAGAGCCAGTGGGATGCAAGTGTGCATTGAGAGAGGTATCACTACCAGAAAAAAGGAGGTGGTTATGCCACTGTACAGATCACTAGTGAGACCTCATCTGGAGTACTATGACCAGTTCTGGAGGCTGCATCTCTGGAAGGACACAGACAAACTAGAGGCAGTACAGAGAAGGGTAACAAAAATGGTGCATGGATGCACTAAAAGTCATATGAGGAAAGACTAGAGGACCTCAATATGCATTTCCTTGATGAGAAGAGAGAGAAGGGGTATATGATAGAGACATTCAAGTACCTCAGTGGTATAAACAAGGCACAGGAGGGTAGCATCTTTCAGAAAAGAAGGTGTACAAGGACAAATGGGCATGATACAAGGCTAGAAGGGACTAGGCTCAGGGGCAATGTGAGGAAATACTTTTTCACAGAAAGAGTAGTGGATGCCTGGAACAGCCTCCCTGTGGAGGTGGTGGGGTCAAAAACGGTAGAGGAATTCAAGAATGCATGGGCTAGACATGACAGTACTCTCGCAATAGGGAAGAGAGGGTATGCCGCAGATCAACTAGGGTCTGCAACATTGCAATAGGTTGGGAAAAGGGACAGACTAGGTGGACCACACGTTCCCCATCTGTCATCATCTTCTATGTTTCTTTGAAAAATCAAGAATTTATTTTAAAGAGGAAGTAATGCCACAAGGCTTTTTTTTCTACTGTACATGATGGAACTGTTCATTTTGCAAGAACATGAGCAGCAGTGGAAGAAACAAATGAGATGGTAGGGATATTTCCAAATCTTCCCAATGGTACCAAAATACATGTTTTCTGAGATCTGTGGAGTCCTCTTTTACGTTGTTTCCATACACTATTACAAAAGCATTCCAACAACTTAAGGGAGCAGTCCTGTACTTCAGTATGTACTTTCACAAACAAATTTTCACTAGAGGTGGACAAGCCAGGAACATTTCACCTAGAGCCAAGCCAGGGGTCTGGACTGACTCAGCAAACCAAAACACGAGCCGAGCCCTGGCTAGTGCAGGCTGTTCTCTACATAGCAGTTGAACGTTTTCAGACACTACACCAACTGCTCTGGCTGACAAAAATGCTTAATTTGACCATAACTGGCTCGGCTTGCCCTTGACTCTCAACTGCTTACAGAGGTTGAGCCGAGCCAAGTCAGGTAATAAACTCGAGCCAGGCTAGAGCCTGCTCCATCTTGCCCACCTCTAATTTTCACTATTACAATGTCACAATGATATATTTCTTCATATTTTCAGTTTTTATTGCCAGGGTTTATAACACACCTTGGTAGCCTGTCCAAAAAAGTCTGTATAAAAAGCTTTGATTGTCTTCAGCTGAACTCATAGTGTCTTTGTTTATGACACCACAGAATTTCATCATTACAAGTCTGTCATGGCACAACACATTAATTGTGAAGAAAGTTGGGAACAGTCAGCTGCTTGTTTTTATTAGTCTTTATTCTCATGACTACCCACCTTTGCCCCCATTTGCTTGGCTGCTGCCCAGTTCAGTCTCAGACCCCAGGGAGCTCAGCCTCATCTGCCCAATTGGGAACTCTCCCACAGTACTGCCTTCAAAGGGTTGGGCAATTTTCGCCCTCCAACCGCTGCCAGATTTGTTCTGGGTGCGTGGACAGCACAGGGCCTGAGCATGCCAGCATCATCCTGATGGAGTTGGGGTGGTTTTCTGTGAACTCCCAACCTAAGACACTTGAGTGTAACTGTGTGGTGTGTGTGCCATGAAGTTACTGCATCTCCCCTGCCACTGCTATCCCCAGCTTGCTCCAGTGTATCTACCCAGAAACAAATACAACTGTCTTGTGCCTCCGGGGCACTCCCAGGTGGTGTTCATGCAGGAGGGAACAGTCATTCATCCCCCCCCCCCCAAGAACACCCTGTGTAACGCTCTGCTGTCCTCCACCTGCTAGCCCTCCAATGTCCCAGGCCTGTTCCCAAACCTAGGTTGTTGGCACTACAAGTGGCAGCCCTGCCGCTGCACCGACGGGCTAGCCCGTACCTCCTGCATTATCTGACACCTTAAGTAGACCAATAACAGGTGACAATAAAAAAAAATAGAATATACTGAACATGATTGCCGTAACTACAAAAGGTCTAAGGCTTTTACTGAGTAGCTAATACCTGCTCTTTAAAGATCACAGTGCTTAGGAACATAGCCAAGTTCATTGTGCACTGTCGAATACTAAAAAATAGAAACCAAAAAGAAAATAATTTTAGATGGTTGTGGTTTTCATTGAATTCAATCTTTTTTCTTTTACATTTTTTAAAATATGTAAATAGCTTAGCTTCCACATTTGTCTCATGCAGGAATGAGAAACAGAATCAGAAGGTTTGTCTTACTGACAATAAATCATATACAAATATTCAGAGCTGTGAGTTTTAGTCTTGTTCTATAAAAGGAATTACATTAAAACTTTTGCAAAAAGTATTTACACATCTGTGGAACCCACTTGTATGAAATACTGAGTATAACGTTTGCTTTGCCACTGTCATATCTATGATGGAAATATTTCCAAGGAGACACTAATAAGCATCAGACTAGTAAATGTGTTTAAAAAATATATAATGAATGATAACTGGTAAAACATATTTCTTAGATAATCTGGCTGGAACTGAGTAACTGATTAAGGAATGAAGCTGTTGAAGTAATGCATTTGTGCTGTGTGGTGAACTGTTGATACTTATTTTGCTCCTCAAAAAAGCTTTCACAAAAATGCAGAGCATTAAGGTTGTGTAGCAGTGTCCTGAGAAGGTTCATTACTGGCCATTAGTCTGAAGAAGACATCTGTCAATTTGTCTTTATTTAGTACTGGGATAGTTTCCAGTTACATTAGGCATGACCTTCTTGTGAAGTTTGGTGAGCCTTACAATGATCAATTAAAAAACCTGAAATAAATGGAAAGTAAACAAATGTCATTACATGATATTCAGTTCAAGACAATCACCACTGATACATAGGTAAAAACAAAAGGAACCCTGAAAACGAGAAGGGGGTCCAAACAGAACAGTTACAGTACATACTTACCATAACAGTAGATCTTTGAGAGAACCTCTTCATTAAGCCACACCTATGGACCTATACCCACATCAGCACTAGGGACACAATGAAACTTTTGCTAGTCTGGGGCCACCCACAATCATGACATGCATCAGCGTCCATATAAATGCTGACAGCCCCATCTCTCCTCAATTGTCCATGGGAGGTTAGACACGGAGGACCTCCATGTCTGGGGAACCAGGAGATCAAGCCACCACCAAGCATCTTAGGTGATGAATAGCACTGGGTACAACAGACATGGATTAGGATAAGGCAGAAATATGTGATGCCACCCTTGACAGATAAGAGAAGGGGGATGTAGTGAGGAATGGCATGGCCTAATGGAACAGACTCCTTTGAAGATCTATGGTTATGATAAGTAACATAGAAGTTGTCGGCAGATAAGGACTACTTGGCCCACCTAGTCTGTCCTATTTTTCCTACCTACTGTGCCGCTGTAGACCCTACTCGATCTCCGGTCCTTTCCTCCCCTTGGTTTATTACTAAGGTCCCCTTGTACCTATCCTATACATGCTTGAATCCTGTTACCATTTCTGCACCCATGCCTTCCCCTGTGAGGCTGTTCTAAGCATGTATCACCCTTTCCGTGAAGAAGTATTTCCTCACATCCCTTTTGAGTCTCTCCTCCAGCTTCATGGTGTGACCCTTTGTCCTCGAGTATCTTTTTCTAAGTGAAATGCTACCTTCCTGTACCTTATTAATACCTGTGAAGTATTTGAATGTTTCTGTCATGTCCCACCTCTCCCTCCTTTTCTCTAGAGAGCACATATTTAATTATTTGAGTCTTTCCTCGTAGGGCTTTTGCTGCAGGCCCTGCACAATTTTGGTTGCCCTCCACTGTACTGCTTTCACTCAATCTATGTCCTTCCAGAGATGGGGCCTCCAGTACTGGACACAGTACTTGAGGTGGGGCCTCACCAACGATCTATACAGGTAACACTACCTCCCTCTTTCTGCTAGTGATACCCCCCCTCCCTATGCACCCAAGCATCCTGCTAGCTTTCCCCACTACCTTATCACACTGCTTTGCTACCTTCAAGTCATCAGAAATAATTACCCCCCAGGTTCCTTTCCTGTTTTGTAGATGCCAATACCTCCCTGCCCAACAGGTACATTGCCCCCAGGTTTCTGTGCCCCAGGTGCATCATTTTACAATTTTTGGCATTGAAACCCAGTTGTCAAACCCTTGAACAGTCATCCAGCTTTTTCAGATTGTCCCTCACTCCCCCCCCCCCCGGTGTGCCCACTCCATTGCAAGTTTTTGTGTCATCCATGAACAGGAATACTTTTCCTTCCAGCCCTCCTGCAACATCACTGATACAGACACCAAAGAGGACTGGGCCTGGAACTGACCCGTGACACCTCGCCTTCTTCAGAGTGAACACCATTTACCACCACCCTCTGAGTCCTGTTGCTTACCCAACATCTTAGCCATTTTACTACTTCTGGACCCACTCCCAGGCTGCCCAGCTTGCTCACCAGTCTTCTGTGTGGAACAGTGTCGAAGGCCTTACTGAAATCCAGGTAGGCCACATCCATTGCTCTGCCCTGATCCACTCCCCTGGTAACCCAGTCACAGAACTTGAACAGGTTTGTCTGGCAAGGTCTCCAGCCTGTGAAACCATGCTGCCTCGGATCCTGTAATCAACTGGTCACAGGTTATTCCCCAATCCTTTCCTTCTGTAGTGATTCCATTACTTTCCCTGTTACTGAAGTCAGGCTGACAGGTCTGTAATTTCCTGCCTCCTCCCTATTACCATTTTTGTGAAGTGGAACATCTGCCCACCTCCAGTTCCCTGGAACCGTATCCATTACTTTCCCCACAACTGAGGTCAGGCTGACTGGCCTGTAGTTCACAGCCTTCTCTTTGCTTCCACTTTTGTGACGTGGGACTACATTTGCCTTCCTCCAGTCCTCGGGAACCACATCTATCTCCACTGAGTGGTTGAACAGGGCTGTCAGAGGTGCAGCCAGCACCTCCTTGAGCTCCCTCAGTATCCTGGGATGTACCTCATCAGGCCCCATTGACATGTCCACTTTTAATTGTGCTAGTTCCTTGAGGATTCTCTCCTCTGTAAAAGGACTAATGTCTACCTCCCTTCCATTAATGCCCTTGTATGTTATCTGTGGCCCATCACCTGACCCTTCCTCCATAAATATTGAACAAAAGTATTTGTCCAATAAGTCTGTTTTTTCTAGTCCTTTTCCTCACAAACCCCCCTTCCCCTTTTAGCCTTACTATCCCTTCTTTGTTGTTCCTCTTTTGGCTTATATACCTACAGAAAGTTTTATCCCTTTTATTACTGACTTGGCAGTATTCTTCTCCTTTTAATCCTTAGTGCTCCTGTTTTCCCTGCCTCATTTTGTATCTCCCTATCCTCCTCCTCCTTCTGTGTCATTGTACCGTCAAAATGCTAGCTTCTTTGCCCTTACTTTCCCTGCTGCTTCTTTAGAGAACCACAGGGGTCTCTTTTTCCTCTTGCACATTTTAACCTGCCTGACACAGAGGTTTGTTGCCTTTTCAATGTCTTCCTTTTCTTTTGCCCATTGATCCTCAACTCCACTTATTTTACCTTTCCCTGCTAAGGCGTCCCTGAGGAATTTTCCTATTTTCTTAAAATTGGCCCTCCTGAAGTTTAGGACCCACATTTTAGTGTGGTTTCATTCTGGCCTTGTTCTTATATTGAACCACACTGTACAATGATCACTGGTCCCCAGGTGGCTACCCACAGTAATGTCAGTGACACTATCCCAGTCTGTCAGTACCAGGTCCAGTATTGCCCCCCCCCCCCAAACGAGGTGGGTTCCTTAACTAGCTGCCTGAGAAATGCCCACCACAGGGAGTCCAGTATGTCTCAACTTCTAACTGTTGCTGCAGCTGGGAGGCTCCAATTCACATCTGGTAGATTGAACGTTCCCCACCAGCAATACTCCCCCCTGCCATCCTTTGGATTTTTCTTGCAATATATCCTTATCCACCTCCCTCTGCTGTGCTGGAGGTCTGTAGATCACTCCTGTGTGAATAGCGTTCTCCTTCCATTTCTCCAGGGTGATCCACAGTACCGCTGTCCCTCCGTGCTCCTCCTGGATTCCTGGATTTCCATAGTTTTTAAGCACATAACGTCTATCTTCTTTGAGGACATCACTTCCATTAGGCCACAACTTTGGAATGAGTCCCAAGCAGTCCCAAAAGCCAGCTGGGAGGCTGGTACATTCTGATTCAAGACAGCAGGCCTTGTAATACAGCAAGGCCAAAACCTGCTCATCTATGAGAGACTATGTCCAGACTGTAATACTTAGTGAAGATGCGGTCAATGCTCCATGTGGCTGCAGCACAAATGTCAGAAGCTGAAACATTTCTGAAACAAGCAACAGAAGTGGCCATACCCCTTGTAAAATGAGCATGAAGCACACCAGGAAATTCCTAGTTTTACTTCCTATAACAGAACTTGATACAATGTGCCAGCCATTTGGACAGCCACTGTTTAGACACAGGGGTGTCCTCTTTTCCAGGGGTGAACGAAACAAAAAGCTGAGAAGACGTTCTGAAGTTATCGTTTGATTCAGATACCAACCTTTGGCCAAATCTTAGGATTGGAAAGCAAGGAACCTGGAAAATCAAATAAGGAGGCTCACACATAAGAGCCTGCAGCTCCAAAATCCTTTCAGCAGAAGTGACTGCAACTAAATGACTCTTTCTGGTACAGTTGGCCTCTGCCTTTTTCTGTGTGTCTCTTTTCGTCCACAGCTCTAAAGCATACAAGTATAGTGCGTTTATAAGTGTTATTTTTCTTTTTAAAAGGAATGTACTGTATGTTGGTAATCTAATATGTGCATACAGGTGAATAGCAAGCTTATATTGATGTATCCCTAGACAGAATGATAGGAGAACCCTGTAGCAAAAATATGATCTAGACTATGAACTGAAAATACATTTTTGCTCACTGAAAGATGCACTGAGTTGGTGAAATAGAAAAAATATGTTTATGTGTAGTCTTCCCTTTCTGTATCAGACTGTATGTGAGTTTAACCTAAGTATTACTAAATCTTTAAGTTCTGACTTAGTTTTGTAAGCACAGGTTATGAAACCTTGCACTTGTTGATGGTTGGGTAAATGAAGAATGATGTCACTACTTTGAGTATGTATTTAAATGAATTTGGTAACGTCAGCTGGATTGTAATACGCCCCTTTGAAGGCACTTTTGCTGAGGCACTAGGGGCTTCCACAGAAGTGAAGAAATAAACGCAACCAAAGTGTTTAAAATCCAAAAGAGTTTCTCCCTTTTTTTCGTGTGCAGAGCGCAGTGTTTTCTGTTTTTTGTGTTTCTTGTAATTGGGCTTGTCATCCTGTAGACTGCGAACCCCTCCGAGTCTGAATGCAGAAATTTTATTTTTGAACTTGTTTCTGAAGTTATCGTTTGATTCAGATACCACCCTTTGGTCAAATCTTAGGACTGGAAAGCAAGAAAACTGGAAAATCAAATAAGGAGGCTCACATATAAGAACTCACAGCTCTAAAATCCTTTGAGCAGAAGTGATTGCAACTAAAAATAACGCTTTCCATGACTTGACATGTAAGCGACAGCTCAAGGCTGGCTCAATAGGAGCCAGTCAGTTTTTCAAGGATGTAATTCGGGTCCTAAGGTGGGACAGGATCATGGATATGAAGTTTTATATGCAAAATACCTCTCAGAAGAGAATAGGAGACCTCCAATTGGGCAACAATATGCCCATCAATAGGGGCACAGGAAGCTGATGTAGTGCCCAAATGCAGCTTTAGCAAGGAATACTGTAGACTACAGTCTGACAGTGACAGCAAATATTCCAACATCGCATTTACCAGGCAGGCGAATGGGTCCAAATTCCTGGAAACAGCCCAAAAAGTGAATCGCTTCCATTTCAGTGAATAGGCATGTCTGGTAGGAGGTTTCTGGTTGCAACCAGCACAACAACCTTAGGTGATACACCAAAACATGCTATGGATATGTCTTCAGGAGTCATGCATGCAGATGCAGGGATTTCAGGTCCGGATGGACCAGAGATCCCTTGTCCTGTGACAACAGACGTCTGCACAGAGGTAGAGCAATCAGGGGCTCCACTGTCAGCTGCTGCAGTAGTGGAAACCATAACTGATGAGGCCATACGGGAACAACGATGATAAGGGTGGCATCCTCCATAGAAACATAGACTTTGACGGCAGACAGATTGGGCGGCAGTTTGGAATGCTAAGGACCCTGCATCTGCTGTCAGCCACTTTCTTAGCTCACTAAGGGCCCTGCAGGAAAAACATGCCCCCCTCATCAGACGGAGGGTGAGGGGAATGGCTACTAAATGGCTTCATGGTAGCCTCCTGGCACTCCTCAACACTAGAGATAAGTGCTGGGCCAAGTTCAAGGCCACGGCTGACCAAGCCATCTTTCTGAGATATAGGCAACTCAGAAATGAATGCAAAAAGAACATCAGGATTGCCAAGAGTGAATTTTGCAAATCTGCTTTATTGAACTCGGCTAGGGATCCTAGAAGGTTCTGGAGAACATTAAACAAGTTGTGAGTGGTACACAGAGCACTGAGTCCACTGATATGATAATTGATGGTTTGAGCTGTAACAACTCGGAAACCCTCGCCAACTCCTTCAACCATTATTTTGCGGAGCTGTCAGAGTACACCTCGTCATTCCCAAATGATGATGGTGTCAGTGGCAATCAGCCCACAGCATCATCTTCACTCTGCCCGCCTTTTCTATTCAGGGCAGTGGTGGTTCAAGAGGTGCAGAAACTGCTAGCGGGGATTCTCCCCCTACTCAAGTGCAGGACAAGATG
This sequence comes from Neoceratodus forsteri, assembly GCA_016271365.2. Classification (NCBI taxonomy): domain Eukaryota; kingdom Metazoa; phylum Chordata; order Ceratodontiformes; family Ceratodontidae; genus Neoceratodus; species Neoceratodus forsteri. Next base: position 1,097,231,406 of record CM028129.1, on the reverse strand, counting down.
GCTTAGAACCTAAGCTCCTCAGTCTTGGTGCCCCCTGGCTGGCACCTCTGGTGGCGCACATTTTCAATCTGTCCCTGGCAACTGGAGTTATCCCAGACATATGGAAGGTTGCCAGGGTAGTCCCCAATCCTTAAACAGGGGAACCCTAAGCTGATAGAGAACTATCGCCCTATATCCATCCTGTCGGCGGCTAGCAAACTACTGGAGAAAGTTGTGGCAGAGCAACTCTCAGAGTACTTACAGGCACATGACATAATGACTCCTGTACAGCATGGATTCAGGAAGGGGCATGGTACCTCATCAGCCCTAGTTACTGTTACATCATGGATTAGGGAGGCCATGGACCAGGGTAAACTCTCGGGGGCCCTCTTCATTGACCTCTCGAAGGTGTTTGACCTGGTCGACCATGCCATGCTGTCAACTCAGCTTAGAACAATTGGTCTTTCCACTACTGCTCTTAGCTGGTTCGACAACTACCTATATGGTAGAACGCAGCGGGTCAAATTTGCAAAGAGCTTTCGGGTCCCATCCCAGTAACAATGGGGGTCCCCCAAGGCTCCGTCCTTGGACCAATGCTCTTCTCCATTTTTATTAATAATCTCCCTGAAACCGCTGCCCACTGTAAACCAATTCTCTATGAGACGATCTGGTTATCCTGTCTCACTCCCATGGTGGGGTCATCAATCAACACCTGAGTGAAGACCTTATAAACATTCAGGCATGGATCCTGAACCACAAGCTTGTCCTTAACCTAAAAAAAACCCAGGCCATGCTCTTTGGGTCCCGGGCTAAGATTAAGGCCGCCCGTGTGCCGTTCTGTGTATCCAGTGAGGGAGATGTCCTGATCCCTATCACGGACAACTTCAAATACCTGGGAGTAATGCTTGACCCACAGCTCGACCTTGGCCTTCATATTCAGAGGATATGTAAAACAGTCAACTGTAAACTGGGTCTGGCCTACAGGGCAAAAAACAACCTCACATCAGCCGCGCGTGCTGCCCTTGTGAGAGGGATGCTTCTCCCCTCTTTGTGTTATGGGCTCCTGCTGTTTGCTAGCACCACTAAGGCCCATCTCTCCGGGTGGTCGACGGCTTATAACAATATCTGTCGAACCCTATCGCCCCGGCTCACTCATCTTGAGCTCTACAACAAGCTAAACTGGCTCTCGCCTACAAAGCACATTGACTTTGTCCTTGGCTGCTTCACTGGTAAGGTCCTCAACACGGGTACCCCTCCAGGGGTGGCAAGCTTGCTGGCCCAAACTGCCCCCGCGTCATATCACCTTAGGTCTCAGGGGTCTGCCACATTCAAGGTACCTGTGACTAGGACCAAAATGGGTGAAAGGGACTTTGCAGCATGTGCCCCTAAACTTTGGAACACCTTCCCAACCCAGGTCCGTTCTGCCCCCTTCCCTATGGAGCCATCTTAAAATTGCATCGGCCTGCGGATGTCAAACCCCCCCGTGACATATGTTAGCACTTGCACCCATATAAAACTGCCGGCCCTTAAAATGTAGTATTTCTGTACTGCTCCAAATCTGATGCAATGCTTATCTCAAGATGTGTAATCTTACCTGTAGTCTCTTGACGTGTAACCTGTTCCTAATCATGTGATGTGTAATCTTACCTTGTAGTCTCATGATGTGTAACCTGTTCCTAATTATGTACCATGTTGTCCCAAGTGTGTAAGTATGTAATTTCCTGTACTCTCCCGGGTCATACCTGAAAATAGGCAAATTGCTTGTCTAGTGTACTTACCTGGTTAACAAAAGCTAAATAAATGAATAAATAAAGATGAGAAAATAATTACTCACCATAGTAATTGTGTTTTTTCTAATGGAGTCTTGCTGTATTCTGACATATGCAGTTAGCCCCAGCACTTGAGCTGCCCTGGAAATAAAAGAGTTAACTCTATGCAGAAGCACAAAACCTTGAGCTCAGGCTCGGATTTTAAACCTGTGTCTGTGGTGCTTCAGAGTGGAACCCGTCAGATTCTTACGAGCAGCTAACTAACTACACTTCCAGTGTGGAAACTATAAAAACAAATAAACCAACAGGCAAATACTTGGGTCCCAAAAGACTCAAGTCGAGAACCCAAGATAAAAAAACAGGTAGTGAACAAGATATATAATATATAAATTTAAACCAGAACAACAACAACAACCCCACCCTAAAGAGGAGGGGTGTTAGCTACACCCCTGAGGTGCAATACTGTACCTGCCAGCCCACACCCCAAAAATGAAAATTACATACCTACCGTAATTGTTGATCTTTCTGTGTATCTTCACCATTCACCACTAGTGGGTATAGCACCGGAGCTAGGACCCGCGGGAGACTTTTTTTTTTTTCCTATGGGCGGAGTCGATGCAGGGCCGGCGCCGCCCTCGAGGCAGACATTCCACGTGGCGCTCGCGGGTTGGCAGTTAACTCCGCCCCAGCCCCAGTTCTGAAACACCAGAGAGTGTAAGGAAGGGAGGGTGGGATGAGGCCAGACAGCCTAAGGGGTAGACAAAAGGAAAGGAATAATGAACTAAAAGGAGAAATAAACGACAAAAGAGACAGAAGAGAGAAATTAAAATAGGAAATTGGGGAGGGGAAAAGGCCCCAACCTCTGGAAGGAGAAGCAGAAAGATAGGTAAGGGAGGGATAAGGGGAGGGGGGGGAGAAGAGAAGCACACCCCCGAGAGCGGTTCTGCACATTAGAATTTTAGCAAAACAATAGTCAACACTGGACTAAGAGGTTCAGCTGCCAGAAGGCAAGGCCTAGATCTACAGCAGCCTGGGTCTAGGAGACCAACCAAAAGAGGGGTGCAGGCTGAAGGTGTGTCTCAAACTCTCCCCCCCCTCCCAAAAAGGGGGGAGGGGACTAAATCAACCATGATGGCATAAGGGAATACCTGAACTCGAAACTTGAGCTCATAAATTAAATTTAGTTTTTTTTGTAGGGGGGTGCAGCACTCCATCAACTCTCTAGGATTAAGGGAGAAGAAGAGAAGAGCCCCCCCCCCAAAGACTTTCATAAAACCCTCAAGGGATTCATCCCTGTGTGTCTCCACAGTCCCCCTCCGCCTAACAGCGAGGGAGAGGAAAACGAGGAAAAGAAAGGCACACAGGGAGGAGGAATACAGAGACTGAGGCCCAAGGGGGAGGAAGGTGGGATTTAGTGATGAATGATGAAGATACACAGAAAGATCAACAATTATGGTAGGTACGTAATTTTCATATCTTATCTGTGTCAATCTTCACCATTCATCACTAGTGGGTGAGTTTCGAGCCCCCCAAAGCAGGCCCTGAATTACCCCAAGGGACTAGGTCTCTTAGCATCCAGTGGGTGAGACACCGGAGGGGAGAACCCTTACAGGCCTGGGGAAGCCTGAGACTGGTCTGGATGAGATGGGGAGCCCCCAGTGGGGGAGAGAAGGTGCCCCGAAAGTCACCGTCTCACCCTTTGGGAGAAAAGATGGGTTTTCTGGTATGCGGAGTAAATCACACTACGCCGGGCCAGGGGTGATAACCAGGATAGGCGAAGCCATGCCATCCGCCTAAGGCAGATCACTGTCCCTACCACTCTGGATGCCACCTCATTGACATCATAAGATGCCCTTGCTTGGTGCCTTGCTAGCTCCAGGCCCTGCGCAGAGAGGGCAATGGCTTGCCTGGTTTCCTCCGAATCAGGCACTGAGGCTAGGATCTGTCCTAGCCTGGACCACAAGAACCTGTTGTAGGCTGCAAAGTGGGCCTGAAGTGCTGCTATAGATAGAGAGAGATCTGTGCTGAGTAGAACACTCGTCTCCCCCAGAAATCGAAATCCGCAGAGTCCGAGTTCGGGGGACAGTCACGGTAAGGGGCGCAAGGCCCAGAGAGGGTGTCCAGAGAGGTCAAACCCGAAGAGAGATGAGGCGGAGAACCTGGAGACCCGGGGGCTGGGAGCGCAATACCACTGGCGTAGGTCCCTTGGGGCTGGGACAGTGGAGAAGGGATGTAGCCAGAGATGATGTGTCGCTTCCTCAAAAGAAATGGGCCAGGCGGGAGCCACCAGGTGATCCGCACTGTACTCGCCTAAAAATGCGCGCGTCACATACTCGGGATTGCTTACCAGGACTAGGGTAAGGTGGAGCTCGTCCAACATCCTCGTGAGGAAGCGCTGATAAGAGGAAAGATCAGACGCTGGGGAGATGTGGACTGACGGTTCCTCCACCTCCATGGAGGGGGAAGAGGATGAGGATGAGGACGAGCTTCATGGTTCAGGGTCTGGCTGCACAGGAGCATGATGGAACACCTGCTCATCCAGGGCATGGAGGTAGGTGGGGAAGTGTGCAGCGGAGCCCCTGAACTGTTCCCAGGTGAGAGGTCCCCGAGGACCGGGAATACCTGGGATAGTCGGGGAAGGAGACAGAGGCTCAGGGGACAAGCTCCTAGCCACATGATAACGGTCTCTGTTAGGGCAGGGGGGCCAACAGGAAACCCTTCGCAGGGAGGGGGATCCAAAGGCCACAACAGCTAACAGCCGTTCAACTGGATCGGAACGGACAGAGCTGTGCCCCAAGGAAGAAATCCCTCTGTGAGGTAACCGGTACCGTGAGAGTCCAAAAGGACAGCCCCTGATCTCAGACGTTAAAGTCCCTCTCGAGGACTCATCCAGGGAAGGGCAAGGGTCTGCACTGCGACTCCTCCCAGAACCCGGCCGGGCTCCAGAGAGGGCGTGCCGCACCACACCCCCACTCCTCAACCCTTTGGAATCAGAGAAGGACCTTGTCCTTGTAGCCACCAGCCTAGGCAACTGGTAACTCCGGGCCGTCTCCGAGGAGTCCACCTAGGGAGCAGAACCCTCCTCTTCCTGGTGCGCCCCAGGCTGCCCCAAACTTGGGCTGTCCAAACACACCAAGGAAGGGGGTGCCCCAACTGGAGCAGCAGAAGTGCCAGTGGTCCTAGGTTGCACGGCTGTAGTCACAGGGTCCACAGCTGGCTGGTCAGAGCCACTGACCCTAGAGCCTACTGGCGACAACTGACCTCCACAGGGAGGCTGAGTGGGGGCCGAGGTGCTGGAAACAGAGGGGTCTGATGATTCCGAAGTACCTGGGAGCCAGTCCGGATCAGACCCACAGTCCGCCTCCGAAGAGGTAGACTCCAAAATCTGGTGCCAGACAACTCCCCAAGAGCCCCTCCAGTTCCTGGACCATGAGCTGGAGCACCCTGTAACCCGATGCGAGGGAAGCACAGCCGCACGCCAAGCGCCGACTCCCACCCGGGCGCGGAACGCACCAGAGTCGGTGCCACTCCCCTCGGTGCTGCTGACAGCCAAGCCCAGCTCGACACCATGCCTGGCACGCTGACACCCACCCGGTGCCATGAGCAGCACAGTCGGAGACGCGGCCGAATGCGGCACTGCACACCATCCCGCGTCACGCAGTGGTGCCGGCCAAGTTTACGCTAAACCCATCCCTGGCACCGCGAAAGTGCCACCGAGTCAAGGTCGACTCCGGTTCCCGTTCTGGCGCCACACACAGCACCAGAACGGGAACCAGGCCCAGAAACTCCCAAAGCATCATCCCTGGTGCCGCCGCCTATCACGGCACTGTTCTTTAAACCAACGGTGCTGGAATCAAGAGAGGAGCCACAGGTTGACGCCGAGGATGGTGCCGGTCCAGACCAGAAGGGCCTGAAGCACAACACTGAGGAAGCCTTTGCCTCTGAAGAGGCGACTGCCAAAGAGGTGCCTCTCGCCTGGCCCTCCTGCACCGCGGAAGAAGCCCCCACTGCAGCAAGGCTAAAAGAGGCGGGGGCTCCCTTCTCCGCAGGCCATATAGGACAGGGAGGGAACCTGGAGGAAGGGCCGAGAATCCTTGCCTTGGCCCGCCAGCTACGCACTCGTCCTCTGAAAGTCGGCAGCACACGTCTGATTTTCCACGCACGGTTTTCGACAACTTGTCGGTCCATGGAAAAACAAATGTCGCAGTTGTCCATATCGTGGTCCGGGCCAAGGCAAGAAAGGCAGCGGTCATGCTGGTCCATTATGGAATAGAGGTGGCTGCAGGGGCACCGACGCATAGGAGACCGCCCCGCTTTCGACGGTTTCTTGCCCCTCGGATGAGACATGACCATACGGTAAATGAAATATAAAACAGTACTCTATGCCGCTTAGAAAAAACAGGAAAGGTCTTACTGGCTAGAAGTGACGTCGAGCAGTGCAATCAGAACCGAGGCACACGGCACACACTACTAGGCTGACACACATTACTAGGCCAACACAACTTAGGCCACAACTCAGATTCTTCCAGCAGTCTCCAGACAAGGTCTTCACTCGACGGTGGGAGAGAAAGAACTGGGGCTGGAGCGGAGTCGACAGCAGTTAACGGTCAACCCGTGAGCGCCACATGGAACGTCAGCCTCAAGGGTGGCGCAGGCCCTGTGTTGACTCCACCCATAGAAAAAAAAAGTCTCCCGCGGGGTCCTAGCTCTGGTGCCATACCCACTAGTGATAAATGGTGAAGACTGACACAGATAAGATACTAGGTTCTGAGAGGGGAGGCGGGGGGAGGTCAGAATACAGCAAGACTCCATTAGAAGAAACACAGTTACTAAGGTGAGTCATTTTTTCTTCAAACAACATGAAGTCTTGCTGTATTCTGACATATGCAGACTACCAAGCGGTACCTCCATGGAGGAGGGTACGAACCTATTTTGGGAATAGGCTCTGCAGTACTGCTGTACCAAACTTAGCATCACTCCTAGCCTGGATATCCAGAGAGTAATGCTTGGTGAATGTATGGACTGTTTCCCAGGTGGCTCTCTTTACATATCTCTAGTAAAGGTATATCCCTGGCAGCAGCCAGAGAATCGGCTGTACTCCTAGTCGAGTGGGCCCTCAAGCCTGAGGGAGGTGTTTTACCTAGCTTGGTATAACAGAATTGTATACAAGCTACAATCCACCTGGCAATAGTTCTTTTAGTACCAGGCCTACCTTTTTCCACTTCACCATAAGTGAGAAACAATTGAAGACAGTCATTCCTACGTGCCTTAGTATACTCTATGTAATAGCTAAGTGCCCTTTTAACATCTAAACTGTGTAACCTCTTTCTCCTGAAGAAGAATGATCAGTGAAAAACACAGGAAGAGACATGGACTTATTTAGATGGAAGTCTGAGACCACCTTGGGTAAGAACCTCCTATTGGTTCTAGGACCACCTTATCCCTATGGAAGGAGATAAAGTCAGGTTCAACTGACAGGGCCTGTAATTCATTAATCCGCCTGGCAGAAGTAATAGCTACCAGGAACACAGTTTTCCAGGTCAAATACTTAAGCTCAGTTGAAGCCAGAGGTTCAAAGGGTGGCTGCATAAGATGAGCAATGCAGACATTCAGATCCCAGGCTGGAGTATGCTCTCTAAAGGGAGTTTTGATATGAATCAGACCTTTGAAAAACTTACTGAAAATAGGATGAGATGCCAGGAAAGAGCCCTTCCCTGCTGACAGGAATGCAGAGACAGCTGCAAGATGAACTTTTAAAGTGGCTGGCCTAAGGCCTAAGCCATTAAGATGAACCAGATAACCTAAGACTGTGGCAATACCCGTAGCATCTGGCAGAATATCCCTGTGTGAACACCAAATGCTGAATCTTTTCCATTTGAAGAATTATAAGTTTTCCTGGTAGAAAGTTTCCGAGAACTCTTGAGGATGTCTAAAACTCCATGAGAAAGATGCAAGCCTGCGTATTCTAACTCTTCAAGAGCCAGGCTTTGAGATTAAGAGACTGGAGATTGGGGTACCAGATCCTCCCTTGAGAGAAGGTTAAAAGAGTATGTCTCTTGGGAAGAGACAGGGGAAGTGAGACTGCTAAGGACAACAACAGAGGATACCAAGGTTGCCTGGCCCAGTCTGGAGCAGCTAAAATCACTGCAGGGTCGTGACCTGATCTTTATTAGAACCCTGAACAACAGGGGAAAGGCATAAAGGAACTTGCCTTCCCAATTCAATATCAGAGCATCCAGGTGGACAGTCCCCAGGACTGAAGGTCTGCAGCAGAATTGGGGAAGTTGAGGATTGTCTGGGGCTGCGAAGAGATCTATCTCTGGAGTGGCCCACCTGGTGAAAATTACTTTCAGCATGAGAGGATCCATGGTCCATTTGTGATGTCCCCAGGAGATTCTGCTCAGAGCATCTGCTAGAACACTGTACTTCCCTGGGAGGTGGACTGCTATTAGGGAAGTTTGTAGGGAGTAGGCCAGAGACCATACTCTCATGGCCTCTGTGCACAAGGTCATAGATCGAGTGCCCCCTTGCTTGCTGATGTACCACATGGTGGTGGTGTTGTCTATCCTGACCTGAACCACCTTGCTCCTCACTGAGTCCGAGAAAAACTGAAGGGCCAAGAATACTGCCCTGAGTTCCAGAAGATTGATATGAAGGAGAGACTCTTCTGGGGACCAGACCCCCTGTGCTGTGAGGGCTCCCAGGTGGGCTCCCCAGTCCAGGAGAGAAGCATCTGTGGTGAGGACCATTGAAGGAGTTTGCCTGAGAAACAGGACACCTTGCCTGAGATTGTCTTGGTCCAGCCACCACTGGAGAGCTTGGACCAGAGTCTGAGTCACTGAAATCAGCTTGGTAAGTGAATCTTTCTTCTGAGAACAAAAGGACCATAGGTGGAATTGAATGTCCCTCATCTGGAACCTGGTCTATTGCACCACTGCAGCTGAAGCTGCCATGTGGCCTAAGAGCTGAATAAAATGTCTTGCTGGATGAGAAACCAGAGGATAAAAAGAGGAAGCAAGATCTGTAAGGGCCTGAACACTTGCAAGTGGGAGGAAGGCCTTTGCTTGAACAGTATTTAACTCTATCCCTATGAAAGTAAGAAGCTGTACTGGTTCGAGAACTGACTTCGACAGGTTGAGAAGGAACCCCAGGGAACTGAGCAGATCCTGAGTGACGTAGAGCTGACTTGACCTGGTTGGAAGACTGTCTTACAATGAGCCAGTCGTCCAGGTTGGAAATAGAGAAATGCCCTGCCTTCTGAGGAAGGCCACTACAGACTACTGCAAGGCACTTTGTAAACACCCTTGGAGCTGATGTTAGGCCGAAAGGCATAGCTCTGAACTGATAATGGCCTGATGGTAACTTGAACCTGAGGTACTTTCTGTGGGAGCACTTGATGGGAATATAGAAATAGGCATCCTTGAGGTCCAGGGAAGCTAACCAGTCTCCTGGCCTTAGAGTGGGAAGAATTACTCCCAGAGCCACCATTTTGAACTTTGTTTTTAAGATGTGCTTGTTCAAATACATTAAGTCTAGGATGGGTCGCCACTCCCCTGTCTTTTCCGGGGTAAGGAAATATCTGGAGTACATACAGACCCTTGTCCCTGTGTACAGTAGGAATTCTCTCTGTGGCTCTGAGAGCCAGCAAAGAGAAAACCTCTGCTTCTAAAGCAATGGTTTCGGAGATGTTTGCAGGTGGAAAAGACCTGACCCTCATTTTTGGAAACTTTTTGAAACTGAGGGCCAGTCCCTGGCTTACTACCTCCAGGATCCACTTGTCTGAGGTAACAGACTTCCAGGCCTGGAAGTAGTAAGACAGCCTGCCTTCTACTGGAATTGGGGAGTCGACTCAGGCTGACACATCAGGGTGTCTGCTTGGCAAGAGCCTTAGACTAGGAAGAGGATGCAGCCCTGCTCATCCACCTCCTGCCTCTCCACTGGATGAACCCCCTCCGTGGGAAGGGAGAGGAGGCTTGGGCTTGGTAGAAAGGCCTGTGAAAAGGCCTGCCCCTGCCCTAGACTGCTGCCTCTGAGGAATGACTTGCCTTTCCTTGGCCTGAGCACTCCTGTATGTAGTCCTGTATTCATCTATTTTTTTCGTGTAAGCCTCTGTCTGCTCCCCAAACAGAGAGTTACCCACTACAGGGAAATTCATGGCCTTAGCCTGGGTGTCCTGAGAAAGGCTAGTACATCTGAGCCAAGCAAATCTCCTAAGAGACACAGATATAGCCATGATTCGTGATGCCGCATCATTTGAGTCCACAGCAGCATGGAATTGTCCTTTGGATGCCTCAATTATATCGGCAGCCACCTCCTCCAGCTCTTTGGCCAGCTGAGGGGAAGCCTGTTTGGCCAGTTCCAGAACAGTATCCCACCTGGACTTCTGGTACCTGGCTGAATCGGCCATTTAATTTGTCTGCCTGAGTCCCAAGGAGGATGCCAAATACTGTTTTTTGGCCATGACATCCACCTTCCTGGAGTCTTTATCTGGGGTGTGTGAAGCCAAAGGTACGTTAGCCCTGTCACAGGCTGTAAGCTGCACTACCCCAACATGGCTGCAATGATTGTACAAAAACTCCGTACTCGAGCCTGACAATATGTACCTCCTGTCCATTCTCTTGTCCATTGGAGGTAAAGAGTTTGGTGTTTGAAGAATCTTCTTCTGTTTTCCCAAAGATTTGTGGAGGGGAATGGACAACCGTTTAGACTCTGGGATGTCCATCATCTCAACAAAATCAGGCTCATTTTCCTCCTCTGCAGCATCTACCATGGGGAGCTATAGGGTTTCAGCCACCTTTTTGTAGAACAAATAGTGGGAAGGGGACTCAGAAAGCCTGGGAGAGGAGACATTGGAGAGTCTGTCTGGGGAGATGTCCGGTTCAATGGGCACATCCAGATCTTCTAAATCATTATCATCATCATCATCATCATCTTGTTCTGGAAAGTCTTCGTTCCCCCTCCCACTCTAATTCATAATAGGCATCCGGATCAAAATCCGATGGAGTGGGATCTGGCCAAACAGACTGCCTAACCGACGGTGCCAGTTCAGATGGAACCGGTCAAAGCAATTGAACAATGCTTATCGCTTTGGCTAGCTCATCAGCAGTTGGAGTATGTGGTTCTGGATCTGAACCGACTGATTTCCTTTTTCTTTTCACTGGAACCAACAGCTCCGAGTCGGATCTCCTTTTGCCTGAGGAGGTATCGCCCAGGTCAGTGAAACCGTTCGGAATGAGCACATCACTTGCAAATTCCCAGAATTTAAATTTAAACAGAAACAGTTGGTTCCCAACAGGACCGACTGCTAGGGAACCGAAGAATTACAATTTCCACAGTAATAAAGACAAAAAAAAAACAGTCCATCTTATTCATCACGTCTCAGCCAGAACTTTTTTTACATCTTCTGGGACTCATGGCTGCAGCTGTTGTCACTGTGCCATGGGCCCGCTTACACATGAGGATCCACCAGTGGACAGTAAGGATCCAGTGGGATCAGTTGATGGAAGAGTCGGACCAAATGGTAATTGTCACAACTCCGCTGCACAGAACACTGATGTGCTGGATGGACGGCAACACTTTAAAAGGCATACCATTCCTTATTACAACTTCAAAACAGATCACCACCACAGATGCCTTCGGTTCGGGGGGTGGGGGGCACCTCTGACCCTATCAGACACAAGGTTCATGGATCTGACTGGAAGTTGTGACTGGCTAGGGTAAGACTGTGTCCCATTTAATATACAGAGAGAATCGAAAAGCAGCACATCACGGGCAATCTGAACTGAGCCTGAACCAGTGAAGGCAGCTCCAATAGCTTTGGGTACTTCTGAATGGGCACTTGTGGGGAGGGGGGCCTGACAAGGGCCCATTACGTTCACCTTGGCCTTGCTGACAAGGGCACATTACGTTCACCTTGGTCTTACTGACAGTAAGTAGGCTTCCTGGCCACCCCTGATAGCAGGCTGGCAAAAGGATCCCCTTCCATGACCCCTACCAGGCATGGGATAAAGGGATTTCAAGGACTTTAGTGTCATTTTAGATGTTCGAAGGCCTCTCAGTGCCTCTTCAACATCATAACCAGTTTGCTCCCTCTAAAAGGGCATTTAGGTGAGCCCTGTGGCACAGAAGGCTGTGGTACTTTAAGTGCCTTAGCTCTCACCACTTCGGCTCCCTGTGTTTGGAAACAAGCACAGATTGCCGGTGGGCGGCCAGAAAGGAAGAGGATCGAGTGCCCGAATTGCTGCTCTACTCTCCCAGGGAGGGAGGACTGCTTGCTCTGCTGTATAACTACCACCGGGTGGAGGCCTGGTGGCAGTGCATGTCGAGGATGGCAGAAAGATGGGAGGTGCTACAGGACTCCACAGCATGCACGTGCCTCCACATGTGCACACTGACCAGCATGCCACAGTGAGGGGACAGGACAAAAATATGGTGGAAAATGGTGGCAGGACAAGCATTAATGAAGCCTGCCTGCTGATCCTCAACTGCTGCAACACCAGGACCCTGGGGCCAAAAAACTGAATTGTGCTTCGTCGGGGAAAGGACAGCCCTCCCTTCCTGATCCTGCCACAGGGGGAAATCCACGGGAGGCGCTCCAGCTCTCAGGTAAGTCTCTGGAGAGATGCAGGACAGTGGGATTGGCGGGGAAGAGCTGAAGGAAGCCTCACCTGTCCTGGCCACACGGAAGGAAAAATAAGATGAAAAAAAATAAAAGTGGCATTTAAAACTGCCTACTATACATCATGTGCAAATCCAGTTATCCTTAGCCAAGAATAAAGCCTCATGCAAATGCCAGATGCCATTCCCCTGGCAAAAGCATTAGACACATCATATGCTGAGTGGAGTAAGTGTTGCCAACCTCAGCACCAAAAGTCAGGGTTTCAATCAATTCATTCTTGGCAGAGCCTGGGCAGCAGCTTTAGCAGCCTTCCACAGGCTGTTCTGATACTTAATCACATGGGCCTGGTAATTTGCAGTTCTAAGGCTTAGTGAGGCAGAGGCATATGTGCACTTTCCCATCACATCCAGCCTTCTGGTGTCTTTGTCAGGAGGTAGAGTACTCATGTGTTTAGGTGCCCTAGATCTATCATGAGCAGTCATAATTACTCCCCAAGTCTGTCTCTGGTTAACTGGCATAAAAAGGCATGGCAGAAGAAGCAGGGTACTGCTTGTCAGCCTTTCTTGGTACAGCAAGCAATGAATCAGGCCTGTACCATGCAGCAAATGTAGCATCCACTAATGCAGGGCAAATTGGAGGAATAATAATAGATGGGAGTACAAGGTACCCCCAAAAACTCCATCAGATTTTTCTCTGTAGAGTCATCCTCCTCCACAGCAATGCCCAAAGCAGTTTGCATTTGCTGCAGCATATAATGAAATGTAGGATCCTCTGGAGAACTGGGAGTGTATACCACAGAATACTCACTACAGGAAGACAGAGTAGAACTTGAACGTGGTACATACTGTTCTCCCTCATAAACTTCTTCTTCCTCATAATCCTCCTCTATGATGAGGTCTGGATTAAACTCCACCCCTTTAACCTCCATGTCAACAATGGAAACTGAGACCACACCAGTAGCAGGTGAGGAGAAGGTATTTGCAGTATACTAGAAGATGGCATCGACAGGTGTTTGGGGGCCAGTGACACCTGTTAACGATAACACAGGCTGCACAGGTAAGCCTGGCGAAATAATTCGTATCATCTCTGAAAATGATGCCAGTACTGCTTGAGTGTTAACGATGCACTGGCCAGAGGCCATGACAACTGAAGTCAACAATCAGTCCTGATCTGTCGATGATGGTGATGTACCATCCATAGTAGGTATGGCAATGCCTCAGCCAAGCCCCAAACTCGGTGTCTCAATGGTGGTCGAGGGGACTGGCATCATTGCTGCTGGAGCTGTCGATAAAATTTGAGTACTTGAAGGCCGCAGTGGCGACTGGGACCTCACCGGGGAAGATGCTCTCTCTTAATCCTTGTGCATATGGCCAGACAACAAAAGGGAGGGGATGATGACTTATCCCTTTCCCAGTCCTTAGGCTTTGCCAGCCCCAATTCAGTTAATGGGGCAGGCAACGCAGATTTCTGACTTTGTGCCTTCTCCATGGCTGCTAAAATTTTCACTAAAAGAAATTTTACCAGCGCTTTCCTGCAGCATCGTCTAGTATCTTGATTAATCCTCAGGCACCTCTCACAGTTTCTAGCATTGTGAGAAAGGCCCAGGCAGCAAACACATACCTTGCGTATCGTCTTAAAAAATGTTCTCTCTGTGCTCACAACACCAAAATAAGGTTGTGGATTTCGGCAGCATGTAGAGACAACGATGTAACACTTAAACAAAAATAAAGAAAACGCCAATGGCTAGTTGTTGTGACATTTCCAGCAGCAGGTCCGACAAGGATGACCAATGGCAGGAACAGAACTGAAGAGAGATAGGTTCACCCACATTTATACAGATGCTGACAAATTACGTCATCGTGGGTGGCCTCCACCTTGCTGTTTCCATGTAGGCCTGGTACTGACATGGGTATAGTTTCAAAGGTATGGTCTAATGAAGAGATATCCTCAAAGAAGATCCCTTATTTCAAACATGCATGCACGTATTAGTGTTCTGGCCCAAGTATAAACTGTTATTTAATCATGGGGGTGGTACAAAAAAAAAGACCCGTCTAGTGGACAGAGTTAATTCCATGGCTACCGACTACTCCCCTCAGTAGTCTCCTACTCTCCACTCCCCTCTGTTTTAGAGAGCTGGCACTATGTAGTTGCTGACAGTATCTTTTTAGAACTACTGTTTGCACCTCCCTAGAACAAATTACTCCAAGCCCTAAAGTGCAATATTTGTCAGTAGTCCCCACAAATCTCTGCTGGGGGACGGGGCAACTGTAGTCTAAATTTCAACTTTTCAAATGGGCCTGCTTCCACCCTGTAACCTGAAGCAAACTATGCCTAAATCTATCTGCTGTCATCCGACATCCTAATACAAAGCACACCAGAAAGTGTGGTTGGCAGGCTAACGTTATCGCTACCCACCCTTTCACTTCCAAATGTGCCAATATTAGGCTCACAGGTGAAAATGGACTGATTCACTGTAGGTACAGTGCATTTCTGGTTGGGGGGGGGGGGCTCTTGGAAAATATGGCCCTTTGGGGAAGTTCAGTTAGGAATGGGTTAGTTCCCCCAAAAAACCTGTTGGGTGCTGACATGCTATCTCCCTTAACAACATAAATCATTTTAAACATTTATTTTAAGTGGACTGGAAGATGGGCTGATGAAGGGTGGGAAGGCACCAAAATGGGATTAGACCTTCTCACCTGGGGGAAGCGGAAAGGGCTTTTTAAAGACTATGAAGACTACGGCACAAATAGTGGGTACTGTTCCATATGAACTGTTGCTTAAATTACGTGTTCACATGAAGCTTATCAGACACATATAGTGTTTTATGTAAGATTTTTATCGTGTTTCTATATAATGTTTTATTTCTTATGTTGTACCCTTTTGCCCCACGTATGGCTGAAAATGGATCAGTTTCTGGTCCAGTCCATCTTCCTGGTAAAACAGAAATAAATTAAAAAAAAATCATGAATTGTCCATTATTCGTGGTACTGTATTTGGAAAAATTGTTCCATTTGGTGCATGCCACAAGAAAGGCGAAATTCAAAAATTCCGACAAGTAAAGAGAAACCAGTTCATACAAAAATATCAAGTAGAAAATGGTCACAGATCAGTGACTTCTGCAGGAGTGCAAATATCTTAGGGTTCGACTCATTAAACTTGCAGATGCTTTGCTCATAGATTTCCATGCAATGCACAGACAAAACTGGTGTTGTTGCTTCTTGTGTTTTACATGCAAGTAATATGCTACCATGGGACGTTTCTTGTGCTTGTGTCACAACCCATCCTAGACAATCTTGTTGGTATGATTTGGGACTGTCACTTAATCTAGCATGCTGCCACCAACCTGTTTACAACTCTCTTGGGGCTGCTCCCTTCACATCCTGCATCAGGCTCCTGCTCACACAGAACAAGGCCAGGATCTTGCTCACACGGTACAAGTTCTCCTGAATACAGGAAACCCAAAGTTGCTCCACTCAACCTCACCCCCTGCTGTGTATCAGAAGCAAGTTTTACTTCTAAAATTTAGTAGTGTTCACACCAAAAGTGAAACACAGAATTGCCCAATAAATATTGTCTGTGCTTACTAAAATATGTAATATTTACATTTAATTTTCAAGATATACAGAAACCTAAAGGAAATACAACATCACTAAGGACATAAATAGTTTGAAATGGAAATAATGACAGATAGAAAACCCTCACAATTACGCCTTTACAGGGCAACTGTCATCAACAGGGTTTCTTAATGTCTGAAAGCCCATAAAAATCAAATTTGAGCGAGCCATTGTGTTTATCTGTGAGTCTTTGCGGCCTAGAGTTATTCATATGTAAATCAGCCTGTAATTAAGGGTTGGGGGCAGCGATATGTTTTAGGATCCTGACAGGAAATGATGTCACCGAGGGTCTTGGCCCTCCATTCACTGTAGGTTAAATAGAAAATCGTCTGTTTTATTAAGTGTGTTTTAAGGTGTTATTATAATACTTTCTAGATTTATAATACGTGTTTTGTATATCCATTGAAACTAATGAGTTATCACCCTTACATTTCAAACTGTTAGTAAAAATAATCCATCTTTAGGATTGCTTTAACCTCCAGGCTACACTGCCAGCTGATCATTAAAAACTACACATCTCAAGGCTGGCTCTGTGGTGCCAACAGGTATTGGGGCCCCACACTGTATCAGGATTTCTAAACCCTGGCTGTGTTCATGTCAGTGCAGATTTCTGGAGCTGCCACAGCACTAACTTCTGTCTTATCTCTCTTATAGCCTTTTCTCTTACATTTTTGGGTGTGAACTCCGGTTTACAACATGCAAATGTGGCTACGTACCTACTGGCCTGGCATCATGGTTTTTGATTAACAGCTGGCAGTACAACTTAGAGGTTAAAGCAAAGAGCTATGAACAAGCTTCATTCATCCAGTAGAATGGGGTATGATTCCAACATGCTCTACTTGTATATTGTGTGACCAGAGTAAATCACTTAACCTCCCTGAGCTCTCAAAACACACCCAGAAACAAGTTGTAGTTGTGTGCCTTTCCTGAACAAAGACAATAAAAACAATCTGACCATGTGTTATGATTCTGAAAATATTATGCTCTTTCTATCCAGATTTGACTTGAAAAGAAAAAAAATAGGACACCATTAATTGTTTATCAATTGCAAAAACACATGGATGGACACCACTGTTTAAAACAAAAAAGCATAATCTGATCTGCATTATTAAAATATTGAAGAATATATGGGTGTGTGTGTGTGCAACCAAACTTTTACACATACCTGAGGTGTCTGATGCTACATTAACCCTGATGGAAAAGTCAGAGTGGTTTATAAAAGCATCCCATACCGAGGGTATGTGCAAAATTCTGTTTTTTACACCCACCCACATATTATTTTATTTAATTAATGGTGATTGTTTTTTTCTCTTTCAACACAGTTCAGTTAGTGCAGCACTTCTGTCAGATACACACACACACACACACACACACACACACACACACACACAGTCTCTCCCTTTGTTTTTCTTTCTTTTTTACTTTACAGTGAGAATGGCATTGTGGAAAGTTGCGATCAATCGGCATAGCTGTGGAGTGTAAGACACGCTCGATGGGTATGGGCATCAGGATCAACCAGATTTATTTCTTTCCTTTACGGTAGAAAATCCCATTCCATCCGAAGTACTTCAGTAAGAAACTGTTATACTTTTAACTTCATCAAAAGAAGTAAAATACTCTTTTAATAATGCATTTCCGGTTATGCATGTTTTAACTGTGTTGTCCATCTATGTGTTTTTGCAACTTATAAAGAAGTAATAGTGTCCTATTTTTTCTTTTCAAGTCAAATCTGGATAGCAACAACATAATATTTTCAGAATCATAACACATGCTCAGATAGTTTTTACTGTCTTTGTCCAGGAAAGGCACACAGCCACAGCTTGTTCCTGGGTGTGTTTTGGAAGCACAGGGAGGTTAAGTGACTTGCTCTAGTCACGCAATATACAAGTAGAGCATGACAGAATCAAAACCCATTCTGCTGGATGAACGAAGCTTGTTCACAGCTCTTTGCTTTAACCTCTAGGTTGTACTGCCAGCTGTTAATCAAAAACTTCACATTTCAAGGCTGGCCCCATGATGCCAGGCCAGTAGGTATGTAGCCACATTTGCATCTTACAGACCTGAGTTCACACCCGAAATTCTAAGAAAAAAGTCTGTAAGAGAGGGAATGGAATAAGACAGAAGTTGGTTCTGTGGCAGCCCCAGAAATCTGTACTGACACGAACACAGACAGGATTTAGAAATCCTGATATGGGGCCCCAGTACTTGTTGGCACCACAGAGCCAGCCTTGAGATGTGTAGTTTTTGATGATCACCTGGCAGTGTAGCCTAGAAGTTAAAGCAATCTTAAAGATGGATTATATTACTAACAGTTTGAAATGCAAAGGTGATAACTCACTAGTTTCAATGCACACAGAAAACAAGTATTATAAATGTAGAAAGTGTTGTAATAACACCTTAAAACATGCTTAATAAAACAGACAATTTCCTATTTAACCTACAGTAAATGGAGGGCCTAGATCCTCAGTGACATTATTTCCTGTCAGGAGCCTAAAACATATGGCTGCCCCAGCCATTAATTACAGGCTGATTTACATATGAATAACTCTGGACTGTAAAGACTCACAGATAAACACAATGGCTCACTCAAATTAGCTGTTTGTGGTCTTTCAGATATTAAGAAACCCTCCTGATGACAGTTCCCCTTTAAATCTGGATTTTTTCTTAGGAAACTACATGTTTTTGACCAACCAGGCCTGAGATTTAAAAGACCAGTTGACTCCACTTTTAGCTAGGTGGGCATCTGGTATTTTGTTTGGCTCCAAATCTATTTGCTGCAGCTAAGACCTACATGGATATACTGTACCCCTCAGTACTGGCTGGCCCATCTAGCAACATCATGGGTCTAGTCCATCCCTTTACTATGTCATTTGAAAAGTTCAGCCCACTTTCTTCTAAAGACTTCTGCATAGAAGCAGACATTTAATTTACAAGATTATGACCAGTTTGGACCATCTTGGCTCAGCAGCTATCCATATTAATAAGGGGCCTTGCTCCTAATGAATGACTCATTACCTGTTATGGGGAGGGCAAGTCACAGTGGGAGGCTCATTTTAAACGGCCTTTTACACAGATGGCTAGGCTCCATTCCATTAACATTTTAAGAGAATACTCTTTGAACTATTAATCAGCAGTGAACAATTTATCTCCAGTCTCTCCCCCTGCCAACTCATACACAAAGAACTCTCCTTGCATGAGGTGATTTTCAAATGAAGCAAATATAGGATACACACAGAAAAAGTAAGAATAAAAAATGATTTTCTTGTGCAGTCTTTGTAACAGTTACATAGAATTTATACCAAGAGTTTTGGAGCACCAATTAGAAAGGTGGGGATTAATGTTATAAACAGTACTACCCCTCCCAATAAACAGAAAGACTGACCACTCAGTATCATAAACATGCAGGCTGGTAGACCAGTGCTGCAACAGTGATGACGCATGCCATCCAGATGATCTTGATTCCCACCTCAGGTTCCAGACATCTCTTGCTGATTGGCAAGGCAGTGCTTATTCTGCCACTTCCATGGTCCTGGGCAAGGGGTTGATAACCAATAAGTCCATAAGAAGGTCAGTGATGGGGCTGGAGGGTGCTATCGAGTGATCAGGGGCACGAAAATTTTTTTTTTTTTTTTTTTAATATGATGTGGATTTGTTCCTAACAATCTGTAAGAACAGCAACAGTTCATGCCTGATGTATGTCAAGAACCTGGCTTAGCCAGAACCTGGTCTTCCGATTAAGAGTTAGGTATCTGGTCCTCTTCTCAGCATCACTGCTCCAGTGCCTACATTTTTTTCAACATTTGGTCGTGACTGAGAAATGGCAAAGGGGGGTTGATGTTCAGTAAAATGTCTGTCTTAATGCTGGGTCCTCACTGAATGGTGCAATTTCAGTGCCATTTACATCACATTTGGTAATCCTTTGCCTTATGGGAGGTTCAGAAGAATTTCCATCATTTCCCATCTATTGCTCGTTTGGGAGGAAGAGGTCATTCTTCAAACAAAGGAAAAAAGACTCTGGAATTTAAAAAAAAACATTACTAAACTAATCATGCAATAATGCCTGACAGAGTATGTGTCATACTGGGATAACGCCACATCTCAAGTGGTTGGGCACAAGGCCACAGGCCGAGTGTATCCAACACCTGAGAAGTGATGTTACCCCCAGCATGACACACACCCTGGGGGCCATTATTGCTATTATACAATGGGTCTTATTTATTAATTTTGTGGGGCACAAAATGAGCACATGTACATAGCCAAAACATTTCGTAGTTAGGCACAGAACAAGTGTGGGAATATCTCTTTTATAGTTTTAGTTTAACAGTTTTATTTTTTTTGAGGAAACACTCCCCATGTGAAAGCACTGCATCATGGGTATGCAAATACTCAATTGTCTGGTATCACTGTAGTGTGTTATGCGATAACAGGCATTAGGTATTTGCACACCCATGATGCAGTGTATTCACATGTGGTGTGTTTCCTCATATAAAATAAAACTTTAAAACTAATATTATAAAACAGATGTTCCCACATTATAAAGGAGATGTTCTGACACTTGTTCTCTGCCTAACTATGAAATGTTTTTGTCATGACGCATATGTTAGTCCCCACAATATTAGTAAATAAGGTTTTTATATGAAACTAAGCTTTTTCTACTTTAGCTACAAGACATCAAAGTCCCTTTGTAAAATGTGGTCATGTATGTGGCTGGACTGTACACAGTGATGTTATACTGAGATGATATCACTTTTCTAGGCACACACTGACCAATCAGAGCTAAGGATTTTTTTTTTGCCATTGTAATTATAATTAGACACTAGACAAGTACAGCCTTTAAAATCAATCATGTTACAATAATATGCTGATTTTTTTTGGCATTTTGGTACTTTTTAAACTTATTTTTCACAATTAGGTAACACCCATTTTGTTCATCTGTTTTTTTTTTTCCATGAAGATTTTTATTTTCTGGCAAGCACCCTCACCAATATGTTTTTGGTGACCTCTCAGGTGCACTGCCTGCCTACTTTCACCCTGTGCTGTGGGGATACAGTGGTGGCACTGGGTAAGAGAGTGCCAGCTTTGTCATCCTGGTGGCTGCCATTTTCCTGTTGTCATTTTCTTCCCAGAGGTACCCATGATCTTCCCTCCTCCTATGGGACATCAAGAAGTATCTCTCACAGCCACGCACATGCACAATGAACTGCTGCAGAGGTGCAAGTTCGGTGGCCCACTGTTGCGGCACAACTCAGTAACATCCTTCCAGGCTAGGATGCACTGCCAGCTGCAGTGATGCCCCAGTTCTGAATGGCCAAACCCAGCTCCTCGAATCTGTGCTCAAACCCAGGTCTCCAGCAAGGTAATGTTCATAGCCCACCCTTTTGTTCACCCTTAAAACCAGCTCTCCACCTGTGGTTGCTTTTCTAGTCAGAGCTGTGAACTCACACAAGTTGATGTTTAAATATAAGCAGAACATCTCACCATTGTGCTTTCTACTGTTGAAGATGATTTGTGGCTATCTGGGCATGTGGTTTCTGGACTCCGAATGCTGTGATAAAGATGTTCACAACCACTATAATAAACACCAGGCCTGTGGCAATGTCGTTGAGTAAGTTCAGCTTGAACTGCTTTCCTATGTCATTAAGATCATACTTGACTGCCAAAAAAAGGGAAACATATATATATATATTAGTACTTCTAAATGTTGTAGGGTGAGGCAAAAATGACTATTATCAACTTGAGAAAGTCTAATTATGGCAATAAAAAAATAGTTATGTAAGAACTTACCGTAAGAGCAGATCTTTGAGGGGATCTCAGTCATCAGGTAACACCGTAGGAACACTCAACATCGGTGACGGGGAATCCACATGGAAGATTTTCAGCAGTATAACTGGGGCCGCCCATGCCATCGACATCCACTGATGTCAGCAACCCTATATAGGGGTGGGCGGCCCCACTCCTTCCTCAGTTCTTTCCCTCCAGAGACGAAGAGAGCAAGACTCAAACTCTGGGGAACCGAGGAGAGACAGAGGGCCCCAGCTGTAAATAAAAGCTGGAAAGCAGCAGATAGCCAGGTTTTAGACATGAGCCCCAATAAGGGGGTGGTGGGAGGGAAATCATACCTGATGACTGAGATCCCCTCAAAGATCTACTGTTACGGTAAGTTCTTACATAACTGTTCTATCTTCTTTGGAGGTATCACAGTCAACAGGTAACACCATAGGAACAAGTACCAAGCAGTGATAAGTGAAAACTGACAGTCTGGGAGGCTGGATCTTCATAAACTTAAGGCAGAAGTCCTTGTAATACAGCCCTGCCAAAACCTGCATGGGTTCTTGAGGCAATGTCCAGACTGTAATGCATGGTGAAAGTGTGGACTGTAACCCAGGTGGCTGCCGCACAAATGTCGGCGGCTGAGACTCCTTTGAAACATGCCACTGAGGTAGGGATGCCTCTGGTGGAATGAGCTTCTACAGCACCAGGTAATTCTTTGCCGTATTTATTGTAGCAGAACACAATGCAATTTGTCAGCTATTTGGATAAACACTGATTAGAAATTGAAGTACCCTGTCTACCTGGGGTAAAAAAAAAAAAAAAAAAATTGCTTAGACTCCTGGACTCTTTAGTCCAAAGCAGACAGTACTTCAATGTTCTGCACACATCCAATGTGTGGAGCAGTGCTTTCCCTGAATTGGCGCGCTCAGGAAACACAAAGTGGATAGACTGATTTAGTGTGAACTGGGAAACCACCTTAGGTAAAAACTTAGGATTTGTGCGCAAAGGTACCCTGTCTTTGTGAAAAATCAAATAAGGCTCCTTGCATCAGAGGGCCTGAAGCTCTGAAATTCTTCGAGCATAAGTAACTGCAACTAAAAATAGTGCTTTCCAAGACAGAACATGCAAATCGCAAGTTGCAACTGGCTCAAAAGGAGACAGGGTCAATTTCTCCAAAATAAAATACAAATCGTAAGCCGGGACAGGGGAAATGGATTGGAGGTTTCAGATGCAGGATGCCTCTGAGGAAGTACATGAGACAACCAGCTGAGCAATGGTGCAGCCACCCACAGGCTCATGAAAGGCAGAAATAGCTGAAAGGTGGATCTTGAGTGAGAAATACTGAAGGCCTGAGTCAGACAAAGAAATCAGGTAGTCAAGAATATGATTCACCGAGCAGGTAAGAGAGTCATGGGAATGTCTGGCAGCCCAGATGGCAAACTGCTTCCACTTCATGGCATATGCAGCATGGGTGGAAGGCTTGCGAGCAGCCACCAGGACATCCGCCACACTTGTAGAGACCCCAAACCTGGAAATGGCCATGTTCTCAAGAGCAGGGCATGTAGATGGAGGAACCTGAGGTTGGGATCGACCAGGGTCCCCTAATCCTGGGTCAGCAGATTTCTGCAAAGGGTCAGAGAGATCGGAGGTCCCTCCGCCAGCTGCTGAAGCAGAGGGACCCATATCTGGCGAGGCCGGAATGAAGCTATCAGAATCATGCTGACCCCCTCAATTTGCAGCTCAATCAGCACCCTCTGAATTAGGGGAAACGGAGTGAATGCATACAGAAATCTCCCGCTCCAAGAGAGAGACAATGCATCTCGCCAGAAAACGCTAGGCCCTGGATCTAGTGAGCAGAAATTGGGCAGTTTTGTATTGAGTGAGGATGCAAAAAGATCCAACTCTGGATGACCCCATCTGATGAACAGATCTTCTGCTACGGATGAGAGAAGCTCCCCTTCGTGCATGCTGGACTGAGTCCTGCTGAGACTGTTCATCAGGGTGTTTAGGACACCTGGTATGTGGACCGCAGAGAGTGCCAGACTGTGTTCCAGTGCCCAGTACCACACTCTCATGGCCTCCCTGCAAAGGGGGTATGAGTGAGTCCTGTCCTGCTTGTTGATGCAGTAGATGACACTCAGATTGTCCAACTTCACCAGTAGTTGGCCCGGAGCAAGATGCTCCTGAAATGTCTGCATGACAGAGCACTACTCTCATCTCCAGGACACTGATATGCAGGGTGGCTTCCCACTGAGACCAGGAGCCCTGGGTTTGGAAGGGACCCAGGTTTGCTCCCCAGCCTAGACCCAAGGCATCTGTGGTTAGAATCTGATACAGAAAAGAAATTTAGAAGGGGGCCCCCTTGAAGAAGATTCGAGGGGTCCATCCACCACTGCAGAACCTTACGTACTGTGGAGGAGACCAGGACTTGTTAGTCCAACTCATCTGTGCGCTGGTCCCATTGCATTCTGAGGGTCGACTGGAGGGTGAGCATGTGAAGCCTGGCCAGTGGAATGGTGGACATGGCTGCTGCCATTAGACCCAACAACCTGAGATACAGCTTGGCAGGAATGTAGAGACTCTGAGCAACTTCCTGAGCTTGGGCCATGAGGCATTCCGCCCTATTTTGGGGCGGAAAGGCCGTCCCCTGCTCGGAATCCAGAACCGCCCCATATACTGCAGTCTTTCAGATGGTACTAGAACTGACTTGGGCAGACTGACACTAATGCCTAGAGAGTGGAAGAGCTGGAGAGTGCTGTCCAGAGTCAGCAAAAGTTGTTCTCTGGATGGGGCCTTGAGAAGCCAATCATCCACGTAAGGAAAGACATACAGTCCCTCTCTTCTGAGAGCTGCTGCGACCACTGCTAAGCACTTGGTAAAGACCCACGGTGCAGAGGATAAGCCAAAGGGCAGCACTTTGAACTGGTAATGCTCGCCCTGAAAGGCAAAACAAAGAAACCTCCTGTGAGGAGGAAAGACCAAAATGTCCAGGTAAGTGTCCTGGATGTCCAGCGAACAGAGCTCGTCCCTGGTCTTGATGAGGGGCATTAGGTCTGGAAAAGTTACCATCTGGAACATTTTGTACTGGACAAAGAGACTGAGTTCCTTTAGGTCTAAGATGGGCCTCAGATTTCCAGTCTTTTTTGGGGACCAGGAAAAACCTGGAATAAAACCCCTGATTTCTTGGGACGCCTTGGCACTAATTCGATTACCTGCTTGTGCAGAATAGACTGTACTTCCTCCTGGAGAACAACAAGTGGGACAGGGGATTGTTGGAGGTGTGTCTGGAGGCTGCTGATTAAGATCCTGGGTGTGACCCTTCTCTATGATCTGCATGATCCATGCATCTGAAGTTATGGTTCTCCATTGATTCAGATGGAGGGAGAACTGACCTCTGACCACCACCTACTGGGTCTGGACCCCTGGAGGAGGGGGTCTGGCAAGGAGTCAAGCTGAGGTGGGGCCAGCTGCAGAGGCTGGTCCATCATTTCTGGGACACTCTGCCACCGTTCCGGCATTGGAGGGGGTGAGCAAGGGAGCCTGGGCTCTACATTTACCCTGGGCACAAGGAGCCGCTCCTGGCTTATTGACTTGTCTACGAAAGGTAGGCCATCCTCTACCTTGTGGCCGAGTGTGGTAGAGAGAATGGACTGATTTAATGGCCATGCCCAAGGCCTGCAGATCATTTATGAGCTCCTGGACATCAGGACCGAAGAGCTTGGAGCCACTGAAAGGGGCATTAAGCACCTTGTTCTGCACATCAGCCACAAATCCTGAAACCTAAAGCCAGGAGTGTCTACGAAAGCATATGCCGGTAGAAGCTGCTCTGGCCACTGTGTTGGCCATGTCATACAGGGACCTAAGGAGGTGTTTGCTAACATCCTCAGCAGTCTGGAAACACTGAAGCACATCCTGCTTCTGGGAACCATCAGAAAGGACCTGGTTGGCAGCTTTGACCTTTCTCCAGTAGGCATTTTGGTATTTAACGATGTGTGACAGATAATTTGCAATCCTTAGGCCTAAAGTAAAGGAGGCATAAACCCTTTTTCCGGAGGTCGATCCCATGGGACTCCTTGTCGGGAGGAACTAAGGTGCTTGGGTGCCTTAGATGCTGTCATGGGCTGTTTTAATGTTCACAGAGTCGGTTTCGGCCTGGGACACAAAAATAAGGAAGGCCCTGAGCGGCATTATAAAGCTTGTCTGCCCTGCATGGCATAGCTGGAACCATATCTGGGCTGCTGTAGAGGCATTCCTGAGTGCTGGAAGCACTGGAGGAATAATCTTGGGAGGAGATTCAGGAATCTCTAGGAAGTCCACCAAGTATTACCTGATGACATCCTCTTCCTCAGTCTGGAAGCCCATTGTGGCAGACAACTGCTTCATAACATTGAAAAAGGTGGCATCTTCTGTAGGAGACCTTGGTGTATGCTTAAAGTCCTCACTGACTGAGGAGGCAGTGGACTTTTCTGAAATGAAGATCTCTTCCTCCTCATCCTGTATATCATATGGAGGATGAGGTCAGGATGGCATTCCTTCTCGACGTCAACCTCTTCATCTGGGTCTTGCATCGGATGCACCAGTGGAGGCCAGCGGGGAGGTTCCTGGGGTTGACGAATAGGTGTCGACGATGAAGCGGTCATCACCAGTGAAGAGGGTCTATTGAAGGCATCCAGTTGCTGAACGAGTATGTTCGTGAACTTAACTAGTACTTCATTCAGGTCCATAGAGGGCATCGACGGAGGTGAGTTCGAAGGCATGGAAGCCGACGACCTTCCGTCCTGGGAGCACAATGAGCTTGTAGCCCTGGAAGGAGAGGGGTAGGTTCTGATGAAGCTGTCATCGACAATGTGCCCATCGACGGTGGAGGGGCCGATGACCCGGAAGTTGACAGCCAAGCACCCTAAATATTGGGCAGAGCTGTTGGTATGGGTCTGGAAGAGGTAGAGTTCTGGACAGTTGGTCTCTTTGTCATAGCAGCTGCTGATGAAGAGCCCCCCAAAGGAGAGGCCAACGGGGAACAGGATTGCTGCCATGGGGAGCAGTCGTGATCCCGGGCTTTTTTATGACTTTTTCCCAAGGACTTGTATCAGGCCTTAGAGGCCTGAGAGCTAGAAGATCCAGTGGGCAACTGGGGACATGGAGGATCCCTGCACAGAGCTAGCTACCTGCTGTTCCATCAGGAATTATTTGAGAGCCTTCTTGCATCACCTGAGGGTTGTCTGGTTAAACTTCTGGCAGAGCTCACAGTTGGAGATGTCGTGGTCAGGCCCAAGACAGCAGACACAGAGTACTCATCTGTAGAGGCAATCTTCTTTCTGTAGTGGCAGTGACGGAAAAGAAAAGAAGGATTAACTCTCGACATAAACAAAGAGAGAAAATCTCTAAAAAGAGATTTAGGCAAAGGCTAGTGGAAAAAACGTCTGTAGGCCAAAAAAGGTGCAAAGACTGACAGAGCTTCTGCGAAGACTGTGCAAGCAAGTTGACAGCAGGAAAAAAATGAGGAGGGAGTAGGTGGCCCCAGTTGTACTGTTTAAAATCTTCCATGTGGATTCTCCTTCACATGTGGCGAAGGTTCCTACGGTGTTACCTGATGACCGAGATACCCCCAAAGAAGATTACGCAGCTTCTTCTATAGACACTACTCAATGCATTCACCAACACATTTGCTCATGTGTCTCTGTCATTACTGCCTTACAGGAAAGTGGTGTTTTATTTCTTTAAAATCTGGCAACCAATATAGGTAGCTTGAGCCAAGGCTTGTTCCACGTGCAAATCGGTGCGGGGAGGCAGGTTGTAGAACAAAGGGAGAGGAACCGTAATGATCAAAATACCTCACAATTAAAATACAGTAATAAAAAATAATACATGGAACATACACAAAATAAATGCAGTATACAAATGTAATTATGAACTGGCTGCCAATAATTGAGGAAGCTGATTGGCTGAGAGGTTTTTGAAGCCGCAGTGATATCGGGCTACATCATAATGGCTTCAAAAAAACCCTGGCTACCAGCCTTCTCACTCAGAACCGCAACATTCCCCAGCTCCCACAGTTGGAAGTGGGTCAGGCAGTGAGACGTCCGATGGTTTAAAAAAAAAAAAAAACATATTCTACACTGAGGTAGCCAACAGATCATTTTACCTGCTTCATTACCTCCATCTCGGTGTTTCACAGTGTCTTACTTGTGCCATCGATAAGACGCTGTGCACTGCAGGCTTCCATCCGCGATTGTCTTCTCACACACAAGACATCGTCCTTGCCTCCTTGTGCCACACATCAGTCCTGCCACTTGAGTCAACACCCCCCCCCTCAAAAAAAGTACCGACCACACTGAAGCACCGGCAACCACACTGAATTTGTTTAAAAAAACAAAACATTCACAGCAACAAAAAGCACCAACTACCAAAAATCAACAGGATGTAGCATATATCTTTATCTGGTCCCAGAGCAGGCAGTGGGACTGTTTCAAACACAGGAGTGCTGGCAGCCTGAGACAGATTATGCAGACCATTTACAACAGTGCCACCTGCTGCTAAGAGCCCTCCAGGAACTATTTTGTTGAAAGATACTCCTGCAACATCTGAAAAAGTACAGTTATGACAGAACTTACTGTAACAGTAGATCTTTGAGAGAGATTCTTGCAGTAGGTCATCACAGATAGGACTGTGCCCTCAGGTGTCAGAACCGCACAGCAAACTTTTCCAGCAATGCCTGGTGGAGGACCGCTCACCAGATGTCACATGACGGACGTCAGTGTGACCCTATATAGTGGGTGGTCCCCAAGCCCGCCCTCCAGTTCTCCCGCTGGAGATCCAAGTAGGATGAGACAGGAGAAAGGATGGAATCCTGGAGCCCAGTTCATAAAAATGCTAAAAGAAATGCAAAAACTGGGGGAAGGTGGGAGGGAAAATGTGACCTACTGCAGGAACCTCTCTCGAAGATCTATTGTTACTGTAAGTTCTTACGTAACTGTACTATCTTACTTCGAGAGGGTTCCTGCAGAAGGTCATTACAGATAGGACTGAATCCCAAGCAGTCACTCATAAAGAGACCGAGAGAGTCATGGGAGGAGGAGCAACTGAAAGAACAGAACAGGACCGACCTTAGGACAATAGGCCCTGCAGAACAGCTAGGCCAAACTCGGCTCTACGCCTAGAGGCAATGTCCAGACTGTAATGTTTCATGAAGGTATGGACTGAACTCCAGGTAGCTGCTGCACAAATCTGCTGCAGAAACATTTTTGAAGAAGGCTGTGGATGCTGCCATTCCTCGAGTGGAATGACCTCCCCCGGCAGAGGTCTGTAATACTTCTGATAACAGAAGCAAATGCAATTAGCGAGCCACTTGGATAAGCACTGCTTAGACACTGCTGAACCCACGGATTTGGGGGCAAAGGGAACAAAAAACTGATCAGACTTTCTGGAGCTTTTAGTCCTGTGGACGTAACATCTCAGGATCCTGTGTACGTTCAGCGCATGAGGAAGAGCCTCACCTTTGTTAGAATGGTTAGGGTAATACACCGGACGTTCAACCATCTAAGGGTGAACTCTGAAACCACCTTGGGAAGAAATTTAGGATTTCTTCGTAAGACTGCCCAGTCTTTATGAAAAATCAAATAAGGTTCTTTACACATCAGGGCCTGAAGCTCGGAAATTCTTCGAACAGAAGTAATGGCAACCAAAAATAGCGCCTTCCAGGAGAGAAAGCGCATGCTACAGCTCATCGCTGGCTCAGGGAGAAGCATAAGCTTCTCAATCACAAAATTTAAATCCCAAGGTGGTGTAGGGCTATGGAGAGGGGGTTTCAGATGAAGAATCCCTTTCAGAAAGGTTTTCGAGATTTCCAGTTGTGCCACAGGTTTTCCCCCTATCAAATAATTATAGGCCGAAATGACTGACAGATGGACCTTGAGGGAGGAGAAAGAAAGACCAGAATCAGACAGGTGTAATAGATATTCCATAATCTGTGGAGCTGAGCACGTAAAGGGGTCCTAGCCTTTAGGCACCGCCCAAATGGAAAAATGCTTCCATTTCATAGCAAAGGTCGCTCTGGTAGAGGGTTTCCTGGCCTCTACCAGGACCTGAGCGACCTTATGTGAGACCCTGAATCAAGACTTGATTGTGTCTGTAGGAGCCATGCATGAAGATACAGGGTCCTGAGCCCGGGATGCACTAACCTGCCTTGATCCTGGTTCAACAGGTTGTGTTTGAGAGGAAGAGGAACTGGGGGTTCCACCGAGAGCTGCTGCAGGAGCAGAAACCACATTTGTCTCGGCCAGAGGGAAGCAATCAGGATCATCTGGCTCCCTCTTCCTGGAGCTTTAGAAGAACCCTCTGCGGAATGGGAAAGACAGAGAAGGTGTACAAGGACCTCCCTGTCCAACAAAGTGGCAACGCGTTGTGCCAGAAAGCACCAGGTTCTGGAACGAGCGAGGAAAAGCTGGGAAGCTTTGCGTTGAATGGGGAGGTGAACAGATCTAAGTCTGGGCGACCTCCATCTCAGAAATAGAGAATCTGCTACCTTCTGACTGAATTCCCATTCATGGGCGAGGGACAAGGTCGGACTGAGGTTGTCTGCCAGGATGTTTAGAACTCATGGAATGTGCACACCAGTGAGAAACAGACCATGCTGAATCTCCGAGTTCCACACCTGCATCGCCTCCCTGCATAGGGGGTACAATCGGAAGCCTCCCTGTTTGTGTACCAGACCACTGATAGATTGTCCATCTGGATTAGCAGTGATCCTTTTGACAGAATGGGCTGAAAAGCCAGAAGGGCATAAAGAACTGCCCTCATCTCCAGAATACTGATGTGGAGATCCATCTCCGATTGATACCACGATCCCTGGGTACGGTGGTCCCCTAGGTGGGCTCCCCAACCCAGACAAGATGCGTCTGTGGTGAGACTCCAAAGTGGTGGGGGACTTCTGAATGGAAGGCCCCGTGAAAGGTTTAAAGGATCTAACCACCAGAGTAGATCCTTCTGGACCGCGTTGGAGACTAGAACCAGATGGTCTAGGTCGTCCAAGCGATGATCCCATTGGACCTGCAAGGTCCACTGGGTGACCCTCATATGCAACCTGGCATATGGTACTGTGGAGATGGAAGCTGCCATCAGGCTCAAGAGGCATAACCACGCTCTGGCTGGAAGGTATCTGGAACAGATCAGAACATTCATCTGCTCTCGAATGGTCTCCGCTCTGTCCAGGGAGAAGAAGGCTTTGCACTGGACCGTGTCCAAGATGGCCCCAATGAACGGAAGGTTCTGTTAAGGGGTAATAGTCGACTTCAGGAAGTTGACCGTGATACCCAGGTGAGAAAAAAGGTCCAACATGCATGAGAGAGCTTCCAGGAGGCTGTCCCTGGATGGAGCTGTCAACAGCCAGTCATCCAGGTAAGGAAAAACTGCCATCCCCCAATGGTGTAAAGCCATTGCCACCACTGAAAGGCACTTGGTAAAAATCCAGGTGCCAGGAGAGCAAAGGGGAGTCTATGAACTGGTAGTGCTACGGCTTGAAAGCGAAGCATGGGAAGCGGAGGTGGCCCAGGAACACTGGTATATGCAGGTAAGCATCCTGCATGTCCAGTGCACAAAGCCACTGATTCTCCTGCAGAAGGGGCAGGAGAGACTGCTGTGTCAGCATGCAAAACCTTTTGTACTCTACGTGAAGGTTTAGGCTGCTGAGATCCAGGATGGGTCTGAGGTTGCCAGTCTTTTTCGGACCCAGAAAAAAGTGGGAATAGAATCCATTCCCTCTTTGAGGCAGAGGGACAGGCTCTATGGCCGCCTTCTGGCTTAGAGACCTGATTTCCTCCTTGACTAGAGGAGCCTGATGAGGAGAGTAAGATGAGTGAGCTGGAGGAGAGTCTGAGGGGAATCTCCAGAAACTCCAAGTGTGCCCTTTTGATACGAGCTACAGAACCCATACGTCTGATGTCATGTTCCTCCATTCCTGTGCATGGAGGGCGAATCTTCCTTCCACTAGCTCCTTGCTCACAAGCACAGGAGGGGGAGGTAGTAGCCAGCCAAGAAGCTTAGGGTTGAGGGGGAAGAGGTCCCCGGAATCCTCGCTGAGACTCTGCCGCGGGAGGTATGAGAAGGGGGCGCCCGTTGCCTTTCTTTTTCCCTGTCACAGAGCGAAGGGTTGTCTTCCCTGCCTTTTGGTTTGTCTCCAAAAGGGCTGTTTCCTCTGGGTTCCTGATCGGTACATGGACCTCAGGGCTTGGCCAGTGTCCTGCAGGTCCGTGATAATGTCTCTGGTGTCACCCCCAAAAAGGACTGAGCCTCTGAATGGGGCATCTTGTATTGCAGACTGGACATCATTAGTGAGGCCAGAAATGCGAAGCCAGGGATGTCATCTGAGGGACACCATTGTGGTGGAGGAGCAGGCTACCATATCCACAGTGTCATAGGTAGCCCTAACTGCGTGGTGGCAAGAAATGTTTGATAAGCGCAGGTCTTTGATCAATTCCTTGAGTTCCAAAGACTCCAGGGCCTGGATACGGGACTCAAGTTTGGCCATAGTTGCCTTTTGGAAACACACTACATAATCAAGGGAGCAAACAGCGCATGTGGCAGAAGAATAAACTTTTCTGCCATACTGGTCCAGCTGCTGAGGTTCCTTATCTAGTGGGGGAGGTGCTCATATGTTTTGGAGCAGCCGAACGGTCATGGGCCGCAGCAATGACGACTGAATCGGCCTTGGGGTGAGCGTCCAGGAAGAAAACTCCCTCCGGAGCATGGTAGATCCAGTCTGCCTTCTTAGGGACTGCCGGGATGGAATGTGGCAGCTGCCAGATAGTACTGGTGAAGTCTTCATGAGGAGCCATCCGGGGGATGGGGATTGGGGAAGCGCACTCCATATCCAAATGTTCCGCGAGGTGCTTCCTCTTGGGATATTGCTCCTCTGTGTTCCAGCCATTGGATTGCTGAATAATCTGCAGAAGCTCAGTAAAGGAAGGATCCTCAGGGGGAGACTTAGGGGAATCCTTCCCTCTGGTCACAGAGGCACGCTCATCCAAAGAATCCTCTGGAGACTCTCTCCCAGAAATGGATGAATCATCTTCAGGGGGCTCAAAGTCAGGGAGAACAACCTCCTTAGGATGGGTCCCCAACACGTGCACTGTCGATTGAACCGAGCTGACGGGCGATATAGACCATGGGGGAGGGGTAACCACTGGGGCTGGTAGGCGTTTTTCAAGGTTGGACACCAGCTCAGATCTGGCCTCCTTCCACGAAGAATGAATCAAGGCCTGAAAATCCTACTGAGGGGCAGGAGTAGGTGGGGGTGGGGGGTGGATAAGGAACATGGGCGGGTGGACAGTGATATGCTGGAGCACCCTGTCCATGAAAATTATGATGGGGGTCATCCTGATAAGAGGGGTACCCGGAATAGTGGTACCCCAAATAGAGAAAGTCTGAAGCAGGACCCAATGGAGGGTAAGCTGACGTCGGGCCATGAGGAATAAAGCCTGGAGTATAAGCCCAAAAAGGTACAGGCATGAATCCCTGCATAAGGAGTCCTGACATCAGAGAAGCTGACGTCAGGGGAATCGTCATCAGACCAGCCATCGTGTAGGTAGGCAACGTTGGACCCGGCGAAAATAAAGGCGTCGTCGGGATCAGACATGAGGACCCCGACGGAGAAAGCCAACCAAATACAGGTCAGCGAGTCACTGAGATCTGGACATGAGGCCTCGACGGGGCGGGCCAGACCAAACACACATCAGAGCCTTTGACGGAAGAAGAGGCACAGCAGACGTGAGGAGACCTAACAAAGTGTCTCACAATCCAGAGAGCGAGACGGAGACATTGGAAGTCGTCATAGGAGCCTCTGGTCTGGGGCCTTCTGCAGGCATTAGAGGGATCGATGCTGGGGTGGCTGAAGGAGGAACCACCTCCAAAGATCCTGTCCCCTCCTCCAAACTGGTGGTGACCACAGGAGCTGGAGGGACCACCTGGGGAGGTGGGAGGGAAGGTTCCTGCCCAGGCAAAGTCTGGGGGGAAGAATGGCTAACAGTCAAAGCAGTGCTCGCCCAGACGTTGGGTGAGACAGCGTTAGCTCCCAAGGGTAGAGCAGGGTCTGGGCGGATGTCAGAGATGACCAGCTTATCGGACAAGGAAGTTACTGGGTGGTTGAGGGAAGAACCCTTGACCTACTCACTGGTAGAGGCCGGGCAAGTCCCAACAGAGCCCTGGGGACTCAGCTTAATGGCAGCGGGTAGGGCCGAGGGCAGGGCGGCAACAGACTCGGGCATTTGCGGAGAGCGATGGATGACTTACCGTGGATATCGGGAGAAAAGCAGCAGTAGTAGTACCTGGAGGAGCCACGGGCATGGCCTGGAGAACCACGAGGGCAGGCAGCGGCCTTTGTTGTCGAGGGCCTACTGGAATCCCCTCAGTCCTGATCCTCCAAGCACTCCTTCTCCCGATGCTTCTCTTTTTCTTCTTTGTAGACTCTGAAGAAGGGGAAGATGCGATATCCCTAAGTTTCTGCATCTCTTTCTCAAATTAAGCCATTCTAGACTTCAGAATATCGGCTTCCAGGGCCTGCTGTCTCCTTTTCAGAGTGGCCTGGTTGAGGGCTGGCAGTCGGAGCAGGCTGCACTATCGTGATCTGGGCCCAAGCAAAAGACAACAAAGGTGGCCGTCCTTATGGGGGATCTGGGCGCCGCACTTCTCATACTTCTTCTTCATCTTAGTCATCGGTGGAGAAGACAAACGAAAATACAAGATAAACGATTTGAGCAAACATTCGAGCAAAAATGGCGTCGGCTGGGCAAGTGTAGCCGTGAGGTACTCTGCGCAGGGTTTCCATCATGGTAAGAACTGAGGAGGGGCAGTCTTCATAGGGTCACGACGACGCCTGTCATGTGATGTCTGGTGGGTGGTCTCCCGCCAGGCATTGCTGAAAAAGTTTGCTGTGTGGTCCTGACACCAGAGGGTGCAGTTCTATATGTGATGACTTACTGCAGGAACCCTTCCGAAGTAAGATCATGCATTTTCAAGAGGCTTTAACATTTTTTTAAATTTTGTTTTACTGGAAAAAACTTTTAAACCAGTTCATAATAGCAATAATGCACTCCAGGGTGCGGTATATCATGGGATTTCGTCACTTCTCGGATCATTGGATGCACTCGACCTGTAACCTCGTGCCCAACCACCCAAGGCGTGACGATATCCCATGATATACCACACTCTGTTGTGCATTATTGCTTAATTATAAGATACAAATGTAACGTAATTAATAAGAAAAAGTACAGTACAGGCCGGATATCAGTTGTAAGACAAAGGATGTAAGGAAAGGTATGGTGGCAAAATAGATAAGGTTGTAAGATGTTGGGGGAGGGATAGATGTGTAAGCACTGAGCAGGCCATATAGCAAGTCAATATATGGACAAAAAAACACTGACCTCAGAATGTACTTGTGCTGCTGCAACTGAAACTGAATCCACACCATACTGAAGCAGCACACCTGACCAATCCTTTATGCAAGGCAAGTGTAAATTGAAAAACATTATATTTACAGTAAACCAACACAATACTTCCACGCACAGCATGAAGTGGCCCAGGAAACCTCGGAATCCTGAAACAGGGTGCCCCTTGGGCTGAATTTTTCTTTTTACAATGGTATCACTATGTGGACTGGTCAGTTTTCGTGTGTTGCTTCAGTGTAGTAATCATAGAGTAAGTAAGATCTTTTAAAAGGCCTTTGAAGTCACAGGGAAAACTCTGAAAAATGTAACATTTAGACAAAATTTTACTTATGAATCTGATATTTTCTGTTTACCTGTCCTTATTTATTACTAGGGACAGCTGCTTAAAAATCTAGGATTTGTTGTAACTTTGTCTTCATCTGCTCCAGTTGCTTGTCTCCAAGGGACATCTGAACCCATTTCCACACAAAGAACTCTTAAAAGTCTGATTTTTGGATTGTTTAACCCTGATACAAAATAGCCACCTCAGAGGGACTGAGATAATCCTCTCCTGTGACATCATCATTTTTTTTAAACAGGCTTTTATGGAAAGTTTTGCAGAGTTGACACAATTCAATTGCATCAGTGAGTCATCTGTAACATGTATAGTAGAATCCTTACAAGTGAAATTGCTGTGGGACAGGCTATAGTACAGACTAATGACTAGTACATTGATTCATTGTGGAAGTACTGGGTCGTGGTTGAACCTCAATCTCTTAAGGAACAGACCTTTTAAGAGCCAAGCGGGGTGGATCATCAAGGTCATACTTGGCTGCCAAAAGAGGGAAATACATATATCTAGAATATGACATGGGTGAGAGTGAGATAGTAGAAATATCACCAAGAGCTGTCACTGAACTCTTGATATCCCACGAGTAGCAAAGCTTTAAGTGGGCTATAAATAGTTCAGTGACAGTGAGTGGGGGTATTTCTATCTCACTCTCACCCATATCATATTCGACTTGACAACTGGTGTAGGTCTCTAGCAAGAGCCAGTCAGGACTGAAAAGAACTGTGTGCCAAAGTCTGCTGCAGGTGCTGTACTAGCTGTTCTGTAGCACCGCCACCCCAACCCCACCCCACCCCCAGCTCTGTAACACTCGTGAAATGAACCAAAGTAAAATAAAACATTTAGAGGCAAAAGAGTTACCTCTGCTGTCTCTGGTTCTGCTTTCAATTTGCCATTTAGTACTTGTTCAGTGACTTCACTTTGAAAAATGCACTTTTACTTTGACTCGTGTCACGCTGAAAAGGAAAGCCGCTCAGCACTACAGCAGCTGAGGAGGGACACGCTCGCCACCAAAAAAAAAAAAAGCTGTCCTGTAAAAAGACATAGTGTGTGTGTGTCAGGGGGTAGGAGGGTTTATTTTTGTGTGTCAGTAGCAAGACAGCACTCCGGCTTTTTGCTGACAGGACTCTATTTAAAATGAGAGAAAAAAATGTTCAGTGCAAAGTGGGTGCATTGACAACTGAGAAGTGCTCGCAGTGCAGTAAAGCCACAAGCACTTGTGACATACCCAGCTTGCCAAGATATCACCTATGATGTACCTAGCATGAAGATATCACTACTATCTCACTAGTGGCCCGTGAGATCGTAGTTATATCTTTGTTGATAGTGACTCACATGTGTTGTATAAACTTTTACACAGTGTAGAGTAAGGTAAAAATTATTATCAACTTGAAAAAGTTTAATTCTGACAAAACAAGCAGCTTCTCAAACAAGGCACTACTAAATGCATTTACCAACACATTTGCTCAGATGTATCTGTCATTACTGCTTTACAGAAAATAGGCGTATATAACGTGGGTAGCCCCAGCACTCCTACAAAGAAACAGAAATTGATGGCAGATAAGACTGCTTGGCCCACCTAGTCTGCCCATTGTCCCTACCTACTGCAGTACCACAGATTCTACTTGATCTCCGGCTTTTACCCTCTCTCTCCTATTGCTAGGGTTCCTGTGTGCCTATCCCATGCATTCTTGAATTCCCCTACCACTTTTGCCCCTACCAACTCTGCTGAGAGGCTGTTCCATGCATCCACCACTCCTTCTGTGAAAAGATACTTCCTCACGTTACCAGAGTCTACTCCCCCTCCAGCCTCATATCATGACCCCTTCTTCTTGAACAACTTTTTTCTGAAAGATGCTACCCTCTTGTACCTTATGTATGCCCTGGAGGTATTTGAAGGTCTCTATCACATCCCCCTCTCTCTCTCCTCTCTTACAGGGTATACTTCTCAGTTCCCTGCTGGAGATTAGCCTTGAAGGACCTCCAACCATGAAGACCCAGGAGATGAGACCAGCACCAGGCATACAAGGAAAGGCATGGGACTGCAGACAGGATGCATGGAGTAAGGCACAGTATCTGATATGACCCTCACTGAAATCAAATTGGGGGGGGAGGAGTACTAATGGAGGAGAGTCTCTCAAAGATCTACTGTTCTGGTAAATTCTTTGGCAACTGTTCTATCTTCCTTGAGGATATTTCATCCATTATGCCACACCTTTGGAACAATTTCTAAACAGTAAAAAGCAGCAGGAAGGATGGCACAGTCTGATATGTACTTGGAACGGGAGGCCTTGCAGTACAGCAAGACCAAAGGCAGCACATCTATGAGGGACAATGTCCAGACTGTGATGGTTACTGAAAGTACGAACAGTGTCCCATGTGGCTGCAGCACATAAGCCAGCAGCTGGGACATTGACATAAGCAACAAAAGAGGCCATACCCTTGGGGAGTGACCACAAACAACACCAGAAGTTGCTTACTGTACTTCCTATAATCGAATGTAATACAATTTGCCAGCTATTTGGACAGGCATTGTTTAGACACAACAGCATCCTCTTTCCCAGGGGTGAATGAAACAAAAGCTGAGAGGACTTTCTGCAGTCCTCAGTGCGATCACTAGAGTATCTTAATAGTCTATGTAGAGTATATCCAAACTATGGAGCAGCGCCTCACCCTACTTGGCATGCTAGGGATAATATACAGGAAGGTGCATCTTTTGATTCACTGTAAATTCAAATACCACCTTCAGTAGAAACTTAGGTTTCGTACACAAAGAGACTCTGTCTTTGTGAAAAGTCAAATAAGGAGGCTCATACATTAAAGCATGAAGCTTGGAAACTTCCAAGCAGAGGTGATCTGTCACCAGAATGGGGGGGGGCTCCCTCCAAGTCAGAAAAAAAAAGGGAAGAGGGGATCAAGGAGAAGGTTTGAGAGGGTCTGGAAAGGATGAAAGACACATATGTAACAGGAATGAAGAGGGACGGCGTCGCACTAGAAGGTGGTGTGCTTGAATGCAAGGAGCCTGGCCAACAAGACCTACAGGCGATGATGGCAGAGGGGGACGTGGATGTAGCTGCCATCACGGAGACATGGGCAACACAGCACCATGACTGGGACCTTGTGTTTCCTGGATACCAACTGCATTGGAAGAACAGAGCAAATGGGGAGGGTGGGAGTGGCACTGTGCGTGAGGTAGGGAGGAGGACTGGAGGGCAATGCCGAAGCCCTATGGGTGGTAATACAGAACACTGCTGGGAGGAGGATCCATGTGGGGGTGGTGTATAGATTGCCTTCACAGACAACAGAGTTGAACTGAGAGCTGGGGGAACAGATCAGTAGGGTAGGGGGGAGAGGAAACACTGTAATACTAGGTGACTTCAACCTATCTGGAGTGGACTGGAGCACCCCAGCTACCTCCAGTAGCAGGGAATAGGTACTCCTGGATGCTATCCAGGACTGTTTCCTGATACAGGGAGTTACACAGCCAACAAGGCGGGAGACCATACTAGACCCAGTACTGTCAGATGAAGAGAGTGACCAGGATGTGGAGGTAAGGGAACCACTTGCAGGCAGTGACCACCGCACAGTGTAGTTTTCTATCAACATGGGAAAGAAAGCAGTCATGACAAAAACAAAGGTGGTGGACTTTAGGAAGGCAGACTTCAACAGGATGGAGAGCACAGTACAGGAGCACCTCGCAAAGCTCTGACCAGAGATGGATGCAGACCAGATATGGACCATCATTAAAATGGGGATAATTGAGGCCACCAACACCCATGTACAAGGGCTCGAAAAAGGAAGTCCAGAACCAAGAGACCTAGCTGGTATAGCAGAAAGGTGGCTGTAAAGGAAATGAGGGCGGCCTTCCTGAAGTACAAATATACCTCTAAGGAGGAGGACAGAGAGGTATGCGCTGTGAAATCCCGCGAGGCAGGGAAAGAGATCCAGGCAGCCAGGACTGAGAAAAAACTTAGGCTGGTGCAGGGAATTAAGGAGGGGGAGAAGGACTTCTTCTGGTACATCAAAAGAGAGAAGAAGCAGAAAGGATGGGATAGTCAGGATAAATAGGGAGGGAGGATGGGCTGAAAAGGGGGAGGTTCTAGCGGAGGCATTAAATGAGTGCTTTTGCTCAGTCTTCACCAAGGAAGCAGCTGGGCCTAAGCCACAGGGGAAGACTGGGGGGGGGGACCTTGAAGGGGGAAGGAGTTTGAGGGGAAGATTGGGGTAGACAAGGTCCTAAAAGGGCTAAGGGAACTTACGGTGGACAAGGCACCTGGTCCAGATGGGGTACACCTGAGGGTTGTAAGGAAACTGCTGGGGGTATTGGTAGCTCCACTGACAAACCTATTTAACACCTCGCTGAAGAAGGGAAGTGTGCCACAGGACTGGAGAACAGCTCATGTGGTATCCCTCTACAAGAGTGGACCCAAGGACAAGCTAAGCAATTACAGGCCAGTTAGCTTAACCTCCACAGTGGGGAAGTTAATGGAGGTAATTCTAAAGGAAAGGCTGGTGTCCTTCCTTGAGGAGTATGGTCTCCAGGACAATAGGCAGCATGGATTTGTGAGGGGGAGGTCTTGTCCAACCAACACGATAGACTTCTTTGACTGGGTGACAAGGTCTCTGGATAGGGGGTAGGCAGTGGATGTACTGTACCTGGACTTCAGCAAGGCATTCAGCTCAGTGCAACACGGCAGCCTGATCAGCAAGTTGGGGGACCTGGGTATAGGGGACAAAATGCTGGGGTGGGTCAAGAGCTGGCTAATGGACAGGAACCAAAGAGTGGTGGTTGGTTGGGCAACTGTCAAAATCCAGGCCTGTAACCAGTGGGGTACCATAAGGTTCAGTACTTGGTCCTGTGCTGCTCAACACATTTACTGGTGACATAGCAGAGGGGGTAAGAATAGCAAGACCTGCCTTTTTGCTGATGATACCAATCTCTGTGGGAGGGTGGACATGGAGGAGGGGAGACAGGCATTAAGGGAGGACCTGGCAAAGCTGGAGAAATGGTCAGGCATATGGCAATTGGGCTTTAATGCCAAGAAATGTAAGGTAATGCACATGGGAGCCAGAAACCCAAATGCCAGTTACTGGCTGGGGGGAATACAGGTGACAGAATCAGAGGAGGAAAAGGACCTGGGAGTAATGGTCAGGGGTGATATGAAGCACACAGCACAGTGCCGAAAGGCAGCAGCCAGGGCAAATAAAATGTTGGGCTGCATCACCAGGGGTATCACCTCTAGGAGGGAGGAAGTTATTCTGCCACTGTACAGGTCACTGTTGAGACCACACCTGGAATACTGCGTTCAGTTCTTGTGCCCATACCTGCAGAAGGCAAGGCAAGGCAATTTTTTTTTTAAATCATACCGAATCCTGGAGACTCTGGGCACCATACAAAATAAAAAAACAGATAAGAAACACAGCAAAATCAAAATAAATAGCAATAAAACGTAAATTCCATAAATTATAAGTTAAAATAAGATTTCCTAAGAAATTTAAAAACAGGTGGCCGGAAACTGAGATCAAGATCTTTGCATATGGATCTCACTTAAAAAGCTGAGTCGGGAAAAGCCTGGGCAAACAAGTGGGCCTTGAATACTTCCAAGGACAGGGCATCTCTGGCCCCAAAGAGTAGCGAATTCCACATGACGGGCTGGCGACACTAAAAGCCCTGTCGCCGGCTGTTTTAAACCACATCCTGGGAATCACCAGGAGGCCCTTATCGAAGGAGCAGAGGGTATGGACCAAGACAGCAAGCAAAGAAGGTCCATCAGGTAACCAGAGCCCTGGCTATGTAGGGCCTTAGAGGTGAGAAGACTCACCTTAAAGAGGATCCTCCGCCTGACTGGCAGATAGTGCAGCTCATGTAGTACCGGTATAACATGGCGATATTAAGAGTGCCCCATAAGTAACCTGACAGCTACTGCTGGATATCGAACTACTGGAGAGGGTCTAGCGGAGGGCTACCAAAATGATCAAAGGCATGGGGGACAGAGCATATGAAGAGAGGCTGAGGGTGCTGAACATGTACTCCCTGGAAGGCAGAAGGGAGAGGGGGGTATGAGACCTTCAAATACCTCAGGGGCATAAAAAGGGTTGGTACACAGAGCATCTTTAATTTAAGAAGGGAGGATACACCAAGGGGACATAGCCTGAAATTGGTGGGGGGTAGAGTCAAGATGGAAACGAGGAGGCACTTTTTTTTACTGAAAAGGTGGTTAATGGGTGGAATGAGTTACTGGAAAAAGGTGGTGGTAGCATAGTCAGTGGCCCATTTCAAGAGGGGAGTGGAATAGGGCGATGAAGAGGATTAGGACAGAAGGAGGTGCTATTGGGAAGGGGATAGGGAAGGGGATCGGGATAGTGGGGGAAAACTCCAGGAACAGTTGGGGGGACGGCTCCATTGAACTAACTGAGCTGTGCACTCGAGCAGTCTCGATAGACCATAATGGCCTATTTCTGCTGGCAATGTCGTATGTTCGTATGTCATCACAACTAAAAATAATGTTTTCCATGAAAGGAAACGTAAGCCACAACTTGCGGCTGGCTCAAAAGGAACTAACGTCAATTTTTCAAGAACAAAATTGAAGTCCCAGGGCAGGACTGGATTAGAGATAGGAGGTTTCATATAGAGAAAACCTCTCAGAAACATATGGGACAACTCCAACTGAGCAACCATAAGACCATCAATAGTGGCATGGAAAGCTGACAAAGCGGCCAAATGCACCTTAAGAGAAGAATATTGCAGGCCAGAGTCAGACAGGGAAAGTAATTATTCCAACACACTTACACAACATTTATGGGACATGTACAGGGACCCTGGTTTTCCATTTTTACCGGTAACACCGGTAGCAATCACTGAATCCTGCTTGGTATGCGGAATTTGAATTCTTGTACCGGTGCCTCACGGAAATTGCATGTCACTGCATAGAATCTCTAAGATTTCAGCATCTTTTTAAATTTTTTTTATTTTCTCTTTCTATGTCCCCTTCTCACAGCATCAGTCTCCACTTTTCAGAGATCTCTAGGCTGGGTATCCCCTAGCTTCACCCCCAGGTAATGCTCAGGAGCTCCTGTGGACCTGCTCCTATC
Source organism: Neoceratodus forsteri (assembly GCA_016271365.2). NCBI lineage: Eukaryota > Metazoa > Chordata > Ceratodontiformes > Ceratodontidae > Neoceratodus > Neoceratodus forsteri. The sequence continues at coordinate 1,097,188,798 of CM028129.1, read as the reverse complement.
CTGCCTGGGTTGTACCCCCCCAGGTGGGAAGTGAGGGGACCCCAGATCACCCCTCCACACTCCCTTAGTGTGTGTCGAGCCCACTGGGTCCCTCATGGAGCCTGGTTATGAAGTCTGGGGCACCTGGGTCCCTTCTGCCAGTGGCCAATGTGGGGTGATTATTCCTGGTTTTCTGGTCTCTGCCCCTGAGGGTACCAGCACTAGAGGAGATCCAAGGAGGTAGGTCACATAGAGACATGCCACTGCTCCAGATCCTGGCTAGCGTCCTCCCCTCCCGATCACTCTGCAGCACCATTGCACCACCACCCATGGTCACACAGGTGGCGGTAAAGCAGCAGGACCTGCAGCCCACCCTCCCCGGAGGAGGAGAACAGTCCTCCGGGTGCTCTGTCCTACTCCCCTGGCCAGACCTCCAGCATCCCAAGTTAGCTTCCAACCCTGGGTCAGCTGGCATTGCAAGCAGTAGTGCTACCACAGTACTAGCAGGCCAACCCAGATTTCAGCATCTTAAAATAAATGCTGCTGTGTTTGCATTCTTTCTACTTTGCTCAGATAGAGTCAGTAGGAAATCATCCAGACTGCTTTGTTGTAGTCAGCCATTCAGTTTAACCACCCATGCTTCCCACCTACATCTCCATCACCTGAGGACTGCTTTCCTTCCTGAAACCACAGTTTTCTTGTAGTATGTGCCTAAGAGTCTACAAGTATCAGTACACATAGGCAGGGCCACTGGAGAATTGCAGGAAAAGTAACCTGAAATTGCAGAGTTTTTTGCAAAACTTGCTGGAAAATTACAGGAGTTCTACTATAGATCCTGAGTGCTCACAATAATCCTTTACTGTTTCTACAGCATATATTAGTCAGCATAAACTACAAAATGAATACACTGACACTTGAATATGTTTTAAATATGAAGAAAGACTTCTGTTTCTAACACGAATCCTAAATGGATAAGATGTGTTGCCTCTTCAAAATGTAAAAACATCTACCTCATGCAGTGCTAGATTCTATTTAGTGAACACATGAAAACCAATATTAAATAAATCCAGAATAAACAAATGTTATCTGTTTCTGGATGTAGAATAATAAAGCCTGATCAGAAGCTATTTACAGTGCTCTGTCAACTATTTCACCCACTTTGGTGTAAGAAAAATAAAGCAGATCAGTGGTGAATAACTCAGTTTTAGTAAAATCTTGTAAAGTGTTTAATGTTCATAATTTGTACTGTAGGTACTGTGCACTATTATTAAAATTATATATTAAAACATTGTATATGGGGTTATTATAGCTGGCAGTATAGCCTAGTGGTTAGAATAACAAACAGTGATTGAACTGGGTACATCCAGCAGACTTGGGTTTGATTCCCACACCCTCCACCCACATGCTGAGATTCCAAACAAGTCACTTAACCTCCCAGTGCTTCAGGTCCTCCTGAAAACAGGCAGTTCTGCCTAGTGGGCCTTACCTGGTTTACAAAGAATATAAAAAATACCAATATATGTTTAGTACTACATCATAGAATAGTAGTCAGGGTACCATGTAATTTCCTTGAGTTTTACTTGGGCTGCAATGATTTTGTGTAGGTAAAATAAATGTTCATCTACATTTTATGTATTTTATAAGCTTACTTTTAGATTTTAGTCAGGTATTTATTTTATTCTTTGCATATGAGAATCTAGGTTGTAGATTACTAAATGCAGGATCACTGTTACCAACTAGCTTATTGAAGTTTGTAATCAGCAGGGCCATCCAAAATCCTCAGTTGTTTGAATGAAAACTAGTCTGAATGAAAGTATGTTCACAAGGAAAAAGCTGCCTTACTACTTATGAAAAGACTTCACAGTCAGCACCCCATTTAGGTGAATTAGATCATGTGCACCTTTTCTCCCACCTGCTGTTTCAGTCTCTGTGGCAGCAAAAAGTTTTCTGATAGACTGTTTCAACAAAAAGCAAATGTGAAGTATTTAAGTGTACTTATGCTTGGCAAGTGGATTTTGAAGCACATTCAATGACATACAAAAGGTAGGACCCCAGGGGCTGTATGATGCTGGTGGGCAGAGTAGTGCTCAATTCACATCTGAGCTCAGACATGAAAACTGGGAGACACCCTTTTCATGGACACCAAGTGAAAAAAAAGCATCCACATGTCTGGGAGATGCTTGAATCCATTGAAGGTCCTCCACTAATCACTTGTGAATTTTTTGGGTGAAGACACTTTATTTCAAAAGCAAATTCAAGCATTTTTTTTTGCTCCTCCTACCCCTGGCCATCCACTCCTTCAGGCCTGCCAAGTCCCCCTACCACAGCTGTTGAGTCACAACCACCATCCACTGTCCCTTACTGCTGTGCTGCAGGTAACCCAAAGTAACCCTTTATTGAGTGGGCCCTACCCTGTGGAGGCTACCAGGGAGGAGAATTGCCCCAAGAGCTTCCTGTGTATCCTGGGCATGACAGGGGTCAGAACGGACACATTTCTGGGGCTTCGGCTTATGGAGGGACCAGCAGCCATCCTTCAGTTTGCCAGAAGGTGCTTTCCCATTTCTTGGGGCATGACAGGCCACATGATGTCAAGGCACAAGCCGACGTTCATCACGCTCCTCCCGCAGTGAGGGCCAATGTGTTGTCGTGCCTCTGGCCTCCACCAGGGGACAGAAAATGCTGAGTCGTGAACCCACCCTCCCTCCTAGGAGAGGTGAGTGGTTGTTGGACACTCAAGCATTCACCCAGCTGCCCCCCAACACCCAAGTATGTTCCCTAATCCTGGTCAGTGGTGTCACAGGCAGAAATCCAATTCATGCAGTTAAATTATAGATAGAAAAAACAAAGGTAGTCCACCTTAGCGGTGATGGTTCAGATTAATTCACATCTGAGTTCTAACAAGCAAAGAGACCAAGTTATTTGTAACTTGTGCATGTGGGGTGTGGGTGTTGAACAAAGGGGATCATAATGCTGTCACTACTGCCATCACCCCAGAGGGATGTGGACTGCATTGTTGCTACTGCCATCACACCGAAGGGTTGGGGGCTGTAGTGCTTCTGCCATCACTACTGGTGGATGGGGAATGTAGTACTGCTGTCATCACATCTAGGGATGGGGGCACGCGTGCTGCTGCTACTGTCACACCTGAGGGAGGGAGGGAGGTCATAGTGCTGTTGCTGCTGCCATCACACCAGAGGGATAGGGGCCGTAGTACTGTTGGTGCTGCCATCGCACCTGAGGGATGGGGAGGTAGTGCTGCTTCCATCACACCATAATGATGGGGGCTGTAGTGCTGCTGCTGCCATCACATCTTGTACCTAAAATAACTTTAAATTGGTACAAGGATGGAAGGATGTGCAATAGTGGAGGTCAAAATTGCTAAAATGCATGTTAGCAGAGTTAAAAATTGTTAAATAAAGTACACAGAACCAAATACCGGTAAAACCGGATTTTGGCTTAGCAGACACCGGTGACAATACCATTTTTTACAATGTGCAAAATGGAATATACCCTTTCTCAATCCCGGTAAACCAGTGTCCCTGGACATGTAAAAGGATTCATATTCGGAAAGTGAAGTGCATCCATTTCAGGGAATTAGTGTGTCTGGCAGAAGGCTTCCTAGCCACAAGCAGAACATCAGGACCATTGTGGGATACCACAAAATGTGTGATGGCTATGTTTTCAAGAGCCATGTGTGCAGGTGTAGGGACTTCAGGTCTGGATGGACCTGAGACCCATTTGTCCCGTGAAAACAGACCCTGACACAGAGGTAGCGAGACAGAAGGCTCCACTACCAGATGAAGGAATGGAGACCATATCTGGTGAGGGTAAAATGCAGCAATGAGGATGAGAGTGGCACTCTTCACTTACAACATAAGCAGAACCTCCTGTATTAGAGGAATGGGGGAATGTGCCTAGAAATTTCCCTTTCTAGGAGAGAGACAATGTGTCATGCCAAAAAACTCCAGGTCCAGGACTAAGCAAGAAGAAACACGGCAGTTTTGCATTGTGTGGGGATGCAAAAAGGTTCAGCTCTGGATGACCCTATCTTGCAAAGAGTTTTTACCACAGTGAACAGCAGTTCCCATTTGTGAACTATCGACTAGGACCTGCTTAATTTGTCTGCAATATGTCTGAGACCAGGGAGAAATATGGCTGACTGCTGAAGGCCGTGAGACAGAGCCCAATAGCATACTGTCATTGCTTGCCTACAGATGGGATAGGAGTGAGTGCCCCCTTGTTTGCATCACACCAACATTGTCCATCTAAGTTAGCAGAGGACTGGGGCAGACATGATCCTGAAAGGCCTGGACACTCTACAGGATAGCCCACATTTCTACAACATTTAAGTGTAGATCAGCCTCCATCTTGGTCCATGACCATGAACCCCTGCATCTGTTGAGGGAAGAGATGGGAGATAGGCTCCCCAAGGCATTCATGGTGAGGACTGTGTATGAGCAGGTACAAGGAATGGAATGCCTTTCAATGGATTTTTGCAAGCCATCTACCATAACAACACTCCGTGAGCAGAATATGTGACTAGAACTATTTGGTCCAGCTCATCTGTCAATTGATCCCACTGGACCCTGAGCATCCACTGAGGTATCCTCACATAAAGACGTGCCAGTGGCACAGTCACTATGGCTGCAGCCACACTGTGCAGAGACATAGTGATTCCTGTATACAAAGTGTGCCTGAGCAATCAGTGTCTGTCATCTTGTGGCAGAGAAGTACATCCCTTCTCTGTGTTCAAGACCGCTCCTCTGTACTGTAGTCTTTGGTACAGGGTTAACACAGACTTTGGCATATTTACTGTGACCCCCAGATCGTCAAAAACTGAGGTGTCTGAGACAGGGTACGTAGCGGAGCTTTCCTGGAGTTGGCCATCAGCAGCCAGTTGTCCAGATAAGGGAAACATACAGGCCTTAACTGTGAAGGGCTGCTGCAACTACTGCCAAGCATTTGGTTAAAGGTCTGTGACGCAGAAGTCAAGCCAAAGGGCAATACCTTGAACTGATAGTGTTTCCCTCCAGCATAAAGAAGAGATACTATCTGTAGGATTTCCTCATCTTTATATGAAGGTATGCATCCTTCATGCCTAGCGAACAGAGACAGTTCCCCTTTTGCAGTAAGGGAATCAGAGTCTGCAGGGATACCATTCAAAAATGTTTTGTATCCGATGCATAGGTTGAAATCCTTGAGATCTAATACATAGGATGCAGATCCCCTGTCCATTTCAGGACTAGAAAGTATCTGGAACAGAACCCTTCATTTTTCTCCTGAGGAGGAACTGGTTCTACGGCACTTTCTAAAACAAAGTCTGAACTTCTTCCTTCAGAAAGGACAAGAGACCTGTGGAGGAGTTGTGGGATAACAGATAGACCATACACCAAACTTTAAGTTTAACACACAATCTCTGTGTGATGTTTATTCAAAATGCAGCAGATAACCTTAAACAATGACATATTCCTTCTTCAGTACATCAGTTTGCAGCAACAGACTACGTATGTCCTTTCTCTGCCTTTAGCCAGGACCTACTGACTCACTAATCTCTGATCTAACTTAGCAGCTGAGATTTAACCTCCAACCCTATGCAGCCTTGTTTGCTTGGGTGGTGGGGGCTCAAATTAAAAAAAAAAAGTTAAAGACAAAGAACTTCAGTGCAGAAGCACTGAAACATGGGTTACATCAAAGGACATTGACAATAAGCCAAGTTTCAAAGAGACACATACTTCCATAATGCAATGCATCATGGGATATATGCAAATTACCACATTTCAGACTTGTTTAACTTACAGCAAAGTACATGCATTTTAAATAGCACAACTAACTTAGTTTCTATAATACACAGTCACCTATTACTGTTTACCTTTATCAAAAACACCTAGTACCATGGTATTTTCAATATTTACAGGTTTTACACACATAAGGTATATACATTAAAGTATTTTACGACATAGTGCCATTGCATACTAAATCCAACAAAGAGGAACACAGCCTGTTTTATATCAGCTTGGAGGTCACCACAATAACCTCCCTGTATGAGGACCTGAGAAGGAAAAGGAAAATTAAAGAGGACACTATAGCATAGTCAAGAAAGGGAAGGGGTGCCCATAGGTGGTCAACCTTATGAACCAGAAATTGTAAAGGATAGAGTAGGCTAAGAATAGGAGAACTGTTGCAACAGATTTAAGAAAAGGTCAGTCATCAAGAGTGGCAGGAGCTCCCTGTCACATATCCTCCACCTTAAGAGGGAAGCAGTTATTGCAGACTGCTTACCACCTTCCTGTCCCAGGAAAGGATGGAGCTTCCACCCATCCATCGTCAGAAGCTCTGTCTCAGGGTCCCTATTAATGATAAACATTCTATCATAAACATAGTGGATATCATCATTCTTTACCCTGAGGCATTAACATATTTCTCAACACAGACTAATGGTACGTTCCCCGAACTATCTCTTTTAAGGGAAAGTATGTCATATTTCATTGACCAAAAATCTGGATGGCTGTAAAGTCCAATACCACAGAAAGAATTACTCTGGGGTGGGTAATTACCTGCTCCAACCCCACCAGACATGTCAGTTTTAAGCAGGGGCCCAGTCCTAGGTTCAACCCCTCTACGTAAACCCACTATGTCCCTTGATGTATTCATTTCATTTGCTACTGATACAGACACCTGAGGGTAGGCACTCTTTTGGTGTTACCCCAACATAGGTTCCTATCCATTTTCCACCCACATCCTCCTTTGTAGGTTCTTCATAAAAAAAAATAAATAAAACACATGTACTTCCTCCTTGATCTTAACATACTGTAACATTTTGGCAACATTAGCATCTTTAGCCTGCAGTATACCCCAGTCAATACTGGTAATAGATTTAGCTGCATCAATACAAGAAAAAGTCCCTTCAGCCTCATAGGCTTCTTCTTGCTTGCTTGGAGTCTTCAACCCAATACAATATCACTAGGCACAGTCTTACTTGGGGTCTCACATTCAAGTTCCATACCTGCATCTCTGACCTCCAACAGGTAACATCCTGGGAACACAGGAAACAAAGGAATATCCTGCTCAGTTAGGGGGTCCTCCTTAAACTGAGCCCACGAAAAATCCTCCTCTGATTCTTTATTGAAACTGTCTGGCATGGACCTCTCAAGCACCTGGCATCAGTGTTTCACCTCTCTGCATAGTCGGCCTGCCTCCAGCCATTGCCCACTCATCCAATGTATTAGCCTCATCAGGTTTTCCACCATCGGGATGTTGTCATCATGCAGCTTGGGTCTGCCTGGACCCCACAGTAGCTCCTTGTCCCTCTGCATCTCTGTCTTCAGGTTTGGCCTTCCTCTGAGTTCCCAGGTCCAGTCCAGGCAGCAGCTTCTTTCTGTCTGTTAGCCATGGCTCTGGTCAGAACTCCACAGACTTTCTTCTACTGGTTCTCCTGTGGTAACTCCTGTTGCATTGGCCCACCTGGGATATCTGGGAGGTATCCACCAGAAAACATCCCTTTTCGGCCAGTCCAGACACTTCCAGCAAGTTATCCCACTTCTAACACCAAGTCTGTGGAGGGGTTGTGGGATGACAGAAAGACCAGACACCAAACTTCAAGTTCAACACACAATCTCTGTATGATGTTTATTCAAAATGCAGCAGATAACCTTAAGCAATGGCATATCCCTTCTTCAGTACATCAGTTTGCTGCAACCGACTATGTATGTCCTTTAGCTGCATTTAGCTAGCAGCTACTGACTCACTGATCTAACTTAGCAGTTGAGATTCAGCCTCCACCCCTAAGCGATCCTTGTTTGCTTGAGTGGTGGGGGCGCAAATAAAAAAAAAGCTAAAGATGAAGAACTTCAGTGCAGAAGCACTGAAACATGGGTTATCCCAAAGGGCACGGACAGTAAGCCAAGTTTCAAAGAAACACAACATCACACATACTTCCATAATGCAAAGCATCATGGGATATATGCAAATCACCATGCAATTTTAGACTTCTTCAACTTTCAGCAATTTACATGCATTTTAAATAGCACAACTAGCTTAATTTTTATAATATACAGTCACCTAGTAATTTTTACCTTTATTAAAAACAACTAGTGTCATGGTATTTTTAACATTTGCAGGTTTTATACACATAAGGTATATACATTAAAGTATTTTATGACATAGTGCCATTGCATACTAAATCTAAATGAGGAACACAGCCTGTTTTATATCAGCTTGGAAGTCACTACAGTAACCTTCCTGTACGAGGACCTGAGAGGGGAAAAGGAAAATTAAAGAGGACACTATAGCATAGTCAAGAAAGGGAAGGGGTGCCATAGGTGGCCAACCTTATGGACTAGAAATTGTAAAGAATAGATTAGGCTAAGAAATAAAAGAACTGATGCAAAAAGATTTAAGAAAAGGCCAGTCCTCAAGAGTGGCAGGTGCTCCCTGTCACAAGACCTGGAGGATAAAAGGAAGGAGGCGGAGAATGATCTGGAGGGATCTGTTTCAGATCTACAGTATGTTCCCTTGTATTTAAGCTCCAGAACCCACTTATCTGTAGTTATCTCCTGCCACTGTTTCAGATGCAGGGAGATCCTGCCCCCTACACTCACCCCTGGAGGTAACAGCTGAAGACGGAGGAGAGATGGAAGAGAGTCAGGCAGGAACCAGGGGCAGCAGAACTGATTCTTTTAGGTAACTTTTACATGGGCACCAGGTAGGACGGGTCACGGGTAGAGACCACCACCTCTTCCATGACCTTGCTGATGGTGGGCACAACTACCATGGGCAGCAGGCTAACAAAAGGAGCCCTGACCACAACCTCTAGCAGGAGTGGGATACAGGGACTTCACAGACCTTAGAGTCCTTTAAGAAGCCTGAAGGCCACATAAGGCTTTTTCAACATCATAGCCAAACAACACTGAACCTTCAAAGGGAGCATTCAAAACTGCCTGCCACACATGAGTGACAAAACCAGGAACTCTGAATTAAGGATATCTTCTCAAGCAAACTTATCAATATTATTTAATACAATTATGGCTAAGTTTGATTGTTTCAGAACTACAATGTGTAGATACAGAAAGGCTCTGAGAAATGACTGTACTTGCTATCATACAGTGAATGTAAAGGTCTTGGGAAAATTTATTTATTTAGTTATTAGGAAAAATCCTTTGAGCACAAGCTCTTTTACAAAGGTTCCACATCACAGATTGCAAAACAAAGCACAGTAGGAGAAAGCAAAGGTACATTACACTGAATGATATGGCTTGGATTCAGAATTTGCAGAATAATTTAAAACATAGGTACAAGTTAAATAACAAGAAAAAACACTTTATGAGGGTGAGGGGAAGCAGCCACAAAGTGCCTTGTCAGTAGTTCAGAGGGCCGGGGATAGCAGGCAGAGTGGTGAAGAAGGGAGGTACGACAGAGAGAGAGGTAAGTACTGCGGTGGAGGTGAGAGGGTGGGAGAATAAGGTATAGAAGAAATGGTGGGCTGAGGGGAGGCTGAGCAGAGAGGACATGCTAGAGTAAAATGGTGGGGTGTGAGGGGGCATGCTAGCATTAGTAGTGACTGTTTGGGAAACTCACGGGACTGTGAGTTGGGGAAGGGGGTGGCAGGTGCCAAAGGAGCATGACGCAAACTGATTGCTGGGACAAGTCATGAGATCGGACAGAGGGAGGGGGTACCTGAGGCCTGTCTAGTGCTTGCTGGGAGGCAGAGACAGCAGGTTGGCTGGACTCAGGGGCAGGTGCACTTAAAGAGTGTTTTTTTTGTTTTTTTTTTCAGTCTTTGGTAACCGGGTAAGGCCCACTAGGCACAAGTGCCTGTTTTCAGGGGTGACCTGGGAGCACTGGGCAGTTAAGTGACTTGCTCAGAGTCACACAGAATGCAAGTGTAGGTTGTGGGAATCAAACTCAGGTCTGGTCTGCTGGATGTATCAAGTTGATTCACACCTCGTTCCTCTAACTTCTAGGCTATACTGCCAGCGCATAAGGTGCTGTCTGAGGTCAGTTTTGAATTGTGCCAGAGAATTGGTGGCCAAGAGGTTCCCAGGAAGTTCATTCATCCAAAAGGGGGGCCCAGTAGGCAAATGCACGTTGCCCAAGTGAGGTGCGACGGAAGGGGATTGCCAAGGCCCCTCTAGTCCTCCCTCTGGTGACCTGTAATGAGTTGGCCACCTTGATCAAACTGCCTACACAAGGTAGTGTTTTACCCAACAGGGCCTTCTTCCCTAGGGTGCAAGTCTGGAATTTGACCCGGTTTCTTAATGACAGCCAATTTGCACGTTCATACAGAGTACAGGTGTGAGTGCCATGCTCAGCATCCAGGGTGAGTCTGCAGGCTTTGTTGAGCGCAGTCTGAACCCTCTTGAGCACTGTATCCGTTGCCTCCCCATAGACCACTAGTCCATAGTCAATAGTAGATATAACTGAGATGAGGACTGAGAGGTGGAGGGCCCCCAGAGAGAGGTATTACCTGTGCCTGTACAGGACACCAATCTTGGTATTGACTGTCTTGACCAGAGAGTCAATATGGTGCGCAAACTTGAGCGTATCATCTATTATGACCCCCAGATACTCACTTGTTCCAGTGGCTCACTGCATGAGTTGGAGATGATGAGGGGGTGGTGCTTACTTTTGTTGTGGGGGCTAGACATAAGCAAGACCTTGGTCGTCTTGTAGTTTAGTAGCAACTTATGACTACAGAACTAGTCCTCGAGTTTAGAGAAGGAGTTCTGTAGCTCAGATTGTAGGCAGTCTGAGATGTGCTGCTGCTCAGAAGCACAGCATCATCTGCATACAGTATGAGTTTGGTGTTGCAGGCTATGGGAAGGTCATTTAAGAAGAGGCTGAAGTGTAAGGGCCCCAGTACTGATCCCTGGCCTCACTGCATGTTTTGTACATGTTCCCATCTGTTAGAATTAATTGTATGCATTAATTTGTACCCTGTGTTTTATATGTCACGTATTTATTAATAAGTGTTATGTAACAAGATCCTTGGCATTCTCGGAAGTCTTGCCATTCCCCTGTGCCAGCACTGTTAGACAGCAAAGAATTAGGGAATTCAATGAACGGCTCAGGGAATGGTGCGGGAAGGAAGGGTTCACCTGTATAGGTGAGTGGGGGGACACAACGGAGAATGCGGACTTCTATTGTAAGGACAGGCTACATCTAAGTGAGAGGGGGCAAGAATGCTGAGAGGGAGTCTACAAGGTTATATAGATAAGGTCTTAAGGGGGGTTTAAACTGGTAAAGGGGGAGTACAAGGCTAGGAAGGGGGAGGGAGTTAAAGGTAGAGAGAATGGACTAGCTAGTACTCCCCCACACATGGGAGTGGGTAGAGATGTCAGAGGGGAGGGGGGTATATGGTGGAAAGGGTTATGCGCAAATGCCAGGAGTTTGGGGAGCAAAACAGTGAACTTAGAGACCATAATTGTGGACGAGGGCCTGGACGTTGTAACCATAACTGAGACCAGGTGGTCTGAGCATCAGACATGGGAAGTAGGCATCCTGGGGTACAGGCTTTTTAGGAAGAACAGGGCTGATAGAAAGGGGGGTTGCATTGTACATCAGGGATGACATTAAAGTGACAGAAGGGCAGGAGGAATAAGGTGGGAGGCAGAGGTCTTGTGGGTCATGCTGGAAAAATGGTCTGGTGCATCATTAAGGCTGGGTGTGATTTACAGACCTCCTAGGGGAAGAAGTGGATAGACAGCTGTTGCAGGCAGTTCAACGGATGGCACTCAAGAGGAAACTTCTGCTGGTGGGGGACCTTAATCTCCCCGATGTTGACTGGGATATCCCATTAGCTACATCACATAGGAGTAGAGAGATCCGTGAGTCCCTCCAGGGAGCTTTCCTGTAACAGCTGGTAAGGAAGTCCACTGAGGTGGTAACATACTAGACGTGGTCCTCACCAATGGGGACAGAGTGGAAGAAGTTGTAGTGGGGTCAGCCTAGGTGCAAGTGACCACAATTAGTAATTTTAATCAGGGGGATAAGAAGTCTTAAAATATCTGGTAAAATTCACATGTGTAAACATTCAGTCCTGGTGAAGAACCTTTCTTTTGTTAGGCAATTGCTTGAACAATTTCTAATATTGTGAATTGGTCTTTACTAATTTGAAATTGCGAATGTATGACCTCTTTCAGGTAATGCTTCATTATACTACCTTGCGTATAATGTTTATTATAGATTGACTGAAAATAACTAACACATTTTTTAGTAATGTGTTTGCATATACTACTTCTTGTCCATTATCAATTGCAGTTATGATAATATAGTCATAACATAGGACAGGCACTGGGAAGGCGGTGCTGCTTGAACAGTCAATTAACTCTTAGTTTGCAAAGTATCAGTGCACTCACCCCTTCTGAAATGAACACAAAAGCTGCTAGTTTTATTGTGTAAAAATTTTTATTGCAGCCTCAGCCCTATGCTGTTCAACTGCCAAGGAATTTCTTACGTTTCACACCCTTTGGAGTTTCATCAGAGATACAACAGTCAATCATTCATACAATCAGAAAAAATCAAAAAAGTATGTTCAGCCAATCATTGTGCTTCATATAATTGGTCATGTGCTCTACTATGGCATTTCTTTCAATAAGAATGCTAAACAAAACATTACTCGGACCAGTATCTAGTGGAAACCAGTGGTAATTTAATTTCTAAAAACTGTTGTAATATATATACATATGACGAAAAATATATAAAGCATTTAATAAAGATTCTTAAGTGCTTCTTTCTGTTGCCTATGGAAATTCCTTCACATAATGTATGTGATCACGACTCCTTTTATATTGTGGACACTTATAGAATCTATAAGAAATATATATACAGACATGTCAGATTTGAATTTTTATAACAATTTGAAAAAAGGTTGAGTAAATGGAGGGGGATTTATAAAAGTACAGTACACTCTGTACCAAAACCACTCATTCTTTTTTCTTCTTTTAAGTTTATCAAAAATTATGTTATTTTAAATTTCCCATTTATATCAGGTGGTTTTATATCTATCCATTTTTGCTCCTAATTTAGTTTGTTCTGTAAGTTTCCTCCCCTGATGTTAATGGGTATTTTATAAATTCCCATTGCTTTTACCTTATGTATTGACTTGTTACTTTGAGAGTTAATGTGCACAGCCACTGCATAATTAATATTATTATTTCTAATGGCCAAAATGTGCTCATTAATTCTGTGGCACAGTTGCCTCTTGGTTCTCCCTATGTAGAATTTGCCACGTGAACAGGATAACAGGTAGATGACTGCTTTAGTATTGCAGTCTATTTCCCTTATTTTTTCCATAACCCGTTTTATTATTTACAAATTCCTTTGTTCTTATCATTGAGTTACAAGTGTTACATCTGCCACATGGTTTACAGCCCCCTCTCTCTTTATCAAGGGTAGCTGTATCTCTCCTTGGACGGTAACTGTGGACCAGCCTATCCTTTAAATTAGTTCCTCTCCTATAAAAGATTCTAAGTGGTTTCTCAAACAGTGTTTGTAGCTGTGGTGTCCCTCTGAGTATTGGTAGATTCTTTTTGATAATATCCACCACTTGTTTGGACCCTCCCTGAAAATAACGAAAAAATTCTTTAGTAATGTGTTTGTCTGTATATACTACTTCTTGTCCATTATGAACTGCAGTTATGATATTTCTATCTTTTGGTTTTTTTAAGAGTATAGGCCAATAGTTTCCCAGTTTTGTCACCTTGAAAATATAATTTATTTTTTGCTTTCCAAACATCATTTTCTAGTGCTTGTAAAATTAACTGATTCTTTTATTTCGGCTTCTGTTAGTTTGTCCGTGTACATATCCTTGAAGTTGGCATCCATGGCCTTTTTCTCCAGACCCTTAATTTCTTCTATTTTTTGAAGAAACTTTTTATTCTGTTGTTGTTTTTTGATCTGAAATGACGTAATAACTACTTTCCATGCATCCCATTTTACAGCCACGGAGAGTTCTGATTCATTGTTGTTTCTCCAATATTCCTGTAGTACACGCTTAATCATGTCTATAAATTATTCATTATTTAATAAAGAATCATCAAAATGCTATTGATGAATCATACATCTATCCCAAGTCAGGGTCAGCTGTAATAACACCATAGCATGGTCAGAGACTAGAATGCTATGTACAAACGGTGAAGTAATCTTATTAACTAAGTTTTTATTAATAAGAAAAAAATCTAGTCTACTGTACATTTTTAAGTAAGTAGATCTATAAGTGTATTCCCTTTTATTTGGATTTCTTTCTTGCCAAATGTCCACAAAAAAGGTTCTATTCATGAAATAATTTAATAGTTCTGAATTATATATCTCATTGTTAATAATTTTCAAGGTCTTGGCTATACTTGGGTCTCTTAATACCTTCCAATCTCCGACCAGGATGGTGTCTAAACTGTCTAGCATAAAGTCCATTTCCAAATTATTTAGAAAACTTTCATACATTACAAAAGGCCTGTATATTGTGCCCAAAAGAATTTCAGACCCATATAACAACACTTTCATCAAAACATGATGCCCTTCCAAATCCCTGGTAATTTGTGTACTTGTAAAGCTAATGTCCTTGGACAGTAGGATTGCCACTCCCCTACTGTTTGTGCCTGATGAATAAAAAACCTGCACGACCCATGATTTGTTTAACTTTTTTTTTTCTATAAGATGAGTTTCTTGTAAACACAACATTTTTATTTGGTTAAGTTTAGCACATTGCAGAATTGTATTAATTTTCTTATAGTTATTTAATCCATTTATATTAAGAGAGGCAACCCCAATATCCAAATACCTATCTCTTACTGCCATTAGTCCCAACCTATGTAGTACAGTAACACTCTTCCCACAAAAAAAAAAAAACTTGACCAGAGGTTAATACAACCTAAGGTGCAAACACCCCTATATATCCCAAACCACATCATTATATATTTTTTTTATACTTACTACTTCATTTTATCCAAACTCATGGTATCCAATGCCTTCGGATACCTAGCATTCCTTTAATTTTAGGTGCAGACAGAGATTGCCTCCCGCACATATACCTAATTTACCAATTTAATTTAAATGTGACAGGTATTAACAACCTTAACTCCTTATCAGCTTGTTCTACTGAGGAAAAGAAATATGGTTTAAAGTTTATAATAACACGTAGTTTTGTTGGAATTGACAAAGAAGACTTGTAGCCTTTTTGCCACAACAGTTTTCTTAGGAAATCAAATGTTTTCCTTTCTTCAATAACCTCGTAAGGTAGGTCCTGATAAACTGCAATGTTTGCCCTCTCTAAAGGCATTCTTTTTGTTTGATAGACAACATTCATAATTCACATTTTGTCTTCTGTCTTTAAAAGTTTGACTATTACGGACCTGATGTCCCAATCCATTAATGACTATACCATTATTTTATTATTTAAAGAAAATAATGATCCTAAAAAACTAGAGCATTATCACCCTATTTCATTATTAAACTTAGATTATAAAATTATTATGTCACTAATAGTTAACAGCATCCAAGGACAGATAGCCAAGGTCAAAGGAAATGAACAAAGAGGATTTATAAAAGGTATGAATATTTTTCAAGGGTTTGAACAAGTTTAAGGTATCACTGCTAAAGAGGTTACAAATAAAGATGAGGAAAACAGTTCTATGAAAATGTTCTTATTGCTTTAGATGCAACAAAAGCATTTGACCTTCTCTCAAGAGAATTGTTTGGTGTTTTAGAACATTGGGGCTTTCCTTATTTAATTTTACAGTTACTGAGTAAATTATATTTACATGCCAAGGCAAAGATAAAAATAAATTCTTATCTTTCAGATACAATAAAAAAATTCCAATGGAGTTAGATGGGGTGCACCCTTTCCCCCTGTTTTTATATTATGTTTAGAACCTTTATTATTAAACACAGAGAAAAATAAAGACATTACAGGGATTCTTACTCAAAATGGGCAGATAAAAATGAATGTTTATGCAGACGATCTGCTTCTGATTCTATCCAACCAGAGTCAATCTTGGCCCAATGTATTAAAAGAAATTCAACACTTTGCAATCATTGCAGGTTCTGAACTAAATCAAAACAAATCCTTGGTACTGCCCAATACAAACCTAAGTGCAGATACAAAGAATGCTCTTGCCCCTATAAAAATTGTTAACAATATGAAATACTTAGGCACTGTATTGCTTAAGAATATGGAAGACAGTAAATATTAACGCAAATATTACATATAATAAGATTAGGACACTGCTAGAAGGGTGGGAAAACTATGCCTTTTCATTATGGGGGAAAATAGAAACTCTGAAAATGGCTATTATGCCACATATTATGTTTTTATTTCAAACTATACAGGGGCAGATACAAGATTCTTGGTTCTCTAAAGTTAAATGCACTTTTGTGAAATTTGTATGGCGTGGGACAGCCCCAAGAATAGCTTGGTGTAAGGTGACCATTCCAAGATGTAAGGGTGGTATGGGCTACCCTGATCCATTCTACTACTATGTTGCAACAAAGATGAAATTAATATTTTTATGGTCAGATAAATTCAATCAGGATGCAGACTCCAGGGGTAAATATAAGTCATTTATCCAAGAACTGCTTAATGATTATAGCTCTGCACCATACATACAGGATATTGTGGCCAAATACAAATTTTTTTTTAAAATTAGACATGAATCCAATTATATGGAGTGTGGCCTGCTTTTGAAAAGAATGGCTTAAGAAAACCAAAAATAAAAATGACTACCTTCACTCAAACATTCTAACGCAGTGTAGCAAAATACTAAAAAAGGCTTGGAAGGAATGTTTAATAGCAAATAATATTATAAATTGGTTGGATATGATAGAAAATGCAGAATTTATGTCATATGACATGTTTAAAGATAAAATCAAGTCCTTTAGTATAAAAGTTAGTTGGTTGTTACACTCTTTTTTTAAAAAACTAAATTTATGATCTTGAAAAAGAAAACAGGTAAAAAGTATAAGAAACTGTAATTCTGATATATATGCGAATAACAGTTTAAATAGGAACTCCTGTATTGTAGTGCAGATCAATATCACATTAACCAAAGTGGAACATAACTATACATCCAAAGACAAAATATTAACACTTGGGTCAATATCCCAGTACTGACACTGAAGTGCAGCAAGACAGGGGTGCTGCACTTGAGGTGCAGGCTTTCAGATGAGACGTCAAACCGAGGTCCCATCTGCCTGGATTGGTGGTAGTTCAGGTGGATGTTAAAGATCCCATGGCATTTATCGAAAAGAGTAGGGGAATTTTTTATTACAACCAGAAAGCAAAACATATACAAAATAGTGTTTACAGCACACAAAATCATAATATAAAACAAGGATTAACAGAAATAAGTATTACATCATACATTCAAAAATCAGCAGCAGTTTAGCGACCCAAAAAACTAACCAGTGCCAACCCCCCCAACTAAAATAGTAGGGAATTGTTTATTATCATAACAGTAGACCAAAAGTGAAATATAAACTGTGGTATGTCACATCAAATAATAAACAAATCATATAGAAAACAAAACAAATGAGTACTGTCAACATAACATGTCAGAGCAATGTAAAAGAAATAATATGAAAACATTCCCCCCCACTAAAAAGGATTAGGGGAGTATTGCAACTAAAAAGCAACAATCAAACAATAATATATACAGTAGAAATCATAATGCACAATAAATGGAAACAAAACAAGTATACTAGCATACAAATGGGATGTACAGAAAGCATAGAAACCAAGTATGCACAACAAAACAGCATCATAAAATGATTGGAAAATTAAAAAAACAAACAGTACCAGAAGATACAAATGCCCCCCCTTAGAGGGAGGAAGTGGGTCTAAAACAAAACTTACACGTATACAGAAAAGAGCAGTCCCCACCAAAATTACCCCAAAAGGAGGTTCTAGCCTTGCAAGCAGGGATACCCAGCACTTTTCAAGAAAGCCTGGACATAGCACCATAACCTTTACCCTGTGTCAAGCCAGTTAATTTTCCTCCACCACAATCGAAACAGTTCAGGATGCGCTTTTTCCTTTTCCTGAAGTCTCCAGCTAAGTATTACCTTCTTAATGTTATAAATAATCTGGATGCAGAGAGTAATTTCTGTCAAGTGTCAAATTACATGTGCTTGCCACTGCTGAAAGCCTATATGACCCATTAACAGGCGTACAGTGATTACATCATAAGTCACCCAGGAGCCCGCAGAACCCTTCCACCCAGATCTGTGATGTAGGATCCTGAAAAGGATTTAAAGGCCACACATCCTGAAATTGGGACCAAAAGGAAACTACAAAGGGACAATCCACAAAAAAATGTTCCATAGTTTCAACCACCTCTAAGCAGGTTTCCTCCCTGGGACAAAACCCCTCCAAGAGTTCTTTATGCCTCATATTGCCTTTTACCCCTAATCTCTTGTGGAGACATAGCCATACAAAATCCCACATATAGCGGGGTACCCTCTTGCTTACTAATAATTGTAATTTGGAATGTTGCTCAGAAACTGGTAAATCATGAAACCAAGGATCCACAAAAAGAAAAAATTACTCACCTTAGTAATGTTGTTTCTTCTAATGGAGTCTTGCTATATTATGACATATGCAGTATAACCCCAGGTTAGAACTGCTCCGGAGGTGAAAGAGTTAACTTTCCATGCAGGGCATGGAACCTTGAGCGCGAGCTCGGTTGAACACTCTGTCTGTTGTAGCTCAAACTTAAACTGTCAGATCTTTACGAGCAAAAACTCACTAAGGTTCTGTGTGACTTGCAAAAACAAGGGGACACAATTTAAAGATAGAAGGAGGGCAGTTCAGGGGCAATGTGAGGAAGTATTATTTCACAGAGAGGGTAGTGGATGCATGGAACAGCCTTCCTGAGGAAGTTGTGGGGTCTAAAACTGTGGGAGAATTCAAGAATGCATGGGACAGACATAAGGCAATTCTTGTGGGGGGCAGGAAGATATAGGCTGTTGGTTAACTAGGATCTGCGGCCTATCCTGTAGGTAGGGAAATGGGCAGACTAGATGGGCCTAGAGGTCCTTATCTGCCGTCAAAGTCTATGTTTCTATGAAGCCATAAACCTACACTAGCCCACTGGCTACTAACTACAAAAACACATTTTTGTTCTTGATCCGAAAACAAAGACTCAAGTCAGGGGATTCAAGAAAGAAAAAATAAGCATAACACCTAAGCACCCTAAGAAAGGGTGAAAATAAAGTGGGCATCTATGAAGTGCCAACATTTCACTGCCCACCCACATCCCAAAAATAGAGGTTCTGAGAGGGACAGGCCTGGGGGGGGGAGGTCATAATATAGCAAGACTCCATTAGAAGAAACAACATTACTAAGGTGAGTAATTTTTTCTTCAAACAACATGAAGTCTTGCTATATTATGACATATGCAGATTACACAGCAGTACCTCCATGGAGGAGGGACAGAACCTACTTAGGAAATAGGCTCTGAAGCACAGCTGTGCCAAATCAAGCATCATTCCTAGCCTGGATATCCAGGGAGTAATGCTTAGTAAAAGTGTGAACTGTTTTCCAGGTAGCTGCTTGACATATCTCTAGGATAGGGATGTCCCTGGCAGCAGCCAGAGACGCAGCTGTACCTCTGGTAGAGTGAGCCCTCAGGCCTGAGGGAGGAACCTTACCCAGTTTTTCATAGCAAAATTGGATACAAGAGACAATCCACCTGGCAATGGATCTTTTAGTGGCAGGTTTCCCTTTACCAACCTCACCATAAGTGAGGAACAATTGGAGGGATTCAAACCTGTGACCCTTGGTACGTTCTATATAGTAACTAAGGGCTCTTTTGACATCTAAACTGTGCAATCTCCTCTCACCAGAGGAGGAATGGTCAGTGAAGTACACAGGAAGAGACATGGATTGATTGAGGTGGAAGTCTGAAACCACCTTAGGCAAAAACTTTCTGTTAGTCCTGAGGACCACCTTATCTCTGTGAAAGGAGATAAAATCAGGCTCCACTGACAATGCTTGTAGCTCACTTATGCACCTGGCAGAGGTGATGGCTACCAGAAACACAGTTTTCCAAGTCAAGTACTTGAGCTCTGCTGAAGACAATGGCTCAAAAGGGGGTTGCATAAGCTGGGCAATGCAAATATTAAGATCCCAAGCAGGAGCAGGGTCCCTGAACGGAGGGTTGGTGTGAAGCAACCCTTTAAAAAACTTGGAGAACACAGGGTGAGCTGAAAGAGAAGGATGCTTACCTGCTGATAAGAAGACAGACACAGCTACCAAGTGCACTTTTAGGGTAGCTGGTCTCAGCCCCAAAGAATTCAAATGCACCAAATAATCCAGGATCGTGGGCACGTCTGCAGATTCTGGGGAAATATGCTTACCAGCACACCATATGGAAAATCTTTTCCATTTTGAATTATAAGTACCCCTGGTGGAAGGCTTCCTAGAGGCCTTCAAGATATCCAATACACCTTGGGAAAGGTGTAGGTCAGCGAACTCTAACTCTTCAAGAGCCATGCCTCGAGATTGAGAGATTTGAGGTTCGGATACCAAACTCTCCCCTGGGCACAGGTTAACAGGTTGTGATTCCTGGGAAGACACAGGGGAAGGTGGACTGCTAAGGACATGAGCAGTGGGTACCAGGGCTGCCTGGCCCAATCTGGAGCAATCAGGATCATCTTGCAGGGTTGAGATCTGATTTTGACTAGCACCTTGAAGAGGAGAGGGAAGGGGGGAAAAGCATAGAGAAACTTCCCTTCCCAACTGAGTAGGAAGGCATCCAGAGGGACTGAGCCCAACACTGGGGGCCTGCAGCAAAAAAGGGGAAGTTGGTGATTGTCTGGGGCTGCAAAGAGATCTATCTGCGGGGTGCCCCATCTGGCAAATACTACCTCCAGTACTAGGGGATCCAGTGCCCATTCGTGATGGCCCTGGGAAATCCTGCTGAGAGCATCCGCTAGGACATTGTTCTTGCCTGGGAGGTGAACTGCCGAGGAAGGCGCTCAGAGAATAAGCCAGAGACCACAACTTCATTGCCTGCACAAGGTCGTAGGACAGAGTGCCCCTTGCTTGTTGATGTACCATTGTAGTGGTATTGTCTGTTCTGACCTGAACAACCTTGTTCTGAACAGATGTGGAAAACCTGGAGTGCTAGAAAACTGCTCTGAGTTCCAAACAAATTGATGTGGAGCAGAGATTCCTGAGGGACCACAACCCCTGGGTAGTAAGGTCGCCCATGTGAGCTCCCCACCCCAAGAGGGATGCATCTGTAGTAAGGGTCAAGGAGTGAGACTGGGGAGTGAAGGGAACCCCCTGTCTCAGATTGCTCTGGTCCTGCCACCACTGAAGGGCCTGGATCAGGGTTCGAGTCACTGGGATCAATTTGGTTAGAGGATCTGTCCTTTGAGACCAAAAGGCTCTCAAATGGAACTGGATGTCCCTCATCTGAAATCTTGCTCCCTGCACTATTGCTGTAGAAGCAGCCATGTGCCCCAGGAGCTGTAGAAAATGCCTTGCTGGCCGAGAGACCTGCAGGGTGAAAGAAGAGGCCAGAGAGACCAAAGTCCTTGCTCTTTCCAGAGGGAGGAAGGCTCTGGCTTCTTTTGTGTTCAGTTCTGCCTATGAAGGTGAGAAGCTGGACAGGCTCCAGAACTGACTTTGGAAGATTGAGAAGGAAACCTAGAGATGTAAGCAGTTGCTGAGTTACTTGTAGGTGTAGTTTGACCTGGTCTGGAGACTGGCCTACAATGAGCCAGTCGTCCAGATAAGGAAAGATAGCAATCTTTGCCTTCTTATGAGCAACTGCTACTGCCAGGCATTTTGTGAACACCGGGCCGAGGTGAGGCTCAAGGGCATTGCTCTGAACTGGTAATGGCCTGAGGGCAGTTCTAATCTGAGGTACTTTCGATGGGGAGCTCTGATGAGAATATGGAAGTAGGGCATCCTTGAGGTCCAGGGAGGCTAGCCAGTCCCCTGGCCTTAGAGAGGGCAAAATAATTCCCAGAGTCACCATTTTGAACTTTGGTTTTAAAAGGTGCTTGTTTAGATACCTGAGATCCAGGATGGGCCGCCATTCTCCTGTCTTTTTTGGGATAAGGAAGTACCTGAAGTACAACCCTTTGCCCTGGTGTAGGGGTGGAACCCTTTCCACAGCTCTGACAGCCAGGAGAGAAGAAACTTCTGTTTCCAGGGCAAGTGCCTCTGATGGATTTGCAGGTGGAAAGGACCTGGCTCTCATCTTTGGAAATTTTTTGAAGCTGAGAACCAGTCCCTGGCTTATTACTTCCAGGACCCACTTGTCTGATGTTAAAGACTTCCAGTCCTGGACAAAGTAAGCCAGCCTGCCCCCTACCGGTAGTGGAGAATCAGCCCTGGCCACCCCATCAGGGAGCCTGTTTCACAGGGGCTTTGGGTTGAGGGGTAGAAGCAGGCTTACTAGAACCCCTTCTGCCTCTTCCTCTAAAGAACACCCTCTGGGCATAAGCAGAAGAGGAGGCCTGGGCTTGGTAAAAAGGCCTATGAAAAGGCCTGCCCCTGCCCCTGACATGCTGCCTTTGAGGAGTGGCTTGCCTTTATTTGGCCTATGTACTCCTATAGGTGGTCCTATACTCATCCATTTTCTTCATATAATTCTCTGTCTGCCCCTCAAACAGAGAATTGCCCACAACAGGAAAATCCATAGCCTTAGACTGAGTATCCTGTGACAGGGCAGTACATCTGAGCCAGGCCATTCTGCGAAGAGACACAGATGTAGCCATGACTCTTGATGAAACATCATTAGAGTCTACTGCAGCATGAAATTGCACCTTGGATGCCTCAATACCATCCGCAGCCACCTGCTCCAGCTCCCTGGCAAGCTGGTCAGGGGCCTGTTTTGCTAGGGCCAGGACAGTATCCCACCTGGATTTCTGGTACCTAGCTGCATAGTTATATAATTTGCCTGTCTGAGTCCCAAAGATGCTGCCATGTACTGTTTCTTTGCCATGGCATCCATCCTCCTGGAATCCTTTTCAGGAGGGTGAGAGGCTAGAGGAATATTAGCCTTGTCACAGGCTGCAGCCTGCACTACCCCTACATGGCTGCATTGCTGAGAGAGGAACTCCGTATCAGAGCCTGATAGTGTATACCTCTTGTCTATCCTTTTATCAACAGGAAGGATAGAATGAGGAGTTTTTAGAATTTTTACTGTCTGTTTCCTAAAGGATTTGTGCAAGGGAATAGACAGTCTCCTAGACTCTGGAATATCCATCATTTCTACATAATCAGGCTCTTCTTGGTCATCAACAGCTTCCTCAACAGGAAGTTGGAGAGTTTCAGCAACTTTCTTATAGAACATAAAATGAGAAGGGGACTCAGATAGCCTGGGGGGGAACCCCTGAAGGTCTGTCTGGAGAGATGTCCGGAGCTGACTTTCTAGCCCTTTTAGTTGGAACCGGCTCCTCAGAGCTGGCTCTTCCTTTGCCTGAGAAAGTATCGCCCTGGTCAGAGGGCACTCCCTCAGATTCGGTTGGAACCGAACCGGGCTGGCCATCTGGGTCAGCTGACTTTTTGGCCTCCCTTTCCCTGAGCCTACCAACTCTCTTTTCCACGGTGGCAGCAGGAAAATTCTTACAAATCTGGCAGTCTGCATTGAGGTGGTCAAACCTCAGACAATATACACAGGTGGTGTGTGGGTCAGCCTTAGCAAAGGCTTCCCCACAGAGGCCACAGTGCTGAAACCCAGTGGGTCCGGTTTTTCTTTTGGGTTTCTCAGACATAGTGCCAGCCTAACCAAACTTGCCCGTTAATGGCAATCCGCCAAGCAAGACTCTCTTATCGGTTCCCAACCGTGTCACGGGTTGTGGAAAAAAACATAATAAAATCCGTTTTTTTTAGAACCGATAAGAACCAGGAACCGCACTCTAAAGGACTAGAAAGTTAATTTAAAACCAATCTGATCGGTTCAAACCAAACCGAAAAAGACGTTTACAAGTTCCACACGGAAGAAAATAAACATAAGCCTATCTATTACTTACAAAACCACAGACAGAGCTTGAACCGACGATTATGTGTTTAATTCTCGTAAATAAACCGAGAATTTCACTTTTAACCGACAAACGAACCGAGCAGCAGGAGAAATCGGAGCGACTGTTCAGTGAGGCGGAGTAAAGAATCTGACAGTTTAAGTTTGAGCTACAACAGAGTGTTCAACCGAGCTCGTGCTCAAGGTTCCATGCCCTGCATAGAAAGTTAACTCTTTCACCTCCGGAGCAGTTCTAACCTGGGGTTATACTGCATATGTCATAACATAGCAAGACTTCATGTTGTTTGAAAGTAATCCTGCAATATAGTACTATAGAATTGCTGACGTGTTTGAAGAAGAAAGGATTTTCTGACAACATGCCAGGATTTCAACTTTTGAAACATCGTATGAAAGTGACTAGTCAATGCACATAGCCGTACCTGCCAGGCCAAAAAGGAATCCTGAACCCAATGCCTAAGAAGGGGATCTATGCTATCAGCCACCTACGGGGACCAGATCTTAACAACCCCCTTGAGCAAAGGAACTAAATTATAAAAGATAAATATACTATGCAAGAATACAACCGGATTCACCATACCCAAACCTCCTTCGCCGATAGGTAAATAAGTGATACCCCTCTTCACCGGATTTAATATATTACTCCATAAACAAAGAAAAAATACATCATAAAGAGAGGTTTCTAAAGGGGGAACTGCAGCTATAAACCAAAAATATGGCAACAAAAAAGTTTTAATCAAATAAATTTGCTTCACTTTAGACATTCGGCCCTTATTCCAGAGTAACACCCTATTACGTGCCTCCAATAATTGGCTCTCCCAATTGTACTGATGATCGTCCACACCTCCAAAATAAACACCAAGAATCTTCCTATAGCCAGTTTTAACAGGCATGTCCCAAATCAATGCCACATCAGTGGACCCATACCCCAAAGGCAATATCCCACTTTTAAACCTATTAATAGAGGAACCAGACATAGCTGAAAAGGTGTACAATAATGTCCGTGCAGCAACAGCAGAATTTTTATCTGACAGAACTAAAACCAAATCATCTGCATATGCTATTGTCACTATCTGTGGGTCCATATAACCAACTGATAATCCAACAATATCATCTGTATTATTTAAAGCATGCAAAAGGGGGTCCAAGGATAAGACATAGAGTAGGGACTTAGTGGACACCTCTGCCAGACTCCCTATGTACCTCAATATCTCTTCCCAACCATCCATTTATGCTAGGTATCAGAGTGATGTCTGTATAGCAGGTACGTAGCAGTTTATAAATTGTGAGGAGACCCATACCGTCTCAAACTCTCCCACAGATAACTATATTCTACTTGATCAAAAGCTTTAGCCTGGTCAAGACAAACCAGATGCCCAAACATGTCTCCAGATGCTCCTTTAGCTATAAGCTCCCTGAGTAGGATCAGTGCATCCTGAACCCTTCGATGTGGCACCCCACTAAATTGTGATGGATGTAATAAGGAACCCAATACACCCCGTAATCTAATACAAAAGATTTTCATCAAGATCTTGTAGTCAGTGTTCAAAAGAGACAAAGGCCTCCAATTATCTAAATCCCCATGCTCTCCTTTATTTTTATACAGTAAAAGCCACACACCCTGTAACATGCTTTTAGGTAGAGACCCTGCCTGTAACCCAGCATTCAATACCCGACATAGGTCAGCACCCAAAACTTCCCACAAACTTTTATAGATTTCATGGGACAATCCATCAGCACCTGGAGTAATTCCCGACTTCAGAGACCAAATTGCAGTCTTTAGTTCATCTACCGTAATGGGTTGGACCAAAGTAGACTGCTCATCTATAGACAAAACAGGGACTGATCTTCTAAGAAACCAATCATTAATGGAGGTCTCAGGGAGCAATCTACTCTTAAAGAATGCAGTAACATAGTCATGTATCGTATCTAAAATACCAGTATTTGTTGTAACATGCCCCCCAGTTGAGGTGTTTAAATACATCATAGCTCGGGAGTGTTTAAGAAGTTTCAGATTTTCAAAAGGTAAAGTATCCTTCTTTGTACCACTAATCCCATATTTATGCTTTCTCTCCACATCCTGTAAAACCTGAGACTGTAAATTAGCCAACTGTTCCTTTACCTTTTTAATTTGATCCAGACCTGCAGATCCCAAAGACTGGCGGAAGGTAGACAAAAAATGAAGTTGTTCTCTAAGATATTGAAGTCCATCATGCCGGAATCTCCCATTTAAACAACCTATGGTTTTAAAATAGAGTCTGACTTCACATTTCGTGTCCTCCCACCAAGTATTTAAATCTTCATATAGAAAGAAAACAGACTGACGTGCTAAAAAAAGGGAATGTAGACCATCAGCCACACCAGGGATATCTAATAAGATAACATCTAATTTTCAAAAACCTGGCCCCCTCCGAACTTCAGGCACATCACATAACACTAATCTAAGCATTTTATGATCTGATGTGGCCACCTCCTGCAAGGACTGTGATTGCACTACAACCCCTGGTGAAAGAAAAAACTGTCAATTCTAGAAGCTCTAGTTCCGCAAAAATAAGTATTTCCAAACCCATTAGAGGTAGGCCCAAAAGCATCATTCAAACCAGTATCTGCTAGAAGTTTTGACAAGCTTGCCATATCACTATACACTTTCTTCCTCATTCCAGAAGAAACACTGGAAGGCAAGGAGCAGTTAAAGTCCCCCCCCCAAGGATAGTAACATAAGAGGTGCATAGAAAAGGGTATAATGAATTAAAAAGGGTTACTCGATCAAATTTAGATTGAGGTGCATAAACATTAAGTAACCGTAAGGGTAAGGAACCCCACTTAACATCCAAAACCAAGGCCCTACCGGCTAAAATCTCTATCTGATGAATTACTTTTATATGTGAATGAAAAAAACAAATCCCCATCCCACTACACAAATCACTTCCCAAAGATCAAAAACAATCTCCCCACACCCAACCAGTAGTGGCAGCCTCTATCTCCGTAGGAGAATGCAAAGAAACATCCTGCAGGAAAACACAGTCCAGATTTTCATATAAAAAAATGAGAACAAGTGCTCTGACATTTAACAGGAGATTTAATGCTATTTGCATTTAAAGTTGCCACTCTAAAGTAAAAGGGAACCATGAGTTAATGAAAGGGTAAAGTCACTTTACTTTGCTAGATGCTCTTGTTACCCTTCCACTTTTCCCATCTGATGGCTTAGGGCCAATCTGTCCTTCAGCAGGTTCCAAGGGCCCAGGCCTTGGGGGGGGTGCAGAAGGCAGAGACATGTCGGAAACCGCCTCTGCAGCCTCTACCAATACTGCAAAGGTATTAGGGTCAGCAATAGAACCATGCATGGAAGGTAAAGCTGTTTTCCTACCCACCTTCTCCTTTCCTTTAACAGATTTCCCTTTCTTGCCACTAACCATAGTAAAACCATCTACCAATGGATCCAAACTAGACAATACCGAATCCTGGCAAATAACCCCCCGTCCTATCTCTGGTACCTCATGAGTCACCACTTCAGGTATATCTATAGAGTCTGTGCTTGAGGTAGAGTTATCAATCAAACCTGACACGGGCAAAGGGAGACTAACCCCAGAGGTACTGGGATCCAACCTTCCTCCAGTAGGAATGCCAAGTTGAACTGCCTCCCTAATATAATGGTCCTGTACCCCAAAATCAGCTTCCGGTGTGTTTTTAGCTGGCAAAGGGCAAAGTTCAAATGTGTGACCCACCACATCACAAAGATTGCATTTAGAGGTTTGGAAACAGTGAGCACTAGGATGACCAGACTCCCACAATAAGAACATTTTAGCACATCACAAGAGGTGCTTATGTGAGTCCGAGACCCACACTTGAAGCAAACCCTTGGCTGACCTGGATAAAAAAGGAACCCCTTATCCCTCCCCCCAAAAAAAACAGTTGGGGAGATGCACCAAATCAGAATCAGTAGAGTGGAGTTTAATCCTAAATTTCCAACCCCCATTCCAAAATCCCTCTGCATCCAGAATAGGAACAGGATTCCCCTGTATTTCACATTTCTTAGATAACTAGTTAACAATATCTATGACATTAACCCCTTCATTTCTGAACATGATCGTAATGACCCTAAAGGCCTGTTTTGAAAGAGGCAGTACAATAAAGTCCGACCATAGGGGATTAGTTTTTAGATTTAAATAGCGACTCCAGAATAGTTCTAAAAGAGCTGGGGTGCGAAAACTGACATCAAATGTAAACTCTCCAGGAACATGGATCAAGGTGTAGACTTCAGAAGGGGAAAAACCCATACTTTTCTTCAATAAAGTTTTTCCAACATAAAACCTATCAGGGGGATTATCCCTGGGGCCAACATATCGTAAACAAATGGCATTTTGCCGCTTGGCTAATTCTAGAGGTTGCCTAAAATGACAGGCATAGGAAGGTTTTTCCACAGGTTCCAAAGCTGGCCCCTGTATGACAGAGGAAGTACCTACATCTGAAGCCATTTCCACTGACAGGCTGTCCAAGGGTAATCCAGAATCAGTAGTAGATTTAGGAAAAGGGGAGGCTGGAAGTTCAGAGACTAAAACAACAGGAGAAGGGACTGATAAAGCCACAGTACTTATCTCTGCAGACTCCGGTAGTGCTGAAGATCCATCAGCCGGCTTCCATGAATCACCCGAAATCGGAATCCAGCCAGCCCCATGCAGCGCACGCTCTGGAGACTAGGATTCATCTACCAGATCTCCCCAATCTTTAGAAGTCGAAACTTCGCTGACTTTCAGCCTTTCAGTAGCTGGATGCAACTCGCTGGGCCCCGCTGCTGCTGCAGTGCTCGGGGAACCCTCCGATCTCTTCCGCTTCCTGTCATTCTCCACAGCGATGTTCCTACGTTCCTGTACCAATAATGCACTCACATGAAGAAGTTCCTCTTCCAAACAGCGTTGTTTCTCCGACAAACTAAGCCCCAGTGTAGCAACAGAAGCTGAAGGACCACTTGAGTTGGCCGTTTGCCTGGCCACCTCGCAGGTGCATCCCTGCCACCATTTCAGCGTTTCCAGACTCGGTGAAATCAACAGGTGAGAAATTACTCTGGGCTATCGCAGCCCCATGTGCAGCTCCTCCACTGTCCTCCCCTCCGCCATCTTGGTCCCACCAGAAAATGGGTCCCCCCCTGCTCACAGGAAGCAGGAAGTAGGGGAATGTCCCCGGTGTCCTGGCTAAATTTTCCTCATTCACTAAAAAATACCACCAACAGCTTAATCTGGTTCAATTTCAATTGCTTACCATCTGTATCCCCCTCCCCCGTCGCCCCTGAAAAGGGACTACTATGCCCAGTGGGCTTACCGGGTCAACAAAATTCAACAAAACAAACAACAGAAATGGAATGAAAAATTAGTTACCCATCTCCTTGGCTACATGGGGTCTTATAAGAAAGAAGGCTAGTAAATTACATACTTATGCAAAGAACAAGACTATTCAATTTAAAATAATAATCTGACCCCCTCCATTACTGCCCACTTTGGTGGAAACATAGGACAACAGTGCTGGCATCTTTGTGGAGGCATAGGGAACCATGGCCACATGCTATGGAGCTGTCCAAAAATTATAAAATGGCAGAAAATGCATACTGAATTACAACTGATTCTGAATAAGCAAATACATTTTTACCCTGTTTTTTTTAATGAATGACTACAGTAACTATAATCTGTCTAAAGTGGGGAAAAATATGTGCATTAGTGTCCATGTCTTTGAAGAGACAAATTCTTAGTAAATGGAACTGGTCTGAGGTCAGTAACTGGAACCATAATGAATGGTTATACAGTATATGTTTAAAGAAAATTTGTTATTGGAAAGAATAGCAGAGTTTACAGATTGTACAGATAAAAGCATTATTGAGAAATTCTCAAACTGGAATGAAATAACCTGTATTTTTCCCGCCATTTACATATTAACTTGATATTTTTAGTATAATTAAAGTCTATGTGATTCTGTGTTCCAAATTTGATCAGAGGATTGTCACTACTGGGTGATAAATATGTACTCAAGAGTGAAATTGTATTTGAATAAGTATTTATGATATGCATTTGTTATAATGTAAAACAATAAAAATGTACTGAAATAAAAATAGGTGCAAGTGACCACAATACAGTGAGTTTCAGTGGAAGCAAACAAGTTGTACCATCACAAAGGTTCTGACTTTAGGCAGGCAGACTTTGCCAAAATGAGGGAGATATTCAGGGACAAAATGGAGGGAAGGAGAAAATAGGGGACGGGAGGAATTATGGGAATCATTTTGGGGGCTTATTGAAACTAACATAAAAGCAAAGATAGCCCAGAAAAAGAATATGGCAACTTTAAATGCAAATAGTTATTTATTGTAGTAACCTCTGACGAAGAATCCGCAAGGGTTCAAGTGCTGGGGTCGATAGTTTTTTTACCACTTGTCATTTTTTCACAAGTGATGTGCACTTTAGTACAATAAATAGCTATTTGCATTTAAAGTTGCCGTATTCTTTTTCTGGGCTGTCTTTGCACACTTTCTGCTTTTGGTTTGCTCTAATTTGTTTGAGTTGGTGCAGCACTGAAACCCCAGTTTATGCGCCACGGGTTCCTTTCCTTTCGGTTACTGAAAGCCACTGAACTCTGCATAAGGAAGTAAGGTAAGGAAGAACAAAAAAGAAAGAGGCCATTCCGGTTCAACAGGGAAATGAAGGGGGCAATAGGGGAAAGAAAAAGGGCATTCAGATCACATAAGAGGAACCAGAGGAAAGAGAACAGGGAGATTTACAGGGAGAAGCTGAGGGTAGCAGGGCAGAAGATTAGGAAGGCAAAAGTAGAAACAGAGGAGAGAACTGCTAGGCAGGCCAAACGGGGAGACAAAACATTTTTTAGGTATATAGGAGAGAAGAGGAAAGCAAGGCAGGGGATAGTAAGAGTGAAGGGGAAGGGGGGAGTACAAGTGGAGGGAGACTTTGAGAAGGCAGAGGTGCTGAATAGGTACTTCTGCTCAGACTTCATGATGGAGGGGGAAGGAAAGGGACAGGAGTTAAAGGGGAGTGGAAGGGATGACATAAGGATATATTCTAGCATGTTCAGTGAGGACAGGGTAAGAGAGGAATTAGGAAGGTTGAGGTTGGACAAGTCAATGGGTCCTGACGCCCTGCATCCTAGGGTACACCGGGAACTAAGGGAGGAGCTGGCAGTACCTCTGGCAAGGCTGTTTAACTTTTCCCTGGATACAGGGTGGGTGCCTAATAACTGGAAGTGGGCGGACGTGGTGCCACTTCACAAGCATGGCAGCAGGGAGGAGGCGGAAGATTATCGTCCGGACAGCCTCACCTCAGTGGTGGTTAAGGTGATGGAGATACTAGTGAAAGAATGGGTGGTCAGCTACCTTGTAGACAGTGAACTACAGGACGACAGACAACATGGCTTCACACAAGGGAGGTCACGCCAGACAAACCTAATCGAGTTTTTTGATTGGGTGATGAGGGTGGTCGATCAGGGAGGGGCAGTGGACATGGTCTATCTGGACTTCAGGAAGGCTTTTGACACTGTCCCCCACAGAAGGCTGGTAAATAAGCTGGAAAGTTTGGGGGTGGGACTGAAAATAACAAGGTGGGTGGAGAACTGGCTGAAGGAGGGTGGTGGTAAATGAGGTGCATTCCAGGGAGGAAGGGGTGTTGAGCGAGGTTCACCATCCTTTTTAATATCTACTGTATATCAGGGATAAAGTGGAAGGACTGCAAGGGAAGGTCTGCATGTTTGCAGATGATACGAAGATCTGCAACAGAGTGGACACCCGGGAGGGTGGAAGCAATGAGGGAGGATCTAAAGATTCTGGAGGGGTGGTTGGAAACCTGGCAGCTGAAATTCAATGCCAAAAAGTGTACAGTAATGCACGTGGGGCATAATAACCTGCAAGTCACTTACACACTGGGGGTACTAAGGCAACTGAACAGGAGAGGGATCTGGGGATTATAATTTCAGACAACCTTAAGGTGGGGAACCAAGGCAGTGGGCAAAGTGAACAGAATGCTGGCATGGATAGGGAGGGGTATAACAAGCAGAAAGAGGGAGGTGCTGATGCCCCTTTACAAATCCATGGTGAGGCCTCACCTGGAGTATGGGTTCCAGTTCTGGAGACCTCACCTACACAAGGACAGACTGGACCGAAAGGGTTCGGGGAACATTCACTGGAAATACCACAAACAGCTTAATCTGATTCAGTCTCACTGGACATTCATCTGTATGGGGGGAGGGCAGCTGCAAAGTGGGGTGCTAGCTACACACTCAAGCAGACTTGAGAGACTGTGCGGCCTGTATCTGCTGGCAAGTAGTAAGTAAGAAGGACAACCAAGATGGTGCACAGTATGCATGGGAAGCCCGATGAGGAGAGGTGGAGGGAGTTGGATATGTACCCACTGGAGACTAGAAGGGGGGGGGGGACAAATAGAAATGTTTAAGTATGTGAAGGGGATTAATAAGGTAAGGGGGAGCTTATTTACAAGAAAAGTAAGCGCTAAAACAAGGGGTCATAGTCTTAAGATTAGGTTGAGGAAGGTTTAGGGGCAAGGTGAGGGGGTGTTACTTCACTGAGAGGGTGGTGGAGTCTTGGAACAGTCTGCCTAAAGAGGCAGTGGGGGCCAAAACGGTGGATAAATTAGACAGCGCATGGGACAAACACAAGAAGTTGACCAGTGGGCAGAGTGAGAGATCCCTAGACAAAAAGGATAAGTGTGGGGGGGGGGGGTAAGGGGCAGACTCAATGGGCCAAAAGGGTCCTTTTCTGCTGACATATTTCTATGATTTCTATGTAACTGTATGTTTTTTTTTGTACTCTGGTCATCCATGAAAATGGGTCCTCAGCCCATGGACCTACCAGATTAAATAGACAAATCAAATCAAATCAGATGCCAGAAGCTGCTGCCCTGGTAGAAGAATCAGAGACATCATAAGCTAAACACAGCAAATGTTTGCCAATCTCAGCACCAGCAGATAATGTTTTAAGCAAATCAGTCTTGGCAAAGCCTTCAGGCAAAGCTTGGGAGGCAGTACGAGCAGCTTTCCACAAGCTGTTCTGATATATGATCATGTGGGCCTGGTAGTTTACAATCCTATGGCCTAGTGATTCAGAGGCATAACTACGCTTATCCGTAACATCCTGCATCCTAGATTCCTTATCTGGAGGCAAATAACTCATATCTAGGAGCTCTAGAACCATCATGAGCAGCCATGGGTCAGTTTCAGACTAGCTGGAACAATAAGTCTTAGCAGATGGTGCAGGATACTGCTTATCAGCCTTTCTAGTCACTGTAGGCAGTGAGTTTGGTCTGTATAATGCAGCAAAATTAGCATCCTCTAATGCAGAAAATACAAGTGGAATGATAATGGAGGGGGAGCAGGGCACCTCCGAAAATTCCATGAGATTCCTTTTAGTGGAACCTTCTTCTTACTCACCAAAGCCCAAGGCAGACTGCGTTTGCTGCATCATGTCTTGGAAAGATGGGTCCTCATGAGGAGATCTCAAGGTATAAACCACAGAGTCCTCACTACAGGACAAGTGAGTAGAACTAGAGTAAGGAGGGACCCTCTACAAATTGTTCTCCCTCATATTTCTCCTGTAAATTCATTAGGTCAAGATTATATTCCATTTTGTCATTAGCATGAGTGACAATGGGAGCCACAGAATGGAATGGCAATGGCTAGTGATGGCAGAGAGGCAGAAATCTATGGCATGCTAGTGGAATCCATCAACAGAGGCTGAGCATCAGAAGGCCCCATCAGTGAAATGACTGTCTGCAATGGCAAACCCTGGCAGAATGCATTGAATCATTTCAGAGAACAATGCCAGCACAGCCTGGGAGTCCACAACTCCCTGAAAAGGGGCCAGGACTCCCTACATACATCGATGAGCCTTGGCCCGATGATGATGATGACGACAGCAGTGCCTAAGCCAAGCCTTGATCTTGGTGTCTCAATGACGGTCAGTGGGCTGTAGTTGACGCTGCCAAAGTGGTCATCGACAAGGACATACCTTTTCTCAGTGGTGACCGAGATCTCTCCAGTGAAGTTGACGTGTCCTTTTCTTTGTGTCTGTGCTTATGACTGGATGAGGAGGCCTGAGATGATGACTGCTCCTTGTCCTTCTTTAGACTTCAATGGCAGCTTCTCGGCCAACGGTGACAGAGAAACAGATTTTGAGCCCTTTTCCTTCTCCTGTGCTGTCAATCCCTTTAATACAAGGACATTTTTTTTGAGCTTTCTTATAGTGTTGCCTTGTAGCCTGGCTGAAGTGCTGGCAAATCTCACAAGTTCTCATGTAGTGAGACAGGTCCAGACAGCACACACAAACCATATGTGTGTCGTCTTTGTAAATTTTACATCTGCACTTACAATATCAAAACAAAAGCTCTTTCGACTTTTTTGGCATACAGGGACGACAGAAGTAAGCTAAATAAAAGCAAAATAACAAATGGCATTGGTTAAGTTGACAGCGTTTCCTTCAGCAGGTCCAACGAGGATGGTCGATGGTGGGAGAAAGAACTGAGGAGTGATGGACTGATGGGGCTGTCCACATTATATACATGTAGATGCTGTATGTCACTGTGGACAGCTCCCAGTTAGCAAAAAATTTCCGAGAGGTCCAGACACTGACTGCTTATAGTACCAAAGGTGTGGCCTAATGGAAAAGATATCCTCGATGAAGATCTGGAGATGAAAAAAATAGATAGACCCTAAGCCCCTTTTCCTGATGAAGCCTTAAAGCAGCAGTGCAATGAATAAAAGTTATACCAAAATGCTAATTTATTGCTATAGTTATGAAAAATATTGGCAAAACTGCTGATTAGGGTTTTCCGGATGCTTTCTATGCTGTGTACTGCACATTTGCATTTTTGTCTGGATTCTTACCCTCCCGGGGTCCTCAATATTATTTCTATGCAAAAATAGGCAGGTATCTTTTTTTCTTGAGAAATAATTACATTAAAACGTTCATAGAATTCTTAAATGACAATGAAAATGGAAAATGTAACCACCAAAATAAACTGTAAGACATCTGGCATCAATTAGGAAGAAAAAAAAAGGTGGTGTCAAATTTTAGCCCATTTTCGTTGCACTGCTGCTGCTTTAAACAGGCAAAACACTGGTGGTGGGATATTCAGACTGTGCCAGGCTGTGGCACCTGGGTGCAGCACAACTGGGATGTGCCAGGGCGCTGATAGGGTGATATTCAATGGTGCTGCGCCATGGCTCAGCACCGCTGAATATTGCTCTGTGGCCACCCACAATGTGCATGGCGCAGTGGCACTGCACCAGCACAAGTGGCCAGAGAGGGGCAGGAGGATGTGCTAGCACAAGTGCCATTGCGCTAGGCGCATCAACTGTGATATTCAAAGGTTCACATGCAAATAGGGCCATAATGCATCAGGGCAAATGGGGCCATTTGCATGTAATTATGGCCCCATTTGCATGCAGGTCGCTATCGCTGGTTACGTCAGACCAGATTGTACTACACAGTCTGGAACTGGTGTAGTACAGCATTTGAGTCTGTATGCCCATTGGCCCATGCTGTGGACCAATGGGCGTACAACTGTACTGTACGCAGTCAGTCGGCGGGCGGCTTGCTGGTGAGCTGCCGTCCGCCGCTGACCGGTGGTGGCAGGGCTCAGTGGGAGGGTGGGAAGGGGGTACCACTGGACCGCCAGGGATGGGATCTAATCTATTTTTAGACTTCTGCCCGCGATCGGGCTGCAAGCGGTCCACTGGACCACCAGGGATATAGGAGTTAATAATTTTATACTTCTGCCCGTGATCAGGCTGCGAGTGGTCCACTGGACCACCAGGGATAGAGGAGTTTATAATTTCATACTTATGCCCTCGATCGGGCATGGGGGGGCGCTACCCGACGGAGGTTGCCGCCGGAGCTCAGGTGGCCATCCACAGCTGCCAGCTGCCATGTTGCGCCCTGCAATACAGCAGCTCACCTGTGGATGGCCGGCTGTTGTTCCTTTATTTTTTGGAACAACTCTATGTGGCGCATGAAGGGGTTGCGCCTGCATGGGCTCTGCTCATCCTGGGCTGAATATCGAGATGTGTGGGGTTATGTATGGGCACGCCCCCCCCCCACTTGCGCCACAAACATTACTGATGCACCCCGACACATCGGGATTTGTGCCATGCACTTTCCCCTTCTGAATATCACGCCGGGGCACATCAGTGGGCTGCGCATGGTGCAACTGTGTTGTGCCATGTGCAGCTCTTCTGAATATCCCACCCTGGGTGTTGTTTTGTTGGCCAGCATTAAAATAAAAAAGTGGACTACTCTCAAAACTAAATGAGAATGTGGCGTGGATGTCAATATTTTGTGGTTTCATGCTGTCACTCCCCACAATTTGCATTTGTTATCATTCCCTGCATGGTACCCTTACTGTTACTTCCTGCATGCTGCTCTTCCTGTTACTCCCTGCATACTGCTCTTGCTGTCACTCCAAGCATGCAGCTCTTCCAGTCACTCCCTAAATACTGCTCTTCTTGTCACTTTCAGCATGCTGCTCTTGCTGTCACTCCAAGCATGTAGCTCTTCCAGTCACTCCCTACATGCTGCTGTTGCAGACGCTCCCTGCAAACTTCTCATGCTGTCACTCCTTGTATGCCACTCTTCCTGTTGCTCCTGTCATGCTGCTGTTGCTGTCACTACCTGCATGTTACTTTTTCTGTCACTCCCCTATGCTGCTCTTGCTCTTGTATCTTGCATGCTGCTCTTGCTATCACTCCCTGCACCTTCACTAGAAAGTACAGAACTCAACTACATGCAGTCCAAAAAGATGTCCACAGACTATTACAATTTGGTGCAAATCACCATTTTATTTGGTAAAATGCTCAGATCCAGACATTGCAAAGACTCGCAACGGCTCCTCCATGCACCAGAACATGTTCTGGTACAGTTGGCATTATTTATTTATTTATTAAATTTTGGTGATCAGGTAAGCCCAATGAGCCCCGGAGGTCCCTTTTTCAGGGGCAACTCGGGATTACATAGTGAAAGAGAACAATACAGTGAGACAGTGTTATTTCAGGTTACAGTTATAACAATAACACATTTATAATGGCAATTATTGCAGGGTAGGCAGCCAGTGGAGCACCTGAAATCACAACCGCAAAGCATGCACAGTTCCTTGCAGTGACTGTCATTCCCTGCAAGCCTCTTATGCTGTCACTCCCTGCATGCCACTCTTGCCATCACTCCCTATAAGCTTCTCATACTATACTGTCACTCGTGCATGCTTTATTTTATATCCAACACCGTGTTGTACTTATTTTATCTCAGTTGCTTCTCTCCTTCTAAGCATTTATTCCTTGTAAATTTATTGCTTAACTTATTCACCTTCTCTTATTATACATTTTTTTTTAACCTTTAGGCTGCCAACAGAATTAGAATGTATAGGAATTCTGGACTGATATATCAGTCCATGGCTCTGCAAGAGTTAATTTAAAATTTTCAGGTTGTTACCCGGTTTTCTCCCTGTTGTGCCCAGGACTCCATCACACAGTCGTGCATGCATGTGGAGGTGCACACGCACCCTGTGAAGCTGGCTCAACCCCTTCTGTGCCTCCCCTGGTGATCGCCGAGCTCCCCATAACCCAAACTGCCATCCGTCCTCCACTGAGTGGCAGTCAAGGGCTCGGGGAAACTCCACATTCCTCCCCAGGAAAGGATAGCCACCTCCTGGCAGCTCAATCCCACTCCTCCCCCTCCCCCCACCGACCCTTGACAATCCGGGCTTGTTCCCGAACCCGGGTCGCCAGCATGGCACGGAGTGTGTCATCCAGCACCTCAACCCTCAACGCCATCGGGCCGGCCATCTTATTGTACATTTCGTGTAATTAATTCTAGGTCCCTCTTGAAAAGGGACACTTTGTCTCAGTAAGCCTACCCAGTTACCAAAATCCAATCAAACAAATAAGTGCTGCTCATGCTGTCACTCTGCAAGCTGATCTTGCTGACATTCCATGCATGCTGTTAGTCCCTACATGCTTCTCATGCTTTCACTCCCTGCAGGGTACTCATGCAGTCACTCCCTTTCTGTAACTCCCTCATTCCCATGCAGTCACTCCTTACAAACTTCTCATGTTGACCTTCCGGCATACCTATGCTGTCACTCCCTGAATGCTGCTCTTCTGTCACTCCTTGCATAATGCTCTTCCTATTATTCCCTGCATGCTGCTCTAACTGTAACTACCTGTATGCTGCTGTTGCTGTCCCACCCTGCATGCTGCTAATGCTGACCCTCTCTACAAACACAGAAACATAGAAATTGTCGGCAGATAAGGACCACCTGGCCCATCTAATCTGCCCGTAAACCCTTGTACTGGATTACTGCTTCCGGCCCACCTGCTGCTGTACCTCTATGGTTCCCCTATGCCTGTCCCAAGCTTGAATCCATCCACAGTGCTGGCTCCCACCACCGCCTGAGGTAGACCATTCCATGTGTCCATCACCCTTCTCTGTGAAGAACTTCCTCACATTCCCTCTTAACCTCTCACCTTCCAATTTCATGTCATGCCCACTCATTCTTGTGCTCCTCCTGTACTGAAAAATGTCCCCCCCCCCGCACCTTGTTTATACCCTTGAGGTACCTGAATGTTTCTACCATGTCCCCTCTTTCCCTCCTCTCTTCCAGCGAGTAAATATTGAGGTCCCTAATCTCTCTTAAGTCTTGTGTTGCAAGCCCTGTACCATACCATACCATCTTAGCTGCCCTTCTCTGGACTGTCTCAAGCCTGTTAATGTCCTTACGAAGGAGTGGCCTCTACAACTGCACACAGTACTCCAAGTCAGGCCCGACCATGGTTTTATATAATGGCATCACTACCTCCCTCCTGCTGCTGGTGATACCCCAGCATGCCACTGGCCCTCTCAGTTGCCTTAGCACTCTGCTTTGACATTTTCAGGTCATCTGAAATAATAATCCCCAGGTCCTTTTTCCCTCCTTTGTGACCGTCAGCAACTCTCCCCCCTCCCCCCCCATCCTGTAGCTTTCCCCAGGGTTTCTGTGTCCCAGGTGCATCATTTTGCACGTGTCCCTCCTCATTTTCTTCACTCCTCTGGGGTATCCACTCTGTTACATTTGTCATCTGCAAGCAGGCAGACTGTTCCCTCCAGCCCTTCTGCTATGTCACTAATGAAGACACTGAACAGGACTGGCCCCAGGACCGATCCCTGAGGCACCCCACTGGTCACCCCCCTCTCCCCAGACTGCACCCCATTTATCACCACCCTCTGCCTCCGGTCTGTTAGCCAGTTTCTAACCCAGTTTACCATCCTGTCCCCCCATGCCCAGCCTACCCAGCTTGTTTATCAGCCTCCTATGTGAGACAGTGTCAAAGGCTTTGCTGAAGTCGTGGTAAGTGATATCTACTGCCCCACCCTGATTTACTTCCTTTGTCATGCAGTCTAAGAAATCAACCAGATTTGTCTAACATGACCCCTCCTCTGTGAATCCATGTTGATTTCTTTGACTGGGTGACCAAAGTAATAGACCAGGGAGGGGCTGTGGATATGGCCTACCTAGACTTTAGCAAGGCATTTGACACAGTCCCGCACAAAAGACTAATAATTAAGTTAGCCAGCCTGGGAGTGGGTTCCAGGGTGGTAGCCTGCGTAGCAAACTGGCTGCACAACAGGACACAGAAGGTAATAGTGAATGGAACACATTCCGAAGAAAGGGGGTTACTAATGGAGTACCTCAGGGCTCAGTACTGGGTCCAGTCCTCTTTAACATCTTTATAGGTGACATTGCAGAGGGTCTGGAGGGAAAGGTATGCCTCTTTGCAGATGACAAAAAGATCTGCAACAGAGCTGATACGCAAGGGGGGGTAGAAAGGATGAGAAGGGACTTGGCAAGGTTGGAGGAATGGTCAGACATATGGCAACTTAGATTCAATGCAAAGAAGTGCAAAGTAATGCACC
This sequence comes from Neoceratodus forsteri, assembly GCA_016271365.2. Taxonomy (NCBI): domain Eukaryota; kingdom Metazoa; phylum Chordata; order Ceratodontiformes; family Ceratodontidae; genus Neoceratodus; species Neoceratodus forsteri. The sequence goes on along the minus strand of CM028129.1, from coordinate 1,097,148,892 downwards.
TGGGAAACAAAAACCCAGGAGAAGAGTACACAATAGCAGGGGAGGTACTAACAACAACAACAACAATGGAAAGGGACTTGGGGGTAGTCATATCAGATGACCTAAAGGTGGGTAAGCAATGTGAGAAGTCTGTAAGGAGAGCCAGGGGGATACTGGGATGCATAGGACGGGGCATCACAAGTAGAAAAAGGGAAGTGTCTATCCCTCTGTATAGACAGTTGGTGAGACCCCATCTGGAATACTGTGTGCAGTTTTGGAGACCCCATCTACGCAAGGACATAGACAGGATGGAAGCAGTCCAGAGGAGGGCAACTAAAATGGTGCAGGGTCTGCATCAGAAACCATATAAAAGAGACAGAAAGCTTAATATGTATACCCTTGATGAAAGAAGGGACGGGGGACATGATAGAAACTTTTAAGTACCTCAAGGGAATCAACAAAGTCCAGGAGGGTAGCATCTTTCAGAAAAGAGATGTGTAAGAACAAGGGGTCACAATTTAAAGATGGGGGGACGCTCAGGGTAATGTGGGAACTTTTTCATGGAGAGTGGTGGATGCATGGAACCACCTTCCAGGGAGGTTGTTAGGTCTAAAACAGTGGGGAATTCAAACATGCATGGGACAGACATAAGGCAGTTGTAGTGGGGGTTGCAGAAAGTAGGCTGTTGGTTAACTAGAATCTGCAACTTATCTATAGGAAGGAAATGGGCAGACTGGGTGGGCCAAGTGGTCCTTATCTGCTGTCAAAGTCTATGTTTCCTGGGCACCAATGGCTTCTAGATGCCCCACTATCCTTTCTTTAAGCAATGTTTCCATGATCTTCCCCACTACTGAGGTAAGGCTGACCGGCCTGTAGTTCCCCACCTCCTCCCTGCTGCCAGATTTGTGTAGAGGGACCACATGCGCCCTCCTCCAATCCTCTGGTAACACCCCTATGCTGAATGACTCTGTGAACATGGCTGCCAGAGGTTCTGCTATCTTCCTTCTCAGTACTCTTACTGTCCTTGGGTGTACGCCATCTGGTCCCATCCCTTTGTCCACCTTCAATTTAGTGAGCTCCTGTAGGACTCTTTCCCCTGTGAATGGACTACTGTTCACCTTTTCACCCCCTTGGCAACTGCTGCACTGCTGTGGCCCTGTCCCTCCCCCTCTTCTGTGAATACTGAACAGAAATATTTATTCAGTATTTCTGCCTTTTCCATGTCATCTCCTTGCATTCCCCTCTCTCTCCCTTGCAATCCCCTCCTTGTTTTTCCTCCTTTCGCTGATGTACCAAAAGAATGTCTTGTCTCCTTTTTTTAACTGACTTTGCTAAACCTTCCTCAGTCTGTGCCTTTGCTCTCTGTACTGCATTTCCCGCTTCCCTTAGACACTCTAAGTACTGCTCCCTGTCCTCTTCCCTTTGGGTGTCCTTATATTTCCTGAACCCTTTCCGTTTTGCTCTGACCTTTACTACCGCCTCTCTCGAGAACCACAGTGGCTTTCTCCTTCTCTTGCCTTTGGATACAAATCTAATGCATTGGTTTGTTACTTCCAGTAAGGCTTCCTTTAGACACTTACACTGTTCTTCCACTCCCCCTCCTGCCCCCGCTCTCTAGGGTTCTTTTGATACCCCTCCCCATTTCAGCGAAGTCAGCATTTTTGAAATCCAAAACCTTTGTCCTAGTATGACTTGAGTGAGTCTCTGTCCCTATGCTGAACCACACAATGCTGTGATCGTTGGATCACAGTTGTCCTTCTACCAGGACATCTGCGATTCGATCCCCATGGTCATTACCCGGTCTCTGGTGGGATCAAGCACAAGCTGCCCGAGTCCAGCCTCCTGGACTGAATCAAGGATGCCTCTGCTTCTGGCTGAAGCAGATACACTGGTGTTCCAATCCACGTCTGGCATATATATACATTTTTTGCTACTTTTATTTCTGCTCCATTACCACGGTCCTATCTCAGGAGGGAGCCCTCAGCCCCATCCCGATCCCCTGGCATCTACCAGCTGGCGCTGACCCTTACCCCCCCCCACCTCGGCAGGGCCGGCAGGGTTCCCAAACCCCCGCTGGAGACTGAATCCAGTGAGGCCAGCGCTGTGGCTAGTGGGAGCGGGGCCTGCAAGGCACCCTCCGTCTTTCTCCCAGAGATGAGGCTTGCAATGCGGAGGGAGTGTGCACGCGTCTGCACGTCCTACTCCAGGCATCTGCCCCATCCCCTCCTTTTTTTCCATATACATTTTTTGCTCCTCAGGAGCCCTGGTAGGCAGCTGTGGCCCTCCGTATGGAGGGACTCTCTCTCCGATTTTGCTGCTCCCATGCTAGGTGGCCCCAGACATTCCCCTGTGGATTGCCCCCATGGTGGGGCCAGGGTAAGGTTGCCGGCTTCTCCCTTCCCCTGGAGACCCAGGCTCGATTTCCTGGTTTCCTCCCTTGCACCCCTCTCCGCCAACGCATACATCAGCTCGAGCTTCCCCACCTGTATCTCCCTCCAGCCATCGCTAGAGGGTGATGAGCAGGCAGGACAGCTATCCCTTCCTCCCCAAGAGAGAAGAGCAGTCCTCCAAATGCTGAATCCTCTCTCACCCCTGCCGACCCCAAGCTCGTTCCCGAACCCAGGTCACCGGTGAGGCGTCCGGCACCTCAACCCTCAGCACCACCAGGTTGGCTCTCCTCCCCCTTTCTGCAGCATCGGCGCACTGCTCCTCAGCCTCTGCTAGGGGCCAGTCGAGCACTGAGCACTGGCGCCCCCTCCCGGGAGAAAAGAGCAGTCCCTTGGATGCTCGAACCTTCTCTTCCCCTACCAACCCCTGGTGGCCCATGCTCGTTCCCAAACACAGGTCACCAGCATAGGACAGGTAAGGCATCCAGTGCTTCAGCCCTCAGTGCCACCGGGCCAGATGTCTGGCATATTGAAATCCCCCATCAGCAGAATTTCATCTTTCATTGCTAGCTCGTGTATTTCCTCCACTAGCTCCCAGTCCAGTTCCTCTCCCTGTCCTGGAGGCTTGTATATCACCCCTGTGCATACTGCTGTGCCATTTCCAGGTTGAAGAATAACCCACAATGCCTCGGCCTCCCCCTGCCTACCCAGTATCTGTGTTGCCATTATACCCTCTCTGTGATACAGGGCTACTCTCCCTCCCTATCCCTCCTGAACAGAACATATCCTGGTACATTTGTTTCTCACACATGATTAGCTGTGTACCAGGTTTCTGTTATTGCTACTATGTCCAGGTCTCCTTCAGTTATTAAGGCCTCCATGTCTGGGACTTTATTTCCCAGGCTGCATGCATTTGTCACCATGACCTTCCAAGTTTTACTGCCTGACCCCTCCCTCTCTCTCTCTCTTCCTGTTTTTGATTCCCTGCATATTCCCACCTTACCTGATATTTTTCTCTTGTGTTCCCGATTCCTTTCCTACTGCCTTTCTGCCTGACCCCAATGACCTTGATATCAAATCCTCTTCCTGCTCCATTGTTCTGCCTTCTCTACCATGTGGGGGTGGGCTGCCTGCGTATCCCTGCTCCTGTTGCTCTCCCCCCTAGCTAGTAGTTTAAACACTCATCAGCAAAGCATTTAAACTGCCCATTGAGGACTGCCTTCCCCTTGCTGGACAGATGCAGCCTGTCCCCAGTCCCAGTCCCCAATGAAGCCATACCCCTTCTCGCTGTACCAGCCTTTCAACCATGTGTTGAAGTTACTAATGCAGAGATCCCCCCCCCCCACCGTGGACTGGCAGCACCTCCAAAAATGTCATGGAGCTTGCTACCTTCCCCAGGCACCCTCCCAACACAGTACAGTCCTCCTTCACCTGCTCCAAGCATGCCTTATTCTTGGATAGGTAATTTGTCCCCAAGTGGATGACGACCTTCAACCCTCCCATTCTTGCCACAGCGTCAGCGATCCTCTGGATGTGCTCCCCCTCCTTCCGAGTTGTGCCTCCTGGAAGGCACTTTACCTCCCTTTCCTCTCTACTGTCTGTGCCCAGATCCATTCCCAGGGCAATTGAGTCCCCCAACAGGGGTAACTTCTTCTTCCTATGGGGTTCTCTTCCTCCCATCACTGGGTCTCCCCCCTAGAGGACCCTCACCTCCTCCCTGGTTCCAGCCTCAGGTTCCTTTGCAGGGCTGTCCCGTTCCTCCAACACTGTGTAGGGGTTCATGAGCTGGACTGGATGGGGGATGTGTCTCTGCCCCCCTCCCCTGAACCTTCCTGAGCCCACCGTAGTCCATCCTACCATCTGCCTGGGTAGCCACTGTGGCACTGGCTGGGAACCTGGTGCGATGAAGGTCCCCAGTATTCCTGCCAGCTTGGCTCGGAGACTGGCAACCTCCACCCTCAGCCCAGAGAGGTGCCTGCAAATGGGGCAGCACCGCAGTAACCATAATGTTCTTCTGAAGACTGCTGCACCATAGCCAGAGCACTGCATCATCTTGCACTTGCTGATATTCCCCCCAACCCTTTTTTCCCTTCTCTCCCTGTCTTTCTCTCCTTCTTTAGTGACTTCCTCTTGTATTTGCCCTTGTGGACCTAGTTGCTAGCTACACCCTTTGTAATTCTGCCTAGATATACCAGCTAGACTATTGCATGTACTGTGGCCTAACTGTACCTGTGTCTTTAACTAGGCATGGCTTGGCCTTCCACTGAAAGCAGAGCACCCGGGGTGGTTGGGGAACGGGTGGGGGGGGGTTGTACCTTTGGTACTCTGTGTCTACAAAAAAACAGTCAGGTAAAAAAAGACTTTGTTCTGTAAACTACAGAGCAAAAACACAGCTCTAAGTTTAAGGCCCTTAAACTCACTCCGTGCATGATGCTTTTGCTGTCCTTCCCTGCAAGCTATTCATGCATCACTCCCTGCATACTGCTCCTGCTGTCATTTCTTGCATGCTGCTCTTGCTGTCACTCCCTGCAAGCTGCTCTTGCTGTCATTCCCCACACAGTGCTCTTATTGTCACTACCAGCATGCTGGACTTGCTGTCATTTTTGCATGCTGCTCTTGCTGTCACCCCCCCAGCTGTTCGTGCTGTAACTCCCACAACTGCTCTTGCTGACACTCCCCAAATGCTGCTCCTGCTGCCATTCTCTGCATGCTTCTTATGCTGTTACTTCTTGCATGCTACCCAGGCTGTCACTTCCTGCATGTTGCTCATGCTACCACTCCCCACATGCTGCTCTTGCTGTCATTCTCTGCACATTACCACTTCCTGTGTGCTGCTCATGCTGGCACTCCTGGCAAGATGCTCTTGATGTCACTCTTTGCATGTTGCTTCTCCCTGCATGCTGCTCATTCTTTCACTCCCTGCATGCTGCTCATGCTGTTACTACCATCACGCTTCTCTTGCTGTCACTCCCCCAATGCTTCTCTTGCTGTGACTCCCCACATACTGCTCATGCTATCACTGTTGGTAAGCTGCTCTTGCTGTTGCACTCTGCATGCTGTTCTTGCTGTAACTCCTGCAAGGTGATTTTGCAGACACTCCCCAAATGCTGCTCAAGCTGAACAATCCCTGCATGCTGCTTATGCTGTTACTCCCTGCGTGGTGCCTATGCTGTCACTCCCTACTGCTCATGCCATCATTCCTTGCATTCTTCTCTTGCTGTCACTCCTGGCAAGATGCTCTTGCTTTGACTCTCTATACACTGCCACTCCCTATATGCCGCTCATAATGTCATTCAGAGCAAGCTGGTGCAGTTGTCATTCTTAAATACTGCTCTTGCAGTCATTCAGTGCATGCTGCCACTCTGTGCATGCTGATCATGCTGTCACTCCCAGTAAGATGCTCTTGCTGTCACTCTCTGCACGCTGCAACTCCTTGCATGCTGCTCATGCTGTCACCCCCCACATGTTGCTCTTGCTGCAACTTCCCTCATACTGCTCATGCTGTCACTCCCTGCATGCTGCACATGCTGTCACTCCATGAATGCTTCTCTGTCACTTCTGGTAAGCTGCTCTTGCTGTCACTCACTGCATGCTGTTCATCCTGTCACTTCCTGCAAGCTGTTCATACTGTCACACCCTGTATTCTGCTCCTGCTGTCATGCCCAGCATGCTGCTCTTGTTGTGATTTCTTGCATGCTACTCTTGCTGTCTCAACCCACAAGCTGATCTTGCTGTCACTTGTTACATGTTGTTCTTGCTGTCATTCTCCACATGCTGCCAATACTGTAACTCCCCACATCCTTCTCTGTCATGCCTGACAAGCTACTCATGCTCTCGCTCCATGCACCCTTCTCATGCTGTTATTTATGCACACACACGCTGCTCCACCTGTCACTCCCTGCATGCTGCTCTTATTAGATCATGTCCACTGCTGCTGCTTCGATCAACAAATGGGTACGTTTATGTTTCAGGTATTTACGTACAACGAAACTACCAAAATAATTTTAGTGTTAGAAACTGTAGGGAAATTCTTCCCTCCAAAAATGAACACAGTTATTTTTGCTACTGAGCATTTAACAAAAAAAAAAAAAAAGAATCTGAAGTAAATAATTAAAATCAAAGAAGCAGCAGAGCCAGAAGTCACACTGCTGAGAAGCAAGGGACGGGACATCTCCCCAAACTAGGTACAAGCTGGTGTGGGAAATCACAGAACTAGGTGTGTTACAGTAAAGAAGTAGAATGGTATACTGTGGCATGATCAGCTGATAGTGTAAAACAGTCTAGATTTCTGCTATCAATGATATCCACAAAACATGGTATACCAAGACAATGCTGAAATCCACACAGACAAGGACTGCCCATTGGTGCAGGGATAGCCTTAATCTCTTGTTATACTGGAGTTAACTCAAGCAAGACTTGAGTATGGTGGGTTGCCGGAGGAATGATGCTTAAGCATCCCAGAGATGGCTCTCCGCCATCAGAGTGTGAGGAATGTGTGCCTTCAGTGAGAACACTGCCTTATAGAGGCTAGGGACAACTACAGCAGGGACCATCAGAAGAGTGAAGGGATGCCCCCAGATGCTGGCATGGGCACATGTTGGTGCATGGCTGCCACTACACTGCTGGCATCCCTGTGGAAGAAAACCCTGGTCCCTCACAGAGCAATGCCACTCCCCAACATCCCCATGCACTAAAAACATAGCACTCCACCTAACATTGTGATGGTCCTAGGCAAGTAGGTGGTCAGCCCAATTCCAAGAGAATGTAGGTGATAGAGCGGAGAGGGGCGCTGTCAGGAGGGAGCCAACTAGGGTACAGAGAAAAAAAACTTGATTAAAACCAAAAAAGATGGGCAAAAATGTTCTCCTCTTGAGTATTGAAATCAACCAAAATGAAAACAGATTCAATGGTTTGTTGATTTGTTTTCACATAGCAAATAAAGGAATGTGTTGAAATTAAAGGAATTTGGATAATTTGTAATTTGATGGGGTATATCCTATCTTTTGCCGTATCTAAAAAATGTAGCTACACTATTTTTCACATGCTCACTACTCAATTCAATTCTGTTTATTTACTGGGTAAGCACACTGGGTAAAAGCCCATTTTCAGGAGTGGCCAGGAGCTCCTGAAGTACTGCTGGTTTTCATTTCAGGTCTGCAGCTACTGCCATACTGTATATCCTCCATTGGACTGGGCCTAGTTGTATCAGCAATCCTGTATGTTCTAACCTGACTGACTAACCAGACCACCTCAGGCTTGTCTCCCTGGGTGGCATTCCCCTCCTTGTAGCCCAGCTGCATTCTACTCAGAATGGAATGAACAGGATTCACATCAAGCAGTCAGCATTAGAGGAACAGTGGACTTTCTGGCACATTGTCCATCACGGGCAGTCACTGCTTGGACCATCATGCTGTGGCCAATCAGAGGAAATGTTTTACTGTTTGTAGGTTACTCTCCCTGCTCCTGTGTCTGCTCACTGCCATCCTAGAATAGGGACGCAAGGCAAAGTGTGGTCACTCGTGCCACCAAAGGCACCTCAACAGGGCCAACAAACCCTCTGTTGTCACATCACCTTAGGAGCAATACTTACTAGCCCATCCACTCCCAGGACAAGAGTGTCCCCATGAAAACACAGAGGCCTCCCCCCTGACCTTTGCTCCGGTCATCCCAGACTCAGGGCATGAACCTGGGTTGCCAGCATGTCAGACCCAACAGCTTGACCCTACTGAGTTGACTCCTACCCTTTTATTATTATTAGAAAACACTGGCTGGGAGTGTAGCATTCAAACTGGCTAACATGCATTCTTAAAGGTTACGTTAAAAAGCAGGAAACCATTATGCATGACAAAACAGTTGTAATTCATAAAACATTCAATTAAAAAAATCTAAACTTTTTCATGTAGTTATATCATTAAGGCACTTCAGGGGTTGGGTTGCCATCTAGTGAAGCCATAATGGAGGACAGGATGTTGGGTTACAGTCATGTAATCCAATGCCCTGTGTTTCAAACAGTTGTGTGCCATGTGGACGAAGGGCATAAACAATACTTACAGTAACCCACCCACCAGAGTCACCTTTCCACTATTATAAGCACATTAAGATGCTTTAGCTCTTTTAAAGCTAAAAAAAGAAATGAAAAATTAAATGTCAGCTCTTCAACACAGCATGCAACGGTAGAGCACACAAAGCTTATGTGAATATCATGTAGTATCCACCTAGGTCTCAGCCAGTCAGAAGGGTGGCTCTCTAGATTCAAGTTTACACAGTAAATAAGTAAGCAATAACCCAAGACAGAGTGTGCAGTTACTGGGGATTAATCAACGGCCAAGTGTCCTCACAGTGCCTGGGGTGTTGATTAATCCTCAATAACCGCACACCCTGGAGTGGGTTATTGCGCTTATAAATTGGGGTGTCATGACAGGTGAAAAAAGTACGAAGAAACCATGATTAATTGATGAAAATATAGGAACTTTTTTATGTGTTCTGCCACCAGCAGAACTACTGTACTGCTGACACTGTTGAATTGAGGTATAGATCTTCTGATGGCTTTCTGACCAGGGAGAACACAATACACTTTTGCAGGCTACACACATACACAACATTAAATGTAGCACAGGAATAATGCAGTAACATGATCTTTCATATAGCAATTTCTGCTGCCGTTACCCTGACTGCTTGATGCTGTCTCTCTCTCGCTCTGCGGATGCAGCGAGTCTCTCTCCCTCCCCACATGGTTAAGCAAGACTGCCGGAGGGAATGCACACTCGGACACATACAGTGAAACAGAGAGAGACAGAGAGAGAGACACACACACACACACACAGATATGCCCACAGCATTGCACAAACTTCATTCTCAACTGTGTATCTCCGTGTCTGTCTTTCTTTCCTGGCTTACTACTGTGGTGTCACGGAGCAATCTATTTCTCCTCCGCTATACATTTTGGGACAGTCATTGCATAAAAAAAATATGCTCCCTGTGGAGGTTTTGTGTGGGAAGCAACAATGCAGACACAGAGAGTTTCAACTTTAGAACACACTAGCAGGGTAGTGTGAATTTTATTTAAAAAAATGTTCTCTAAAGCTTTGCATAAAGCAAATTTCCAGAAAAATAACAAACAAAATAATGCACTCAAAATAAATTTAAAGAAAGCTATTCAGCTTCAACACAACCCTCAACCTTGGTTGTGTTGCCACAGAGTGAAAAATGACAGTTTCCAACATCAGTGTCTCCACTATCTTCTGTGCTACAGATATGCAGTACTTTCCCTACTGCTACCTAAGACTCATCTGCTTAACAAAACATTCAGAGGGATTATATACAAGTTACTTGTGATGTCACACAGTCAGCTGATCCGCCCCTATTCTAATAACATCAACATTTCCCTTCTAATACATTAAGTTGGGGGATCAGACAGGCGAAAGCATACAAAAGCATTATATGGCTATCATCAGTTCTTTTATATTCCCCACAGTGCTATAGATTGGGATTTATAGCCAAAATATCATTAATTTGATCTCTGGGAACCATGACTACGTCCCCTGGACAGTATTATGGACTGCTCATGACCTCTTTCTAGGACTCAAATTAGCATCCATCTGGTCCCGATTTCCCCTCAGGTGCAGTCCCATTTCAAATCATCTGCAGGTAAGCAGCAACAAACAGTACCAGAATGTTTTTAATTGTTTTAATTCAAAGGACACTGTTTCAAAAAACCTGCAGCTCTTTTTGTGTCTGTAAGCTTTTATCTCTTGAACACAGTGTGAGAGGACCTTGTATTCATATACTTGCTAACAGCAAGTTTATTTCATGTGGGCCTAACCAGAACACACTCATTTGTTTCCCCCAAATTCAGCCATGCTATGAATGCCTTAGGAGCTCATTTTAAGAGCTCTTTTTGTGGAGCCTAACTCCTTGTTCCCCCAAGAGAGTTGTGTCTGCTTGCACACTTGCAGGAACTTGCAAAAGTGAACGGCTGTGCAGAACATGAAGGAGTGAGCACTTCTTTATTTACCTTTTATTATCTGAGCATTTTCTAACATATTTAGTCCTCTTTTAAAACCCATGTGCTGCCTGTAGAGCTTCTACATTAAATCCTGCACACTTGCTGGCATACATGCTAACCAACAGCTGTGAGGTGCATACAGGAAAGGGGGGGGGGCTCTTGTCCTAGGATTTGCTTTACCCCATGTCCCAGTTCTTTTTAGGAGCTGAACCTTCCTGCTCCTTAAAATACAACAACAGACATTGTAATTTTAAGGCAGCCCTATCTATATAGGCATCCCTGTATACCAGGATCTTTTTATAATATCATTACCTCTACACAGAGGAGTTTACAAAGATGGAATCTAAGTTCCACAACGGAGCTTTTAATGCACCAACCACAAAAACGCATTGCCAAGGACAGGGAAAAGGATATACATAGCGGGGAAAGAATAGCTTTAAGAAATTACGCTGGGAGGCCACCCCCCTCGAAATGGGAAAAAGTGAAAAAGGGCAAGGGAGACCCATAGCAAAGTAAGATAAGCTATTGTAGTAGACTTAAAGATGGGTTTAAGAGGAGTAGTCCTGGCAAAAGCTTCCTATTTATAGGGAGGGGCAACTCCGCCACACATCCATGGCTGCTGCTAGTCATATACTCTAGCAGCTCTCTCCTCTCTACTCCCTGATCTTTGTGTTTACCTCAGTACCTGCACTGTGCTACTGCAGATTGCTGACACTATCTCTGGACACTGGTGTGCAAGGAGCTGGGTCTCACAGCACAGACAGCTCGGGAAGGTCAGTGTAGTTCTAGTACAGTTCATGTCACTTACCTTAGAAATTGACATGCCGCATAGCACCTGCTCCTGTTTGCCTATCTCCACAAAGTCTGTCTTCATGAAAACCAGCACACTACGTGGGGAAGACAAAACAGTCACAAAGGAGAACTCCTCGCAGCAGAGATAGTCGGAACCGGAGGTCGCTTTGGGGAGGGAATGCCATGCCTGGCTGTCACTGTTACTCCTGATCTTAGTGAGTGGAAGGAGCAGAACCACACAGACGGTACCCAGAGATTCCAAGGGTGAAGGATTACAGTGCTGCACAGAGATGGAGCAGTTCACAGCTTCTTAACAGGACTCTGACCCACTGTCACTACACTGCGTTCCCTCACTCGCCTTTAGTGCTGATGATGGTCAGTGAAGATCATGGCAACTGCAGGTCACTGTTGGGGAGGGCACCCATGCCTGGCTGTTACTGTCACTCCCGCTCTATGTGAGTGCAGGAAGCGGAGCCAATATAGTAACACTGGGGTACAGTACACTGGTACAGTGGTACAGTGAGTGGCACCTTACCTGGAGACTGGCAGAGTGGTGGGGGGTAGGCATGTGGTGCTACCACGCGGGTAACAGTAAAGAGACAGAGAAAACAGTATAGCATGTTTCAACAGTGGAGGAAGTCTCTGTGCACTGTACTACATACAGTACATTATAACATACGAACATACGAAATTTGCCAGCAGATAAAGGCCTAGAGGTCTATGAAGTCTGCTCGAATGTGCAGATAGCATCCCTTATTCTGCAGCTGCCCCTCCCTTCCACCCTTCCCCTTGTCCTGTCTCATCCTCGTTTGAAGCAGTCCACTGTTCTACTGCATACCACTTCAGCAGGTAACACATTCCACCCAGCCACCACCCTCTCTGTAAAAAAGTGTCTCATCTCCCTCCTGAACCTTCCTCGCTCCAGTCTCATATCATGGCCCCTGGTGGCCCTCCCCTCCCTTACTCTGAACAGCCCCTCTGTACCTGTCTTGTTTATTCCTTTCATGTATTTAGAGGTTTCAATCATGTCACCCCTGTCTCTCCTCTCCTCCAGTGAGTACATGTTCAACTCCTTCAACCTCCTCTCGTATGATAAGTCCCCCAGCTCCTTGATCATCTTTGTCGCTCTGCGCTGCACCCCCTCCAGTAACTTAATGTCTCTCTTCAGATATGGACGCCAGTACTGCACGCAGTACTCCAGGTGTGGTCTAACTAATGACCTATACAGTGATAGAATCACCTCCTCCCTCCTCGAGGATATACCCCTTGCAATACAACCCAGCATTTTGTTGGCCTTTGCAGCTGTCTTCCTACATTGTGCCGAGTTGTTCATTGACCCTGTAATGAGCACACCCAGATCCTTCTCCTCCTCCTCCTCCTCCTCTGTCTGGGCTAGCTGCACTCCCCCTAGCTGGTAACTCCTCCTTGGGTTCTTCATCCCAAAATGCAGCACTCTGCACTTTTTGGCATTAAAGCCCAGTTGCCAGGTGTCTGACCAGGTTTCAAGCTTTGCCAGATCATCCTGCAACCCCTGCCATCCCCCTAGGTCATCCACCACCGCGCCTACCTTGGTATCATCAGCAAACAGACTGATCTTGCTCTTGATGTCCCATGATATGTCTGCAATGAATATCCCAAACAACACTGGTCCCAACACTGAGCCCTGTGGAACATCGCTCGTCACTGCCCTTGGGTGTGAGAGCTCCCCACCCACCACCACCCTCTGTTGCCTTCCCTGCAGCCAGTTTCCTACCCATCTCACCAGCTTTGCACCCGCCACTGTGCCTACTAACTTCCTTTCCAGCCTTCCATGTGGCACTGAGTCGAATGCCTTGCTGAAGTCCAGATACAGGACATCCACTGCATGGCCCCTGTCCAGTTGCCTAGTTACCCAGTCACAGAACTTGACCAGGTTGGTTTGGCAGGATCTGCCACATATGAAGCCACGCTGTCTGCTGTCCTGTAGTCCTTTGGCCTCTAGGAGGGCCACCAGCCTCTCCTTCAGGACAGTCTCCATTAGCTTACCCATGATGGATGTGAGGCTCACTGGTCTGTAGTTTCCCGGTTCATCCTTGGGGACACTCTTGTGGAGGGGCACCACATGAGCCACCCTCCAGTCCTGAGGTACACACCCCGAATGTAGTGAGGCATTAAATAGGTCTGCCAAAGGTCCTGCAGGACCTCTGCCAGCTCCTTCAGTACCCTGGGTGGATGCCATCTGGGCCTGGTGCCTTGTCCACCCTCAGTGCCTTCAAACCCTCTTGAACTCTGCTCTCCATGATTTCCCCATCTGTCACCACTTTCCCCTGCTTCTGCCATTTCTCCCACCTTGGGTGTCACCCCCCTCTTCTCTTTAGTAAATACTGAGCAGAAGTACTCATTTAGTGCTTCCGCCTTATCGCACCCTGCTTCCACCCAACCTCCCTCCTTCCTAATCCTTACTATGTGGTCCTTACAGCTCCTTTTCTCCCTGATGTACTTAAAGAAGTCCTTCTCCCCCTTCTAAATGCCTTGTGCCAGCCTGAGTTCCGTAGATGCTTTGGCTCCCCTTACTGCCCTTGTCACCTCAGATTCTGTCAAGTACTCCTCCCTGTCCTCCCCCCTCCCAGTTTTCTTGTACTTCCTAAAGGCAGCTCTTTTCCTCCTTACCTTTTCCATGACCTCCTTGCTCAACCAGATCGGTTTCTTAGCCCTAGACTTCTTGCTCTTGGCTTTGCAGCAGGTTTTGGTTGCCTCCACTATCCCCAGCTTTATGAGCTCCCACCTCTGGTTAGTGTCCATACTAGATTGAATTCTGGCCAGGTACCCTTTTACCACTTCCCCCATCCTCCCAAAGTCGGCCCTCCCGAAGTCCAGCACTATTGTGCCAGATTCCACTCCTTCCTTGCCCATATCCAATGTGAGCCATACTGAGCGGTGGTCACTCCCTGACAGCGGTTCCTCCACTGTAGTCCCCATTTGCCAGCACAGGGTCAAGGGTATTTCCTAACCTGGTTGGTTCACTGACCATTTGCAGCAGGAAGCAGTACCTGCTCCCTTCTGTTCCTGGTTGTTGGGGTGCTCCAGTCCACTCCTGGCATGTTGAAGTCCCCCACAATCACCACACTACCCTTCTCGCAGGTCCTCCTGATCTGTTCTGCTAGTTCCCTGTCTAACTTCTCCGTCTGAGATGGTGGCCTGTACACCACTCCCATTCTAAGAATCCTATTCTTGGAATCCTGGATTTGCATCCAAAGTGACTCATACTACCCTCCTCCCTTCCTCTCTTACACACTTCAGTCCTTCCTTCACATATAGTGCCACCCCCTCCTTTCCCAATCACCCTGTCCTCGAAATAACCTGCCCCTGGGTACAGACAGGTCCCAGTCATTGTATTGGGTGGCTCATGTTTCCATGATGGCTGCAATGTCCACCTCTCCTCTGCCATGAGAACCTGTAACTCTGCAGTTTTCTCCCAAGGCTCCTAGCATTAGGGTAACCACCTTCCACCCTTTCCTCCCCTCCCATCCTGCCCTCCTTTCCTAGCATCACCAACAGTACTTGCCATTTGTCCTTTGTCACTGTTATGGGGGTAAGCTCTATGGTTTCAACCTGTGGTCTCTGCATATCTCTTCCCCAACTGCCACCCCCACCCTAGTTTAAATTCCCAACTTCTTCTATGTACTCCTCCATCCTCTGTTTCAACACTTTCTTTCCTCCTCACTCAGGTGTAGTCTGTCCTTGGCATAGAGACTACTGTCCTCCCAGGTCCCTCCCACCCCCAACAGCCCATACCCTTTAGCACAACACCAGGTTCTTAGCCATCCGTTAAATTCCTCTATTCTCAGCTTTCTTGTTGTGCTTGCCTTTGGCATGGGAAGTATCTCTGAAAAGATTCTGATCTTCCTGCCCCTCACATAATTGTGCTAGTTCCTCAAACCTCCTCTGACTGTATCTACTGTCTTGTCAGCCAGGTCGTTTGTCCCAAGATGTATAATTAAATGAGGCTTGTCCCTACCCCTTCTAGCATATTTCAGAACAGACTGTCCCACCCTTTCCGCTGTAATTCCTGGCATGGCCTCCACCCAAATCGCGATATGCCTCTCCCCTTGCTACCCCACCTAACTCCTCTTAGTATGAGTCCCCAGCACTAAAAGTCCACCCCTCTTACTCCTGCTTGCTTCCATTCATCTCCTCTCTCATTTCCAGCTCTCTTCTCCTCCTGCACATTATTTCCCCTTTTACCCTGTTGCAATTCTCCCGAGAATTTCCCAGCTCCAGTTTGGTCCAGGCATTTATCAATTACTCTCTAATTTCATCATTTCCCTCCTCCACCTTCTAACTCTCTAGCAGTGCACAACTATTTTCTGAAGGCCCTTCACAAATGCCCACTCCCTCTCTCTTCATAGTAACTTGTTCTCTCCTTTTCACTCCATGACTTTTGCCACCTCTTGCCTCCCTCACAAGTCCCTATCTCCTCCTTCCATTTGTCTTTTGTCTCCTGACCTGGTTTCCCGGCAATTGTTCTTCCTGGCCTGAGCCCCTTTGTCTCTGCTTCTTCTTCTGACCCTCTCCTCACCACTGTTGGCTTAAATCGCCCTCCTCATCTCCCCTTCTTCCTCCCTCCAGTATTGGGCTAAACCCACCCCCAATCTTCCTTGCCTGTCTTAGTTCCTCCTGCAGACCCTCAATCTCCTTTCTAAGTTTTTCTATGTGGTTGCACACTAAACATCCTCCCACACTCCAGGCAATTTTTAGAAAGATTGGTGCACCGCAGTTGTTGCAGCCTACCACCCCACCCTACCCATTGCTGTCGCTGCTCACCCAGCGACCCCCCACCCTTCCAGATGCAGGATACCAAACACTTCCCCAAGTCTCCCTCTCCTCCTCTATCAGTGCAAAACATTTTCTTTATTTCCCTTACCTCCTTTGTTGTACACGTTTAGATATATTGAGCAACTGCTTTTTATATTCCTATCTTTCCTATCCACACTCAAAAAATGAAAATTACGTACCTACCGTAAATCTTGATCTTCTTGGACGAGTCTCCACCACTCATTCACACTAGTGGGATCTGCGCCGGAGGCACTAGGACCCATCGGGAGCAAACTTTTTGCTGGAGGGTCGGCACGAGAGATGGCGCCGCGATGCATGGCGCCGCGAGCGGTGGCTCACGCGGTAATGACTATCTCGGTGGCGACCCTCCACGCCTCAGTACCTTTTTACCAAGGAGGTGGTGCAGTTAACTAACGTAAAGAGTAAACCTAATCTACAAAACGGACATAAGATGGTCCGGACGCACCCGCGGTAAGAAGGGTCAGCAAAGAGTCTTCACGGCCTAAGGATCTGAGGGAGTGAAGACCAACACAACTGTGAGCTCGGGGATGGAGGGTGGCGTGTGTGAGTGAGTGGTAGACTCGTCAGAAGATCAAGAATTGTAGGCAATGTAATTTTCATATCTTCCTGACATAAGTCTCCACCACTCATTCAAACCAGTGGGAGAGTACCAAGCTGATAATCCCCAAAAGGCGGCAGGGGAGCTAGAGCTCACCGTCTAGGACAGAAGTCCATTAAGGATAGTTCTGCGAAGGCGGAATGGCGCCTGGCATGAACATCCAGTGCATAATGCTAGCAGTATGCACTGAGCTCCAGGTGGCGGCATTGCAGATATCTGCAATTGGAACATTGCGAATTTCCGCTAGGGATGCCGCGACCGCCCTAGTAGAGTGAGCGTACACTCTACCTTCCAATTTAACCTGTGCCATGGAATAGCAATGTCGAAGACATGCCACTAACCATGATGAGATGCATCTGATAGCGACAGGCTGACCCAGCCGGGTCTCGCTGAAGGAAACAAACAATTGCTGAGTCTTGCGAAAATTCTTGGTTCTATCTAAGTAGAACCGCAAGGCTCTCTTAACATCCAAGGAATGAAGAGACCGTTCTCCTTCATTTTGGAAGTTCACGAAGTAAGAGGGAAGCACCAGAGGTTGGTTTAGATGGAATTCTGACACAACCTTGGGAAGAAATTTAGGATGAGTACGAAGAACTACTTTGTCCTTATGGAACACAGTATACGGAGGGTCCGTAACCAGGGCATGTATCTCAGAGACCCTGCGGGCTGAGGTAATGGCCACTAGGAAGGCTGTCTTCCAGGTAAGAAATTTTAGCTCACAGGTAGCTAGGGGTTCGAAAGGCTTCCGAGTGAGCATGTCTAGCACAAGGTTAATGTCCCAGGCTGCGACCAGACGTCTAACAGGGGTCTGGTATACAGAATTCCTTAAGAAATCTCTTCACCATAGGTAACTGAGCCAGAGACAAGGAAGAAACGGCTCATGGAGCTGAAATGGCACTAAGGTGAACTTTAACCATGGAGTACTGGAGACCTGAGTTTGATAGGTCCAAAAGGTACTCCAGAACCTTGTCTGGAGGACAGGAAAAGGGATTCCAAGAGGACTTTGCACACCACAGAGAAAAGCGTTTCCACTTAGAAGCGTAAGTTTTTCGGGTAGCTGGCTTCCGAGCAGCCAGAAGGACGTCTGAGACTCTATGAGAGACGTTGAACCGGTTCACTTCTACCTCTTCAGGAGCCAAGCATGAAGGTGAAGTGACCTCAGGTTGGGATGGACCAACGAACCCTGAGTCAAAAGATTGATTTGCAAGGGAAGTGGTCTCGGAGAGGCTGCCGACATACTGTTGAGTAGAGGAAACCATAGCTGCCGAGGCCAGGAGGGAGCAATGAGAATCATCTTGGTCCCCTGAGACTCGAACTTGAGGAGAACTCTCTGAATTAAAGGAAGCGGTGGAAAGGCGTAAAGAAAGCGTTTTGTCCACCGCAGCCTGAACGCATCCTGACAGAAAATGCCAGGCCCTGGATTTCTGGAGCAGAAGAGAGGCAGTTTTGCGTTGAGTGGGGATGCAAAAAGGTCCAGGTCTGGAGTCCCCCACTCTTCGAACAGTGACCGAGCTACAGCTGGGTCGAGAGACCACTCATGAGGGTCTGCCTCCATCCTGCTGAGGTGATCTGCCAAGTCGTTTTGTACACCCGGCAGATATACCGCTTGAATTAGAGACTTGTGCTCCACGCACCACTCCCACACTCTCATTGCTTCCCTGCAAAGGGGATAAGAGTGAGCACCGCCTTGCCTGTTGATGTAATACATCACAGCTTTGTTGTCTGTTTGAAGGAGAATGCTCTTGTGACAAAGAACATCCTTCAACTCGGATCGCGAGAGGACTGCTCTCATCTCCAGGACATTTATGTGGAGCTGAGTTTCGAGCTGAGTCCATACACCTTGAGTGTGGAGAGAGACAGTGAGCTCCCCATCCCATTAGCGATGCGTCTGTGGTGATGGAGATCTGATGATCCAGAGGAGCAAAGGGGAATCCTTCCAGGAGATTGCTCTCTTGAGACCACCAGGTGAGAGACCTTCGTAGGGGCTCCGTCACCTTGATGGGATAAGACTGGGGGTGAGAGGTCGGTGACCACTGAGCGGAGAGCATCCATTGGGTGGTCCTCATGTGTAACCGAGCTAGGGGTACAGTGAACACTGAGGACGCCATGAGACCCAACATACGTTGCATCGAGAGAGCTGTGACCGATCGGTTCTCCCCGATGTAACGGGCCATCTGAAGGATGTCGAGTCTTCTGTCCTCTGGAAGGAAAGCCTTCGAGGAAGAGGTGTCCAGAAGAGTCCCTATGAAAAGGAGCCTCTGGGAGGGCTGCAGTTGTGACTTCTTCAGATTTAGCAGAACTCCCATGGACATAAGAAGGTGAGAGGCCGTTTGAACGGCTTCCAGAGTCCCTTGGCTGGAAGGACTCGCTAGGAGCCAATCGTCTAGGTAGGGAAACACTCGGAGTCCGAGCTTCTGAGATGCGCTGCGAGAACTGCACAACACTTTGTAAAAACTCGCGGCGCCGAGGATAGCCCAAAAGGCAGGACTCTGAACTGATAATGCTGACCCAGAGCTACAAACCTCAGGAATTTGCGATGGGTCGGGTGGATGGGGATATGCTGGTAAGCGTCCTGCATATCCAGGGAGGCCAGCCAGTCGTGCTGATGCAGCAAAGGTAACAGGGTACCTAGGGAAATCATTTTGAATTTCTCCCTGGGGAGGAATTTGTTTAACTTTCTGAGGTCTAGAATGGGGCGCATCCCCCCAGATTTCTTTGGAACCAGAAAGTAATGGGAGCAGAACCCTGTGTTTCGCTGATGCGGGGGCACCAGTTCTATTGCCCTGTTGTTTAGAAGGCCCTGGATCTCGGCGGTGAGGAGGTCTGACTGAGAGGTTGACAACCTGGGTTGTCGTTTGGGAGGGCAATTCGGGGGGTTTTCCAAAAGATTGAGAGAATAACCCTCGCGAATTATCCGAAGGACCCATTTGTCTGAGGTTATGGACTTCCACTGATTGTAGAAGTACATCAGACGACCTCCCACCGGAGGAGAAAGTTCCATCTCGGGCAGTGTGGATGGAACTGGGGCCGGCAATTCATAAGGTAGCGCTGGGGGCTTTAGGCCCCTGCGCTTTCTGCTGCGCCTTCTTTTGAGGTTGGGCAGGTTGGCTTTTATGGAAGCTTCCTCTGCCTCTGCCTCGAAAAGGACTGGCGACTATGAAACTGACGTTTACCTACATGCCCCCGAGAGGGGGTAGGCGGGGGTCTAGCCAACTTAATGGCCAACCCAATCTTCTGAGTGGCCTCTAGGGCTTGCTCTACCTGGCCCAAAAAGATAGGAGCCATCAAAGGGCAATGCCATTACCTGCTGCTGAGCATCATTCGTAAAGCCAGAAGTACGCAGCCAGGAATGGCGTCGAGTACAAATACCTGCGGCTGCTGAATGAGAAGCAGTGTCGAAAGCGTCCATGGCGGCTTTGACCTGTTGGTTATTGGACTCAATACCTCTGATAACGGTTAGAAGGAGCTCTGACTTGGAGTCGGAATCTGGAAGAGCTTCAACCATTCGTTTCATAGAGTGCCACAGGATATACTCATACTGAGAAAAATAGCCTTGATAGCTGGCAATACGCATACTTAAAGTGGAGGCAGCAAAGACTCTCTTACCTAATGTATCAATTTTACGAGACTCTTTGTTAATAGGTCGAGCTGTAGTAGCTTGAGGAAGAACGACCTTGTCATTCTCTGCCAGGACTACAATAGGATCCGCAAAGGCTTGGGATGCCAAAATGGGACGATCCTTGGGAGCTGAATATTTCTTATCAATGGATTTAGCCACTGAAGGAATAAGAGCAGGATTATTCCATACCATTTGAGACAGCGTCTCAAAGGAGGGTTGAATCGAGGAGTCAAACCGTAGGGATCTCCAAGCATGAAGATACTGGAGTCTTAATATTTTCCCAGGATCGATGTCCATAGTCTGGAGAGAAAGAGTGATCTCAGGTTCCTCAACAGAGACTTAAAGGATAGGTCTCGACCACAGGCTCTGTAGCGTGAAGGATCCTGTTTCCTCCACTTCATCACCCAACCAAGGTCTGGGTCAGGCTCAACATCATCTCCTGATAGTCCAGGAAGGACTGCTTGGACAGGAAAGGAGTGAAAAATAGGAGAAGAAGAAAGAGCAGATAGGAAGGGAGAGTCCCCGAGGGCCCCCGGCGCCGAGGAGGCGAAAGGAGTTGAAAACGGCGCTGGAGGCGTGGCGCTGAAGAAGCACGCTGCACCGCAGTGGCACCGCCGCCGCCTCGTGGTGCCGCTGACACACGACGCCGCTGGCGGCGCTGCGAGACCCCCCGCACCACGGACGGCATCAAGAAGACCCAGTGGCACCGCGACGGCGCCAAGAAGCTCCCGCTGGGTGCCGAAAAACTGCACCGACAAGCGCAGCGACTCGCTGAAGGCGCCGAGGACACCCCTGAAACCTGGAAAGCAAGAGAAGGGAACAAACCAGGAGATAAGGGCATCGGTGTGGCCCCCTGCGCCGCAGCCATGTGGGGACACCTAGGCACGGAGTCGCTGGCACCGAAGGAGGCGCCGCGTGACTAGGAAGGTCCAACCGCCCTGCCTGATCGCCCGATGAGCCCGAAGGCTCTGGGGCAACCGAGCCAGGCAGAAGAACCAACCTCCGAGCCCATCGCTCCATAACAGCAGCCCACTGATGAAACTGCTCATCTGGAGCCCTACCTATAGGCGGGTGGGCTCCGATGTCAAGATGGCGGTAACCGGAAGTTGGCGACTCGAAGGAGGAGACCGGCAACCAAATGCGATAACCCGACCGTCGTGGCGCGGGCGATATCGAGGCGACCTCGATGATGCCTTCTCTTTCTGACCTGTGGGTCAAGAAGAGTCGAGGCGTCAACGGTGCCGAATGCATCAGCTTATTTTATGTCGGTGGGGACGCCCATCCCCCGGCATCGGACTGACCGTTGTTGGAACCCCGCTGAGGAGAAGGGGCTGACCGGACCCAGCCCGACTGACTGAACAGCTTTCATACGAAGTCTCCCTACCGTCACCTGACCTGCTCATGGTCGACTCCGTCCAGTAGGCCGAGACTTCTTTACTATAAGTTAAATTTTAAAATATAACAGAAATAGAATAAAATTAAGCGATACTACTATCGAGATAAAATTACAAAAAAATAAACTGAAAACTATGCGCTAGTTTGAAGTTTGACTCCCGACAGGCGAGTGACGTTGTCACTGAAGCGCACTCGACGGCGGGAAAAAAGGAACTGAGGCGGTTGGAGGGTCGTCACTGAGCCACCGCTCGCGGCGCCATCTCTCGCGCCGACCCTCCAGCAAAAAGTTTGCTCCCGATGGGTCCTAGTGTCTCCGGCGCAGATCCCACTAGTGTGAATGAGTGGTGGAGACTTATGTCCAGGAAGATCAGACTTTAAGTAGCCATTGCACAACCTTCTTCAAACCTTCTTCTACTCCTCCTTTCCCCAATGCAATATCAATGCGAAGAAGTAATAATGAAAGCTCCTAGATTTGCATTTACTTCCCTTCCACTGAGAGAGCAGTCACCTCTTCACTTGCTGCTGTTCCTTTCCTGGATGTCTGCTTTTGCTATGACAGGTGCATATCCTTTGCCTGTTTGAGGAAGTGATGTCAGAACCCCTGGTATAAAAGAAATAATGGACCAAGGGTGGGACCAGCCCAAGTCTTCCAGAAACAATCAGGTAGCTGAGGCCTCTGGTCAGACCATTAGCACCCTTCCCCCACTTTGCACACAAACTTTGCAGCTAGTGAAGCCAGCAACAATGAATCACAGTTCTACTCAAAGCCCCCAAAATAGGTTTGCTACCCAAAGAAACAGAACTCCAATTCAAACATCTTCACCAACAACACATCAAAATAGGCTTGGAGTTAGAAGATATATGTCTCCAATTCAAAGAAACAGACCCAGTTAAATCACACCAATTATGTTTTAAAACAGAAGAAATAGGCCTCTACAAATGCAGCCTGCCACACAGTGAATCAAACAAATGAGCCCACTTATAGCTACCAAAACAGGTTTCAAAATTCCAACAGCCCCAAACAATACCCTGCTAGCCCCTTAGTACTAAGAAAGAAAAGAAATAACCTTCTACCAAGTAGAATCCACAAGAAACAATGTAAAACAAGAAGAAGCTACTGTACTGTAGATCTGATCCTGCCCCCCTTCTAGTTCCTTCTGAGAAGCCAAAGCACTGAGTTCCAAACTCTGTGATTTCCCTTGTGCTGCTTTCAAAATCAGACAGCTCCAAACTCTGTGATTTCCCTTGTGCTGCTTTCAAAATCCATGAGCTATAGAAACACAGGTACACATGAGAGGCTTCGCCTATTGCTGTCTTATGGAGGATAGCAATGGCTGCTGCTGAGACTGGATTTCTGGCACAATAACTAGGTCCTGTGCGTTCACTGATTATTCAGGGCGGACGCTTCAGCACTTACTGTGCGTATATCGTGGATTAATCAACGGTCACCAGATGGCCCTGCACCAATCAGGTACCTGCGTTTCTCTACCTGATGTTATAAGCAATAATACATGACAGAGTGTGGTATATCATATGATTGCCATCACACATTGGGAATGTTGTTAAGCACGAACCACCACTGAGGGCAATATGTACGCCTAGTGGAAGGCTTTCTGGCTGCTAGTAGCACATCAGCAACTTGAGGTGAAACCCCAAAATGTGCGATAGCTGTGTATTCAGAAGTCCTGCATGAAGATGTAGGGACTTGAGGTCCAGGTGAAGTAGGTAGCCCTTGTTTTGTGATAGTAGGTTCTGACCCACTGGCAAAGGTGCCGGGAGTTCCACTGCATGTTGCTGCAGAAATGGAAACCAGATCTGACATGGCCACAGAAGAGTAATGAGGATTAGGGTAGCACCCTCCATCTTCAGTTTGAAAAGCACACACTATATTAGTGTGACTTGAGGGAATGCATATAGAAATTTCACTTTGCAAGAGAGGGACAATGTGTCTCGCAGTAGCGGAGCCAGGCTTGGGATCATTTGGGAGCCAGGGAGGGCCATTCAGTCAATGACCGGCTCCACAATGGGCACTAAACAGTGAATAAAGATGGTGGCAGGGCGCCACTACTCACACTGGGGCAGCCAGGAGAGGCGACCGCCCCCAGCACCCCTCTGGTTCCACCACTGGCGTCGCGCTAGAAAACTTCAGGTCCTGAAGTGAGCGAGCAGAAACGCAGAAGTTTTGCCTTGTGCAGGGACGCAAAACGGTCCAACTCTGGAAGATCCCCACCTTGTGAAGAGGTAGTAGACCATGGAAGTCAGCAGTTCCCATTCATGCATCTGGGACAGTGACCTGTTAGCTTGTCTGCTGACAGGTTTTGAACACCCGAGAGATGCATGGCTGACAGTTCTAGGCCAGGATCTAGAGCACAGTACCACACTTTCATTGCTTCCCTGCATAAGGGATAAGAATGAGTGCCCCCTTGTTTGTTTATGTGGTGGACCATACTGATGTTATCCATCTGGATCAGCAGAGATCCCCAAGTCACAGATGACTGAAATGCTCCTAGACTATATAAGATGGCACATTTCATAGATTCATAGATATTACAAGTTCGAGGGCAAGTCCATTATGAACTTGCCACGATTATATCTTAATGGTAGAAATAAATGTTTTGTTTCCCATATGTTAATCAAGTAGCTATTTAAACTGGTTTATATTTTCACTATACACAACAGAGGCTGGTAAGGAATTCCATAAAGGAGGTGTTCTTTGAGTGATGAAGTTGTTCCTTCCTATAGTCTTATTTGTTTCTACCTGTAATTTGAGTTTGTGTGATCTGGTGCCATCTAGGGATGTCTGTCTAACAAGGCAGTTTATTTCAAACAAGGATGGATTCTGAAATGCATTATAATATCAGGCATAGTTCTCCCCACAGGGCTCTGTATTCCAAGGAGTATAACCCAAGTATTTTTAATCTGTTCTCATACCCAGTAGAATGTACATGTTTTTTTTTTTTTTTTTTTTAGTGAGTTTTCTTTTAACTGATTCAACAGTTGCTTTATCCCCATGGGTGGTAGGAGAACAATAGGGAGCACAGTAATCCATATGGGGCCTTACCAGGCTAGTAAATAATGGGAGATTGACCTCAGGTTCCCGACTTTTAATATGCTTAAAAATGCATTTAGGAATGCCATAGCATTTTTTAGTGGTCTTATTTATATGGGTAGCGAATTTTAAAATTGTTAGAGACAGTAATACCAAGATAATTTTCATTTGCAACTACCTGAAGTATATCATTGTTGATGGTATAGTTCGCTTGCATGTTGTTTTTCCCCAGATGCATAGCCTTGTAGTTGGCTGTGTTGAATATTAATTTATTGGCTTGAACCCACATGGCCAAACTATCTAAGTTTTCCAGCAAGGAAACAATAGATACGTTGTCATTTATTATGCAACCCAGTTTGCTATCATCTGCATATTTTTGACTCCATTACAAGTCTGCATACCAGCAATTAGGATGTTAAACAATATGGGACCCAAAACTGAGCCCTGTGGCACCCTACTAGTCACACTACCCCAATTAGATTGATGTCCCTTTATAACTACTCTCTGTAGTCTGTCCTTCAGCCAGGAGTAATCCATTTGATGATATTTGGATGCAATCTGATGTTAACTAACTGCTCAATTAAGACTTTATGGGGGACAGAGTCAAGAGCCTTTTCGTAATCCAGAAATATAATATCTACAGGAAAGCCCATGTCTAAGGGTTTACTAACAGGTTCAAAAAAACTAATTAAATTGCTTTGACAGGATCTATCCTGCACAAACCCATGCTGTAATATGTCACAACTGCCAGTTAATTTTAAGTGAGTAATAATATGTTGCAGTAATAACCTCTCCATTAGTTTGCCAATGGAAGAAGTGAGACTTCTTGGCCTATAACTGGCAACACTTTATTTAGTTCCCTTTTTTGTGTATGTATGGGGACAATGTTAGCACGCGTCCAGTCCAGTATTAAATATCCCTCTGAGATGGATGTGTTAAAAAGTAATGTTAATACACTGGCTAGTCCAAGTGAAAGATTTTTAATAAAAATTGGGGGGATACCATCTGGTCCTACTGAGGTATTAAGTTTAGTATTATAAATGGAAGCCAAGATTTCCTCCTTGGTAAATAATAAAGGGGTTATTGGATCTCCTATGGAATTAAGACATAGCTTCTCTTTAGATTTAAAGATACTGAGAAAAATAGTTGTTAAACTCCACAGCCATTAGATATTCATCAGAGACCAAGATCTGATCTTCAAAAAGAGGACTGACACCTTGATTATTACTTTTGATTGACCCTATATAATTGTAGAATTTTTTCTTATTATCCTTGGTAGTGTAGGCTAAGTTATACTCTAGATTTTGTTTGGCCCATCTATTTAGTTGTTTAATTTTATTAGCTAACTGTTTGAATTTTTGCCACATCTCATTAGATGGGTTCTTTTTATATTTATTAAAGGTTTTTTTTCTTCCTATTAATAGCTCTTTTAATTTTTGTACTCCACCATAAAGGAATTTGTTGTATATTATTATTATATTTAATATGTCCTGGTACCTAGGAGTTTATATAAAAGTCTGATTTATTTCTGATAACTTGCCACATAGCATTAGCATCGAAATAGCATAGGTCGCTTTCTCAATTCCAATTTTTAAGGAAGTCTTATCTTATCATAATCTGCTTTATTAATATTTTTAATTTTAGTGTTTCCATTTGAAATGATTTTGAAGCACTTAAAGTTCTGTGAAACAGTATTATGGTCACTGTCACCAAGACGCGCATGCACTGAAGGACTAGAGTCAAAATTTTAAATATTAGAAAATATCAGATCAAGAATATTATCTTTCCAGGCAGGTTCTGATACTAATTGTTCAAGATCTTGTTGTATAGCAAATTGCAGCAGTTTATTCTCCAAACTACCATGCCCAGTTAGAGTAGATCAGTTAATGTTTGGGAGGTTAAAATCGCCCATAAGAATATAACCTTCATGAGATGTCATTTCCTCCAAGGCTTTAGAATCCCAATTAGGGGCGCGATATCCTAAGCCAATGGTCAAGATTCTACCAGGACAGTTGATTTTAATCCACATAATTTCAGTATTAGGATATATCAATCAGTTCATAGCATTTGAGTTTGTTACTAACATATAAGTCGAGGCCCCCTCCTTTCTTATTTAGGCAATTTTTAAAGAAACTTGAGTAACCAGGAATGTCTGCTCTCCAATAAGTATCCGAAAACCAGGTCTCAGTCACCCCACAGATATCCATGTCCCTTTGTTTAACGAGGTATTGTAATTCACCCAATTTGCTTGTTAGATGTCTGGCATTGATCAATAGGGTTCTAATCACTGAACAGGATGAATTTTTGCAGCAAGTGTTGTTACCAGTAGGTAGTGAGCCTGTATTGTCAAGTGGAGAGATCACAGTGCTAGTCTTTGCCAGCTTGACTGTACTGATTAAGTTATTAATACTCTGCTAGAGGCTGTTATCTGCAATACTTAACTCCCCCCCAACAGTGTTTAGTTTAAATGTTTGTGGATGTAGGCTTTAACATGCCCTCCCAGTAAGGAAGTGCCCATCTTTGTGGGGTGTAAACCATCCCTACATATTAACTATGTGCTATTATGGAACTCCTCCCAATGGGTAATACACCCTATGTTTTGTTTCAGGCTCCATCTCCTTAACCAGTTATTTACATCTTGTATTCTATCACTGTGATATTCATCTGCTCTGACGGTAGGAAGTATCTCAGATAGGGCAATGTTACAATTAAGATCCATAAGGGTATTCGTCAAGCCCACAATCTCTTCTTTAGTTTTCTGTACACTTTGCTGCATAATATTGCCAGTTCCAACGTGAACAATAACCAGTGGCCAGTCCACCCCATTTTTTTAGAATTTGTTTGGACATTCTTGTGATATCAATAATTTTAGCCCCTCTAGAACACGACATGGTCCGATTGGCTTTATCGTTGTCACAAATTGCACAGTCAAGATGTTTAATTATTGAGTCTCCCACCACAGATATTTGTTTCTGATTCAGAATGCTGTTTACACCAAGTTCCACAGATGAAAAAGGATCTGCCTCTGTATATATAGAGTACTTTTTCTGACCTACAGTAGCTTCCACCATAGCTGAGCTGATGCAAGAGTCTACTGGTGTAATCTCAGGGTTTTATTTAACTCTAAAAATTGATTAGCGTTTTGCTCATAAAAGTGCTAAAACACTGTGAGAATGCATAGCACCTGCCTCACTGTGTTTAACAAACGTAACACTTCTAGAAAACCTATATTTATTTATTTATTTATTTAAGAGATTTACCAGATAAGCATTCTGAGCGGGGCCCGCTCGTTTCCAGATGCGACCTGGGGTTACATAGGTCAAAGAAAAGATACAGTAAAGTCACAGTACAGTAGTGTTACATAGGTCTAAAGTAGTTAGCAGTAGTATAAATACTTTCTAAATAGTTAGTATTGTCCCAAGAAAAAAATGCTAATCAATTATTTAAAACCCTGAATCTCAACTAAGATGGGGTGAGGGATGTCTTCTACTATAGACTCACTTAGCAAATCAAAGTAATTTAGTATCAGTATTTGGAAACATTCTGCCTTTCTGCCCTTTTTTAGAGACCTTGGCACTTCGAATTTGATACCTTTCTTCATCGGCCTGATCAGATTCAGCCTCATCCCTTGCCCTTTTCCTATTAGCAATAGTATCGGTATTGTGTATGGTCAATGGAGGATATAACAACGTGGGGGGGATCCTGTTTATCTTCTGTAAATGTCCCCGGTAAATTAGCTGATTTTACTGAGGATTTTCTGCCTTTACTCAGTTCTGTATGTTTACTTTTGTTGCTGCTTTTTTTTATTATTATTAGCAGAGAGGTCATTATTTTTAAATCTTTCAGCCATCTCATTCTAACTATTTTCCAGGGTAGACAACCTTGTGTTAAAGAGGTTAATTTCTAAAAACATCTCCTTATTTTGTACACATTTAGAGCATTTATAGATATTATCAGAAGGAAGCCTGGTATTTAAACAGTACATATAGAGAATAGTGCATGGGCAACCATGCACAACCAGCCTATTGTGCCACAGAGGGGTTCTGATTACCTCAGACCTTACAGCGAAGCTTGAGAGGTCCCAGGTAATTGGAAGCCCAAGGTGGCACAATAGGCTGGTTGGGCATGTGGTTGCCATGCACTATTTTTTATAGTGTATAGTCCTCGTTTCCAATTAGGTATTGACATTTTTTAAACACAAAACAAAACAAAACAAAAGGTTTGCTGCTCCGTCGTGCTCGTCAAGTTAGGGCTGCTTGTTAGGTGTGGTGCGTGGTTGCTAGGGAGCAGAGATGTCGTGTTGGATGCGTAGCCTTCTATTGGCTATCAAGTCCACGTGGGAGGAATGTTCAACAAACATAGAAACATAGAAGTTGACGGCAGATAAGGACCGCAAGGCCCATCCAGTCTGCCCATTTCTTTTTCTACCTTATAAATGTGCCATCGGCCTTTGCTCTGTCAGTGACCTATCTATCACAGCCGTAGTTCTCGCTAAGAGAGAGAGAGAGAGAGAGGGTTTGGGGATCGCTCGGTTTCGTTTCTTTCTTTCTTTTTTTTTTTTTTTAACTAAGTCTGTCTGGTTGGTCCTGCATTTAAAAAAATATCTGGCTGATCCTGCATCTAGAGAGTCCAGTGCTCCTGCTTGTACTGCTGCCGCCAGAGTGTGGAGTCTGTCATTTTCAGCCGAGTACAGGTAAGCGACTAAGCGCATGGAATCTCTAGAGGTTTTCAAAATGTTGTTCTGCTGCAGTAGAGTACAATCACATTCCATGACCTTTTGAACTGCAGCACAGCAACATTTTGAGAACCTCCGGTTCCCATGCACAATAAGGGTCCACTATACACTATATGACAATTTATGCATTTCACTCTCATCCTACCATCTGTAGTAGTGATTATTTCAATCATTGTAACTATAATTACAGATATACTAGAAACAGAGGTCCAATAACATACTGGCTATACAGAAGGCCTTATACCACATGCCGTTTGCATGTGCTGTGGCCCAGCTGACACCACCGCCTACCTCCTATATTGCAGATCCCGTTAAAACATGCAAAACACGCGCAGACGCATGTGTTTTTGTGTGTGTTCGCCCTGCTTACTGCAGGCTGATGTAATATAGCCAGTGGTGACCCAGAAATGCTACCCCGGGTCTCAATAGCAAAGTCTCAATATACAGAAAATAATAACCCAGAATTAAAATAAATTCTGCAGTCTTCTGCTGTTATAATATGGCCCCCCCAAGTCAGAAGTTGCATAAACACTAAAATACAGTTCCTAAATATCAAGTGGTAGCTCAGTGGAGCAGAGCGACTGAACTACTACTCCTTTTCCTGGTTCTGGGTAAAGGACTCAGGGCTCAGTGCGCTTGCAAGCACAAATGACAGCCCCATATTTATGTGCAAATAGTTACAGAGCACTGCAGTTCAAAGTTCCATACAGGAGCAACAAACAGTACAAATTAAAAAGTCGTTATGCGGCAGTGCTTGCCGCAGGCCGACGTAATATAGCCAGTAGTGTCCTGGATCCAGGATGTTGATATATATACCAGCCTCGGATTGGCTCTGGGGGCCCTGTGTTTGATAGGGCTCCAGGTGTGCACCCCAACCAGAACCTAGTAGTACAGTAGTAGTAAAATCTTTTTCAGTCAGGCTCAGTTGTCATAAAACACCATTAGGACAAGTCCTATTTACAAGGCGCTCCTGATTTTTATACACATTGTTCTAAAATTCACATTTGCTAAGCTATAATACATACATTTACAACATAAAGGGACAAAAATAAAAATTTTATTACAACATACATATTGTCAAATAAGCTTATGGTGTGAAAATTCCTGGGTTCACTCAAAACAAGTACTGTACATCCCATTGACAGTTCTTGTTTTAAGGCTGTGTTAGGAGGCAGTATAGTGCAGTGGTCTAAGGCTCTGAGCTGCAAATCTGGTGCCATCCAGCAGACCAGACCTGGGTTTGAATCCCACAGCTTCCACTTGCATACTGTGTGACCCTGAGCAAGTCACTTAACCTCCTTGTGCTCCCAGGTTGCTCCTGTAAAAAGCTTTCAGCTTAGTGTGCTATACCTGGTTAAACAACTAAATAATAAAAGAAAAATAAACATCTTTGAGCTATCATAAATGTTTCTGTTGTGAATTTTTAACTCATTTCATATTTTTGTGTCAAAGAAAGAGAAGGTCATTCCTCCATATCTGGTTTTTGGTCTGTGAATTTGGTAGTGCACGAGTACTTTGTTTTGTCTCAAGTTGTGGGAATGGTTAACTTTTTTCAATTAACCAAATATGTAGGAAGGCTTCTCAGTAATCACTGTCTTCCTAACTTGATTTACCCCAAATATTTTTTTATTTCTCATTGTAAGCCAATGTAAGTCCTGAAAAAGTTTACAGTGATGAGTTCATCTGTTTGTTTGCAGAGCAAACCTGGCCAATCGGTTATATGTGACCTCTAATTTTTTGAGGTCTGTGGCACTAGCAAAGCCATAGATATGTATGCCATGGTCTATAATTGGTACCAGCATCTAATTTACAAGAGACATTCTCATCTGTTCATCTAGGCAATGTTTTGTTCACCTTAAGGCACCTAGCCAACAGTTGATTTTTTTACCATTTCATTTATATGATAATCAAACTTTAGTCTACAGTCTACCCAGAGGCCCAGGTATTTATAGTCTGTGAAAAAAACAGAAATGTCGGCCTGCACCAGGGTGCCGTGCTTAGCTCTCAAACAAGTAATGTGGAAACAAAGTAAATGCCAGCACAGGTTACTCATAGTCCTTTATCCGGCTTACCACAGTGCCTCAATACATCAAAAAAAGGAAGCAAAACCTTATTTATAGGTGCAAATAGTGCTTCATTTTATTTAAAGTGCACAATGCTTCTATGCATGCTATCCCCTTCTACAGCAATGCACAATCCTAATATGTTTCACGCCCCCTGGCATGTAACCATATATTATGTGACCCGTGTTAGAAACTCTCCTGTGGTGGTTTTAATTTCCAGAGCCTGGGGAACATTTTTTGTTCTAGTGTTGTTAATGAACAACATTGATTTTGATTTTTTACTGTTCAGAATCAATTTTGAAGCTGAAAACCAATTTTGTAATGCCGTAAAATCTCTTTGCAGGTCCAATTTCACTTGTTTTAAGCTAGTTCCTTTCGTCAATAAGATGCTTTTGTCCGCATAGAGTCTAATTTCAGACTTCTCTGCCACGTTTGCCACCTGATTTGTGTACATTAGAAATAACAAGGGCCCTAATATACACCCCTGGGGAACTCCTCTTAATACCCCAGTTTGCACTGAGAAATCATTTCCCACCACGGTTTGTTCTTTTCTCCCAGTCAGGTGTGACTGAAACCACTTGCAAGTTTCTTCTGAAATTCCTAGT
Organism: Neoceratodus forsteri; assembly: GCA_016271365.2. Taxonomy (NCBI): domain Eukaryota; kingdom Metazoa; phylum Chordata; order Ceratodontiformes; family Ceratodontidae; genus Neoceratodus; species Neoceratodus forsteri. The sequence continues at coordinate 1,097,116,829 of CM028129.1, read as the reverse complement.
TGGATGAGCCTGTTTATCAGAATCTGGGGACTGACAGTGATGAATGCTTTCGACAGATCTACGAACACTGTGCCCACTGACTCTCTCCTGTCTAATAATGTTGCTACCAGGCCTATGAGGTCGGTGAGCGCAGTGCCCATGGAATGGTCTTTTCTGATGCATCTGTTGTAAGGAGATGTGTCAGAGTGGGAGCCAGAAACTGAATGCTTTTTTAATAAATTGCTGCTGACCATCCACCATTTTAGGGTTTTGCACAATAGGGATGTGACAAGCACCCATTGGTCCAGATCATACTTCAGTTGTGTCCACTGCACCCTTAAAATCCACTGTGAAATCTGCATATGTAAGTGTGCCAGAAGTGCAGTTATAATGGCCTCTGCCAGGAGCCCCAGAAGGCATAGAAATATCTGGCTGGAACCTGGTGACTGTTGTAAATGAGTTGTGCTTCACCAATGAGATGGTCTGACTGGTGAAATGGCAGAAAACCCTGCCCCCTGGGCAGTGTCTTGGACTGTACCTATATATTGCAAGCATTTAGCACGGTGTCAAAATTGACTTTGGAACATACACTGTGACCCAAATCGTCGAACAGTTGTCTTATTCAAGATAGGGTGTGTAAAAGGCTGTCCCTGAAACTGATTTTTAAAAGCCAGTCGTCCAGGTAAGGAAATACATACATGCCTACCCTGTGAAGGGCTGCTGCCACTACTGTTAAGCATTTCGTAAAGACCTGTAATGCAGAGCATAAGCCAAAGGGCAATATTTTGAGCAGATAATGCTCCACCTGCAACATGAAGCTGAAATATTGTCTGTGTGCTTTCCTGATTCTGATATGATGGTAAATATCTTTCATATTCAGGGAGCATAACCAGTCCCCTTGTTGGAAGAGGGGAATGAAAGCCTGTAGAGAGACCATTCAAAACTTCTTGTACTCTGTGAAGAACCTGAGGCCTCTCAGATCTAGTACATACCTCAGATTGCCTGTCCCTCTGAAAACCAGGAAGCATCTGGAGTAAAACCCTTTGTTCATCTGATGAACAGGAACATGTTCTATGGCAAGTTTTTATATCACTGATTGTATTTCCTTTTTCAGCAGAGATAAATGACCCGGAGGATAGCTTGAAGGAGGTAGAGGATGTATTGGAGGGGTATGTAAGAGCTCCAGAGCATGTCCTCTTGCAACTACCTCTAGGACCCATTCGTCTCTGGTGATTTCCCTATAGTTTGGAAGGGAGCTACAACACCCAACAGCCACTCCTGGAGGTAAAAGTGGCTATGGCAGAAGAGGAGTGGAGTCAAGCTGAATCGGTGGGGTCAGAACCAACAGTTCCAATGATCTTTGGTGCTTTGAATGGGCACCACTACCCTTTCCTCTGGCTTTCTGATGGTACATGGGATGACTACTTTTGACAGGTGTTGGATGAAAAGACCCTCTACCACGGCCTCTACCAGGTGTGGAATAAAGGGGTTTGACCGACTCAAGTGTTGTTTTGGAGGACTGAAGACTTTGTGAGGTTTCTTCAACTTCATAACTAAACAGTTTCTTGCCTTTGAATGGGGCATTCAAAACTCCTTCCTGGACATTGGTGTCAAAGCCAGCAACTCTTATCCAAGAGTAGCACCTCATACATATGCCAGAGGCAGCAGCCCTGGCAGAGGCATCAGATACAGCATATGCTGAGCACAATAAATGTTTACCAACATCAGCACCTGCATTTAAAGTTTTAAGTAATTCTGTTTTGGCAGCTTCATCTTGCAAAGCTTGAGCTGCAGCCTTTGCATTTTTCTGCAGACTGTTCTGGTATTTAATCATACAAGCCTTGCAGTTAGCAATCCAAAGGCCCAATGAGGCAGAGGTATATGTTCTTTAGTCCATAACATCCAGCCACCTGGATTCTTTATCAGGGGGCAAGGAACTTAAAATGTTTAGCAGCTTCAGCTCTATCATGTGCAGCCATGATCACCACTGGGTCTGTCACTGGTTTAGCAACATAATAAGACTTATCAGTAGGTGCAGAGTACTGCTTATTAGCCTTGCATGACACAGCAGAGATAGTATTAGGCCTGCATCAGGCAGTAAAGGTAGCATCCTCCAAAGGAGCATAAATAGGAGGAATTACGATGGATGGAGTGCAAGGAACTTCCAAGTATTCCATCAATTTTTTCTTTGGGTAATCTTCCTCTTACACAACAAAACCCACTTCAGTCTGCATTTGTTGCATAAGAGACTGAAAGGTAGGGTCTTCAGGTGGAGATCTTGGTGATTACACCACAGAGTCTACACTGCATGAAGACAGGGTAGAGCTGAACTGTGGATTATATGCCTCTTCCTCATATTCTTGTTCCTCTCCATAATGCTCCTCCACTGTGAGGTCTGGATTATATTCCACATCATAATCAGCAGACCTATCGATGGCAAGAGCAGGGGACCATGTCAGTGATGCTGTCGGCAGTTGGAAAGCAGCAATTTTCAATGAGCTAGTAGTAGATGTCGACGGAACCTGTGTAGAAGGTGCATTCATTCACTGTAAGACAGGCTGAACAGCAAGCCCTGCAAAAGTCGATCATATAATGTCAGAAAATGACACTGGCACTGCCTGCGAGCTGACAATGCCCTGGCCAGTGGTTGTGACCACTGGAGTCAATGACTGGGCGAGACCAGTCAATGATGGTGACATACTGTCCATAATAGGCTTGGCAGTGCCTAAGCCAAAGGTATCCCATGATTTAAGCGACTAATTAATGGTGAATACAAAATTGCGAATCAAATATAGTGAATGAAATATTAGCGATATTGTAATAATAGCGAAAGTAAAAAAAAAAGCGATATTTCATTGTCTACATTGGCAAAGTACAAAATTCGCGAAAAATCAGATTCTGAAAACTCATCAGCACACTCCTTAAAGCGAATAACTCACTTCCATACTGTCCAAATAAAGAAACAGTGACAAAGACACAAATCAGATCCTGAAAGCACACTCCTCTATCATCAACCGACTCCTGTGTCCTGAAAGCTCATCAGCCCACTCCTGTGTTCTGAAAGCTCATCAGCCTGGTCTAAAGAAACAGCAACAAAGCCATTGTCATGGACGACTACTTTGAGGCATCAAAATAGCGACTTTTCAACCAAAGAAAAGATTTCTCTATTATATTTCTTAAAGTAAACTAATTAAATCAAATTAAAAAAAAAAAGAAAATTTAAGAGAACTGAAGTCAAATATTGATGTTCTGTAGTTCTCTATTTTATATTTATTTAAAGTAAAACAATTTAAAGAATTAAAACTGCCAATAATAAATTAAAAAAAAACTTTCAAAGGCAAGAGACCTTAATTGGTTAGTCTACTCCGTTTGACTCTGGTGCAACTAATTAAGCTTATCGCTGTAATTGACTTGTCTGTCTGCTGTTCTGCATTTATTTCAGCAGTTTTAGAAGCACTCTGTAATTGACTACACAGTTTTGCTTTTGCTGATTGTCTCTTTGTTTGTTGGAAATCTCGCTGATCGCTATAATTGCTTCTACGCTATACTGCCATTAGTGTTTCTGTGCAGGAGCTGATTTTGAATTCGCCATTATATTCTCACTATATAGGTATTCGCGATTTTTAAATCACGATTTTCACATATAACCTAAGCCAAACCCTGGTCTTGGTGTCTGCTCGACAGTTGGGGGGCTGCACCCACCATCACCAGAACAGACAGAGGCAAAGTAAGGTTATCTGCAGGCTGTAGTGGTGACCAGAACGATGCAGGCAAAGATTCCTTGCCTCTTTCCTTATGCTTGTGGGATGAAGAGGACCAGTCTTTTTCAGTCTTTCTGCTTTGACGACCAAGAACTAGTCGATGGAGCGGGCAATGCCAAGTTCTCATTTTGGTTTACCTTCTCCATGGTAGTCACTAGAATTTTCTTAAGGATAAACATCTATAACTCCTTTCTGTTATGTTACCTTGTAGCCTGATTAAAGGTCTTGCAAATAGAAACATAGAAGATGACGGCAGATAAGGACCGCAAGGGCCATCCAATCTGCCCATTTCTTTTTCTACCTTATGAATGTGCCATTGGCCTTTGCTCTGTCAGTAGCCTATCTATTCATACTCATCTGTATTGCTCCTTTACACCTATCCCATGCCTGTTTGAAGCCCTGCACTCTATCCATATCCACCACTTCCTGAGGTAGGCCGTTCCATGCATCCACCACCCTTTCTGTGGAAAAAGAACTTCCTCACATTACCCCTTAATCAGCATCCCTCTAATCTCATGCTGTGTCCTCTTGTCCTGCTATTTTTCTTATACTGAAACATGTTAGACTCTTTCACCTTGTTAATGCCCTTAAAGTGTCAATGTTTCGATCATATCACCTCTCTCCCTCCTTTGCTCTAGGTATACATATTGTGCTCCGTTAATCTGCCCTTACATGTTTTCTGATGCAGTCCCTGCACCATTTTGGTTGCCCTTCTCTGGACTGCCTCAATTTGGTTAATGTCCTTGTGAAGGTGTGGCCTCCAGTACTGCACACAGTACTCCAGATGGGGCCTAACCAGTGTCTTGTAAAGAGGGATTATTACCTCCTTCCGACTTGTGATACCCCTACTAATACACCCCAACATCCCTCTAGTCTTACCTACTACTTTAGTGGTCTGCTTGGATGATTTCAGGTCATCGGTGGTGATGACGCCCAAGTCTCTTTCTTCCCTTGTGACTGCCAGCAACTCCCCTCCCAGCCTATAGGTGGCTTCAGGGTTTTTCTTCTCTATGTGCATGATTTTGCACTTCTTTGCATTAAACCCCAGTTGCCACTTTTCTGACCATTTTGCTAGTTTATCCAGATCTCTTCTCATTCTGCCCACTCCATCTGGATCATCTACTCTGTTGCAGATCTTGGTATCATCTGCAAACAGACAAACCTTACCTTCCAATCCATCTACAATGTCACTGATGAAGATACTGAAGAGGACTGGCACCAGGACGGATCCCTGAGGTACCCCACTTGTGACATGTATCTCTTCTGACTGTATATCGTTTACCACCACTCTCTGTTTTCAGCCCATCAACCAGTTTGCCACCCAGTTGACCAACTTCTGACCCACCCCGAGCCTACCCAGCTTATTAATCAATCTTCTATGTGGAACAGTATCGAAAGCTTTGCTGAAGTCAAGGTAGGTGACATCAACTGCTCCCCCTTGGTCCACCACTCTGGTTACCCAGTCAAAGAAATCTATGAGATTAGTTTGACAGGACCTTCCTTCTGCAAACCCATGCTGTCTTGGATCCTGTGCTCCTATGGATTCCTGGTGTTGCACTATCCTTTCCTTAAGGAGTGCCTCCATAATCTTGCCCACTACTGAGGTAAGACTGACTGGTCTATAGTTCCCTGCCTCCTCCCTGCTACCACCCTGGTGGAGTGGGATCATATGAGCCCTTCTCCAGTCTTCTGGGACCTCTCCTGTGCTCAGAGACTCACTAAACAGTTCTGCTAATGGCTCCGCTAGTTCCACCCTTAGCTCCTTTAGTATCCTGGGATGTATGCCATCAGGTCCCATTGCCTTGTCCACCCTGAGCTTATCGAGCTCTTGTAGGACCCTTTCTTTTGTGAAGGGACTAATGCACACCTCCCTCCCTCCCCCGTGTCCATGGTGCTGAGCTGTGGGCCCTGCCCTACCTTCTCTTCAGTAAATACTGAGCAGAAGTATCTATTTAGGATAGATGCTTTTACATGGCCCTCCTCCTCACATGCCCCCTTATCCCCTTTGATCTTAGCAATACCCCCTCTGGACTTTCTCCTTTCACTAATGTATCTATAGAAAGTCTTGTCACCTTCTTTTACTGTTTCTGCTACTGTTTCCTCAGTTCGGGCCTTTGCCTGCCTTACTGCCTTCCCTTAGGGAAGTTTAGTGTGCTTCCCTATCTTCATCCTGCAGCGTTCCCTTATATTTCCTGAAGGCCAGCCTTTTGGCTCGGACCTTTTCTGCTGCTGTTTTTGAGAACCACAGTGGTTTCCTTCTTCTTTTGCACTTCCTTTTCTCCCTAACACAATGGGACGTTGCTTCAAGTACTGCATCTTTCATGCTTGCCCACTTTACCTGTACCCCTCACCTGTATTTCTTTTTGTCAGGGCTAGCTTAACTCTGTTGGCCATCTCATCAAAGTCAGTTCTTCTGAAGTCCCATATTTTTGCCTTGGAATGGAATGATTTAGTTCTAGTGGCCAAACTGAACCATACCATGTGATGGTCACTGGCCCCCAGGTGACCTTCTACCTGGAGATCTGTGATCCTTTCCCTGTTAGTCAGTACTAGATCTAGGATAGCCCTGTCTCTTGTGGGTTGTTGTACCAGTTGTTTGAGGCCCTCCCCCTGCAGGGAATCCACCATGTGTCTAGTTCTGGCAGATGCTCCTGCTGATATTGACCAATCTGTATGTGGCATGTTGAAGTTTCCCATTATCAGAACCTCCCCTTTAGCTGTCATGTTTTGTATATCTTCTAACAGTAATGTGTCTATGTCCTCCCCTTGGTCTGGAGGCCTGTACAAAACCCCAGTTCGTAAGGCTGTGCCATTTCCTGTTTCCAGGGTGACCCACAGTTCTTCTGGCTCCTTATGTGTATTCTGAATATCTGCAGCTTTCATATTTTCATTGACATAAAGGGCCACTTCACCCCCCCACCCCCATTGCACCTCAGTCTCTTCTGAATAGTACACAGCCAGGTACTGAAGTCTCCCAAGTGTGGTTACTGGTAAACCATGTCTTGTTAATGGCTACTATGTCCAGTTTAGCCTCTGTCATTATTGCCTGCAGGTCTGCGATCTTGTTTCCCACACTGTGAGCATTTGTGTACATGATTTTCCATTGGCCAGATTTTGATGTGTTCGTTGTTGGGCGAGGTCTGGCGTTTCCCCTGTGCGTCGAATGGGGAGCTGGACCTTTTTCCTTACCTGGTGATGCAAATGAACTACAAACATGCTGCACTCCTGTTTGGCCACTAGCTGAGTGGGGAGGCCCATAGGCCTGTACACTGCAAGAGAGGCACAGACAGCAAACACACATCTCGTGGGTGTCATTTGTAAAAATCTTCTCTCCACACTCACAGTACCGGAAGAGCATCAAAGACTTCTGCAGCATGCAGAGGCTGTGAGGAAGACGGGAAAAAAGAATAAAGAATGACACTGTAGTCAATGCTCACTCCTGTAGCAGGTTCAATTAAGCTAATCAACGGTGGGACGAGAACTAAGGAGAGACAGGGTCACCCACAGTTATTTACATGGTAACTGTGTGACACTGACGTGGTTGGCCCCAACTAGTTAAAGTTTCCATGTGGTCCTAGTGCCTGATGGCTGATATTACAAAGATGTGGCCTAAGGGAAGCCATATTCTTGAAGAAGATGTAACATTTAAACTGTCCACTGAGGACTGTGGTTCCCCAACCGGATGGACGCAGGCTATCACCCACGTATAGGCCCTTACCCTCCCAGGTGTGTCTCCAGTCCCCAGCATAGCCAAACCCTTCCTCTCTGCATGATTCGTTCAGCCAAGAGCTGAAGCTCCTGGTGCAGAGATCACTCTCCTCTCCTCTGTCACAGACAGGCAGCACCTCAGTGAAAGCCACTGAGTGAGCTACCCCCTGCACTATCCCAGCCCCATCCTTAGCCAGGTCATAAGTCCCCCAAGGGAGGACAAAGACATCCAACTATCCCATCCTGCTGCACTGGTGATCCTCAGGATTCACTTCCCATCCCTCAGGGCTGTGAAGCTGCATAGGCACCTAACCTGCCTCATCCCTCCCCTTTCCTATTCCCAAAACTACCCCCATGACAACAGACTCCCCCATCAGAAGATGCTTACTTCTTCTCTGGGGCCCTCTATCACCATCTTTGGGGTCTTCACTGTGAAGAGCCCCCACATCTCAATCAATCAATCAAAATCTTTATTTATCCAGGCGGGCACCATTGAGCAAGGCTCATTTGCAAGGTGGACCTGGTCATGAATACATCAAAGTACAGTACAGAAGCAGGTATACAAAAAGCAATAATACACAAGGAAGAAAAAGTGTATACAGTACAGTACAAAGTTGAAATAAATAAAAAAAAACAGCATTATTTTACAACTGAAGAAGTCGTCAGATGTACAATCAACCATAGGCATACAGGGGTTATAAGCAGAGATCTTTTGAGTGAGGCAGCCGGCAACTACACATATAGGGGAAAGAGGCCGTGTATGGGGTGGCAGGTTAGAGAGGTAAAGAAGAGGAGGGATATATTACCGATGACTGGGGGAAATATTGGGCAAAAACCACAGAAAGTGACGATGGCTGTCATGTAGTTGTTTATTATGATAATGATGGAGGAGGGGTAGATAACTGGGACACTACTACGAATGGGGTGGGACTTTAGCCAGGCTGGAGTGGACAGGGAAGGGTGAGTGCAGCAGGAAGAGTTACTAGAGAAAGAGTGAGAGCCAGGGGTAGAAACATGGCAAGTGTCAGGATGGAAAGGAGAAGCTGTGGAATTAGCAGGCTAGCAGTGAGGAAAACATTTGCAAGGTGCTTTCATGTAGCGATCGTAGAGAACCTTGAAGATATTCAGGCTAACAGGGCAGCTCAGCTTCAAGTTCCTTTGTAAACTGTTCCTCAATGTGGGAAAAGAGAAGCTTAGAGCAACTTTGCCGAAACGAGTGTTGACCCTTGGAACTTGGAGGGCAATTAGGGAATAGCTCCTTAGAGCGTAGGTGCCTAACACACTCCAGGGAATACAATCTGAGACATATGAGGGGAGCTTGTTGGTCACCGCTCTGAAGGCCCATAGGGCAGCGTTTCTATTCTTCCTATAGTGAAGGGAAGTCCAGCCTAACGATGAGTACTGGGAGCAGTGGTGTGTGGAAAGTGGAAGGCCAGTAATGAACCTGATAGCTCTGTGGTAGAGGGTGTCCAACTTAGCCAGTGCAGAGGCAGTGCAGTAGCTGTAGAGCCAATACTGTGGGTGCCTCCTCTCAGCAGTCCCACCCCACCAGAGTGGCATAGGAATTATGTAGTGGTAGCACTTGAGTAATGTGCCTTTGCCCCACCACCCCATCCTTCCAGAACCCACCATAGTTTAGCTGTTGCTCCCCCCTGGCATCCTGAGGTAATGGTGGCAGAGCTGGTGGCCCCTGGGTGGGGAAAAAGGTCCTCTGAATCCTAGCTACCTCAGCCTGGAGTCTAGCGACCTCCTCCTTCAACCTAGAGATGCATGCAGATGAGGCACCACCGCAGTCTCCAGAAGGTCTCTCTGCAAACTGCCGCCCACAGCCACTGCACTGCACCACTCCCAGCATTCTCAACTTCTAGTCTTCCTGTATAACTTGGAAATATATTTTTATTCTTACCTCTTCTAGGGTGTTTCTAGTTTCCCCTTTTTTTATGTTTGTTTCTATTGGTATTTCCCCATGCCTTTTTTAAATCTCTTTATACTCCTACCCTAAATAGGGTGTTGCTCCTATTCCCGGTTTTGGCCTACCTTTGACCTTCTGCCCTTCCCAGCAGTGACTGTTACACATTAGCTAAAGGCGGCTTTGTCTTAGTCAACTGGCAGAGTCCCCTGCTTTCTGAGGGCTAAAACACCAGTTACCTGTTCCATTTCTTCCCTGTTTCACTCACTCTCCGGGACACAAATGTGCTGGACATGTCAGAGAGGAAGTGCTTTTATAGTGCTCATGTAAAAAGGTACTAAGCCTCTGTCAGCTCCACCTCCAATTACATACCCAATCTACACAGTTTCCTGAATCGGTTCACCCATGTTGCAGTGCCAAGAAATGCCACAACAATCATTAGGGCGACAGCATAATGCTGTCGGCAAACATCGCACTCAGCAATTGTGCTGCCCGACCCCCATCGCATCCACTGCCCTGGGGCATGTTTTGACGCAGCCCCCTGCACCTCCTATATTTAATTATAATTACCTCCAGCTCAGAAGTGTTTGGGACAAGGGCAGGGCAACACTGGGATGGTGCTGTCATTGTAGGGCGCCGTAAAATCCAGCTCACCCGCATGACAGGTGAACTGGTTGCAGCGCCCTAATTGTGGTGCCCCTATAATAGTATTACTCCTGAATCTACTCCGCCAAATGATAAAGTGGATCCTTGAGTTTTGAAATTGAAGGTCTACTTGTAAAAAAAAAAAAAAAAATAGTTCAGCTAGTTGCATTGTAGTAAGTAGGTAGTGTTGTTGTGGTAGGAACTAATGGCAGAGGGATGGAGTACCACAAAGGTAAGTGAAAGGCCTGATGGCTGGACCTAATTTCTGCCCGTGATTATATGGTTCAGTATAATTGGGGTTGGAAAGCAGTGTCAATCAATTATGTTCCAGCATTCTTTCCATCCATTTGATAATGCCTAACAGAGATGAAGCACTGAATCTGAAAGCACTTACCAATGAATATTAGGAGCACACCCACTACAACCTGCAAAAGGAGCGATATGCTGATAAGAACAATGAGTGGAACATAGAATGAAAAGGGTCCTTGATCTATTACAGCTTTCAGCTGGGAAGCATTTGCCATCAGCAGTGCAACATCCAGCATGCTTTCCGCAGCACTCTTCTTAGTAGCATAGTGGTTGATGTTGATTGGTCCACTTCTTCGTCTTCTATTTGGACGTACCTGAAACAAACAAACAATAAATTCAGATCACTCTTTTAATGTCTTACTTTCAAAATTGATACTAGGCACAGGAGACCATATTAACCTTTGCTGCTGGCCTTCAAAAGCTCACTTCTGTGGGTCAACAGACCTGTTCAAACAGCATGATTTATTGATAGGCTTGTGTCCTATTATTAGGAATAACGAAGATTCCCATAGGTTGTATGTGATTCAACATATTAAAATGTATATGCTCTTGTTATCTTTGTTAAAATACAAAATGCCTATCTGCTGAGAGACATCCACATCAGGGAGAAAGATATATTATCAGAAAGATTACAAGTTCTGAAACAAAAGAACTTCTATTAAAGGGTATCCTCCATGTTGCAACTTCAGACATACTGTATAGACTGCCCAAGTCTCACTTTCTGTGCAAAAAATTATATTTACTCAACTGATTAATTTATTTTATTTATTTTTATATTTGTTAGCATAATGAGCATGTCAATCCTGCCACCCCCCCCCCAAAGGTTAATAAAGTCATTTGGTAGTATCCCACAATTCTAAATGGCTGATGTCATGACTAGAGAACAGACCCAGGAGGTTCAATGGGCTGAAATGAGTCTTTGAGCTTTAAAAATCTTCGTTATGCGAGTTACACTGGACCGCAGAGTTTATGTATAGGCCACAGAACCTTTAAATAGCCTCAATAGTCCAGATAAGTTGCAGAATCTTTCTTTTTAATTCTTTATTATCCTGCAGAGTAACAGGTTATCAGACTGTTAAGAATCTCAATACCCAAGCAGTTTATGTATACAAATTCCATAACTAATTCAGCACCAGGGATTCTACAAACACTCTGATATGCATCTAACTATAAATTTAGTAGGAACTGAAAAGCTAAATACTGGAAAATGATCTTAACAAGTTTTTTTGTTTTGTTTGTTACAATTCTATTTATCCTCCTCAGCAGGTCACCAGCTTGTCTGCCAACCTACCAGACTCTGGGTCGTTCAGGAACCTGTGCGCTATGTGTGCCCCAGTGGAACCCAAGAGCTGGCCCAGAGGCTTCTTCCTTGGTGGCCCCTGAATTTTTTCACTGTTTTTGCCCCTACTTCAGTCCTACCCGAGGCCCTAGAAGTGATGATGCATGCGTGTGGAGGCGCACATGCACACTGCAGCTCCAGTACTAGCCCCTTCCGCCCTCCCTCGGCCTAATGCCGCCACTCCTCAGAAGCGACGCAGCCACCCTGCCTCCACCAGGGGGCGGCCAACCTCTGAGGAGACCACGTACTCCCTCCCGAGGCGGAGGGCTGCCAGCCACCAGCCGATCACATCCTCTCCCCCCGCTGACCTCCGACAACCCAGGCTCATTCCTGAACCCGGGTCACCACCGAGGCGCGAGGTGTGGCGTCCAGCACCTCAACTCTCAGTGCCACTGGCTGGCTTCTGTTCTTAACAAGTTGATCAAGGTTGCTCCAGATATCATTGGCAAGGACTCAACTCACCAAGCAGTGTCCACCCTATGTCGCAAGTATTCCCCAACTCACTATGGCACAAAAGTTTCATCCTCCAACATCATGTATGGTACTCAGCATCTCCATTTTATTTCAAACTAGGGCAAGAGTCCCTCTGACATTGCTGTCAGTCGTTCCATATGATACATATCTGTAAAACTCTTGTGTGAGGAAGCCAGTGTGGAGGGCTGTGGTTGTCTCAACTGAGTTATGGCTTTTTTGGTAGCAAGTATGTATACTGTAACCATGGAGTGGGACGTTATGCAAAACCCTGGAGGACAGACCAACAGAAGCATCACCAAAGGGGTAATGAGTTGAGTGTCGAGTGACAATTTACTGACCGGATCTAGGACTAGCTAAGACCAAAATGTGTGTGTGAGTTGCTAAGGTTTGTCTGCATTGCCTCCAGCATACCCAAAGTGAGTCAGAAGAACCTTGGCAAGTGCTGACAGGGTATGAAAATAGCAATTCCAATTCAGGCCATCTGGGCGGAGGATGGAGCCCTTCTGAAAACTAAAACAGGTATTGGGGAGAGATTTAGGAGATTTTTTCACGGGCTTTACCAAGGGCAAGGGGAAGGGGAGGATAGGGGGATGGTGGAATTCTTGAATAAGGTGGAGATACCAAAGATAACAGAAGCTCAGAGGGATTGGTTAAACGCGGATATTACGAAAGAGGAAATCCTCTCTGCTATTGGAGCGCTTAAGAGGGGTAAGACCAGTGGCCCTGATGGCTTTTCAGCTGAGTATTATAAGGTTATGAAATTAAGAATAGTGGGTCACCTAGAAGCAGTCTTTAGAGAGGTGAGAGAAGGAAAAGGAGGGTTACCCCAATCATGGGGAGAAGCTACGATTTGCCTGATTCCTAAACCGGGGAAAGACCCTTTGGAATGTGCCTCCTTTAGACCGATCTCCCTCTTGAACTGTGATTCTAAGATCCTAGCCAGAATTATGGCCACCCGACTGGAGGGCCTGTTGCCGGGGTTCGTTCACCCAGACCAGACCGGGTTTATTCGGGGTAGGTACTCGTATCACAATATGAGAACTCTCCTTAATGTCATTTGGGGAGCAAAGGTTAATAAAGAAGGGGTGCATGTACTGTCTATGGATGCAGAGAAAGCATTCGATAGAGTTGAGTGAGAATATCTAATTGAGGTCTTGACCCGGTTTGGGCTGGGTGAATGGTTCACAGGCATGGTGCGACAGATGTACAGAAGTCCTAGGGCTAGAGTTTTAACCAATGGAACTCTCTCGGATAGCTTTGATTTGGAAAGAGGTACAAGACAGGGATGCCCCCTTTCCCCTCTTTTGTTCACTCTGGTACTTGAACCCCTGGCCATTGCTATTCAGGGGCATCCAGATATCTCAGGAGTCATGGGGAAGAGGGGTAGAGAGGTCAAGCTCTCGCTTTATGCGGATGATATGTTGATATATGTGACTAAGCCTAATAAGTCCATGCCTGCCCTTCTGAACCTGATTGACCGGTTCTCACAATTTTCTGGATATAAGCTAAATCTAGATAAATCAGAAGAGCTGAGGGTTGGGGTACAAGAGGAGGGACAGGCTGCACAGAAATCAAAATGGGCTTCGGTAGTTGGGAGGGCTTTCACTTATCTAGGTATCAAAGTTGGAAGGAATTAGAGGGCTTATATGATTTGAACTATACCCCACTTGCAAGATATAGTTATGGACCTGGCTAGATGGAAGAATCTTCCCATAACATGGCTGGGTAGGATAAACCTTATTAAGATGAACCCACTTCCCAGATTACTTTATAGCTTACAAATGCTTCATGTTGGGTTGAAGGGAACGGATCTGAGAAAGCTGGAAAAAGCCTTCTCGGATTTTATTTGGAGAGGGAGACGCCCAAGGACAGCCCTAGCTCGGCTCAAGGCCCCTATAGACAAAGGAGGTTTATTATTTCCAGATTTAAGTAACTATCAGAGGGCAATGCAGTGTCGATATATACAGGACTGGATAGACAGACCCAGGGAAGCGGGCTGGTTAGATTTAGAGGAGAGGGGAAGTGTGGGAAGAATATCAGCATACTTGTCCCTGGGGGGATTGAAGGCATATCAGAGACTGCCCAACCCGAACCCTTTGGTTATAGCAGTGTTGAATAGTTGGAGGGATCTGACTAAACTGAGAGGCCCCATGCAAGAGGATACGCTACTCCTCCCGTTGAGGGGGAATCCCTTTTTTCTTCCAGGTTGGGAGGATGGAGGGTATAAAGAGTGGGAATAAAGGGAATTAACTGCCTTAAACAATTATTTACACGTGGTGTACTGGATTCTTTCCAGAAAATACAGGATAAGACAGGGCTGGGGCACCAGCATCTATTTCGTTACCTTCAAGTAAGCACGTATATTAAATCTATTGGTAGGCTCGGGGGTTCTATACCTCAGTGGGAAATGATCGAACATTTAATAATGACTGGGCAAAGAAAACCTAAGGATACCATTCAGAGAGTGGCTAAAGAAGGTATTACATGGCTTTCGGATAAAACGCAAAATACTAGAATGCTCTGGGAGAGAGATTTGGGGATCACAATCTCCATAGATTATTGGAAGACACTTCTTCAGCTACATCAGGGTGTCTTGATGTGTAATAAGTACAAAGAATCTTATTATAAGTTTTGTCATAGGCTGTACCACCACCCTGGTAGTTCATAAGTATAACCCAGCTATTATTTCTCCCGTATGTCCCAGGTGCAATAATAACCCGGCTTCATATTATCACTATTTTTGGGCCTGTCCAACTCTGCAGATATTCTGGAGAGAGACAGTGACTGAATTGCGAAGGATTGGAGGCCGGTAGCTTCCCATGTCTCCTCTTTTTCTACTTTTTGGGGTGGAAGAAACGGAGGGAGGAGAGTGGACCCCCGTACATAAATGGCTTAGGGTGTTAATATACATGGCTAGGCATTGTATCTTGAATACCTGGGTCACGGCGGTAAAGCCTACTATTGCACAATGGAAAATCCTGGTAACGCAGGCCATAACTCTGGAACGTCTGACATATGCCACTAAGGGGAAAGAGGAATTGTTTTATAGAACTTGGCAACCGTATCTCTCATCTTTAAATGTTGCAGAAAGCGTTATACTTAATGAGGGCTGGTATTGAAATGATTACATCAGGAGAGGGGTGTCCTTGGAAATGAAATATGGGGGGCTTCGACTCCACATCACCTGGGTTAATAATTTAGAAGAATTGTCTTCGTTGGCTTACTTAGTGGAATGAATCTCTTGTAAAATGATGAAATGGATCTGATTGTTAATATGTTAATAGGTCATGTACCTATATTTATGTTGTGTATGTCTGTATGTTGGATGTATGTCCCTTTTTTTTTTCCTTTTTGTGAAAAAAGCAGAAATAATAAACAAATGATGCAAAAAAAGAAAATAGCAATTCCTACATTTCCACACAAACTCTCTTCAACAAGAGGCTGTGGAGATTTTTATAGAGGAGTGTTATTTGATGCATGTAGAACAGCGGACTGAAGTAGATAATTCTGTATTCCAAGCACACAGAATCAAGAAAGTTGAATCCCCAAGTGGATATTGCAACCCTTGATATACATTCCCTATAAGGTGTTGCCAACTATGAACAAAACAGAGTAACAGAGGTGCAGGGTCAGGAAGACGATTTTTTTGATTTCCTCTGTGCATCAAAAAAAAAAAGTTCAAATTTGTAGATATCAAAAGTGTTCTCTACCTGTTAATCCACATTAGGCTTGGAAATGTTCAAAAAGCCGGATGCCCCTCTCAGCTAGGAATTGGAAAAGGTAGAACAGACCGAACTGATGCCATCTATGAAAGGTGTGGTCAATGTAGGCTGGCAAAAATTTGGTTTCAGCAGATAGAAGGCTGAGGAAATAAATATAGGAAAGAGGAAAGGAAGTGCTGTTAATCTATACCACAATCACAGGGTATAAGCCATAAAAATGCTAAAATCGGTGAGACAGGGAAGATCCATCAAGCTGGCGAACAAAAGCTTCCCTGTATCAAACAAGCTGTTGATCACAAATTCTGTTTGTTTCCAAACTGGGTTTAACTGAGAGTTTAGCAAAACAATTATCATGTGAAGTTGGGCAGCTCTAGAGTAACCTAAACTGGGTAAGTTTACCTCACCCTGGGTCAGTGGTAGCTGGAGGATAGAGAAACACAATTAGGGTCACCTACCCCCCCCGCTCCCCGATGAACTGAGAGAGCATTCTATTCCATGAGTTAAAGTACCAGGTTGCCAGGGCTGTCAGTAAGGTTTAGAAAAAGTATAAAAAAATGGGGCAGAAAATTTTTCCAGGCCATCTCCACTTTAGAGAAATAGGAAAGATGCAGGTGCTTCCATCTGGCAATGTCTTGAGCCAATGCAAGCATTTATGGTTCATAATTCAATAATTCCAGATTTTTCAGTCATTGCGGTACCTGAATACTGAGATATTAATTTTAGCATGTCTCCATTTTACAGGTAAACTTGTATGGAGAGCCAGGGATGGGGCATAATTAAGTAGCAATACCTCCGTTTTATGGGGATTTATGAAGAAACAGATAAGGTTCCAAATGTATGTATAAATGACCAGGCTGAGTTTGCCAGGTCCAGAAGCGTAAGTAAAACATTGTCCGTATAAAATGATAGTTTATAACGACTGCTACCTAACGAGATGCCCTCGACAACAGAAACTTGGTGGATCGCTATTGCCAGCGGTACTATAATCATATGACAAATAGTAGGGGTGAAAGTGAGCACCCCTGTTACGTGCCCTGCTCTAAAGAGATAGTCGAGGATAGTAAATTGTTCACTTAAATACAGGCTGCAGGAGAAGCATTTATGTTTCATAGCCATGTGAGAAAGTCTAAGGGGAACCCAAAAGCTGACAGGGTGTGCCACAGAAAGCCCCAGGACACCCTATCGAATGCCTTCTTAGCACCGAGACTGAGGAAGGCTGTAGGAATAGATCACTGTTTGAGATGTTCCATCAATAGTAACATTTGACATACATTGTCCGTAGTTTTTCTACAGTGGATGAATCCCAACTGATCAGGGTGAATGAGGGGTGGAAGAATGCCATCTAGTCTGTGCACCCAGACAGACACGAACAGTTTATAATCAATATTTAGTATCGAGATGGGGCAATATGTTCAGGGACATTTTGGATCGCGACCTGGTTTTAAGATTGTAGAGAAAATAGCATAAGACCATGAAAGAGGAGGAGTTTCTCCCTGTTGCACTGCCTGGAATGTGGAAAAGAGATAAGGAAACAAGAGATCCAAGAAGAATTTTTAGCATTCTGACGGGAATCCATCTGAGCTGGGACATTTTAAGGTTTTATCTTTTTTAAGCGTATCCTAGATGTCTTCAAGAGAGATCAGGAATTGTAGTAACTCCTGTTGGGCAGGAGGCGGAGGTGGAGAAGAGCCACAGCAGAAAAAATGAGAAATTTTATCTGTTGTTGGATGGATATTCTCAGCATACAATTTCTGGTAGCACTGCTGAAATGTATGTGATATTCCTCAGGTGTCCTTGGTCATAGTGCCTGTGTAAGGGTCTTTGAATTGTGTAATGCAAGCAGCATGTTTATATGCTCAGAGCCTTTGAACAAGGAGGTGAGTGCTCCTAATGCCACCTTCATAGTGGGAGTGCTTCAAATATGCCAGTACCTACTGGACTCGAGTATCCAGAATGGCCTGCAAGACATGTTTCACCTGACAAATTCGATTCATAAGGACCTTATTCTCTGAAGCATATTGCTGCTGTAAGTCCCTCAAATTCTTTAGGCAACTTTATCAAATCTTTGCTCCCTTAGTTGTTTTTTGAATGAGGCATATGCCACAATCTCCCCTCGAATAATTGCTTAAAGTATGCATACTGGAGCCAAGAATCCTAGGGCAGAGTACTACCTGGGCAGAGTTCGAGTGTCTGCATCAGAGGAGGAGGAGAAGGACCTGGGAGTGATGATCACTAGTGACCTGAAGCACTCCACGCAGTGCAAGAGAGCAGCAGCAAAGGCAAACAAGATACTGGGAATGCATATCTTGGGTGATCAGTAGTAGGAGAGAGGAGGTTATACTGCCCTTGTACAGGTCACTGGTAAGGCTGCATCTAGAGCATGGAGTTCAGTACTGGTGCCCACACCTCAAAAAGGATATTAACCTGCTGGAGAAGGTCCAGAGGAGGGCTACAAAGATGATAGCTGATCAGCAGGGTAAGGCATATGAGGAGAGGTTAAGGGCACTGAACATGTCTTCCCTGGAAGACAGGCGAGAGAGAGGGGACATGATTGGGACCTTCAAGTACTTGAAAGGGATAAATAAGGTTGATAAGGAGAGTCTCTTTAAGCTGAGTGGCAACCATAATATGAGGGGGCACAGTCTTAAGCTGCAGGGTGAGAGGCTTAGGAGGAAGGTCAGGAAGCACTTCTTCACAGAGAGGGTGGTGGACACTTGGAATGTGCTGCCAGATGAGGTAATCTCATTGAAGACAGGGAGCAGCTTTAAGAAAGGCTGGGACAGGTATAGAGGGAGGGTAAGGGTCATGGGTAGGGAGGATGAAAGGAGTAGGGCGATGGGGCAGGGACAGTAGCTCAAGCTGTGGATCCTGCAACACAGGCAGACTTGATAGACCAAATGGCCTTCTTCTGCAGGCTTCTTCGTATGTTTGTATGTAAGTATACCCCAGAGTACTGGATATGAAATATCTAGTAAGGCATTCTCCAATATGACTCACTGCACAATATCCATAGTTCACTGCTTAAATTTACCATCCTTGAGGAGAGACATACTGAATCTCCAAAAGGATGATCAATGTTGTTTCACTAGATTAATAAGGGGGCATGGTCAGATAGAAGGGATGTGATGTGAGATGTATCTTATATAGTACTGAAGTGTTCAAGTGTAGTAAAGAAATAGTAATTGCAAGAAAAGGTGTTAAAGTGCCGTGAACATTATATACTTTTGTGGCGGGGAAGAAATGCCACCATATATCGACAAGGAATAAATGTGGGAGTTGGGAGCGCAAGAGTTTTTGAACCAAAGACAGCCGGTGGCAAGAGGGGTGTGAACAATCAATATCTGGGGTAAGAGTGATGTTAAAATCCCCTCTGAGTATAAGCTGGACCTTTAACATATCTAGCAGCGTATCGAAAAAGGTTTTGCATGAGGGAGCATTTGATGGGGTGGGAAATCAACATTAGTCAGGGTAACATCCACTTTATATAGCTGGCCTGTTAAAATAAGGCAGTAGCCCTTAGGGTCATTAAACTCCTCTTTTAGGGCAAATGGAGTTGCAGATGGCAAGAGGATAGCTGCTCCCTATCTGCACCCATGAGTATATGAAGATGCACAGACTTGGTATCGACCCCCTCTGGCTAGTTTCTGATGTTCAGTCTGAGTTAAGGTGGCTATCATGTTTCTTTAAATATTGAACAGCCTAGGTCTCTTGACTGGATTGTGCAATCCATTGATATTCTGTGAAAAACATATTACAAGAGATACAGCCATGACAAGAAATAAGTAACTATCTGAAAGTCCTGGAATGCTAGTTGGATTATCTGTGAGGTCAAAACCACACCCCAAAAGCAATGCCCCGGGACGGGAACAAGCGGAGCCAGATCCCTGTGCCGGAAGGCCCAACACAGTTGGGCATCTGGGAGTGCCTGCCCCCAAGAACCCCCCCAACCACATTCTATTCTGCAACCTCACTGCTTGAATCCTTTGCATCTGATACTCTGCAGTTTTTAACATTACAACTGTCTTACTAAATGCAGATCTAACTAGTAAAACAATTACCATATAGCCCCAAAATATCACCTTGAGAGCCAACTGGGCCTCCCAAGGAGACTTTAAACATTGAGTGAAATATATAACTAAACTAACAAGTGTGAATACAACAACCACAACCACTAACAATTCTATATGGGGGTTAAACTATAAACAAGGAAGTCCCTGAACAGGAACAAGGAGAGAAGTGAGAATAATCACTCCCTAATGGCTCAGGGGGGAAGAATGTCGTTTCAATAAGCTCTCCCGAGCTGAAGGATAGTCCAGAGAGAAAATATTCCTGGGCCTTCAGGCGTCAAGAATGTCCTTTAACATTTGGAATAAAAGAAGGAATAGGGGGAGAAATGAATAATAGTTCCTAGAGGGGAACAAAACATCGCGGGTATCAATTATGGATCTCCTCATTCCCCTTGTGTGTAGATAGCAATAGTATATAATGCAGGGGCAGTAAACTAGGGAGGAATTAGCAATGCACTAGAGTACTGGGCAAAGTTAAACTGAGCATAAGATTTGGAAGTCACCACTTCCTGGAGTCTAATACCACTGCCCCTCAAAACACGTAGTTAAGCTAACCTAGATATGAATCTGGCACTGTAGCAAACTGCAATAACAAAATAAATACCATCTCTCTTGACATGGTGCCCGTCCTTAAAATAAAATCTTCAGTATTAAGCAGACTTGAAGCAAAGTCTGATCACTGTTTCCCTCAATAGGAGGATAGTGTACATAGAGAATAATATATGGGCTACCATACACAACAAGGCTGTGTTTCCACTGAGGGGTTGAGATGACAGCATATGAACCTCGAGAGCGAAGCTTGAGAGGTCCATGCTGTCATCTCAACCCCGAGATGGAAACACATGCAGAGTTGTGTGTGGTTGACCATATTTTATTTTTTATAGTATATGTTTTTTTTACACTAGAGTGACAGACCCTCACTGAAGTGAAAACAAAAAATCTTGCCATTTCTTTATTCTACTCCCATATCAAAATAAAATTTCCAGACTTTTGAATGGTAAAAGGTATGACTTTGGGCACTGGGTGGTTAGTAAGTAGCTAGGTGTAGCATAAATGAGAAATTTAAAATTGTATGACCTTTGCACTGTGCATAACAACTGTTTGGAATGCGCATAACAACACCTTAGAATGCGCATAACGATTTAGAATGTGCTTAACAAGGATTTTGAGCAGGCTGATTTTTATACATAACAAAGGGTAACCATATACTATATGTTAATAATGTTACTGAGTCCTCTGAGTACTCCCAATCTGGCCCCAGGAGTTTAAGTCAGGAAACAGTTTAAACAGTCTTGTCCCAGTTGTGTCTTAGTCTCACTGCCACTGGTGAAAGAAAGCAGATTATCATTTGGGCAGAGAGATACATGCCTCGGCTATGTCTTACTGGCATGACGATCAGTGATAGAAGACATGGTGTATGTAGTACTTGACCTAACTGTTTTATTTATTTTTAAAGTGCACACATACAGGAGGCAATTCTTAAGGAGGCTTGGCAGATGTTTGGCTTTTGCTGACATTGTTAAAAAGTAAGACAATGAATTTTTCATGCATTTATATTGGTGGAAACTAGTTGGGCAAATGTATAAGAATTTTATGACTGTTAATGAATGTAAAGGATAACCAGGTGGTTAAAATATAATTTTGGTTTTAATATTGCTTTAATAACTACAATAGAAAGATGGTACACCCAGTCATTTTTGTCTAGCATGGTCTAATATGGAAATATATTAAAAATTGAAAATTAAAAAATTGAATATTTTCAAATGTGAAATATAGTAAATATTTAGTAATAAATCTTTTTACAGTTCCCCAGAAGAAGCCTTATACTAGACAAAACGTTGAGACTTTATAAATAAAAATAACAAACTTTCAAAAGACTTCGTGCGTAGTAAAGTAGCATCCATTGCTCGAGCAGGCCAGAATTTTGTTGTTGGTGTTGCTAGTTTTAACAGGGATTTCTATCAAAGGAGATCAGAAGTTAGTTCTTTAGGCAGCCATAGCACCCATGATGTCACCGGAAGTCAGCCAGGTCACAGAATCTTTAAATAGCCTTGGGAATCCAGCTGGACAAGTCACTGCCATAACAGAGCTAATCATTCAGAGTGATTTTATGAGTCCGGTCTGTCAGCCAATATCCTACCCACCTATTCAGCCAGTTAACTTCTACCCTAGTCCTAGGTCTCCCAACTTCTTCACAAGTCACCTACTATGGCACTAATAAAAGTCCCTGCTGAAATCTGTGGAGGGGTTGTGGGATAACAGATGGACCAGACAGAACTTTAGGTTCAACACACAATTTCTGAGTTATGTTTATTTCAAACATAGGGGATAACCTTAAACAATGGCATATCCCTTCTTCAATACATCAGTTTGCAGCAACAGACTACAGGGCTCGAAATATAGGCTTTCCGTATTTCTGTGGAAATGCAGAAAAGCAGATGGAAATGTAGCTTGCCTTTCTGCATTTCCATCTGGAAATTGAAAATCAAGCAGTGGTTAACAATAATTCCTTTGACAGCACGGTCATGGTGGCAGTACAGAGCAGCAAGCTGACTGCATAGTCACGGAGTCCCCAGAAAAGTAGTGAGAGTGGAGCATCCCATTGCACACTCACAAGAGGGAGCAGTGCGGCTCTTACCTTCTCTGTTCTGGGCTTGGGCGGAAGTGTCTTCTTTGCTGCGGCCGTAGCTTTTGGGTGCTGGTCCTCCGGTAGTATTGCGAGGCGGGTTGGAATCGGGCACCACGGCCAGCTATGGGGTCCTTCACATACAGAAGTGAAGCATGTGACTGCACCATGCCTCCTGATTGGCTGGTTGTGATCCTTCCTTGCTGTGCTGATCGAGGGGTAAGGAAGTACTCAGTTGGCAGTCAGCGAAAAGAAGGATCTCTATAGCAAACTTATGGTAAAAAGCCTTATAAAATTTATTAATTTCATTGTGTTCCACTAAATGTGTGGATCTTGTAGGAAAAAACTCAGGCACTTGGGGGGTTGCATTTTTTTCCTTTGAGAGATACACAAAGTAATCCGGGGGGAACAACTGGGCAGAGATAGGGAACGAGATCAGGGAAAACGTGCAGCCTCAGCATACGTGTGGAAGAGACTGAGCCTAGGGGAACAAGTTCTGTCTGTGGCATGACTTGATACCGAAAAAAAAAAAACCCTTCAAAAAAAAAAAAAAAAAAGGCTCTGCAGAAAAGGGGAAGGGGAAACAACTCCTGCCTGTTCAAAAAAACAATTAGGGGCAAAAACGTCCTGCCTCAAGGCTTACTAGTTGGCACTGTGTGAGAGGAAGTCCTTAAAACTGTGGCACAATAAGTTAGGAGGAAAAACAACAGCTGTGCAGAAAATAAAGCAGAGTAAAAAGTCCTGCCTGAACACACAAGAAAAAAAAGGGGGGGCAAAACATGCAAAGTTGCTGGCAGAGTGTGAGGCGCAAAAGTCCTATGGCTAAGTTGGGGAAAAACAGAACAAAAGCCTTGCAGAAAACAAAGCAGGGTAAAGGTACTGCCTGAACATTTGGGGCACAATAATACTTTTCCACATAGAAAATAATATTTTATTTTACTTATTTATTGAATTTTGATGACCGGGTAGGCCCACTGTGCCCCGGAGGTCCCTTTTTCAGGGGAGACCCAGGAGTACAGTACAAGAAAAAAACATGGTAAACAGTAGTACATATACAAGTTATTGGCATGAGACATTCTTACATGTATACAAAAGCAATAAGACACGACAGGGTGTGTGTTGAACAGATATTACCATGCGCCCAGGGCGTAGTAAGGCACGAGGCCCTGCCGAGTGCCTTCAGCCCCTGGAAGTGCGGTAATATCTGTTCAACACACATACCCTAGAGTGTTTTATTGCGCTTATAAAATGATTCTTTTTTTTTTTTTTTTTTTAATATTTGTCACCTTAAAAAATATTACTGAACTGAAAAAAAACTGAAATCATTGTGTTAATTTGAGATAAAATAGTCCTTCCGCCTACTAGGTGATGACAGCATTGTCTTCTGACACATTAACATTTGTACTGTTGTTGCCCCCCCCAACCCCATGTCCCGATCGAGAGAACAAGTGTGGTTAGGAGAGGAAGTAACAGGTCCCAAAAAAAAAAAAGGAATAAGGGATGCAGATTTGTTTTTGTTGTTTTAGTTAAATGTACTGGGACGGAAGCGCAGTTTACTATGAGACGGCACCCAGTTCTGGTTTATTTCCAGTTTCATGCGGCAGAAAGCTTCAGTCTCGCTGAACTAGAAGAATGCTTTATGCTGCTCTCCGATTTTGACTTCTAGCGGAGACGAGGTTTGGAGCGGGCCTGTCAGCATGACATTCACTCCCTCGCTTACCGAGACTAAAAACAATGGCAGCTTTTAAAAAATTAACGCTCCACTGATACATCTTAACATTCTATTTGGGTGCATTGATTTATTTGCCTGCTCTTTTTTTTCCCTATGTGTAATACCTATTTGACACTTCCTTTCTGGCCAGTCATGATGCTTCTTTTTACATGCCCATTTTATAAATAGCAGTGACGTCTTTCCTAGCGGTTTACATTACATTATTACAGTGCACCATATGACTGTGTCTCTAAATAGCCTCCTTGGAAGTTCATGGGGGAGACCATTGAAGTGATAGTGCTGCCAGTTCGGGTGCTGGTGATGTACGTGATGTAAGTGCATAGGCCAGGGTGTAGGGAGGGAGTGTCAGGTACCATAACATTGGCATTTACTCGTTGCAAGCATATGAGTCTCGAGTCTCGTGCGGAAACACATTACAGATGTGGCTTCCTGCACCTCCGATGGAAGGCTGTTCCAAAGGGAAGGGGCAGCATGCGAAAAGGACATATACCCTGCCTTGGTCCTTACCTTAGGGATCTCTAGGAGAGTTTGGCCTGAGGTCCGTAGTTTCCGCAGATTTTGCTTAACAGTTAGGAGTCCCTCAAGACTTGGGGGAGGCGTGGTGCTAATTAGTTTATTTGCCAGGCAGAGTACTGGGTACCTGAGGCGGGCTTTGAAGGATGGCCAGCTGAGTCGTGATAATGACTCGCAATGGTGGCTCCTTGAGTGGGATAAGGTGGCAAAATAGACCACCTTATTGTATAGAATCTGTAACTTGCTGAACTCCAGCTTAGCGACTCCCTGAAGTACCGGGGCCACATAGATGAGTGTTGGGAGTAGGACACGCGAGGCAATGGCAGTCCTGGCTTCAGGGATCAGCTGATCCTTAAGCCAGTAGAGTGTTCCAAGTTTGCCATGGATGACTTTTGTGACTTGATCAACATGTTGCTTTAAGGTGAAACCTTGGTCAAGGGTAAGGCCGAGGTATTTTGTGGAGGCAACCACTTCTAGTTTGTTACCAACCCTGGACGTGAGTTGAAGGAGCTGTGATCTGTCTTGGTCAAGGGATCTAGGTCTGAACAACATAGCCTTTGTTTTGTTGGTATTAAAGGCCATTTTGTTCTTGGTGAGCCAGTCCTCCATAATGTGATGTCCACTTGGAGGGATGGCCCTAGGTCATCCAGGTTATCAGAGGCTCTGTAGATCACAGCATCATCAGCATACTGGATGACATTACTGTTCCCACAATGGTTGTGCAGCTCATTTATAAACAGTGAGAACAATAGAGGACCAAGTATTGACCCTTGGGGTATCCCCTACTTAAGGGGCTGTGGATTGGAGATTTTGTCCTTCCACTTGACCCTGTGTGTGCGCCTTGTGAGGTAGCTTTCAAACCATCTGAGAGCATGAGTGTCTAGGCCTATGTGGCACAGTTTATGGAGTAAGAGCCTGTGGTCCACCAAGTTGAAAGCCTTGGAAAGGTCGATGAAAACCGCACCTGTGTTGGACCCTGAGTCAATTTCCCTAAGCACATCCGCAGAGAATTTGGTTAAGGCGGTATCAGTCCCATGTTTGGCTCTGAAGCCATGTTGAGCAAGGGAAAGAAGCAGGTGTGCCTCTAAGTATTCCCGGAGTTGGGTGTACACTAGTTTCTCCTGAATTTTTGCAAGGGTACACAGCAAGGAGATCGGCCTGTAGTTTCCAATTGGTTCCACAGGCCCGCCCTTATGAATGGGGACCACATGGGCCTGCTTCTACAGCTCTGGGACAGACCCTTCTAGAAAGGACCTGTTTATGAGCCAGGTAAGCGGCCTTACGAGTGCTGAGGCACCGTCTTTGAGAAGTTTAGTCTGGATGCCATCAGGCCCACCTGAACCTCTAGTTTTCAAGGATTTTAGAATGGATAGGACCTTGTTCGCCTTAGCCAGCCTCAGATGAAACGATGGGTGGTCTAGGTTAGGAGGTTCCAGTCTAAGGGACTCGTTTTTGGGCACTGGGAGCCCAGCCTTGTAATCACCGAGGTTAGTGAAATGGGTATTGAGGGCCTCGGTGATGAGGGCCTCGTCGTTCAGTAACTGCCCATTAGCCACAATAGGGCCAGGAGCTGCCTTTTTGTTTCCCTTTATCAGTTCCTTGATGTGGGACCAGAATAACTTTGGGTTGCCCAGGTTAGTTTTCTGGAGATGAGTGAGGTAAGCCTTTTTAGCTAGCTTAGCAGCATGCTTACATTAGTTTCTAAGAGCTCTATATTTTTCAAGGTCTGCTAGGAGCATACAGCTCTTGAACTTTTTCCAGGCTTTGTCACGGCTGATCATCACGGCCTTTAAGGTGGGAGTGATTCACTTATAGCAGCTGCCTTTTACTTGATGGGTCTTCATTGGAGCAAAGAGATCAGCAGCCCTCATGAGGGATTTCAGAAAGGAGGCAACTGCCCCTTCCAGGGTAGGAAGACATCATAGTGGACTCCAGTCAATGTCACCAAAAAAGTCATTATATTGCTCCAGAAAGAATTTGGAGTAGTCCCTGGAAGTGAGTATTCTAGGCTGAACCCTGTCTGCCCTATTCTTCCAGACACAGAAGATGGGCGAGTGGTCACTCAGCACATCGGCCATAGTCCCTGCAACTTGAAAATTTTTTGGGGATTGACACCAAGACCCAGTTTATGGTTGAGTGCCTTCCCGTTTTGTAATTCATCCTGGTGGGTTGAGTGATAATCTGGGCAAGATTTGCTTCATGTAACAGGCCATTTAAAGAGGACCTAGCCTCTTGGGCCCAGTTAAGATTAAAATCCCCCATTACGAGAAGTTCAGACGCAACCTCTATGGTTAGGTCTTTTGTGAGTGTCTCCAGGGATTGGAGAGCATTCGTAGGGGGACAATATATACACCCAATGGTAAGATGCTTGACACTGCCTAGGGTGAGCCGTATGAAGGTCGATTCAATTTCAGGGGACGTGCTATACAGCATGCTGACATGGGAGCAGATCAGGGCGTCCTTCACATAGATGAGTACCCCGCCCTCTCTTTTCTGTATTCTGTCCTTTCTGTAGCTGACATAACCTGTGGCAGCAATTTCGTGATCGGGAACATGGGGTTTTAGCCAGGTTTCCGAAACTGCTAGCACGTCTGGTTTGTAAAGGGCTAGCCACGCTTGAACTTCATGTACCTTATTTTTTATTTATTTTTTTATTTAGCTTTTGTTGACCGGGTAAGTGCACTAGACAAATCCTGCCTGTTTTCAGGCACGACCCGGGGGAGGGGGATACAGATGAATGCCAACTGACCTTGAACCAGATTAAGCTGTAGGTGGTATTTTTAGTGAATGAGGGAAATTTGGCCAGGACACCGGGGAAGTTCCCCTACTCTTTTCGATAAGTGCCATGGGATCTTTAACATCCACCTGAACTACCACCAATCCAGGCAGATGGGACCTCGGTTTAACGTCTCATCCGAAAGATGGAGGCTTTAGGCCGGAGACTACATATATTCATATGGGCTAGTCTCAGACCCTTAGGTGATAGCCAGCTCTGGTCTTGTGAGGAGGAAATTGAAATGTTAGCAATACCAGGGCCCGGGTTCAGTTGAATGTCACCCGCAAGTATCAGTAGAGCTTTGAGCAGGAGACGGAGAGTAAGGGTTGGAGATGGGAGCCTCACTTTCCTGGGTGTACTCCTAATGAGGAGAAGGGACCTGTAGCAGATCCCATTTCTTGTGAATTCGTAGGCAACTAGGAGGGAGATAGTGCACGCAGGGGATTGGAAGTAGTAGTGACTGGCCAGGTATGCAGCAGGTCCCTGCGGGGCATGGGTGGAAAGGCCATGTTGGCAAGCAAGCCATTCCACCCAGAGCACAGATAGAATATATATGGTGGCAAGGAGGAGACCTCTGTTTGGTCTGCAGCGACTCATCCTGCCATCCAAAGTTGACCCCAGGTTAGGCATCCTTTCGTCAGGGTGCATTCACCGAGTATTCGTGCCTAGACTAATCAGTAACAGGTTTTGGTCTAGTCCAGTTTCAAGACAGGCAAAGTGCAGTGGGAAATGGACAGAGCACAATCTCTTACAATATTGTTGCAGCCCACAAATAATGATAGGTGTGCACAGAATTGACTATCTACCTATTATAGTCCATACAGTATTGGCTCAGCATTCAGGTAATAGTAGTATTACTTGGAAATAACTTCTAGTCTATAATTGTTCAAGACAATTAGTGGCCAGCACAGGCAGTCCACTCTGTGACTGTATTAATTCTTGCAATAAAAACGCATACAGGGATAGGTTGCTAAATACACTTAGTTGATCTGGCTAGCATCCAATCAATAGGAACGTATCAGGGCTACACTACTGCAATCATTTAGTTAAGAGGCTAGCATCAGTTCAGGGTATCAGATGAGTTGTAAATCGGTAGAATAAATGTCTGAAAATTGTACCCCCTAACAGGCCAGCTCAGAGCAGTAGGTAGGCACTATTTTCTAGCGAGCTGAAGTGTACCACCTCATGTGATACTAGATTGCAGGTGAGATGACAGTAGGTGGAGCACAAAAAAAAAAAAAA
Source organism: Neoceratodus forsteri (assembly GCA_016271365.2). Classification (NCBI taxonomy): domain Eukaryota; kingdom Metazoa; phylum Chordata; order Ceratodontiformes; family Ceratodontidae; genus Neoceratodus; species Neoceratodus forsteri. Next base: position 1,097,088,027 of record CM028129.1, on the reverse strand, counting down.
AAAAAAAAAAAAAGGCGAGTGGGTATGGACAAACTCCACCTAGAGTGACAGCTCAGCCTTCACTATTGGTTGTAAGGGAGCAGTGGGCAGGGCCACTGCGTATTTAATGGGAGGAGGGAACAGGATGGGGGTGGGAAATTTCGGCTACCAGCTTCAGCGGTCGGTTTGGCTACGGGGGAGGTCTGCCTGGCAGATTCAGCTGCCCGGCGCCTCAACCCCGCGGTTCAGGACCTTAACGTCGAGTGATGGGGGACCCGATTCAGCAGGTCTCCCTCGCCACCCCTTGCGGTTACTTTACAGTCACGGCGCTGAGAGGGGATGCAGCCTTTAACTGCAGGGCTGCTCACCATCACCTCCCCTCTCAGCCAATAGGCGCTGGTGCCTCTTTTGAAATCACTGGTGCCAAAGCAAACAAAGGACGTGGTGTGGCTTGCTAGCCCCCGGCTTCCAGCTTCAGCGGTTGTTTCGGCTACGGGGGAGGTCTGCCTGGCAGATTCAGCTGTCCGGCGCCTCAGCCCCACGGTTCAGGACCGTAACGTCAAGCGATGGGGGGGACCTGATTCAGCAGGTCTCCCTTGCCGCTCCTTGCGGTTACTTTACAGTCACGGCGCTGAGAGGGGATGTAGCCTTTAACTGCAGGGCTGCTCACTGTCACTACCCCTCTCAGCCAATAGGCGCTGGTGCCTCTTTTGAAATCACTGGCGCCAAAGCAAACAAAGGACGTAGTGTGGTTTGCTAGCCCTCAGCTTCCAGCTTCAGCGGTCGTTTTGGCTACGGGGGAGGTCCGCCCGGCAGATTCAGCTGTCCGGCGCCCAACCCACAGTTCAGGACCTTAACATCAAGTGATGGGGAGACCCGATTCAGCAGGTCTCCCTCGCTGTTCTTTGGCGGTTACTACAGTCATGGCGCTTGAGAGGGATGCAGCCTTTAACTGCAGGGCTGCTCACCGTCACTACCCCTCTCAGCCAATAGGCGCTGGTGCCTCTTTTGAAATTACTGGTGCCAAAGCAGACAAAGGACGTGGTGCGGCATGCTGGCCCTTGGCTTCCAGCTTCAGCGGTGGTTTCAGCCACGGGGAGGTCCACCCGGCAGATTCAGCTGTCTGGCGCCTCAACCCCTGCGGGTTCAGGACCTTAACTTCGAGCGATGGGGGACCGACCGAGGTCTCCTCGCCACCACTTGCAGTTACTTTACAGTGCTTTAGAAAACACAGTAGAGTGGTACAGGAACACAAGTTAAGCCTCCCTTCACTCTCCCCCTCAGAGTAACTGTATGACAGGTTGTGTTGTTCAGACAGGAAGTTTTGCCCCATTAGATATATCTATTTTTTTTGTGCTTTACTGTGTTTTCTAAAACAATACTATTTTCTATGTGGAAATGTATCATTGTGCACCGGAAATGTAATCTGCACCACATGCATTTCCGGAGGAAATGTATCCTCTAGCCCATTATTTCTAGCCCTGGACTATGCACGTCCTTCTTCTACACCTACTGACCTGCTTAGTAAAAACCAACTATTCCCCTATGTTGGTCTTGAAGCAAGGGTTACCCCAAAGGGCACTGGAAATAAAGTCAAGTTTCAAAGAAACACATCACACATACCCCCATAATGCAAAGCATCATGGGATGTATATGCAAATCACCAAGCAATTTTAGGCTGATTCAGCTTAAAAAAGAATGCATAGTGCCGAAGGGCCTCTCAAACAATCTGTAATTTACATGCAATTTAAATAACACAATGGGGGGGTTTCTGATATCTCTACCATGGTAACTTAATTTTTATAATACAGTCCCCTAGTAACTTTATACCCTTTATCAAAAACACCTACTGCAGTGGTATTTTCAACAATTACAGGTTTCTTATACATCAAGGTATGTTGTGACATAGCACTATTGCAAACTAAATCCAACAACGAGGAACACAACCTGGTTTACATCAGCTCAGAGGTCACCACAATAACCTCCCTGTATGAGGATCTGAGAGGGAAAAGGAAAATTAAATGGGACTCTATAGCATTGTAAAGAAAGGGGAGGGGCACCCATAGATGGCCAACCTTATGGACTATAAATTGTAAAGGATAAATTTGGCTAAGAAACAGAAGAACTGTTGCAACAGCTTTTAGAAAAGGTCAGTCCTCAGGAGTGGCAGGATCCCCCTGTCACAAAATCCAAGTACAAGATAACTGCTGCCTTGCCTTTATCCTCCATTTGTGTCACCAAATTGAAATAATCCATCAAGTTTGTTTGACATGACCTGCCGCTCATTAACCCATGTTAATCCCTATCCATAAACCCATTTACTTCAGGAATGCAATGATCCACTCTTTTGTGACCTACTCCAGTAGCTTGCCAACTACAGATGTCAGGCTCACTGGCTTGTAATTTCCCACATTCTCCCTGTCCTCACTCTTGTGTAGTGGGACCATGTTCACCAACCTCCAGTCCCTCTGCACCATTCCCTTTGCCAGTGATTCATTAAACAGGTCTGCGCTGCCTCCCACAATACACTTGGGGACATCCCACCCAGCCTGGGGACTCACCGTATTTACCTTTTGGTCCCCCAGAGTCCTATAGCACTCTCTCTTCAGATATACAGACCATCTTTTACTTGACTAGCTGTATCCAAAACGTTATTACTGTCTGGTAGTGACCCTGTAGCTTCTACTGTAAACTCAGAACTAGAGTACAGTACTCATTCAATATGTTCATTTTCCTTTTATCCTCTCCACACTCTCGCCATCTTTCTTCATCTTTTCTATGCTACTGTACTGTATCTCTTATTTGCCTTTTTTTCTTAATGAAGAATGTCTTTTTTTCCATCTTCATATTTGTCTTCCTGTCCCTCACCGGTGGCCCCCTTGTGCTGGTGCCCCCAAGCCTGATCATTCACGATCCCCAGGACTTACCCGGCTCCTTACTGACCTCAAAAACTCCACAGATTAGCCACATAGCCGCTCACATTAAAATGCCAAACTCAGGCAAAATTCAATAATGCAACATTTTATTGCCAGAAGGCTATAATCATGAAAATGTCCACATTGGATCCAGTCACCAAGTGGGAACAGTAGCTCCAGCGCTTCACCAGTAATGGCTTTGTCTGTTCCCACTTGCTGACTGGGTCCAGCTCGGACATTTTCATGATTACAGCCTTTTGACAATAAAATACTGCATTACTGAATTCTGCCCCCAAGTTTGGTATTTTGATGTGAGTGGCTGCGTGGCTAACCTTCGGAGTTTTTGATATTATATAGAGGCTAGCCCCCAGTCATGAATAATTTAACTGGTGAAATACCTGGTGGTCTAGTGGATATGTACCCGATCCCTGTGTCCAAGCACTTGTCCAGTCCAAATGCCAAAGTCCGTCCTTTATTAACAGTCATGTTTAAACCCTTTTTTTCCCCCTGCTCCTGTATTCTCAAGATCAACGTGAAACGCTCCCCCCAGCACCCAAGCCAGCCAGCATGCCCACAGTCACTGGCACACGCTGCTTCAGTCCACTGTCTTTATCCTCCATTTGCGTTACCAAATTGAAAAAAATCCATCAAGTTTGCTTTACCCGACCTGCCCCTTGTGCACAACTGACTGCTACCTGTCCCAAAAAGATGCACTCTTGATTATCTTCACCACTGTAGAGAAGAGGGCCTGCATTTATCAGCATACTTCCATCCTCATTGGCACTAGTAAATGATGTATATACGCGTTGTTATGCTTTGCATTTACTAGGGCCAGCCGGCAAGGAAGCGTGCCACGTAAATGTGGGCTTTTTCTCTTGATGGAGAACATCATCATCAAGAGTGCATCTCCGTAGGACAGGTTACAATCAGTTATGGATCAGCGGAGGCAGACCGAAACACTGTGCTCTGATGATGGCAGGCGAGCAGGCTGTCTTGGGTGCTGGGGGGTGTTTCACATTGATCTTGGGAAGAAAACAGGATTTAAACATGGATTTTATTAAAAGGATGGATTTTGTTATTTCGACCTGATGAGTGCTTGGACACAGTGATCAGGACATACCCAGTGGACCGCCATGTATTTCACCAGTTATATTGTTCATAGCCAAGTCTGACATATTTGTCAGTGAGAGAGAGCTGGCATCAGAACATGATTTTGGCAGGTTTAATGTGACAAACTAATCAAAACTAAAGCCTAACATGTATAGTTATAAATACAATACACATGTTAAGTCATGATTTTAATCATTTTGGTGAAAGAATGCAAAAGAAAGGACAGAACACAAAGCACTACTTAAGACAATGTAGTTCTCTGCCTCTGGCTCCAATGACCTATCACATAGGATGTCCGGTGGCCATTTCAGGGCCAGCTGACAGGGTGAGTTTTTTTTTTTAGCAAAGGCTATTGTTTACATTTTTCACATGCTATAAAACTGCATTTATGTCAAATATATACATGCACTTTTAGCATCAATGTAAACAGCAACCTTTCCTTTAGGTCTCTATGAAGGCATTTTTTACAGTTTTTGAGTAAAATAACTTGTTTACTTGTCCTTTAAAGCAGCAGCACAACAAAAATGTTTTTCCCCCCAAAGGCTAGTTTAAGCTACAAATAATACAAATATTAGCATACCTGTTAAATCCACTTTTCTAGATACATCCTATGCTGCGTACCATTAGTTTATTTTATTTTCTCAGTCCTAACCTTTGCCAGGTCTACAATGCTATTTCTAAGCCAATTGTGGTGGCCATCTTTTCTTTTTAAATAAATAAAAACATTTATAAAATACTCAAATTTTGGTGGAAACAGAAAATGGTTACCACTAAATAAAAAGAACAGTTGCATAAGAACTTACTATAACAGTAGATCTTTGAGAGGACCTCAGTCATCAGGTTACACTATAGGAACCTTCGCCATCGGTGAAGGTGAATCCACATGGAAGATTTTCAGCAGTACAACTGGGGCCGCCCACATCATCAACGTCAGCCAATGTCAACGACCCTATATAGGCGTAGGCGGCCCCACTCCCTCCTCAGTTCTTTCCCTCTGCAGATGAAGGGAGAAAGGTTCTTGCCCTGGGGAACCAAGGAGAGAAAGGGGTACTCAGACCTAAGCAAAAAAACTAGATACACCAGATAGCCAGTTCCTAGACAGGAGCCCCAAGAAGGGGGACGGTGGGAGGGAAATTATACCTGATGAGTGAGATCCCTTCTAAGACCAACTGTTACGGTAAGTTCTTACGTAACTGTTTTATCTTCTTCGGGGGTATCTCAGTCATCAGGTTACACTGTAGGAATGAATATCAAGCAGTGACAAGCGTGAACATACAGTATGGGAGGCTAGATCTCCATAAACTTAAGACATGGGTCCTTGTAACACAGCCCTGCCAAAACCTGCACAGGCTCTTGAGGCAATGTCCAGACTGCAGTGCTTGGTGAAAGTGTGGACTGTGCTCCAGCTGCCTGCTGCACAAATGTCAGCAGCTGAGACCCCTTTGAAACAAGCCACCGAGGTAGCCATGCCTCTGGTGGAATGAACTTTGACAGCAACAGGCAATTCTTTGCTGTATTTATTGTAGCAGAATACAATGCAATTTGCTCACCATTTGGATAAACATTGCTTAGAAACTGAAGTGCCCTCTCTACCTGGGGAGAAAGAAACAAACAACTGCATTGACTTTCAGGACTCTTTAGTCCAAAGCAGGTAGTACTTCAAAGTTCTGTGCACATCAGCCAGTCTGCCAGTGCAGCAGTAGCACTACTGCTTGTGATGCCGGTGACCTGGGTTTGGTAGCGAGCCCGGGTCGCTGGAGGGCCGGCCGGGGGGAGAAGTACTGAGCGCCCGACGAGCCGCTCTCCTTCTCTGGGAGGGGTGATCTGCAGTCTTCGCTGTCATACTGCCACCTGGGTGACCACGAGTGGCAGTGCAGCACAGGGGGCAGAATGGTAGGGAGGTGCAGACATCGGCTGAGGACTGTAGCGAAGGCACATCTCTGCATGCCTCTGTCTCATTGGTCCTCACTGAGTGCTGATGTCCGCAGGGGGCCAGGACCAGAACACAGGAAAAAACCCACGTCTGGGCCAGGCGACGGGCTCCCACACCAGCGACTGGGAGGAGCCGGGGCTACAGCTCCAGGTGCATGCTCTCCTGAGGTTCAAAGGGGGAAAGGGGGCCCCCTCCACCCTACCCAGGGGTGTCATCCGGGACTCTAGAATACTGGAGCGGGGCACTAATGGAGCGAGCCCCTCGGTCCTCAAGACGCAGCCAATGTTGTGCATTGGGTGACCCTGAGGGAGGGACCAGACATGGTGACGAAGGGGGCATAAATAGAAAGTAAAAAAAAAAAAGGAGCGAGAGAGAGTTCTGCGCACATCTGACGTATGGAGCAGTGCTCCCCCTGGATTGGCACGCTCAGGAAAATAAACAGGAAGGTGGATAGACTGATTCAGTGTGAACTCAGAAACCACACTGGGCTGAACATTAGGATTTGTGTGCAAAGATACCCCATCTTTGTAAACAATCAAATAAGGCTCCGTGCACCAGGGGGCCTGAAGCTCTGAAATTCTTCTAGCAGAAGTAATTGCAACTAAAAATAGCACTTTCCAAGAGAGAAAGCACAAATTGCAAGACGCAAGTGGATTAAAAGGAGACAGGATCAACTTCTCCGAAACAAAATTCAAGTCCCAAGCCAGGACAGGAGAACAGATTAGAGGTTTCAGATGCAGGATGCCCTGAAGAAAAGTATGGGAGACATCCAGCTGAGCAATTGTGCAGTCTCCCACAGGTTCATGAAATGAAGAAACTGTTGAAAGGTGGACCTTGAGGGAGGAATACTGGAGGTCTGAGTCGGATAAAGCGATCAGGTAGTCCAGGATATGATTCACCGAACAGGTGAAAGGGTCCAGGATGTGTTTGGCAGCCCAGATGGCAAACCACTTCCATTTCATGGCATATTTGGCTTGAGTGGAAGGCTTCCGGGTGGCCACCAGGATGTCCATTACTATGTTAGAGATGCGGAACCTGGCGATGGCTATGTTCTCAAGGGCCAGGCATGCAGATGAAGGGACCTGAGGTTGGGATGGACCAGGGTCCCCTGATCCTGGGTCAGCAGATTCCTGCAAAGAGGAAGAGGGACCGGAGGTTTCTCTGCCAGCTGCAGAAGCAGAGGGAACCATATCTGACGAGGCCAGAATGCAGCCACCAGAATCATGCTGGCCCCCTCCATCTGTGTGTGTAAAATTCACCGTTCCAAAACCCCTCCGAAATTTATTCTGATCAGGTCCTTCAGGTCAACTGACCTATCCTCATTGCATGCTGATCTGCTTTGCACTGACTGGTCCCCTATCTCCATGGCCAGTAACATCAATCATGCCCTCCACTATTTCCATACTAAATTCTTGCAAATCTGGTATCGGCATGCCCCCCTCTGGAAAACCAGTGTCAGAGGTTCTCACATCCTCTGGATCTCAGCTGAACTTATGGCCTGCCTCCATGCACGTGACCTGGTTTGGAAGTCCTACAAGTCCACTGGCACATCTTAACAAGTACCGTGCCTCGGGGAATACTTGTACTAGGGCTACTAAGCTAGCCAAGGCTGAGTTCTTTTCCTCATCTTTCCAGAAAAACTTAAATCATGACTCTAAGTTCTGGAAAATCATCCATGCCCTCTTCTCCCCCTCTACCCAGTCCCCCCTCCAGTCCTTAAGGTGGGTGACTCCACTATGTCCGATCCCCTTTCAGTTGCTTCTGCTTTCAACTCCTACTTCACCACCTGTGCTTACTCTCTCCTGTTTGCCTTCCCCGCCTCCTCACCTCGCCCTTCATCCCATTTGACCCCTCTGCACTTTCCTTCTTGTTTTAGCCAGTTGCCCCATCTTCTTCTCTAAAGGCCCTCTTGGTGCTAAACTCTCAGAAAGGCGGGAGCCCTGATGGGCTTGACCCCAAGCTCCTGTACCTCTATGCACCTGCTATTGCCATTTCTATCTCCTCCCTTCTCAACCTTTCGTTCTCCCTCTCCTCAGTCCCGGACTCCTGGAAGCATGCAACAGTCATTCCTCTTCCTAAAGGTGGTGACTCCTTCTCTTCTGGCAACTTCCGCCCTATATAATTTCTTCCTACCCTATCTAAACTACAAGAACACACTGTTATTTCTCAACTCTCCCCCCTTCATTGATTTCTCCTCCTTCTTTACCCCCTTCCAGTCTGGCTTTTACAAACTTCATTCCACCACCTCTTCTCTTCTCAGACTCACCGACTCCATCCTTACTATTATGGATCATGGCCACCTCACAGCTGCCATCTTTGTCGATTTGTCGAAAGCTTTCACCACTGTCTCCCACATTCTTCTCCTTGATAAACTCAAGACAGCAGGTCTCTGGGACTCAGCAACTAATTGGTTCAGCTCTTATCTGGTAGGTAGGTCTCAATCTGTGACAATTAGAGATTGTTTGTCTGCCCCCACCATCCATACTGGAGTACCTCCAGACTCCGTCCTTAGCCCATTGTTTTTCTCCATATTCCTCAATGACCTTCCTTCAGCCTGTTTTTCTGCTTCCATCCATATGTATGCAGATGACACAATCCTGTTTGCATGTGGGCCTTTTTCCTGAGTTATCATCCAGGCTTCATCTTGATTTTGACGCTACCCAGAACTGGTTCCGGTCAAATCAATTAACATTAAATGCTAAAAAAAACTGCCTCCATGTGTTTCGGCACCAGGCAGAAGCTTTCTAGGCTATCCTCCCTCCCAGCCTTCCACATCCTTCATGGGGGTACAATTGTTGATGTACCCTCCTTTAAACACCTTGGCATCAGGCTTGGCAGGCACCTTGGCTTCTCTCAGCACATAGACACTATTCATAAAAAACTCCACCCCATGCTTGGTGCCCTTTATAGGAACAAAAGCGGTATCCCTTTACCTGCACGCTGGGAAATCATTTCAAAGATGATACTTCCCAGCTTCGATTACTGTCACATAGTTTACGGTGCTACACTCAAATCCACTTTGGCCAGACTGGATTCCCTCTTCCACTCCTTCTGCTGGTTTGCCTTGTCATGTCCTTCCCATACACGCCACTGTTCTCTGTACTCTTATCTCTCCCTCCCTCCCCTCCTTGGTAGATCTTTTGCGTTCAGTGTGGATGCAAAAAGGACCAACTCTGGATGACCCCATCTGGTGAACAAGTCTTCTGCCATGGAGGAGAGAAGCTCCCATTCATGCATGCTGGACTGAGTCTTGCTGACACTGTCCGCCAGGGTGTTTAGGATGCCTGGCATGTGAACTGCAGAGAGTGTCAGACTGTGCTCCAGTGCCCAGTACCACACTCTCATGGCCTCCCTGCAAAGGGGGTATGAGCGAGTCCCACCCTGCTTGCTGATGTAGTATGTCACACTCAAACTGTCTGACTGTATCAGAAGTTGGCCTGGAGCAAGATGCTCTTGAAAAGCCTGCATGGCGTAGAGCACTGCTCTCATCTCCGCGACACTGATATACAGGGCTGCTTCCAACTGGGACCAGGAGCCCTGGGTCTGGAATGGACCCAAGTGTGCTCCCCAGCTCAGACCTGAAGCATCCGTGGTTAGGATCTGATCCGGGGAAGAGATCTGGAAGGGAACCCCTTGAAGTAGATTCAAGGGATTCATCCACCACTGCAGTACCTTCTGTACTGGAGAAAAGACCAAGACGGGTTGGTCCAACTCGTCCAAGCACTGGTCCCATTGTACCCCGAGGATCCACTAAAGGGTATGCATATGAAGCCTGGCCAGTGGAACAGTGGGAATGGCCGCTGCCAATAAGCCTAACAATTTGAGGTACACCCTGGCAGGAATGTACTGCCTCTGAGTGACTTCCTGAGCTTAGGTTATGCGGCGCTTCACCCTGTTTTGGGGCAGGAAGGCCTTCTCCTTTGCCGAATCCAAAACCACCCCTATATACTGCAGTCTTTAGGACGGTACTAGAACCAACTTGGGCAGACTGACCATAATACCCACAGAGTAGAAGAGGTGTAGAGTGTGCTCTAGAGTCAGCAGAAGCTGTTCCCTGGATGGGGCATTGAGAAGCCAATCATCCAGGTAGGGGAAGACCTACAGTCCCTCTCTTCTGAGAACTGCTGCGACTGCTGCCAAGCACTTGGTAAAGACTTGCAGCACATAGGATAAGCCAAAGGGCACCACTTTGAACTGATAAAGCTCGCCCTGAAAGGTCAAATGAAGAAACTTCCTGTGAGGTAGGCATCCTGCATGTCCAGTGAACAGAGACAGTCCCTGGTCTTGAGGAGGGGCATTAAGCCTGGCAAAGTTACCATCCAGAACTTTTTGTACTAGACAAACAGATTGAGCTCCTTGAGATCTAAGATGGGCCTCAGATGTCTGGTCTTTCTGGGGACCAGGAAGAACCTGGAATAAAATCCCTTGTTTCTCTGGCACCTGGGCACTGACTCAATGGCCTGCTTACGCAGAAGAGACTGTACTTCATCCTGGAGAATAGACAAGTGGGCTGTGGGGCAACTGGAGGGTTGGGGGGGCTGGAGACTGCTGTATGAGTGCTAAGGTATGGCCCTTTTCTATTGTCTGGAGAATCCATGCATCTGAAGTTATGGTTCTCCATTCATTCAGATGGAGGGAGAACCAACCTCTGACCACCGCCTCCTGGGTCTGAACCAGAGGAGGGGGTCTGGCAAGGAGTCAGGCTGAGGTGAAGCCAGCTGCAGAGGCTGGTCCCTCACTTCTGGGGTGCTTGGCTGCTGCTCCAGTACTGAAGGGGGCAGGCAAAGGAGCCTGGGCTCTACGCTTTCCCTCGCTATGGGGAGCTGATCTGGGTCTACTGGTCTATTTATGAAAAAAATAGGTCACCCTCTGCCCCTTGGCTGAGTGTGATAGAGGGAATGGACCGATTTGATGGCCATGCTTGAGGTCTGCAGATCATTTATGAGGTCCTGGACATCAGGGCCGAACAGCTTAGTGCCACTGAAAGGAGCATTAAGCACTCTGTGCTGCATGTCAGCTGCAAATCCAGAAACCCTGAGCCAGGAGTGCCTGCGAAGGTATATGCTCATGGCAGCTGCTCTAGCAATGGTATCAGCCATGCCATACAGCACTCTGAGGAGATGCTTACTAACATCCTCTGCCGCCTGGAAACACTAAAGCAATTCCTGCTTCTGTATGCCATCAGGAAGGGCCTGAGCAATAGCCTTGTCCTTCTTCCAGTTGGCATTTTAGTACTTGACCATATGTGACAGATAGTTTGCAATCCTCAGACCTAAGGTGGAAGAGGCATAAGTCCTTTTACCCCAGAGGTCTATCCTATGAGATTCCATGTCTGGGGGAAGGGAAAAACAGGTTACTCACCTGTAACAGTAGTTCTAGAAGTGGTATATGATGTTCATCCACACTTTCTGGCAGTTGCCTTTTAAGACTGGCCAGAGTGTCTTCAAGCTGGCTCCTCCCACCCACATGGGTGGTAACTCCCTCAGCTCCACACCATGACGCCAGATCTTGCCCGCTGGAAGCAGTCGTGTGTGCTAATGCTTGGGAAGATCGGGTGGGTCTATGTGGATGAACATCATATAGCACTCTTACAACTACTGTTAGAGGTGAGTAACCTATTTTTCTAGGGACGTGAATATGATGTTCTATCCATACTTTCTGGCAGACTCCTAGCAGTTCTTTGGGAGGAGGGAGGCAAGGTGTACACCCCCTACTTTGGGAACAGAGACTGGAGAACTGAGGCCCCAAAACTAGCATCCCGGCATGATTCAAGGTCGATGTGGTAATGGGAAATGAAGGTGTGTGAAGGAAGAAATGCCTTCACTAGAAATTGGGGGAGATTTACCTCTCAGGGCAATATAAAAGTACATATGTAATCATTTTTTAATACATTAACCAGCTCAAGACTGTAGGGGGGTTGTTATATGATCTTGATAAGCCTGGGGGGTGATGTAGAGCTGAACCCAGGCCCCAGTACTAACAACACCTTTAAAGTGATGCATGACAATGCACGAAGTGTGGCCCTAAAAACTGAGCAATTAGCATTATTGGTTGTAGAACATGACCCAAACATTTGGGGACTAAGCAAGACTTGGTTATCAAATAAAATTGGGGATAGTGAATTAACTCTACCAAATTACCAGCTCTTCAGGTCTGATAGAAATAAAAGAGAAGGGGAGATGTTTTGTTAAAAATACATTCGGTCACGTGAACCTCTATTGAAAGACAGTGACAATAATATTGACTACTTAGTGTTGTACACTGATAGAATCAAACTGGCCCTGACTGTGGTATACTCACCCTCAAAATCTAATCTCACAGTCATTAAAGAAGTGCTGAATAAAATTGGTGATTGTATAGGGGACAGATTGTTAATCTTAATGGGAGACATGAACTGTGATTGGTTCAAGCCCAGAGGTAGGAAATTAAAGGAGATGACGTCAGCCTTGGGACTAACTCAGCACATTTAAACACCCATACAAATACTGGAACCGAAGGAACTGTACCGGATCTGTTGTTTACCTCACCTCAAATAGAAATTGAGGCCTCAGTAACCTTACCACCATACTTAGGGGATCATAACCTACTTTGGGCTACTGTGTCAAAACAAACAGTTTCAGTGTTTATTAGAGCACCCAAGCAATAATAATAAGAGGGATATGCAGAATCTTTCAGAACAAAAATTGTTTGCCAAGTATGGCAAATGAAAAGTGGGAAAGATGTAGATCCAGACCTGGACCAAGCAAAAGAATATTTTTCTACTACTTTTCGTATGATCTGTGACCTACATGCCCTAAATCTAAGCCCTGTAAAACAATCTCGCCTACCATGGATAAATGACAACATTTTGAAAACAATTAAAGTAAAATATAGAATGTGGAAGAAGGCTAAAAAAACTAAATTATGCTGTGACTGGGAACTGTTTAAGACCAAACAAAATGAATTTAAACAATCCATAAAAAAAGCAAAGGCCCTTTACTACAGAAATAAGATGAGCTGTAATTCAGATTCACATAAGTTTTGGCATACCATAAATCATTTAACAAATCCTGGTAAAACAGAAAAACAGAATAACTTGACTTTACGGGTTGGGGATGTCTTAACAGATCAGCCTAAGAACGTTTTGGATGCCCTTCATAACTTTTTCATAGATTTGCCAGGCTGTAATGGGATGGATAGCTTCAAGCATAAGGATAAACTGCCTACACAAATAGAGACGCCCCATAGTTTGCCACTGTTTAGATTTTGGGTTTTAAAAATATCAGAGGTCTGTAGGGAACCAAGGACCATAAATGCTAATAAATCAACAGGGCCAGATGAAACTGAGGGCAGATTCCTTAAAATTGGCGGCAAACTATATTGTTCCAGCCATAACATACTTTTTCAACTGGAGCTTACAGCTAGGTTACTTTCCCATGTCTTGGGAGAGAAAGCAAGGTTATCCCCATATATAAAGGTGGAGATACCTCAGGAATTAAATAACTATAGGCCTATAACTTTACTATCTATTATGTCCAAGTGTTTGGAGAAATTTGTAAATAGACAGATCTCCGAACACTTGGACAAATATAAATTATTGACATCCTACCAATCAGGGTTTGGAAAAGGTCATTCAACTACATTGGCGCTATTAGAATTTAAAAATCTGGTCTGTACTGTATTGAATTCTTGCTTGGAGACAGCTGTTATTTATGTGGACCTATCGAAGGCCTTTGACCAGGTGGACCACTCCTTCTTCATAAATTAAAAGGTATGGACATAGTTGATGGGCCCATTAATTGGATAAAATCTTACTTGATGGGGCGCATTCAGCGGGTAGCAGTTTCACAGAGACCATCTGTGCCCCGAAAAAGGTAACTAGGGAGGTTCCACATTTTTCCATATTGGGACCTCTGTTGTTCTTCCTATTCAACAACGATTTGCCACAGGTGGTGCAGCATTCAGCCATGAGGCTATATGTGGATGATACAGCAATTGTCACCACCGGGACTTCTGTTTTGGATCTTCAGTCAAGGCTTCAGACTGATGTTGCGGAAGTGGGGGAGTGATTTACCAGGTCGAGACTTTTGATGAATGTTAAAAAAACAAAGTTAATGCACTTTTCACCTAAGAAAAATAATTCTCAGATACATATTTTCACAAATACAAACGAATCCCTTGATCATGTGGACAGTTATTGTTATTTAGGGGTGATCTTTGATTCTTCATTAACTTTAAATATCCAAATAACTACCACAATAAAAAAGGTAAGCAAGAAATTGGGAGCCCTAAGATGAACCACTAAATGCGTGCGAACAACAGACAGGAAAAAAGTGACTGAACAGTTGGTCATGCCCACCTTGACTTATGGGGACTTTATCTATAGAACAGCAAGCAAGTATCTGCTGTCTAGCTTAGACAGGTTATAATACAGACTAGCTAGATATGTTTTACAATGTAATTGTAGAACTCACCATTATAACATGCTTATAAAACTAAACAGGCAGTACTAAAAATTGGATAAAACTTACACATAAATATTTAACAACTTATCCAGACTACTACATAACCCAAACTCTCTTTCTTAAAGATAACAAGGGTAAACGAGAACTAACAAGATCTGTGCATAAATACAGAATCTGTCCCATAAAAAAGTAACAACAGATATGGTAACAGTGCCATTTGTTCCCAAGCAGCTAAGGTTTGGAACACCTTGCCCTCCCCATAAGATCATTAGAGAACCATGGGATCTTTATTACTGAAGTTTCAAAACTCTATCCGATGAGTTGTAGCAATAAATAATTAGTGATTAGCCAATGGTCTGTGTATATTAATTGTGTCTTACTTTTTAGCCTGTGTCCGTAGTTTGTAACAGATTATGATATTTGTAATAGTATCTGTTGCAAGATGTATTATCATGTGGCCATGTTTAATATGTTTTAGCATAACTTAAGTAATCGATAATAAGGACTGTCTTGTAAACAGGATTGCATTAATCCTAATGACTAGTATTCCTGAATAAAAATAAAGTTTTTATCTATCTATCGCTCCAGGTAGCAGCACTGCAGATTTCCTGGATAGGGATGTCCCTGAAAGCAGCCACTGTCGCAGTGGTATCACAGGTAGAATGAGCCCTAAGCCCTATGGAAGGCTCACTACCCGGCAACCTGTAGCAGAAATCAATGTAGGACACAATCCACCTGACAATCATCTGCTTAGCTGCAGGTCTGCCAGGTGCGGCTTCAGCATAGGTGACAAACAGCTGGCGAACCTCTCCCCAAACTCCAGTCATGCATTCCTTGTAATAAGCGAGCGCTCACCTCACTTCCAGAGTATGGAGCCTGTGCTCGGCCTCCGAGGTGTGAAAGGTGAAGTACACAGGGAGATTGATCACCTGATTAAGGTGAAACTCAGACATAACCTTTGGGAGGAACTTCGGGTTGGGAAGAAGGACAACCTTGTCCCTGTGGAAGACCAGGTAAGGAGACTCCACTGAAAGCGCCTGGAGCTCGTTGATCCTTCTGGCTGATGTGATAGCCACCAGGAGGGCTGTATTCCACGATAGGTGAGACATAACTAGGCTTGGCAGTTTTTGATTAATATCGATTTCCATCGATTACCGTTGATTTTTAGAACTTTTATAATTTTGATGCATAAAATTAAACGTTGATTGACCTCGCTAAATTATTTTCATGCACACAGCAAACTTTAATAGCAGTCACTCAGCACCCACTAAGCTTTGCTATAGCTTGACTAATACATCAATCGTTTTGTTTGAATAGGATTCACTGAGTCTATTCGCACCTAATCTACAGGTGCAGCATACCTGTGTGCTTTCCCGTGCGAGCTTCACAGCTAATAATTGCACTATTAACATTCCGTTCATTAAGTGTGTTGGCTCAGATAATCATAGTATCAACCTCACAAGATGGGACGAAAAAGAAAATGTGCAGACGAATACTGCTCTGAGTTCCCAGAACTAGAACTAAAAACAGTACAAAACACTGGTATGGGATAAACTATAAACATTCTGCATTGCAAGATTTGTAAAACGGAAGTTGCGGGACAAGCCAACCGCATCTCCGAGCATCTTAGCAGCAAGACCAACCTGAAACTTAAGCTGAGTCAGGACATGATTTCTCAGCCATCAATGGAATCCTTTATGGGGTGTATGTGGCAGAAAAAGAAGAGGCTGCTGACTTTCCACATGACCTGGTGCAGGCTTTATGTTTCGAGGCTATTCCGATGAACGCTGCCAGGGGCTCCAGCTATCTAATGTGTGTTGTTGTGTGCCTGTGTCCTTGCCCCGGTGTCAGTGTCATTTTTCATCACTCAATAGTGCATGGGTAAAACGTTTTGCACAACTGGGTGATTTGGTGGTGGGGGGGAGCTGAATTACACAGATACGAGGATATCTAACAATTAAATACTGCACACAAATCTAAATGTACTTGCCTTTCTTAAGTGCTGCACCAAGAATTTATGTACCTTTACCATCCCACGTTACCCGTTTGTTGTGTGTTTGTGTCTCTGTCCGTGTCTCCATGTCCCTGTCATTTTTATGTTTGCTTGCGCGCATGTGCAAGAAACATTATATGGCAGCTTAGGAGAGAAGCGGGTTGTGGAGGTGTGGCACTGTGGCAGCCAATGGAGGCACTGCATTTGGGGGCCTGGCACTGAGGGACCAATGGACGCACAGTGTGCTGATGACACTGGTTTCCAAAAGTGCTGCCAAGTTGAAATGTTTTTGCTGCTGCAATAAGGGGCTGCCTCGTCACTGCAGCGTCAGCCAATCCGCTGCAATGAGGGAGTGACCCATCTTTGCAGGGCGGTCATTGCGTAGTGTAACAATTTATTTAAACATGGCGGCGGCTTGCCACTGCCTCTCTGCCCCATGAAAGCCGATGGGGGTGGCAAATCCTCCTATCGACAGCCCCCGACCCAGTTCATTTGCCGACGGGGAACCCACTCCCCCTCGGCATGATGTAACCCCCTCCCCCATTTGTTGTGTGCTGAAGGGGTGCCCAATCCTTCTCGGCATCATGCCTCCCCCAAACAGTTGTTCTTTGCCAATGGGGGGGGGACCAATCCCAGTCGGCTTAAGTACCCCCACCCCAAAAAAGCCAGGTGGCACACTGGGAGCCCACCCCAGTGTGCTGAAAGCAAGCCTGGGAAAAAAAACCTTCCCGTGACATCTTTTTCTTTTTCCTCCTTGAAAAAAAGGAAACGGTCCCACGCCAGTCGCTGTCCCCTCCCCCAACCTGCACCCACCCACTGCGCACCCTAGTTCCCCACACCCCCTCACCCCTTACTTACCTCCGGAGCCTGGCACGACAATCTTCAGTGGGCCGGGAACACGTCTGCACTCTTCAAAGCCGACTGCAAACTGAAAAAATGCTGGTAAGCTGTATAATAGCATAAATACGTTTTTTTCAACTTTGGTGCATATCTCTGGCATTTTGGCACCAAATTTTCAACATGGGGTTATTGGGACCCCTCCTCATGAATTCACCCACTGTCATAGCATTATTTGGTCCAGAAAGGTGATTTCACGGTCACTGAGCAGAATCACCTTCTGGGACCAATCAACGAAACGACAGTGACAGTGTTCATGAGGTGGGCTCTCAAAAAGCCTGTGTTGCAATTTGGTGAAAAAATCCAAAAAAATGACTGTTTTACGAGCGTGCATTGTGCAGTTTCCACGCACACTCGTAACTTCGCGAATCTGTAATATTTTCACTCCAGATTTTCAACACTGCCATTTTTTCACACCTGCTTATGAACAGTACAGCTGTCATTTTTCACATCCTGGCCAAAATGTGTTTTCACGCTTCCGGCGCAGAATAGCATGGTCGCTGTGGGAAGTGAGTGTTCGGGACAGATTAAAAAAAAAATCAGTGACACTGTTCATGAGCAGAGGTGCTAAAATGCCCATGTTGAAAATTTTGTGATAAAAGTTCAGGAAATGACTGTTACGAGCGTACGTTGCGCAGTTTCCACGCACCCTAGTAATTTCGTGCATTTGTAATATTTTTACTCCACATTTTCAACACTGACATTTTTTCACACCTCCTTATGAACAGTACAGCTGTCATTTTTCATATCCTGCCCGAAATATGCATTTACACATCTGGCGCAGAATAGCGCGGTCGCTGTGGGAAATCAATGTTCGGGACAGATTAGGAAAATCACAGTGACACTGTTCATGAGCAGAGGTAACAAAATGCCTTTGTTGAAAATTTGATTAAACAATTCCACTAAATGACTGTGTTACGCACATGCATTGCGCAGTTTCCACGTAAGCCCGGAAGTTCGAGTATTTTTAATATTTTCACTACAGATTTTCAACATTCCCATCTCTTCACACTTCCCTATGAATGGTACAGCTGTCATTCTTCACATCCTGCCCAATCTGTGTTTTCATACATCTGGCACAGAATGGCACGCTCGCTGTGGGAACTCAAAGTTCGGGACACATTAACAAAATCACAGTGCCACTGTTCATGAGAAGAGGTCCCAAATGCTTTCATGAGGTGGGGGTCACAAAAAGGCCATGCTGAAAATCTGTAGTGCAAATACCAACAAACACCCGTGGCATTAGGGTTTCCAACACTAATGTTCCACCCTGTACAGACTGACAGGCATCAGGGGTGTGCCTTTGAATTGCCGACTGCAATGCTCATGCCATTCCACCCCCAACCCACCACCCTGCAGCCAGTGTCAGGCATCGAGGTGTGCCTTGAACTCTTCGGCCCCAGAGTTCACCCTGTTCTCCTATACTGCACCCACTTCAGCGTATGTCCTTATGGAATGGGATGACTGTACAGCCGAACACCCCACGGCACACCTCAACATGTGTCAGTGTCTGCAGGATAGGGTGAAGTGAAATGGCATGAACGTTATTGGTGACGACCCAAACACATACCTCAATGCCTGTCCGTCTCTGCAGGGTGGAGGTGGGGTTGGCGTGAAGTTCAATACTTCACTGCCATTCCTATTCTGCATATCTCTAACTCCTGCATTTCCAATGCTAATACCAGCAAGCAAACATTCGGCATTGACAAATGCTTGTTCAAGATGATTTTCTAATATAATTTTAAATTGATAACTGACAAATTAAAAGGTCATTTTTATAACAATATATTTGACTGCTACAATAAACATCGATATTAATTGAAAAAATGAACAGAGAATAAACGTCTATTTGGTCAATTTTGGCAAAAAAATAAAAATCGAAAACTGCCAAGCCTAGACATATCACATCTGTGCATTGGTTGAAATAACTTGCCCATGAGCTTTGCCAGTACCAGCAACAAGTACCAAGGTGATAGTGGTTCACGCATTGGAGAGGAAATGTGGCCAAGGTCTTTAAAAATAGTGCCAGACCACCTTCTCCTGCGCCACTGACTGCTGACCGGCCCACACCTGGTAAGCAAAGGATGGCTGCCAGGTGCACCTTGAGGGTCGTCGACTGAAGGCCTGACTGAAGAGGGACTACAGATAGTCAAGGATGCTAGCCACTGGACAGGACAGAGGGTCCAACCCTTTGCCCTGGCACCAAATGGAGAACCTCTTCCATTTGAAAGCATAGCACTTCCTGGTAGACTCCTTCAGAGATGCCCTCTACCACAGTGATGACATCTTCAGAGAGACCCAAAACCTGGAACTCTGGCCGCTCAGGAACCAGGCTGTCAGGTGCAGGGACTGAAGGTTCAGATGGAGTACCTTCCCTTGATTGATGGAGAGCAGGTTCAGGCGGAGAGGAAAATGCCTCGGGAGCCTATTGCTGAAGTTGGGGAGATCGGGATACCAAAACTGGCATGGCCAGTCTGGAGCCACCAGTATCACCTGTACCTTGTCCCCCCTGGCCTTGAGAAGCACCTTGTAGATCAAGAGAAGTGGGGGGAAGGCATGGAAGAGGCCTGGGGTCCAGGGCCTCAAGAAGGCATCCCCCACACCGTTCCCTGCTGAGGGATGGGCACAAAACAGTCTCAGCTTAGCGTTCCCCCTGGAGGCAAACAGGTCCACCTGATGGCTGCTCCACTGGGAGAACAGACTGTGTACTACCTCTGGGTGGAGAGACCACTCGTGAGAAGTCTCGCCCACATGGCTCAGAGCATCTGCCAGCTAGTTGGAGGACCATGCTACATGGATGGCTGGAAGACCAGCCCCCAGGCTGCGCATGAGGGTCCACATATGGAGAGCTTCCTTGCACAGTGGTAGGGAGTGCATCCTGCCCCGTTTGTTGAGTTAGTACATAGTTGTGGTGTAGTCCGTCTTGACCTATACCACCTGACCCAAATGTGAGGAGCAAAGGCAGTCAGCACCAGTCGAACTGCTCGGAGCCCCAGAGCCAGTGGACTCTGTGTTCCTCTAGGTGGGCACCCCAGTCCATGAGAGAGGCACCAGTTGTCAGGATGGCTGTCGGCTCTAGGAGGACAAATGGGATCCCTTCCTGCAGATGTTCTGGGACTAACCACTACTGGAGAGTACCCCACATCCACTGGGTCACAGTGACCAGCTGTTCGTAGTGACCACTGCACTAACCGCTGGCTGGCCAGCTTCCACTGCAGAGAGCACATTCTCCAACAGGCCCAATGGACCACACTGGTGCAGGCTGTCATGAAACTCAGCAGGCGCAGGAAGTCCCAGACAGGGTGCAATTGCCCAACCCGAAATGATTGGGAGCCAGGCTCTAGCTCTGCAAGAGTCGAGCTCTGCCCTGATGAAGCTGATCACCTGCAAAGGCATGCATTCTGACTTGGCCTTGCTGACCAGGAGGCCAAGGTTGATGCAGGTTTGGAGGGCCAGGTCCCTGGACCCTCCACCTCCTGCCTGGAGGGACCTGCAATCAGCCAGTTGTCAAGGTAGGGGTAAATCCGGACCCCTCGGCACCTCAGGTAAGCAGCCACCACTGCAGTGCACTTGGGGAAGACCCTGGGGGCCGAGGAGAGGCCGAATGGCATGGCCTGGAACTTACAGAGGGCTCAGTCTGCTCAGAAGTGGAGGAATCTTCTGTGAGATGGCAGATCGGGATATGAAAGAACGTGTCCTGAAGATGCTGGGAGCAAAATCACATATTTTGCTCTAGAGACGGTATGATCTGAGAGAGAGAGTAACCATCTTGAAGGTGAGCGACTTGAGAAACTTGTTCAGGTCATGCAGATCTAGAATGGGATGCCAGGCCCCCCCCCCCCCATCCATTTTGGCACCAGGAAGTACCTGGAGACAAATCTTGAGTGTTCCGGAGGATCCACGACAGGAACCACAACCTCCTTGCAGAGGAGCTGAGCAATGTCATCCCGAAGAGCCAACAGAACGTCTGCGGATACCAAGTCCTCTGGGGGGCATGGGCTCAGCAAGAAGGGTACTGCTTGAATTCCGGAGGCAGACCCTGACCCACCAGCTCGAGGAACCACCTGTCCATGATGACAGCAGACCAGGCAGAAAGGAAGTGGAGGAGCCAGCCCCCCATGGTAGGGCCCAAGGGAGGTGTGACAGGTATGAGGGAGGCACCCCTCATCCCGTCACTGGGCAGGCTTGAAGGAAGAGGAGGTCCCGGCTGAGGAACCACCGTGGCCTCTCCCTCCAGGCTTACGGATGACCGAGGCCACTGACAGGCTGAGGTCACCAGGCATGAACCTGCTGCCCAGCTTGGCGCTGGGTTGGTTTAGCCACAGGAGTGGAGGACGACTGAAAGGATTTTTTTTTTTATATGTGCTTTATTTTTCAGTTATATATTGCATAGTATTACAAGTACTATCTCATACTTCATTATTTTCACTTCATGTGTCAGACATTCCATTTTTTTTTCAGAGATAAAAAAACTTTATATCTACAAAATAACTACCAGAATGGAGGGTTTTCATCATTAGTTAAATTATTATAATCTAACAAATCAGTTAGTATCTGATGGTGCGCTTCTGGGAGGCTACAATCTTCTTAGGTTCTATTTTAAAAAGAAAAGGTACTCGTCACTTTAATTGTCAGTGTCTTTTATAATGCAGTCTAACCATATAATTTTCCTTAATAAGACTACTTCTTTATTAGGGTATCAAGTCCATAGCCAAGGACCACCTGGTCCATCTTCTCAAATATTTCTCATTATTGTCACTGATCTGGTAGGAAAATTCTTCCATATGTTGAATATGTGAAATAATCTGCAACCTTGGGCGGCATAGGCTGCAGTCATTGTTTGGTTATGGCTTTACTAAATGCTATTACACATATATACCACATATAGGATGCATCCCCTCCTCTTATCTCATTTGGAGCGACTCCCAAAAATCAGGGTTTTTTTGGGGGGAGGAGCGTCAATGGTAAAGTTAGTTGAAACAAGGTAATTTTATCTTCTACCTCTGTTCTGAATGCTACCAGGTTAGGGCAGGTGTAAAAGATGTGTGTAGGGGTTGCTTTCTGCTCATCACATTGTTGCCAGCAATATGAGGTTGTGCTGGCATTCCACTTGGCTACCTTATCTGGGGTCAAAAAAAAAACTTACTTTGATTTTCCAGAAATACTCTTGCCATAACAGGGAAGCAGTGGCTTTAGAGGTGGTCCCTCATATCCTGTCCCATTCCTTTGGAGAAAGGTGGAAGTTAGCCTCCCTTTCCAATTTTGCCATGATAGGTTTAGCCATCGCTCCCTTATGGAAATTTAAAAATCTATATATTTTAGATATGGTTTGTTTTGGTTTTATAAGGGAAAAGAGTTCCCATAAGGCTGGGCTTAAGTCTAATGTAATCAGGGTACCGGGGGACCTACACAGTATCTGCTGTATGTATGTATACATTTGTAGATAGGATATTTTGTCTCAGTGAGTCTATCCCCATTTCCCAGCACAGTCTTGGAATGTAAGGGCAAGGTCCCCCCCTCATCATCTGTGATGGGCTATGGAAACCCTGAGCAGCTTGCCTCTCATACCAGGGGTCTATCTGACCTGGAGTGAAGTCTGTGGCTGTGGTAAACCAGTACACTCTCCAGATCTCCCCCTTAGTCTTACTGTATGTTTGAAAAATATCCCATGCTTTAAGAGTCACCTGAATTGCTCGATAGCTCATCATCTCCGGTTATCTGGCAGAATTAAATAGGCATGTGAGGATGTGGGAGGTTGGACAAAAAGCAAGTTCCATGTCCTGCCAGTGTGCCCATGTTGGATTATGTGCCCAAAAAAGTGCCATTCTGATTTGGGCCGCAATCCACTACTCCTTAAGGTCTGGGACTGCACGTCCCCCCACTTTCTTATTCACCATAAGTAGAGGTCTGCAAATTCGTGGTTTTTGTTTGGACCATAAGAATCAGAATAGTTGAGTTTGGATTTCCTGAAACCACCTCTGTGATAATTGTAGAGGGACACATTGAAATTTTTAACAAAGCCTGCAACCTCTTTGCCCCTGCTAAAAGGCGCAAAACAAAATCTCTCTCTAACTCATGGGTCACCACGGCTCTTCTCTCACAGCTGAAACTAAGGGATCACCTCTGGGCAGTTGCCAGGGCCACTGGCAAACAACTGGACATCCAAAATTACAAACAGGCTCGAAATGCCTGCACAAAAGCCATATGGCTAATGAAATCCACCTATTACAAAGATGCTCTCACCAATACATGGGGAAATGGTCGTGCTTTCTGGGACAATATCAAGGATGTCACAGGGAAGCAGCCAAAAACCTCTCCGGCCATGTTAATGGTTGATGGATCCTCAACCCTTGACCCCAAGGTGATCGCAAACATCTTTAACACGGCTTTTTCAGACCTTAGTGCTGTTCTACCCCATGACTTTTTCGAAAACAGGGCCTACTCCCCAAATACCTCAGCCCCTCAGTCTAACCATCCCCTCTTCTACTTCAGGAAGGTAAGGCTGAATGAAGCTCACCGCTATATTACTGCAGCTATCTCTAAATCTAGATCTAGTAGCGACACCCTGGACCTTAAGCTTCTTTGCTCACCCTCGATGAGGTAATTCATCCATTAACAAAAGCCTAAACCTCTCTCTCAGCTGTGGAAAATTCTCGGACCTATGGAAAACAGCCACCGTGACACCCATCCATAAAAGTGGGGACAGGACGATTCACTCAAATTATCGCCCTATCTCCATACTGCCCCCACTCTCTAAGGCACTTGAGCGCATCGTGGCTGATCAACTTACCGACCACTTGGATAAATACACTATACCTTGTCCTCAACAACACGGCTTCTGGAAAGGTCACAGCACCACCACAGCCCTTCTTGAGTTCACTGGAGCTTTGCACAAATCCCTTGACAATGTCCTTCTCACAGGGGCCGTTTTCATCGACCTCTCCAAGGCCTTCGATACAGTGCACCATGGATTATTAATACACCAACTACTGAATGCCGGGCTATCACCCGACTCTTCTCTCTGGTTTAAAAGCTACTTAGAAAACCGATCACAGAGAATAAAAATTGCAGACGCTCTTTCTAACACCCTGCCTGTTTGCTCGGGTGTCCCACAGGGATCCATACTGGGACCCCTCCTTTTTAGCCTTTTCTTAAACTCCCTCCCTTACCACTGCTCTGAGCAGATCATACTATATGCTGATGATGCTGTTGTATTCTCCACTCACAAAGATCTTGCAACTCTTCAACACAACCTTCAACTTGGTTTCAGTTCTGTAGAGACATGATTTCTTAATCATAAACTGGTCCTCAATGACAAGAAAACCAAATCTATGCTCTTTTGCGGCTCTCATAACCCACACAAGCTACACCACTTGGCTATCTCCACCACCCAGGGGAAACACTCTAGATCAGGTGGGGTCCTTCAAATACTTAGGGATACAGCTTGACCCTAATCTCTCCTATGGACTTCATGTAGATAATGTAGCTAGAGCTGCTAATACACGGCTTAGTCTCCTCTACAAACACAGACCATCCTCACACCAGAAGCTTTGAAGGTTGCAGTCCTGAGCTCTGTGATCTCTGTAATAGACTACGGTCTCATCATTTATGGCTCGGCCACAACCACAACCCTTAGATGCCTCTCAACTACCTTAAATAAAGCATGTCGGCTCATCACTGGTGCTCACCGTCTCACCCACATATGTGACCTGTACACTCAGACCAGCTGGCTCCAACTATCAAACCCGCATAAAGTTTCTCACCTTCTCCATGGTGAAAAATCTACCTTGGCCTTGCACCTTCTGAGGTCTCAACTCTGTTACAACACCCGAATTAACAAATGGCGCCTTAGGAGATCCACACTACAGCTACTGAACTCCCCACTGTCACATTTCACAGGGACAACACTCTTTTGCTTATCGAGCCACTCTGGTTCAATGGCCTCAGCCCAACCATCTCCTCTGCCCAACTATTGGTATGTTTAAAACTAGGCTCGGGACTATCTCTACCAACAGCTCCTGTGACTGCCCAACTTAACCTTGTTTCTCCACTTCCCTTTCTGCTCTAGTTGTCCCCCCACTGGATTCTACCCTCATCTTGGTATACCCAATGCTGCACTTTTCACCCTCTTGCCACCCTTCCTACATTCCTTCCCCTTTCCCTCTCCCTATGACTCTGGCACTTCTTATCTGTTGTCTATTTTCTCTGACAAATGCCACTGGCTGCCTTGTTACAATGCTACCCTTGAACTGTATTAATCTGTACTCTGTTTGCAATGTCCACATTGTTGTAATGCCTGTCTTGATGTTCCCCATAATTTGTATTTCTCTGATGTGGAACCTTTGTAAAAGAGCCATGGCTCAAAGGTATTTGTAATCCTAGACTTGATAAATAAGAAAAAATAAAAAATAAATACAATATTCTGGGGAGGAGATTAATTTTGATTGTCTGAATTCTTGCATACATAGGTAATGAAAGCAAAGACCATCTCTTCATATCTGCCTGTATCTGATGCTCTAATGGTTTATAATTATCTAAAAATAAGTGAGAGTCATCTTCTCTCATCGTGACTCCCAAGTATTTTAAGGTATACATGTCCCATTTCATCTTGTAATTTGTTCTTAGTGGGGTGAAAGGGTATAGTTAAATGTCAATATCTCTGTTTTTGTGGTGTTGACGGAGTATCCTGATAGGGAGGTAAATGTTTTAATCATGTTCATGACTCTCTGCAGTGAAGTTTTAGGTGAGGTTAGATACAATAATAAATTGTCGGTGTATAATGTTACTTTATGGGTTCCCTGTTCCCAATGTCACTGCTTTCACTATGGGATCCTTCTGATCCATTGGGCCAGAGGTTTGATATAGAGAGCGAACAAAAGAGGGGATAGGGGACATCCCTGTCAGGTGCCTCTCTGCAGGGTTAATTCTTTGGGAGATGGTTCCATTTGTGCATATCTACACCTGAGGTTCTGTGTATAGATACCTTACCATATCTATAAATCTTTCTGGAAAAGCAAACCCAGCAAGGACCCCATACAAAAATTCCCAATTTACTTGATCGAAAGCTTTTCCAGCATCCAACCCCATCATTATGGCAGGGGTAGTATGCTTATTTAAGTGGTCTATGATATGTATAGTCCAGTGGACATTATCTGCCACTTGTCCGTCTGCTATAAAGCTCGTTTGATCCTTATGCACTAGAATAGGACTTGGCTGTTGTAGCCTTTTGCCTATTATTGATGTCAATAATTTGTAGTCTACATTTAAGATCGAGATAGGTCTGTAAGATGAGCACAATGTGAGGTCCTTGCCAGGTTTAGGGATCACTGAAATGACCGCCTGTTGCTAGGATGGGGGAAGAGTAGATCATCTTCCAATGTCTCTTGGAATGCAGGTTTCAAGATGGGGATTATTATGACCCAAAATTTCTTATAAAATTCTATTGGAAATCCGTCATTACTTGGGGATTTTCCAGTTTTCCCATCCCTTATTGCTGCATTAATTTCTACCTCAGAGATAGGGACTATCAATTGGGCTTTAAAGTCCTCTGTAACTTGAGGGAGTTGTAAATCCTGCAAAAAAGCCTGGATCTCTCTCTCTGAGATGGTTGTTCTTTTTGTGAATATGAATGTCTATAGTACTTAGTGAAGGCTTCAGAAATATGTTCCATCGTGGAGCCCTAATTTTGGTTTGAGGGTGAACTATTCTGGTTATATGGTCCCTGGCTTTTCTAGCTGTCAGCTGGATTGCAAGCCGTCTCAGGGCTTTTGGGCCACCTTCATAGTAACCCTGCTTCAAAAATAGGAGACTATGCTCCACCCTTACAGCCATGATTTTGTTTAGCTCTGTTCTGAGTTCTGTTAACTCTTTCTCTGAAATTTCTCCTGTTGTTGTCTCTCTAATGACTGTATTTGTTGTTCTAGTGCTTTTGGTTTTTCAAATCTTTGTTTCTTTTGTGCTGTGGCTATGGCCACCAATTTCCCACAGACCACCGCTTTTACTGTATCCCAAAGCATACTCCTGCTAACCCCACTATTTATGTTGTCCTGCAATGTCTGTGTTACAAGTTGGGGAACAGGACTGAAAGGGCTTCTTTTTCTGCTGCTTGGAGCCCTTGGGGTCCCTCTGAGTGGATGTCACCGAGTCCAAGGTGGCACTGGACTTTTTAATGCAGGTGAGGTGGCCCTTGACTCCGGGCCCGAACAAGTCAGTACCCAGGAAAGGGACATCCACCAGCTTGTGCTGGGTATTTGCCGTGAAGGTAGAGATCTGCAGCCAAGCCCTGCAGTGCATGGCCACTGCGGCTGCCATGGAGTAGGCACAGGAGTCCCCAATATCCATGGTTGTCTGAAACTGTTGCTTTGCTACTGCCCGGCCCTGGTTCTGAACCTGTTTGACCGTGGTCAGGAGGTCCACAGGTAGGTGAGGAAGCACCTCATCCAAAGTGCCCAACAGGGCATGGAAGAAGTGGGCCATGAGGAGGGCCAAGCTTGCCTGGCGAAGGCCAAGCAAAGAGGCAGCGTTGACTTTTTTAGCCGTATGGTTCATCTTCTTGGACTCTTTGTCAGGCAGCTTGTCGATGTCCCCCATGTTGCCAGAGCACTGGAACACAGAATCAGCCACCAAGCCCTCAGCCAAGGGATGTTCTGTGAATCCTGAAAGGGACCCGGTAGGGACCACATACTTGTGGGCCATCCAGGCCGATGGCACTGGACAGGAAGTGGGATACTGCCAAAGCTCCAAGGCAGGATCAAGGATGGTCTCTGCCACTGAGATGGCTTCACCAGAGGAATCTCCTTAGTCCAAGATCTTGGCCATGGAGTAATGGGCCCGTTTCTGGACCAGTTCCATCTTAAGCCCCACAGATTTAAAGATCAGGCAGAGGAGGCCCATAAAAGAGGTAGGGCCTTCATCTGATGAGAGACCCCCAACTGACTCCACGTCCACTGGACAGGAGTGTAAGGAGGAACCCTCCGACTCCGAGGAGTCAAAGAGGGGTCAACTGCCAGAATCCCCACTGACCCTCCTTGGGGGGTCAGGAGTGACGGTGACCGACAGACGATGGGGAAGCCCCAAGGCCAGCTGAGACTCCTTGCTCGGAGTACTGGTCTTCAGCTGTTTTGGTGGCAGCTCCATGGGAATCAGTGGAGATACTGAGTTCGGCAGAGCTGGGACTGACTTGGTCAGCTCCTGTGGCAGAGAAGGTTAATGCCGGGAAATGTAAGGTACTTCATTTGGGGTTAAAAAAAAAAACCCGGGCCATGTTTACACCCTTGGGGGGTCACAATGCAAGCCACATTGGGTGAGCGGTATCTAGGGGTGGTGGTAGACGTCAAAATGAATAACTCTGAAAATTGTAGAAGAACCACAGCCAAAGCAAATGATACTGGGCTGCATAGCCAGGGAAATTACGTCCAGGAGGAGGGAGGTGATCCTCCCTCTATATAATGCCTTGGTCAGGCCGCAACTCGAGTACTGTGTACAGTTCTGGAGACCTTATCTGAAGAAGGATATAGCGCTGCTAGAGAGAGTCCAGATGAGAGCGACCAGAATGATTCAGGGCATGATGGGGAGGTCCTATGAGGAGAAACTGGAAGAGCTTGGGCTGTACACACTGGAGGAGAGGAAGGACAGGGGAGATATGATAGGGGTCTTTAAGTATGTAAAAGGAATAACTGAGAGCAGAACCAAGGAGCTGTTTAGGCGAAAGAATGGGGGAACAACTAGGGGGCATGAGTGGAAGCTGGAGGGGGGAAATTATAGGGGGGAGCGTAAGAAACATTATTTCACTGAGAGGGTGGGAAGCCATGGAATGCACTGCCTGGGTGGCTGGTGGAGGAGGGCACAGTGGAGGGCTTCAAGAAGGGGTGGGACAGGTACAAAGGGAAACTAAAGTCAAAGATGACCCTCTTGGGGGTTAGGGGCGTGAGGAAGCGAGCACCCACTAGGTGGCTGGCTACGAGCAGACATGACAGACCACTGGGCCTATTCTGCTGGCTTTTTAGTATGTTAGTAAAGCCAGGTGACGGCTGGGGTAGAGCCCGGGATCAGCTTCATACCAGAAAACACCAGCTGTTGCTACATGAGGTCCTCATAGCCTCAACACAACTTACGCTGAAGCCTCTCCTCACCAGAGGAGAACAAGGATGAAGAATAGCAGTAGTGCCACTTTCCCGAGCGTCGAGAGTGGGAGTGCCGATGTTAACGGGAACCACTTGACCCCCGAGAGTACAAACGAGACTTCGACTGTGACCAACAGGGGGACCAGCGACAGACCTCAGAGGGTGTTGGCAAGGGCCGAGGCACCGCCGGGTCTTGGTTGGTGACCAGAGGCAGCAGGTCAGCGGACTGATCCATCCCTCCAACGGTGTGAGTCAGGACTGGAGTCCTGTATAAAGAAGCATCAGTTTCCTCAGTCGTCAACTGGCTCAAGGAAAATCTCAGCAGGAAGATTGACCAGCGTCTTGGCCAACTGGCCTGACAGGGTTGCCATGGAGCCGGCGGCCTGGGCTGAAGATTTTACCAAAGCTAGACGTGGAGAAGCAAGGGAATAGGAAGCCCTCGACTGAGAGTGTTCCTAGTCCCACGATCGACGATGAGAATGTTTTGGTGTCTCTTTTTCGGGCTGCAGTGGGTGGAGCCTACAGATGTTTTGCATCTACAAAACAGCTGATGTCATGTTTTCTGTCCGTGGAACTGATTGAAGGTGTAAGTAGTCTCCTCTGCCTTACGCTCTTCCAAGAAATGTTTTCCACCCTCAAATAAATACGTTTTCATGTTAGTCAATGGCTGCAGGGCACTATTTCCTTTCTTAAATGGAAGGTACAAGAACTGGAACCTGAGTAGTGGGAGGCAGCATTAGTTTTTTTTTTTAGATGTAAGATCCACCCCTACCTCCACCCGAGAAGCTCCTAAAGATCCACTCCCACCTTTTTATTTGTTCAAGTGGGAGGGGCATGAGGTGGATCTATCATGTTGGAACAACTGATTATCAGAGCTTCCTGGGGAAGTAATTAAGGAGTGTCTGGAACTGCATCTAGGCATATCTCCACCACACACAAAGAAATCATGATTTCTTTTTTTTTTTTTTTTTTTTAACTCTAAGCATGTCAATATTTGGCTCTAACAGTACAGGCAAGTTGGGCATAAAAATAAAATGGAGACAAAAAGGATCAAGCAGGTGCCTTTTCCTTTGTCAGATACATGCAGTCAGAATGTCACAAATCCTGCATGACAAGTTCATTATATGGATGTTTTCCATGTAAAACAGAAATTTTGTTATTGTCATGTCTGTAGCATCGTTGGTAGCCAGTAAACTATTATTTATGTAGGTACTGTAAACGACAGGGTTTAATTCAGAAATCCAGTCTTTATAAATTTGTTTTTTTAGCAGTTCTGTAAGATTTATGTCTCTCTGATGTAAGAATGCATAGCACAGAAATGAAAGGGTTTGCCTAACTGATTGTTATTTGCATGAGAAGTGGGCATGACAGTGGCATGCAAGAGTGAAGTTTAACAATTGTTCCTTGTCATTCTGGGACCTGAAGTTTAACAGTAATGTGTGAAGAGAATAAAGTCTTGTGTTTTGTGCATTTGAACAGGTTTAGTACTTTGAAGTTAAAAGATATAAATATACATACATAGTGTCACGGGCACCTGAAAAGGAAGGAAATACTACTGAAATAAATGCTATTCTGATTATTTATTTATGTGCAAGATTTTAAGTGTAGTTCTGCCTAGGTCACAGACACATAAGCTATAAAAAGTACATTTAAGGATGGATGTATTAGTCAAAGCTTATAGTAGCAAAATAAAGCAAGAAAAATAATATATTGTGTTTTTCTTCCTTCAATTGTTTAATCAGGAGTGGCACACTAAGCTGAAAGCTGGTTTACAGGTGCAAACTGGGAAGTTAAGTGACTTGCTCAGGGTCACCCAGTATGCAAGTGGGTGCTGTGGAATTCAAACCCAGATCTCCAGATTTGCAGCTCAGAGCCTTAAACCACTGTGCTATACTGCCTCCCTAGTTATGGCAGTCATCTGTTTTATGGTTCACAATGTTGGTGTAGTAAGCATCAGTACATTGCATAGCAGGTGTAAAATGTCAATAAGTAGGTCATGCAGTAGATGTGCTGAGCAGTTACTGAAGCAAGAAATGTATTTAGGATAGTGAAACATTCCTGTTAGAAAACTGATAAATGTGTGACATTTGCATCTGAATTTCAAGGAGGTCCTTATGGAGTGTCAATGTGCAATATAAAGTAGTTATAGTTTTCAAGTTGTCTGAGTAATTGCTTTGTACTACCACTATTACTAAATGTAAATTATTCTATGAAGGAAATTAAGTTTATGTAACTGTCTGTAAATGCATTAA
Source organism: Neoceratodus forsteri (assembly GCA_016271365.2). NCBI lineage: Eukaryota > Metazoa > Chordata > Ceratodontiformes > Ceratodontidae > Neoceratodus > Neoceratodus forsteri. The sequence goes on along the minus strand of CM028129.1, from coordinate 1,097,056,382 downwards.
AAACATTTACTTGTCCTTATAATGTAATGCATTAAATGCTGTTGCTAGGTTAATAAGTCACATAACAGCAATAGAGATGAAAACAATGGGATGCATAGGAATTTGAAAAAAAAGTATACATTAGCAGGAGCAGTGTCATGACTTCACTAATGTTTTTATTGTTTCACTCCAGATTTTCAACATTACCATTTTTTTTACACCTCCTCATAAACAGTACAGCTGTCATTTTTTATATCCTGTTCAAAAAGTGTTTTTGCACCTGTGGTGTCAAATGGCACAGTCGCTGTGCAAAATCACCTTTCGAGTAATGAACTGATAGTGTCACTGTTCATGCGGTGGGTCCACAAAAAGCCCATGCTGAAAAGTTGTAATGAAAATACCAAGAAATGACCAGGGCATTAGGGTTTCTGACCTTAACACCCTGCCCTGTAGGGACTGACAGGTATCAGGAGTGTGACTTGGGATTATTAACAGTAATGCTCACACCATTCCACCCCCATTCCCCGCCCTGCAGCCAGTGACAGGTATCAAGGTGTACCTCTGACTCTTCAGCCCCAAAGTTCACTCCATTCTCTTATACCGTACCCATTTCAGAGTATTTTCTTATGGAATGGGGTGAGTGCCCCAAGGCACACCTCAACACTTGTCTGTGTCTGCAGGGTAGGGTGAGGTGAAATGGTGTGAGCGTTATGGGCAATGACCCAAAGGCACACCCCAATGCCTGTCCATCTCTGCGGGGTGGGGGCGGGGTTGGCATCACTTTAATACTTCACTGCCATTCCTATTCTGCCTGTCTGTCCATCTCTATCTCTCTCTCTCTCTGTCTGTCTATATGTCTACGTAATTATCTGTCTTTCTATCAACTGCATGTATCGCTATTTTTACCTATTTCTAAAATAAACCTGCATATCACATTTGCCTGCACTCTGAGCACATACTTATGAAACTGTTCATATCTGTAGTCCACTTCTGCATAGATCTCATACTTTCCTAATATTCCCATTATCACAAGCATAACTACCTTGCCCTTATCAAAAGTACAGTCCATCATTACACCTGACTTCCTGACATCAACACATTGCTTAAATATAACTTACATCACCTCATGGACAAAAACCCTGTTTCTCTGAAAAAAAAACTGTGTAAATAATCCCAAGACTGAACATATGCCAGCCATTACTTTTTCATGTACTGCCACCTTCTGTACCATCATGGGGATTTGCATATGTTTACCATGATGCTTTGCATTACTGGGGTATGTGCAATTGTGTTTTCTTTAAAATTTGTCTGTCCAGCCAATATCATCCGGGATAACACATATCTTAGTGGCATTTGCTCTGGGGTTCTTTTGTAAACCTATATTGCTTCCTATTCCTTCCATTAAAATGCACAACTCCATATATTTTCCTAATAATGTGTATGCCTTCCTTAGAACAGAAACTGAAACAAATCTTACTACTTACAAATCATTGTGTTGTTTCTCCATACCTCCTTAACAATTCCACACAACTTCACTAACTTCATTATGCAGCCGTGGTGGATCTGACCAGAATTTGTTTCTATTTGGATTTATGCCCCAAAGAAGGGCCCTGAATGAGACTCAGTAAAGCCTAGCACAATTCCTTTAATGCCCCTGTGAAGGAAGCACCCAGCAAAAGCAGAAGGAGGACCGAAGCCGAGGGGGTGTGAGTTGCGCCTCCACAAATGCTGCTAGCTGTTTGGCATACCCCACAGCCATGGAGACCACCTGACGGGCATCTTTCGACTTGACCAGTGGGTTCCGTTCGTTCAGATGGCCTAGAGTAAGTCGGGCATGATGGTCTTCAAGAATGGAAGGTTGGAAGGTGCAACAAACATTTTAGGCCTGAGGATCATGCTCATGTCCCAGGCAGTAGACGCACACAGAGTGCGGATCTATTCGAGATATCATCTGCCTGCAAAGGCACCGATGGAACCACGAAGCGACATGTCATCATCAATCACAGTCACGATTGAAGACTGAGCCTGAAGACAAACGTTTTTATTAGAGTTTGGAAGTAAATCCATAGATTTATTAGTGAAGGGCTTACTCAGTGCAAGAGTGATAAAGAGGGAACCTGCTTTTTCTGGCATCATTGGGCTGAGCTGAGGGAGTTGCAACCTGGGTGGGTGGGAGGAGCCAAGTTGAAGACATTCCGGCCAGTCTTAAAGGAGAAAGGCAACTGCCAGAAAGTGTGGAGAGAAAGGCAACTGCCAGAAAGTGTGGATAGAACATCATAGCCACGTCCCTAGAACTACGTTGTTTTGGCACCTTAGATTTGTCAAGAGTTGCCTTAATGACCACTAAATCAGTTTTGGCCTGGGCAGCAAAATATGGGAGACACTGAGGGGTGTGATAAAGTTTTTCCACCCTGTGTGGCATAGCTGGCACCATGTCTGATCTGACTCAGGCTGCTGTGGTTGCATTCTTCAATGCTGGGAGCATTGGAGGAATGATCTTTGGGGGAGATTCTGGAATCTCCAGGAAGTCAACCAGCTCTTTCCTGGTGACATTCTCTTTCTCGGTGTGGAAGCCCATGGTGGAGGATAGCTGCTTCATCACATTACAAAATGTGGGGTTCTCAGGAAGGGGGGGACCTGGGAGCATGCTTCACTGAGTCTTCACTGACAGAGGAGGCAGTGGACTTGTCAGAAAGAAGGATCTCATCCCTCTTCTTCCTCCTCCTCCTCCTCATCAGAAAAAATTAGGTCAGGGTGATACTTCTCTTCAACATCAACCTTCTCAACCTCAGGGTCTGGCATTTGATTTGCAGGCGGTCCACAGGGGTTGACGAACAGGTGTCGACGACGAAGCAGCCATTGACGGCATCGGCGAAGAGGGCCTATTCAAGGCACCGAGTTGCTGAACAAGTACATTGGTGAATTTAATCAGTACTTTGATCAGGTCAATAGTCGATGTTGACGGGGGGGGGGGTTCGACAGAACCGGTGTCAGCGACCCACCTGCTGCATCCTGGGAACCTGACAAGCCTGTAGTCCTGTGGGAGAAGGGGCAGGCCTCGACAGGGGCAGGGGATGTCTCCGACGATGAACCAGTCGTCAACAATGAAGGCACCGATGACCCACAGGTTGACGGCCGTGCGGCCTGTGGATCGGGCAAAGGTGTTGAATGTATGGGTATGGTAGGCACAGAGACCTGGACAGCAGATCTCTTCATCGGAGTGGCCCCGATGATGAAGAGCCCCTAGAAGGAGAGGCTGACAAGGAACAGGATCATCGCGGGGAGGTCGTGATCCAGGTCTTTTTTGCAACTCCCCCCCTCCAAGGACTTGTCTCAGGCCTTGGAGGTCTGGGAGCTCGAAGATTCGGTCAGCAACTCGGAGGCCGGAGCCCTGAAGGACCCCTGCCCGGAGTTGGCTACCTGTTGTTCCATCAAAAATTTCTTAAGAGCCTTTTTGCGTCCCCGAAAGGTGGTTTGGTTAAACTTCTGTCAGAGCTCACAGTAGGAGACTTCTTGGTCAGGCCCAAGACAGCAGACACAAACTGAATGCTTGTCTATAGAGGCAATCTTCTTTCCGCAGTGGCAGTGATGGAAAAGAGAAGAGGAAGGATTAACTCTCGACATAAACAAAACAAGAAATCTCTTAAAAAAAAAAAAAAAGATATTTTACAAAGTAAGTGAAAAAAGTGGTAGCTGAAAAAAGGTGTGAATACTGCGATGGAGCTTCCGCAGAGACCCATGCAAGCAAGTTGACGGTGGGAAAGAACTGAGGAGGGAGCAGGGCTGCCTATGCCTACATAGGGTTGGTGACACCGGCTGACGTAGACGGCGTGGGTGGCCACAGTTGTACTGCTGAAAATCTTCTGTGTGGATTCCCTTTCACTGACAGCGAAGGTTCCTAAAGTGTAATCTGATGACTGAGATACCCCTGAAGAAGATCTGGAAGATGTTCAGAATATTCTACAGTGAAAAAAGGTAAGGTCACTTTTTTGTCCAGTTTCGTTGCACTTTCTGTTATCCTTATCTCAGTGATTGCCTTCACTTTCCTAAAGAGCTGATTGCTTTTCCCTATTTTTCCCTTATACACCACCATATTTGGCCTTGCTTTGCTTTGTTGACCCTGAATTTTCTCTTTTTGTTCCAAATTATGTCATTTACTTGTCTATCCAACTATATTGGTTTTCTATTTTTTTTGTTTTACAAACATAGAGTTTGATGGCAGAAAAGGACCGCTTGAACCAGCTAGTCTGCCCATTTCCTTACCTAACGGATAAGCTGCAGATTCTAGTTAACCAACAGCCTACTTCCTCCTACCCCCACTAGAATTGCCTTATGTCTGTCCCATGCATTCTTGAATTCCCCCAATATTTTTGACTCTACGACCTCCTCAGAAAGGCTGTTCCATGCATCTACAACCCCCTCTGTGAAGAAATACTTCCTCACATTACCTCTGAGCCATCCCCCTCATCTTCAAATTGTGCCCCTTGTTCTTGCACATCTCTTTTTCTAAAAGATGCTACCCTCTTGGACTTTGTTGATACCCTTGAGGTATTTGAAAGTTTCTATCATGTCCCCCCTCTCCCTCCTTTCCTCGAGGCTATACATCTTAAGCTCCTTAAGTCTTTCTTCATATGTCTTCTGGTGCAGTCCCTGCACCATTTTGGCTGCCCTGTTTTGGACAGCCTCCACCCTATCTATGTCTTTACGGAGAGGGGGTCTCCAGAACTGTGCACAGTACTCCAGATGTGGTCTTACCAACTGTCTGTACAGAAGGCCAACAACTTCCTGTTTTCTACTGGTGATGCCTCTCCCTATGAAACACAGAAGCATAGACTTTGATGGCAGATAAGGACCACTTGGCCCACCCAGTCTGCCCATTTCCCTACCTATTGGATAAGCTGCAGATTCTAGTTAATCAACAGCCTACTTCCTACAACCCCCCACTACAATTGCCTTATGTCTGTCCTATGCATGTTTGAATTCCCCCACTGTTTTAGACCCAACAACCTCCCCAGGAAGGAGGTTCCATGCATCCACCACTCTCTCCGTGAAAAAAATTCCTCACATTACCCTGAGCCGTCTCCCTCTATCTTTAAATTGTGCCCCTTGTTCTTACACATCTCTTTTCTGAAAGACGCTACCCTCCTGGACTTTGTTGATTCCCTTGAGGTACTTGAAAGTTTCTATCATGTCCCCCCGTCCCTCCTTTCATCAAGGGTATACATATTAAGCTCTCTCAGTCTCTCTTCATATGGTTTCTGATGCAGACCCTGCACCATTTTAGTTGCCCTCCTCTGGACTGCTTCCATCCTGTCTATATCCTTGCGTACATGGGGTCTCCAAAACTGCACACAGTATTCCAGATGGGGTCTCACCAACTGTCTGTACAGAGGGATAACCACTTCCCTTTTCCTACTTGTGATGCCCCTTCCTATGCATCCCAGTATTTCCCTGGCTCTCCTTACAGACTTCTCACATTGCTTACCCACATTTAGGTCATCTGATATGACTACCCCCAAGTCCCTTTCCATTTTTGTTGTTATTAGTACCTCCCCTGCTACTGTGTACTCTTCTCCTGGGTTTTTGTTTCCCAGGTGCATTACTTTGCACTTCTTTGCATTGAATCTAAGTTGCCATATGTCTGACCATTCCTCCAACCTTGCCAAGTCCCTTCTCATCCTTTCTACCCCCAGTGTATCAACTCTGTTACAGATCTTTGTGTCATCTGCAAAGAGGCATACCTTTCCCTCCAGACCCTCTGCAATGTCACCTATAAAGATGTTAAAGAGGAATGGACCCAGTACTGAGCCCTGAGGAACTCCACTAGTAACTCCCCTTCTTTCAGAATGTGTTCCATTCACTATTACCTTCTGTGTCCTGTTGTGCAGCCAGTTTGCTACCCAGGCTACCACCCTGGAACCCACTCCCAGGCTGGCTAACTTGATTATTAATCTTTTGTGCGGGACTGTGTCAAATGCCTTGCTAAAGTCTAGGTAGGCTATATCCACAGCCCTTCCCTGGTCTACTTTGGTCACCTAGTCAAAGAAAGCAATTAGGTTTGTCTGACATGACCTTCTTGCTGTAAATCATGCTGCTTTGGGTCCTGTGCCCCGCTGGCCTCTAGGTACTCAACAGTTCTTTCTTTCAGAAGTGATTTTATCATGTTCCCTACTACTGAGGTCAAACTTACAGGTCTGTAGTTTCCTGCTTCTGCCTTGCTCCCACTTTTGTGAAGGGGAATCACATCTGCCCTCCTCCAGTCCTCAGGTACCACCCCATCCTCCCATGATTTATTAAAAAGTGTGGTCAGTGGTGCCACTAGGTCCTCCCTTAGTTCTTTTAGGATTCTGGGGTGAATCCCGTCAAGCCCCATTGCTTTGTTCACCTTGAGTTTTAGGAGTTCTTTCAAGACTCTTTCTTTTGTAAATGGACTGGTGTCAGCCCCACTACCCACAGTGCTTCTACTGTCAGGTTTAGGTAACTTCTCGTCATCTTCTTTTGTGAATACTGAGCAAAAGTATTCATTCAGTGTCTCTGCCTTTTCACTGTCTCCCTCTGCCCACCTCCCCTCTCCTTTATTAATGTTCACTATTCCTCCCTTAAACTTTCTATGCTCCCTAATGTACCTATAAAAGGTTTTATCCCCCTTCTTAACTGAGTTGGCTATTTTTTCCTCGGTTTGGGCCTTTGCTATTCTGACTGCCTTCCCCACTTCTTTCTGCTTTAATTGATACAGTTACCTGTCGTGCTCCTTCTGTGATTCCTTATACTTTTTGAATGCAGCCTTTTTCTCCTTAACCTTCCCTGCCACCTCTTTTGAGAACCATAGTGATTTTTTACTCCGCTTTGTTTTCTTTATTTGTTCCACACAAAGGCTTGTTGCCTCTATGATGGCAGTTTTGGTATTTTTCTCCATTGTTCTTCCACTCCTCCTTTTTGGCCATTTGCTAGTGCATTCCTCAGGTATTCACCCATTTTGCCAAAGTCAGCCCTTCTAAAATCCAGTATCCTTGTTTTTGTATGGCTTGTCTCCATGGTTGTGCTCATCGTGAAGCACACTGTGCAGTGGTCGCTTGTTCCCAAATGTCTACTGATTCTAAATTTGTGATCCTCTCTCCATTTGAGAGTACCAGGTCTAGTATTGCTCCCTCCCGAGTGGGTTACAACACTAGCTGTCTAAGGCCTGCCCCCTGCAGGGCATCGAGAATGACCCTGCTCTTCGATGTGGCTGCAGTACATGTCATCCAGTTAACATCCGGCATATTCAGGTCCCCCATCAACAGCATCTCCCCTTTTTCAGCCATTTTGAGAATGTCCTCTGTCATTTTCTGGTCCATTTCCTCCCCTTGAGACGGGGGTCTGTATACAACCCCTGTGCGGATTGTGATGCCATTCCCTGTCTCCAAGGTGACCCAGAGTGCCTCTTGTCCTCCCCCTTTAATTTTTAGTTCTGTAGCTTTGATCCTTTCCCCTTATGTATAAAGCTACTCCACCTCCTCTTTTACCCTCCCTGTCACTTCTGTAGACTGTGTACCCTGGTATGTTTACATCCCAGTCACGGTTCTCCATGTACCATGTTTCCATGACTGCCACAATATCCAATTGTTCATCTTCCATCAGGGCTACTAGCTCAGGAAGCTTGTTTCACACACTATGGGCATTGGTATTCATTGCCCTCCATTTAATGTTGGCTTTATCCTTTCTTCCCCCATCCCTGCTCTTATTGCCATTGTCTATTTTTCCATTTACCCCTGTCCTGCCCTCTGTTCAGCTCTGTACCTCAGTGTTTACCTTGCTACCTGCCATGTTTTGTGGGGGAAGGCTTGAAAATTCCTGCCTCTTATCAGCACCTCCCCCCTTGGCTAGTTTAAAAGCTTGCCAAGGAAGCATTTAAGCCTGTCACTTAGGAGCTTGGTTCCCTTCGCGGACAGATGCAGATCATAGGGCCAGTATAGACCTTCATCTCTCCAGGTGTACCCCCAGTCCCCAATGAAGCCAAAGCCCTGTGCTCTGCACCAGTTTTGCAACCATTCATTAAACTGCATGGTGTGCAGTACCCTAGCCTCACCCCTGCCACGGACTGGCAGCACCTCTGAGAAGGTAACCGTGCTTGCTACCTGTCTGAGGCCCCTCCACAAATTCATCCTGCGCTGCACTGATTCCATGCCTAGCTAGGTCATTTGTCCCAAAGTGGACAATGATATCTAGTTCCCTCTCCTGTGATGCTGCTTCTGCAATCCTGAGGATTCACTTTTTGTCCCTCCAAGCCATGGCACCAGGCAGGCACCTTACTTCCTTCTCCTCTCCCTTCCCCAGTTCTACCCCCCTAACAATTGAGTCCCCTATCAGAAGCTGTTTCCTTCCCCTGTGGTGTCCCCTGCCACCCTTTTGTGGGTCTACCTTGTGGATGTCCTCAGCATTCTTCTTGGTCTCCACCGAGGGTGCCATCATAGAGGAACCTTGCTCTGCCAGACTGTCGTATGATTTGTGTAGAGGTACAACTAGGAGGCTTCGCCTCTATTCCACCACCCGCACCCTCCCAGAACCCACAGTGGTCCAACTGCTCTTCATACTTGGCATCCGCTGAGGCAGTGGTTGTGGCAGTGGTGCTCTTTGGGTGGGGGAGGCCTCCTTAGTCCTTGCCAGTTCAGAATGGGGGTGGACAACCTCCTCCCTCAGAGCTGACAGTTGCCTGCAAATAGGACAGCAACGCAGATTCCAGAATGTCTCCCGGAAAACTGCTGCCCCACAGCCAGTGCATTGCACCACTTCCCACATGTCCCTCTCCCTTATAATATACAATATGTAATATATATATATATATATTTTTTTTTTTTTTGTGTGTGGTGTGTTCTTACCCTTTATGCACTGTGCTGGGTTATTAAGAATATGACAGCTCTGCCCCAAGACCTGTTGAGGAAGTGATGTCAGAATTTTGGCTATAAAGGAAATGCCACGCCTGGGGGGGGGGGGTGGGTAGTCCACAACCACAGGTGACTGTTAGAAACAATCAAATACGCCACTGCTTCACCACCATGGTGAGTACTGCCCTTTATAATAATTCAACTAACCTCCAGTAACTTATTTAAAAATAGTTTAACTATCACAAAATCCTACGCACCAGTAAATTATTTAAAAATAGTTTTTGTCCCAAAATCCTAGTAGTCAATCCAGCTACCCCCAAGGGACAACCAAAATGCAGTATTCAAACCCTTGTGAAGTTACTCCCAAGATAAGCAGAGTTTGCAAGCTCCTTATTCAACTCCTCAGTCACCTGTAATTTATTTAAAAATAGTTTAACTGTCAGAAAATCCTAGTAGACAATCTAGCTACCTCCCAAGGGTCTACCCAAATGCAGTATTTAAATCCTTCTGAAGTTACTCACAAGATAAACAGAGTTTGCAAGCCTCTTCTTGGTTAAACACTAAATAAATATGTAAATAAAAAGCAATTACCAAGGGTAGTTAGTCCCAGTATCCCCCCATGGCATCCCAGTATCCCCCCAGCCCTCCTTACTGCCTTCTCACATTGCTGTACCACCTTTAGGTCGTCTGATATGACTACCTCCAGGTCCCTTTCCATTTTTGTTGTTGTCAGTATCTCACCCCCCACTGTGTGCTCTTCCCCTGGGTTTTTTGTTTCCCAGGTGCATTACTGTGCACTTCTTTGCATTGAATCTAAGCTGCCATACATTTGACCATTCCTCCAACCTTGCCAAGTCCCTTTTCATCCTTTCCACCCCACCTTGCATATCAACCCTGTTGCAGATCTTTGTGCCATCTGCAAAGAGACATACTTTCCCCTTCTAGTCCCTCTGCAATGTCACTTATAAAGACATTAAAAAGGACTGGCCCCAGTACTGAACCCTGCGACACCCCACTAGTAACCTCGTTTTCTTCACTGTGGACTCCATTTACTATTACCTGCTGTGTCCTGTTATCAAGCCACTGTTTTACGAAGGCTACCACCCTGGGACCCACTCCCAGGCTGGCTAATTTGTTTATTAATCTTTTGTGCGGGACTGTGTCAAATGCCTTGCTAAAGTCTAGGTAGGCCATGTCCACAGCCCCTCCCTGGTCTACTGCTTTGGTCACCCAGTCAAAGAAATCAATTAGGTTTGTCTGACATGATCTTCCTGCTGTGAATCCATACTGCCTTGGGTCCTGTGCCCCACTGGCCTCTAGGTACTCAGCAATTCTTTCCTTGCTAATAAGTATGATACTCTTGTGGACTTCTTCTAATACTAACTGCCCTTTTATTTTCTGTACTCCATAGCTCGTGAATATTCTCTAGTTGACCTTTGATTAATTCTGTCATTTCTTCAAAATCTTTTTTTCCTAACATGAAGAACCACAGTGCAGGAATTCAATCTCTCGACACAGTGTTGAACTTCACAGTGATATGGTTCCTATTATGTACTCTATCATGATATCCCTTATGTAAGTCCCCAAGTTGTGGGCTTACTACCATGCCCAGGGAGCAACAGTGGCCACTAGAATGCCAGGACCTGTAGTTGGGTGGGGCCCTGGCATCTGGGTATAAAAGGGACACCGCAGCGAGAACTGGGGTCATCATGAGCCATGCTGCAGGGTCCAGGTCCCAGTGCATTGGAGATCCCACTAATCCTGCTGAAAGCACATTGTAGATGGGCAGAAAATAGTTATGAGTTCCGTCCACACCCGTGAGGGTGGGGTTGGCAAGCCTGCCATTTCTGAGGAGCCAGGGCCGGGGAGTTAAAGGAGGGCCCGTACTGTGATCTTGGCACCAGGGCTTCCAGTCAAAGGGCTGGTGGCTGCCATGGTGTAGGCCCTGGGTTGGTGAGTGAGAGGCCGATCAAGGACTGACTGCCAAAGATGTGTCAGAGCCCAGTTTCAGCCCCTCGGAGCTGCAGCAAGGGTGCATGCCATGCCCATGGAAACCACCCTTTAAATGGGTCTGCGGGTTGGGCTTTGCACCATGTCATGCAGGCTCTGCGATGAGGGGCTGACTCTGAAGCTGTGTTCAAAGGGGAGAGCCAGGACTGAAACATCAATGCCTGCTAGTGAGAAAGTGAAGTAGAGCCCTGTCACTGTGACAGAGGGGAGTAAAGCATGGACTGATAGGGGCAATGTGAATGCCTGGGTAAAACTTCTGCTGCCATCACAACTGTTTCTGGAGATTACTCAGCTCCACTGTGGAGGGGATCCAGGTTCGGGACTATTGCCCCAAGAATTATGCCATGCTCTTGGCCATCAAAAGTATATTGACAAATTGAAAAGTGCCCACAGCTCCATGGAGCAGAATGAAATTTACAGCTTCAGCCTTATGAACTGTTGAAGGGAACTTGAAAAATAAATCCCGCCTGTCTGCAACGTTAATTCTGCCTGGACAATTTTCTCTGTCACTGCCATTTAATCCTGTTTAACCTGTAGGGGCTGCCATGTAAATCATTGTTCTAACAAGTTTTCCCCTCAGGGAAAACAGCTGCCCTCTGGTCACCCTCGTCAGCACCCCGACGGAGCTCATCTGTCATAAATCTGAACCTGAATTCTCAGGTACAATTCCATTATTCTTAGCAAGATTTCTGAACTGTGTCTGCTGGCTGTAGTGCTCCCCTTCCCCAGCAAACTAAAATACCATCAAAAATACCCCTAGACAGGGAAGGGAGGGGTTTACAACGTGGGGCTCGTCATGGATCTTCAAAGAGGGGTGCCATCCACCTACCTGAACTGCGCCAGAGGGTGACAGTTATCTGGAAAGATGAGAAGGCCATGAAGCATTGTGTAGAGTTTAAAATTGCTGCCATGTAGACTGAGCACACCTCGTGTGAGACAAGATGGCACCTGGTGTCTCATGGCATGCAATGTGCCTGCATGCATAATGGAGGAGTAAATCTGGCTTATGGCTGGTGGAGCCTGAAGGGCAGAGGTGCACATGAAAAGGGGTTCTAGACAGAGACTGTGTGAAAACTGTCATTTAGACCCATGTTTATGCTGACTAGAGGAGAGGAGTTGTTGGGAAAAGTTATTGCGCAGTTAAAGCTACAAAGTTTGTGGAGTGCTGCCAGGGGAGAAAGAACTAAAGACCATGGCATCTGCTCAGAACCCTGCTGGATGAAATGCGACTCTGCCGGAATCACTGTTAAGCTGGATCTGGAACATGTTGGAGAGAAGCAATGTGGCCGAAAAGTGTGTCCTGTGTGGGCAAGAAGGGAGTGGCATAGTGCACCAACCACTTTGTCTCCAGTGTTCCCTCGGCACTGCTGCTTGACCCCCTGTGGCTGGGCCACCATTTGCCCTGCCCTGGGTGACTGGGGAGGAGTTATGACCCCCACAAGGAGTAAGACCTCAACAGTGGAGCCATTAGAAAGGTGGGAAGATGTCAAGAAAGCATACCAGAAGTGAAATCAGTGGGCAAGGGGCATAGCCATCTGCCCAGCCACTCCCCACCACCGGCTGCCCGTGAACCTCCCCGTGGCAGAGGGAGGGGCCATGGGTGAGCTACTCAGCCAGAACTCCCAGAGACCAGGTTTGTGGATGCTAGGCTGCCTCAGAGGGACTTACCCCCGGCTGTGGCAGCTGGCCTCCTGGCTAGGGAGAAGTCACCAGAGACCCCCAAGGTGACAGAGAAACCTGTGGGTGCCGAGGAGCCAGATGTAATTGTGGAAGCCATAATGGGAAGATGAAGGTTCAGATTCGGAGGTGGAGAGCATGCCTGGTGCATCTTATTCAAGACAGCCACGTTCCCGTGAAGGGATTAACTGCATGTACGAAGATATTGTAGTTGAGAGACATTCCACACCCTTACACTGTGCCTGTAATGGGTTTGTCGGATGCCACGCTGTTGTTGCCTGATAAATGCCATAGACGGCTGGCTGATATAGATGTAACAGCCCTTCAACTCACCTGGACTGCTCCAGGACCCTCGGTTGTACCAGGAACTCACCTACAAGGGGCCCAGCCTGGGTTCTGCAACTCAACAGTCTGTTGGCGCAGTGCCTCCACCTGGGACAGTAGGAGGTAATACCTGTGGAAAACTTACAGGTTACCACCTCCCAGGAAACAACAGTATATGCCCCCCTAGTACACTTCCCCGCTCAATTACAATCCCCCACAGACAGCAACTAAGATGCACAGATTTGCAGCCACAATTATTAACATACAAACAATACTGGGATTTATTTGGGGAAGAGGGGAGAAAGGATGTAAGTAACCGTACAACAGTTCTTAACTTTTCCAAGCAACCTCACACAGTCTCTTTGCCTTCCACCCTGGGGTGCACCCTAAATAGTCTCTGTTGCAGTGGGTACCTCACCAGCTGGTAATACAGGCCTATGATCTCGTGGTGGGGCCCAAGTAACTTTTAAAAACTTTCAACACTTGAATTTAACTTCATTCAAACTTTGAAATTTCACACAGTTCTTTTTGGGAGGGGCTGCCCCCTTGCAATCTAACTAGCTAGCTTTTAACACTTCCCAAAGCTGCAACTGGGGTAGTCAGAGTTTTGAAATCCAATTAAAAGTGATGCAGCAGATCAAGTGACAGACTCATGGTACTGTGGGGGTTCCTGATGATGCAGAAGCAATGCAGAATCACTGAGGAACAGGAAACTGTTGATTTTCACCTGCCCAGCCTTTTATAAGTCATACTTTATTGAGATTTTTATAATACAGTGAAAACATCTTAAACATTCACATACTGTAACTATAAATTGCTAATAACTGATATAGTGAAAGAAAATTCACTAATTAGCAGTAAGATTATTAAACACTAAAACTGACGATATACACATAATATACTACAAAAATAGACTATCTGAGATAAAACAAAGTGTTCCTTTGTGTTTATATAATATCAACCATAACTTGCTTTCCTATCTAAAGCAACCATTTGAATTGTATCAATTGCAGCTATTATTGAAAGGGCATTTCAGATACGGTTCCCATACATCTGAGAATTTGTCTGTACGATTCATGTTTACATAGGCAACCCTTTCATAACAAGCTCTTGTGCATAAATCTAATAATCATTCTTTTATTGCAGGAATCGTTTTACTGTTCCTGTATCTAAGAATAACATTTTTTGCTGTAATAAATGCTGCAATTAACCATAATATCTGAGATTCAGATAAACTCGTAAGCTCAGTACAGATGCCCAAAATTGCAAACTTGGCCGAACATTTTAATGTGTAACCAAGAATCTTGCTGCATACTGATACCCAATGGCCTTTACTGAATGATTTCACTCAGGCAGGCCTCTCATCATGCAACACTGCAGGTTCTTTCTCCCATCTTCAGTCTAGGGATCCCTGAAGTTTGGTTCCCTAGACCCTTTCATGCACAATTTGAGCAGGCAAGCTGCAGCTGGGCTTTCTTTCAGTCTCTGTACCCAGTCCTTTGGAACTCCTTGTTCTTTTTAATGGCAGGATTGTTTTCTCGTAGTTACTGGCCACCAGCCCTCTTTAACTCTCCCCTTACTGGAAGATGCACTCACCAAATATTCCTCCGAGGAGGGAACTCTCAGTCTCTGATGCAAGGGTTCTTTCAACTGGAAAATTCAAACAGCCTTAAACAAGTCTCTCGGCTCCAAATCCAAACAGCACTGAGCAAGTCTCAGCTCCAAATTCAGACAGCATTAAGCAAGTCTCTCAGTTCCAAATTCAAACAGCACTGAACAAGCCTCTCAGCTCCTTTTATAGCTTTCAGCTCGCTTCTCTCTCTCTCTCTCTCTCTCTCTCTGCAGAAACTCTGGCACCGAGTCGTCTTCAGCAACTTCCAAACCCTGGTTCTGTTTCTGTTGCAAACTCATTGCTTGCTCTACACTGTAGTTTTCAGTATATTTTGATCCTTTAGGTTTTGGGGCCTAAGCACAGTTATGGGGCTATGAAGCCATCCAGCGGTACTGCACTCTCCCCTGAGCTAGACTCCTGTTTTTGCAGGCTGCCAGTCCTATTTATGGCCTTTCTACAGCCCTCTTCTGATTGGATGCTACAGTCCTAGGCTTTCCAGCATCCATTAGCCTTTACCCAACTGCCCCTTGTGTTCTGTAGTCTTATGGGGGCTGCCATCTCGGAGTACATTAATCCCAAAACAATGCAGTCCTTAAACAGAAATACATGAGCCCTTAAATGAGTTGAAAACAGTTTTCCCCTAAACTGGAGACTTTCTGGTTACTATTTTACTTGGCCCTTGGCTCCCATTCCTTCCCTGGAGTCAGGGACACTGTTTAATAGTGGCTAAATTCCCCACACAAAGAGGCTGTGGCTCCTTTAGAATTTATTGATATTGACCCACGCATGCTCAGTGGGCGCATGCCGCCGCCTGCTTCTGTTTACTTTTAAATGTGACTCAAGCCCCCTTTGGCACCCCAAAGCAAAACTCCCCAGTACCCGCAGGTGCAAATACATCGCTGGAGCTCAGCTCCCCCGTCTACACAGGGAGTCGAGACATAGAGTCATGTGGCTTGCAACCACTAAGGCAAATGGAGGACCGCTGGGTCCACAGCCCACCCGGAGCCACTGTGGGGACACTGCCAAGGAAGTGAGGGGGCTGTAGCCCTACAAAGGTAAGCCTTGTGCCCCAACGGAACTGAGCTATCTCAGGTACTGTGAAAGTAGCTGGCTGCCACGGGGCAGGCCGCGAGGACCAGCATTTAGTCTATTCCCAACTGGAGCCAGGCTGAGCGCTGGGTGAGATGGTTTCTGAAAAAAATTAGTATCCAGGTGAAAATTAGTCATATATAAGTAAGTGGATATAATGTCCTGGTTGGATGTTACGAGATCTAAGATTGTTCCCCCCACCTTCCCCGGTTGATTCCCACTGAGTGAGAAAGCAGTCATGCAAATCTTTTACAAATTTCTGGCCTTTTGGACTCTTGCTTCCTGTGTGACCATAGTCAATTATCTGGAAGGTTTAACTCTTCCCATGATCAAAATTCTTACCTCACAGATCTAGGATTTATTTTAGCCACTGAAGCATTTTATGCAAACATAAATCATTATCTTAATTTTGAGCATTTATCTCCACAACAGACAGCTCTCAAAGGAACCCTTAGCCAACGGGAGAGCAGCATGCATAATTCCTGATCACTTAAAACAGAGCAGTGCTATCTAACAGAAACAGTTACATTTTCATAATAATAATTAATTTAAAGACCTTACAATTTAAAATACATTGTATGAATTGAACACACAATGGTCTGGACTCTTACAGATTATGACTCAGAATATGCCACTTATCTTTACTTGTGAGGTGGGACAGGACTTGTGTAACTTCCTCGTGGCTCTGCCACAACTGAGTTATTGTCCTGCCCTTTCACTTACAAAAATATCAGGACATTACATAACCTGTATGTGCAAAACTACCATGTGGAGAACAATGGAAATAAACTACATGTACAACAGGACTGTAGTTTGATACTTCAGCTCTAAAGGAGCCAGAAAGCCTTAAGTGCAAAACGCATTATTGATATTAAAAAAACCCTTTGTGCACAGTACGTACTTTACGTAGAAACATAGAAGTTGACGGCAGATAAGGACCGCAAGGCCCATCCAGCCTGCCCATTTCTTTTTCTACCTTATAAATGTGCCATCGGCCTTTGCTCTGTCAGTGACCTATCTATTCATACTCATCTGTATTGCTCCCTTATGCCTATCCCATGTCTGTCTGAAGCCTTGCACTGTATTCATAGCCACCACTTTCTGAGGTAGGCCGTTCCATGCATCCACCAGCCTTTCTGTGAAAAAGAACTTCCTCACATTACCACTTAATTGGCCTCCCTCTAATCTCATGCTGTGTTCTCTTGTCCTGCTATTTTTCTTATATTGAAACATGTTAGACTCTTTCACCTTGTTAATGCCCTTAAGGTGTTCGAATGTTTCGATCATATCACCTCTCCCCCTCCTTCGCTCTAGGGTATGCATATTGAGCTCCGTTAATCTGTCCTCATATGTATTCTGATGCAGTCCCTGCACCATTTTGGTTGCCCTTCTCTGGACTGCCTCAATTTGGTTAATGTCCTTGTGAAGGTGTGGCCTCAGTACTGCGCAGTACTCAGATGGGAGCCTAGCCAGTGTCTTGTAAAGAGGGATTATTACCTCCCTCTTACGACTTGTGATACCCCTACTAATACACCCTAACACCCCCCTAGCCTTACCTACTGCTTTAGAGGTCTGCTTGGATGATTTCAGGTAATCGGTGATGATGATGCCAAACTCTCTTTCTTCCTTTGTGACTGCCAGCAACTCCCCTTACAGCCTATTGGTGGCTTCAGGGTTTCTCTTCCCTAAGTGCACTTCTCTGCATTAAATCCCAGTTGCCACTCTTCCGACCATTTTGCTAGTTTATCCAGATCTTTTCTCATTCTGCCCTCATTCTGCCCACTCGATCTGGATCACCTACTCCATTGCAGATCTTGGTGTCACCTGCAAAGAGACAAGCCTTACCCTCTAGTCCATCTGCAATGTTACTAATGAAGATACTGAGGAGGACTGGCCTCAGGACTGATCCCTGAGGTACCCCACTTGTGACTTGCATCTCTTCTGACTGTATACCATTTACCACCACTCTCTGTTTTCTGCCTGTCAACCAGTTTGCCACCCTGTTGACCAACTTCTGACCAACCCCGAGCCTACCCCGCTTATTTATCAATCTTCTATGTGGAACAGCGTCAAAAGCTTTGCTGAAGTCAAGGTAGGCGACATCAACTGCTCCCCTTGGTCCACCACTCTGGTTACCTAGTCAAAGAAATCTATGAGATTAGTTTGACGGGACCTTCCTTTGTAAACCCATGCTGTCTTGGATCCTGTGCCCTATGGATTCCAGGTGTTACACTATCCTTTCCTTAAGGGTGCCTCCATAATCTTGCCCACTACTGAGGTAAGACTGACTGGTCTGTGGTTCCTGCCTCCTCCTGCTACCACTCTTGTGGGCGGGATCACAGAGGTCTTCTGGGACCTCTCCTGTGCTCAGAGGCTCACTAAACAATTCTGCTAATGGCTCTGCTAGTTCCACCTTAGCTCCTTAAGTACCCTGGGATGTATGCCATCAAGTCCCATTGCCTTGTCCACCCTGAATTTAGCGAGCTCTTGTAGGACATTTTCTTTGTGAAGGGAGTAGTGCTCACCTCCCTCCCCCCTGTGTCCATGGTGCTGAGCTGTGGGCCCTGCCCTACCTTCTCTTCAGTAAATACTGAGCAAAAGTATCTATTTAGGAAAGATGCTTTTACAGGGTCCTCTTCCTCACACGCTCCCTTTTCTCCTTTGAGCTTAGCAATACCCCCTCTGTACTTTCTCCTTTCATTAATGTATCTATAGAAAGTCTTGTCACCTTTTTTTACTGTTCGTGCTAGTGTTTCCTCAGTTTGGGACTTTGCCTGCCTTACTGCCTTCCCTGCTTCCCTTAGGGCAGTTTGGTATGCCTCCCTATCTTCATCCTGCTGTGTTCCCTTATATTTCCTGAAGGCCAGCCTTTTGGCTCTGACCTTTTCTGCTACTGTATTTGAGAACCAAAGTGGTTTCCTTCTTCTTTTGCACTTCCTTTTCTGTCCAACACAATGGGATGTTGCTTCAAGTATTGCATCCTTAATGCTTGCCCACTTTGCCTGTACTCCCTCACCTGTGTTTCTTCTTGCCAGGGCTAGCTTAACTCTGCTGGCCATCTTATCAAAGTCAGCTCCTCTGAAGTCCCATATTTTTGCCTTGGAATGGGATGATTTAGTTGTAGTGGCCAAATTGAACCATACCATCTGATGGTCACTGGCCCCCAGGTGACCTTCTACCTGGAGATCTGTGATCCCTTCCCTGTACTTTGGCAAACAGAACCAGGTAAAATGTAACATTTAAAACTTTTATGACATCTCATGGGACACTTTATAAAAACACAATTCTTGGACACATTTCAGATCATATTTATTTTCTGTATCTTACCATCCCTACTTCTTTGTATCTATGGACATACAAATGAATACAGGATCACTGATCCCTAGACTTCACCTGCTCTGGCTGCCTACACATGACACCACAATCATCTGCTAAATCCGTCGCTGTGGTGGGTACGATTATGAATGATGTCACAAGCGGAGGACTCTGATGTCAGGTATAAACACGCAGCCAGAGCAGATAACATCCAGCAGTGATCCTGTTTTCATGTTAATGGTGCAAGTTAGTACTATTGTAAAATGAGAAACTAAATACTCCCACTGTTTGTTCTTACTAGCACCCACTGTGTTTCCTTCCTAGCTAAATTCTAGTCCTTTGCCTTCCCCTTCTCACACTCCTACAGTCCCCATCCTCTGCTCCCTGTGTTCTTCCGAAGCCCACACTTTTCCCATCCTCCACTGTAAAACCTCAGCTAGTCACGCTGCCTTCTCTATTCACTCTCTGCACCTCTGTAACAGCCTCCCTCTCTCCATTCACTCACCTTTTTCCCCACCCTCTCCACGCAAAAACTTTTATTTTTATTTATTTATTTATTTGTTCTAGGATTACAAATACCTTTGAGCCGAGGCTCTTTTACAAAGGTTCCATGTCATTGGTACAATTGAAACAATCATAAGCAAAGATAACAGTTTATAAAATAAAAAAAAAAAACACAGTCTTGTAGATGAAAAATGAACAATAAGGTGAAACTTTGGGGAGGGGAAAGGGAAAGGAGGAGGGAGAAATCAGGGAGACTAAGTGGATGGGAGAAAAGTGGAGGTAGGTTGGGGGGGGGACAGAGAGAGGAGAGGTGTAAGGCAGATAAGAATAGAGGTAGTGCAGCCGGGTGGCATTTTTAAACTGAATAAACTTTATTAAAGAGTTCCAAAAATACAGCAAAGCTCAGGGAGTCATACAGTAATATCAAAGCATGTAAGTAAGTAATAATCCAAGCAAATTAACCAATGATAAAGAATATTACATCCATGCCCTTACTCCTTAGTAACTTAGGCATCAAATGTAGCAACTAAATGGTGCTGATATAAACAGTGAAACAAACAGACAAGTTAAACTTTCAAAATGGAAACTAAGAATTACATTGAGGGCAGCAGTAAAATGATTAAGCAATAAGGCATGATAGGGTGTGTGTTACTGTGGAATAACATCACTCCTCGGGTGGGTTTAAGCAGGCGGAGTCAGTGCCCACCACCAGTAGTATTATATAGAATAAAGTATGGGTGGTGTGTGTAATGAAGTTTATACACACCGAGGGTTAGATGCTGAATAAACCCTGAGAGTGAAGTTCAAGGGGTTTGTACATGCATCTAACCCCAAGGGTGTATGTAAACTTTGAGTTTACACATACACCACCCCATATTTTATTTTAAATTATTGCTGGGTCTCCCCTTTTTGGCTACAGCAATTATATAAAATAGCAGTTTCAGTGCGGTCGCGCTCCAGTTCGGTTTTCGTCCGGTTCTTACATTTAGATTTTCGGAGGTTTCATGTGTGGTTTTTTTTTTAATAATTAAAACTTGTATCCTGTAGAAAATAACTGTTTTTTTTAAATGTGACTTACCGCCGTGCCATGATTCTTTGGCGACTAGGTTGTGGTCGAGCAGACAGCGGCGAGCCACAAAGGGAAACACTACAGCGGACGCATGCACAGAGGTAGGAGAACCGTGCGCGTGTTTGCCGTTATAAATGCTCCTTTATTATGGCAAATTACGCCACGGTCTCCTTATGGCAAAAAGGGGAGACCTTTACATAATAACACACACCCTGGAGTGCCTTATTGTTATTATACAATGACTCGTGTGTTAATAAAGCAGAAAAAGAAAGGAAAAAAAAACATTTTTATGAATTGTTTGTAGGATGTGTGTGTGTGGAGGAGTATGTTTTAAAAATAAAGTCCACAGTATTTTCTGCCAGTAGGCGGAGCTGCTACCTGAATTATCGTTTTCACTGGTGTGCCCTTGTGTGATGTTATGTTTGACCTCACCCCAGGCTGTACACACACCTGTGAAAACAGGCTTTCTTTCAAGTCTTTTTTTGTATTGTTTAAAAATCCAGATTTCTTGTTTCTTTTTGTATGAAGGAGCTATTTGGTGACTATATAGCGCATGCACGCGATGTCAGGATTTTTGATGCTGTCCCGAGGTGTCAGGGTTTCGGTTTGCTTCCTGCTAATTTCTGCGGTAAGTACAGGAGGAGCGGGAAGGGGATTAAGGCTCTGTGTGGCAGGAGCATTAATTTCAAGAACTGATATGACATATTTCAAGAACAGCCACTGCATGTGGCTTTCTAGAGAGACGGCTGAGTGGCGAGGAGAGAGCTTGCGCTGCAAGCAGAGAGAGAGTGGATCTGGTCACATGCAGCAGCTGCCACAGCGGCTGTTTCTTGAATTAAAATCAAGCTGCTGAACGGGGGAGCTGATTGCAGTCACAGTTTTGTTTTTACGTTTATTTTTTTTTTTTTTATTTCAAATCATGTCAGGTGCATACAGTATGGTGGTGGTGGTGGCAATGTGTGACCACGATAATTAAGATATGAAACTAAAAGCTATAACGGCTGCAATTCAGAAAGATCAGGGGACTGTCATCGTGATGCCGCTGTTATGGCTTTCTGTAATTTTTCTTTTAGGAGCAACAAGTTAAGAACATTTTACGGTCCTATGGTTATGGTATTAAAATGCTGGAAACTACCATTTATGACTTTATCTGCATAGCGGTGGAATGTGAAGCTGTGTCAGCTTCGGGGTAGTTGAGCACGGAGGGATATGTTTCAGTGTGCTGCAGTCATCTTTGTGCCTGCCCTAGATACAGTCATGCTATTGTTCAATAACATCACTGTCTCTGGGGCTGAGCAGCCAATTGGGTTTGTAAAATATTTCTTGCCATTGTATGATACATGACATATACTTATCATATCTCCACAAAGAAATTAAAACAGGAAAAGACCGCGGCTGCAATTGACAATAGCAAGACTGTACTAACACACAATTCCAGTGATCTAATTTGATAAAAAAAAAGAACATGCGCCTTGCATCGACATCATCCAGGAAAAATAACTCGGATGACTATCTACATAGTAACTAGCCACAGAGAAGGAAAACTCGAGCAGCTAAGGGGACTGGAACGAATGCAACAAAATATGAAGTGCTTGCCACCGACCACAGTAAACATTTCCCGCATGTCGCTACTCCCACGGCATCTTCTATAAAAGTCTTTAGTTTTCTCTCTACACCCTGTTTACTATTTTATGTTAGATAATGGCTAAACTGAAACTGGCATCCTGATTGGCTGAAACAGCCTGCCACCCGGGCCGTTATTTCTTAACAACGTCCCGCTTTAAAACAAGTGCCAGTTCGATCATTCGGCACCCCAAACTTACCAGCCGCCATTTTTCTCCACACTTACTGACACAGCAGCCCTCAGCCACTCTGCTGAACTGAAATTCCAGCAACAGACTGATATGGCCTCCCAAACTGCCTCTGTTCCTTCTCGGCACCGCCAAAATAAACAACAATTTTTAGATACCTGCAATACCAGCTCGCTCCACCTCCCGACCTTCCGGGCTCCATTTTCACTCTCCCAACATACTTGCGCTAATGGTAATGCGTCTGCTCGCTTTTAAACTGAGCTGCACACTCGCGCCATCCCACATTAAAACCCAAGTACCTTTCTCTAAACATTAACAGGCTACATTTCTCCCATTCTCACACAGCATTATTCAAGCGCTGTGTGTGTGTGTTTCTCAGATGGTCACAAACCAGGAGGGCAAGCTAATCACAAACAGCATGAAGAACTACACTGCAACAACCTCTAGTAGTAATTCCAGCACTTCACATTAGGCACTACTTTACAACAAACATTATTTCTACTTGCTTTTTTACTTATTATTTTATATCTACATTTCCTTTCTTCTATATTTAAAAAAAATGACATATGTAACCCATTTTCTAAGTGTAATAATACCCTCCAGGGTGGGTGTTATGGGATATAATGGAAATTTCACGGGCTATAAAGCCCTCCGCCTGCGGCGTCGGGCCACATTATGCCACTGGGCGGTCTGTTATATCCCAATAATGCCCACCCTGTTGGGTATTATTACTTACCTCCCTTACTTTCTGTATGCCCCCAACCAGTCGCACAGGGAAACTAGCACTGGCTCAGTGTTCAGGTTACTAATTTCTAAAATAAATAAAAACGGAAAACATGAAATACAAACTGAATTGTGTAGGAAAATGATGACTTTCAGAATCCCCTGAGTAGTCAAGGTCTCTGTAAAGCAGCAGTAATAGTTAAAAAAATGAAAATACTCTCATCAGCTGCCAGAACAAACAAAAACATCACAATGACCATTCGTCTTTCTGTTTTACTGAATTCCCAAGGTAGATAGGGGGGTTCTTAAGTTCCTTGCCAACCCCAGTGCCATGCATATAAGTAGATCAGGTTTGGACCACATCCACTGGCTCTATAGAAAGGCCCAGGACCACTTATTTTTGAAAAAACAAATCAAAGGGGACACAGCAGTTTGAGCTGGACAACCATATCCCAGAATCTCTTGCTCTTGTAGAGTAGGGGATCCACACTAGATGACCTGAGCATTGGGACCTGTGGAGTAAAGCTTGGTAATTTGGCAGTTTACATTCCACGTGCATCCACTTTTGCCTTGCACCTCTGTTGTATAGTTGTGCCATTTGGATTTTTTTATATTTTGGGACTTTAATTAAAAGAAACTACAATACAACAATTTATTCACTGTGGGCTCCTTATCGTCTCTCAGAGAGTGCACCAACTATTGCTCTGCTCTTTCCCTGTACTTTGAGGCTGGCCACCTTAGTTGGTAAACTGGCTCCCTGCAATAGTTGCTCAACCTCCCCATGTGTGTGTTTTGATTCACGCTAGAAGATTGAGCCATGGTTCTAACAGTAAGCCCAGTTTCCAGCCCAGCTGTACTCCCCAAGCTGCCAGTGTCCACTGCTACTACAAGGAGCTCTACAGATGAGGGTGGCCAAGGTAATGGAGTGCTGCCCACAAGCACAGCAGCACTTTGGTGTACAGTGGCTAAGGCCAGCTTTTCTTATGCCAGCAACACACTATGTAAATCAGGCCCTCAATCTTTAGTTTACATTAAACCTTTTCTGCTGAGAAAACTAAAGGAGTGGCCAACGGTATGGCAGCTGAATTTTAAAGCAAAAAAGTGCAAAATTATGCACTTGGGGCACAGAAACCCAGAAGCTTAGTACAAAACAGGTGGAGTGGTACTGACGACCACCAAGCACAAAAGAGACCTGGGGGTATTCACATTGGATGACCCAAAGGTGGCCAGGCTGTTTGACAAGGCAGTAGGGAGGGCAAGTGGGATGCTAGGGTGCATAGGGAGGGGTATCATCAGCAGAAAGAGGGGAAGTGGCGTTGCCTCTGTATAGATCACTAGTAAGACCCCACCTACAGTACTGTGTCCCGTTCTGGAGACCACATCTGTAGAAGGACATAGGCAGAGCGGAGGAGGTCCAGAGCAGGGCAACTCAAATGGTACAGGGTTTGCATCAAAAGCCCTATGATGTGAGACTAAAGGACCTCAATATGTACACCCCGGAACAGAGTAGGGAGGGGGAGATATGATAAAGAACTTTAAATACCTCACAGGGGTAAATAAGGTGCAGGAAGGGAGTATTTTTCAGAAGAAAAAGTGCTGAAGAACAAGGGGACAAGTTATGAAGCTGGAGGGGGTAGATTCAGGAGAGATGTGAGGAAGTACTTCTTCACAGAAAGAGTGGTGGATTCCTGGAACAGCCTTCCAGCAGAGGTGGTGGGGGTGAAAACAGTGGTGGGGTTCAAGAATGCATGGGATAAGCACAAGGGAAATCATAATGGAAAGGTCTGCTGAGACTGAGACAGAGAGAGTGAGAAAGCAGCCACAGCTTCCTTGAATCAAGGAGGTTATTTTCCAGACTACACTGAACTGAATTATTACTTTTCGGACCTGTGCAGGTATCTAGTATTGATTCTGTTTTTTGGGGTGGACTTTTCTTAGTTTTAACTTTAATTTGCCAGGGAGGAATTGTAGCTGGGAGACATCTGCAGTCAGTTGTGACTAGACCTGTTACTTAGCCTTTGTGAAATAACTGTAAAAGAACTAAGGGAAGAACTAGTAACACCACTGACTACCCTTTTTAATAAATCATGGGAGGATGGTGTGGTACCTGAGGACTGGAGGAGGGCAGATGTGATTCCCCTTCACAAAAGTGGGAGCAAGACAGAGGCAGGAAACTGCAGACCTGTCAGTTTGACCTCAGTGGTAGGGAAAATGATGGATCACTTCTGAAAGAAAGAATTGTTGAGTACCTAGAGGCCAGCGGGGCACAGGACCCAAGGCAGCATGGATTCACAGGGGGAAGGTCATGTCAGACAAATCTAATCCATTTCTTTGACTGGGTGACCAAAGTAATAGACCAGGGAGGGGCTGTGGATATCGCCTACCTAGACTTTAGCAAGGCATTTGACACAGTCCCGCACAAAAGATTATTAATCAAGTTAGCCAGCCTGGGAGTGGGTCCCAGGGTGGTAGTCTTGGTAGCAAATTCGCTGCACAACAGGACACAGAGGGTAATAGTAAATGGAACTCACTCCGAAGAAAGGGGGATTACTAGTGGGGTACCTAAGGGTTTGGTACTGGGTCCAGTCCTCTTTAATGTCATTATAGGAGACATTGCAGAGGGTCTGGAAGGAAAAGTATGCCTCTTTGCAGATGACACAAAGATCTGCAACAGAGTTGATACAAAATGGGGGGTGGACAGGATTAGAAGGGACTTGGCAAGGTTGGAGAAATGGTCAGATGTATGGCAACTTAGATTCAATGCAAAGAAGTGCTAAGTAATGCACCTGGGAAACAAAAACCCAGGTGAAGAGTATACAATGGCAGGGGAGGTACTAACAACAACAAAAGTGGAAAAAGACCTGGAGGTGATCATATCAGATGACCTTAAGGTAGGCAAGCAATATGAGAAAGTAGTAAGGAGAGCTGGGTGGCTACTGGGATACATAGGGAGAGGCATTACAAGTAGAAAAAGGGAAGTGGTTATCCCTCTGTACGGACAGTTGGTGAGACCCCATCTGGAGTACTGCGTGCAGTTTTGGAGACCCCATCTCTGCAAGGACAAAGACAGGATGGAGGCAGTCCAGAGGAGGGCAACTAAAATGGTGCAGGGACTACATCAGAAACCATATGAAGTGAGACTGAGAGAGCTTAATATGTATACCCTTGAGGGACGGGGGACATGATAGAAACTGTCAAGTACCTCAAGGGAATCAACAAAGTCCAGGAGGGTAGCATCTTTCAGAAAAAGAGATGTGCAAGAACAAGAGGGCACAATTCAAAGATGGGGGGTGGGTGGTGGCTCAGGGGCAATGTGAGGAAATATATTTTCATGGAGAGAGTGGTGGATGCGTGGAACCGCCTTCCTGAAGAGGTTGTGGGGTCTAAAACAGTGGAGGAATTCAAGAATGCATGGGACAGACATAAGGCTGTTATAGTGGGGGAGGAAGTTGGCTGTTGGTAAACTTGAATCTTCAGCTTATCCAATAAGTAGGGAAATGGGCAGACTGGGTGGGCCAAGCGGTCCTTATCTGCTGTCAAAGTCTATGTTTCTATGTCAGTACTTGTAATAAATATCTGTCCCTTGTAGTCTTTTTCCTTTTTTTTTAAAGTTTTTATGTATCCTATAAAAATGAAAAATATTCATCGATGTCTGTTGTCACCGTCGGCTCACCACCCTCGTTACCCTCCCACTCAGCACTCACTACCCCACATACCCTCAACCCCTTACTTACCTACTGGGCATCCAGCGCTGTAATTCTCTCTGGACCGAAGACACATCTTTACTCTTCAATGCTGGACTGGGAATTGAGGAAATCAGGTATGCGGTTCAATATATTTCAATGAGTTTTGAACTTGTCCTCATAATTTGTTCATTTTTTAATATCCCCCTCCCCCAAGTTTTCAACATGGCGTTTTTGGGACCCCACCTCATGAACAAATGCAGTGAAATTATGCAAATCTATCCTGAAAGGTTCACAGTTACTGCACATAATCACCTTTTGGGCAGTATTTGAAAAGTTTCTCTGCTCTTGTTCATGAGTTGAAGTCATAATAAGGTTATGTTGAAAATTCTGGGTAAAAAATATGAAAAAACAACAAAGTTTTGAGTGTGCATTAAAATGTTTAAATGCACACTCATAACTGTGTTAATTTTAAATATTTTGACCCCAACTTTTCAGCATAGCCATTTTTTCACACCAGCTAATGAACATGGCAGCTGTCATTTTGGAAAGCCTGACCAAAATGTGTTCTTTCACACTTGTTGTGCAAAATGACATTTCGGTCACTATTTTATAAATTGACACCTGTCATTTTTAGAGGGAGTGGTCATAAAAAGACTATGTTGAAAAATTGGGATTACAATGTGCACAAACAATTAAGTTATGAAGAAACGTTGAACTGTTCCAATGTTTACTCATAACTTTATTTTTGCAGATTTTGGCCCCTAATTTTCAACAAATCCCTTGTGTCACCATACTTTTAGAACATGACAGGTGTCATTTTTCAAATCCCTTCCAAAACTTGTTTACACAGTCACACTGCAAAATCACCTTTCAGGTGGGATTTAAATAATTACCACCTGTCTTGATCATAACATCAGGCTGTAAAAAGACTGCTGGAAATCCAGAATCAAAATGTGGGAGCCCACTGAAAATCAGGAAACTGACTCTCAGTTGGTCTATCCTGGGTAAATACAATCTAAAAATGTGTAAAAGCAGGACACCACTGAAAATGGGCCACTGAATCTCTTTTGGTTTATCCTGGGTAAATATATAGTGAAAATTTGCACAAATAGGACCCGGTATAACGGCAATGCAAGCGGCAAACATTTGGCATTGACAAATGTTTTGAAGGCGTGTTGGCACTATGTTGCCAAGGGGACTGGCACCCCCAGCAGATAGGGGGAATTATGCAGACGGGGATTGGGCTCCCCCGTCGGCAAACAAACTGGGAAGGGAGCATGCCGACAGGGGGATTGACAACCCCAATGTTGGCTCTGTAGGGACTATGAGAGGCAGGCAGCGGGAGCCGCCACGGCCATGTTTCTTGAAGTGTTTCGCATAGGGCATGTAATGGAGGCATGTGAGATCTGCCACTGCAATGACAAGCTTGCCTCTCGTTGCAGCAGCGGATTTCTTTCAAGTTGGTGGCATGCTTCTGAACTGCTGTCATAGACAGCGTGCTCATTCATTAGTGCCGCATGACCAGCCCAAAAAAGCAGTGATGTCATTGGCCACAACACTGCAGGAACCATAAAAAGCCAATTGTTTATTTACCTCACTGCTCGTAAAATATTCACACACACCCCCCCCCAGTGGCCCCAACATTTTTAAGTATGGTGCTCCGGATCTACCGCGATCTCGTTGTAAACATTGTGAGATCATGATGTTTCATCACCCCAGCTTAATACTGTCCCTATGTATGGAAACATAACCAGGTCTGTATCTTCAATGCCCAGTGCTGTTTTCATAGAATTTGACTAAATTCCATGGGTATGCCGACTGGCTGTTGAGGACCCTTAGAACCGCGATCCTGCTGCTTTTCTGAGAGGCTGAGGAATTA
The DNA here is from genome assembly GCA_016271365.2 of Neoceratodus forsteri. Taxonomy (NCBI): domain Eukaryota; kingdom Metazoa; phylum Chordata; order Ceratodontiformes; family Ceratodontidae; genus Neoceratodus; species Neoceratodus forsteri. Next base: position 1,097,027,840 of record CM028129.1, on the reverse strand, counting down.
TTGGATGGATGCCCCATGGCACAGATTTACCCAGTCTCGGTCCCACAAAGCAGGACTGGGATCGAGACTGCAGATTTGCTGCATGGCTCCGGCCCTGAAAATTTTAAGTACAGCCCCAGCTCGTCTCCTGCCAGGGATCCTGGGTGTCGGCACTTCTGCCCTGCTGATTTCCACTTTGGCAGTTATAGGGAACTGCAGGGTGAAGAACTGCAGATGGACAGGGAGGAGAAAAGCGGCAGTACGGGTAAGCCCCCAGAAGTGTGTGTGTTTATGGGGGGGCTTATATAAGACTGAATACAAGAGTGACATTATGGGAGAAGTGAGCCTACCTGGTTACCAAACTCCAATAAATAAATTGTACATTGTGCATTTTTAGTTGACCGGGTAAGTGCACTAGACAAATCCTGCCTATTTTCAGGCACGACCCGGGGGAGAGGGATACAGATGAATGCCAGCTGACCTTGAACCAGATTAAGCTGCTGTGACATTACACATTAAGGTGACTGTGGCATTACACATCACACATGGAAGAGTCAGATATCCATAAACCACCTACTGCGTTAATTTCCAGGTGACATGGCCTGCTGCTTTAAAGCTGATTAAAAAAAATCAAACATATTAGGAGTATGATGCAGTATTTCATCTTAAAGTTTAAAGCTTAAATCTACAATCTATTAGCATTTTGGCAAATTGTTACCTGAACTCTTTAGCCAAATGACAGAACTTTTATTCAGGCCTTGAAAGCACAACTACATTTTGATCTACAGCCTGTGGAACTGCAGTAGCAATGTCAATTTCTATGCGTTATTCCTTTTTGGTATCTTCATTTTTTTGTTTGTTTGTTTTAAGACTAGCATCATGATACGTCTTTCTAAAATGGGTTAAAGAAAATCCTGCAATCTGATTAGTCAAGAACCCCTGTTTAATCCAGCAAAACCACATGTTTGTTTGGGGTTCCTTGAAAGTTCTTTTTTGTTAACATTTTTGAACTGTACTTTATCTAATTCTGCCCCATCAACCATGGGCAACCACCTAGCCCCGCCTACCCCAGCTACAGCCCTTTCCTTCCAACCCCTACCAACTTACCCCCTGAGATGGGGTTGCAAGGGAGCATGTCACCACCCTCTCAAGCACATATGGGTGGTGACATGGGGGTACGATGGGCTGCAAAAGGCCTGAATGAACCAGACATCATACTGCAGGCCAGGGGAGTTTCCTTGATACCCACCTCTGGGGTGCCATAGTAGGACTCCAGTGTGTAAATGTGCATGCAGACTGTGTGATACTACATAAAGCTGGCCGGCGTCCAAGCACCCTAGCCACTCCACAAGCACTGTCTCGTGGTTGTGTTTCAGTGATTGATGGCAGCCCACCACCCAGGTGGCAGTGTGGTATGGAATCCAGCATCGACCAATACCAGAGAAGAATATCATCTTCTGGGATGCTCAATCCCCCCTAGCCCTCTGACTCTGGTTCATTGCCAGCATTTCAAATGGTAGCGCTACCGCTGCACCAATGGGACAGCTATAAAATGCACATTTTAGTAAAAAAAAAAATTATCTATCTATATACTGTATATGTTTTTAATTTGAATAATTGCTAAATTTTAACAAAACAATTCCTTGGCAAATAAGGTACACTAGTAACAGCCGATGGATTTGGCAAGGTTTTTGTTTGTCGAGTGTTGCTATAGGTTTCATTAAATTTCACTTTATTTACTGGGTAAGCACACTGAGCCGAGGCCTGTTTTCAGGAACGACCCGGAGCCTCATCAAATAAGGCTTAGCTGACATGATATACAGTAGAGTAGAAAATACAACAGTACATACAATAACAACAAAAACATTTACATATGGTTTGCTGTAAATAGTTTAAAAAACCTTTTTTGAAGTTAGCATGGCTATTAGCATCTATACAATGCTGAAGCAAAGAATTCCAAAGTTTGGGGCATTGCACTGAAAAAGTCAGCTATAGGTACCACTAGTAAGAGCTGATGGTCCTGCTAGGGTTTTATTTGCGTAGTGTTTTCCACCCTGCGTCACTCACATGGTTTGCAACTACTGTATTTCAAATCTGGAAGTTTATAATTTGATTTATTTTTTTGGGGTTTGCGTTGCGATCAGATCAGGAAGAAGACTGAGGAAATGGGTTGAGAGTGCGAGCAGCATGTGCCAGGAAGGGGCAATTTGGACAAAAGAACGTGATTGTTCTGGGAAGTCTGGCATGTTAGCACATACTGTAAGTGACTGATGTAGTGATGAGTATCTTCGGGATTGAGTTTACTGTGGGAGTGAAAAATGAAATAGTTTATGAGCAAGTAAGATGATAGTTTATGAGTGAGATGAGTGGGAAGAGGGCAAGGGAAGAGAGGACAAGCAGTCTGTCAACTGGCAAGTTATACAGCTGCAAAAGTATTAAAATATGCAACACATGAGGAAAAAAGTACATAATACATGGATTGTTTTTGTGCTGCTAAGAAGGTGTAAAGTGGGGATGGTGGCTATTTCAATGTTAACATTTTCAAGGGCTTGGCAGATGTATTTTTAACAGGTAATGAGTCTTGGTTGCTAGCACTTGATTTTACCCATGCATAAGGCATTCATGCATGGGTACCAAAAATTAGGTTTCAAGATCATCATTCTTACTCATCTAGTAAAACAGGAACAAACAAATAATGCATATGCAGGGTTTAAAATAGAGTGGCCTTCGCAGAGTTATTTAAGTTAAAAAATTGCATAACCACCAGGGGGCACAAACTTAAATGGGGTGTGGGGGGGATTCAAAAAGGACGTCAGATAGTACCTCTTCACAGAGCAAGTGGTGGACAGGTGGAGCAGTCTACACCCAGTAATGTCATCAATGCTGGGATTATCTGGGGTTCAAAACCTAATAGGACACAGTCATGTGTGTGTGTGGGGGGGTTATCAGAAACAAAAGGGAGACAAGGGGTGCGGACAGCTTTGTTGTGGCTAAATAAAGCAGTGTAGAAACATCAGGGCAGACTCAATGGACCTAGTCTTATTCTGTTCTTAGCTATTTATGTAGCTATGGAATTTTTCTCTGACTAAAAGTGTTGCTTTAGTAGCATGGTGAGGTTATGAGACTTGCTGAGGTTCCCACAGTGAATAAAGTGACACTAAAGAAATTCAAACCCTTGTCTCCAGGGTCACAACCTTGCACTCTAACCACCTGGCCCAACTACCCCCTTCCCCCCGAGCACTGAATTATAAGATAGGAGCTCAGAAGTTTGAATCCAACCAAAGCCAGACTCACTATGACCTTGAGCAAGTTCCTCTGCTTCAGCCCCTAAGAGTACAAATACTGTAGACAGAAGGACAAATCCACTGAAAAATAAGATGTTGCATTTCAGTTCGGTAAACCTAGTTGCATATATTAAATGATAATTTATGCAGCCCACGACTCCTGAAGCAGCATTATAAGGTATGTGGGGACGGGAGTGGACTGTTTAGATACTTTGCAGGTCACCTTTAATTCCACCTGGTCACAACATATTGGATCAAACAGTGCTCAGGAGTATTAGTTTCCTTTTTAAAATTGGTCAAGTACTCATTTGATTTTACTGAGTAATGAAAATGACCACAGATTTTTTGTGCTACTGTACATTCTACGTTAGAGGCCACTTTCGTGTACTACAAGATGTATAGTGTGAGCACAATGGAGAACATGTTCATAACCCCAACCCCCCCCATCACTAATAGTTTTTAACATGTTTCTACCATTATTTAATTTTTTATTTTCATTTATTTAATATTCGGAAATACCCTTTCAGCCAAGGCTCTTTTACAAAGGTTCTACGTCATGTGAACAGAGTACAGACATTCAATCAAGATGGTTACAGAGTTTTAGACATTTATGAGACTATATAACACAACAGTGAAGAAAGGTTGCACAGTTTTCAGACGATTGTAACACTATACAACACAACAGTCAAGAAGTTTACCGAGGTTTTATACATTTGAAACACTACACAGCACGGTGGGCATTATCTGGAGCTAATAAAGTACTGGTACAGTGCAGAGGTACTAGAGGTTAGGCAGAGGGAAAGGCAGGCCAGGGTTAGAGTAGGAGAGGGGACAGCCTCTAGGAGAGTGGGCACGGAGGCATGAGCGGAGGTCGGGGCTGGTGAGGTCCCATTCTAGTGTGTGGGGGGGAGGAAGGCGGTGAGGGAAACAGGAGCAGCTCCTTAAAGTGATTCAGAGGCATTGTCAAGGCACCTGGGGGGCGATGCTTCTGTCTTGTGCTAAGAATGGTTGCTGCCAGTAGAGCCGGGCTTGGGCATCCAAAGGTTAGGTCAGCTGTTGAGGAAGCAGGTGCACACAGAGCTGGAAGTCAGATAGTGCTTAAGGCCTGATTTGAAACGGCACAGACTATTGGAGTTACGAATGGTTTCAGGCATCTCATTAAGCCAAAGTGGGGCTCTATGGGAGAAGGCACACTGTCCGAGAGCTGTGCGTCGGAATGGCACCAAAAGGGCCCCCTGTGTTCTACTTCTGGTTTCATACTCTGAGCCTGGTAAGGAGGAGATGCCAGCTATGCATGGGGGAGGGGCTTTCCCCAGCAATGCTTTTTTGCCTAGGAGGCACGTCAGGAATTTAGTCCTGTACCCAAGGGACAGCAGGTGTGTCTGTTCATAGACTGAGCAGGTGTAGGTCAGTCGATCACCATTCAGGATGAGCCTGAAGGCCTTGTTGAGAGCTAAGTGTACCCTCCTGAGCACGGAGTCTGATGCTGCGCTGTAGACAGACCAGGCCATAGTCAGTGGTGGACTGGATAGAGCTCGTGACTGAAAGGTGGATGGCTGCCACAGTAAGGTATTTTCTGTTCCTGTAGAGCACATCTAGCTTGGTGTTCACTGCCTTGACCACCAGGTCAACATGTTGAGCATAGGATAAGGTGTCGTCCAGGGTGACCCCAAGGTATTTGAAGGAGTGAAACTGTTCCAGGGGGACAAGGACATTGTTGGTGATGTCTATGGTGGGGAACCTTTTCTTGAGCTGGGGGCTGTATAGGAGCATGGTCTTTGTTTTTGTTTTTTTTTGTAATTGAGCAGAAGCTTGTGCTCACAGAACCAGTTTTCTATTTTACTGAAGAAGTGCTGAAGTGCTGCTTGGAGTGGTTCAATTCGAGAGTTGCTGTTCAGGATGACAGCATCATCTGCATATAGGATTATTTTGGAGTCACAGGCTTGAGGGAGATTATTCAGGAACAAGCTGAAAAGTTGGGGTCCCAAGATGGATCCCTAGGGGACCCCAAGCATGACTTCCCTGGTGCCTGAAGGCATTAACAGTCATAAACACTGCATGATTTATTTTGTTTGCATAGATCCAGTTATTCATCATAGTGTTGTACTCGATATTGGCAGCAGCTGCAAATCAGATCAAGCAGCATCCTGTACTTGCTTTTCATTTCCTGTATCCAGTGAGCTGCTAAAGACAGTTATGCATATCAAGCAACAATGCTTGTCCAGATGTGAAACGTGAAGAGCATTTTCAGCACATCTTATTCATTCACAAAGTTTGTTTTGCACTACCTGTTGATGGAAGGCAAGATGGTATGGCTTAATGTGATACGAAACAGAATATTGTAAAAGGGTTCAAGTTACTTCATAAGCCATCTGAAAGCAGTGTCATTAATGAGAAAAAGGTTGGAGGTCAAGAGCTATCATCTCACCTATACGTGTAGTTATTTTTAATGAAAGAGGGTGATTAGAAACAAAAAACTGGTTCTGATTCAAAAGCTTGCATGATAGTAGTTTTCTTCTGCTTGAGGCTTGGGCTGTCTGAACTATTGCTGCCTAATCTACAAAGTTCATTTCAACTTTTTTTTTTTTTAATATGGTTACACAAAACAGTCATGACAAAATGGCTTGTTTGCATACCCCAAATAATATGACCTTTGCAGTGCACACAGATAGCTGTTCCCAGATGAAATAATCATTTATTTAGTTAGTTTTTGTTTATTAGGTAGGGTGTGCTAGACAAGCATTTGCCTATTTTCAGGCATTCATTAATCGTCCATGAATGTTCATGAATTTATACCTGGTGAGTTCACTAATTCAGCTCAGTATTCATCAATATTGTGTCAAATTGTTTGTGACTTGTGCATAGACATTAAAGTAAATTTCAGAGATTTTTGTAGATGTATTTGGGCTTCATAGCCCATTACCTTAAGGCAGCACTAGCTAGTTTTTTTTACAAGTTGCATTTTTAAGCAGGCAGTGTTCGGGAAGGAAGGGACCGTAAATGGAACCGAAGCCTCAGCCAGAAAATCCATTCCACTTCCCAGTCCACCAACTTCAGCCCCGCACTCAGACATTTTGTGCTGTCTAAGCAGGGAAAGCAGGGAGGAGCAAGTATATGGGGTCGTTTTCCAAAGCTTATTTTAACATGTTTATGCAACCTTACAGAAAAATGACAGCCACCGCTCAACTAATAGAGGCCCTATTAGTTGGGCGCTGGCTTTCATTTTTCTCCAAGGCTGCATATAAACATAAAAATAAGCACTGAGAAATGACCCCATAGACTTGTATGTTGTGCTCCTCCGCACGCTCCCTGCTTAGACATCACAAAACGTCTGAGCGCGGGGGCATAGCCAGTGATCGGAAAGTGGAAAGGATTGGCTGGCCTAGGCTTCGATTCCATTTACGATCCTTTCCCTCCTAAAAACTACTTGCTCAAAAATGCAACTTTGTACAGAAATTACCTAGTGGTGCCTTACGGTAATGTTCTATGATGCTCACATATAAATCTTTGAAATTACCTTTAAAGAGCTAGTGTACTGCCTAAACTTAATAGGAGTTTTTAAAAGCAATCAATTATTATCCTTTACATCTGAGGTGTTTTTTCTTTTCCCTTTGGGTAATTAGAAGATTTTTTTACCTGATGTTAGAAGGTGTGATCTGTGGAACAGCACTCTGCTTGACAGTTGACATATCTACTTCTAACCCCCCCCGCCTGACAGTTGACATATTTAGTTCTACCCCCCACCCAACTACATCATTAGCACTGTGACTTCACTGACTGTGACATCACAGTTACACAGGAAAAAACACTCCGTAGATGCCAGGTCAATCATTTGTGGTGTCACAGTCAGTGAGGTCACACTGCTGATAATGTAGTTGGGGGGTAGAACCAGGTATGTCAACTGCCAGTCAGAGTGCTGTTCAATACATCTAGCATAATATGGTCACATAGTAAACCTTCTAATGAGAAAAAGGGAAAAGAAAAATACTTCAGAAATAAAAAGTTACAACGGACTAGTTGTTAAACTTTAAAACATTTTTCTCTGTGCTGTTTTTGGTTCTACTAGCTCATTAACTGGAGCTCCTCTCTTCATGAATGTTCACAAACATAAACATCCATGAAAGTTCATGAAACTCCTCCACTGAACTTTCATGGACACAATCCATCTATAGTTTAAATAATGAAAAAAAAAACCCTTCCTTTATAATATGTTTATTCATCAGGCAACCTGGTTTAGTCCAATGCACAAAAGATAGTTTCTCTCACTGGCAGACCCATTTAATCCTCAGTTGTCTTAACACACTACCTAAGCAATTAACCATGGCAATAAACTTATTTAAACAAACAACATTTTCTATTCTAATGAATGGTGTTTCTTGCCAAGTATTTTAGAATTAGTAACTTAGCTGGTATTTACATTTTTACTGTTGTTCTTTCAAATGGAATCATTGCCTACCGTCCTTTCATAAATAGGAATTTCTGAATCTCTTTTAAAATGCTGTGATTTAAAATGTTAATCCTTTTGGGCTTTAAAATAATCAACTGCCTTGTAGAACATATATTTTTCACTCATAAACTGAAAACGTTCTGGTTTCGTGATGATTTAGAATGTCTACAGAGGGAAACCATACATTCTGATATGCAAATCAGTTATGCAAATCTATTTTTTGTCTTGATTCATCCTGGTCCTTTAAAGGTTCAGCAATTTCTTGAACTTTGTGTTGTTGAACAGTTCATGAACTGAGTTGAAGCGCAGTCGATGAACTTTGGTGGATGTCCAAATACATTTCTTGGAAGGGTGTTCATGAGTTGATGAACGTCATTGTGCCTGGGCTGTTACATCTTCTGGTTGCAACATAAAATGTTGTCCTATACCAGATATAACCATTTAACAACTTTATTTTTTTGCTTGTTTGCTTAAGATTTTGGGGTTATATTAGACAGGAATAAAGCAGACGTAACAGAAGACATTAGTACAAGTTGAGTAATAACACTGGTGCTGCTATCATGGCCATCATCTACAAAGGAGTGCTCTGAAATATCCATGCCATTTTCATCATTTGCATGGGAAGTGTTAAGCACTGCAGATGAACTACTGTCTGAATTAGCAGGAGTTGCTGGGATGATGCTGGTGGCACTGAATGTGGTATTTTGTTTCCCAGGAGTACAACGCAGGATACCTTTTAGGAGGTAGTAATTGTAGTGATATTAATACCAGCAGAAATATACAAATCAGTTTTTTTTCTCTTATATTAGCACTTGTGCTACTGTAAAGAAAAGTTACAGTGCTTACAGTAACTAAAAAATCTTCCTGAATATTTTCTTCATTGGGTACCACTCTTGTGTCTATGCTGGAGCCACAAGGATCCCTCGTGAGCAAATCTTTTGTCCAGAGGGTCACCAACAGCTACTGGATCAGAGTTCCTGCATGATTTTGTGTGCCTGTCAATAATCATTGCTGCCTCCCTAACTTACCTCAGTTCTGTTAGCTAGGAGAGTGAGAAACGGCTACAGGCTAAACTTGCAGGATACAGTATTGAAAGAGTAGAAAAAAACAATACAATATTGAAAGAATAGGAAAAGGATACATAAATAGAGAAAAGAAACAACTGAATATAATTCAGTTACTAACTTGCAGAGAAAGAGAGACAAGAGAAAGTAGGGAATACAACCCTTGGGTGGTGGTTACTGATAGTCCAAATGATTTGGACTGAGCCAGAGCTAATGTTACACACTGTTTGTTATACATACAACAAAGACAGTCTTGCTCACCAGCAGGGAGAAAAGAGAGCTAACATGGGCAGCAGCCAACAGCCTAAGCTCTTTGCCAGACCTAAAGACAAGAGCCCCTTTTACACGCAGGGCTCTGCACAGCATTGATCAGTGCACATCAACTGCAGCACTGCCTTTTTTGCATGTACAGACAACCCGATCCACTGCCAAAATGAACACTTGCTGAAATGGCGTTCCCAATTTTCCTGGGTTTGTCATTTCTGCATATCATTGTACAACAGATCGGGTGGCCAAGTAAATACATAAGAGCGCTCACAGCACTCCGGGAGAGAATACTGCGAGACCCTCCAGGATCCCCTGGTGATTGCCGCGTCCCTTGACATATGGAAATTGGGTTGAAGTGCCTGGAGGCTTGTGTATGCCTCCCAAACTCAAGCTTAAGCTATAGGCATTCTGTTATTGCTTGAGGAATGCTGCCCTTTTTAAACTGTATAGTAATGAAAACTGAGGGCTGCATCTTACAAAAATCATGTCGGAAGAGTCAATCCATGATACTGGGCATGGCCTTATACAAATGCTCACAAAAAAAAAAACTCTGTGGAAAAGGTGAGAGGGAGAATGACTACCTGCAAGACTGGATGCCAAGTAACTCTGGCTTTGCTGAAAGGGGCTGGTGGATGAGTGAGTGAGTGGTACTCTATGGAGGTTAACTTTACTGTCTTCTTAGAAATAATCTCCTCCAAAGAGTCACACTCTTGGGTCAGCGTATCAAGCTGCCCCTTCAGGAGGGGGGATGCCTGTTTACCCTGAAGTTAGCATTAGCCACAGCCCTCCAAGTGTGGTTAACACATTAGGGAGGTGGCTCTTCTTCATCTGAAAGAACTGAGGACAGGTAAGGTCCAGTGTGTGGCTTCTCAGGTCCAGGAACAGGAGGTCCCAATAACTACCATGAGACCCGCAAGGAAAAGAAATCTGCCCCCTAGAACTAAGTGTTTAGCACCCTACGCAAGGCCAAATGTGCTAACTGGGACAGGCAAACCAGGACATCCATTTAATGCAGACAGATTATCAGAAGATCATGGAAGCCACCTTGCTGGCATTGTACGATGCCCTCTACTGGTGCCAAGCTGCCTCCTGGCCCCTAACCAAAATGTCTATGGCTTGCCTTTTGGCTTCACACTATGCACCTGAATCCATAGATGGCATTCATATGTTGCCATGTGGGCCTGTTATGAAGAAATAATAGAAGTAACCTGGCGGAGGAAAATATTTTCCAACCCAGTGCATCAAAACCCCTGGAATCTTGACTGAGAGGACAGCTAATAGTCAGGCGCTGTGGCCCAGTTCAGGTCTGGAGGACCTGAAGCTCTGCAGTTGGGTGAGGCACAGTCCAACAGATCCAGTGGGTGTTTAATATCTTTTTACAAGATCTCTTGAAGTTAGAGGTTTAGGGAAGAGATACATCCATAGTGTCCTCATTGCTTTCTTCATGGCTCTATGTCAGGAATAAATGACATAAGTATCTCTACTGGGAACTCCTAGGATTCCTACAGGCGGAGCAGCAACAAGATCACAGCCAGTGTAAACAGGGATTTCCAATGCATGCAGAATCTCCCCAACGAACCCTCTGGTACAGAATATATTAAGCTGGCGAGCACAGGTGCAATGAAGATTCATTGTCCTCTTAGGAGGAAAGTGAGGAAATTACTTGGATGGAGAATCAGGAGAGGGTGCCCTGAATTGGACCCTGTCAGACTCCCCTGTACCAAGCCTACATTATCCATCCATAAGTGGTACTGCTTCAACATTAAAGGGCCTGGCGGCGTGGAGAATGTGGGCATCCTGTCAATCCACTATCCAGACATTTGAAAGATAGGCCTACAGTTTGGGGGGCAGGGCAGCATGTTAGTCTACAGTACCCCTGTCTTGGGTACGGTTCTGAGCCTCTGGCAACACCCTCACCTCAGTGGAGGATCAAGCACAGACTCGCTGCTGGCAATCCTATGACAGAAGAGGTTGCAGAACAGTGACTTGGGGTGGAGCCCTGGGGTGGATAGTGTACATCTGTGACAGGGGGAGACAGGGCACCATATTAGACTGCAGTACCCCTGTCTCAGGTAATCTCCTGAGGCTCTGGCGACACCCTCACCTCAGAAGAGGATCAAGCAGAGACTCTTGCTGCTGACAATCCTATGACAAGAGGTGGCAAAACAGTGACCTGGGGGAGCCCTGGGGCGGACAGTGTACATCTGTGAAAGGGGGGACAGGGCAGCATGTTAGGCTGCAATACCCCTGTCTCAGGTAGCCTCCTGAGGCTCTGATGACACCCTCACCTCAGGGGAGGAGTACGCAGAGACTATTACGGCTGATTCTACGACAGAAGGGTGGCAGAGCAGTGACCGGGGGTGGGGGTCCCGGGGCAGATAATGTACCTCGGTTCATAGGCGGGCTCCAAGGAGAGGCACAAATCTAGTCCAGTGCCAACACCAGGAGGCAGAGGAAAATTCGGCACTGAGACTACTGTTGCTATTTGAGTCAGCAACCCTAGTGGCACTGACACCAGAAGCACCAACATCGCCAGCACTGAGTTTGCCCCAGACACCAGCAGCATCTTTGACCCTGGCATCAACATCTGTGCCATGCCCAACATTGATCTCTCTTGGTACTGCTGACAGCACCAAGACTGAGGCTGACATGGCAGCCAACACAGACCATACAGCAACAGTGAGATATTCAGAAAGACCTTTGAGTCAAAGACTCATTTACAAAGGTTCCATGTCATACATAAAGTACAGAGGACAAAACATGTTTTACAGGTTGCTAGCACAATAACAAAGATCTTACACAGTAATAATAATTTGGTGACACATTTGTTTCAGAGGGTGAGCTACCCTTCTAGGGGTGGTATGACTTAACACGAGAATCGCACAGCCATACAGGAGCAGAGAGGTTCCGAAGTGGCTGCTTGTCAAAACATAAGTTGTCTCGAGGGGCCATTAGGCAGTCGGGAGTCAGAGAAGTTGGGGGTCTATGGGGGGTCAGTGTAGTCACACAGGTTGGAGGATTGTAGGCGATTCCTTAGTCTGGTTTTGAAAGGGCCAAGCCTAGTTTCTTCCATGATCAGGCTGGGGAGGGCATTTGTCCAGGATGGGGCTTTGTAGCAGAAAGTTCGTTGGAATTGGGAGGTCCAGCCACGTGGTACCCATAACAAAGATTTGTTCGAGCTGTGGGTTGTTCTGCCTGGTGGTGTTGTGAGGACAAATTGGTTTGGGGCAGGGGAGGTAAGGCCTAGGATAATTTTTTGGTCATTAGGCAGGTGTGATACCTGATTCTATTGTCAAGGTTTAGCCAGTTTGCGGTGCTGTAGAGGGTGCAGGTGTGTGTGAGGCGATCACATCCTAGGATGAGACAGCAGGCTTTGTTAAGCACAAGCTGGAGACAATTTAGGACTGTGGAGGCTGCAGCACTGTAGACGAGGATGCCGTAGTCCAGCAGGGAGAGGATAGAGGAGTTCATGGTGAGTTGTAACGCTTCAGGGGTGAGGCAGTGTTTGTATCGGTAGAGAACTCCTAGTCTGGAGCCAAGGGTATTTGATAGGTGTAGGATATGGAGGTTAAAGTTGAGGGCAGGGTCTAATGTGAGCCCGAGATATTTAAAGTTGTCTAGGGGTGTCAGTTTAGCGGTGAGAAATTGGGAGCAGAGGTTTCTGAGAGGGTTCTGGGGATGAGAGAAAATCATGACTTTTGTTTTACTGTAATTTATTGTAAGACGTTGAGTGGCAAGCCATTGCTCGATTTCTCGGAAAGAGTGTTGGAGAGTTTCGTGGAGTTTGGAGGGTGCCGGGTCAGAGGCATACAGGACGGCATCGTCTGCGTACTGTAGCAGGTTGCCAGGGCAGGCAGATGGGAGGGAGTTAAGGTACAGACTGAAGAGTAGGGGGCCCAGTATGGAGCCTTGTGGGACACCGGAGCGCATAAGGAGGCAGGGGGACAGGACAGTTTCCAACCTTGACCATCTGCGTTCTATCAGTGAGGTAGCTGGTAAACCAGTTCATGGCGTCTTTGCAGAAGCCAGTGTAAGCCAGAGTGTTTAGTAAGAGGGCATGGTTGTCGATATCAAATGCCTTAGATAGGTCCACGAAGATGGCGCCAGTGAGGTGGCCATGGTCCAAGGCAGAGTGAACATGGGAGGTAAATTCAAGGAGGGCGGTGGTGGTACTATGACCCTTTCGGAAGCCGTGTTGCTGGTTGGTTAGCAGGTGATATTTATTAAGGTGGCCAGTAAGTTGGTTGGCAACTATGCGTTCTAGCGCTTTACATGGGGGGGTAGAATGGAGATGGGGCGGTAGTTGTTGGTGGATGTACGGTCCCCGTTTTTGTGGATGGGTGTGATGTAGGCCGATTTCCATGGGGTGGGGAATTTCCCTTGAAAGAGAGAGCAGTTTAGAATGTGGGTGAGTGGGGCTAGGACTTCCAGGAGGGTGAGGCGGAGAAGTCTCAGGTCCAGGGAGTCGTGGCTATAGTGATGGTGGATAATGGCCTTGGTTAGGTAGGGCTCTGCTGTCTCAGGGGTGAGGACTCGTAGATAGAAAGATGGAGTGAGGGGAAGGGCTGGGGGGATTTTGGCTGAAGAGGGGTCAAAGAAGTTTGGGGGGAGCACATGGGAGAGATCAGTGAAGGCCGAGTTTAGGGCTGAGGCAATACTGAGGGGGTAGAGAGGCTACCCTCAATTTGCATTTGGTCAGGTGGCAGATTAGGGGTTTTGCCACAGAGCTCCTTAATGTTTTCCCAGAATTTGCACCCAGTGCCCCAGGTGGAGGTTAAGGTAGCTTTGTAATAGTCAGTTTTGGCAGTGCGTATGGCCCAGTTGCACTTGTTTCGGGAACCGAGAGTGTCTCTATAATTTTATTTAAAGATAAGCTAAGCATTAATTTGAGTATTAGCATGGTCCTTGTTCTACAGCATTTTTGTTTCCCCTGCTCCTTCCTTGCTTAGACACAAGTTCTGTTTTATTTCTGCTTTTTCTCATCTTCCCTTCATCTGTCCTCTCTTTTTCAACCACACCCGACCAGAAGTGCCACAACTACTGTACCTCTTTATATTTTATTTTTCACTTTTTTCTTGCGTTTGTCAATATATATGGGGTTTATATACTATGTACTCCATTGTTTGCTCTTCAATGCACGTTGTATGTATTTTGATGATTGACTGTTCTGGACACAGGGTACTTATGTTGCTTTTTATTAATTTTACATGTACAAGTACTATACTGTACCTTTATGTGAACAGCTTCAAATACTGGAGGTGTTGCTCCAATCCCCCACTTCCGGACAAGAATCTAGTTTAGGATTTGAAGCGCTGGTATAACAATGTCATCGCTTAACCTCTTGGTTTGTAAACTCTGATTCCAGCCTGGTTTTGTCTGCCCACCTTTGTATCTTGCAGCTGGCCATACACAAGTATTCTCTGGTGCTGGATGACCCCTCCCCCTCTTCCCATGTGCTCAGTTTGTTTGGTTTTCTCATATTTAAATAGTGACACTGGGAAAACACAAAAGGGGCCCTCTGCAGAGCTACAATGCCATATTTTATTCAAAGCTGATTTTTTTAAATGGTCACACACAGCAAGATGCACAAAGGTCTCTGACCCTATGTACAGCTACTGTATGATGCTACTACAAGGCTAACTTGGTGGTGATACTGGGGAAAACACATAAGGGTCCCATAATAAAGGTACAGTGCTTTATACATTTTCAAGAGATGAATATTTTAAATTATAAAAACGGCAAGAAAAATCTAGTAATATAACTGGCTGAGAGATTATCAACTGACTGTGCATTAAATGTGCAGCCAGGTACCAAATCTCATTCTCCTCCCCCAAAGAATCTATTTAGAGTAATTTCATAAGTGTAATAAGCCCCTCCAGGGTATGCATCATGGGATTGTAATGCACTTCCTAGAGGCATAAGGACACTCGGCCTTCGGCCTCGTGCCTTACTACACCCCTGAGGTGTGCATTAAATCCTATAATGCACACACTGGCATGGCTTATTACTTACTGGTCACACAGAGCAAGATGCAAAAAAATGACCAATCCTCTTCAACAGAACTGTGCCTCCACAAAAGTGAAGTAGCTAAATGGTGGCACTGAGTAAAAACATACAAAGAGACCTCCACAGAGCAGAGCTACTGTACAATGCCACACTATTTTATTCAAAGCTGAATTTTTTAAGTGGTCATGCACAGCAAGTTGCACAAGGTGATAGCCCCTATAAACAGTTACTGAGCTCCTACAATGGTATGCTATATTAAATGGTAACACTGTGGGGGAAACAACACACAAGGGTCCCACAGTGCTGATCCAGTGTCTCAAAACTAAATTTTCAAGACAGAAATATTTTTTTTAAATGGTCTCTCACAGCAAGAGACACAAGATGACTGACTGACCCACTTCAACAATAATGTGCCTCCACAAGGGTGAAGTATTTAAATAGTGACAAAAAGATAGGAAAAACACACAAAGGACTCTCAACAGAGCAGATTTCAGTGATTGAATAATAGAGTTGATTTTTTTAAATGATCACACTGAGTAAGATGCACAAGGTAACTGACCCTCTGCACCACTATGGTACCTCTAAAAGAGAAGAGAATGTATATGGTGATAGAGAAAAATCACACACAAGTGGTCCCAAGCACAGCACAGCTACTGTGCCTTAACTATAGTTCAAGAACCACATTGTTTCTAAATGATCACACTTAGTAAAATGCACAAGGTAACTGACCTTCTGCAACACTACTGTGCCTCTTAAAGAGTGGAGAATTTAAATTGAGACACTGAGGAAAACACACACATGGGCTATCCATGAGATCAGGCAGCTGGAACCTGTGCAGTCTAAACATGCACTGCGCAGACAGTGTAATGTAGCACGATTGAAAACTGTGCTAGATTAAATAAACTCTGACCCCAAGCACGATATTTTGACCACGTAGTTTTCGACCACTTGATCTTGACAGGATAGTCACACACACACAGCTCAACAGAGAACAGTTTATTTCAAGACAAGATTTTTTAAATGGTCACATAGGCACATAGGGCAAGGCGCACGGGAAAACTGACCCTGCACACTTCTCACGTGCCTCCAGAAGAGTGGACTATTTAAATGGTGACACTAGGTGGAAAACACACAAGGGACTCACAATGCAGGTACAGGGCCCTCAATAAAACTTCAGGAGCTACATTTTGAAATGGTCAGCCACAGCAAGATGCACAAGGTAACTGCCCCTCTACCTAAGTATGGTGCTTCTAGTAGGGCTGGCAATTTAAATGGCAACACTGGTAAAATGGACCCAAGGGACCTTCAACACTGCAGAGCTCAGTGCCTCAATAATACAGCTAGATTTCTGTAAATGGTCACCCTGGACAAGATGCACAAGATAACTGACCCTCTGCACTGATACAGTGCTTCAAAATAGCACCTATCTGGATCTTTTCCAAGACAACAAAAACAAACAGGGAGCTCCCTTGTCTGAATGGGAGTTCCTCAGTAACTGATTTAGAATTTTTACAAATACTCCCTATGGAAAGCCCAGGATCATAATTAGCCCCTAGAAGCTAGCCGCATGGTACCTTCCTCTTGCCTGTCACCTTGCTCTGCCACCATGCTCGGACTTTTGGTTGTGTTTGTATAGGGTAAGCACAGTGGCGTGCTCCATTGAACTCTGTGAAGCATCTTTTTCAATCCCCCCCCCCCATTTTAAATGACCTTTTGATAAAAGCTGAAGCCAGAATTAAACTAATAAGGTTCTTGTCATGTAAAATCAGGGGAAAAGGCATTGATAAAGCTGCCCCACAGAGTTTAATGGAGTGTGTCCCGGTGCTCTCCATATTCTGACACCACAAAATGTCTGAGTATGGGAGCACAGCAGACTAACAGAGAAGTGGAAGGGATTGTGCAGCTAACCACTCAGGGCAAATTATGATCCCTTCCCTTCCAAAGGGAGCATTTGTAAAGGTTTCGCATTGGTTACTGAGGAATTCCCATGGGAGTAACAGAACTTCTTTGTTTTTGTTGTGCAGGATAAAGGTTCTCTTTAAATGGTGACACTACTGGGACCCTCAAATGGAGGTACAGTGGCCAGAGCTAACACGAGGGCTAAATATTGTCACACAATCCGAAATGCTCAAGGTACAGTAGCTAACTGAACTGACCCTAATAGAGGTAAGGATTTAGAGTCTCTAAAGAAATACATATATAGGATATAACATGGCCTCACTGAAGATATATTTATCTTCACAAGAGACTAATGATATTATATCTCACAAGTGGCAAAGCAACAAGTGAGATATCTTAACATCACCCACCTTAAAATGAAGATAAATATTAAATATGTGATACCAGTCAGACCACTGATAAGCAGCAGGAAAATCCCAGCCTCTCTCTACAAAACAGGGTACTAAATGAGAAAAAGACCAAGGTAGAAAGGTCAGTGGGGGATGCTGCAACAGAAGGTAAAGCCATCAAAAAATGGAGAGCAATGAGTACCAATGCCCGTAGTCTGAATAACAAGCTTCCTGAATTAGTGGCCTTGATGGAGGAGGAACATCTGGATATTGTGGCAGTCACAGAAACATGGTACACACAAAACCATGACTGGGACGTAAACATACCAGATACACTATCTATTGGAGGGACAGGGAGGGTAAAAGAGGAGGAGGAGCAGCTCTTTACATAAGAGAAGGAGTCAAAGCAACAGAACAAAAGGGTAAACAGGGAGGAGAAGAAGCACTGTGGGTAAATTTGGAGACCGGCAATGGCACCACAATCTGCACAGGGGTTGTATACAGACCCCCTTCTCAGGGGGAGGAAATGGACAAGGAAATGATAGAAAGTATACTTCGAATGGCAGAAAAAGGGGAGATATTGCTGATGGGTGATCTGAATATGCCAGATGTTAACTGGAGTGCAGTTGCAGCAGCCACTTGAAGAGTGGGTTATTCTAGATGCCTACAGGGGCATGCCTTAGACAACTAGTATTGGAGCCCACTCGAGAGGGAGCAATCTTAGACCTGGTTCTCTCAAATGGAGATGAAGAGGATCACAGATGTAGAAGTGGGTAGCCATCTGGGAACTAGCGACCATGAACAGTATGGTTCACAATAAACACAGCAATAGAGTCAAGCCATACAAAGGCAAAAGTACTGGACTTTAGGAGGGCTGACTTTGCAAAATGGGTGAGTGCCTAAGAATGCACTAGCAAATGGGCAGGAAGGAGGGGTGGAAGAACAATGGGGTATAATAAAAAGTGCCATCACAGAGGTAACAAGCCTTTGTGTGAAGCAAATAACCGAAATGATGTAAGAAACCACTATGGTTCTCAAAGGAAGTGGCAGTGAAGGTTCAAGAGAAAAATAAAGCATTCAGGAAGTACAAGGAATCACAGAAGGAGCAGGACAGAGAACTGTATCAGTTAAAGCAAAAGGAAACTGGGAAGGCAGTCAGAACAGCAAAGGCCCAAACCGAGGAAAAGATAGCCAACTCAGTTAAGAAGGAGGATAAAACCTTTTATAGGTACATCAGGGAACGAAGGAAGACCAAGGGAGGGATAGTGAGGCTTAATAAAGGGGAAGGAGGGTGGGCAGAGGGTGACTGTGAAAACGCAGAGATACTAAACAAATATGTTTGCTCAGTATTTACAAAGGAAGAGGGGAGGTACCTAAAACAAACAGTAGAAACACTCTGGATACAGAAGTTGATACCAGCCCATTTACAGAAGAAAGGGTTCTGAAAGAACTCTTAAAACTGAAGGTGGACAAACAATGGGGCCTGATGGGATTCATCCCAGAATTCTAAAAAGAACTAAGGAAGAACTAGTGACACCACTGACTACCCTCTTTAACAAATCATGGGAGGATGGGGTGGTACCCGAGGACTGGAGGAGGGCAGATGTGATTCCCCTTCACAAAAGTGGGAGCAAGGCAGAAGCAGGAAACTACAGACCTGTTAGTTTAACATCAGTGATAGGGAAAATGATGGAATCACTTCTGAAGGAAAGAACTGTCGAGTATCTAGAGGCCAGAGGGGCACAGGACCCAAGGCAGCATGGATTCACAGCGGGAAGGTCATGCCAGACAAATCTGATAGATTTCTTTGACTGGGTGACCAAAGTAGTAGATCAGGGAGGGGCTGTGGACATGGCCTACCTAGACTTTAGCAAGGCATTTGACACAGTCCCACACAAAAGATTAATATACAAGTTAGCCAGCCTGGGAGTGGGTCCCAAGACAACAGCATGGGTAAAGAATTGGCTGGAGAATAGGACACAGAGAGTAATAGTAAATGGAGTCCACTCTGAAGAAAGGGGGGTTACTAGTGGGGTACCGCAGGGTTCAGTATTAGGACCGATCCTCTTCAATGTCTTTATAAGAGACATTGCAGAGGGACTGGAAGGAAAAGTATGTCTCTTTGCAGATGACGCAAAGATCTGCAACAGAGTTGATGCACAGGGTGGGGTGGAAAAGGATGAGAAGGGACTTGGCAAGGTTAGAGGAATGGTCAAATGTATGGCAGCTTAGATTCAGTGCTAAGAAGTGCAGGTAATGCACCTGGGAAACAAAAACCCAGGGGAAGAGTACACAATGGGGGGTGAGATACTAACAACAACAAAAATGGAAAGGGACCTGGGGGTAGTCATATCAGATGACCTAAAGGTGGGCAAGCAATGTGAGAGGGCAGCAAGGAGGGCTGGGGGGATACTGGGATGCATAGGGAGAGGCATCACCAGTAGAAAACAGGAAGATTATTATCCCTCTGTACAGAGAGCTGGTCAGACCCCATCTGGAGTACTGTGTGCAGTTCTGGAGACCCAATCTCTGCAAAGACATGGACAGGATGGAAGCTGTCCAGAGGAGCACAACTAAAATGGTGCAGGGTCTGCACTGGAAGACATATAAAGAGAGACTTAAGGAGCTTAATATGTATAGCCTCGAGGAAAGGAGGGAGAGGGGGGACATGATAGAAACTTTCAAGTACCTCAAGGAAACAACAAAGTCCAAGAGGGTAGCATCTTTCAAAAAAAGAGGTGTGCAAGAACAAGGGGGCACAATTTGAAGATGGAGGGGGCGGCTCAGAGGTAATTTAAGGAAGTATTTTTTCACAGAGAGGGTTGTGGATGCATAGAACGGCCTTCCGGAGGAGGTTGTGGAGTCAAAAACAGTGGTGGAATTCAAGCATGCATGGGACAGTCATAAGGCAATTCTAGGGGGTAGGGGTAGGAAGAAGTAGGCTGCTGGTTAACTAGGATCTGCAGCTTATCCATTAGGTAGGGAAATGGGCAGACTGGGTGGGCCAAGCGGTCCTTATCTGCCGTCAAATTCTATGTTTCTGTGTTTCATGTCACATTCTGTTTATACAGATGTGTTTTGGGATAAACATGACAGGGAATGTGTTAAAAAAAGTGCTTATAACTGCAATGTGTAACTTTCAGCTTCCTTTACAGTTACAGTACTTGTTTGGGAGTGGTTTGTTTACTACTACTTCTCTTAGCGCATAGTGCCCTAGAGCTTTACATTACAGCCAGTACATAATAAAGAAATCTGATGTACACTCCTTTTGTTTTTGCTTTTTGGGGGGCATTTCTTGAAAAAAGTGAAAATAAAAAGTGAAATGTCTGCCTTTTTTGCTGATTACATAAAATATAAAAGGTATCTATAAATGAAACAACTCATTTTATAGATATTTTTGTACTGAACAACTTACAAGCTCACAGTACCATGCTATCATTTTTTTGTTTAAAAGTTATTTTGTATTTGTTCATCAAAAAGTAAAAATAATTTAATGTTCTGTCTTTTTTTTTCTTTTTAAAGTTATTTGCATTTGAATATGGATAGTACTGTTTCCGAGGCTGTACATTCTAAACCTGACTGAGTTAAGAGCCGTGTTTACTCAGCCACTTTCTTGTATTGCTGCAGTGTGTGTCTGGTAACCTCAGGAGGCGACAGTAAGTTGAATTCACACGGCCCTTCTCACTGCCTACGCAAAACACGCTGCAGAAGGAATGAGAGTACTGAGAGGCACAGCAGTATACTCGGATCATCCCTGTGCATGTCAGAGCAAGCGATGCATGACACCATTTGCTGTGCAGCACGTTCTCAAGATGCTCAGGGAGTGACCCAACATGATTCGGTAAGTGTCCACATGGCCAGTTTTGTACTATGACAACTCAAGCGCTTGAGTTGCTGCAGTGCAATGGTGCCCATGTAAACAGCCCTAAAAATACACTGACACAGTAGTACAA
Organism: Neoceratodus forsteri; assembly: GCA_016271365.2. Taxonomy (NCBI): domain Eukaryota; kingdom Metazoa; phylum Chordata; order Ceratodontiformes; family Ceratodontidae; genus Neoceratodus; species Neoceratodus forsteri. The sequence goes on along the minus strand of CM028129.1, from coordinate 1,097,006,552 downwards.
GGAAAGATATCACTATGACATAATGCATCAAGAAATTATATCAATATCTTTTCATGTTCAGAGATATCACTTTTTATCTGTCCAGTTATCCTAAAACATATCATGTATAAATACATATATAGACTTTGCAAAAAACTGTGTTAATGCACCAGTTAGGGTTCAAATTAATTTAACAAATGTGACTTTTGGGTTTCCAACCCTAACTCACACCCCACTCCCCCAAGCAGCAAAATGACAAGACCACACAAGCAACCACAGAGAGCCACCAGCATGTAAGAAACAACATACGACTGTTTCCACATGAACAAATGCTGTAATGTGCTACCTTCGTGGATTTGTATCTGCAACATGCACACCGCAAGACATACGGGCCCAGATATTCAAAGGGGTTACACCAGCGCAACCTCAGAAATGTGCCCTGGTACAATATTCAAAAGAGGGACTTGCTCAGAGCAAGTCCCGATGTGCCGGGGCACAAAGAACATGTATGTGGCACAACTCCAGGGGGCATGCCCATGCATATGTGGCACATACCGATATTCAGCCGGGAAGTGTGGTGCATATGCTGGCACAATCCTGAGATGCGCTGCATACTGGGGCACAAAGTTGAGCCCGAAAAAGAAGGCTCAAACGGTAGCCACCCACAGGCGGGCCGCTGTAGTGCAGGGCGCAACACAGCGGTGGCCAGCTTGGGTGGTTCCCATCCCCCAGAACACTGTCCACAACAAAAAAATTACTCACCTTAGTAATTATGTTTCTTCTACTGGAGTCTTGCTGTATTCTGACAAGTGCAGTTAGCCCCAGCCTTTAAACTGCCCCAGAGAACAAAGGGTTAACCTTTCTATGCAGAGCATAGAATGCTGAGCTCGAGCTCGGTTGATGTCTCTGTTTCCCTTTGAAAGCTAACCGTCAGATTCTTATGAGCAACACTCTAATAGTATTCTGTGTGGAAATTGTTTTGAACAAAATTTTTAATAGCCAACTGGCAACAAAAGTTTTGGACTACCAAAAGAGGACTCAAGTCAGGAAACCCAAAACTCAAAACCCAAACCAAACAGGAATATAACAAAATAAACACCCACACAAGAAAGGGTATAAAAAGAGCACCCCTGAGGTGCAACACTGCACCTGCCCACCCACTTCCCAAAACCAGGTTCTGAGAGGGGAGGCAGGGAGGAAGGGAGGTCAGAATACAGCAAGACTCCAATAGAACAAACATAATTACTAAGGAGAATAATTTTTTCTTCTAACAACTTGAAGTCTTGCTGTATTCTGACAAGTGCAGACTACCAAGCAGTACCTCCATGGAGGAGGGACAGAACCTACTTTGGGAATAGGCTCTGAAGTACTACTGTGCCAAACCGAGCATCACTCCTAGCCTGGATATCCAGAGAGTAATGCTTGGTAAAGGTATGGACTGTTTTCCAGGTGGCTGCTTGACAAATTTCTAAGAGAGGGATATCCCTGGCAGCAGCCAGGGAAGCAGCTGTACCTCTTGTGGAATGAGCCCTTAGGCCTGAGGGTGGAGTTTTTCCCAGTTTTTCATAGCAGAATTGTATACAAGACACAATCCATTTGGCAACAGATCTCTTGGTGGCAGGTTTGCCCTTTCCCACTTCTCCATAAGTGAGGAACAACTGGAGGGAGTCAAACCTGTGACCCTTGGTACGCTCTAGGTAGTAACTAAGGGCTCTTTTAACATCTAAACTGTGTAGCCTCCTCTCTCCTGAGGCAGAATGATCAGTGAAGAAGACAGGAAGAGACATAGACTGGTTTAAATGGAAGTCTTAAACCACTTCGGGCAAGAACCTTCTATTGGTTCTAAGGACCACTTTATCTCTGTGAAAGGAGATAAAATCAGGTTCCACTGACAGGGCTTGCAGTTCACTGATACATCTGGCAGAGGTAATGGCTACCAAAAACATAGTTTTCCAAGTCAAGTGCTTAAGCTCTGCTGAGGACATAGGCTCAAAAGGAGGCTGCATAAGTTAAGCAATGCAAACATTTAAATCCCAGGCAGAGGCAGGGTCTCTAAAGGGAGGATTGGTATGAAGCAATCCCTTAAAAAATTTACAGAATATAGGATGAGATGATAGTGAGGAAGACTTCCTCACTGACAGAAAAGCAGAAACAGCTGACAAATGTACCTTGAGAGTAGCTGGTCTGAGGCCTAGGCCATTAAGATGGACCATACAGACCAGAACTGTACGCAATTCAGCAGTGTCTGGAGAAATATGCTTCTTAGAACACCAAATGCTGAATCTCTTCCATTTGGATTTATAAGTCTTTCTGGTGGAGGGCTTTCGAGAAGCTTTGAGAATATCCAGAACCCCTTGGGAAAGATGCAGATCTGCAAACTCTAACTCTTTAAGAGCCATGCCTTGAGATTGAGAGACTGAAGACTGGGGTACCAAATCCTCTCCTGAGAGGATGTTAACAGGTTGTAATTCCTGGGAAGAGACAGGGGAAGATGGACTGCTAGGGACAGCAACAGGGGGTACCAGGGCTGTCTGGCCCAATCTGGAGCAATCAGAATCACTTTGCAAGGCTGAGACCTTATTTTGACTAAAACTTTGAACAGGAGTGGGAAGGGGGAAGGCATACAGAAACTTCCCTTCCCAATTCAGAATCAGGGCATCCAGGTGGACTGAGCCCAAGACTGGAGGTCTGCAACAAAAGAGAGGGAGTTGGTGATTGTCTGGGGCTGCAAAGAGATCTATCTCTGGAGTGCTCCACCTTGAAAAAATCACTTTCAACACCTGAGGGTCCAGGGACCATTCGTGATGGCCCTGAGAGATCCTGCTCAGTGCATCTGCTATCACATTGTCCTTTCTTGGAAGGTGAACTGCTACCAGAGAGGTTTGCCGGGAATAAGCCAGGGACCACAATTTCATGGCTTCCGTGCACAAGGTCGTGGACCGAATGCCTCCCTGCTTGTTGATGTACCACATTGTGGTGGTGTTGTCTGTTCTGACCTGAACCACCTTGTTCTGTACTGACTGAGAGAAAGCTTTCAGGGCCAGAAAAACTGCCCTGAGCTCTAGGAGATTGATATGGGGAAGGGATTCTTGGGGGGGACCACAGCCCCTGGGCAGTGAGGGCCCCCAGATGGGCTCTCCAGCCCAGAAGAGAAGCGTCCATGGTAAGGACCACTGAACAAGGCCGAGTGGCAAAAGGAACACTTTGTCTTAAAGTGTCCTTATCCTGCCACCATTGGAGGGCTTGGATCAAGGTCAGTCACTGGGATCAGTTTGGTAAGGGAATCCTTCCTCTGAGACCAAAAAGCTCTCAGATGGAACTGAATATCCCTCATCTGGAATCTTGCCCCTTGGACCACTGCTGTTAAAGCTGCCATGTGGCCCAAGAGCTGGAGGAAATGCCTTGCAGGTCGAGATACCCGAAGGCTGAAGGAAGAGGCTAGTTCCATAAAACCCTTGCCCTTTCTAGAGGAAGAAAGGCTCTTGCTCTGAGTGTGTCCAGTTCTGCCCCTGTAAAGGTAAGAAGCTGGACTGGTTCGAGAACTGACCTGGAAAGGTTGAGAAGAAATCCTAGAGAAGTAAGCACTTGCTGGGTCACTTGCAGGTGAGACTTGACTTGGTCTGGAGACTGGCCCACTATTAGCCAATCGTCCAGATATGGAAAAATGGAAATCTTTTGCCTTCTTAGAAAAGCAACTACTACTGCCAGGCACTTTGTGAAAACCCTTGGGGCTGAGGTTAGGCCAAAGGGCATTGCTCTGAACTGATACTAGCCTGAGGGCAACTCGAACCTGAGGTAATTTCTGTGGGAGCACCTGATGGGAATGTGAAAGTATGCATCTTTGAGGTCCAGGGAGGCTAACCAGTCCCCTGGCCTTAGAGAGAGAAGGATTATTCCCAGAGTTACCATCTTGAACTTAGGTTTTAAAAGATGTTTGTTTAGATATCTTAGGTCTAGGATGGGTCGCCACTCTCCTGTCTTCTTTGGGGTCAGGAAGTACCTGGAGTACAGCCCTTTGCCCCATTGTAGGGTAGCTACTCTCTCTATGGCTCTTAAGGCTAGAAGAGAAGAGAAGAAACCTCTGCCTCTAGGTCAAGGGTTTCCAAGAGATTTGCAGGTGGAAAAGATATGGCTCTCATCTTTGGAAATGTTGTGAAGCTGAGAACCAGTCCCTGGCTTACTACTTCCAGGACCCACTTGTCTGATGTAACAGACATCCAGTCCTGGACAAAGTATGCCAGCCTGCCCCCTACTGGAATAGAAGAGTCGACTCGGGCAGGCCCATCAGGGTGTCTGCTTCGCAGGGGCTTTAGGCTGAGGAGTGGATGCAGCCCTGCTCATCCCCCTTCTGCCTCTGCCTCTGAAGAACCCCCTATGTGAAAAGGAAGAAGAGGCCTGTGCTTGGTAAAAAGGCCTGCCCCTGCCCCTAGACTGCTACCTTTGAGGAGTTGCCTGCCTTTCCTTGGCCTGAGCACTCCTGTAGGTGGTCCTGTACTCATTAATTTTCTTCATGTAATTCTCTGTCTGCTCCCCAAACAGAGAATTACCCACTACATGAAAATCCATGGCCTTAGCCTGGGTATCCTGCGAGAGGCTAGCACATCTGAGTCAAGCCATTCTCCAAAGAGCCACAGATGTAGCCATGACTCTTGATGACACATCATTAGAATCCACAGCAGCATGAAACTGAACTTTAGATCCTCAATCCCATCTGCAGCCACTGCATCCAGCTCCTTGGCTAGCTGGGGGGAGGCCTGTTTAGCCAGTGCCAGTACAGTGTCCCACCTGGACTTCTGGTACCTAGCTGTATAGGCCATATAATTAGCCTGTATGAGTCCCAGGGAAGATGCCATGTACAGCTTTTTTTTTGCCATGGCATCAACCTTCCTAGAGTCTTTGTCTGGTGGGGTGTGAAGCCAAGGGAATGCTTGCCTTATCACAGGCAGCAGCCTGCACAACCCCTACACGGCTGCATTGGTGGTATAAAAACTCCATTTCTGAGCCTGAGAGTGTATACCTCTTGTCCATTCTTCTGTCCCCAGGAGGTATAGAATTGAGAGACTTCAGAATTTTTTGTGTCTGTTTCCCAAAAGATTTGTGGAGGGAACAGACAGTCTCCTGTACTCTGTGATGTCCATCACTTCTACATAATCAGGCTCCTCCTGATCCTCCATTGCCTCTTCCATAGGAAGCTGGAGGGTCTCAGACACCTTTCTGTAGAACATAAAGTGGGAAGGGGACTCAGAAAGCCTAGGAGGGGATATACCTGAAGGTCTGTCTGGGGAGATATCCGGTTCCACAGGCACATCTAGACTTTCACCATCACCATCACCATCTTCAAACTCCCCTTCCTCCTCAAACTCCGGTTCATAAAATTCTTCCAAAGTATAATCGTGAACTGGGGGAACCGACCGAACCGAGTCCCTGCCAAAAGGTGCTGGATTGGTCGGAACCGGGCGAAGCGATTCCACAATCCGAATCGCTCTGGCTATTTCTTTGGCGGTCGGAACATGGACTTCTGGATCTGGACCGGACAATTTTTCTTTGCGCTTTCTTTTAGTCGGAACCGACCCCTCGGGATCGGCTCTCCTTTTGCCCAAAGAAGTATCGCCCTAGTCAGAGGGCACTCCTTCTGGTTCGGTCGGAACCGACCCGGGCTGGCCATCCGGGTCAGCAGACTTCTCGGTCTCCTTTTCCCTCAGTCCATCTAATCTCTTTTCCAGGGTAGATTTGGGAACATTTTTGCAAATTTGGCAGTCTGAATCGAGGTGGTCAAACCCCAGACAGTAAACACAGGTGGTGTGGGGGTCGGCCTTAGCAAAGACCTCCCCACATTCACTGCAGTGTTGAAACCCAGTGGGCCCGTTTTTTTTCTTGGGTTTCTCAGACATGGCCAACCTAACCAAACTTACCCCTTTTTTCAGCAACCACCAGGCAAGACTCCCTTATCGGGTCCTAACCGTGTCACGGGTCTTGGAAAAAAACATTTCAAAACATGTTTTTTTTTAGAACCGATAAGAACTGGTAACCACACACTAAAGTTACACAAGAATTAAACAAATCATAACCGATACACACTTTTTACAAGTTCCACACAGAAACACAGTACAAAACCTATCTAGTACTCACGGTACCACAGACAGAGACTGAACCGACTACGCGGGAAACGTTTTTGGTTAGAAACCGACGAAAAAAACGACACTTAAACCGACTTTCGAACCGAGCAGCAGGAGAAATCTCCGGAGCAACTGTTCAGTGAGTCGGAGTAAAGAATCTGATGGTTAGCTTTCAAAGGGAAACAGACAGAGACATCAACCGAGCTCAAGCTTAGCATTCTATGCTCTGCATAGAAAGGTTAACCCATTGTTCTCCAGGGCAGTTTAAAGGATGGGGCTAACTGCACTTGTCAGAATACAGCAAGACTTCAAGTTGCTTCAAACACCCACATAACTCCCTGGTGGTCCAGTGGCACCCCTCTCTCTCCGTAGTCGCAATTGCCATTAAATACCATTTACAATATTCCTTGGTAGAATAGTGGTACCCCCTCCCTCCCCGTATTTGCGATTGCCGATACATAACATTTTAAAGAATCCCTGGTGGTTCAATGGTACCTCCTCCCTCCTGTAGCAGATCACCGATAAATAACTGTAAATATTCCTGGTGTTAGTCTAATGGCACCCCGATGCTCTGATCACGAAATTGAATAACATCTCCAGCCCTAGTAGTCTAGTGGTACCTCCCACCCCACCCGTAACCCTGATCACCAGTAAATCCTACAAATAACATCCCTGGTGGTCCAGTGGTACCCCCCAGAACCACACAGGACTCCCTGCCCACCCAGCTCTCCCCAGTCACCGGTGGGCAGCAGCAAACCAACCCGCATACTGCCGCAGCTGCCCGCCGACGGACAGCTTACAGTATCAGCTGTAAGTTCATTGGTCCACACTGTAGACCAATGGGCTTGCAGTGCATACTGTACTAGTCATTCACAAATATTCACATATTTGAGAATGACTAGTACAGTATGCATTGCAAACCCATTGGTCCACAGTGGACAATGGCTTACAGCTGATACTGTAACTGTCATTGCTGGCAGCCGCAGCAATATGCAGGTGGGTTTGCTGTTGCCCGCCGATGACGGGAAGGGGGAAACGTGTGGGCAAGGGTTCCTGTGTGGGTGGGGGGTGCCACTGGACCACCAGAGATGTTATTCGTAGGGTTTACCGCTGATTGGGGTTACTGGTGGGGTGGGGGTACCACTAGACTACCAGGGCTGGAGATGTTATTAAAGTTTGGCAATCGGAGCATCGTTGGGGGGAGGGTGCCAGGGAATATTTCATTGGTTATTTATCAGTGATCATGGCCATGGGGAGCAAGGGGGGTACCACTGGACCACCAGGGATTATTTAAAATGTCATATACCAGCGATCGCAGCTATGGGGAGGGAGTGGAGTACCACTGTGCCCCCTCTGACAGCACCACATGCTGTGCAGGGCGCCATGTGCATTTCACTGGCCAGCCCCGCAAAACTCATGCAAATGGGGCTATAATGACATGCAAATGGCCCCATTTGCACCTTGCATACATTATGGCCCAATCTGCATACTGCCGGCTGAATATCAGGACTTTGCACACGGCGTAACTCTTATTCCTGGTATTCAGCCCTGTCTGGGGATACACTGCAAGATCTTATTTACAAAGAAAAGCATTACTCAAGATAGAAGTCAGGAGATGTGCCATGGCTCATCTCCTTTGTATATACCCTGAGTTGCACCAGAGCAACTCAGTTGCACTGCATCACCACATGCGCCATTGCCAGGTGCATTTCTGAATATCGGGGCCCCACATTCACTTGTTGCCGCAGACATAAATCTATGATACTCAAATCACAACACTGCTTCTGTGTGCAGAAACACAGGCCCCTGCAGTTAGAGATACAAATCTGCAACACCCAAATTAAAAGAGTTCTTTTGGTACTCACACTGTAAGACATACAAACACTTGGGTGTAAGACATATATACTGACCTCTGGCTACAGAAGCACAGGTGCCACAAAATCCATGATACCAAAACTGCAACAGTACATATTTCTAAAGAAGTGCAGGCCTCTGACAGGCTTGTGCTTCTTCAACCAGAGGTATAAGACATGCACACCAGTTTCTGGCTGCAGAAGGGCAGGCCACTACGGGGCCTGTAGCTATGCAGCTGGAAGCACTGTTGTAATGTGGGTATCATGGTTCCAGAAACAGATCTAGATATTGTTTAATGGTTAGCAATTTTTCAGTTACGCAGCAGCATATAGAAAACCATGCACTAGCGGATCTTGCCATCTAGTGAGATACCTCGTACAGCATGCATGAGTACCTCTGGCTGCACAGCCGTAGGCACCATATAATAATAAAAATAATAATAAAACTTTATATTACGCCTTTCTAAAATCAAGGCGTGTTACAATACCTAACAATGGCGTTAGCCTCCCCGACTCCCAGCCAGCCGGCCGACCCCCTCAGGAAGCTCCCCGCAGGAGCATGGATTGAATTGCGGGTGCCAGAGGTAATAAACACCTCCATCTACAGCACCCTTGTGTGGGGGGATAGCCCATCGACACGCTGCGTGCGTCGACTGCGTCGAAACCCCTCAGCCAGGACCTCCACCAACTCTCGCTCTGACTATCTTCCCTGTGGCCTCCGCCTTCTCCATTTAAATATTTGTAGCCTAGCCCCTAAGCTCGATCAGCTCCAGGTCCTAGTCGCCCACCATGTCCCTGACATATTCATCCTATCCGAGAGCTGGCTAAACCCCAGCCTCCCAGACAATACTATCACTATTCCAGGGTACACCATCACACGGCAAGACTGGCCCTCCAGAGGTGGTAGTGTGGCTATCTACATTAAATCAACTCTACACTTCACTGTCTCCTTCACTAAAGCCGAACCCAAAGCCTTTGAGCTACTAATGGTAAAACTGCCACCCCCCCCCCTCCTCTTTACCTATCTATGTGGCTGGAATCTACTGCTGCCCAGGCACTTCAACCACTATAGTCACCAACCTCCTAGGTCAGCTCTCATCTCTCACACAGTCGGGTGAACTATATGTCCTGGGAGATTTCAACCACAACTGGCTAGCACCCACTTTTAACAAAATCCAAACTGAAATAACCACCCTAAACCTTAGTCAAACCATCTTGGAACCCACTCACTCTAATCGTAAGTCCGGTAATTACTCCCTCCTTGACTGGGCGCTTGCTTCCCACCCACACCGCGTCGTCAGTTCAGGCCTCCTCCCTGATTCCATCAGCGACCACTATCTAATCTACTTGGTCCGCAAGATCCACAGAACTAAAACCCCTCCCAAATTCATATTCCAATGGTCTTACAAATCCCTTAACCTCTCCCTCCTCCTGGCTGATTTGGCCCACTCAAATTGGGTCCCAAGCCCTACCTGCTCTAACATGGATATGGCCCTCTCTCACTTTCGTAACACCTTCCTCATCATCTGGGACAAACAAGCCCCCCTGCACCAGACTAGAGTCCGGAGGTCTCACCTACCCTGCATCTCCCCTGAGCTGTTAGCTTGCCAACAAGCCCGTGATAAGGCCTGGCGAAACTACAAATCCACATCCCTCCCAGATAACTACATTACCTACCGCACGCTCCGCAACAAATGCACAAAGGTCACCCGTTTAGCTAAGGCTGATTACTTCAACAATACCCTAAATGAAAACCTTGAGTGCCCCTCTAAATTCTGGAAGGTCATTAACTCCCTCTTCACCCCCCAAACAACAAGCCCCCCTCCTCTCCTCCCCTCTCCCATGGGACTCTCCTCTCCAACCCCCTGTTGGTTGCTTCAGAGTTTAATACCTATTTTACTACCTGTGCACAGGCCTCCTAAAATCTCTTCCCAGCAACCTCACCCACTCCCCAGTCACCTATCCACCTTCCGACTGGTAGGAACACTTTTTCCTTCAGAACTATCTCCCTGCGAAACCCTCGCTGCCCTTCCTCCCTGAACCTCAAAGACAAATCCCGATGGTCTGGATAACAAACTCCTCTTCCTTTCCTGCCCTTAGTGCTACTCCCTCGTGGCCTACTAAATCTCTCTTTCTCCGCGAGGAACTCCCCTCCGAATGGAAGCATGCCACTGTCATTCCCTTCCCAAAAGGTGGTGATCCTACCTCCACTACAAACTACCACCCCATCTCCCTCCTCCCCACCCTCGCCAAACTCCAGGAACACCTAGTGCTTTCCCAACTCTCTGACTTTCTCTCTGAAACTAACTTCTTCACCCCTTTTCAGTCTGGTTTCCAAAAACACCACTCGACCACCTCCTCCCTGTTACAACTCACGGATTCCATCCTCACTGGGATGGATAATGGACTAATCACTGCCGCTATCTTCACTGACCTAGCAAAAGCTTTCGACACAGTATCCCACCCTCTCCTCCTATCCCACCTATCTGGAGCTGGGTTAACAGAATCTGCCACTAACTGGTTCAGGGCCTAACTTATAAATAGAACCCAATCCACTAAAATTGCCGACCATACTTCCCCCCCCCCATCACCACCGGCGTCCCCCAAGGTTCAGTTCTTGGCCCCATCCTTTCTCCATCCTTCTAAACGACCTGCCTAACTCTTGCCTCATCTACCGCATCCATATGTACGCGACGACACGTGTCCTTCTTTCTCCGGCCGACCCACTAAGAAGTCTCCTCCAAACTCCAAACTGATTTCAACAAAATCCAACACTGGTTCAATACTAACCAGCTATCCCTAAATGCCAAAAAAACTGTCTCTATGACTTTCGGCACTAGACAGCGTCTATCCAAACTCACCTTCCCCCTCAGCTTCCATACCCTAAATAACTCCATCCTCGAGGATGTGCCCTCCTTCAGATATCTAGGGGTTTGGCTGGATCGACACCTCACCTTCTCCACACACGTGGATGCCATCACTTCTAAACTGCGTCCAAAACTTGGTGCCCTCTATCACAACAGCCTTGTCTCCCTCTACCGGTCAGAAGGAACTAATTCAAAAATGATTTTACCTCCTTTGACTACTGTGATGTCGTTTACAACTCCTGCCAAGACCACCTAACCAAACTTGACCCCTCTTTATGCCTTCTGCTTTAGCCTCAATGCTCCCCCCCGCTCTCATCACTGTGAGCTCTATCGATCTCTGGCCCTACCTTCCCTGAGCAACCGGCGCCTAATTCACTGTGCCAAATTCACTTCCAACTGTTGGCTCAGCTCCCTCCCTCGCATCCTCCCTATCTCCCCCCCACCCCCATCCACTCCCTCTGATCTTCTGATGCAAGACTATTAGTCATCTCTCACCGTAGGACCACCGCCGGCCAATCAGCCTTCTCTTACCGCTTCCCCAAACTCTGGAATCACCTGCCAGCTCAGATCTGCCTTTCATCATCCAAACACTCCTATCCTCGGCACTCACTAACTTCCTTGCACCAAATTGCAACTGCCCCTGACCCCACCCCGCCAGCTCTCTCCCACCACTCCCCTTGTGCCTGACCAGCTGCCTGCTCACCAAATTGCCTGGCTTATATACTGCCCCACGACTCATCACCCCTCAATTTTTTCCTCCTTATCTCCCCCTACCCTCCTCTCTCCTTCCTTCCCTCCACAGTTACCCACGCCTCTCACCCTCACGCACTACTACTACTCACCTCTCCCCATCATCCCCCACTCGCCTCTCCTACTCCTACTGTCAACTTGTTGCATCTCGCTCCAACACTTGTCATGCTACCGCCACTCATGCATTGCTACTAGCACTTAAACATGTATTAACCGGAAGTATTCCATGTTATGTATACCCTGTCCTTCATGCTCTGATCTCTGTACTGTTTCATCTATTGTTTAAATGCATTATAGTTCTACTGTATTGTTCCATCTAGTGTAAATAACGTGCTCATGTTATCCCTCCTAGCTATGTACATCATCTGTATTACGCAATATATATATATTTTTTTTCTTGTCTGTATATGATCTGCCTCCACTGTAACCCTCCCCCCCCAGGTCGCACCGTGAGACGAGCATCTTTTTGCTCAGTGTGCCTTTCCTGGTGAAACAATTTCAATAAATCAATAAATAAATAAATGTGCCTTCTGTCTGCAGAAGCACAGGCCCCATGGCGCCTGAGCTTCTGAAGCTACACATACACATGCATGATGTATGACATACACACAGGTGTGACTGCATAAGCACATACCCTTGTGGGGCCTGCACTTATGAAGTCACATATAAATCCACAAAGGTAGTACATCAGTGCTACTGTATTTCTGTCATCTGGAAACAGTTGTATGTTGTTTGTCTTACCTGATGATGGCTGTCTATGATTGCTTGTGTGGTCTTGTCCTTTTGCTACTTATGGGGTTGGGAAGTTAGGGCTGTATACTCTAAATACCACATTTCTCTACTTTTGTTGAATTAAACTGAACCCTAACTGGTGCATTAATGCAGTTTCTTGCAAAGAATTTCCTTTTTTTTTTTATTTGAGACAGTGGAATTATATCCGTATTCACGCTTGAACAGATGCAATCCTACTGCATCCAGAGAACACTCCATCTGCCTATGCAAGTGCAGCAACAAATGTCAAGAATTCAGGGGGCTACTAGTTGGCTGTGGAAGCACTGGGCTTCCATGTAGCGACAGATGCAGATGCACAGAGCAAAGAGTCCATCTCTCAGTCAATGCACAGGGCCCTCTGCCACACAATGGTGCAAAGGTGCACTGCCCAATGCCAAGAGACAAGATATCTTCACTATATACCTGAACCCATGTGGGTAACCCTGCATCTTCCCATCTGTTGCTGTGGGGATGGTATCGCATAACAGCACCATCACCCAGCCTCACCCCATCCAGCTGGCTCCCTGAGCTTGCCCCTGAACTCAGCTCATCGGCATGGGATGACAAAACACTACCCACCGGAGTAAAGTCTGACACTACACACATTTCTTAAGAATTATATTTTTTTTAATTCTGACCATAAATTTTCAAGATAGTAATTTTATGACTCCACTTATAAACATGAGATGTGGCATTTACAGTATATTGTCCAAAACATCATTTTGCACCAGTGCGAAAACATATCTCGTCCAGGATTTAAAAAAAAATATCTGTCAAGTTTAAGAGGTGGTGTGAAAAAATGGCTATGTTGAAAGTTTAGAATCAAAAATATGGAAAATTAGCAAAGTTATGAGTGAATGTTGAAATATTTCAGTGTTCTTTCATAACTTAGCCATTTTACCACATTTGTATACCAAATGTTCAATATAGCCTTCTTATGACTCCACCTCAGGAACCCACTGCCAAAACACATTTTGGCCAGGATTTGAAAAATGACAGCTGCCATGTTTACGAGGTGGTATGGAAAAATGGTTATGTTGAAAATTTGGGGTCCAAATACTGAAAATTACTTGAGTTATCAGCAAGAGTAGGAAAATGTCAATGTACACGTGTAACTTCGTTATTTTTTTAATATTTTACCCACAAATTTTCAACACAGCCTGCTTATGACCCCACATCATCATCCCAGTGGGTGAAATTTTCCAAAACCCATCCGAAAGGTGATTTTGCATAGTGAATTGCCTTTTAGGGCAGATTTGAAAAACTATCCTTGTTTATGAGGGTGTGGTCCCAAAAAGGTCATGTTGAAAATCTGGTGTAAAAATATGAAAAAATGACAAAGTTATGAATAGAAATTCAAACCCCAATGAAATACATTTAACCGGACTTCTTTTACTTTCTCATATCGCAGCTGCCATTTCCAGCAGTAAGATATGTCTTCGATTGGAGAGTGGCTCTTCTTCACGGGACATGTTCAGCTAAGTGAGGGGGTGTGGAGTGGGTGGTCTAGGGAGGTCAGATCAGTGAGGGACCATTTTCTTTTACAGGTAAGTTCAAAAAAATAAAGATTTATTTTTTTGAACTTACCTGTGAAAAGGAAAATGGTCCCTCACTGATCTGACCTCCCTAGACCTTTCTGAACTTACCTGTGAAAAAGAAAATGGTCCCTCACTGATCTGACCTCCCTAGACCGCCCACTCCACACCCCTGGGGTGCCTAGAAAATGTATTTCTTGAAGTATTTCGAAAAACAAACTCCAGAATCTAGTTACACAGGACCCATTTAGCTAGATCCTGGACATTTTTCTCCAAGGCATCATTTTTATGAGTTTTCATTGTTTTTTTTTTTTGTTTTTTTTTTTAAACATCAAAAACAAGATGGCAGCCATACCAAAGAAGACTTTTTCTCACGAAAGAAGATTCTTCTGTCATGAACCGGAAATTTTCCTTTTGCATCGGACATATAAATGAAAGACCCTACTGAGAATGTTCAGAACAAAAATTTCAAATCCTTATAACTCAGGAACCTATTAATATTTTTTTCACCAAAACAAAAAAAGGCCTCTTTCCAGGGCAAGCCCCTTCTACCCTGAACATTTCAGAACAAAATTCCAAACTATCTGTGCTGTAAGGGCAAAGAAATGGAGAAACAAAAATTCCCCCTCCCCCCCGCTTTTTGCACTATCCAGATTTCAGAATTTGGACATCCAACCATCACAAAATGTTCCAAATCAAGAGACCTTTACACCTACCCCAATTCAATGCAAACTTCTATGCAATTTCGCTGATCTGGGGAAAAGCTATTAAGGTGCAAAGTTAGGGGTTTAACATTAAACACCTTACTCAACCATAACTATAGGGGTGTTACTGCACCCCTTTAAAATATATATATATTTTTTCGTTACACAAAAGTTTCCTTTTTTAAAAAGATTCGTCTTTGGAGGCTGCGAAAGGTTACTGGCGACTCTCAGATGTACTGCAACAGTAATTTTTTTCCAGTTTTATTTATTGGTTTGCAAGGAAGAACATACTTACAATTTCATACAGAAGGTTAGCAACTTTTTTATTGCATATGCTATACCACTTACCAAAGTTATTTTGGACCTCTTCTCAATTGAGACAGCATTTGGGGGGTTTATCAAGGCTTTCTAATACTTGAGAATACTTACTACAGGCATACACCAAAGAGCTCTAAAGGGTAAGTGTACACTGAAAAAGAAATCACCACGTTCCTGTTTACCATTCAGGCCACACACCATCCAATACCCCTCATGGTTAACATTTGTTGCCACCAAGTACACTTTCCTAAGGGAGATACCTACAGTATAACAAGGAAAAAAGAACTAGTAAACTTTTAAACTAGTAAACAAAGTATTTAAACAAGCAGAGATTCCATGAACTGTAATGTATTCATTTATGAAGAGAACAACCCTCCTTTTGCAAGCCTTGTGAATTGTTCAGACCTTTAGCTCTCCCCTCCGCCATACTAGAATATACACATTCTGTTCAATTTTTGACCACTTGCATACAATTAAAAATTATAAAAGCACAGCTTTGATACTATAATAATAATAATAATAATAATTTTATTTGTATAGCACCTTTCAGTATATCAAGGTGCTGAACAGTTTTAAAACAATTCCGAACTCTAAAAACCATAAAATATCCATAAGAAATCAGCATATCATCAAATAGTATATTTATAATAAAAACCAGACATTAATAAATAAATAATTAATTATCTAAAAAGGCCATATTCCACAAATATGTTTTCAAATCTCTCTTAAATAACTCCACGGAGGTGCACTGCCGTAATAAGATGAGTGCTTGCATTATTCTTAAAGCTCACAGGGCATGTTATCTGAGAGGGAGTGTGGCAGAAAGCCGCCATTTTGAACATGAGGTCGGTAGGAAGAACGTAGGTCTCAGTACACTGCTCTGCAAGTCCCTCTTGTAACATAAAGAATATTATGCATGCAATGCATAAAATTATGTGTGCAAAAATAGAGTCAAACAAAGTGTTCACTGACTTAATAAATTTAGTACTGTGCAGTCCATGAAAGTCGGTGTTCAGTTTGTTGCAAAACAGCTCAGAACCTAATCTCGTACAGGTGATGGCAGGTGAAGAAACAAAAAGTCCAACAAAGAAAATGTCACAAGAGTCATTAAATGTTCATTTCTGTGTTAGGCTGGATAACGGAGTACATATCGGGATTCCGAACAGCAGTAAAGTTTCTTAGACTTCTCCTGACTCCTGTGCGTCTCAGGTGCTCAGCTCATGCTCAATCTGCTGGGCTCCTTTGATGGCAACCCAGGAGTCATTAAATAAGGGTATGTGGTCATTCCAGACCACTCAAAGCTTGACTGGAAGAAGCAGCTGGTGCTGAATTTTATGCTGCCTCAGGATACCACATACTCGATCCAATGTCTTGTGCCGAATTCTTGTACTGTAGGCTAGATCTGGGAACAGGGATATTGTAGCTTCCCCATACCGAATATTCCTCAGTCTCTGTACCATGGCCAAGATTTAATCACAGTCTCTGACTCCAGTAGTTACCATGAGGGTTCTTGGCAGTTCAGGATCAGCTGGAGCTCGCCGAAGTGTTAGCTGGCATGCTTTTTCAAGGGAGAGTGGTGGGTCTTCCTTTGACATACCGAGGATCTGGGGCAAGAAAGTATATGCAAACTCAAGGGCCTCTTCACCCTTGGCAGACTCAGGAAGCCCCACCACCCTGAAATTTCCTTTCCGGGCCTGGTTCACCACTTTTTCTAGCTATTGTCTGAGAAGCGTGCTTCTTTCACCAGGCCTGAAGTAGCATCTTGTGTCTTTAGACAGGCTCCCTCTGTTCGCTGCACCACTTGTTCCATCGTATTCAGCCTCGACTTCAGGGTGGATACTCATGGGGTCAGAGGGTCCAGTTTATGGTGTATGCCTTGGACCTATTTGACCAGTTGGTCGAGTGTTCTATTCAATGTTTGTAGGGTAACATCTATGGCTCCCGTGTCCTATGAAGTATTAGTGGTGGCTTCATGCTGTGGTGGCTTAGCGGGTTTCCCTTTTGGTGGGTTCAGAGGGAAGAAAACCCCTGGAAGATCTGCAGATCTTGGTTTCCCATTAGTTTGATATGTATATGTTCAAACGTTCCTCTGCCATGTAGAAGTTGTTTTGGAGGAAATGGTCTAAAATAATTCAACTATTTTAATTTAAATTGCAAATCTCTCTCAGGAGAGGAAGTAAGGCACATTTGCTCTTGCATGGTGCTAAGCCATGCCCCTGCCAGCAATATCTTTGAAATGCTACTTGCTGACCTTGTGGTGCTGAGGGCTGAGGCACTGGATGCCTTACCTAGTGCCATGCCAGCGACTCGGGTTCGGGAATGACCTCGGACCACTGGGGTGCCAGCTTGGGGGGGGGGTCGGAGTGGGATTGAACTGCTATGCAGCTCTCCCCTCCTGGGGTGGCAGCCCACTCCTCCGTAGTTCTGCTCCCGCCGGGTGGAGGTCTGGTGGGAGTGCAGAGGAGAGGGAGTGGTGACATAAGTCTGGGTGGGGTGGAAGGAACTGCTGGATCCTGGCATGCATGCGTGCCTCCACATGTATGCATGTATGTATATGCCGCAGTCCTGGGAGGGACAGTGTAAATACTACAAAATTAAAAAAATAAAGTATGAAATTCTACTCAAGAACAACACACACAATCTGTCTCACAAGAAACTGAAAAAAAAATATTTTTGTCTACCTCTTCAATAAATGGCCTTAAATTTGTTTGCTTCTCTGTGTTCTTTCACTGACAGACTTCTTTTTCTGCCAGACTACTACCCCTCCCACTTCCCCTCACATCTCCTCCTGAGTTCCTTTTTTCAAACAAGATTTAAATTTTACATGTCTCTGTGAAAATGATGTTCTTTAAGAGTCTTTTTAAAATAAATCTATCTGTAAAGTGAAACATTAGGTAGGGTGGGTTGACTGGATGGGCCAATGATGCTTTTTCTCTAATGCTGCCAATGTATCTATGTATGATTTGTTTTCTTCCAATTTATGGCAGCTGGACAAACATGGATAGCCATGTTCTTTGTGATGTTCTCTTGACAAAAGCCTACACTGCAGCATGCACTGTTCTGCCTTACTCTAGTCCGCAGCATTTACTTGATTAAATGACCTGCACTACTGCCATAGCCAATCATAAAATCCATCTTATCGTGCTCATTCTGTCCAAACTAGTTATTGGCTGCTTCCACAGATGTCAGTCTTTCTGCCTGGAGCTGAGAAGTGATTGCCTGCAGAAGCCCATACACAAACCAGTCATTCTGGTTGCCCTATTGCATTCTGCTACTCACAGTGTCTCTGTGTCCCCTCTACTACTTGTACCAGATTGAATTCCCCTGCTGACTCACACCTGCTCCTGCTCTGTGCTCCCAAATGACCTATGCAACGAAAGAACTCATGCCGTGTGTGTAGGGGTGGGATATGGGGGGGGACTTGTTCTAACAACAGCTTCACCTGCCATGCTTGTACTCTGCTTGCTCTCACTCACTCCCGCTCTGTGCACCCGCGACTGTCATGCTCATGCCCTGCATAACAGTA
Source organism: Neoceratodus forsteri (assembly GCA_016271365.2). Taxonomy (NCBI): domain Eukaryota; kingdom Metazoa; phylum Chordata; order Ceratodontiformes; family Ceratodontidae; genus Neoceratodus; species Neoceratodus forsteri. Next base: position 1,096,988,133 of record CM028129.1, on the reverse strand, counting down.
CATGTAAGAAACGCAGGCAACTGGGTGGCAGTACAAAACAAATATACTTGCTGAAATATGCCAATATTTGGGTTTTCTTTCAGCGACCCAAATACTGCCATATTCAGGGTATTTGTGCCAAATACTATTTGTTTCACACAGCTCTACTGTTGGGTGCTTGTTTATTAATTATGTTGCCGCAACATTTGGTCCCAATAGTTTGTGGAGAGACTGACTCCACTTCATTAGTAGAGTGTTTCTGTACAGCTTAATTCTCTTGTGTTACAACTAGTGACTTTTTTTGAGTTAACTGCTCTGTAGAATCAGTTCCAGTTTCATTTTGCAGTTAGAAGCTCTGCTTTCTAGTTCCCATTTCACTTTGTCTTGTTATGAATTTTTGCAGCATGTTCGGGTTCTTTTCTTTGGCTTATCCACGACTGTGGCATTTTTTCCCTTAGTTTAGTGTCACACAACAAAAGTCAGAGATTGCTCCAAATCCCTTCCCTTCTCTTCCCAATCTGTAAGACTCGAGTTGTGGGGTAATTACTCTTCCCCATGCCTCCTTTGGTAAAATGGCATTGAGGATTACGAACATACAAAATTTGCTAGCAGATAAAGGCCTAGAGGTCTAGCAAGTCTGCTCGAATGTGCAGCTTGTACCCCTTATTTTGCAGCTTCCCCTCCGTCCCACCCTTCCCCTCCACTGACCCTCCCCCTTGCCCTGTCCCAGTCCTTTCTGAAGCAGTCCACTGTTCTACTGGATACCACTTCTGCCAGTAATGCATTCCACCCAGCTACCACCCTCTCTGTAAAAAAGTGTCTCCTCATCTCCCTCCAGAACCTTCCTCCCTCCAGCCTCATATCATGGCCCTGGGTGTCCCTCCCCTCCCTTACTTTGAACAGTCCCTCTGTACCGGTCTTGTTTATTCCTTTCATGTACTTCCAGGTTTCAATCATGTCCCACTGTCCCTCCTCTCCTCTAGCAAGTACATGTTCAGCTCCCTGAGCCTCCTCCTCCCATATGGCAAAGTCCCCCAGCCCCTTGATCATCTCTGTCGCCCTGCACTGCACCCCCTCCAGTAATCTAATGTCCCTCTTCAGATACGGGCACCAGTACTGCATGCAGTACTCCAGATGCAGTCTAACTAATAACCTATACAGTGGCAGAATCATTCCCCCGAGGAGATACCCCTTGCAATGCAACCCAGCATTTTGTTGGCCTTTGCAGCTGCCTTCCTACATTGTGCAGAGTTGTTCATTGACCCTGTAAAGAGCACTCCCAGATCCTGTTCCTCCTCTGTCTTGGCTAGCTGCACTCCCCCCAGCTGGTAACTCCTCCTTGGGTTCTTCACCCCAAAATGCAACACCCTGCACATTTTGGCATTAAACCCCAGTTGCCAGGTGTCTGATCAGGTTTCCAGCTTTTCCAGATCATCCTGCAACCCCTGCCATCCCCCTAGGTCATCCACCACTGCTCCCATCTTGGTGTCATTAGCAAACAGACTGACCTTGCGCTTGATGTCCAATGATATGTCTGCAATGAATATCACAAACAACACTGGTCCCAACACCGAGCCTTGTGGAACAGCGCTCATCACTACCCTTGGGGATGTGAGAGCCCCGCCCACCACCACCCTCTGTTGCCTTCCCTGAACCCAGTTCCCCACCCATCTCACTAACATTGCACCTGCCCTGTGCCTTCTAACTTGCTTCCCAGCCTCCCATGTGGCACCGAGTCGAATGCCTTACTGAAGTCCAGATATAGCACATCCACTGCATGACCCCTGTCCAATTGCCTAGTTACCCAGTCACAGAACTCCACCAGGTTGGTTTGGCAGGATCTGCCACGTATGAAGCAGTATGAGTAGCAGTAGCATTCTGGCAGCTAAGCATGGCAGTACTGTGTCCATTCTCAGATTGGGTATAGTCACTGTCATGCAACAGGTGAAACACACAAGACGGACCTTAATTCTCTTCCAAGATCACAATACTGTGTTATAATAACTGGGGAACATTTTTCCCATATGGAAACCTGGTTATATTTTGCTGTTATAACCAGCTGGTTGTAAAAGCAAACATACACCTGGCTTCCCTCGCTCCACACATGCACCAGCTATGGTCTTTCCTCCATCGCGCTACACTTCACACCCTCTTGCACTCGGACTCGGCAATACGTAAATGTAAAAAAAAGGAAAAAAAACCTCTTACCCTTTTGGGAGGAGCCACTTTATTAAAAAAAACTGAACATTTAAACAGCCACTTGAGCCTAACTGCAGACCACGCTTGAACCCAACTGCCGCTGCACATCGATGTGTATCTATTTCATATAATCGCTGTGGCAAAAAGAAATGCTCCCCAGTAATTATATAAAATGACACATGGGGTGGTAGTAGATTAGACGATATTACACATACCTGAGGTGATGGACTAAATAAAACCCCAAGAGTTTATGTAGCATCCAACATCTCAGGTATGTGTAAATTCATTAGACCCCCCCCCCCCAATGCTAGTGATGTCAGTGGTTAAACCGGAAATTTTTAGGTGGGGGAACTCATACCTTTTTTTTAGGCAGTGGAACTGCCATTTAGAGGTGGTCAAACTCTCCTTTAGTAGTCAAGAGAAAGATGACAGACGTGGTGGAACCGTCATACAGTTTTTTTAACAGGTGGTGGAACTAAGTTCCTGTGGGCTCCTGCCTAGTTTAGCCCCGGTGTTTCTTACTGTATAAAAGATGACATCTCATGCTGGTTGGGGCTGACAATGCTCAGGCTATGGTGTTCATGTGCTAAAATGGCTGTGGAGCAGCGGTGCAGCCATCTGAACTGAAGGCTTGACTTACTTTGAATCTGGGATGCTGTGCTGCCTATGGGTCAGTTGCTCAATTTCTTATGTTTTCATCAATTTTAAAAATATACCTGCACTTGAAGCCTTGGGTTTGTTTTGTTCTTTTTCTGTAGGCTGAGTTTTGTGTGATCCATGAGCAAGTGGAAAGCAGATGCACTCAAGATGTCCAGTGCACTGGAGTACTGGAGATTATGGAGGACACCAGGATGCAGACTATAGAGGAGAACAGGAGAGACAGGACCGACATCAAGGGACAATGCACTGGAGCTGAGAACTAGAACGGCGTCCCATGGAGTGCATGGAAAGTGGTGGTGTGCCGACAACTGTCAAGCTGAATGGAAAATGAGATCCAAGTTTCTCAGTGGCGACTACAAATGTGATCTCTGAATAGCTCATGGAAGGGACTGTAACTCTACAAACACTATAAACTCCATGCTGTCTTACCCCATTGCAAAACACTGTTTAATGCTTTGGAGTTTTCTACAGCAGAGAATGCACAAACTAGTGAGAGCAGAAATAGTTGTATAAACAGAATACTCAGTAAAAAAATTCCTGACGAGTCTTACTGATCACTTACTGAACTATTCTATTTTTATTTTTTGGGGGGGATATTTTGGGGGTATATTGTGTTGGGACATTAGTCTGTTTAAATTTGCCAGTTCTAGATATTAGAGTTCTAAGAGTTTTTGTTTTATTCTTAAAAATTCATTTTTAAAATCTGGCACCTTTCCGTACATAGGTTACGTTACCGAGTCACAGTGACATCCCAGTATGCATCTGTAAAAGCTGCTGGGCTGAGGTAAGGCTCAGGCTCACTGTGGCCACCGATTATGGAAGATGCAGAGGACAGTGACAGTCAAGCTAGCTTTAACACATGACAGGGTGTGTACTGTGCTAGATTGCTGCATGCCACCGGCCGACTGCCTTCAACCACCATGGAAGTGTGGCAATCTTGCACACCCTGGAGTGTGTTACTGCACTTATAAAATGGGCTTTTACGTTAAAAATGCATAATTTTTACAAAAAAAATATTTTAAAGACAAGACAAATTTACAATTACTGACTTTTTTAACTTAAAATTGTTCTTCTGCCTACTGGAACTTTTATACATTTACAGGTTTTGACTTGGATATTTTGCCCGAATTTGAAATCTGTCCTCATAGTTTTTTGCCTTACAGTGGTGCCTCCCCCACCATTACACAGATACACAGAAGGTGATGGCACCTAGTCTGCCCCTTTTCCCTACCTAATGCATTACTGCAGACCCTAGTTGATCTGCGGCTTATCCTCTCTTCCCTACTGTGAGAGTACTATTATGTCTATCTCATGCATTCTTGAATCCCCCAACTGTTTTTGCCCCCACCACCTCCGCAGGGAGGCTGTTCCAAGCACCCACTACTCTTTCTGTGAAAAAGTACTTCCTCATGCTGTCCCTGAGCCTACACCCCTCTAGCCATATAATTCCCCCTTGTTCTTGTACACCTTCTTTTCTGAAAGATGTTACCCTCCTGTACCTTGTTTATACCCCTGATGTACTTGAATGACTATCATATCTCCCCCCCCCCTCTCTCTCTCTCCCATCTCCTCCAGGGAATACATATTGAGGTACTCTAGTCTTTCCTCATATGACTTTTGGCGTAGTCCTTGCATCATTTATGTTGCCCTTCTCTGGACTGCCTCTATTTTGTCTATGTCCTTCCGGAGATGGCGGCCTCCAGAACTGGACACAGTACTCCAGATGACATATCATTAGTACGAACATGCCAGCAGAAACAGACCACCCGGTCTATCTTAGTCTGCTCGAGTGTGCAGCCAACACCCCTAGTTTGCAGCTGTCCCCCCCCCCCGTCATCCAACTGCCACCCCCCACCCTCTCTCTCCCCTGTTCCCTGTCCCATGCCCTTTTGAAGCTGTTCACAGATTTACATGATGCCACCCATTCTGGTAGGGCATTCCATTTTGCTACCACCCTCTCTGTGAAATAGTGTCTCCTCATTTCCTTCCTAAATCTTCTCCCCTCTACTCTTAGCCCATGCTCCCGGTGACCCTCCCCCTCCTTAACTTAAAGACCCCATCTGCCCCATCCTTACTGATTCCCCTCAGATACTTGAATGTCTCTATCATGTCTCCTCTGTCCCTTCTATCCTCCAGGGTGTGCATATTCATGTCTCCCAGCCTGCTGTCATAGACTCTTCCCTCCATTCCACATATCATCTTTGTTTCCCTCCTCTGCACCCCCTCCAGTAGCCTGATATCATGCTTTAGGTACGGCCTCCAAAACTGTACACAATATTTTAAGTGCGGCCTTATCAGCGACCTGTAGAAGGGCAGGATCACCTCTCTTCACCTGGACAAAAACCCCCTCGCTATGCACCCCAGCATTTTGTTCGCTTTTACAGCCACTCTCCTGCACTAGGCAGTGTTGTTCATGGTCCCTGTTATCATTACCCCTAGGTCCTCCTTCTCCTCAGTGATCCCCAGCTTAACCCCCCCAGCCAGTATTCTCTCCTTGGATTCTTCACCCCACAGTGTACAACTTTACACTTCTCTGCATTGAACCCCAGCTGCCACCTCTCTAACCACTCTTCTACCTTGCATAGGTCCCCCTGCAGCTGCTTCCATCCCTCCTCTCCATCCACCAGTGCTCCAATTTTGGCGTCATCAGCAAACAGCCTTACCTTGCTCACCACTCCGTGTGCAATGTCCGATATGAAGAGCCCAAACAATACTGGCCCCAACACAGAGCCCTGTGGCACCCTACTCATCACCGGCCTTGGAGTTGAGAGCTCCCCTCTCACCACCACCCACTGCAGCCTGCCACTCAGCCGGCTTGTAATCCAGTTCATCATTTTTGCCCCTACCCCTACACCAGTTAGCTTCTACCCAAGCCACCCGAGAGGCACCGAATCGAAGGCCTTACTGAAGTCCAAGTAAAGAACATCCATGGCATGACCCTTATCCAGCTCACCTGTCACCCAGTCATAATATTGTATGAGGTTGCTTTGACAAGACTTCCCTGAAACAAACCCATGCTGCCTCACATCCTGGAGGCCACTGTCCTCCAGGTATGACACCAGTCTTTCCTTTAGTATCGTTTCCATGAGTTTGCACAATATGCAGGTGAGACTTACCAGGTAATAATTACCCGGTTCATCCCTTGGCCCGCTCTTGTGTAATGGTACTACATGTGCCATCCTCCAGTCCAGTGACACACATCCCGACTCCAGTGAGGTGCTGTACAGATCCGCCAGCAGCTCCGCCAACACCTCTGCCATCTCCCTCAGCAACCGGGGCTGGATACCATACAGCTCTGGTGCCTTGTCTACCTTCAGTGCCCTCAGTCCCTCTAGGACTCTACTTGTCTCAATTCTTCCATCTGTCGCCTCCTCTCCCCTATCCCCACCCTCCCAGCCCATGCTGGTAGCGCCCCTTTTCTGTGAACACTGAGCAAAAGTATTCATTCAGTGCTTCTGCCTGCTCCTCCCCTTCTGTCCACTCCCACCCCTTTTATCCTTACTATTATCTCCTTGCACTTCCTTTTCTCCCTGATGTATCTGAAAAAGTCTTTCTGCCCCCTGCTAACTCCCTGCGCTAATCTCAGCCCCCTCTGGGCCTTGGCTTCTCTCACTTTTCTGGTCACCTCCCTGGACCATCTTGCATATTCCTTCCTGTCCACCTCCTTCCCTGTCCTCCTTAACCTCTGGTGCACCACTCGTTTTCCCCTTACCACCTCTGCAACCTCGCTGTTCAACCAGCATGGTTTTCTTGCTTTGCTCCTCTTACTCTTGGTGCTGGCTTCTGTTGCCTCTGTAACTCCCTGTTTAATAATATCCCATTTCTGCTCCATGTCCTTTTCCTTCCTTATGCCCTCCAGTTTCCCTTTCAGTACTTTCTGTATCCTCCCAAAGTCCACCCCCCTGACGTTTACCACCCGAGTAACTGATTTCTCTGGCTCCCTGCACATCGTGATATTAAACCACACCATTTGGTGATCATTGTTGGTTAGTGGGTCCTCTACCTTTATTTTTCTCACTGCCTCCCCATTCGACAATACCAGATCTAAAGTTTTCTTTAGCCTAGTAGGTACATTAACCAACTGTTTCAGGAGACCCTCCTGAATCGTGTCCAGGAGCACTTGCTCCCTGCACTGGAGGTGACCGGAAAGCTCCAGTCAACCCCTGGCAAGTTGAAATCCCCCACAATGACCACATTCCCTTTCCTACATATCTTTTTGATTTGTCCTGCTAACTCCCTGTCAAGCTCCTCAGAATGGGATGGCGGCATGTATACTACCTCAAACCTCACTTTCCTGCCCCTCGAGTCCAAGAGCTGCAGCCAGATTGCCTCTGTTCTCCTTTCTTCTCCCTCGTCCCTTGTACATTTGATCCCGTCCCTCACGTAGACTGCCACCCCACCCCCCTCCACTCTTTACAGTCCTTCCTGCACAATTTGTATCCTGGGATTGCCAGATCCCAGTCCTGGTGCTCAGTTGCCCATGTTTCTGTGACAGCTGCAATATCCACCCTCCACACTGTTAAGAGTGTCTGACCCTGTAGCTCAGCGGATTTGTTTCCTAAGCTTCTTGGCCTCCCCGAGTCCTTCCCTGCTAGCCTGGGGGGTAGGCTGTGACTCCACTCTATCAGACACCCGCCTACCTGCTGTCCACTTGTCACCCCCCCATCTAATTTAAATCCACTCTTGTCGCAATATACCTCCTTCCCCTCCCCACTCAGGTGCAGCCTATCCCTTGCAAACAGATTGTTATTATCCCTAGTACTGCCCCAGCAGCCCACAACCCCATACCCCTTAGTTAGACACCATTCTACCAACCATGTGTTCAACTCTCTAATCCTCTCCTTTCTCACTGTGCTTGCACAGGGTACTGGGCGTAGGGATACCCCGATATGACGACATATCACGATAACTGCCACAGACGATAACTTATCTTGTAAAAAAAGAAAAAAAAACATTATTGCGGTTATTGTGCAGCACAGTATACCTCGATATACAGTGGTAAAGCACCTCAGCTTGCTTTACCAGCAGCACATCCCTTTCCAGTTGCAACCATGATTCCTGATTCCCCACCATCCTCCTATCAGATTTTTAGTATTTTTCCTTAAAATAAGAAATATAGTGCTGGCCATGTGGCGTGGAGTTTTGGGGGCCTGAGCTCCTCACCTGCCACTATGCTGGTGAACCAGGTTCAGGGATAGACCTGGGTCACCCGAGTGCGGATTGCATGAAGGAGGACTGAGCATCCACTGATGGCTCTCGTTTTTCATTCAGATTTTTCTATCCTTCTGGGGGGACTCCTGGCTAGAGCTGTAGCCTCCCCGCATGAGGAGATTCATCCTTCCGGCTCCCGATGTCCCTGTATCGCTGGCCCTGTCCAGTCCCCCACAGATTACCTCCACCACGGGGCCAGGAGAGAGGGGACTGGTACTCCCTCCCCACTAGAGACACAATCCAGATCACCGGGGCTGACCGCCACAGAGACTGGAAGCCATCATTGAGCCTCACAGGGCTCCATCTTTCCTGTTTTCTCCCGTACCCCCTTCCCCAGATGTCAAGACATAGGTGTGTGCCTCCTGACCCCTACTGCCCTCCAGCCATCGCCAGAGGGCAGTCAACGAGCTGGACAACATGTCCTCTCTCCCCCGAGAAAGACAGCAGTCCTCTGGATGCTCGATCCTCTCTTGCCCCTGCCAACCCCTAGTGACTCAAGCTCATTCCTGAATCTGGGTCACCGGTGTGACATTCAGCGCCTCAACCCTCAGCTCCACCAGGCCGCAATGGCTCTCCTTTATGGAGTAGGGGGACAGAGCAAGCCGCTACTAGATCGCAGTCTAGAAGAAGCTGGATGATGCCACAATAACAGCCTTTTGACTGGGTTCAGGGGCCAAGTACATGCGTCACATACTCACACCATCACACATGCGCCAGCCCGAGGGATGGGAAAAGGAAATTGGTGGTGGTAGGGGGAGTGCACCAGTCCACTCAGTACATAAGGACCGCTTGGCCCAACTAGTCTGCCCATTTTCCCTATCTAATATGATACTGCAGACCCTAGTTAATCTCTGTCTTTACCCTCCTTTTCCTAACCAATAAGGTTCCCTTATGCCTGTCCCATGAGTTCTTTAATCCTGTTACAGTTTTTGCCCTGGCCACCTCCACTGGAAGGCTTTTTCAGGTATTCACCACTCTTTCTGTGAAGAAGTACTTCTTCACATTTCCCCTGAATCTACCCCTCCCAGCATTAGAGCATAACCCCTTTTTCTTGAGCACCTTTTTTTCTGAAAAATGCTTCCCTCATGTACCCTATTTATATCTTGAGGCATTTGAAAGTATCTGTCATAACCCCCCTTTCTCCAGGGTGTACATATTAAGGTCTTTTAGCCTTCCTGTAGGGCTTTTTATTTTTGCCCCCCACCCACACTGGTCGGTCTCTCCTTCAGGCCCCGTCATGGACCAGACTCCCACCCCAGTAGTCCCCTGACCGCCCTATATCACAGTCAGCCTCAGAGTACCCTGATGTATCCCTTCATTGGTCGAGTCCACTACCTTCACAGGAATGAGCCTTCTTTATGGTCCTGGGTGCTGCTGAGGTGGCTAAGGAGGGCTCAGGTACTCCAGCGGTGAGGATCGGGTGGGGAGGCCACCACCCGTTGTACCAGTGCACGTTTTTCTCTTTTTCTCCTGCAGATGCGTGACATCCATGATGCAAGGCCAATGCCAGCGTCAGTCATGCTCCTTGGCAAATGGCACCAGGTGCGCTGCTGTACCCCGGCCTCCACCTGGGGTCAGTAGGCACTGGACCTCTATCCCACCCTCCCCCCAAGAGAAGGCGATCTGCCAGTGGATGCTCCAGCCTTCTCTCCCTGGCCAGCCCTCTGATGCCCAAGTCCATTCCCGAACCCAAGTCGCTGGCGTAGCAGTGGTAAATCTTTCCACTGTGCCATCACGCCATGATAGGGCTTTTGATGCAGGCCCTGCATCATTTTAGTTCCCCTCCTCTTGACTGCCTCTACTGTATATCCTTCTGGAGATGTGGTCTCCAGAACTGGACACAATATTCTAGGTGAGGTCTCAGCAATGATTTATACTGCAGTATCACCACCTTCCTCTTTCTGCTGGTGATACCCCTCCGTATGCACTCTAGCATCCCACTAGCTCTCCCCACTGCCATGTCACACTGTTTGGCCACCTTTAGGTTGTCACATACTGTATGATTACCCCAGGTCTCTTTCATTCTTGGTGGTCATCGGTACCACTACCCGGCCCCCTCATCTTGTATTCTGCCCTGGGTTTCTGTGCCCCAAGTGCATGATTTTGCACTTCTTAGTGCAGAATCTAGTTGCCACACTTCTGACCACTCTTCAAGCTTTCTTCATTATCTATTCCCTTTTTTTCTTCACACACACACACACACACCTGCACCAGATTGTCTACCCTACTGCAGATCTTTGTGTTACCTGTAAAAAGTCATACCTTCCCTTCTAGCCCCTCTGAAATGTTGCCAATAAAAAACATTAAAAACAGAGAACCAGTCCCAGTACTGATTCTTGTTGCATCCCGCTGGTCTTCCTCGGAGTGAGCTCCGTTTACCTGTTGTCTATCCCCAACCAAAATCTAGGCAGGCTACATCCAAGGCTCCACCCTGATCTAACAAAAGTAACAAGGCTCATGCTACTTGAAAACTGACTGATTTGTACTACAAGTTGGGTTAAAATCATAAAAATAAGTTTTAAAATACCACACTGTAGACTTGCATTGAGCATGCGCATCCCCACACTAGGCAAAAAATTACCTCACAAAACAAGGAAGCACAGGGATAGCACTCCCCCCCACCCCCCGGCAAATACAATCCCTCACCTTCCTCAGGGGGCTAAGGAGAAACATTTTCAACTAATATGGAGGAACTCCCAGCCAGGTAAGGGAGTCTCCTGATGATTTTGCAGGCAAGGAGAAAAATCTGGGAAAGGCGCTCTTTAAATAATCAAGTAAAAATATTTGCCCAGTCACATTTTAAAATGCACTGTACTCTGTATAACACATGTATTAACTGCGTATTTGAATTTTAATGTAAAAATGCAAGCAATTTTATAGAAATAGGCTCTGATGGCAGATAAGGGCCGCTTGGCCCACCCAGTCAGCCCATTTCTCTACCTATTGGATAAGCTGCAGATCCATCCTAGTTAACCAACAGCTTACTTCTTCCTACCCCTCCCACCAACAGAATTACCTTATGTCTGTCCTATGCATACTTGAATTCCACCACTGTTTTTGACCCCACAACCTTCTCAGGAAGGCTGCTACATGCTTCCACCACCCTCTTCGTATAAAGTTCAGAGATTTTATTGTGAAAAATGAATTTCTTTTTTAAATATTTTACTCCTTGCATTATTTTGCAAAAGACTTCAAAATAATGTGCATAAATGCATAGCACTGCTTGAAAAAGAGTCAAATACATGAATTATGCAAAAAAAACAATTTAAAATAGTTTTGCTAACATTGTTGCACAAGTGGCAAAATTATTGCGATAACAAGGTTATCGTGATAATTTCATCACGGTTATTATATCGTCAAAATTTTATTATCGTGGCATCCCTAACTAGGAGCACTTCACAGAAGGTCACAGACTCCCCAGTCTCCTCGCACAACCTTCCCACATCCTCAATCCTCTCCCTCGTTACCTCCACCGTTTCCCCCGCTAGGTCATTTATCCCCACATGTACCACAATGTGTGGTTTCCTCCTACCCCTCTTTACACACCTTAGGACTGCCTGTCCTGCCTTGTCGGCCTTTAGTCCCGGTATGGACTCCACCCATATCCAACTGTACCTCTCCCCCTTGCTGCCCCAGCTGATCCCCTTGAGTATGGAGTCCCCGAACACAAGTACACTCTCCTCCTCTTTCCTTGTGCCCATCGCCACCCCCCCCCCACGTTCTCATTTTTGGAGCCACTCAAGACTGTGTTTTTGACTGCCAACCTCCCTCTCCCTCCTCACCTCTCCGAGTAGTATCCCTCCTCCTGCCACACCATGCTCAATCTCTCCACTAGTAATGCCCCTCACTCCCTTTTCTTTGTGAGTGCTATCCCTTGTGCAATCACCTCCTGCATCCTCCTCCCCATGTGTTGCCAGTAAAGCAAACTAGTGATCTTTACAGTCGCATAACCACCTCCTTTTTACTGCTGGTGATACCTCTCCCTATGCACCCTAGCATCACACTGGCTCTCCCCTCAGCCTTCTCACATTGTTTGGTTACCTTTAGGTCATCAGACAGGATTACCCCCAGATCCCTTTCTTGACTGGTGGCTGTCAGTACCCCCCTATCTTGTACTCCTACTCCTTCCTTGAATTTCTGTGCCCCAAGTGCGTGCATGATTTTGCACTTCTTTGCATTGAATCTTAGCTGCCACACTCTCAACCACTCCTCAAGCATGTTTAGGTCCTTTCTTGTCCCCCGCCCCACCACGAGTGTGTGACCCTGTTGCAGATCTTACTGTCATCTGCAAAGAGGCATAACTTCGCTTCCAGCCCCTCTGCAATGCTGCTTATGAAGACATTAAAAAGGACTAGCCCCAGCATGGATCCCTGTGGCACACCACTGGTCACCCCCCCTCTCCTTGGACTGAATGCCGTTTACCACCACCCTCTGTGTCCTGTCACTCAACCAGTTTCCGACCCAGTTTACCACCTTGGGGCCCACTCCCAGGCTCCCAAACTTATTTATCAGCCTCCTATGTGGGATGGTGTTGAAGGCCTTGCTGAAATCGAGGTAGGCCACATCCACCGCCCCTCCACTATCTACCTCCCTGGTCACCCAGTCAAAGAACTCTATCAGATATTTTTGACAAGACCTTCCCGCTGTGAGTCCATGCTGCCTTGGATCCTGTGCCTCGCTGGATTCAAGAAATAACACAAGCCTTTCCTTTAGCAGTGACTCCATTAATTTCCCCACCATTGAGGTCTGGCTGACTGGCATGCAGTTGCCAGCCACCTCCCTGTTCCCACTTTTGTGGACTACATTTGCCCTCCTCCAGTCCCCTGGAACCAAACCAGTGTCTATTGATTTGCTGAATAGGGCTGTTAGTGATGCTGCCAGCACCTCTCAGTGCTTTTAATATTCTGGGATGTATCCCATCTGGCCCCATAGCCTTGTCCCCTTTCAGATTCCCGAGTTCCTTTAGGACTCTTTCCTCTGTAAACGGGCTGATGTCTACCTCTCTCCCACTGGTGCTCCTATCCCCCAATAGTGGTCCTTCTCCTTCTTCTGTGAATAGTGAACAAAAATATTTGTTCAGGATTGTTGCTTTTTCTAGGTCCCCTCTGCACACACCCCTTCTTCCCTTTTTAACCTCACAATCCCACCCCTGGTCTTCTTTCTATCATTAATGTACCTAAAAAATATCTTGTCTCCTTTCTTAATTTCCTGGGCTATTTTTTTCCTGTTTGAGTCTTTGCACTCCTGACTGCTGTCACCGCCTCCCTCTGCTTTTCCAGATACAGTCCCTTCCCCCCCCATGTTTCCTTGTACCTCCTGAAAGATGGCCTTTTCTCTCTTACCTTCGCGGCCACGTCCTTGAGAATCATAGTGGTTTACAATCTATTATAATGGCCATTTTGTAATTAGGGCTGGGAGTTTACTACTGTCCATAGTGTTTTCAGTGCTGGATGGGAAAGAGAGCAAGTGAGGCAGACAGAGTGAGCAAGACAGAGTCGTGAGAGAGGCAGCCATGGAAAGTGAGTCAAGGCATTTCCGGAAGTGATGATTTAGAGCCGCATCATGATGCAGTTGTGGGACCAGGACTGAGCCTCTGTCCCACCACCACCATTCTCATCTCCAGAACTTATTGTCGGGTAGAAGATAAACAACAGAGCAGATTTTTTTAAAAATTTTACATGTGGAGTGCTGGTAGGAGAACTGTGAATAAAAACCATGGAGTTCAAATTGTGAGACTGGTAGCGAGTCAAAATGTTGCTGAAATGCGGGTTTGAAAAAAAGAACAACAGTGCTGGTAATAACAATTTTGGAGAAAAACATGGTTGTTCCATAAGAACTCTGTTCACTGTGTTTAATATGCTTAGTTTTCTTTTGCTTGATGGTCGGGGTGAGGGGAAATGGATGACATATTTGCGTACTGGGAACAAAATTGCAAAGACGGTTCAGCAAGGAAAAAAATGGCTGCCAGTCTTTTTTTACAATCTGGCAGTGGCATAGTGATTTGTGATAAAGCTAAGTACCAGGACGACCATGCAGCAAGCTAGATCGCCATACAGCCATGTGATGTGTCTCAGCCAAAAACAATTCATTATTTTAAGTGCCCATTTTATTAAGAGTATTATCAGCTTAACCGATAAGTTATAGATTTTAAATGGTTACAAGTACCCCAAGCTCTGCTAAATACTGGGTCATCGACCTTTTTAGTACACTATCTTTGTGTGGAGTTAAAAAAGAATCTCCAAACGCTTGAGCAGCATGAGGGGCTTGTGGTTTGTGAAGCTGCATAGTGGAAAGCAGATTGAGGAGCCTGATTTTACTTTGTGCATGATGCGTGTCCTTAGTATTTTATCACTGAAAGATGTTAAGTATAGCATTTAGATAATTCACAGTAATAAAGCATCTTGGGTTTTGTGTGTAAAGCTTATATACAAAGGAGTATTAATTCACATTATAATGGTCTTAAATTAGCTACAAGTTTCAAATATAGGTACATAAAGATATAAGAACTCTAAAGGCGTATTGGTTACTTGTTCTGGATTTTAGTAGTTATTATAGGTATTTCACTGAGTGTGTTGCGCATACTTTTGTGTCTAAATTTTGTTTAAACTTTTAGTACTCCACCACATACTGTATAGTCATATTTTCTGGAAAGACAAGTCTGCAAGTTTTCTACGCCTGTTTTGATGTAAGCCGATTGAGTAATCCAGACAAGACCTTGAGGGACTGTGCCACCTAGACACAAGCAGTGACTTAAGTGAAAATAAAAACTGTTATCTTGCAGCTCAGCTGTCCAAACACACAATAACTTTTTTCCTACTGAAGGACAAAGCATCTGAAGAGATGGTTTGTTTAAAATTGTAACAGTTGGAATATTTAACTGGCAAATTGTAACACCATTTATTACTATTTATTTGCTATCTTACTTTTTAGCCTTTAGTCATAAAGGAATATGACACAACAAGATAAAAATGGCAGCCAATAAGCAGCAAAGAAAAAAAGCTGAAAAAAACAAATGGAAATCTGTAATGTCCTTACCGCACCGGGGGCAAAAAAAAAGTAATACTTTCAGTTTCCTAGTAATTAATTCATTCAGTCCCCTTGTAATCAACAGAAATGATGGGGTAATAAAAAGATGGTTAAACAAACTTTGAACTCAAAGATTACCTCTATCGCCTATTATTGTCACAAGACCCCCTACTTAAACAAATAAAAGATCTAGAAGAACCAGATATGCCTGTGCAAGAGGGTTTGAGAGGGCCAGAACTCAGGAGATCACAGTTATACCTCCAGATAGACCTAAGCAAAATTAGATAACAGGCATTAGGTGGGACAGGAATGATTCTGGTAATGCTGTTGTAATTACAAATCACCATCAAAATAATGTTGGGGAGAAAAGTAGTTGAGCTAATGTTGTGGAGAGTACTGAAAAAAATGGTCAACAGAATAATCAGCTACTAGGCTGGCCCAGTGGCGGGAAGGACTGAGGTGCTGGATACCTCTCCTCCACCCACGCAGGCGACCTGGGTTCGGGAATGAGCCTGGGTCACCGGAGGTTGGCCGGGGGGGAGCTGAATTGAGCAGTCACAAGGCAACTCCCCTCTCCCAGAGAGGGTTGTGGGCTTCCCCCGACTCTTGGTTGCCACCGGGTGGAGGCTAGGTGGCAGCGCCAAGCTGAAAGGGAGCCAGGCATTAGTCTAGGTAGGAGGAAGCAGCGTTACTGGAGCCACGGAGCGCATGCGCGCCTCCATGTGCATATGCGACAGTGTTCTGGAGTCGTAACATGGGAGAAAATCAGAAAATGGGGCACCAGGGAAGGGGCGAAAAACCAGAAAATGGGGCACCAGGGAAGGGGAGAAAAATCAGAAAATGGGGCACCAGGGAAGGGGAGAAAATCAGAAAATGGGGCACCAGGGGAAGGGAGAAAAATCAGAAAATGTGGCACCAGAGGAGGCTCAACGAAGCACTGTGAACAGGGCGGATTGAGATCCTCTGAGGAAGGACCACATTCTGTCTGCCCTGGAGCCCCGACAGGAAAAATGCTATATGGAAAAAATAGAATAATCAGCTACAGAAATTTTACCGGAGAGATTCTGATCTGTTTGCATCACCTTGTATCAAAACACTAAGCCTGGACCTGCCAACAAAAAACACACACTATTCCTCACATTTGGTCAAATGAGGCCTTACTACTTCATGTGACTTCAAAAGATATTAATGATAAGAGTGACTCGAATGATAGGACACATTATATAAAGACTCAGAAGTATGTGCAGTCATTAGCAAACTGAAGGAAATAAAAAAAGATTCAATTTGGGAACTCTCATCTTATAGATCTGGTGGTTTTGTTGTGTTCATTTATTAATTCATGTTTTGCAAATCAAGTTGATCGAGTTGATGTAGTCAATGTTAAAAAACACAGGGGTGGTTGAATTCCCCTCTCCCCATCAACTCCATTGACTGCCAATCAACAATTATGTAAAACTGTTGAAGACAAGAAAAATATTAAAACAATTACATCGGAGGTTGCAGAGAATGAGGTAAAGGAGACAGATGCTTTTGTATTAGAATTAAACAAGGGGAAAGAACAAGTACTTAAAGCAGCAGTCCACGATAGCGGTGACAATTTTTACCTATACTTTTTGTTTTATTTTAAGATTACCATCTATCTTCTGACTTGTGCAATACCCATTTTTTTCACATTTTTAGTCTGCTTTGGCACTTTGTTTTTACAGCTGAAATAGTGATAGGAGTGCTCCTTTAAATATGACTCAAACCAGGTTTTCATCAGTATTCTCTGTTGTTTTTCAACACCCACTATTCTTGTGACTACGATGAACTTCCATGCGTGCGGCAGACACTGTTTCCTGACCTTAAGGGGCAACAGGTGTACAAAAATAGCTGAGAATGCTGATGAAAACCTGGTTAAAGCCATTCTAAAAGGCACACTCCTTTTATTATTTCAACTGTGGAAAAAAGTGCTAAAGCAGACTTAAGTAGCATACAAGCAAGAAGATAAAGGACAATCCAAAACAGAATATAAAGGTATAGGCCTAAATTTTCACCATTATTATATACTGCTGCTTTAACTGCTCCAACAAAGGAAATAGTCAACTAAAGAAAACAAAATGTGCAAAACATAGGAATGAGTTCAAGTGCAAATGAGTTGCAACTAGCTGTTAATGCAAAGCAGCTGAAGGGAAAATAATCTAAAAAAGAAAAGAATTATGGAAAAAGTACAATCTAAAACAAATAGCAACATGAATGAGAGGATACACTCAAATGAAGGATGTAATGAGCTCCTAGATCTAGATGATTACAGGGAACAGATGATTAAGCAGGGATACTTTTTACCCATACTATATGTTTATGGACTCCCAAAACTGAAGAGATGCTCTTTTCATTTTCAAAGTAGCTGTTTACAAAATGGCAAAGAGAGTATTGGGCAATAAAATATCAATGGCTGACATCAAATCAGCATGCAGATACGAGGGTCCCCTAATACAGTGTGGGTTTGTATTATTCTGTCTAGTGTGGAAAAAGAAGTGATTTTATTAAATTCAAACAAAGCTTCTCGAATACTGGAATTATGCTAGATTCCACCTTTAGAGTAAAAAGAAATAGACAGCTGAAGGAACCAACTTAAAAAGAACCTGTAGGTAAAATTTTACAAGAGAAGACACAAATTATCAGGCAACAAAGGATTATAGAATTCTTAAAAATGATAGAGCGGAACATAGTCTGAAAGGGGATGAAAGTTAAAAAAGTCTTTAAAAGACAAAAAGGCCCCCATATTAATTACAGTATTATTCTAAGTGATGGAGTCTGTTTGGAGCCAGATACTAGTAGCAGCGAGGAAAGCTCATTAGAGGAAACTAAGAGCTCCAACAGTCATGGCTGTCAGCAGGCATACTCAGTGCACTTTGCTGAGTACAGTGAAGTCTGGAAAATCCAGGGGCGACGTGATCCTCAGACCAGGGCAACAAACACAAACAGAGTCTGATGTACATGAAGAATGTTTTTTTTTGTCCTCCTTGGCTGCTTTATTGTGAGTTTGTGAATGATCTTTGAAAGATGTGCGGGTGCTAAACGTAAGAGGCCACGACTGTATGAGTGACCTGATTGAGTACGTATGCATGTGTGCTGGTGTGAATGGACTTCTGTAAGGCTGGCTACCTTGATGTGGACTGGTACAGAGCCTTATCACAATGTATCCTAAATACTGTAACTAAAAACCAGACAACTTCTGACTGGTAGTGTGTATGTTAGATACAATAAAATGTGAATCTATTAGGATCATTGGCTTGCTGCATACTGTTGATTGAAATGAGGGTGGGGCAGCAGATCGTTTGGTTTGTGTTTACGGAGGAGGGCAGCAGTTCTGTCAACTCTTGAGTACCAGTTTAAATTTCCTGGCAACACCCCTGCCAACAGTACAAGAGACATTACAGACTCCAGTAAATTACAAGGTAATAATAAACTGGAAAACAACTTTGCAGTGTCACTTCTGAGTTGCAATGTTGTAGGGTTAAGATAAAAATTGGGTTAAGGAAATGGCAGATTATAATATTCTTTCATTCCAAGAAACCTGGGAAAGAAGACACACAGCTATATTACTGTCAGGGTTCAACTCTTGGCATATGCCAGCTAGGAAGGCTGCAAAATATGGGAGGCACATCAGTTCCACACTGGATATGCAACACCTAGAAGTTAGTTCTAAGAACTGTTATATGTATTTAGCTACTTGTGTAGCTGAAAAAGAAATGTAATTGTTTTACTTTTTATTAGAATATTGTAAAGAAACAATACAAACAGTAATGCAGAATGTATTACATAAAACCAACATACAAATCCAACAAGTACAATACAATCATGGATACTATAATATACCCTACAAAGCTGCTTTAGTGAACTAGAGGCCTGGTTCACAGATCATCGATTAATACTAAATTACACTATAACCAAATCTATGATCTTTACGTACCACCAAAACCCCTACAGTAAGTAGCACCCACCTAAATATCTCTAATTCTCAGGGCATCCACATTGAACAAGTCCCACACTTCAAATATTTAGGCATCACACTAGACACATCCCTCACCTACCACATACACATCAACCACCTCTCCTCCTCGGTAAACACCTGACTTGGGATTCTGTATAGACACAGACACTGCCCCAAGGCCCTATGGCTGGCAGTAACTAGCTCAGTCCTATCACTGGTTGATTACGGGGATAATAATTTACGGGACGGCTGACCTTACAGCCCTTAACCGCATCAATCTTGCCCACAATAAAGCCAGCCGACTAGTCACAGGCAGTGATAGACTAACCCACACGTGCGATCTCTATAAGCGAGCGGACTGGCTGACTTTCAAAGGGAGACTAAAATACCACACTTGCCTCCAAGCCAAGAAGATACTCATGAAGCGTGCGCCGACTGGCCTTCACACCCTCATCCAACCAAACCCTCATAGGAGCACCCCTAGGCACCAGGCAAGCACACCCCTCTTAGTCCCCCACTGTAGGACTGCGCTAGGGCAAAGGTCTTTCTGCTATTGGGCTCCCAAGTGGCTTAATAACCTCCCCTCTTTCATCTCCCTGGCCCCTAGTCTTGGCCAATTTAAAAACAGAATTAAGAGACATCTCATTGACTCTGAGACATGCAGCTGCTACTAACTCACTCCACCTCGACGATCCAGGGTCCATCATCAACCCTAGAGATACAAACCGAGCATTGTAAATGTATGATGTAATCATGTAAAATTCCTAATGTGTTAATCTGCTTAATAATGTTTGTTCAAAATTGTCTTAAAGTAATATGTCTGTTTGTACTGACGTGGAGCCTTTGCAAAAGACTCTTCGACTCAAAGAATTGTAATTCCAAAACTTTAATAAATAAATAAATAAAATATAACAGGCATTTCTAATAATTGCAACTAACTCCCTTATCCTGGAAAGTAATGCAAGTGTATTTAATATTTGTATTTCCTTATCAACTCACTGGGGAGTTTTTGAGAACTCTAAGCTCACAGAAAATGATAAGGAGGCTGTTAAAGAAAAGTTTCCTCACATTATTATGACTAGTGATTTAAACTCAAGAACAGGGTAAGAAATAGAGGATAAAACTGCTGACTGGAACCTGGATGAAGCTAAAGGATTCTCAAACAGGAAATCCAAGGACAACGTTTTAAATAAGAAAGGGATTTATTTACTGACATTTGCCTCAAAACAGACACTTAGAATTTTAAACTGATGAACTGGAGGTGACTGGGTAGGAGAAATTATATTCCCTACCATAACAGGGGGCAGTTTATTATATCTTATTTTAACTGATGTTCACTCCTATGATAGGGTGCTGGCAGTAAAGGCAGAGAAAATTTGGTACAGTGATACCTTAAATGGTTGCCCTTTGACCCCTACCCTTGAAGAAAAGGACCTGGGAATCATCATCAGATCAGGTTTATCTTTTGGAAAACACTGTAACCATATTACAAATTGGGTTAACAGGATAATAGGCTGTGTTAAAAGATCCTTTGTCTCAAGAAACAGGGGATGCATTCTTTCACTCTACAGAGCCTACATACAACCTCATTTGGACTACTGCTCACCACTGCGGAGTCCGTATTTGAGGAGGGACATAAATAGGTTAGAAGGGGTTCAACGTAGAGTAACAAAAATGATAGATAATATACAAAACAAAAGTTATGAGACACGACTTGAGGAACTTAATCTATACACATTGGAGTTAAGGAGAACCAGGGGCGATCTATTATTAATGTTTAAAATATCAAAAGACGCAGTACTGATGTCGGACTTGGGCATGACATTTAATGTACGGGGCTATAACCCAAGAAGTCACACACATCAACTTACACTAACATACCCCAGTAAGAACAACAGATGCTTCTTTTTCATCCAAAGAATAATCTCCTAATGGAACACACTACCTAAATCCATTCTTAATACTAACCGACAGGAGACCTTCAAGAACAACATAGACTAATACTTATCAAATCATGGGTAATTTTTCCTCTCTCCCCAGTTTTGTGTCATCTGTGTATTCTGTTAGTGTATTGCTGATATTCTGATTCATATATTTTATGAATAGACTAAAAAAGGTTGTTCCTAATAGAGACCCGTGGGGGACTCCACTCCCAACACTGCCCCATTTTGATAATCTACCACTGATCTTACACATTGAAATCTGTCTGTTAGCCAGTTGTATGCCTGCCTTACAATATCATGGTTTACCCCATTCTGTATAGTTTAGCTGCTAAAAGGTTACGTGGCACTGTGTCAAATGCTTTTCCCAAATCAAGCATTATTACGTCTACAGGTTTACCAATGTCCAAGCTGTTAATCTGTTCATAAAATGTGATGAGATTGGTAGCACAGGATGAGCCCCTTCTAAATCCATGTTGGCTGATGTCTTCAAGTCTCACTATTTCAATCTCCCTGTCCAGATTTTGTTTCAACAATCTTTTGAATGTTTTACTATACGGTGAGGTGAGACTTATTGGTCTAAAGTTTGACGCACTGTTTTTAGATCCTTTTTATGGATTGGAACAACTGCATGTCTCCAATCACTTGGAACGACTCCGGATCCCATTGGATTTATTGAACAGTAATGTCAATGGATATGCTAGTTCATCAGCCATGTGTCTCAGGAATCTGGGATGTATATTATTAAGCACAGGTGAAGTTTTGCCCTTGATGTTACCTAGCACTTTCCTGACCTCAGGTACTGTGATATATTGCATAGATTTATTTAAAAATTGAAACTTTTCTAATTGGGGGTACTACAAATTGAGCAGAAGAATGAATTTATTTATTTATTTATTGAATTTAGTTGACTGGGTAGGCCCACTGAGACTAGAAGTCCCTTTTTCAGGGGCAACCCGGGGAGAGGAGATACAAATGGTAACCAACTGAAACTGAACCAGAGTAAACTGCTGGTGGTATTTTCCTTTTTTCAGTAAATGGGGGAAATTTGGCCAGGACACCGGGGAAATTCCCCTACTCTTTTCGAAAATGACATGAATTATACTTTACGTTTACTGTATGACTTGATTTGAAGTTTTATGAAAATTCCCCATACTCTTTTGGTGGTTGTGGTGGGGGGAGGGGTTCAATTTTTCCCTCTTGGACTTAAGTATGCTTTTGGAAATTAACTGAAATGTTTAAATGATTTTTTCTTTTGGATTTGTATATTATAATTGTATAAAGAAATACTGTATTGTATTTATGTGATTTAAAGTTAAAATAAAAAAAATTTCCCTACTCTTTTCGAGAAGTGCCATGAGGTCTTTAACATCCACCTGAACAGGTAGACGGGACCTCGGTTTAACGTCTCATCCGAAAGATGACACCTCAGGAGTGCAGCACCTCCCTCATGCTGCACTATAGTGCCAGTTGACATCTAACCCAAGTGCCTGGTGTGGGGAAAGAACCCACAGCCTTCTGATCTTCCGGCCTCAGAGGCAAGTGTCCAACCTACTGAGCCACTGAATGTGTCTGAAATTTCCCTTTCATTTGTTATGATAGCGCCATTTTCTAAGATTGGTCCTACTGTTCTTGATGCTGTTTTGTTTTTGTTTATATATGAATAGAAGGATTTATTGTTATCACTCATATGTGTTAATTTGAATTCAATGTTACGTTTTTCACTTGTAATCGTGCTTTTAAATAGTTTTAATTCCTGTTTATACAACAAACGTTTGGGGATAAATATACAGATAAAAACTTGTATATTAGGCAGGCAGTGAAGATATCACTGATATCTCCAAGTTCCTGTACGTCATAGTGATATCTCCATGTTCCTATAAGTCATGGATATATATATCTATGTTACTATATGTCATCCAAACAAAAGTGAAACCATTTCACTTTTCACTAGCGCCGTTTCCCCCACACATGCATGCACATACCCCTAACATCTAGTTGATCCTCTCATTAATTTTTTTAATACATAACAATTAAAAGCATATCTGGTTGATCCTACCACTCTGTGTCCGGTAAATCAAAATAGTACTTCCACTTTCCCCCTGGAAATGTAACATGACCGAGTGTATAAATTTGAGAGAATGAATTCACAGACATTTACAGTAGAGCAGTCAGTGTTTCAGAAGTACTGCAAACTGTTTTTTTTCCCCTAAAATTTCCTTCATTCTTATCGAAGAAGCTGCTGACAGTATTGAGAGTGAGAAGTGTGAGCGAGTCGGCAGCTTCAGAACAGCAGAAGGAAACTGGAGCGAATGTTACTATAGCAATGCTCGGTCCGCATAAAATGCATTATGTCATATAAGGACAACAGAGATGATAGAAATGCATTATGTTATATGAGACTTGCATGTCTTCGAGGTACAAGACTGTTTTAGAAAACTCAAACAGCATGGCTGGCATGGTGGCGTGAGGGCTGTTGCATTGAGCACCTTACCTCCTGTCATGATGGCTACCCAAGTTCAGGAACAAGCAGGGCGTCGCTGGTGGTCGACTGGGTGGAGAGTTGGAAAAGGACTAAGCGGTCATCTGTCAGCTCTCCTCTCTCGGACTGGGGTGGTTACTTGGCTACTGGCTGCCACCAGGTGAAGGTCTGGCAACAGCCCATGGGAGTTAAAGCAGCAGATGTTAGTCATGGGTGGGGGAGGGAGTTGTGGTCCCATGATGCATGCCTTCATGGGCATGTGTGACACCTGCACACCATGCCTCCACCCACCCCAACACCGGACCTGCCAGCAGACTAGATTCAGGCTCTGGAGGGGCGGTTGCCCTCCCCTTCCTGACCCCACCACAGGGTGGGGGGCAATCCACGAGGGTACTGGCTGAGTGGGTAAGCCTGTAGAGATGGTGAACGGTGGAGGATGATGCAATAGGGCACACAGGAGCTAAGCCTGCCGCAGTCAGGAAGAATAAATAGAATATGGGGGAAAAAGCTAATTGTACATGTAATACAGACATTTATATGTACAACACTTGTTACTGCTTTGTCCTGTTTTTTCACAAGACAGGTAAAAATGGACAGCACCACTGCTTATAACTACAGCCTTTCATTCGAAGTTTGAAAAAAGTTGTATAGTTAATGACCTCTAGGAAAATAAAACACTGTATGCAGCAGCACAGTTAGCTAGGAAAATCAAACATTGTTTATTATTATTAGTATAAAATGGGTGAGAGAAATACTGTACTGTGATTGGTGGAATCAAGTCACATGGCATGCTGTTATCCCAGCACAACAGCACAGGTCAGAAATTATTAACTTTCTGAACCTCATTACTTGGTCCTAAAATAAAAAAATCAGGCAAGCCATTTTGTAATTGCAATAAGGCATTCCACGGTGTGTGCAATTGAGGGATAACAGCACGTCTCGGGCGTTACTTCCTGAGGTGTGCCATTATCCCACAATAATGCACTCCCTGTCATGCCTTATTGCTAAAATATAACGTTAGTGCCCTCTTTTTTTCACCAGCTATGTTGACACTAATATTTAATCATTTGTCATGTTTTTGGCAAATGTTTAGGTGCTTTTTTTTGTATATTTTTGTATATACACAGCATGAATGTAGGTCTTCCATTTTTAACTTTTTTATGTAATGCCTTGATGTTTGAGATTTTAGAGTATTAAATGTTCTAATTCTGTATGAATTTTATGCATTCAAATAAAAAAATCTGAATCCGAAATCTGCTAAGCTTTACTATGCGGTCCTGCTGACAACCAGCAAAGATCACATCTCTTACAAGAGTCAACTCTCACAGCACCTATTAACTCCCCCCCATCTCATTTTATACACATGCACGCTATCCCCTCGTGCCTACTTTCGAATGCCCGATCAAACTAGCAACACAAAGCACTGAAAGTCGTTGTTGTAAATTACATACTCAGAAAGTTGCAAATGAAAGCAAATATCAAAAAAGCATAAACTACACCATAAAATAGCTTCACCAAACTCTGGCTTCTCCGTAAATTCTGCATAACACATTTAAAGGCCTGTTATAATTATGATGAATTAATGTTATCTGTGATATGTGCAATAGCTGCTTTTCATAACCATCTTACCTTTTTTACTTGGTACTGTTTTAAGCCGACTTCCAACCAACTATTCCCCTCAGAACCACAAAAGTCATCAGGGACATCAGGGAGTTGGGCAGGAGCTTTCGCTACCCTAAGCCAGCAAAAGAAGACTGTTCAATATTCCAGTTTTGGCCCTCCTACACCTCAGCCAGACTGACAGAGGTTTGCCAGGGCAATTTAGGACTGTTTTATCTACAGCCTACAGGACTCTGTGAAGTTAAGTCAGTTGGGCTTGAACTGTTTGCATCCACCGTGGTTGCGAGACAGTTAGGCAGGAGCTATCCCACCTCAAGCTGCTAAAAGGGGACTCTGCCTTTCTGACAATCTAGCATCATTTGGCACTTTGGTCTCCTCCCCTAACCCCCTTTTCCATAACCGCCTCAGCTTGTGGTGGCTGTGTGGGCAGCATGTTATGCTGTTGGACTGACCCTCACCTGTCTCTTATGCTGGGCCTCTGCCTGTACCCAACGTTGCTGCTCCTCTTAGGTAAACCATGTGGCGTCTTCACTCCCCATTCTACTGCCTCCACTTATTTCCTACTGTATCTTGTTTACCACCATTACTGGTCTCAAAATCTACCTAGTGTACTTGTTCAGTTTGATCATTCTTTATTTTTCTTGGTTGGTATAACACTTTCACTTGCTCAACCTACTGTGTATATTGCCTACTATACACATAAATGTACTACTATTTGAGATAATTTGCTAGTGTACTTTTTAGTTTGTAAATGTCTGTTAGTTGTTATTGAGCACCCTGCACACTTTCACTGCTTTAATCTACTATTTATTGCTCATTTGCACCTAAATTTAATTCTTCTGTATTTAATTCAGGTTTCCTGGGTTTTTACAACTTCAGTTTGTTGGGTTTACTAGCTATGCTCCTGCCTCCTTTTTTTCTACTTCTTGCTCTCCCCGTTTCTCCTCTCTGTGTTACATTACACCTCCTGCCACCATCGCCACCCCCCTTTTTCTCCTAAACTTCACGTCTTACCCTTCTCATACTTCATCCACCCCAACCTCTAATCCTCTCCTTCTCTCAACTTCAATGCCCTTTACAGGGCCATCTCATTTCTTACACTTCTCCCTCCCCCAGCCTGCAGACGAAAATCCTATTCCATTCTACTCCTGTTCGTGGAACTACTATTGCTGTGTGGTGATGTGGAAATGAATGTGAGCATCTATCATCATAACACAAGGAGTCTTCTCCCTAAGCCTGACCATCTAAGGGTGTAGGTCTTCCAATAGCAGCCTCATGTTCTGTGTATCACTAAATCCTGGCACTGTGCTACAATGGTGATGTCCCTATTGTGGATTTATGGGTGCCACAGACAGGATCATGGGAAGTGCGGTGGCAGAATGACTCTGTATGTTCGATATGGTCTCATCTGTGACACTGAATACAGAGCTGCTGTACCCCTCCTCACATGAATACATTCTGTGTAGGCTCTCCAACCCCCCTTCCCTACCCATTTTTGTTGGCAGGGTCTGTGCCACTCTCAGGGATAACACTGTTGCACTATCAGATGCCATCATCACCCTTGTTTCTTTATCTTCCTCTGGGAAGCTGCTTCTTCTTGAGGATTTCAGCATCAATCAGCTCGCTCTATCAGCCAAACTGACCATTCAAAAAACTTAATGTCTTAATCTAACCCCGCTCATCACTGAGCCTATTCACTTGACAAACCACTCACTTACTGACTGAAATTTCTCCTCCCATCCCCACTGCATCATTGCCACTGGTGCCTTTCTGGATGCCTTCGGTGACCACAGCATGATGTACTGTGTCTGAAAATTCAGTACCCTTCTTCCACCTAAATTTATCTGGTTGAGGTAATTTAGGTTTCTTAAACTGAATTCCCTCCTTGATGACCTCCATTACAATAACTGATCCCCTCTCTCAAGCACCATTGACATCAATGAGGCTCTCTCCTTCTAATCAAAATTCATCTCTATCTGGGATAGACAAGATCCTCTTAAGAGGAACCACATCCAGAAGCCCACTTTTCCTGGATCACTACAGAGCTCACTGATCTTTGTAAAGCCCATGACTCTTCCTGGAACCTCTACAAACAACTGGACCCCTCCGATGACCTGCTGAGCTACAAGCAGTTTAGAAATTCTTGTGTGAAGGCCACCAGGGAGGCCAAATCAAACTATTTTGCAAGAAACTTCCAGAATAACCTTAAAGGAGAACTGTGCTGAATCTGAAGATAATTTCCCCCAGTACATACATAGATACATACAGTAGATACTGTCGGTAGATAATGGCCTATGGCCCACCCAGTCTGCCCATCTGAGCTCATAAGATCACTTTAAGTTGTTCTAGTATTATAGTAATGTGTCGGCAGAAAAAGACCATCCTGGCCCATCCAGTCTGCCCATCTCCCCCCTCCCCTACTCGTCACCAGTGCACAAACAGCCTATCCTCTGTCCTCTAACCAACCCCATATGTCTATCCCATGCTCTCTTGAATCCCTCCACCGTTTCGACACCTACCACCTCCTCAGATAATCTGTTCCAGGGTTCAACCACCCTGTCAGTGAAATAACACCTCCTTACATTGCCTTTAAATCTTCCTCCTTCCAATCTTAAAGTATGACCTCTTGTTTTAACTCTGACTTTTCTTTTAAACAGACTTTCTTCCCTCACTTTATTTATCCCCTTCATGTACTTGAATGTCTCTATCATGTTTCCTCTCTCTCTCTTTCAAACTCCAGTGGATACAGGTTTAATTCTCTTAGTCTTATCTGATATAGCTTCCCTTGCATACCCTGCACCATCTTTGTTAACCTTCTCTGAACCTTTTCTATTACATCTATGTTGTTTCTTGAATAAGGCCTCCAGAACTGTACCCCGTACTCCAGGTGCAGTCTAACCATGGTCTTATATAATGGCATCAGCACCTACCTCTTCCCACGAGTATGCCCCTTCCTATGCACGTCATCTTTCTATTAGCTTTGCCAACCGCCTTACTACATTGGTCACTTACCCTATGGTTGTTTGATATTATAATCCCCAGATCCCTTTCCTGTTCGGTTTAGTTTATCTGCTTTCCCCCAGTGAGTACCTGGCCAGTCAATTTTTACACCCCATATGCATCACTGCACACTTATTTGTACTAAACTTCAGCTGCCATGTTTCTGACCATTTCTCTAGTATGTTCAAATCCCTCTTCATGGCCTCAACCCCTCCTTCAATGTCAACCCTATTCCACAACTTTGCATCATCTGCAAACAGACACATTTCCCTTCAATTCCCTCGGATATATCACTAATATATATGTTAAAAAATGACTGGTCCTAGTACAGACCCTTGAGGAACCCCGCTCGTAACCTTCCATTTCCCAGAATATACACCATTTACCACCACCCTCTGACTTCTATCCTTCAGCCAGTTTTCCACCCATCTAGTTATTTTCTGTCCCACCCCCAGGCTTTCCGTCTTATTTACCAGCCTACGGTGAGGCACAGAGTCAAAGGCCTTACTGAAGTGCAGGTAGACGACATCAACTGACCCTCCCTGATCAACCACCTTCGTTACCCCATCAAAAACATCTATTAGATTTGTTTGGCAAGATCTCCCACTAGTGAATCCATGTTGCTTTTCATCTAACAGTTTGTTGTCCATGAAGTATTTTACCACTCTTTCCTTTATTAGTAACTCCATCACCTGCCCACCACTGATGTGAGACTGACAGATCTGTGATTCCCTGCCTCCTCCTTACAGCCTCCCTTGTGCAATGGCACCACATCTGCCATCCTCCAGTCACTCGGAACACACCCTGTATCTAGGAGCAAGTTAAATAACTTCACTAAATGTGTTACCAACTGAACTGATCCCTCAACTCCCTAAGAACCCTTGCATGCAAACTATCCAGCCCCATTGCTTTGTGTACCTTTAATTTTCCAAGTTCTTCCTTAACTCTTTCCTCACTTAATGGACTTTGATCCACCCCACATTCATCTCCTCCTTTCTTCTTTAACTCGAGTCACTTTCCATCCCCTTCCACTGTGAATACAGAGCATAACTATTTTAAAACCTCAGCTTTCTCAAAGTTCCCCTCAAACTCACAATCCCGTCTTGTCCTCCCCCCCCAAACATATCTAAAAAATGTTTTATCATGTCAGACGAGGAGATAAAACGTCCCATGTGACTGTCCTCAGGGGCTGCCCCTCCACTTGCCCTAGGAAACATCTCACTTATTTCTCTCCAAATTCGCTGTCACACTGAGTGACCCACTACACAGTTGATTAACTGTAAATGGTAGACGGTGATGCAGCACATAGATACATAGACACTGTCGGCAGATAAGGGCCTATGGCCCACCCAGTCTGCCCATTTGAGCTTACAAGGTCCCATTAAATTTTTCTAGAAGTCTATTGTCCCTTATCCCTGACCTCCAGGATTCCCTTATGTCTATTCCATGCAGTCTTAAATCCCGTGATTGTTTCAGCCCCTACCACTTCCTCAGGCAGGGCGTTCCACTTGTCCACCACTCTTTCTGGGAAGAAATTCTTCCTCACATTTCCTCTGACTCGCCCTCCCTCCAGTTTCATCCCATGCCCTCTAGCTTTGGAACATCTTTTTCGCTGGACAATAGTGTTTTCCTGCACCCTGTTCCTCCCAGTAAGGTACTTGTATGTTTCCATCATATCGCCTCTCTCCCTTTTCTCCTCCAGAACCGGACACTGTACTCCAAGTGGGGCCTCATTAGTGTCTTGTATAGTGGAATTATGACCTCCTTGTTCCTGCTGGTGATGCCCCTGCCAATGCATCCC
The DNA here is from genome assembly GCA_016271365.2 of Neoceratodus forsteri. Classification (NCBI taxonomy): domain Eukaryota; kingdom Metazoa; phylum Chordata; order Ceratodontiformes; family Ceratodontidae; genus Neoceratodus; species Neoceratodus forsteri. The sequence goes on along the minus strand of CM028129.1, from coordinate 1,096,958,239 downwards.
AGCATCCTATTTGCTTTATCTGCTGCCTTGTTGCACTATTTCCCTACCTTGAGGTCATCAGAGATGATAATCCCAAGGTCCCATTCCTGCTCAGTACATGGTATATCCTCACCCCCCAAATGATATGTTGTTCCATGGTTTTTGTGCCCTATATGCATTATTTTGCACTTTTTTGCATTAAATTTCACTAGGAAAATTTGATTTAATGAACTCTATGTGCATTGACAGCTACAGTAGGTGCTTAACGGCTGATCAACACCAGGAGGTATGAGTCCAAGAAGTGCTTTTTTTGCTAACTGGCAGGTTTGGTACAGAATCCTTCCACTTAGTTGAAGCCATCCTGTTTGAACATACAGATCACAGGTGTGCGTAAGGCGGGCTGCACCAGTGAGGAGTCTGCATGCTTTATTGCGTGCAACAGATATCCTCCATAGGGCCGTAGTGGAGGATGAGCCGTAGATGACCAGCCCATAATAAATGAGAGAGATGATGGAGCTGTGAATTGCAAGTCTTAGGACGTCCAGCGTGGCTGTGCTTATGTCTGTGTACCAACCCAATCCTAATATCGATAGCCCTGGAAATGTAATCAGTATACTGTGCATAGGATAGAGAGCTGTCCACAATAACCCTAAGTTATTTAAACTGTTGAATCTGCTCAAGCAAGACTCCAGTTCAGTTTTTGATGGTGAGAGATTGCAACTTGTTCTTGTTGTGTGTGCTGCTAAAAAGTATAACTTCAGTTTTTTTGTAGTTCAGTACCAGCTTGTGATTACTGAACCACTCCTCTACTTTCGCAAAACCAAGCTGAAGGTGGTGTTCCGATCATTTTGGGTCATGGTTAGTAGTGAAAATGACAGCGCCGTCCGCATAGAGGAGTATCTGCTGATTGCACGAGCAGGAAAGGTTCTTTAAAAAGAGACTGAAAAGGAGGGGTCCCAATATTGAGCCCTGTGGCACTCCAGAGTGGACCAGTTGCCGTTTAGAGATGACAGTGGAAATTTTCACTTGTTCAGAGCGATTTTCCAAGTAACTTTTGAACCAGTTTGTAGTATCCTTGGATAGCCCAATGGAGGATAGTTGTCTGAGAAGCAATGTGTGGTCAGCTGTGTCGAAGGCTTTTGTTAAGTCAATAAAAGCCACTCCCACTAAGTTACCCTGATCAAGTGATTTGAGGAGTTCCAGCTTAACCCACAGTATCTCCCCCTGTTTTGTTTCTCCTGGATCTCTGTGGCCTTTATGACATCTTTCACAGAAAGTGCCACTCCTCCTCCCTGCCTGTGCTGAATAGGACCGGTCCCAGCACTGATCCCTGCGACACCCCACTGGCCACTCTTCCCTCTGTGGAGTCACAGCCATTTATCACCACCCTCTGTGTCCTGCCACCCAGCCAATTACCCACCCACCGCACTACTATCCTGCTCACTCTTGCATTTCCCAGTTTGTTTAACAGCCTCCTATGAGCCACAGTGTCAAAGGCCTTTCTGAAGTACAGATAGGCCACGTCCACTGCCCTCCCCTAATCCACTTCCCTTGTAACCCAGTAGAAAAATTCAGTAAGGCTGGTCTGACATGACCTCCCCCCTGGTGAAACCATGCTACCTTGGGTCCTGTAGTCTGTTCGCAATCAGATGTTCCATAAATGTCTCCTTCCGTAGTGCTTCTACGATCTTCCCCACTACCTATGTCTGTAGTTTCCTGCTTCCTCTTTGTTCCCGCTTTCGCATAAGGGTACTATATCTGTTATCCTTCAGTCTTTGGGTACCTCCCCTGTTTCCAGTGATTGGATAAACAGGATTGCCAGAGGTTCAGCCACCACCGTTAGGACCCTAGGGTGCACCCCATCTGGCCCCATTGCTTTATCAACTCTTATTTTTTCCAATTCCCTTTGAACTCTTTCTCATGTAAAGGGACTTGTGTCCATTTCTGTGCCCTTCCCATCCCTTGTACTCACTTCAGGACCGTTACCCTCCTACCTTCCTCAGTAAAGACTGAGCAGAAATATCAGTATGTCAACTTTACTGTTGTCATCCTTCACACTACCTCCATCCTCCCCCTCTTCAGTCTCGCTATTCCTTTCTTCACCCTTCTTTTTTCACTTATGTACCTGTAAAAGGTTTTGTCCCCAATAACCACTGATTCTGCAATGCACTCTTCTGTTTGAGCTTTGGCTTCCCCTACTGACCTCCCTTTGCTTCACCTGGTACATCTCCCTATCCCCTTCTGCCTGTGTCTTTTTGTATTGCCTGAATGCAATCTTTTTGGCTTTCACTTTCTCCGCTACTTCCTTGGAAAACCATAATGGCCTCCTCTTCTCCTCTTGATAACCTGCTTAACACATAATTGCTCTGCTCTTGTAATCCCTGTTTTAAATATTGCCCACTGTTCCTCCACCCCCGATTCCCTCCCCATTCCTATTAGTGCCTCTTTCAAGCATATTCCCATTTTCCCCAAATCTCCCCTCCCAAAATCCAGGATACGTGTTTTTGTGCTATTTGGTTCTGCTCCTTCTGTGATTTCGAACCACACTGACTGGTGGTCACTGTTCCCAAAGTGCTCCCCCACTGTTACTCCTATCACACTGTCCCTGTTTGTGAGCACAAGGTCCAGTATTGCCTTCTGCTATGCTGGTTCCATGACCAGTTGCTTTAGGAAGGCGCTCTGAAGGGAGTCCAGGATAAATCTGCACCTAGTTGATGCTGCTGCTGGGAGGCTCCACTCCACGTCTGGAATATTGAAGTCTCCAACCAGCACCACATCCCTTTTGCCTGCCATCCTTTGGATGGCTAGCATTAACTGACCATCTGTCTCTTCCTCCTGGGCTGGTGGTCTGCAAACCACCCCTGTGTGGCTGGCTGACCCTGTTTTCCTTTTCCAGCCCCCCCCCCCATTTTGTTCCTCCTGGAACTCTTGTGGCCTTTATGACATCTTTCACATGAAGTGCCACTCCTCCTCCCTTCCTGCTTGCCCTGTCTCTTCTGAATATACTGTAGCCGGGTATGGCCATCTCCCAGTCGTGGTTATCATTACACTAGGTCTCTGTGATGGCCACAAAGTCCAGGTCAGACTGCGCCATGGCAGCTTCCAGATCCTCCATCTTGTTGCTAAGGCTCCTGGCATTGGCACACATGATTTTCCATGATGTGATCTCCCTGATCTACTCCAGTCCCCTTTTACTGTTCTACTCCAGTCCCTTCCCTGGTTATCCTTTATCCCTGGTTCTCTCTGCTGTCTTCCCTTCCCTTGTATGTTGGCCTATTTTCTGCCTGTCTACCCCCTGGGTGCCTATCTCCACCTTTTGCACATTGCTTTGTAGTGATATCTCCTCCTTCTCCTGTTCTCTGGTTGTGCTGCTAGCCATGGGAGGTGAGCAATTAGGTACCCTCCTTGCTGATCTGCCACCCCCCCTTGGCTAGTTTAAATGCTTGTCCATGTAGCATTTTAACTTTTCATTGAGCGCTTGAATCCCTCCAGGAAGTATGCAGGGCCATCAGGCTTAAACAAGCCCCCATCCCTCCAGGTGGGTCTCCAGTCACCAGTGAATCTGAACCCTTCCTCACAGCACCAGTTCTTCAACCATGTGTTAAAGTTCCTGGTGCGTTCGCCCCTATGCTCTCCCACTCCTCTCACAGGTAGTATTGCCGAGAAGGTGACGGATGTAGTTACTTGCATGAGACCGTTCCCCAATTTTCTAAACTCTTCCTGAATTTCCCTAGGCTCCCCGTTTGCCAGATCATTAGTTCCTAGGTGGATAATGATATCCAGCTCTCCCTCCCAGCGATCCCTAGGATCTTCCTCCTATCCCTCCATGCTGTGGCACCTGGTAGGCACCTCATCTCCCTGTCCTCCCCCTCACATGTTCCTAGTTCGATCCCCCATATGAGAGAGTTCCCCCACCAAGATTCGTTTCCTCCTCTGGTGTCCGCTGCTCCCCCCACTGAGGTCACCTGCTCGGCTGACCTCCACATCTTTCCCTTCCACTTCTCCAGGTGCCTCTATTTGGTTGTCCCCGTTTGCCAGTGCAGCATATGAGTTCTTGAGTGGAACAGGATTTGCAATGTGCCTCTGCCTGACCATCTTAACCCTCCGCGAGCCCACTGTTGTCCAAATGCTCCTTGTTATTGGCACCCTTTGAGTCAGCAGCATTGGACTGGGTGGCCTCTGGATGGGGGCAAAGGTTCTCTTGACCCAGTTTACCTCCGCTCTGAGCCTGGGTACCTCGTCCCGCAGTCCAGAGAGATGCCTGCAGACAGGGCAGCACCTCAGCTTCCAGAAGTGCTGCCTGAAAATGGCTGCCCCACATCCACTACACTGCACCACTCCCCACATTATACTGCACTTATACAGCTATTACACTATTTGTCTGTTAGCTATTACACTAGTTGTCCATTGCTGAAGCCGTCCTTCTAGTTCCCCCTAGATGTGTAGTTCTCCTTCTAGGTCCCTGTGTTTGTTTTTTTGAAGCATTTTTACTTGATGTAGTTTTTTTTTTTGCAATTTACGCAACGGTAGTCCACGAGTTGACTGCACTACTACGTTACTGCAACTTGTGCTGAGGGTGAGCCTACTCCCCCTTATGCCCCTCCTACTTCACAGCCCCTGCTATTCTCTATGCTTGGCTCCTATCAATCAGATTTAACAAGGAACTGAATTAAAAGTGGGGACGGGAGTGGGAAGGTGGGCAAAAATTTGCAGCAAGGAAATAACAGCCCCACTTAAATCACACCAAAATAGGTTTCAAATTTTCAACAGCAAGTAAGAACCGCAAGGAAATAATAACCCCACTAAAAGCACACCAAAATAGGTTTGAAATGAGAAGAAATAGGTTTCTAAGTCAAAGAAATAACAGCCTCACTTAAATCACACCAAAATAAGTTTCAAATTTTCAACTGTTTCAAACAATTCCCTGTTAGCACCTTATAAGAAGACAAAAAAGCAACCTGTTACCAAGAGAAATCAACAACAAGCAGTAAAATAAGCAGAGAAGGAGCAATGAGCAGTTACTGCACTGAAATGCATATGCAGTTTTATAAAAAACTGGTTCAAATTCTGTTATTGTTCCATCTATACTTGCCTATTAGTGACCTTGGTGTTTCTTTCTGATTAGCAGTTTGGTGTTGAGTGCCATTTTAGAATTATATGATGTAGTTTATGTCCCTCTCCAACCACAGAGTTCTATAGAAGAACATGGGGATGCACTGTTTCAACAATGGGAGAACTGAGCAAGGGACATAAACTACATCATACAGCTCAAAAATGGCACTATCTGTGTGTAAATCAGAAATTACTTAACAGGATTACTAAAAACCCTGTAGAGATGGAACAGTAACAACATTTGAACTATTACTTAAAAATCAACATCTACAGCGAAAAATGACTTACATGTTCAGTGCAGTTCTCCTTTAATGCCCTAAAATGTTACAGAAGGTGATTCCTTCCCTTTTTTACCCCTCCCCAGCTGACTATCCCTGTCTTCTTGATGGATGCACCCTCATTACGAATCCCTCCCAAGCTGCCTCCTGTATCAACAAATTCTTTACCACCTGTGCCCTTTTGTTTCTCCCAACTTCCCCCACACATGCCCCTTTTAATCTCCTTCTGCCTTCCTCCCTTTTCTCTTTCTCACACACATCACCTCTACAAAACCCTCTCTGCACTCCATTTCATAAATCCTTCCAGAGGTAATAACCCTAACAGACTGCACCCAAAACTCCTGTACCTCTCTGCTCCTGTGATATAGGCCTCTCTTGTCTTCTAAACTTTTTTTGTGATATTGCCCTCTCTTTCTTCTCTTCTAAACCTTTCGTTCAGTCTCAGGGCCATAACTCAAGTATGTAAACAGGGCAAAGTTTTCCACCTCCACAAAGGTTGTGACTGTTTTACCCCTGGGAATTACTGCACTATTTCTCTGCTCCCTGTCCTAGTCAAACTCCAAGGAAAAACTTGTTTATATTTTGCACTCAGCTTTTTGGGGCACCTCTAACCTTCTCTCCCCTTTTCAGTCTGTGTTTGAGAAATTGCATTTCACAGTCCCCTCCCTCATCCAAATCACTGACTCCATCCTTGAGGGGATGGACCAAGATCACATTAGTGCTGCCATTTTCATCAACCTTTGACATGACAGCCCACTTAATTCTCCTTGACTAGTTAAGAGAATCGGGACTCTCTAAGTACACTGGTTCCATTTCCTATCTCTGGCCAGCTACTGTACAGTTGGTCCAGGTGGTGATGCTTTGTCCCCCATGTTCTCTCTGGGATTCCCCAATGCTCTATCTTGGGCCCATTATCTTCCTATCTTCTTAAATGACATGGTCACTCTCTCTGTAACAAACATCCACATGTACTCTGACGACACATAGCTCACTGCTGCAGGTGCCCTGGTCAGTGATCTGGAATCATTACTGCAGCATGACTTTAACAATGTCCAACCCAGGTTTCAGTCAGACCACCTTACGGATAATGCCATAGAGACTAGTTCCATGTCCTTTGGTACTAGTCAAAAACTTGCAAGGTTCAACCCCCCCCCCTTAATTTTAAAAACCCTGAATGGTACTCCACTTGATGAAGTTTCTAATTTAAAGTATCTTGGTGTGTGGCTGGATTAATGCTTAGACCTCTCTTGCCACATCAATGCCATCTACAAAAAGCTCCACCCCAAACTTTGCACCCTTTATGGCAACAAGTCCTGCCTACACATCCCTCTCCTACTTAAGATGATTATTTCTGACTATGCAGATGTCTATGGGCTTCTCCAAATTCATTTTTTTGTGAGACTGGAACCTCTTTCATATACTTTCTGCTGTTTTATTACTACTGCTCCTCCCGCTGTGCTAACCTCTCTCCCTTCACTTATGTCTAGACACCTGTCTCAGTGCTCCCTCCTTTGTCTCCAAATTCTGGTTCTCCTCCCTCCCTCCCTCCGTGTTTATCCTCCCTTCTCTCCTCTTCTCTCCCATCCACCCACCAACTCTGATCTCCTGGCTGTCGATCTTCTGCTCTCCCTTGCTGCAGAACTACTGTGGGGCAAGCTGCCTTCTCCTTCCATCCCTCTGGTATACTCTACCACCTCAGTTCTGCCACTCTTCCTGTTACCACTCAATCAAACAGCTCACATTACTAACTCACGTTTCTGCTCCAAGCTCCACGCTGAAGCCCCAGTACTCTTATTTTTGTCATAAAGGTTTTTATCCTCCCCACTGCAGAATGGGTGGCTCGTCAACCCTGTCTCCGTGGTTCTTGACCATCTTTCTTTGGGGTTCCTATAACCCCTCTGGATTCCTCCCCCGGCAGTGGGGCCACGTGGAGGGTTGTCCCCCGACCCCCACAGACAGCAAATTCAGAATGCCTCCAACTGGAGTGGTGGAACGGGACACAGACCCACAGGCAGAGCTTCACTCAGCATGTCTCCATGATTTTCCCTGCTTCTCTGGTCCCTCCTTCCCTGTAGCTTTGTCGCGAACATTGGCACATGCATGTGGAGGCATGCATGTTCTGCATAAGTCCCACAGCTCACTCCCTTCCTTTGCTGCTCTCTGATCCGTACTACCACCAAGCTTCCATCTGGTGGCAGTAACGCAGTGGACCTGGCAACCCACCCTCCCAGGGACAGGACTGCAGTCCTTCAAATGCTCTATCCTCTGCCCCCGACTACTCCAAGCAACCCGAGATCACTCCCAATCCTTGGCCAGCAGCATGACAGGTGGTAGCACTGCTGCAGTGCCACTGGGTTGTCCATCCAATACTCATTTTAGGGGCTGGTGCATTGGGTACCCCTCTCTGGCCACCCAATATTACCCTAGTTATTTAGTTCCCATTGCATACTTTAGAAATCATTAAGCAAATAAAAACTTTGTGGCCAGCATTTTTTTTCCAGTGAGGATGGGGAGCCAGCGGAACAGGCATCCCACCCTTCAGTTCCTTCCTGTTCTCCACTGCTTGAATGTCCATGTTAGACAGTCTCACACTGCAGCAGAGACCGACCCCAGCAACTCTTTCTCACTGTGTCCTGGAATAAAGAGTGCCCTTCCTAAATATCTTATTGGCCTCCATATATTCCATACCATGTAACAGAATGCAGGCAGACACATCTGGCTGAGCACAGCTCCAAATTAGATGCTAGAATAGGCCTTTTGCTGGGCTCTGGGGACAATTCATTTGACAACTTGCAAAGTCAGTCAGCTGGAGTACACAAATAAAACCAACAACCACGCTGAGTAGCAAATTTATGTGGCATCAGGTACTTTGACCTCTCACATGACACTTAGCTACCTTGTGGCTAGTTACCCTAGTGATTATAATAATTAATCAATCTGTCTTACTGCGGAAGACCATAAGAGACCCCTGGTACACATTTCAGACTTCTTAAATAATTCAGAGGTTGTAATAGCCTGGAGGCATGACTACTCTTAAAAATCGCACTCATAACTCTTTTCTCCCCATTTGTCCATAGCTTTAAGAATGACTAGAAGAAGCACAGGCTGCTACTGCAACACTAATAGCTAACTGTTTTAAACAACCCTGGGGGACAATATAATTCTTTCCATATCCTTTGCAAATGTTTCAGAGTACAGGCAGACATGTGTGGCCTTTTCCCTGAAGTAATTCTTTCCTTGCTTTTCCATTACACAGTTAAAGAAGAAACTCACAGTTTCAAAAGTGGAAAGTGCAGTGCGCCAAAACTAGTGGCAAACTTGAAATCTGACTCTGCAAATAGTCTTCAAATGCACTTATTAAATGGGCAGGGAAAATGCTGCCTTCTGTTTGGCTACCTGCCATACTGAATTACAGTACTACCACCACCTAAAAAAGGGGCCACTGAGCCATTTAAAAATTCACGACTTTCTACCTGTTACCTTTAAGCTGTTCACAGATGCTACCTTGAATCAACTTCTGGACCCTGCAGAAGACAAATTTCAAAACCATAACAATTTTTTTTTTACTATTCTAAACCAATTTTATAAGCACAATAAGACACTCCAGATTATTAGTAATAGTAGTACATTTAACACACTTTGAGGGGCGCACCAGAGCAAGTATTCATGGCACTACAACCGACACCCTGCCATGTCTTATTGCTTCCTTTAAGGTTTCTCTTCAACTGCACTTCACTTGTCTTTTATACACCCATTTCCTGATGAAAGGACAGCTTAAACTGACACATAACTCAGTGCTGAACAGGCCCCTAAATTAGAAAGAAAATTCAAACTAAACAGTGAGGTCAAATAAAAGACCTTCACAGGAAGGAATGTGCTACACAGATATCAGTTTCTGCCAACACCAGATACCAGCATGTAAAGCAACTATGTAATGAAACCTCAGACACAATAGATAATGTGGATGCACAGTTTTGAAGCTAAATGCAGAAGTGAACTCATGTCCAAACACATGCATGGGTGAAATTCTCTATAACATGCTGTTTTCAAACATGAAATTCTTGGCACATGCTATAAAAGATGACCATCTAGATCACTCCTAGTTGCCCCAGTGCTATGATAATGTCAAATATTTACACATTCTGTCTGTATCCTGGTATTGTAGTAATTAAAATACACTGATAAACAAGTGTTCTGAGGAATTACTGCCCTTAAACATACAAATGACTATTAAGACATTTAACGGATCAGTATTTATAAGTCGGCAGAAATTTATTGTACTGTTTTTAACATTTCTATATTTCTTACATAATCAGGTTCATCATGAGTATAGTTTTCTTTCTTTCAGATTCTTTTAAAACAACTTTTCTTACTAATATTTACAATTAATGACTCAAGTCATTAAAGATGGCCACTGCTAGCAATTTTTTTAACATCCCTGCCTCGAAGTTACTTTTTGAGTTTACATAGTGGATTTATACTTTGCATGTATTAGGTGGATGCTAGCACACAATTCTGATGGTAAACAGTACAACACCACAGAAAGTGTTTACTGTATTCATAGTGGGTGTGTTCAAATAGAGGCTACTTTTAAAAACTTAAAGAAAAAAAACTATCTCAGTTCTGAAATAAAATACAATGAAAAAAATGGATATAGGTCTGCTTTTGCCAGAAATAAATTATTAAACTTTATTATGAAATGTTTCCCCTGCTAACAAATAATGCTGCTTTAACTTCAGAAATACAGTTATGTAAGAATTTACCATAACAGCAGATCTTCGAGAGGAGCTCTTGCAGCAGGCCAGCACCGGTAGAACTTAGCCACTAGGTGCCAGGACCACATGGAAACTTTCTAGCTAGCAGACTACCATGAGGGACCACCCACTGCCAACATCACCCTCTGATGTTGGCCTACCCTATAAAGATGGGAGGTCCCCCACACCCTCTTCAGTTCTCCCACTGGAGACATGAGCGGGCAGCGAATGAAGAACCGAGGAGGTTCCCAAGAGTCAAAAAAAGGAAAAGCAGGAAGCAGAGTGAATAGAAAAAGAAACAGGAGAGATGGAAGGGGGAAGGAGGAAGGGAAAATTAGAGCCTGCTGCAAGAGCTCCTCTCAAAGATCCACTGTTCTGGTAAGTTCTTAAATAACTGTACTTCGAGGAAGGCTCTCGCAGCAGGTCAGCACCGGAAGAACTGAACCCCATGCAGTTCCGGTCATGACAAGGCAACAGTACTGGGAGGAGGATAGACAGTAGACAATGACTCAGGAGTGAAGGCCCTGCAGAATGGCAAGACTGACAGACAGCCCATCTGTGGGCTTCCCAAGCTGCTCCTGTGGCCCTGGCTCTCTCTGAGCAGGCCACAGCTAACAGACTACTCGAATGACCCCCGGATAGATTCAGACAGCCCATTTGCGGGCTTCCGAAGCTGCTCCTGTGGCCATAGCTCTCTCCGAGCAGGCCACAGCTAACAGACCACCCGACTGACCCCCGGACAGATTCAGGTATGCACGGACCTCGAAACTCGTGGTTTTGAATGCCGCTGTTTTGACTGGACGCCAAGTGGAGGAGCCAGGCACTGATTGGCAGCTTTGCTCCTTGGCTGATTTTCCAATGCCTGCCGCTTCCGGATCTCAGGGAAATCTCTTTCTGTGTTGTGTTCTGGACTGAATTTTTGTTAATGTAATTTACATATGTTATGTATCAATTGGTCTTACTTTACCTGCCAGCTTAGCTAGTCTATTACAAGCCACTAGTCTAGTCTCTCGGTGATACTTAGTGCTGTGCAATCTAGTGCTGGACAAACTGTATTGTATAGTAGCTGATGTTTGACTGCTGGACCTAGTTACTGAGCAAGCCTGCTGCAGTTTTTCATTTCTGCCCTACTGACAAACCCTGCCCCTTCCCCACACTCTGCTAATTATTATTTATCTGCCCCACTTGTAATGCTGTCTCTCTAAACACCCTACTTTCTTCTCTGCCTTACCTACAAACCCTTCCCTTACACCTCCCTGCTGCTGCTGTCCTCTCAGACGTGCCGGTGCCAAAGCACAGACCCCCCCCCCATTAACTCCTCTTCTAGCTCTAAATAATTGCCCTGCATTTACCACCTCTTTACCTCATGCTTTGTCCTACTCCATTGCCTGCCCCCCACTGAGCTTGCTATTGTACTCTAGCTGTATTTAATCCTCTGTGTTCCCTCCTTGTTCCACAGACAGCCCACCTGCGGGCATCCCAAGCTGCTCCTGTGGCCCTGGCTCTCTCCGAGCAGGCCACAGCTAACAGACCACCCGACTGACACATGGACAGATTCAGGTATGCACCGGACCTCCGAAACACGTAGTTTTGAATGCCGCTGTTTTGACTGGACGCCCAGTGGAGGAGCCAGGCACTGATTGGCAGCTTTGCTCCTTGGCTGATTTTCCAACGCCTGGCGCTTCCTGATCTCAGGGAAATCTCTTTCTGTGCTGTGTTCTGGACTGAATTTCCTCGCCCAGCCCCCCTCCCCCACCTCCTCACAGTATTAAATAGACCCTTACTCCGCCCCTTCCTCAGCCTAGCAGCTGATTGGTCACTCCACTGCTGCACATTTTCATGCTATTGGCCTCCCTGTCTTCAACACCTGACTTGACCCACTTTCTCACCGCCCCTTTTTAAAGCAGTCCCACCCACAGGATGACACACATGCTCTTAACGTTTTCTCCAGCCACTCCATCTAACTCCTCTCAATTACTGCTCTACTTGCCCTATTGTTAGGGACCTCACCCTAATTCGACTATATACCCTTTCAACTATAAACCAGCTAGCAGTTAAGCAGGCCAGCAACACCAAACAAACTACCATGGGGTGCAACCACCTACTACTACTCCTCACTACCTCTTTTGGCATTGCTGGTACCATATATGAATTCGGACCCCTACCTCCCCACTCTGAATCCTCACTGGGTGCAAGCTGGAAGAAAAGCATACACATGGCCACTACCACTTCCGGTAACGATAGGCTCTTTATCCTCCCGCACCTCCCATACACAGTTATCGCCAAGCCAACCTTGCAAACCGTAGCCTTAATGGTTACCTTTCCCCCTAATTTAACACAGGAGTATAGACACCTCCCCCACCTGAAGCGCAGGCGACGGAAGACACGAGGGAAGATAAACATCACCCTATCTGCCAGAAAGGTTATCTTTCTGCTACTGCTACTCTCTGGCAATGTTCACCTAAACCCTGGACCAACAACCCTGAGGAGCAGGGGGTTCCATACAGTGAACGGCCTAAAGATAGCATCGCTAAACATCTGCAGCCTAACTGCCAAATTCGACCAGCTTCAGGCTTGGATGACCATCCATGCCCCTGACATACTCTGCCTAACTGAAACCTGTCTGTTGGGTAGGATCAAAGATGGTGAGGTGGCCATCGAAGGATTCCAAGCATTGTGACTTGATAGAATAGGCAGGAACGGTGGTGGCTGTCTCCTATATGCCAGAAACTCACTAAGTTGCTCCGTCCTCCCCATCTCCAAAGTTGTGGAGGATTATGAGCTACTAGTGGTAAAAATACAAGTCGGCCTAAAAGACAAGACCCTTACCATCGCCACAACCTACCTGCCCCCCAAGAAAGCCAAGGAAGGCCTTCCTCTTGTTATGGAAGAAATTAGCACACTCAGAAAGGGTTCAGAACTCATCTTGACTGGTGACTTTACTATTAACTGGTTATGTAAGGAGGCAACACCCTCCAGAGACCTAATCATCTCCCACAATCTCATGCAACTCGTAACTCACCCCACCAGGCAGAACTACAAGGCTGGTACCAGCACACTCATTGACTGGGTCTTAGCTAGCTCACCGACTTGATTCTCCAAACTCAGGGTTCTCTTGGACGTGCTAAAGTGCCCACTCCCCAATCTCCTTTATATGGACCACTAAACTTGCCAAAAGCCCACCCCGCCTCATTGAGAGCAGGGTTCTGCAGAAAGGCAAACTTGGATCCCTCAAATTGGCCCCTGTCTGCCTACAACTGGTCCCCCATGAACAAGGCACCTACGCTGGACCAGGCCCTTAGTTTTTTCACTGAGGGCTTCAATTCCATCTGTGATATCTATGCACCACGCACAAAATGGAAAATTCAGGGGGAGGTTAATGGCTGGATTGATGGCAAGCTCCTCTCCCTCCTAAAGGAGAGAGACTGCCTCTGGGAAAAAAGCCTTAAACTCAGGCAGCAAGCATGACCTACAGTGCTACACAATGGCTAGAAATCAGTGCACCAAACTTATCAGGCTCGCAAAAGCCAATTTCCATAAGACCCAGCTTAACAATGCATGGGGAGATGGAAAGAGGTTTTGGGGACAACATCAAGAACATCCTTGATAAAGATCAAAAGCAGCACCCTAAGATGCTCAACATTAATAACTCATCCTCCTCAGATCCGCTAGCCATTGCTGATGCCTTTAACTAGGCCTTTACAGACCTGTCCTCAGTGCTGCCTCCAGACTACCTACTGCCTGTGGAGGACCAAGGTTGCACCAACCTGCTCATAACTAACCACCCAGCCTTCTACTTTAAGAAGGTGACGGTGAAGGAGGCCTTAACGATGGTCAGGAAAGTCCTAGGCAAAACCAGATTGGGAAGTGACGGGGCTAGACATGAAGTTACTATCTCTCACCCTTGATATTCTTATTATGCCCATAACAATGCTATTTAATAAATCCTTGGCCCTAGCTCAATTTCCAGAGGTATGGAAGCAAGCCCTGGTAACTCCAGTGAATAAGAATGGTGACAAGGCGCTGGTGTCAAACTACAGGCCAATATCTATCCTCTTCCCACTATCCAGAGCTTTGGAAAAAATCGCGGCAAGTCAACTCACAGAATACCTCAAAAAGTACAATCTGCTCTACCCAAACCAACATGGCTTCAGGCAAAAACAAAATACCACCACGGCACTGCTGGAATACATTGACTATGTGCACAAGGCGCTGGATGAAGGCAATTTGGTGGGGTCCATCTTCATTGACCTCACCAAAGCTTTCGACACCGTCAACCACTCTATACTAGTATTCCAGCTCCAAAGATTGGGTGTGGCACCAAACGCCATGAATTGGTTCAATGACTACCTAACACACAGGAGCCAGCGAGTCAAAATCGGGCAGACGTTATCCAGCTCCAGAGATGTACTCCTAGGAGTCCCTCAAGGATCAATTCTAGGGCCCCTGCTTTTCAGCCTCTTTGTAAATGACCTACCCACAGCCTGTGACACCAAACTTATTTTGTAAGCGGACGATGCCATGCTGCTGAGCAGCAGCACCTCTCAGGTTGCCCTACAAACAGAACTACAGAACTCTTTCAATAAACTCAAGGACTGGTTCAGTAGGCAAAAGCTGCTACTAAATTACAAGAAAACCAAGGCCATGCTACAATCCAGCCCATACAACAAACACAAGCATGCTCCTCTCATAATCACCAACAAGGCTGGTGAGCAGACGCACTTATTCAAGTACCTTGGAGTCACCATTGATGACTCTCTCACTTATACGCACTGCGTAGACTCCCTTGTCAAAGTGGTAAACACAAAGATCGGGGTCCTCTATAGGCATAAGAAATCCCTCACCCCAGAAGCACTCAGATCTCAGTCTCCAGCTCCATACTCTCCACGATAGACAATGGGCTGGTGGTCTATGGAGCTGCTACTGATACAGTGCTCAAAAGGGTCCAAATTGCACTCAGTAAGGCATGCCGCCTCACCCTGTGTGCAGATCACTACACTCATACTTGCACCCTGTATGAGCATACAAACTGGCTTAACCTAAAAGACTGGATCAAATACCAAACTTGCCTCCTGGGAAAGAAGGCACTCCTCGGAAAAACCCCACCCTGTATAGGAAACCTGCTCAAGGCTTCTCTCTCAATGCACATCACCAGACAGAGGAAGAATGGAGCGCTGTCCATACCATTCGGCCGAACCTCACTAGGGCAGCGTACTTTCTCCTATCGGGCCCCCCTTTGGATAAATGAACTCCCGATGAAATTACAGACAAACAGTCTGTCTCAATTCAAAGTAGGCCTCAAACAGCACCTAATGTCTAACTCAAAATGCACCCGCTTCTCAGGCCCCACTTGATAGACAGGCCTACCCCCAGGTAACACCCAGCAGGGCTACCTAGAAGACCTCCCATTCTAGCCTAGCCAAGGGCTTAAGTAAGCTATCAGTCCTCTTTAAGCGCGCAGGTACTGCCCCTCCCACCCCCACACACACACACCATACCGACAAAGCCCTCTGAGCTGCTCCCCCCGCTTCACTATCCCCCACCTCTCGCTCTCTGTGGTTGGTTTCAAACCCAATCTCCCTTGTTTCACTGTCACCCAGCCTCTTGCCATCTGGGATAGCGTTAAACCCTATGCAGTTACTCTGCCATAGTCTATAAACGGATTTGGAGGTTTCCAGGGGTGTGCTACCTAGGGCAACTGATCAGAAATAGCTTAGTATTCAATTACAACTGCTCAGTTGTTTTTTCTCCTATTTGTCTAATTGTCATGTAATCGCTCTTTAATGCCTAATGATCAGGCCTCTGTAACCACTGAATATGTGTATTGTCTTATTGTCCACCCTGACGTGGAACCTTTGTAAAAGAGCTCACGCTCAAAGGTCTTTCCAAAATACTAATTAAACAATTAATTAAATTAAAAAAAAAAAAAAAAGAAATTGACCCTGCACCAAGAGGCAATGTCCAGACTGTAATGTTTGGTGAAGGTGTGGACAGAACTTCAGGTGGTAGCTGCACAGAGGTCTGCAGCAGACACATTTCTTTTTTTTTTTTTAATTTACTATGCTTTTGTGGCTGCCAGCCGCCCAGTAACTCCACCAGGTCATGGACCCTCACTCCCACCTCATATCGGACGCACCCCCCTCCTTGATACCCCCACGGCATACCCCCAGGGCGGGACCATGGCACCGGTCTCCCCATTTGTCACTGCAGTTGACGGGATAGGTCAAGGAAGGCCATCCTGGAGGTTAATCGGAGCCGAGGGCTAGCATCATGGAGGGTGGCCGGCAGCTCAATTTTCTTCCCCCTCTAAGCGAGGAGCGGGAGCGTGCAATGATGCCAGCATCCGTCCCGCCCCGCAGAGTCAAGCTGGCACCGGATGTTGTGGTACCTCCAGCCTCCACCAGGGTTCCTCTAGCACTGTCGCACACCATGCCCCCAACCGGAGAAAGAGAGCAGTCGATGGGACGCTCGATCCTTCTCCAGCTGGCCCTCTGACGACTCCAGGTCCGCTCCTCGAACCATGTCGCGACGCGCAACTGGAAATCCAACCGCAGCAGACGCATTTCTGAAACAAGCCATGGAGGCAGCCATACCCCTGGAGGAATGTCCCTTGACCACTCCCAGAAGGTCCTTGTTGAACTTACAGTAGCAATAAACAATGCAATTGGCTAACCACTTACACAAACACTGTTTGGAAACCACAGCACCCTCTCACCAGGGGCGAAAGAAACAAACAACTGGTCAGACGTGTACAGTATCACAAGATTCTATGTATATCCAAAGTATGGAGCAAAGCCTCCCCCTGATTAGAACACTCAGGATAATAGACCAGTAGGCGGATGGATTGGTTCAAAGTAAACTCTGATACCACCTTGGGAAAAAACTTAGGATTAGTACGCAAGACACCCTGTCCGAGAGCCTGAAACTCAGAAATCCTTCGAGCAGAAGTAACAGCAACTAAAAAGAGCACTTTCCACAACAGAACGCGCAGCTCACAACTCATGGATGGTTTAAAGGGAGGTAATGCGAGTTTCTCCAACCTAAAATTGAGGTCCCACTGAGCTGGCCTGATGGCTTTGAGGGTTGAGGCACTGGACGCCACACCTCCTACTGTGCCAATGACCTGGGTTTAGGAACGAGCCTGGGTTGTTGGGGGTCAGCCAGGGAGAGGGCGGGAGCTGTATTGAGCAGCCTCGAGGCAGCTCTCCTCTCCTAGGGATGGACGGTCTCACTCCCGCCGTATGACTGCCACCAGGTGGAGGCCTGGGGGCAGTGTCAGACGGAGGGCAGCACGAAGGGAGGGTATTGCAGGGTTGCAGTGTGCGCGCGCCTCCATGCACATACGTGCACCCGCAACAAGGGGAGAGGAGAAAACGAAAATGGAGCTGGCAAGCTCCATGATGGTCCTGGCTGCAATGCCGGTGATTGGAATGCAGACTGTGGATGGATGCGACCCCTGGGAGAGCTGGAGCCCTGCCTGCCAGCTCCATAAAAACAGGGGAAAAATCTGGAAAAAAAAATGAGTTCCCATGGAGGGACCAGGTCTCGAATGTAAGGTTTCAGATGCAAAATGCCCCACAGAAAGGTGCAGAACACCTCAAGCTGAGCCACAGTCCTGCCCTCTATGGGCACATGGTACACAGAGATGGCAGAAAGGTGCACCTTGAGCGAGGAGTACCCCAAGCCCGAGTCTGAGAGGGAAAGAAGGTACTCCAATACCTGATTCACCAGGCAGGCGAAAGGGTCCAGTTGATGCAAAGCAGCTGAAAGGGGGAAACACTTTCATTTCATGGTGTACGTGGCCCTGGTGGAGGGCTTTCTAGCAGCCACCATGACATCTGCAACACTAGAGGACACTCCAAGGCGGGCAATAGCCAAGTCCACAGGAGCAATGTATGGAGGTGTAGAGACTAAATAAGGATGTTTACACATGAGAGCCTGAAGCTCAGAAATCCTTCGAGCAGTAGTAACAGTAACTAAAAAGAGCACTTTCCTTGACAGAAAGCGCTGCTCGCAACTCGCAGTCGGTTCAAAGGGAGGTAATGTGAGTTTCTCCAATGTAAAACTGAGGTTCCATTGAGCCTGCCCGGTGGTGCTGAGGTGAGGCACTGGACCAGAATAAGGGCTGGGGCGGAGTCAAGTCACACAAAGATGAGGGTCAAGGACGTAAGGCATGCAGATTTCAGTAAAATTAGGGAAATTCTTAAGGATGACATTGCAGGAATAGAGAATCTGGGAGGAGCTGAGAAGCGGTGGGCTGCAATCAGGGAGGGAACTGGGAGAGCTACAGAACTATGCATGACAGGTCAGCAAGGGCAAGAAAAGAAGGGAGACTGCTTTGGTTCTCCAGAGAGGTAGCAAGAGCAGTAAGGGACAAAAAACTATCCTTCAAGATGTACAAGAGTACACAAAATGAAGAGGATAGAATGAAGTAAAAGGAGATACAGTGGGAGGCAGGGCAGATGGTTAGGAAGGCAAAGGCAGATACTAAGGAACAGACAGCAAAATTGGTAGAGAAGGGTGATAAAACATTCTACAGATACAGCAGTTAAAAAAAAGGAAGACCAAGTCAGGGGTAGTGAGGCTGGTAGGGGAAGGGGTTCCAGAAAAAGGGAATTACCAGAAGGTAGACTTACCGAACAATTACTTCTGTTCAGTTTTCACAGAAGAGTGGGAATGGAATGGACCAGTGCTACATAACAAGGGCATACAGGGTCGGGAAGTGGACACTAGTCTGTTCACAGAGGAAAGTGTCCTTAAGGAACTGGCCAGGTTAAGGGTCGTCAAGGCAATGGGTCCTGGATGCAGTTCACCCTTGAGTACTAAGGGAACTCAGGGAGGCGCTGGCTGAACCATTGACATCACTGTTCAGCCCAGTGTTAGACATGGGAGAGGTTCCAGGGGACTGGAGGAGGGCGGATGTGGTACCGCCCCACAAAGGGGTAGCAGAAAAGAGGCAGGAAATTACTGACCGGTCAGCCTGTCCTCAGTGGCAGGTAAGGTTATGGAGACACTCCTTAAAGAGAGAATTGGTGAATACCTTACAGCCAGTGGTCTCTAGGACCAGAGGCAACACAGATTCGCAGATGGAAGGTCCTGCCAGATGAACCCAATTGAGTTTTTCAACTGGGTGACAAGGGTAGTGAACTAGGGGAGGCGTTGGATGTGATCTATCTGGACTTCAACAAGATTTCTGACGCTGTCTCACACAGAAGGCTAGTGAACAAACTAAGCAGTCTTGGGTGGGTCTGAAAATAGTAAGATGGGTAGAAAGTTGTCTCAGCAGCAGAAGTCAAAGAGTGGTAGTAAATGGGGTTCACTGGGAGAGCAGGGTGGCAAGTGGGATGCCACAAGGTCAATATTGGGCCCAGTTCTCTTTAATATCTACATCAGGGACATAGCGAAGGAGTAAAGGGAAAGTATGCCTATTTTTGCTGATGATACAAACACCTGTACACGGTAGACGACCGGGGATGACCTAGGAAAACTGAAGAAGTGGTCTAGAACTTGGCAGTTGAGAATAAACACAAAGAAATGCAGAATTATGCACTTCAGACATAAACACTCACTGGTCACGTGTGAACTTGGGGGGGGGAGAGGAGTTTTCACAGCAACAGGGCAGGAGAGGGACCTGGTCGTTACAATATCAGATGACCTAAAAATGGTGAAACAATGTGATAAGGCAGTGTGACAGGCAAATCATATGCTGGGCTGTATTGGGAGAGGTATAACCAGTAGGTGGAGGGAGGTGATAATACCCCCATATAAATTGCTGATGAAACCCCACCTCAAGTACGGGGTACAATTCTGGTAGCCTCATCTCCATAAGGATATAGACAGGATGGAGAAAGTACAAAGAATGGTGGCCAAAATGGTGCAAGGCCTGCAACAGAAGCCCTACGAGGAAAGGCTAAGTGATCTAGATCTGTACTCCCTGGCGGTCAGGAGGGAAAGGGGAGACATGATTGAGACATTCAAATACCTAAAGGGAATAAACAAGGTACAGGAAAGGAACATCTTTCAGAGAAAAAAGATGTGCAAAGACTAGAGGTCACAATATGAAGTTAGAGGGGGGGGAGGATCAGAGGAACAGGAGAAAGTACTTCTTAACCAGAAAGGGTGGTAGACCCCTGAAACTGCCTCCCAGTGGTAGTAGTGGTGGCAAAAATGGTTACTGGATTTAAGAAAGCATGGGACAGACATATGCGTATCACAAAAACTGGTAGGGAAGGAAACTCTTGAGTCTGAACAGGGCCTGGAGACACGACAGGCAGGGGAAGAGGGCGGGAGGATGGAGGCTGGAGACCATGTAGGGTCTGCAGTGTTAATTTAGGCAGGGAAAAAAATGGGCAGACTGGATAGGCCAGGAGGTCCTTTTCTGCCCTCAACCACTATGAATCTAAGACTTCAGGTCTGGACCGACCAGGGTGACCTGGTCCTGTGTGAGCAAGCTGGGGCACAGGGGGCAAGGGCACTGGAGGCTCTACTGCCAGCTGTTGCAGCAAGGGGAACCAAATCTGTCACCGTCAGAAGGGGGCTATAGGAATCATCTCTGCCCCTTCCAATGGAGCTTGAGCAGTGCCCTCTGCAGAAGCCAGAAGGGTGTGTGTGTACAGAAACTTCCCCTTCCAGGAGAGGGACAATGCGTCTCACCAGAAAACTCCAGGCCCGGGATCGAGCAAGCAAAAAAGCGGAAGTTTTGCACTGAGTGGAGATGCAAAAAGGTCCAACTCTGGACGACCATATATGTCAAAGAGATCTTCGACCACCAGGGTCAGAAGCTCCCACTCGTGAACCCTTGACCGGAAGCTACTGAGACAGACTGAGACCAGGACATTTTGGATGTCAGGAAAAATGGACGGCCAAGGGCTCTAGACTGTGTTCGAATGCCCAGTACCAAATTCTCATTGCTTCTCGGCACAGGGGAAAAGAGTGCATGCCCTCTTGTTTGTTGATGTAATACACCACGCATATGTTTAATGGTGGTCGACCGTAGCTGCAGCGTCTTCTAAGATCCGATGTGCACGGGTCAATGGCGGGAAACAACTGAGGAGGATGTGGGATACTGCCCAATCTTTATAGGTTAGGCCGACGTTGGAGGGTGATGTCGGTGGTGGGCAGTCCCCCATAGTAGACTGCTAGCTAGTTGGTTTTCCATGTGGTCCTGGCAGCTTAGTCCTACCAGTGTTGGCCTGCTGCAAGAGCCTTCCTCGAAGTAAAATCTTCAAGTGCCTTAAATATACAAATAAGGTACATCTCGGGGAACCTCTTCAGCTTTACTGAAAACAAGAACACAAGGGGGTACAATTACAAACTGCAGGGGGAAGGTTCAAGACGGAGATCTGGAGACACTTCTTTATGAAGTGGGTAGTGTCAAAGTGGAATGAACTTCTGGCAGAGGTCATCAAACAAAAGACAGTTGGCAGATTAAAGAGGGGCGAAACAAAGTCAAGTGAAGGATTAGAGTTAAGGGGGGGGGGCGAGAGCAACTGTAACCAGTCATACAGGGCCTGCATCAAGCAGACTCGCCAAACCATGTACATTGTTTCTCTACTAACTCTTTTTGTGTATACATGTGTATACATCTCCAGCATGCCTCCATAACTGTGAATATGTGTAAGGTATATGAGTAACTGAATAGTTATATTTGTTTACTGTGTAATGAATTTATAGCATGTATTTCAGTTCCAGGCTGAGTCTGTAAAAGGGCCATGTGTCCCGAGGCCGGGTATCCGGCAGAAGGGATCAGTGAGCTAACTGAGGTAGGTAGGCCTAGTAGTCACTGTATGCCCTTAAGGTCACAGTAATTGGATACCGGGGGGTATCTGGCAGAAGGAGCTAGTGGACTGACTGATCGGAGGTATGGCCCAGTAGTCACTAATTGCCTTAGTTCTAAGAAATACAATGTACGCCGTAATTGGATACCAGGGAGGGTATCTGGCAGAAGGAGTTGGTGGACTGACTGATTGGAGGTACAGCCCAGAAGTCACCAACTGCCTTAGTTATAAGAAATATCTGAATTTTAATTGTGCCATTTGTGGCTGTATTTGCAAACATTTTGCAAAATTTTCAGCAAACTTTTACCTTTTTGCTCATCTACCCAAGTGTCAGACTCCTTACTTGCAGTACCATTGGCTCATATTCCTGAAGGTCTCAAAATCAGTCCGGTGCAGATTTCCCTACTCTTGGCTGCTCTTAGCTACTCCAGTTGGGGAGGTAAGGTATTGTACCCAGGCAGCCCCCAACTGGGAAAGAGCTGCCACAGGGGAAGGAACAAAGAATCCTTGATGACACCTATCTCTGTGTGGAATGGTCTCACCTGTGGCCAGAGGTTAATAAAGTAGTGGGTGGGTCATCATACAGGGTAGCTATTGACCAAACCATTACCCCAAAGTTTTGTCTCTGCTCTGAGACTTCAACAGGGGCCTATGACACTGATGGCACTTCTGCTGGATATAAAGCATACCTGAGAAATGTATTTTTTTTGCGTTGATGTCTTGTCTGCTGCACTTTTTTGGTTCCCTCATATCAAGCAGCTGCCTGCACAAGGAGCTAGTTTATCCAGATTGAGAATTTTTTTTTAATAAGTTAATATTTAAGCTCCATCACACTCTGTTACCAGTCTTTAATACGCTTTCTCCCACACAGTATCATTTAAAATTCATTATTTATTTTGTCCCACATTCTCTCTCACTGCTGGGCCCAGATACCAGTAAACTAGCCCCAGTAATGCGTTCCAAAATCGAGTGAGATTACTGGTATTCAAGCCTGGTGGTGAGAGGCAGAACATGAGGATTAGCATGTTGTGTGTGAAACAGTAAATAATGAATTGTAAACCCTCACAAAATTCTTCCTTTTAAATGATTAATTTTTAATTAGGGATGTCACAGTACCACAGTTTCACAGTCTGCCGTGGTATTGGAAGTCACAGTATTGATACCATGGGCAATTTCATATACTGTGATAACTGTGGTTCACGGTATACAGCATTTTTCAGGCCCCTCAACTAATTTTGTGGGCATTTCTAAGAACATCTGCCCTTTCTGTGTCAACTGTCCCGAACACAAGAGCTCAAAGAGACTTTTTTGTATAAAAATTATTATTTCCATAATACCATGGTATTCACAAAAACCATGGTATTACATGTCATGGTTATCATACCATCAAAATTTGATACTATGACACCCCTATTTTTAATATACAGTGGCTCTCTCTGGCCATTCTCTTTCTCTATCCAACTGATCCTTGGCATCTTCCATTAAGGTACTAGCTCTGAACAACCAAACTCCAGTCAAGACTACAACTGCTGTGCCACTCCCCTGCAGGAACACACCTCCCACCCGCTGCGCCCTATGGTAGGGCCTGGGTTTCAACTGCAACAGTCTGCTCCCTGTCTGAGTAGTGGGGACAGTGACAGAACTGTTGACATGGGCAACTGAAGCCAGCCATCATTTATGATGGCCAGGTATTCCGCAGCACTGGTCCCTACTATCTCATAATATCTATGCCAAACATGCAGATACCACACCTTTGGGGGCAACCAACCTTGCATAATCACCAATGGCACCAGCTCTGCTCAACAGCCCTCTGCAGGAGGCACTCCGCAATAAGGTGAGCAACAACGAGGTTCCCATGACACGCCGCCCCAACACCAAAAGTTAGAGTTGTTGCTCCAAGAGCATGTCCCACGCTTCTGCAGCCTGGTTAATAAAGTCAGACTTGGAATGGGGATTCAGGTCACCTGCAAGGCAGCACAACAGGCCACCACTAGTGCTACTGGCCCATGCTCTTTTTTTTTTTTAAATCAAATTACAACCTGTAGCTTAAAGGGGAACAGTCAGCACTAAGAGATCCACACCCAAGTGGGTTGGTGCCAATTCAAACTTTGTGTGCAAAAACATTTTTTACCTACAGTTTACAGCTGTATAGTAAATTGTATCAAGTTAATTCTGTTTACTTCCAAACTGACATTTTCTGTAACCAGAAATCCCAGAATCCCCTGCAGCTGACATCACAGCAGGGCTGCAGCAGTGGGAGATTTAACAGCCTGCAGTGCATGCTAGAGATTTTATAAGCTTAGATCAGGGGTTTGCCTTCCCCCTGTTCTTCCAGGATTAAGTACATTCCTCTACATCCGTACTCTGCCCCACGAGGACAGCGGGACCAGCAAGATCAAAGCTCATAAAATCTCGAACATGCACTGCAGGCTAGTGGATCTGCCATTGCTACAGCCCTGCTCGGATGTCAACTGCAGGGGATTGTGGGATTTGTAGTTTTGTTTTTTTTATTTTACAATGTTTTGGCCAGAATAGACACAGGCTTGTATCCAGGGTGTTTTGGGAGTACAGGGAAGTTAAGTGACTTGCTTTGGGTCACACAGTGTGCAACTGGTGGCTGCGGGATTCAAACCCAGTTCTCCAGATTGGCAGCTCAGTGCTCTTAACCATATGCTACACTGCCTCCAGTTTCAGAAAATGTCAGCTTGGAATTCAGAAGAATTGGCCTGGTACAATCTACTATACTGCTGTAAACAGTATTGGGACCAGCCCCACACTTGGATGTGGGATTCTCAGTGCTGTTTCCCTTTGCATGTAATCACAGCTGTACATTCTTGACATTAAAATATAAAAGTTGGCATTGTTGTTTAATATTTATCCTTGGTTCTGGGGGGGGGGGGGGCTAGCAGGATTTCAGCAGCACACCTGGGTCCCAATCACCCATGAATTAGAGGTTCCCTCTCTTACTCAGATCATGAAACTAGATGTGATGTACAACAGGTATTCCTGCTTCATTCTTGACCTTCCCCCCTCCCCATACGAGGCAACACTGCTTACTGCATAGCAACTTGAACTGGTTAAGGTTGCACGACCATAGACAGCTGCATATCTTAAACTTTATATGCTTAAATACCATAAACAAAGTCACTGATTATATTGCAGACTGCATGCTGAAAAGAACAATATGAAACTGGTTGATTCTTCATACGACACAGAATATCAGCTTCCCCACATTAAAGAAGTTACAAGGCCAGCCCGGTGGCACAGAGGGTTTAGGCACTGGCACCTTACCTCACACCACACTGGTAACCTGGGTTCGGAAATGGACTCGGGCGCCGGACAGTCGGCAGGGGAAGGAGTAGGTTTGAGCATACAGAGGACTGCTCTCCTCTCCTGGGGTGGGTTGGGGATCGACGTTGCTCTGTAACGGCCCTCGGTGGAGACCAGGGGTAGCTTAGATGCAGCACAACTAGGGGAAATCGGAGGAAAAACTGAATTAATGGTGCCTCCTCCTTCCGGATGATGGACGCCCGGACCAGTGCCTCCTCGAGCTCTGGCTCTGCGACAGCCGACCCAGCCGCAGCTGCACCCAGGGCCAATACTTGGGCCGATAGGCCATTTCTCCGCGGAAGAGGACCCACCCGACCACAAGCCATTCATCTTTTTTCTATTAGCCCAAGAATTCGGAACACTGTCCATGTTAATGTTAAACCTAAGTCAGGCTCTACTGTATTTAGTCACATACGATGCTAGGTTTTTTGTCCAAGTGATGAAGCCCTTCAATGAGTTACACCTTATTTTAAGTGTCAGTTAACAATACTGCAGTTACAGTGCAACAGTTTAACTACACTGTAACTGCAATGTACTGTAATTGCATGTAAGAAACATGTAACCACAATGTAATTTACCCTGTTGCATGTAATTAATGATTGGTTACATCGAATGTCCAACCTGTGGGGTTGGATGAAAGACATATGAGAATACTGTGTGTGGTAAGCAAGGATTAAGCCACGAGAAAGGACGAGTCTACTGTGGAATTAATCCATGCTTGGGGGTGTTCGGCCTCGTGCCTCCAACAAGCCAACCATGGATTAATTCCACAGCAGACCCATCCTTTCGAGTGACTTCATCTGCTTGTAACATGGCATTATGTGCAAGAGTAATGCCA
Organism: Neoceratodus forsteri; assembly: GCA_016271365.2. Classification (NCBI taxonomy): domain Eukaryota; kingdom Metazoa; phylum Chordata; order Ceratodontiformes; family Ceratodontidae; genus Neoceratodus; species Neoceratodus forsteri. The sequence goes on along the minus strand of CM028129.1, from coordinate 1,096,932,171 downwards.
TGTTACTATTTCCGTACAAATGAACATAGGCAGACTGAATTTCATTGCAAAATATGTACTTCTGGAAGCAAAATACACCTATCGTTCAGTGAGAAAAAATTAGAACACTTCGATCACATATATCGTGGGTAACCAACAACCAACTAAAACATTCCTGTATTTGTTAGAAATTATTCCTGTAATGCCAATACTTCATTTTAAAAGATTTAGAACTTGCACTGGTGTTAAAATACTCTTCGATATTGCCCAATTCCATTACTGTGCTGCTGCATTGTGGGCTTCATTCTGTGACCGATGGACGATTACGCCTACTATTGCTTTATGGGTAGATTCTGTGAATTGCCAATAGTCCGGTTACACTTTCAGTATTTACCTTTTAAAATTTATCTTTAAACTGTGTACAAAGTTTTTCTTGGAGTCCACTGCTGCAGGTAACTTTTACACAGACGCTACAATGAACTTCTGATCACTGCTTACTTTGTTTCATCAGCTACTGACTGTACCAGTTTGGACTCTTTTTTTACCTAGGATTCCACTCTGTCAGGTAAGTTTTATACAGCACATACAGTTCAGCTGCGATCACTGGTTTCTCTATTTTCTGGGCTACTGACCACACTACTTACTTGCTGTGCTTTCCGGAGCATTGAATGGACCAATTTGGACTAATTTGCATATGCATAAATTAGAATGCTATTTTTCCTTTCTGTAGTTTGATTTGGTACTATATCAGCAAGCATGATTTACTATGGTATTAGACCATGGTTGATGGTGTGCCACATTGTGTCCTTCCACTTATCGGAATGCTTAATTTTCTTTCAGTTTTATATGCGTTACAAAAAGCATTAGAAAATGGGTTATACACTAGCAGCTCTCTGATTGGCTGAAAGCCACAGTGGGGGTACATTAATTTTTGACAGACACCCAGTTGAAAATAAGTGTCAATTCGGGTGCCCTATTACTGAGGGTATCCTTGGGCACTTGAATTCTGAAACACACCAGTCGCAATTTTTCCCTCTGCTTAGATATCAGATGATATAACCCCCACACACACACAAATACAGTACAGTGCGCTGTAAACTGCCACTTTTTTATTCTCCTTTCTACAGGGAAACGCAAACGTTTTGAAGCTCATTCCACTGGTCAGTGCTCACTCTCAGCAAAATATAAGAGACGTCATCACGTCCCATGCTGTCGCGCGCTCAGCACTATTCATACAGCATCTGTATATCATGTCCCCAAGTTGCCGTGGCTCCACTTCCGCTGAACTGAAACACTTACAGATTTTTGTCGCTTCCTCTTTTTAAAACAAATCTTTTTTTTTTATTTAATATACTTTATTAGGCGTTTTTGTATAACATACATCAACATATTGGTACATCACACATCAACTGCCCCTCCCCATACAGTCATTAAAACTATTCATGCCACACTGGAAAGCCGTGATTATTCATCTATTAGGCCAAGTAATTGTCTAAATCAAGTCCACTAATGATCTGGCCTTGTCGGGTCACCTCATCTACATCCTAACATTTACCCCCAAATCCCTCCTATAAAACAAATTAACTTAAAGAGCAGGTTCATAGTAGCCTCATACTGCATATGAAACAATAACTGACCTGGCCAGGATTTAAACTCTGCATAGTCATCCATTTATTGCAGCCTCTGAAAAAAGTAATTTCATTCATAAAATTATTCCCTGAACCCGCTGGTATAAAAAGCTGCTGGTTCCGCATCCTACGGCCATGCCCCCACACTGGCACATGCAGCCCCGTTTCATGATGTCACTAAACGAAGGCTGTGTGTGCGCACCCCATTGACTTGAATGGGGGCGATGTTCTCAAAGTATTTTCACCCATTAAATGCTGTAATTTTAAGAAATCAGCCCGATCGCTCGACTAACAGGAATCCTGGCCAGGTCAGTTATTGTTTCATATGCAGTATGGTGCTACTAATACTAGTAGGAAACCACTCTTTAAGCTAAGTTCAGTGATCAATTTACCTCCCGGGGATACTGCAACTTCATCAGTCAATTTCTCCGATTGGCCATTAGTGCTGCCAGCCAGTAGTGTTCCAATGCAGAAAGTAAAATAAAACCTTGAGCAACCAGTCTCACAAACCAGGTGCAAAAAAAACGTTAAATGAGGAACGCAACTGAAGTGGCGGAGAAGGTGGGGGAGGGGGGTCATGGTTCAGCAATCAAGGGGAGAGGTACTAAAAAGTAGTAAGAAAGCTGAAAACAATTGAGAAACCTGCACTGCCCTCTACTGGTAGCATAGGCAAATATACCAGTAGAGGGACTACTTTATTAGGAAACCAAATTTAAGTTAATTTTGAATAATATTTTCACTATTTTTTTGTCTTAAGCATTACACAAAAATCTATACATATAGCCCATTTTCTAAGTGCAATAATACTCAACAGGGTGGGTGGTATTGGGCAATACTGGAATTCCAGGGGCTATAAGTCCCCCCACCAGTGGCGGCCGGCCTCAGTATGCCCCTGGGCAGTCCGATATTGCCCAATACTGCCCACCCTATTGGGTATTATTGCTTGCTTATGATATGCTATGGTGATCAATTTGTGATATACACCATGCCTAACTGTAATTTTGTATTTTTCTGCTTACTTACCAGTCATTGTTGTTATCAATATTATCTGTGTATGAATTTACTTACCCACTGAGCATGAGCATTAACTCAAATTAATAAATTTCTTTTGATGTTTTAGGAATAAACTTACTACTATTGTATGAACATATCATACTAACCAAGTAATGTGGGTAAAGACACATGACAGGGTATGCGTTCAATGGGGAATACAGGCACTCCTCGGGTGCGTGTTGTGGCATAAGGTCAACTTACAATCTCAAGAAGAAAAGAGGAACAGATTTGATGCAACTGAAATAACCCATGACTGAACAATTTCTAAAAGATGAAAATAAACAGCTGTCTGACACGCCATAACCTCAAAGCCCCAGTGTTGAAATATGGAAACATTATCATTGCTACATTTATAGCACACCTCCAGATTTCATCTGTTCACAAAAGAACATAAAAAAAAAAAAAAGGCCTCCTTTTTAGTAGCTCCATAGGAGACAAGAACAGGACAACTTTACAGCACACCTCCAAATTTCATCTGCTCACAAAAGAACATAAAAAAAAATACAGGCCTCCTTTTATTAGCGCCACAGGAAACAAGAACAGGACAACTTTACAGCACACCTCCAAATTTCATCTGTTCACAAAAGAACATAAAAAAAAAAATATAGCCTCATTTGATTAGCTCCATAAGAGACAAGAACAGGACAACTTTATTTTTGAGCACTGTAAGAAATGGCTAAAGCGAGGAAAGGGATTTGGTTTTGTAATGTATTGTTACTTTCATATAAACTGTATCCCAGTCCCAGCGTAAGCAATAATCTACAACAGTATATATCATAAGGCAGATCTTTCTGCAGGCCCCGCCCCAAGTGGGTTGTATGAGGTGCAGTCGAGTGCTTCTTCAACCACCTGGGAAGTGCGTAAGGTATATGTTTTATCGTGAACCCTGTAGTGGATTGTTGCACTTGTAAACAGCTCATTTATGCAGAAAATGTATAGAAGAGAGGTTTAAATGTGACTCAGACTCAGCTATAGGGTAAGACAAAGCATACTGCACAGACACATGATGGTTTCAGCCAATGACATTCTTCCTTTTCTCACTTCTGTCTGACAAGCACTTCATAATCCAGAGGTGAATGTTTATGTAATTAGACACAGGAGATTCAAACAGCACAGAGAGAGGTTATGGAAAGGTGACACAGGGATGCTGAGTGACTTGGTCAGGTTATACAGTAAAGGCAGCTGTGAGATTCAAACCAGGATCTCCACATTCATAGTTCTGTGCTTTAACCCCTAGGCTAACAATGCCTAGCAGGTGTTCATCTAACTACCAGAATGGAACTAAGTCACAACGTTATACCAGGCAAGATTTAATAATCAATACTGAATCGGTACTTTTGTACGGGCACAGATATGCTTCCAAACTTAGGACAGTTGCATAAAATGGTACCAGATATTTTGTCTTGGTGGCTACCCAACCAGGACTTGAACTATGAAGCAACAGCAGTCTCACTTGTGGGACACACTGTTCCATCAATGTTCCCAATCCTTGCTCATAGCACCTCTAATCACAGATGCGCGAGTCAGAACCTGCCAGCTGTAAAGAGGAGCTATGCGCTCACTCCAGTTTAAATCTAAAGGAGTGCAGCACAGATGTACATATCTCAATCGACAACAGTCGAGTCCCTTGCATTTTGTAGATTGAGAAAAAAAAACAACAACAATATCCCTGCCATAAAATATATATTTTCAACACACACGAAGAGAACAGTACTTATGTAATGTACATTTGGTCTTGTTAGACATAAAACCATCTCTGCAACAAGACTGCCAGCATGTGGGCCCTGAAAACAAAACTAGGCTGTATAATCAACTTCAAAATAGAACACATTTCAAATTCCAGTCTTGTGCACTTACATGGAAATAGCCATGTCTCTATGCCCCACGTGTCAGGGTGGGGCACCCCCAATCAGCATTTTCACAAGAGGTTAAATTTTTTTATCTTACTGGCATTTGTGGTGTTTGTCACAAACCCACTCAGCAGGTCAGACCTCTACTTCCAAAGTGCCAACCTCCGAGTGCAGTCTTGTGAACAGTTTAACAGAACAAGGTAACCTCTCTGCCTGTCTTGTGAGTTCGGATCAACCTTTGGTCTCAAGTCTTGGAGGGATTCAAACAGTGAACCTCTTGCTAGCGCACCCAATGCACAGGCTCAGATATTTCTGTCTTTTGGCGGGGGGAGATATCTTTGCCTACGGGCACCTAACTAGGTATACAGAGATGAACTGTTAAAACTTTAATAAAGACCTCAGATTTAAAACGCTTCTTTCCAGTTTGGTATCACCATTCAAGCTTATGCCTAGTGTCTGCTATAACCATATATACTTTTCTACAAATGGAAGAAAATTCAAAGACAGACCAAGTATGTTAAAAAGAATTTTACTAAAATAGATAAAATTACGTAAAACATGAAATACAGAACTGTTATATCACAAGACATACAAATCTTTTAAAAGAACAAGGTTTAAACAGTGTAAATTCCTACAACAATATTTCGATTTTGTCTATCTTTCTAAATATCTGTTTAAAAGTGCTCACAGAGGTTTCTTAGAGTCTAGAAAAAAGTGCATCTGAAATAAAACAGAATACTCCTTAAAGCAAATTGTATTTGCCAACCCCTTTTTGGGTGAGGTCACCTAGCTCCTCCTCTGTCAGAATATATAAAAAAATATATATATTTAATAAAAAAAAAGGGTGTCTTTTTCAAGAATTAAATTCTGCAACCTCAGCATACTCATATGTTCTTCAAATGACATCTCTTTGATCTTAATCAGTATTCTCTCTCACACAGGCATCACAGGAACATTTACAACTTTGCGCCAGTTTGCTAAACCTGGTTTCCCCTTCTAACATCATAAACCTTTTTTTTATGATTTCCCTCTTAACAACGTCATCTATAATTAACTTAGAAAAGTCTGTAACTAGCTTCTGGCCTGCCATGTAACACCTGGTATCTAAAACTGGTGTGTGTGTGTGTGTGTGTGTGATCTCACATGATATTTCAGCATGTTCTCATGGCTTTCATCTTTCAGCTGAAACCTGGGGGGATGAGGTCACTCCTAGAGCACCAGATTTCAGTATCTCTCATGACAGACAGTCCATAACCCATTTTGATATTACAAAAAAATGATACTACAGCACTCAGAACTGACTGTCCATGTCACAATCCTCCTCACCTAGACTGAATTGGGGGTCTATCCCCTGCATGGGATGAGCTTCCCAAATCAGTTCACTCCTCATAGACCCCAGACAGCCCATCTGAGTTCTGGTTTTTCGCTCCAGCCCTATGTACGATTGTCAGATCATACCCTTGTAAAGCAAGACTCCACCTTAGCAATCGGCCATTGTTTTTTCCCATCTGCGTCAGCCAAACCAGGGGGTTGTTGTCAGTCTGCACCACAAAATGCTGCCCACACAAGTATGGCTCTAATTTCTTTAGGGCCCACACTATTGCAAGACACTCCTTTTCCACCGTGGAGTACATTTTCTCCCTGGAAAGTAACTTCCTACTCAGGTACACTACTGGGTGATCTGTCCCTTGGCTAGATTTCTGACTCAGTACTGCCTCAATACCCATGTCTGACGCGTCAGCCTGAACTATAAAGATCTTGCTATAGTCAGGACTTGTCAAAATAGGAGCACTGCACAGTGCCTCCTTTAGTTTGGTAAAGGCTTCCTCACAGGCTGGGCCCCAGGTAATTTTCTTTGGCATCCTTTTCTTTGTCAGGTCAGATAGGGGAGCAGCCAGGGCACTGTAATTGGGTACAAATTTCCTGTAGTACCCTGCTGTCCATAGAAAGCTCCTGACCTGCTTCTGGGGTTCTGGTCTGGGCCACGCCTGGATCATTGCTATCTTTATTTTGTTAGGACGGAGCTGTCCCCGGCTACCACATGCCCGAGGTATGCCATTTCTCCCATGACCACCTGGCACTTCTCAGCTTTGACAGTGAGGCCGGCCCTCTATATCCTGTCCAGCACTTCCCTAAGGTGGGATAGCTGTTCCTCCCAGCTGGTACTAAAGATGGCAATGTCATCCAGGTATGCCATGGCATACTCCTCAGCACCATTTAACACCTGGTTCACCAACCTTTGGAAAGTGGCCGGGGCATTCTTCATTCCAAAAAGCATTACTTTAAATTCAAATAAGCCTATCAGAGTGATGAAGGCCGACCTCTCCCTAGCTCTGTCATCTCTACCTGTCAATACCCCTTTGTCAGGTCAATGGTCGTAAGGTAGGTAGCCCCTCCCAACTTGTCCAGGAGTTCGTCTGTCCAGGGCATCGGGTGGGCGTCAGACTTCGTGACTGCATTCAGTCCACGATAGTCCACACAGAAACGAGTTGAGCCATCTGGCTTAGGTATAAGGACTACGGGTGAGGCCCAGGGGCTGTGGGATCTCTGGATTACCCCTAAATCCAGCATCTCCTCCACTTCCCTCCTAATGTCCTTTTGGACAGCCTCTGACACCTGATACACTGTCCGCCGTATGGGCATCTGTCTCCCTGTCTCCACATCGTGTGTCACTAAGGGAGTTAGTCCAGGCTTGGTGCTAAACAATGGGGGCAAAGTCTGCTAAAACCTCCCTTACTTTCTGGATCTGGTCCAGGGCCAGCTGGGGAGACAATTTTACTGCCTCCACAGAGGACTCCCACTTACTTTCTTCCAGCAAGTCCAGAAGGGGGCCTCCTTCGTCCATCCCCTCCCCATGACTACAATTGCAAACACCATGTCAGCCCTATTTGAATATGGCTTCATCATGCTGACATGGTATATCCTTTTGTCTGTCTTCTGTCAGGTAACTCCACAATGTAGTTTACATCATTTACCTTCCTAACCACTTTGTACGGTCCTGTCCACTCAGCTTGCAGCTTGTCTTTCTGGACCGGAATAAGGACCATGACTTCCTGACCCACCATGTACAAGCAAGCTCTGGCTCTGAGGTCGTACTACACTTTTTGTTTCTGTTGGGCAGCTGCTACGTTGCTCTGGGCTGTCCCCATAAGCTCCTTCAGCCTTTCCCTAAACCTAAAGATGTAATCCACAATGGGAGTTCCCTGGGTGGCGTGCTTGCCTTCCCAGTCCTCCCGGATCAAGTCTAGGGCCCACGTACTCAGTGTCCATATAAGAGTCTCAAGGGGAAAATCCTGTCGACTCTGGGGCACCTCCTGTATGCAAACAACAGGTGGGAAGGTATTCTCCAGTCCTCCCATGCTGTTCAGCAAATGCCCGAGCAGTGACTTTAGGGTACCATTGAGTCATTCCACAAGTCCATTGGCTTGTGGGTGATACAGTGTCGCATCTCTGCACCACCCCACACTTCTCCCATAAACATTTCATCAGGTCCGACATGAAGGAACCTCCTCAATCGGTGATAACCTCCTGCAGAAACCCAACACAGGAGAAAATCCCAAGTAAGGCATCTGCCACTTTGTCTGTCCTCAGTGAGATAGGGACTGCCTCTGTGTACTGGGTGGCATAATCCACCACAGTCAGGATGAATCTCTTCCTGAGGAGCTGGGGGTATTTAATGGCCCCACAATATCCATTCCCACCCTCTGAATGGTTCCTCCACTTTGGGCAAGGGAATCAGGGCGGGCTTGGGTTTCTTGCCCACCTTCCCTATTTCTTGGCACGGTGACAAGACCTGCAATACTCCTACACCTGCTGGGTGAAGTTAGGCCAGTAGAAATTCTGGGCCAACCACTGCATAGTTCGCGTGATTCCCAGATGACCAGACAAGGGAATATTATGTGCAATTTTGAGCAACTGCTCACGATACCCCTGGGGAACGACAAGCTGCCTGCCTAGCATCCCTCCCTCTGTCTGCACTGCCTGAGTATACACAAGTCCATTTTCCCAATAAACTTTATATTGGCTGTCACCTCCCTGTGCACCGTCTGAGTCTGCCCAAGCCCTCAGCTTCTCTAAACTAGGGTCACTTCTCTGAGCAGCTGCGAACCCCTCAAACATTCCCAAAGCATGGGACCGGTCCCCTTCAGTCGCTAAACTAGGGTCCCTAGCACTAGCATCAGGGCCCTCAGGATCACTGTCAATCCCAACCCTCTGACAATGGGTCACCCCTCCCTCTTCGGAGTAACCTTCCGTAGCTGTGTGGTCACTTGCTACCGGGGAAATTTCTACCCCCTTTTTATCAGTCTCCATATCAGGATACACAGGCTGGGGAACCAGCCTCCCAGTGGTTTCCACAATGGCCTCCATGTACAATTTTCCCTTGCCGCTTGGCTACGTGTAACTGCACATGCCATCCCCTGTTGGAGATTGTTACTCAGGATCACATCCACTGCTAATGTTTTGGCTACAGCCACCTGTTGCACAGTTTCCCTTTCACCCCAGTCTAAGAGAACACTAGCGAGGGTAATGTTTTCTCTTCACCAGTGAACCCTTGGACAGTGATGTATTTATTGGGTATAAGCTGACCAGGCTCTACCAGATCCCCTTTACTAACATCAGGGATGCCCCTGTGTCCCTTAACCCTTGCGTTTGCACACCATTTACCATGACTGGGTGCATGTGTCCAGGGACACACAAACAACCTACTTCTTTTCTAGCACCCTGTTGTGTAGTGCTCACCTTCTTGGGGCACTGTCTGGCAATATGCCCAGTTTCTTTACACAACCAACATTAATTTCTTCTCTCAGAGAAATCTTTTCTCTGAAACCTGAGGCTAACTGGTTTCAGTGGAGGCAGTGAGGGTTTTAGCTGCCCTGAAGGCACACTTTTCCCTTTCTGCACTGCCACGTCCACCCCATTTGCTCTCAGAGCAGGTCTGCTCTTGGCATAGCGGTTCAAGAGTTCAGCAGCCTCTTGCACTGTTTTGGGATCTTGGTCCTCTAGCCAGGTTTTTAGCTCTGCTTGGCAAGCCCAATAAAACTGTTCTAATAAAATCACATTTTCAATTTTATCAACAGAGTTTGCTCCATTCCTTCCCACCAACATTTTAAAAACTGATGTTGTTTCATGGCTAGCTCCTCGTAGCTCATATCAGGGCTTCTCCTGAGCTTACAGAATTTAGCTCTGTATGATTCAGCAGTTAATTAAAACTTTTTTAACAGTGCAGCTTTTAGCTTGCTGTAATCATTGCTGTCCTCATTGTTCATTTGACCCAATGCATCCCGAGCTTTCCCGGTAAGTAGCAGGGATAGCTGGAAGCTCCAGGACTCTCTAGGAATTTTAGCCTGAATACAAACTTTTTCAAAAGAATTTAAAAAGGCATCCATATCTTCCCCTCTTTAAACTCGGCTATTAATTTGGAATTCAATTTGTAACCCAGTTCTGCAGTCCCAGTTAAACCCAAGCCACTTACCTGCTCTGGTGCCGCTGGTCGGAGTCGTAGCTTCTCCAGTTCATGTTGCCTCTGGTGCTCCTCTCTCTTCTCCTCTTCAGCTCGCTAGCGCTCATGCTCCTCATGGTCTGCCTCCTCTGTTCCCGCCTCTTCTCCTGGAACTCCAGCTCCATCCTGCACAACTCAATTTACAGCCTCAGTACCTCTGGATTCAGGATACTGGTGACCTTCCCCTGCTGCTGTGGCCCTTCACTGACAGTGGCCCTGCTGTCATCCTCACCGGATCTGGACACAGCACTGACCGCTAGTCCTGCCACACTTGAGGTCTGGTCCCTTTCAGTCACGGTCTGTGACTTGCTGCTCTGGATATCTGCTACCATCAGGGCCTCTATGAGGTTCTGCTTTTGCTGTCACCTCGAACGAATTCCTCTGTCCCCTCACAACTGCTTCACGTAATCTACAGTGTGCCTGCTGTAGTCGGAAGCCATCTTCTTCCCTGACTACGGCTACTCTGACTTGCACTCAGGAAAAAAATAAATAAAACGGGTTGAAACTGGACTGTACACCAAGTGATAGATAGTTCTGTTTCCTTTTAAAATAAAACTCTGCCTTTTTTCTTTCTTTGCAAGACAGCATACAGTCACAGCTGACACAAAACAATACAAGCTTGTCATACCAAAATTATGCCACTGCTGCCAACCAATCTGTCACAAACCCACTCAGCACGTCAGGCCCTCTACTCCCAAACTGCCAACCTCCGAGTGCAGTTTTGTGAACAGTTTAACAGAACAAGGTAACCCTCTCGTCTGTTTTGTGAGTTCGGATCAACCTTTGGTCTCAAGTCTTGGAGGGATTCAAACAGTGAACCTCTTGCTAGCGTACCCAATGCACAGGCTCAGATATTTCTGTCTTCGGGGGGCCAGATATCTTTGCCTACGGGCACCTAACTAGGTATACAGAGATGAACTGTTAAAAATTTTAATAAAGACCTCAGATTTAAAACGCTTCTCTTTCCAGTTTGGTATCACCATTCAAGCTTATGCCTAGTGTCTGCTATAACCATATACACTTTTCTTACAAATGGAAGAACATTCAAAGACAGACCAAGTATGCTCTAAAAAGAATTTTACTAAAATAGATAAAACTATGTAAAACACAAAATACAGAACTGTTATATCACAAGACGTACAAATCTTTTAAAAGAACAAGGTTTAAACAGTGCAAATTCCTACAACAATATTTCTATTTTGTCCATCTTTCTAAATACCTGTTTAAAAGTGCTCACAGATGTTTCCTTGTCAGAGTCTAGAAAACAGTGTCTCTGAAGTAAAACAGAATATTCCTTAAAGCAAACTGTATTTGCCAACCCCTTTTGGGTGAGGTCACCTAGCTCCTCCTCTGTCAGAATATATATAAAAACTATATTTAATAAAAAACATGATGTCTTTTTCAAGTATTAAATTCTGCAACCTCAGCATACTATATGTTCTTCAAATGACATCTCTTTGATCTTAATCAGTATTCTCTCTCTCACACAGGCATCACAGGAACATTTACAACTTCGCACCAGTTTGCTAAACCTGGTTTCCTTCTAACATCATAAACCTTTTTTTATGATTTTCCTCTTAACAACAACATCTATAATTAACTTAGAAAAGTCTGTAAATAGTTTCTGGCCTGCCATATAACACCTGGTATCTAAAACTGGTGTGTGTGTGTGTGTGTGTGTGTGTGATCTCACATGCTGTTTCAGTATCTTCTCATGGCTTTCATCTTTCAGCTGAAACCTGGGGAGGGTGAGGTCACTCCTAGAGCACCAGATTTCAGCATCTCTCATGACAGACAGTCCATAACCCATTTTGATATTACAAAAAAATGATACTACAGCACTCAGAACTGGCTGTCCACGTCACAGTGTTTAGATTTTAACTGGTATCTCCAGTTGTCACTCCCACCAACATTTGGAGTAAAGCAAATCTCACGTGGCTGACGCCAGAGCCAGGAGCAGCCGTGAGGAGATGGTGTTCTGTATATTCCTACAGATGGAGCTACTAATTGCTACAGTTTGCAATCTAAAGTCCCAGGGCTAAACTGACTAGGTATAAACTAACAGTTGACTGTTAGTCCATACTTGGTCTCATTATATCACTGGGACCAGTAAATTGTATATAATACACGCCCTCGCGGCTGCTCCACAGCTCTGACATCAGCCTCTGGTTAGTCACAGAAGGTTGTGCGATCTGCCAATGGAGGCACTTTACTCAGAATGTCAGCAGGAGGGATGGTAGAATCAACCAGATACAAGCTAAACACCACAAATAAAAAATAAGTTAAAAAATGTAACTTATCTGCAAAAATGCTAATGGGGGACGCTGAGGTGTGGAGCATACAGATGTGGAGGTTCCCCTTAAAAAGGTACAATAACAATCCCCCCCCCCCACACACACAATTTAGAGATAATTTTATTTATTCTCTGGTATGTTCAGTGACTCAGTGAGACCACCACCCACATACAGAATCTTAACTTTCCTTTTGTATGAATGATTTCAAGTGAATAACTTGATACCCTTTCACAAACAATTTCATACAACTATGTGTTGTGAACAAGTGAAATCAGACTAAGAGGGTTTAGGCCAAGGTAAAATGAACAATTTGCATGGGTATGAGAGTGGACCTCTGCAGGGCCAGGGGCTTTGATGTGGCACACAGGCTTATCAAGCCATGAGATTGTAACTAAGAGACAGACATTTTCTTTTTTTTCTTCTAAACTTTATTTTTATTAAGTTTATGGTAATCAGTACTAAATGAAAATGGAGTACATAGCTGCTTTGATGCAACAAAATAATTAAGATCCATATGTGAACATTAGAGTACATTTCAGGCAGCAAGTTGATACCTCATAGTGAGGGTAATCCAGAATAGTGAACTGTCCAAGCCACATTGTCCAGATATTCCAGTGATAAAATGAACCACTGCAGCAGGACACTGGGCCATATTAACATAAAGGTTCACATATATCCCTGGAAATTATTTCATATGCTATAAGACAATGAATATCATGGCATTGCTGGACAACGCTCATCACTCCATTGCTTCTCCTAAACAGATTAACAACAATTAGGAATCTGGTGTTAACTCTGCACTCATATAGAGCTCATATAAACAATAAAACAACAAGAGTAAAAGCAGTGTGCATTACTTAATGTAGTAGGTTTAGGCAGCTATTTACAGTCAGGGCCACTTATTTAACTTTATGGGCAACAGTTCTATATGCATATGCTTGTATCCCACATGGTAGTAGCTGGTCCAAAAATATCAACACTAGCACCATCTCGAAGGGACAAAAAATAATAATACACAAAATAAAACAAACTCTCCCCATGGGCAGCTCAGCACCTCAAAATCAAGGCACCTAGCAAGTCCCCTCAAAAAGCACAGCCCCAGCATTTGTCCATTACAATTATTTCCCACCCCAGAAAACTCAAACTAATACAACTAGTACTATTACAGGCAGGATCTAGACCAGTTACAGAGGAAAAAGAAAATGAGTCCTCACAAGATTGAAAGCTATCCTTTACCCATTGAAGTATGGGTGTTGTTGGTCCCCAGCTGCAGAACGAAAGTCTTGCTTTATGTTGTCTAATTTCTTGATGACTTCTGTCAGGTCAGTACACAGAAAATATTTTCCCTACATAGAGATCTTAAGGTGAGCAGGCATTTGTAGGGCGTCGTGCTGTAATCAAGCAACGAGGCTTACGGGCAGACTAGATGGGCCTAGAGGTCCTTATCTGCTGATAATTTCCATGCTTCTATGATGCCAAGCTCACAAAGTCCAGCCTGAACGCCATCAAATGCTCTACAGGGTTCCTTAGTAGAAAAAACTAAGGTCCGGTAGCAATGCCCCAATTTGTCACCTTCCAGGAATAATGCAGCATGTTACCAAGCTTTCAACAAAAGTTTATCCTGTTAGTGGGAAATGCCAGTGATTACCAATAAAGTCCGTGGTAGGATGGTGTTCATTTTTTTTCCTTGAGCCAACTCAATAAACCTGGAGCACGGAGATGTCCTGTACATCTCCAAACCACTTTTTAAAAACCAAAAAGGTCCAGAATAAAAAGAGTAGGGTTTTGGGCTTCCAATCCTTATGGGATACCCAAAAGATAAACATTTGCTGAATGGATCGCATTCTCCACAGTTTCCAAACTGTAACGGAGTAACTTATATTAATTAATCATGCCATTCACAGTGGTGACAGACTGATCAACAGTCTCTGTAATTCTTTAGTATCTGGAATAACTTTCTCCATCTTAGTTTCCAACAGGGTAACTCTGGTATTAAAAGTGTCCACTTTGCACATCCTTAACCACCACTATAACTGCTTCACGAATGGCCTGAAGGGTAAGACCAGACTCTGCAGTGCTGTTGCTGCTCTGCCCTCCTTTGGCTGAGGGTCTGGCCAGCGGAAGCCGTATTCTCTTCCCAGGCTCTGAGGGCAGCTGTTTTTTGTTTGGTCTTGCCATACTGCCTTCAACTAAAATCTGGTATCTGGTCAAAGCATTCGGCGAGCTTTAAATACTGGTGCTGGTCAAAACCTCATTAACTGAGTTTAATAAACAAAAGAACTGGTTTAAAACCACGATGGCAAGCAGCTGTCTCCAGAGCATCTTACTCAGTCAGCTGTTGGTTCCATCCCCAGAGACAGACATTTTCTGTCTCTTCGGTTTATAGTGAGTTATGTAAACTCTAACATACATTTGTTGGTTTACTTATTCTCTGTAAATTGCACTACAGCCACAAGTCTATTCAACAGTGGTAAAACCACCATGTTACAGTATGCATAAAAAGAATCATTTTCTATAATAGCCTCATAAGATGTTCAGTAGTTTAACAGTTAAAATTCTGCCTAAATGTGTATGCTTTAAAGTCTTACAATTAGTAAAAGCTGAAGCATGCTGAAAAAAAAAAAAAAAAAAGAATTTCAGTCAAACCCTATGGAAAACCCCCTAATTGGGCACACACAGTCATATGGAACTTCCCAGTGATACCTAATCAAAAACTGAAAGCTCCAGGTGCCTACCGACCTCCTCAAAATGGCAGCCAGAACACATACCAAAGGCACTTGTTTTGTCTCCACAGTCAAACTAAGTCAGCTTGTAGGCATACAAGATTGGATATCAATTAGTCAGAACTCTTGAACAGTTACAGAGAGGAAGAAATCGGAGGAGAAAGAGAAGCAACTTGGTATCACGGCATGGTAGTGAAACCTCAGGTTGAGTTTCCAGATGATCGCACATGGCACCATACACACAGAGGACAAAATCAAAGCTGGACCAATCCCTTGAGGAAAACAAAATAAGGAACAACCCACTGCAAATGGCGAAATGACAAGACACAAACCAAAATGGAAGCCTTTCTCTGGCTGTTACGGAGGCTCCGCTGCTCAACTGTGATCTGGAGGTCCACAGTGTCAAATGCTGCAGAACTGTAAAAGGAGGGACAGACTTCTCCCGCTTGTTGTTAGTTTATATTTATTCCTAACCATATAATTAACAGTACACTGACCCTTACACATCATCAGATTCTGCTGAACCATCAGCAGGTCATTTGTGGACTTCACTGCACTGTCCTGAGTATCTGTCTAACCATCAGCAGTCGGTCTGTTTTAAGAACACCTGCACTTCTCCTAAGGCAGTAACCACTGGCATTCCTCAAAGCTCTGTTCTGGTTCCCCTGTTTATTCTTTACAACACTCCATTTTCAACCATTTTCACTGTTCATGACTTATCCTTCTACAACTACACGGACAACATTCAAATACATATTATCTGCAATGGACTCTTGTTTCCTGTAGTTTGTTTGCAAATCACTTGATTTCATAATATCTTGTGCATTACTTCCGTTTCACTTCCAAAGTCTGAAATCAATCAGACACAGAATGTTCAAAATTTAACTTTCCACTTGGATTCATAATAGATGTGCAGTATTTTTTAGAGGTGTGAATGTATCACAATTCTAAAAACTGGTCAAGACAGTGAAATAAACAAAAATGTATTTGTTGACCTTTACCTTGAAAGTCAAAGGTCAGTCAGTTGATAATGTAATAGCGTGAGTACAACTATTCAAGTGATACATCTGCTAAGTTAAAAATAAGTGGCTAAAATGGCAAAAGTAAATACATAAAATAATGACTCAATATACAAAATTTAAGTGATGACCTCCATCTCAAATATCACGTAAGCTAAGCTATGATGAAGGTGGCATCTAATGCTGGATTAATGCATGGTTGGAGTTTAGTCTCGAGGTCGCAGGTTTCCAGGGCATACAATGCCCAACCATGCATTATTAGCATTAGATGCCACCTTCGAGTGGCTTAATGTGCTTGTAACATGGTGTGCATCATTTGATGGTCACTAAGATTGTGTCTGCAATCTTTGAAGAAATAACAGACCCTGACTCTCTTGTCCTTACATATTTGTGCTGCACTTTTGAAACTCTCAAACACATCTATTTACATCGTGATGCGGTGAAAACAGCTCTATTCCTGCATATGCAGAACCGTGCGTTCCACATGCTGCAGCGGTTTTTTGGGAGATCTACTCTGCTATTATTCTTGTGCCGTGTGTAGGAGGTTCATGGGTCACTGATTTCAACTGCCGTTTCTTTGCCTCACATACACATTTGCATGGAACATCCGTGCTCTCTGTGTTGCTCTAACATACCTCCGATGAGGTCTGCTGCCAGTTGTGCTCCTCTTGTCACTCAATGTTCTGCTCCGTTTGTGGGTGATGCCAGTATTTCCCAGGGTATCCGGTATCGCAGTGCCACTCCTGCAGTTCAGAGTGAGTCTCCCATGCAGTCTGAGGCAGCGCACAGCTGTCTCCATACCGCGAGACCACACGTTTGTGTCCCTCCGGTCCCATCTCACCGGGCTCTACTGCCTGGGGCTCTTCGTGATGACTCCTAGCCCTCTCCTATTCATCGATCTCTTTGGTTGCCCTGGGATACCCAGGTGGCGTTGCCTCCTCCGTGCTCTCTCGCTTCCGGGTCTGTTCCATCTCTCAGACTCAGCCGTTGTGTGTCGCTGGCTGAGCAAGAGAGGACGCCCCTCTCATCCCTGCAGCCGTATTGCTGGTGCTGCTTTCCTTTCTTTGGCTGGTAGTATTTCACTTGGACACGGCAGTTGTGCTGGATTAATCCTCGCTCCGATTTTCCCCACGTGATCCATTTGCACCAATCGCTCATCCCCATTTCCACATTCAGTTTAGTGCCACGTTACAAAAGCACTTGGTTGCCTCATGTGCTAGGTCAAATAACTGGAGGATAATACATGTAAGGTTTGGAAGCAACCAGATTTACAATGCTCAAGAAAAAGAAGGAACTAAAAGTTTTAACTTTGATCTTCTGCACTCCAGTAAAGGGTACCTATTGCAAAGGCTCAAATGTAGACTAAACATCTGCCACATTGTTGGTGGCCATCTTGAAGTAAGGCTCATGAAAGCCTCATTACAAAACTGATCTATAGTATAACTAAAATTCAGACCAAAAGACTAACCTGATGTAAAATAATAAAACAATTGTAAACGGTTTTGTCTGCATTCTTTCATGGCTAATATTAAACAGTAGCACAATTCAGCATTAAAAAAAAATCACATCTTGCCTTGTAGTGTAAAAAATCTCGGACAGCTTCCATTTTCATTTAGTTGTTTAAAGTCTCCAATTTCACCAGCATTTATGAATATTTTTAAGACTTTTTTTCCCCTCAGGAAGAAATATGCTGTCATTGTGCTTTATGTATCATTTTCTCAGGTGGCTGACATCAGCTGCCACAGTGCCCAAACTTGACATGACAAGGTGGCAAGACTAAAAACAGACAAGGAAAGGAAAGGAAAAGAGGAAATTGTTTAACCAGGAAAGCTACAGTGAGTTGAAGCTTGTTTCCCAGTGCGACCTGGGAGTACAAGTAAGTTAAGTGACTTGCTCAGGGTCACAAAGTAGTATGCAAGGGATTCAAACCCAGGTCTCCAGGTCTGTGGCTCAGTGCCCTAAACCACAGCTCTATATTGCCTCCGCCTACAAAAAACAAAACAAAAAAAACATATTGTCAGACAAATCTCTCCGTTTAATTAATATCCAAATTCTTAGAAAAGGTTGCTAGTGCCCAACTTTCTAACTATTAATTAGATACATCTGGTTGATCAGTACCAGTCTGGCTTCCCATCTGCTCATTTATCTGAGTCTGCTTTGTGAACGTCTCAAATGATTTACTAGCTCTTAAATCTCATGGTTTAAGTAAAATAATCTTACTTTGGATTGCCAGCTTTTAATAAATCAACCACTTCGTTCTCCTTCACTGACTTAGAATTATTGGTAGATTTTGAATTTGTTCAGTTCCTGCAATCAAATTAGACATTTCAAGTTACTGGGGTTCGAGATCCTCTTTAACTTGGGGTCAATCAGTGGGAGTTCTTGGGACCATTTATATTTCTCTATTCAACCACTTTTGACCAATAATTTGGTTATCAGATGTACTGTATGTGGACAATAACCACATTTATGGCAGATAAAACAGGTTACTCACCTGTAGCAGTAGTTCTAGGAGTGGTATATGTTGTTCATCCACACTTCTTGGCAGGTACCTTGCCGCTTTAAGATGTGCCAGAAAGTGTTCTGTTGGCTCCTCCACCCACCCGGGTGGTATAACCCTCGGCTCCACCCCATGACACCAGATCTTGGCCTGCTGAAAGCCAGGTTTGTGCGCCGAAGCCAGGGAGGTCGGGTGGGTCAGTGTGGATGAACTACATATACCACTCCTAGAACTACTGTTACAGGTGAGTAACCCGTTTTTCTAGAATTGTGGATGTTTTGTTCTATCCACACTTCTTAGAAGACTCCTACCTGTTCTCCGGAAGGAGGGAGGAAAGACTCACACCCCCTACTTAGGAAAGAGGGACTGGAGAACTGAGGCTCCAAAACCAGCATCCTGGCGTGACTCGAGGTCAATGTGGTAATGGAAAATGAAGGAGTGTGCTGACTTCCAGGTAGCAGCCCTGCAGATTTCCTGGATAGGGACGTTCTTAGAAGCAGCCACCGATGCAGCGGTATGGCGGGTGGAATGAGTCTTAAGCCCTACGGGAGGCTCCCTTCCCGCCAACCTATGGCAAAGGTCAATGCAAGATATAATCCATCGAGCTATTGTCTGCTTGGCTGCAGGTCTGCCAGGTGCAGCTGCAGCATAGGTGACAAATAGCTGGCGAACCTCTCCCCGAACTTCTGCGTTGCTCTTTGTAGTAGGCGAGTGTTCATCTCGGGTCCAATGTATGGAGCCGGTCTCAGCCTCCGAGGTGTGACTGGGGTAGAACACCAGCAGAGAAATGACCTGGTTAAGGTGAAACTCCAACACCACCTTTGGAAGGAATTTTGGGTGGAGGTGCAGGACAACCTTGTCCCTGTGGAAGACCAGGTCAGGAGACTCGATAGAGAGCGCCTGTAACTCCCTAGTCCTTCTGGCTGACGTGATGGCCACCAAGAAGGCGGTCTTCCATGACAAATGTGAGATGTTACATTTGTGCATCGATTCGAATGGCCTGCCCATGAGCTTTGCCAAAATCAGTAGTAGATCCCATGGAGGTGGAGATTCACGCACCAGAGGAGATATGTGATCTAGGCCTTTGAAGAAGCACCAGACCACCTTCTCCTGTGCCACTGACTGCTGACTGGCCCGCACCCAGTAAGCAGAGATGGCTGCCAGGTGCACCTTTAGGGTCATCGACCAAAGTTCCTGCTGGGAGAGGGACTAAAGACAATGAATGGGTCCAGCCCTTTGCCCTGACACCAGATGGAGAATCTCTTCCATTTAAAGGCAAAGCATTTTCTGGTCTGTTCCTTATGGGAAGCCTCAACAACGTTGAGGACCTTGACGGAGAGACCCAAGGCCTGGAACTCTAGCCGATCAGGAACCAGGCCATCAGGTGCAGGGATTGAAGGTCTGGGTGGAGTACCTTTCCCTGACTGACGGAGAGCAGGTCCGGGCATGCTGGAAGCCGCCTCGGGAGCCTGGAGCTGAGGCTGAGGAGATCTGGATACCAGAACTGGCATGGCCAGTCTGGGGCTACCAGGATCACCTGTGCCCTGTCCCATTTGACCTTGATGAGCACTTTGTGAATCAAGGGAAGGGGAGGGAAGGCGTAGAAGAGGCCTGATTCCACGGCCTCAAGAAGGCATCCCCCTACAGAGAACCCTGCTGGCGGGGCGGCATGATACAGCCCCAGCTTCAACGCTCTCCTGGAGGCAAACAGGTCCACCTGAAGGCTGCCCCAGTGGGGAACAGATCTTGTACTGCCTCTGCCTCCTGGTGGAGATACCACTCGTGAGATGCTCCGCCCATCTGGCTGAGGGCACTGTCCTGCTGATTCGAGGCTTCTGCCACATAAATGGCTAGGACATCTGCCTCCAGGCTGAGCACGAGGGACCAAATGCGGAGAGCTTCTTTGCAGAGGGGCAAGGATCATGTCCCACCCTGCCTGTTGAGATAGTACATGGTTGTGTTGTCCGTCTGGACCTGGACCACTTGACCCCAAACAAACAGAACTAATGCGGTCAGGGCTAGCTGAACTACTCGAAGCTCCAGCAAGTTGATGTGGTATCGAGACTCCTGGGGACCAGAGCCCATGGGCTTTGTGCTCCCCAGATGGGCACCCAACCCAGAGAGGCGCTATCGCCAGGGTGACCATCGGCTCGGGTGGACAAACAGGATCCCTTCCTGCAGGTGGGATGGGACAAGCCATCACTGGAGGCCATCCCACATCCTCTAGGTCACAGAGACCAGCTGGTTGAGATGACCTGAGTGCTGAGACCACTGGCTGGCCAGTTCCCACTGGAGGGAATGCATATGCCAGCAGGCCCATCAGACCACGCTGGTGCAGGCCGCCATGTAGCCCAGAAGATGCAGAAAGTACTGGGCAGGGTGCACTTGCCCAACCAGAAGAAAAAATTACTCACCTTAGTAATTATGTTTCTTCTAATGGAGTCTTGCTGCATTCTGACTATTGCAGTTAGTTCCAGCACTTGAACTGCCCCGGAGAATAGAGGGTTAAATTCTATGCAGAGCATAGAACGTTGAGCTCAATCTCGGTTCAAACCTCTGTCTGCTGCACTCTGAAGTGTAACCATCAGATTCTTATGCGCTAATACTAACTAACTAAAAACCACTATGTGGAAATTGTAAAATTTTTACTAGCCAAATGGCAACCAAATATTTTGGATCCCCAAAAGACTGAAGTCAAGAAAACCAAAATCAAAAACCAGGTAGTGAACAACTTAAGACTATTAATTTAATAAAACATAACCCACTCCCCCTCTCTAAAAAGAGGGAGTGCCCAAAATGCACCCCTGGGGTGCATTGACTGCACCCAACAGCCCACTTCCCAAAACAGGGTTCTGAGAGGAGGCAGGGAGGAGGGAGGAGGTCAGAATACAGCAAGACTCCATTAGAAGAAACATAATTACTAAGGCGAGTAATTTTTTCCTTCAAACAACATGAAGTCTTGCTGTATTCTGACTGTTGCAGACTACCAAGCAGTACCTCCATGGAGGAGGGATTCAAACCTACTTTGGGAATAGGCTCTACAGTACTGCTGTACCAAACCGAGCATCACTCCTAGCCTGGATATCCAGGGAGTAATGCTTGCTGAAGGTATGGACTGTTTTCCAGGTGGCCGCTTTGCATATCTCTAGTAAAGGAATATCCCTGGCAGCAGCCAGGGAAGCAGCTGCACCTCTTGTTGAATTAGCCTCAGGCCTGAGGGTGGTATTTTGCATGGCTTTTCATAGCAGAACTGTACACAAGAGACAATCCACCTGGCAACAGTTCTCCTAGTGGCAGGTTTGCCCTTTCCCACCTCTCCATAAGTGAGGAACAACTGAAGGGAGTCAAACCTGTGTGCCTTAGTACGCTCAATGTAGTAGTTAAGGGCTCTTTTAACATCAAAACTGTGTAATCTTCTCTCTCCTGAAGAAGAATGATCAGTGAAAAACACAGGGAGAGACATGGATTGGTTCAGATGCAAGTCTGAAACCACTTTAGGTAAGAACCTCCTATTGATTCTAGGACTACTTATCTCTATGGAAAGAGATAAATCAGGCTCCACTGACAGAGCTTGTAATTCGCTGATACATCTGGCAGAGGTAATAGCTACCAGGAACACAGTTTTCCAAGTCAAGTACTTAAGTTCTGCTGAAGACAAAGGCTCAAATGGTGGTTGCATAAGCTCAGCAATGCAGACATTAAGGTCCCAAGCAGGAGTAGGATCCCTAAAGGGGGACTGGATGAAGCAATCCCTTGAAAAATTTACAGAAAACAGGATGAGATGCCAGTGAGGAAGGCTTTCCCACTGACAAAAAGCAGAAACAATGAACAAGTGTAAGAGTAGCTGGTCTGAGGCCTAGGCCACTGAGATGAACCATGTAATCCAGAACTGTAGACAGTTCAGCAGTGTCTAGGCATATATGCTTCTTGGAACACCAAATACTAAATCTTTTCCATTTGGAGTTATAAATTCTTCTCGTGGCAGGTTTTTGAGAAACTTTGAGAATATCCAGAACCCCTTGAGACAGATGCAAATTTGCATACTCTAACTCTTCAAGAGCCTTGCCTTGAGATTGAGAAACCGAAGCTTGGGATACCAAATCATCCCCTGAGAGGAGGTTAACAGGTTGTAATTCCTGGGAGAGACAGGGGAAGATAGACTGCTAGGGACAGCAACAGAGGATACCAAGGCTGCCTGGCCCAGTCTGGGGCAATCAGGATCACTTTGCAGGATTGTGACCTTATCTTGACCAGGAACTTGAACAGTAGAGAATATGGGGGGAAGGCACATAGAAATGTCCCTTCCCAATTCAGAATCAGAGCATCCAGAGGGACTGAGCCCAAGACTAGGTGTCTGCAACAAAACAGTGGAAGTTGGTGATTGTCTGGGGCTGCAAACAGATCTATCTCTGCAGTGCCCCACCTTGAAAAAAATACTTTTAAGACTACGGGATCCAGGGGACCATTCGTAATGGCCCTGGGAAATCCTGCTCAATGCATCTGGTAGCACATTGTCCTTCCCTGGAAGGTGGACTGCTACCAGAGAGGTCTGTAGAGAATAAGCCAGGGACCATAATCTCATGGCTTCCATGCACAAGGCCGTAGACCGAGTGCTTCCCTGCTTGTTGATATACCACATGGTGGTGGTGTTGTCTGTCCTGACCTGAACCACCTTGTTCTGTACTGACTGAGAGAAGGCTTGCAGAGTCAGATAAACCATCCTGAGCTCCAGGAGGTTGATGTGGAGAGAGACTCCTGAGAGGACCACACTCCCTGGATCATGAGTACCCAGGTGGGCTCCCACCCCAGTAGAGAAGCATCTATGGTTAGAACCACAGAATGAGATAGAGTGGATGAATGTGACTCTTGCCTGAGGTTGTCCTGATCCTGCCACAACTGGAGAGCCTGGATCAGGGTCTGAGTCACTGGGATTAGTTTGGTTAGAATTTTTTCTGAGAGCAAAAGCCCTCAGATTAAACTGAATGTCCCTCATCTGAAATCTGGCCCTTGGACCACTGCAGTGGAAGCTGCCATGTGGCCCAGGAGCTGAAGGAAGTGCCTTGCTGGTCGAGAGACCAGAAAGTGGAAGGAGGAAGTCAGCCCTATAATAGCCCTTACTCTTTCCAGGGAAGAAACGCTCTTGCTTTGACAGTATCCAGCTCTACCCTATGAAAGTGAGAAGCTGTACAGGCCTCAGAACTGACTTGGGAAGATTGAGAAGAAATCCTACAGAAGTGAGCACTTGCTGGGTCACTTGCAGATCTGACTTGACTTGGTCTGGAGACTGACCCACAATGAGCCAGTCGTCCAGGTATGGGAATATGGAAATATTTTCCTTCTTAGAAAGGCCACTACTACTGCTAGGCATTTCATAAACACCCTTGGCGCTGATGTTAGGCTGAAGGGCATTGCTTTGAACTGGTAATGGCCTGAAGGCAATCCGAACCCGAGGTACTTTCTGTGGGAGCACCTGATGGGAATGTGAGTAGGCATCTTTAGATCCAGGGAGGCTAGCCAGTTTTCTGGCCTTAGAGAGGAAAGGATTATTCCCAGAGTCACCATCTTGAATTTTGGTTTTAAAAGATGTTTGTTCAGGTATCTTAAGTCTAGGATGGCTCGCCACTCCCCTTTCTTTTTCGGGGTAAGGAAGTACCTGGAGTACAGACCTTTGCCCCTGTATATTCTAGGAACTCTGTCTATGGCCCTTAAGGCCAGTAGAGATGAAACCTCTGCCTCTAGGGCAATGGTTTCGGAGATGCTTGCAGGTGGAAAGGATCTGGCTCTCAGCTTTGGGAATTTTTGGAAGCCGAGAACCAGCCCCTGGCTTACTACCTCCGGGACCCACTTGTCTGAGGTAACAGACTTCCAGTCCTGGAAGTAGTAAGCCAGCCTGCCTCCTACAGGAATGGGGAGTCGACCCGGCTGACACATCAGGGTGTCTGCTTGGCAGGAGCCTTTAGGCTGAGGAGTGGATGCAGCCCTACTCATCCTCTCTTCTACCTCTCCTTTTGCAGAACCTCTTCTGAGAAAAGGAGAGGAGGCCTGTGCTTGGTAGAAAGGCCTATGAAAAGGCCTGCCCTGCCCCTAGCCTGCTGCCTTTGAGGAGCTGCCTGCCTTTCCTTGGCCTGTGCACTCCTTTAGGTGGTCCTATATTCATCCATCTTTTTCATGTAATTCTCTATCTGCTCCCCAAACAGAGAATTACCCACCACAGGGAAATCCACGGCCTTAGCCTGGGTGTCCAGTGAAAGGCTAGTACATCTGAGCCAAGCCATTCTCCAAAGAACCACAGATGTAGCCATGACTTGTGATGACACATCATTGGAGTCCACAGCAGCATGAAACTGTACCTTTGATGCCTCAGTCCGATCAGCAGCCACCTCCTCCAGCCCCCTGGCAAGCTGGGAGGAAGCCTGCTTAGCCAGTGCCAGTACAGTGTCCCACCTGGATTTCTGGTACCTGGCTGTATAGGCCATGTAATTAGCTTGCCTGAGTCCCAAGGAGGATGCCATGTACTATTTCTTTCCCATGGTATCCGGCTTCTTGGAGTCTTTATCTGGGGACCAAGGGTATGTTAGCCTTATCACAGGTGCAGCCTGCACAACCCCAACATGGCTGCATTGTTGGTACAAATACTCCGACTTTGGCCTTATAGAGTGTACTTTTGTCATTCCTTTTGTCAACAGGAGGTAAAGAATTTGGTATTAGAAGTTTTGTGTCTGTTTCCCAAAGGACTTAGGAAGTGGAATAGACAGCCTCTTGGACTCTGGGATGTCCATCATCTCCACATAATCAGGTTCCTCTTGCTCCTCCACAGCTTCTTCCACAGGGAGCTTGGGTTTCCACCACTTTTCTGTAAAACATAAAGTGGGAAGGGACCAGAAAGCCTAGGAGGGGAAATACCAAAAGGCCTGTCTGGGGAGATGTCTGGTTCAATGGGCTCATCTAGACCTTCCATTCCATCATCATCACCACCTTCGAATCCTCATCCCCTCCAAATCCAGTTCGTAAAATCTTCGGGCATAATCCTGAACTGGAGGAACTCGACCGAACGAACGCCAGCCAGAAGGCTTTGATCGGTCGGAACTGACAAAGTTATTCCACAGTCCTAACTGCTTGGACAATCTCCTCGCGGTCGGAACATGGGTGTCTGGATCCAACAGGCCGATTTCCTTTGTTTCCTTTTGATGAACCGATCCTCGAATCGCTCTCCTTTGCCCAAGAAGTATCTCCCTGGTCAGAGGACACCCTTCTGGTTCACAGAACCAAACTGGGCTGGCCATCCGGTCAGTGGACTTCTCGCCTCCTTATCCCTAGGCCTGCCCAACCTCTTATCTTGGGTGGATTTAGGGAAGTTCTTACATATTTGGCAGTCTGAATCGAGGTGGTCAAACCCCAGACAATAAACACAGGCTGATCCCCACACCACCCGTCAGCCTTAGCAAAGACTTCCCCACACATACTGCAGTGTTGAAACCCAGTGGGTCTGGTTTTTCTTTTGGGTTTCTCAGACGTAGCCATCCTAACCAACTTACCCTTTTTTTGGCAAAAGCCAGGCAAGACCCCCTTATCGGTTTCTAATCGTGTTACGGGTATTTGGAAAAAAAACACAAGAATCATGTTTGGTTTTTTTAAACCGATAAGGACCGGTAACCACACTCTAACCTGAAATAAAGAAACAAAAATAACAACACACAAGGAAACTGGTTCAGCCAAACCGGTTAAAAAAAAAAAATGTACAATTTCCACAAGTTTTCCTACAACTAGTCCACTACCAAAGTACTTACAGTACCACAGACAGAGATCTAAACAGAATTAGACACTAGATGATCAGTAAGGCTGACAACTTTAACCGACTGTTGAACTGCGAGCAGAGGAGAAATCTCCAAAGCGACTGTTCAGTTAGGTGGAGTAAAGAATCTAATGGTTACGCTTCAAAGTGCAGCAGACAGAGGCTTGAACCGAGCTCGAGCGCAACGTTCTACGATCTGCACAGAATTTAACCCTCTACTCTCTGGGGCAGTTCAAGTGCTGGGGCTAACTGCAATAGTCAGAATACAGCAAGACTTCATGTTGTTTGAAATGATTGGGCAAAGGAGGAGAGACCTCCACCCTGTCCATGAGAATAGCTCTGGCTCGGCAGGAGTCAAGCTCTCCCAATTAGCTGAATCACCTGTGAAGGCACGGAGTTCTGACTTGGCCTCGTTGATCAGAGGCCAAGGCTAAGGCAAGTCTGGAGGGCCAGATCCCTGGATCGCTCCACCACCTGTCTGGAGGAACCTGCTATCAGCCAGTCATCCAGGTAAGGGTACACCTGGATCCCTCGGCGCTTCAGGTAAGCTGCCACCACTGTCAAGCATATGGTGAAGACCCTGGGGGCTGAAGACAGGCTGAAGGGCATGGCTTGGAACTCGTAAAGGGCTCCCTAGGCTCGGAAGTGGAGGAACTGTAGATGGGACGGATGGATCAGGATATGAAAGAATGTGTGCTGAAGATGTAGGGAGCAGAATCACATGCCTTGTTCCAGGGATGGTATGATCTGAGCCAGAGTTACCATCTGAAAGGTGCGGGACCTGAGGAACTTGTTTGGGTCATGCAGATCTAGAATGGGGTGCCAGCTCCCCATCCGTTTCGGTGCCAGGAAGTACCTGGAAACTAACCCTGGGTCTGAAGGTGGGTCCGCTACTCGGCGCACCACCTCCTTGCAGAGGAGCTGCGCTAAGATGTCTCAGAGAGCCGACTGAGAGGCTGCGGACAACAGATCCCACCGTGGGGCGCGGGCTCGATATGGAGGGGCCTGCTTGAATTCCAGAGGCAGGCCTCGACCGACCACTTCCAGAACCCAACGGTCTGCGATGACAGTGGACCAGGCAGAAAGGAAGTGGCTGAGCCGGCCCCCCATGGGAGGTCCCAGGGGAAGTGCAATGGGATTGAGGGAGGCGTCCCCCAATCCGTCACTGGGCAGGCTTGGAGGAGGGTCCGGCGGAGAAACTGCCGGGACCTTCCCCCCGGGCTTCCTGAATGAGGAGGTCATGAACTTAGCCCGAGGACGCCAAGTTTGAGCCTGCTGGCCTTGCTGCTGCTGGGCCAGTCTGGCCACAGGAGTAGACGAGTGAAAGGGCTTGCGGTTCTGATGCTTGGGGCCCTTGTCCTTCTGGGCAGATGTGGTGGAGTCCAAGGTGGCACTGGACTTCTCCATATGCTGGAGGTGGCCCTCCATGCTGGGCCCAAACAGGTCGGTGCCCAAGAAGGGAACATCTGCCAGCTTGTGCTGCGTATCAGCCATAAAGGTCAAGATGCGCAGCCAAGCCCTGCAGCACATGGCCGCTGCAGCTGCTACCAAACAGGCACAGGAGTCACCAATGTCCAGAGCCATCTGGAGTTGTTGCTTCCCCACTGCCCTACCCTGGTCCCAGACCTGCCTGACCGTGGTCTGGAGGTCTACTGGGAGATGAAGGATCACTTCATCCAGGGAGCCCAAGAGGGCATGGGAGAAGTGTGCCATAATAACGACCGAACTGGCCTGACAAAAGCCAAGGGAGAAAGCTGCATAGACCTTCTTCCCGGAATGGTCCAATTGTTTGGACTCCTTGTCCAGGAGTCTGTCCGCATCCCCTTTGTTGCCTGAGTGTTGAAATATGGAGTCAGCCACCAACCCCACTGCAGAGGGGTGCTCTGAAAAACCCGAAAGGGACCCCATAGGGACCGCATATTTGCAGGCCATGTGGGCAGAAGGTGCAGGGCAAGAGGCAGGATGCGGCCACAGCTCCAAGGATGGGCCCACAATGGCCTCAGCCACTGGAAAGGCCTCCATCAAAGTATCCCCTTTGCCCAGAATCTCTGTGAGAGGATACTTGGCCCGTTTCTTCACAGGCTTGAGCTCCTTTCCCGTGGACTCGGAAATCAGCCGACAAATACCCATCAGTGATGTAGGGCCCTCGTCGATGGAGAGACCCTCAAGAGACTCACCGTCGACAAGACGGGAGACCATGGAGGAATCTTCAGACTTCAAGAGGTCCTCATAAAGCAGGTGATCACCTGTGTCACCGTCAACCTGCCTTGGGTGATCGGGAGTAAGAGTGACCGACAACCGATGGGGCAGGCCTTGGGCTGACATATTCCTTGGTCGGTGCCCCAGATTTCGTTGCGTGGTGGCAGCTCCACTTGGATCAGTGGAGTAGCAGGCTTTGGCTGAGCTAGCGGGCCTTAACCGGGACCTCGGTGACGGTGGCCGGCGTCAGTCACTCAGGCGAAAGCCACTTAATGGCCAGGGTAGAAACCAGAATCGGTTTAGAACCAGACAGGACCAACTGTTGCCACATTAGGTCTTCATAGTGCCGATGCAACTTGTGCTGAGCCTCTCATCCAAGGAGGATGAAAACGAGAGTGGTGCCTCCGCTACCACAAGGGCCAGGAATGACATCACCAATGAAGGCAAGTCTTGTCCGATGTCGAAGTCGAGGAATGAGGCCTAGACCTTGACCATCGGTGGGGTCAAAGAGGGGGCCTCAGGAGGAGTCGGGGAAATCCACGGCTCCTCCTTGTCAGGTTCCTTGGGGGATGGGGTCCTGCCCAGCAGGCTGAGCTGACCCATCCGAGGGCACCGGAAGCACCGGCATCTGAAATAAAGAGTCGCTGGCCAGATCGGTGAAAACTCATCAATCGGCTCAAGAAAAATCTTGGCCATGTCAACATGTGTCTCAGCCGACTGGTCTGGACGAGGTTAGCGTGAAACCAGTGGCCTCGGCCGTGACTTCACCAAAGTTAAACTGGGGTTTCTGTGAGCGGGACCACTCCTGGTCCCAAGAGCATCGATGTTGCGACTTGTCCTTTTTTGACTCCTTCCGAGAGCACAAAACATGCAACCATGAAGGGCCCTCTCCCTTGGTAGACAGAGACTGGCACAACTCCTTGAAGGAAGCTGAATAGGAGGATCCCAGTTGTAGCAGAATGAAGGCCAAAGCCGAAGAGGAGCCCGCCGCGGCCTGAGCCACCTCCTCCTGAAAGGCCTTAAGCTGTTCCAGCTGCTCGGTGGGCCCTGCAGCCGTGGAGACCACCCAACAGGCTTCCTTGGGTTTAACCAGCAGGTAACGCTTTTCCGGTCGCTTCAGCTGAAGTCAGGCAGTACGGTCTTCCAGAACCGAAGATGAAAAGGACTGACAACAAGCCTGCGGATCATGGTCATATCCCAGGCAGTAGACGTATGTGGCGTGTGGATCGGTGCGAGACATCTTCTGCCCACAGGGGCACCGGCAAAACCCAGGAACTGATTAGTCTTCCATCGCGGTAGTGCGAGAAGAAGGCAAAGGCAAAACTCAAGAGAGTTTTAAAATAAGTTTTGGAAGCGAATACAAAGATTCTAGAGCCAGGGCCTACTACACACAGAAGCGCTAAGGAGGGAACCTGAACCTTCCAGCGGAAAGGAAGATCTTGCGTTATGGGGCAGAGCCGAGGGTTATACCACCTGGGTGGGTGGCAGGAGCCAGTCTGAAGACTTTCTGGCACATCTTAAAGCGGCAAGGTACCTGCCAGGAAGTGTGGATAGAACAACATTTCCACAATCCTAGAACATTTATATCACATTTTAGTATTTTATTTATTTATTTACTGAAGTCTTGGAATTATAACCCTTTGCATCAAAAAACTCTTTTGCAAAGGCTCCATGTCAGATTTACACCAGACAGGTTACAAAAAAATTAAGGAGATTAATACAGTACATTATACATAGGATGGCAGTATACAAACAATACAGTACATTATACATAAGTGCATCATAACTGAGGCGGAGTACATGGCAAAGATAACATGGCAGTAGTAGATTTAAAACAGGTTCTGAAACACTACAGGAAATGAATACAGTACATAATACATACAGTAGGGTAAGAGTACACAAGTAATGCAGTGCATTATACATAAAATGCGTATAACTGAGGCGGAGTACATGATAATGAAACAAACATGGTTAAGCAGTGCTAGCTAACTGTATGTAACAGATAGGAAATTAAAGAAAGAAAGGAGACCAGAAGGAAGTCGGTTAAGGAGAGTTCTGAGACAACTTGGGAGGGCGGATGTAGGGAGAAAAGTTGAGTGAGGGGTGTAGGTGTAGAGAAGGAGGAATAGGAAAGAGTGCAGGAGGGAACAGAGTTGGGAGGAAACATTAGACCAAGATAAGGTGGGGAGGAGCAGGGGGAAATTGAGGAACAAACCAAGAGCAGTCCCAGATTGACCAGTAAAAGTAAGAAGCAGCCACAACTATTCACAGAGAGTAGGTGCTGGCGAAATTTAGTTTTAAAGGGGCCCAATTTAACTGTGGAGGAAACCAGAGAATGCAGGTCATTGAGCATACAGAAAGGGACTAGGTAAAGAGCCTTATCATAGCTCCTAGTAGAACAAGGGGTAGAGGCAGTGGAAATGAATTGCTGGACGGAGGAGGGGAGAGTGAGATGGTAAGCTTCTTGGCCAACAGGCAGGTTGTGATAGTCAAGCCTACCATTAAAGTTTAGCCAGTTCACTGGACTATAAAGATCGCAGGTATGGGTTAGCTTTGGTGCTCCAGTTATAAGGCGACATGATTTATTGAGGTAGAGCATTATTCTTTTAAGAGCAGTGTCAGATCCGTAGATTACTATACCATAATCCATTAGGGATAGAACAGAACTAGTGACAGCCAGGCATGAAGCCATTTGTCAGGCAGCTCCTATGCCTGTAGAGGAGGCAGATTCTGGTGTTTACTGCTTGCAAACCAGATTAATATGTTCTTGGTAGGAGAGGGAGGAGTCTAAGGTGATCCCAAGGAATTTAAAACTTCTAATTAGCTCAAGTGACAAGAGTTGACTATTTTGGATGTTTAGTGACACTCCTTTCTGTTTATTCTGGTGGTTTGGAACAGCATTACTTTGATCTTTTGTAATTGATAGGTTTATGAAGGAGAACCAGGCCTCTATTTGTGTAAAGCTATTTTGCAGGCATTATTCAAGCATAAGGGTTCAGGATGACTACAGAAAATAACTGCATCATCTGCATAGAGGAGTAGATTGCCAGAGCTGGCATGGGGAAGAGTATTTGAAAAAGACTAAACAGGAGCAGGCAAAGAATTGACCACTGTGGAACCTGTGGAGCAAACTGACTTACTGGAAGAGAGGTATCTAGGATTTTAACCCTCCGAGACCTCCCAGAGAGGTAACTATCAAACCAGGCGGTAGCATCAGAGAATAGGCCCAACCCTGAGAGAGAGAGGCATAGAGAAGACCATGGTGGACCATGTCAAATGCTTTTGTTAGGGCCATGTACATAGACCCAATCAAGTGACCCTGGTCCAGAGCTTTATGTATAATCCTAGTGAACTGCAGGAGGGCTGTGAAAGTACTGTGGTCCTTCCTGAAGCTGTTTTGTTGGCTACACTGCAGATTATACTTGGCAAGATATTCAGAGATTTGATCATTCACTAGTCTTTCAAGAAATAGGGGGAAGGACAGAGATGGGGCGATAGTTACCATGGGCAGTTCTGTCACCACTGTTGTGAACAGGGGTGACTATCACAGATTCCCACTGGGAGGGAAACTGAGACAGAGAGAAAGATTAAGAATTTTGGTGAGGGGAGGGAGTACTGCATCAAATGTTAAATGAAGTAATTTTAGATCAAGAGAGTCACCAATGAATCTGGACTTGTTCAAGACTCGTGAAAGGTAGGATCTAGCTTCACTTGGAAATATTACTCGGAAGCGAAACAGAGGGATGCCGATAGGGGCAGATGATGGAGGAGGATAGAAGGGTTACTAGGGTCACTGAAGAAATCTGGAAGGAGAACAGTACTTAGATCTGTAAAAGCATTATTGAATGTATCTGCAATGAGCAGTGGTATTGGGAAGTAACTCACTGACATTTAATAGGGAGGGGAGGTGTTAGTTTACCGATAGGTCCTTAAGATTTTGCCAGAACTTAGTCTCATTACCCCAGGAAAAAGAAAGGAAGGTTGTGTAGTGCTTGGCTTTAGCATGTCTAATTTCCTAAGTACAGACATTTCTGGCTGCCCGATCGCACTATCTGCAGAAAGTCCAGATCCCAAAGCCTTGTTCCAAAGGTTACCTGGTGGGCCATTGATTTTAAAAGGGCCGGGGTTACTCAGGGATTGTCCAAGTTTTTCAACTTACGTGTCACGAAGGGGGCAAAATGTCACTTGCAGAGTTAAAAGTGGAGATGAATTATATGAGGACATCATCAATATTAGTAGCAGAATCAACAGGGAACTAATCAGAGTTAAGAACGTAGTTCTGGAATTGACCAAGCATGCCTTTCTTAAAGGTACATCGAGAGGACAAAATAGGAGGGGTTTTAATGGAACCATTTGACCACTGGCAGAGGGTAAGGGAATGGTCACTTAATGAGTCAGGTAAGACTTCAATGCACGAGAGTCTTTCAGGACAATTAATGAGTATAAGGTCAATGATAGTGCTTGTTCCTGTTTTATAGTTGATCCTAGAAGGACAGAATATGACCTGTGACATGTTCAGGGCCACAGCTACATCCTTAAAAGAAGCCATGGCAGGGCTAACCAGTTAATGTTGAAGTCACCGAATAGAATAACCTCGGACTGAGAGGGGAGATGGAAAACCCAGTCCAGGACAGCATGAAACCCCAGTCTGGTGGAACATGAGATGATATAGACAGAGAGCATAGTGAGATTTTTTTCCACTTTTACCAATGGCAATTTTAATCGTCAGGACCTGAGCAGTGTTGCCGGGTAGGGAGAAGGGAGCAGTTGCCTAAGTAAAGAGATGGCCAGATAGATGGCACAACCCCACTGCGCTTATCCAACCTATCCTCCCTGTAACGCGGTGTAGCCATTTTGGGCCACTGCTGAAGTCAGATATAGCGGGCACAGCCAGGTCTCTACCACAGAGAGGACACCCTGTTTGTGAAGTACAACCCAAGCTTGGAGTAGGGTCAAGTTTTAATGTCAAGGTAATAGATATTTACCAAAGCAAGCTTTAGCCCACCTTCAAGGAGGAGACCTATGTGAACTAACACATGTCAAAGCAATTTAAGGGGGTTGTATTTTACGGGAGTTTTAGTTTCACTAACAGGAAGGGGAGAGAAATATGTGGATGTAAAAGGTGACAAAGATGAAAGTGAGGTTAAGGTAAGCTGTCAATCTGGTTCAGAAAATTAGGTGAGAGGGATACAGAAGCACTCACTGTAACAGAGACAGCAGCGGTAGAAAGTGGAAGTATAGCACAGGCAGGGGTGAGGTGGTGGAGGCAGGGGTATTGGGGAGAGGTAAAATCAGACAAAGGATGAACACAGAGAGGTTGACAAGAGACCACATAGTGGTTCCATAGTAGCAGCAACAGCTAGGTAAGAGTAGGGAACGAGTATGTTGTTATAATATTCAAATTGATGAATCAAACTTATCTGGGGTTAAATTTGACTATAAATAAGATTTTATTCATTGGGTTAAACCAGTAATTAAGTGTTTCTGTTTTGTAATAATGGACTTTTAATGTTATTTCCCCAGTCTCAGTGGTTAGGAACCTCAGAATCCAGTTTCATTTATTGTCTTGAAATGCTAATATTTGGGTTTGTGGTACATTATTGAAGATGTAATCACCTGAATATTTCCAGAATCCATGGCCACATTGCTGCCCTACCTGCTAAAATCTTGGTATATACCATGTGGTAGATGTCAAGCTTTTTCAAGGCTGACTAAGGTTTTGAACAGTCAAATGGCGAGTATCATCAGGGCTCCAAATATAGATTTTCCGTGATTTCCATGGAAAAGCTTTTAAGCCACGAAATCTAAAAATGTTTACAGCCTTTCCATTTGGAAATGTGAGTAGTCTCTTGTCTTCTTAAGCAGCCTCTGCCCAGAGCTGACAGTGGGTGGAGCTGATGAACAGCAGCCACACAAAGGAGGAGCCAGGCTATCAGGAGGAGGAGCTAAGGATCTATGTCTCTACAAGGGGAGGAGCAATATTATCTTTAAGCATGTGCTGACAATCTGTTTCAGCACAAGAGAAGGAGGAGGAGTGTCAGAGGTGGGGCTGAGGATCGGCAAATCAGCTCGACTGTGTTTGAGAAGATGCGGTGCCATCAGAAAAGGAGCTAAAAATCTGCAGTTTGACACTAGTGGAGGCTGGTAATGAGAGGAAGAGCAGTGTCTATTAGGGTGCAGAGGAGGATCGGCACTAGTAGAGCTGCTGCTGTAGAGGAAGCATGGTGCCATCGGTTGGGTGGGGGTGAGGATCGGCATCATTGTGTCCATGTAAAAAAAAAAAAAAAAAAATAGGCGGTATGAAATATGAGGAGGGACAATAAAAGAAAAAAAAGAGATGATTGAGGCAGGGATGGTATGGCTGTCCAAAGGACAGAGAAAGGAGAGACCAGCGAGAGGGGAAAGAACATGGAACAAAAATAATAGAGTTGAGGAAGAAAAAATACTGTATGACAGAACAGAAAAGGAAGGAAGATTCTGCAGAACAATCAGACCCCAAAAATAAAAGCACATTAAAGAATTAAAAATTGGCAGCAAAGAGGCGGAAAAATAGAAATGGGACAAAGCGATAAGAGACCTCCCAGCACACAGAAAATGACTGGTAAATGGCTCTGCTTGTGGAGTTTAGTTCACTAGTCCTGTGGGTGTTACTGGCTAGAAAAGTTCATTTGACCCATGTGCATCTAATCTGAAAATGTTAAAGTGTGACAGGAAATCAGAATATCCAGAGAGAGTTTCCTGAGGAAATGTGCCATTTTAATCACTATTTCTAGCCCTGATTATTACTGTACAAATAACGCTTTCTGAAATCATGTGTCTCTTGGTACATTGTCTGGAGGAATTTGGTTTAATTAACCAAGCCACATAACTGTATTCCACTGAATTGTAGCTGTGGCTTCTATTAGAGTCACTTGTTTTTGGCCACAGCTACAGTTTGAGGGTGGCTTCAATTTGGGAGCAGCTTCTATTGGGACGTATTCAGCAGAGCGGGTCTGTCAATGCTAAACATCAGCTGTGCCCAGCTGATCACTTGCCAGTTACTTAAATAGAATGCTCCTTCCTGTTGTCAGCTATGAGTGACAGTGTCAGTTACTGTGCCACTTGTTTTCTATTATTATTTTCCTTTGCCCTACTTTAATAAAGGCCTATAATGTTTAATTGTGTATTTTTAGTTACTGGTACTAGTCAATATGCTGAGAAATATGGCACATCACTGACCTCGAACAACACTGTCATAGTTCATCAAATTGTAGCCATGGCTACAAAATTAAGCGGTTCTATGGGATAACAGGAATCAGTGTGGCTTCAATATGGAGGTGGCTTCTATTCAAGGGCGACTACTATTCAGTGAAAGATGATAGTCAGCATAGTAATAGAGCCTTCACTCTGTTGATAGAGACTGGGCAGGTAAAAGAAAACTAAATCTTCCCACAATTGTGCTTTCGCACAATCTCACAACAGCCGTGTTTTGTAAAGCAGCCTAGCCTCACCCCTCCTTACAGCAGCCAGAGCCCACAAAAGTACAAAACAGGCACAGCATGTGGCCCTCATTCCAGCCTAATTACTCAAGCTGACACATGCACCAGGTTACTGCAGCAGCCACTGTAGCCCACAACAGCACAGAAAGTCTTGGGCATGTCACACAGCTTTGTGCTGCCTTACATCCCCACCCCAGCTTTTACAGCTGCCTTCCCCTTCTGCAGCCACTACTCTAGCCTACAAAAAGTCACATGTGTACCCCAGCTTTACCTTTGCCTCCCCCATGCAGTCACTGCAGCACAGGAAACGTTTTCTGTGCTGCTGTGGGCTCCAGCAGCAGCTGCAGGTCGGGGTGTAGGCAAGGTGTGCAAAGCTGGGTGTACATACACCTGAGTCTTCCAAAAACTAATGTGCACGTACACTCAGCTTTGCACTGCCTTATGCGCTCCTCCCAGCTTTTTGCAGCTGCATTACACCTACCTTACTGTAACGACTGCAAGCCCACAGGAGCTTATAAAAGTTAAACACATGTAAATCAAGCTTTGTGCTGCATGCACACTATTATTGCAACTGTTTCTGGAGCCCACAGGATAACAGAAAATGCCCTAAACTGTATGTGCATCTGAGTTTTGTTCAGCTGCTTTAGCCCCCCAAAGGCTGAAGCACACCCGCTTCCCCCCATTACTGCAGCCTCTGTGCATGGAGCCCATAGGAGCACAAAGTCTAACACTGCTCCTCCCTACCCATGCTGCCTTACAACCCCCAGCTGTGTAATAACCCACCTAGCTGCCTCACAGCCTCAACTGCCTTACAAGCCCCTTTCCTGCTGTAGTCTACAAGAACAGCACAGACAAAGCCAACTGAGTTGCACTGAGCTGTAAAGCAAGCTATTCTCAGTATAAGGTTACAATTCAGGGTTTCAGGCGAGCGCTGCAGGTGCAGCTAGCTGCCACAACTGGTTCCAGATAAAAGCACTTCCTCTCGTAATCAAATGTGTGCTGGGGTTGGGTCTTTTAATGAAGCAGGGGCAAAACAATGTTCAGTGCAGAGAGGTCGGTCTGGTGCTGTCTTGGTGGTTCTTTCAGGCGTTCAGTTAATCAGCTGGGCTGCTGG
This sequence comes from Neoceratodus forsteri, assembly GCA_016271365.2. Classification (NCBI taxonomy): domain Eukaryota; kingdom Metazoa; phylum Chordata; order Ceratodontiformes; family Ceratodontidae; genus Neoceratodus; species Neoceratodus forsteri. The sequence continues at coordinate 1,096,895,042 of CM028129.1, read as the reverse complement.
CCACAAAATAAATCGCCAAGCATTCGGACTGCACTTCCTATCATGCAGCACCAGACCTAAGGGAGAACAGAGCAATCAGTTCCCAACTGGCTCATGGCTCCAAGTGCATGACATCAAACATGCACTGTGGAGTCCCAAACAGGCCATTAGGCAGCTCCAGGAAGTGAACTGCTGCAAAAAGAAAACTCAGCACAATGAGGCAGCCGAGTAAACTGTGTCAGATTCCAACACACCATTTACAGTGCCAAAAAACAAAACTAAAATGGGAGATCGATCTTTCTCCTTTAGGGCAGCAAAAAATTGCAATGAGCTTCCTGAGTTACTTTTCGGTAATGTAAGTCATCAAACTTTAAAGTTAAATTAAGGAAACATTTGTTAGATCAACTATGTTTGCAACTGTTTTTGACTGTGTAGTAACTGTATTCATGTTAATCATTTTTATTTATATATAACATCTTGTATTTATATGGTCCCGGGTCATGCATGAAAATGAGCCTTTGGCTCATTGCATTTACCTGGTAAACAAAAGTAAATAAATAAATGCAGTCTCCTGATTCAGGGCAAAATTGGGAGAAATTTTCATGAGGCGGGAGAATCAGAAGGAGGCAAAAAAAAAAGAGCCTAAAATCATTTGGTGATCTGAAAAAACAGGAGAGCTGGAAACTATGTGTGTATCTGTCCAGGTTCTTTTTTAAAAGAATCTGTTGTTGTCGAGCTGACTACCCACTCTGGTAAGCTGTTCCTCATGTCAATGACCCACTGATTAAACAAAAAAATGCTTCTATTCTCTGTTAGTATTTTTTTGATTAACTGGAAAGTGTGGCCCCCAAGTTACGTGCAACTGACAGCCCTTTCTCTTACACTTGAATAATATATAGATATATAGAATTTGACAGCAGATGAGCACCACTTGGCCCATCCAGTCTGCCCATTTCTCCTTGCCTACACTATTACATCAGACATTGCCCGATCTACAGATTTTCTCCCCTCTCCCTTCCTTTCCACTATGGTTCCTTTGTGCCCATCACATTCACTCTGGAACCTCACCACTGTTGTTGCCCCTACCACCTCTGCTGGAAGGCTGTTCCAGAAATTCACCACTCTTTCTGTGAAGAAGTGCTTCCTCACATCTCCTCTGAATCTACCCCATGTCCCTCCTTTGTTCTTGAGCACCTTTTCTTTTGATCAATACTCCCCCACGTGCTTTCATGCCCCCATGAGATATTTAAATCTCCTATCACATCTTCCCTCTCCTCTTCTGTTCCATGGTATGCATTATTCATTTATTTTATTTACTTAAAGATTTGTTAACATGAAGACACACTGAGCTAGGCTTGTTCCCAGGTGCAACACAGGGAACTGGGAGCAGACCATAACAAAGGGTGACAAATATGTGTAAAATGCAGAGTGCTAAAGTAAAGTGTACATTATAATGCACTGAAATAAACACAGAAACATAGAATTTGATGGCAGATAAGGACCACTTGGCCCACCCAGTCTGCCCATTTCCTACCTACTGGACAAGCTGCAGATTCTAGTTAACAACAGCCTACTTCCTGCAACATCCACTATAATTGCCTTATGTCTGTCCCATGCATGTTTGAATTCCCCACTGTTTCAGACCCCACAACCTCTCAGGAAAGGCGGTTCCATAGGTCCACCACTCTCTCTGTGAAAAAGAATTTCCTCACATTACCCTGGAGTCATCTCCTCTAACTTTAAATTGTGCCCCTTGTTCTTACACATCTCTTTTTCTGAAAGATGCTACCCTCCAGGACTTTGTTGATTCCCTTGAGGTATCTTAAAAGTTTCTATCAAGTCCCCTGTCCTCCTTTTCATCAAGGGTATACATATTAAGCTCTCTCAGTCTCTCTTCATATGGTTTCTGATGTAGACCCTGCACCATTTTAGTTGTCCTCCTCTGGACTGCTTCCATCCTGTCCATGTCCTTGCGTAGATGAGGTCTCCAAACTGCACAGTACTCAGATGGGGTCTCACCAACTGTCTATACAGAGGACAACCACTTCCCTTTTCTACTTGTGATGCCCCTCCCTATGCATTCCAGTATCCCCCTGGCTCTCCTTACTGACTTCTCACATTGCTTACCCACCTTTAGATCATCTGATATGACTACACCCAGATCCCTTTCCATTATTGTTGTTGTTAGTACCTCCCCTGCTATTGTGTACTCTTCTCTTGGATGTTTATTTCCCAGGTGCATTACTTTGCACTTCTTTGCATTGAATCTAAGTTGCCATATGTCTGACCATTCCTCCAACCTTGCCAAGTCCCTTCTCATCCTTTCTACCCCTTGTGTATCAACTCTGTTACATATCTTTGTGTCATCTGCAAAGAGGCATACCTTTCCTTCCAGACCCTCTGCAATGTCACCTATAAAGATGTTAAAGAGGACTGGATCGATACTGAGCCTGAGGTACTCACTAGTAACCCCCTTTCTTCAGAATGTGTCCATTCACTATTACCTTGTGTGTACTGTTGTGCAGCCAGTTTGCTACCCAGGCTACCACCCTGAGACCCACTCCCAGGCTGGCTAACTTGATTATTAATCTTTTGTGTGGGACTGTGTCAAATGCCTTGCTAAATTCTAGGCAGGTCATATCCACAGTATTACACAGTATAAGTGCAAGATACAATGGTTAGGCAGATTACAACCAAATGACAATAATAATCACAGGGAAGGTCAGGTGAGCCAACAAGAAGTGAGAGTCAGGGGACTACAACTAAATAGTTGGAGGCTTAGGGGCAACTGAAGGAGGTTACTGGAAATTGTCTAAGCAGACGCTTTAATGCCACAAACCAAGAGGTAAGACTAACGGAGGTGGGGAGTTTGTTCTCAAGGAAGGGAGGCAAAAGGAGAAAGTGTGTTGACTGGCCAAAGTGTGGGCACTGGGGAGTGTATAATCACGGGAAAACAGGAGTGCAGGGGGAGGGGAGGGAGGGAGGAGGAGGGATTCAAACCAATAGCAGAGCAGTAAGGCAGTGGGCGAACCACATCTCGAAAGGACATAGGAGTGAAGGCAGTCCCGAGGAGGGCAACTAAAATGGTGCAGGGTCTGCATCAAAAGCCCTGTGAGGAGACATATATTGAGGTCCTTTAGTCTTTCCTCATAGGGCTTTTGATGCAGACCATTCACCATTTTAGTTGCCCTCCTCGGGACTGCCTCCACTCTGTCTATGTCCTTCCGGAGATGTGGTCTCCAGAACTGGACACAATCCTCTAGGTTGGGTCTTACCAACAATCTATACAAAGGTAACACCATTTTCCTCTTTCTGCTGGTAATACCTCCCCACTCACCCTCTGTACTGCCCTGTCACGCTACCTGGCCACCTGTAGGTCATCTGATATAATTACCCCCCCCCCGGCAGTCTCTTTCCTGCTTGATGTTTGTCAATACTGCTCCACCCATTTTGTACTCTGTCCCTGGGTTTCTGTGCCCTAAGTGCATTATTTTAAATTTTTGCATTGAAACCCAGCTGCCATACCCTTGACCCTCCTCTAGTTTTCTCACGCCTCTGCTCAACATCTGCAAAAGGCAGACCTTCTCTTCCGCTCCTCTGCAATGTCACTTTAGGGCCAGTCCCAGCACTGATTTCTGAGGTACCCCGCTGGTCACCCTCCCATCCTTGGAGTGAGCACAAAGGAAAACACCAGCGTGTCAACATTTGTGATGAAATTGTCTGGAACGCATTGCAAATACCATCCCTTTTCTTCCGTGGTGGGTGGTGGGACTGAGATGGGTGGGGTGGATACATTGGATTTTAAAACCAGGGATCAGGCACAGCTCTTGGAGGGAGGCAAGATCATGCAAGGGAGAGGAGAGACAGAATCTTGCTACCATTAGGCCTGGTGGACGGGACGGAGTTTGCTGAGAATGTAACTACCACTGAGTGGGAAGGGGGGAGGACAGAGAGCACTGCTGCCATTAGGTCTGGGGGAAGAGAGGAGTGGAGAGAAAATTGCTGTTGTTATGTGGAATGGGGAGGACACAGCACTGCTGCCATTAAATAGGTGGGCGTGGAATTTTTTTCCTTTTTTACTAGGTTGGGTGGTAGGAGAAGAAAGCAAAGAGCAATGCATCTTTTTGGTCTGGGGCCAGGGAAGCATTGCTGCCATTATTTCTTCCAGGGGAAGGGCAGCTCTGCCTGACATGGAAACATAGACAATGTGACTACAGAGGCAGAAGAACAAAGTAAAAATAAAACAAGCTAGCTGAGCCACCCTGATAGGCAAGTAGTAGTGCATCAAGGTTCCATGAGGACAACCCATGTCTGGTGCAATCCAGGGATCACCCACTCTAGGACAACCCATGGTCAGAGGGTGCTGCAAAGGCAAGGGCTTTCAGCCTAGGGCAGGGAGGCACACATGAAAGAAGGTGAAGAAGAGATGAAGTCAAGCCAAGAAAGATGACAGCCAAGCTAACAATTATTTATTTAAAATGTGAAAACTAAACAAGGAAAGAGTGAAACAGAGGAAAAAAAGATGAAATACTATAATCACACTGACAATGCAAATGTTTGATGTTTTATATTTCTAACATATGGAATTTTCAAGGGTGGCAGTACGGGAAGCCTCTGGGTGCCCCTATAGCCCACCACCCTCAATTGCGACTACATATGGGGCCCTAATAGGTGTTCACAGAGGAGGGGATTCTTGGGTGCTCCATGGCTAGGCTACTTCAGGCTCCCTCTTGGGGAACAACTATTCAGCTGTTTGTTTTAATGCCAGCAGGTTGGGTGTGGTGCCTGCCAGTAGCCATTAATGTTGCATGAAATGACGCTCAGCATTAAATAGATTTAGACAAATACAGAGAGCAAGAACAGCTGCTGAAAATCATAACTTACATTTATGTGCTAGGAGTTAGGTCCTCATACAGGCCAAACGTTTCTGGAGGACTGGGACAGGAAGAATGAGGCATAGTAGCAGGACCAGAGTAAGCAGAGGTGGCAAGAAGATGGAGGCTGATTTGGCGATCAACGAATTGGATCGGTGTCTGCACTTGCCAGGGGAATAAACAGCGAGGGGCAGGGATCGACAAATTTCAAAATGACATGCTAGTCCAGGACAACTGGCCTTGTCAAAAATGGTAGTCCCCAAGTTCTGCGTGGTAGTCCAGTACATTTCAATGTAAATTTTTAAACAAGTTATGTAGAAAGAAATTACATGGTGTGGCCAAGTTTGTATTGTACTATTAACTTCATATGATGTGATGCAGAGGTAGAAGAACTTCAGAAATCAGGAAAAATATATTTTTTATATTTTTCGGTTAATACAGGGTAAGGGCAGGCTGGTCTGTATTAGGAAGAGAACAGTTAGAATTATTTGAAGGACCAGCTAGTTGAACTCACAACTGTCATCAAGGACTAGGACAGGAAGGAAAATGAACACTGGAAATAGTATGAGCAGCAGGATCAGCAGCAGAAGAAGCAGTGGCACTATCAGCAACACCTGACTAGACAGAGAAACAAAACAAAGAGTCTGCTGTTTTACTATCTCCTCTTCTGCATACTGTTGCACATTTTATGTTTTGATGCTAATAAAATATTTTTACCAGTCACTGTGGTGTGTGTGTGTGTTCAATGGGTTCCAGAGTGGTGTGAACTGGATGGGAGGGTCAGGGCTGAGTTAGAAAGACAGTGCACTAGTAATGATGGCTGATTATTTGTTCACCCTTTCAATAGCTCTCTGTGAGTGTCTTGATACTGTAGTTGTGATTGTGCAAACAAGGGAAGGCAGTCACACAGGCAGAGGCACTCACCCACTCAGGACTGTCTAGGGCAGTGGAAGGGAGAAATTTAAGGAATATTTAACTAGCCTAGATTTGCTCTATAGGACAGAATGAAATGTTAGAAGTTTATGTTTTTTTTTATTTTGCTTAAACTTTGTTTTAAAACTGCAGTTTGTCCTGTCCCAATGAATCCCTGTGTCTCCACCCTCAGTGACAGTTCTAACATCCAGGGTCCCTCAGGCAGTCAGTCAGTTCCTTCCTACAGTACCACTACTCCAGAAGTAGCACTCATTCAGGTCCAGTAGGTCACCCTTTTCCCTTCTCACTTCTTGTTTTCTTTAGCTAGTGCTTCTCTTTACTTTTTTTCCTGTGGTGCAACAGCACAAACACCTGGCTTGTGCTGCACATTGCTGCTTCAGGTAGCTGAATACTTATTCTCAGAATTTTTTTAAATTAAATTCACTACAGACACCAATAGTTAGACTAGAAAAGTTAGGGACTCTTGTGCAGAAAGTGACTGTGTGGTGGGCAACCCACTATTCTGGGTCTGGTTCCTACATCCCTAGGCAAAACCCGCCCAAAAACAGAACTGTCACTTGGCAGAAAGTGGCACTTACGCCACCCTCAGCCCTTTTCCACTTGTTGGCTGCTGGCTCTGCAGTGCTCACCTGTTATTTTTTAATTATTTAAGATTTTACTGTTCAATGTCACCAAGTATATCCAGGGACTTCCCAGATACTTTTATTTCTAATTTATTTTTGCTGCAGTGCTTTACATTTATTTGTTTTGCTTACTTTTTGTTCACAGCAGAGACCCAATCCCACGCCTCCAGCCACTGTCCCCACCCCACTACCCTGAAAGTCATTCAGCTGCTTTGCTTTGCCCTGTTCAGTCCCCTCGTTTCTGTATTGTTTACATACATATATATATTTATATCTATCTATATATCTATATCTATATATATATAAATATATATCTATATATATAGATATATATACATATATATATATATATATATATATATATATATCTATATATGAAAACTGCCAGCTTGTCTCATCTGGGTTCTCCCACTTCAAGTTCACAGTCCTTTCAGTTAGGATAAACACACCTAGGCTCCTTGTTTCCCTTTTCCCTCCAGTTTCAGCCCCTGACTGACTGTACCACATCCAGGACCAACTCCAGCTATCAACTTCAATCCTTTCAGTGAAAGACACTACAAACCCTTGTTTTGCTTTTTTTTTCACTCCTAATTGCGGTCCCCGCCTGTGACTGATGGCTAGGCACCTTTCCTTTTGTTTTTCTTTGACCGGTGAGTCCAACCGGCACAGTCGACAAACTCCGCCCCCCAACTGCAGTCCTTTCAATAAAGGACAAACTAAGCCTTCCTTTCCTCTATCTGTAGTCCCCCATTATTTGTTTTTACTACTTGCTTTCTACCACACAAGATAGCATGCAAAACAACCGTCTGTCTGCTGCAAGTACAATGAGTGAAATGACGCCTCAGCAGCAGTCTCCCTTCTGTATGGTGAAACCTCCCGCCTACCACTGCCGCGCCAATTCCCCGGACTGACAGGTATTCTCTCACATCAAATTCGTGACTCACCTGTCAGTCCTGGTTTCACTGAAGCTGCTCTGCTGCTGTGATGGTGGGGAGGATCCAGGAGGGTCCTTGCTGCCGCGCTCGCTCCTGGCATCTCTCAGCAACTACGTGGTGCCAATTTCATCACCCATGTGACTCAGCTAAGGAAGAGTGATTGAGACATGCAGCGGCACCTAGTGGTTGGTCGGCGACTCAGCAGCCAAGCAGCAAAATAATAAAAAAAAAAAAAAGTTCCGAGTTGGTTGTCCGTTGGACAACTAGCTACTGCAATTGTGATAGTCCGACTGCTTGATCTTGTAGCCCGGGACGTCGGGCTATGGGATTTGTCGATCCCTGGCGAGGGGAGAGAAAAGTATGGAGGAGCTAGAGATTTCTTTGGATGGCCTCGTGTATCTGTTTTTGGTTGCCCTTCCCCTCAGTCCTACGGGTGGCCACTAGATGCAGATCTCCAGGGATTTGTAGGTGGTGCAGGAGGAACGCTGTTGAGTTACAACATGGCTTTAAAGAACGACAGGGATATGACCCCCCATAGGCCTCGTCTGATGTGGACTAGAGACAGAACTGAGCTTTTAAAAGAGGCAGATTACTCTTTGGGGCGATCATGCTACAAGTTTATAAAGCCTCATATGGGGAGGGGGAAGGGTAGCTGGTGGCCTCACGAGTGTGGACTAGAGACAGAACTTTCTCTCCGTCAGGAGCATGTGGCACTGTGGGGCGCGAGCGTCTACCTTTTTCTTGTTTTCCCCCATGGGGATACAGAGGGCTAAGCTGGGAAAGCGCAAAGACAGGGATACACACAAGGCCTGAACTAAGGGAGACATGCCTAGCAAAAACAGGAGCAGAGGACCAGGTGGAGGGAGGTGGGGATGTCTTGAGGGTTGGGGGAACACTTTGAATGGGCACTTGGAATGAGGCTCTTTAAGAGTCGGTGGGGATGAAATGCCTGGCGATAATATAAAGGGAAAATATATCAAGGAGAAGAGAAAAGGATATCTGTGGCCAGTTGAGAGAAGGTTGGGGCTTGGTAGAGAGGGGTGCAGACACCATTTAGAGGGGGCGGGTAGCATAGTAATAACATAAAAATAGATGGTTGGGGCACCCTGAGGCCATATATAGCATGAGGATAAGTTTGGGGTAAGAAAGGCGGACAGGAGTAGTGTGTATGGGGAGTGATTATATACTGGGGATAGTAGTATATGTAGAGGGGAGAGAGCAGTTGGGGTTAGGAAGAGGAGGGTCAACACAGGGAGGAAGGATAAAGAGGGCTGTTTTGGAAATAAATCAGGAGAGAGGGGGCAAAGTTGGGGTCATTTTACACAGTTTGTTATTGTTCAACTGTTCACTTACATGTTTACTGTTTTTAGAATGGTCTGTGTCATATGGTATCTGTAGAGATAAAAGGTCAAGCTGTGATCAGGATGTTTCAGGGTTGTTCACACTGGAGAAATGATTAATGGTACGCCCCAGCCTTTGGGGGGGGGGGGTGTCAAAATAGTCTCCTGGAACATAAAAGGCTTTACGTCTCCCACAAAAAGGGCGAAGATTTTAATGGCCCTTAAAAAACGCATGGTTTCAGTGGCTATGTTGCAAGAGACACTTATCAAACAGTGAGCACAAAAACTTGCGGGGTGGGTGGGTGGGCAGTATCACGCAGCAGCCTACAACACGCATAAGAGGGGGCAGCAATTTAATTCATAAGCACCTGCCCTTAAAACACTGAGGGTGGTGAGGGACACTACAGAGGGAGGTATGTTTTGTAGAGGGGAGTTTGAAACCAGAATGATTACGTTAGGAATTTTATGTACCGGTTGATGGGGATCAGAGCATCTACCAGAAGGTGCTGGATGTTCTGGCTAAGGAACAATTTACAAATCTAATGGGGGATTTTTAACTACGTGGCAGATCCTAAAATGGATTACTTAGGGAATAGGGACAGGACAGATGGGATATACAACAATGGCTGCCTGGGCTAAGAGAATTAGGCCTGACTGATGGATGGATGGAGAACAGCCAATCCAGGGTAAGGAATATATATTTTTCTCCAACCCACATCGTTCCTGGTCACAGCTGGACTATGTATATATTCATAGAGATTTATACAGTAGCAATATGCTAGAGCAATGGGATATAGCCCAATATTTCTATCTGACCATGCCATGGTAGAAATGGAGATTGCCCTAGACCAGAAGGACATACAAAGGGGTAGATGAAGTTTCCTATACATATGTTGGCGAGGGAGGAGTTTCGGGACTTTGTAAAAGAAGAATGGAAATTTTATGAGGAGACAAATAAGGGTTATGGTGGAAAGCAAGGGCATATACTGGGAAGCTGGTAAAGCATTCATAAGGGGGCTTATGATCGGATATACAGCTAAGCAAAAAAGAGAAAAAAGGCAGAAGCAAAGGGATATGGAAATCAAAAAAGGTGACCTGGAGAAGGAAGTAATTAGGGGAGGAGGAGAAGAAAAACAGAGAGAACTCAGGTTGGCAAGGGAGCTCCTCAATATTAGTCAGGGTAAGGAAGTGAATACCAACATATTCTTTGCAAAATACAGGATGTATGAGTGGGGCAACAAAGCAGGCCCCCTTTTGGTCTGGCTTATGAAGGGAGGGAAAAGTAGTCATAGGATAGTGCAAATTAAAAATAGGAAGGGGAAAATACTAAAGGAGGAAGGAGAAATCCGTAATAGATTTAAGGAATTTTATGAGGAGCTATATAGGGCCGAGTGTCAAGGGAAAGGTGGAGAAAGGGTCGGCTTCCTTAAGGAGATGAAAATACCTAGTCTAAATTAGGTACAAAGGGGAAAACTGGGGGAAAAAAATAACGGTGATAGAAATTAAAAAGGCGATCAGTCAGCTGAAAAATGGGAAGGCAGCAGGACCTGACGGGCTGGGGGCGGAGTTTTACAAGCTGCTGAAAGAGGAAGCATCAGGCACACTGTGTAATATTTTACAAGAGACCAGGGAAGGGGGAGACCTGACACGTGCTGCCAGGTTTTGATTACTGTTCTTCCCAAAGCAGGAAGGAATTTGGAGGAATGCGGATCCTTTAGACCGATCTCGCTCCTGAACCATGATTGTAAAATCAAGACTAAAGTCTTAGCAAACCGATTGGAAGAGGTACTCCCCTATTGGTCAACCCAGATCAGACTGAGTTCATCAAAGAAAGGCACTCCTACCACAACTTAAGGAGGCTACTGAATGTCGTTTAGTGGGGAGAGGCACCAGGTGAGCTTGTGTCCTTTCAATGGATGCAAAAAAGCCTTGATAGAAATGAGCGGAATATATGCTGCATATTTTGCAGAGATTTGGGCTGGGGAAGAGTCTGTAAAGATGGTAGGAGCATTTTATGCACACCCAGGGCACAGGTACTAGTTAATGGGATAGCAACCCCAGAGTTTAGATTATATAGGGGAACAAGGCAGGGCTGCCCCATCACCCTTGCTATTTGCATTGGCAGTACAGCCCTTGGCTATTAAAATCAGAGATAAGCCTGATATAAAGGGTATCAGGGGATGACGGGGGGAAGGCATGTCATCTCTCTATGCGGATGATGTCCTACTGTTTTTGACAGAACCAAATGTGTCAGTCCCTAAAGTGCAATCAGTAATAGAACAATTCGCAGTTTTTTCCGGGTATAAAATTAATGTGCAAAAGTCCGAAATTATGTTTTTAGGAGGGTGCAACAGGAAGGAAGCCTGGGGGTTAAAAGGTACAACACACACTTACGTACCTGGGAATTGAGGTGGGAAAACAAGTGGGAGCCTCTAAGAGGCGAACTATAGACCACTGATAGGGAAATTTACAAGACCTGAGTAGGTGGAAGGAACTGAGTATTTCCTAGATGGGACGGATCAACCTCCTGAAAATGAGCGTTTTGCCCAGAATCTTACAAAATGCAGATGATCTTTCGACCTGACAGCTCAGGATATAAAAAGCTGGAAAGTACATTTACAACTTTTGTCTGGAGGGCAACCATCCCAGAATTAGTCTGAAATGGTTAAAAGCACCAGTAGCACAGGGGGTTCAATTTCCTGGATATGATGGGATACTCTCTGGCAACACAATATAGGTATATACAAAATTGGGTACAGACAGGAGGTTGCGGGTGGGTCAAGTTTGAAGAGCAGGGCACCAGGAGAATTTCGAGCTACCTATCTAAGAAGGACTGGGTGGTATAGAAAGCTGGAAGCACCTAATCCGCTGGTGGTGGCAGGCCTGGGCGCATGGGGGAAAATTAAGAAGAGACAAGGCATCGAGACATGTCAGACTCTACTGGTCCCGCTGGTGGGGAACCTGGATTTCCTGCCAGGTCTGGAGGATGATAGATTTAAACTATGGCAGGATAGAGGAGTAAAATGTATGGCGACCTTGACATCTGGGGGGAGTATATGCACGTGTCAGGAGGGATTAATAGGGAGAGGGTGCATGTACCCACTTCACATATGTATAGATACTTCCAGGTAAGAGACGATTATAAACAGCTCAGCTGGCCCAGAGAAACAAGGAGACTGATGGAGGATGTGGAAAGGGAGATAAGGGGGGGCCAATAGGTGTGAGAAGGGATTAATAGGAAGGGCTGTGAGACTGGACAGGAAACGTTTTTTTCAGGCCCCTCCCCAGAAGGTGAAGGTATGGTGGGAGCGGGATACTGAGGAGGAAATTAGTGAGGCCAACTAGCAGCTAATGCTAGAATCCCATCAGGGACTGCTAGTGTGTAACAAGTACATAGAAGCCCAATTCAAATATATTCACAGGCTATACTACCCACCAGCTATGGTGCACAGCTTTTGTCCGGGGGTCTCTCCATTCTGTAACAAGTGCAAGATAAATAGAGGCACATACCAACATTATTACTGGAGTTGCCCAATGATAAAGTCCTACTGGCAAGATATATCTAAAGAAATCACATCTATGAGAGGAAAGCCTATTGAGATCTCCCAAAAATCATTGCTGTTGGGGGTAGAAGGAGAAGAAAATGGAGATTGGTTTCTCTACCCTAGGTGGATAAGGGTGTTACTTACAGTGGTTAGAATAGGAATACAAAACGTATGGACCATGGCTGTGGGGCCTACAGTGGGTCAATGGAAAGAGCTCACGATAAACGTCCTAGCAGTGGACAAGTTGACATACAGCTTAAAGGGGATGGAAGATAGATTTGAGAGAACTTGGGCAGAATACTTGGGTGCTCTGAGTATGGGGGAAAGAATGCTGCTGGAGGGTAGCAGATTATTTAATTGAGAGAGTGAACTTCTGGGTAAGGTAGAGATGAGATAGAAGGAAGGGATACAGACCGAATTAACAGTTAATTGTTAGGGGGTAGCATGTGTGTGTGTGTGTGGGGGGGATTTTTGAAAAATAAAGAGAAAAAGGACAGGAATGTGGAATGCAGTCTGAAATATAACTGTCTAAGTGCTGTGGCAAATGCATATGACTGTACTACATGGATTTTTTTATAACTGTCGGCTATGAACTGTATATGGATAACTGTCCAATAATAAACATATGAAACAACAAAAAAAAAAAAAAGAAAACAATACATCATAAAGTAAATTACCCCATTCTTTTTATGAAATGGATTGGATAAATACAGTAATCCGACTGGCTGTTAGGAGTCCAAATGGAGTACATTTCTTTCAATACAGCCCATAGTTTTGCACTTCTACCAGCATCCCAACTAAACTGCAGCATTAAATCACTTCACCTGTACTACAAATAACTAAATGTCTAAAATAACTCACTTCTAAGTGTCTGCATCAAAACAGAAAAACATTTCACTATCAAATTTAAAACTTAATAAATTTAGTTCCTTTTTCATTTTTCTTTATTTCAGTATGCATTTCATAAGTAAGCAATAACCCACGACAGAGTATGGGGTTATTGGGGATTAATCCACACCATGGGTGCGTTGTGAGGCACAAGGCAGCAGGCTAAGTGTCCTCACAGAACCGAGTGTCTAATCCCAACCCCCATGCCCTGGAGTGGATTATTGCGCTATAACATTGTTATGTTTAGAAAAAAAATTCAGAAAGGTGTTTTTTTTTTTTTTTTGAATACAGAAAATATGAGTATATCCTGCTGACTGGGAAAGTTGCCCCGATAAGTTATGCATGTGTTATTTATTTTAGAACATACAAGTGTCACAAATAGAGTTGTGAAATGACTTCTGACATTTGCATGTTCATCAAGTAAATAACATATGCATAAGTGTCTGTTTTGTGAAGGTGCAGCTGTTGCGTTCTCCTTGTCTCTCTCTCTCTCTCTCTACATTGTGTTTCTCTCTCTCTCTGGCATGTGTGAGGAGACAGAAGGGGACACTGTGGATTATCCGGAGGGGGAAACAGTGAATGTAGGTGCAGGAAACACAGCTGTGCTCTTGCCATCTCTCTTTCTTGTTTGCATCACAAGCGGGTGCTCGGGCAGCCTGTGTACCTTTCTCTCTCATTCTCCCTCCTCTCTCACTTTACCACGCAGACAGCTACTGGAGGGGAGACACAAGCAAACGAAACTGACTCACAAAGAGGACAGTGACTGCATGCTTGAAAATAAGACAGAGAGAGGACACTGCAGGACGTTTAATTATATGTCCTGGTCTCACAGTCTTGCTGTCACTGTCTCAGTGTCCCAGGACGTGAAGGGCTGCATGTGGTAGAACTACATCAGGGACTAATGCTGTGGGAGGCGACGGAAGGGGAAAACAACATTACACATCATCGGGAATGGCCACATGGAACAGAAGGCTTAGCTACTCACAGAGATTGGGGGAATTATCTAAATAACAAAATAAAATTGAAACAGTTAATTCACTATCTATCAGTGTTCTCGCTTGAGTAGTGGCTACATTTAACTTTTAATTTGGTTACTTGGTAAGAAAGGACGAAAGTAGGCCTTGGCCCAACGGGATTGTCCCCCACAGCTGTGGGTCATTGTTCCTAAACAGAGTTATCTGGAAGCCAGGTATCTAATTGTTTTTTGAATGTAATAAAATTGTTACAGTCCACTAATTCCTGGGGAAGCCTATTCCACAGTTTTAGGGCCCTGATGGTGTAAAAGTTTAGTCTTTCCCAACAACATAACGAAGTACCCTCTGCCCACTGATCATGGATTCAGGACAATTTACAGCAACTGTGAATTAACTAGCCCATTAATCCATGGTCTGGTGATGCTGTTTAACCAATTGGGTTTCTTGGTTTTGCAACCCATGTTATAAAGGCAATAAACACACTCCAGGGTTTGTGGAATAATTCACCCACAGATGGTTGAATGTACTCAGTTATGCCTTGTACTCCACAAGCTACTGGGGCAATGGGTTATTCCAGCAACCCACATCCTGCCATGTGTTACTGCTACAGTATGCAACTTAGACCCATTTCAGGACTATTCCCTAATAGTGACCTAAGAATACAGACCTAATGAACTATAACTAATAAAGATGAAATATTAAATACACAAACACATGAGGTGATACTCGCTAACTAATAGAGTAGGAACTGTAACTGGTAAGGGCTGATTAGAACCAAAACCAGTGTCTTGAATTCTCCTTTATACACAAGTGTGATGTCACTCTCGAGTGTAATGGAGAAATTGCTGTAAGACTCGTGCATACCTAATCAATGGCACCTCATAGAAAAGCACTGAGCATCTTGGGCAGTAAAGAAAAAGCAATAATTCTTGAAAATACCATATGGGTCACTGGCCCAGTGGCATGGAGGATAGAGGCACCCATGCCTCACCTGCCGTCATGCCGGTGATCCGGGGCCAGAAATGAACCTGGGCCACTCAGGGGTTGGCCGGGGGGACTGAGCATCCCAGTGGATGCTCTCTGTTATGTATAGTACAGCTTTAAGAACTGTTAAGAGACAGTACAGCTTTAAGAAATGTACTTCCTGTGAATCTTCCTCTGTGTGTGTTGAGATCAGTTTTCCCCTTATATTTGTGCTGAATGGAAGTAAACAGAGAGGCCTAAATTTATGTGGTGCACGCTTTTCCTTATTACCAAGACCCTGATGTGTTTAAGGTACTTATTTTCGCCACCAAATACAACAAACTGGCGACAAGGATGGTGAACATTTTAATAGCTCCAGCTTACTGAATTATACCATTCTGTGACTTTCTGCATTGGAGGCAAGTAAGCAATTTGGAACTGTGCTATATCATGGAAACTTCAGCCAGCTTTGAGATTTTTACAAGAACAGACTGGGATACATGGTCCAGACGGTCTAATCAGTGATTATTATTTAATCCTGCCATACAATCTGCAAATGTCGAGCAACGGCATATGCTTATTCAAGCTGCTTTTTGTACTTTCTTGGGGAGTGAAACCTTCAAACTTTTATGCAGTCCGGCTGGAGGATTTGTCATATCAAGACCTAAAGACTAAATTGAATGCACAATACAGTTTAACAACTTTCCCAAGGGCTGAACGTGATAAATTCTACAGTTACCATCAGAAACCAGATCACTCATTACAATCTTACTTGGCTGAGATCTAACACTTGGCTCTCACGTGTGAGTGGAGCAGGGAGCATCTTGAATCCAATTTAGCTGATAAGTTTGTTATGGGGCAGAACTGGACAGACTGGAAAAAGCAGGTGTGCTGGAAAAGGTTTCAAGTTCAGATTGGGCCACTCCAATTGTGGTGGTATCAAAACTTGTTATTTAGATGACATCATTGTCACGGGCAAGACAGAAGCACAACATTTACTTAACTTACAAAAGACTTTAGAGAGATTGCAACAGAGTGGATTCAGACTCAGGAGAAGAAAATGCCAATTTTGTCAACCAAGTGTCACGTATTTAGGTCATATTACTGACAAAGACAGAATTTGTCCAAATGATGAAAAGGTGAAGCCACTGTGCACATGTCTGAACCACAGAATGTTTGAGTTGTGCCCATTCTGGGTATAGAGCTGTCCTTTTCCATACAGATCCAGGAGTGGAGAAGCAGATAGCCCATACTTCACGCAAACTCACTGCAGCTGAAAGGAATTGTGCCCAGATTCAGAGGGAGGCATTAGCAATTGTGTTCAAAGTCCAGAAATTCCGCCAATACTTGCTATGTCACAAGTTTCACCTGAAGACAGATCACAAGCCACTATAGTGACAATTTTCAGTCCAGAAAAAGGAATTCCAGAGACAGCCGCTAGCCGACTTCAATGATGGGCATTAATTTTATCTGCCTATAATTTTGAGGTTACATACCAACCAATGGACCAGCATGGAAATGCGGATGCCTTGTCGAGATTACCAATGTCCAGAGAAATGGAGTTCGATGTGGGACTTAAAGGGAGGCTATTAATATGCCAGGTGGGGCCAGATAGTTTTCCAGTGCAATTCAAAGATATGGAGGACTCTACTGTTGTGTGTGCAATGGAGCTACAACAGTTAGATCAGCTTCCAGTACTAGCCAAGGGCACTGCAAAAAATGACTAGTCAAGATGCAGTTTTGAAACAAGTGTATCAGTATATGCTTGAGAGTTGGCGCAAGGCACTACTTGTTCTGCTGAACTACAACCTTACTATACAAAGAGACAGCAGTTGTCCATTGCTGAGAGGTGTCTTTTATGGGGATTGCATGTCACAGTACTCCAATTTTATCACTCAAATGTGTTGACTTTTTTGCATGCGGGCCATCCGGGCATTGCTAAAATGAAACCCCTAGCCAAACTTCATGTATGGTGGCCTTCCATTGACAGAGACATATACCAGGTTGTGGAAAGATGCGAAGGTTGTGTTGTATCGATGGGAAATCCGGCAAGAGCTCCAGTTCACCATTGGGAAAGACCTAACAAACCCTGACAAAGGTTGCATATTGATTTTGCAGGACCTTATTTAAATTCCATGTGGTTATTCTTAACAGATGCTAATCAGATTCCAGTGCAACAGCCTCAAGTCCTACTACATCGGTCAGGATGTAGAAGATGTCCACCAAAGAGAATGGACTTGTAGAAATATAGCCTAATAACATAGACTGACTAAAAGGGACACTGTAGTAATAGCTTCATACTATTTTCTAAATTATTTACTTACGTACTTTCTAGCCTAGTCAGGAGGGATTGGTATGTGTAGTACAGCTTTAAAAACTGTTACGAGATAGTACAGCTTTAAGAAATGTACTTCTTGTGAGCCTGTGAATCTTCCTGTGTGTGCCGAGATCAGTTTTCCCCTTATATCTGTGCTGAATGGAAGTAAACAGAGAAGCCCTAAATTTCTGTGGTGCACATACCTCTCAACCTCCTGCCTCATAAATCAGGGACAAGGCTTAAAATAATCAGGGACACATCTTTAAAATTTGAGATATCCACCCAGAAAGCTGGTAGAATATGGGGCTTAGTGCAAAATGCATTATCTAAAGAAGAGCAAGTCTGTAACTTTAATGCTTGACATTATTTTTTGCTTACAATCCCCACTGCTTAGCCATGGAAACACAAATTGTAGGAGGGACAGAGTAAAATTCTGAGGCAAAATCAGGGACGTCCCTGAAAATCATGGACATGTTTTCCTTATTACCAAGACCCTGATGTGTTTAAGGTACTTATTTTCAGCCACCAAATACAACACTCTTCTCCTCCAGGGAGGAAGGGCAGACTGTGCCGTCATAACACTGCCTCCTAGATGACCGTGGGTGGTGGTGCAGTCGGACAGCAGTTACAGGTGGGGAATGCTCCCTGGCAGGAGACATAAGCACGTCTTCCAATATGAACACGTCAAACTGCCACCTCCATAAAGCATCTGTAGGCTCAGGGGAGAACACGGAAAAAAAACACTGGCTGCAGGATGCCACCCAGTGGAACCCCACAGACCTCACACCACCTACTAGGCACAGCAACCACTGATCCAAACATGGTGCTTGGGCCCCCCCCACAGGTGGCAATCTGTGGGGCACTCAATGGCCCTAAGGTAAGTCCCAGGGATGGCAAGAGATGAGGTTGGGGAAGCAGCAAGGGCCAAAGGGGGTCGCCTGCGGAAGGGAGAAAAAGAAATATGGGAAGCAGTACTTTTTTAAAAACACACTCTAAGTGTGTGATGCTTACTAAACCCCTCACACTTCACTCTTGTGGCTTATACATGGGTATAACACGCCTCAGGTGTATAATAAAACCTTAGTGCACACTGTTCCCATACATTAGTCTATGGTTAACCCCAACTGTGTACTGATTTTCATATACAGTATTTTCTTGCTGTAGGGCAGTTCAAAGGTCACAAAAAGGTTTTTATAGTGTCATTCTCATGTTACAATACTACTTTCATCCTCGAAACTCATGTCCACTATGTTTTCCTCATGCCATCTTTTCAAACTCTACTTCATTGGGCATTGCTTAAAGGAATTTTCAATCTACACATCTGAACTACATAGCCAATATCTTAGCAGCATTAATAATTGTTGCCAAAGTATAATTATAAGCTTGTGTCCTTTAAGGCAGAAAAGGATCCTATCTCGGCGAATTCAAAACCAGCTGATCCTTCCACTTCCCAGTCTGCTGGCCCTGCCCTCGCTCAGACGTTTCGTGATGTCTAAGCAGGGAGAGCGTGGAGGCATGCTTCATACAAGTCTATGGTGACATTTTTTCTGTGCCTTTTTGTGTAAATTTAAGCAATCTAAGAGAAAAATGAAAGCCACTACTCAACTAATAGGGCTCCTATTAGTTGTGGGGTGGCTTTCATTTCCCTCTAAGATTGCTTACACTGATATAAACAGGCATTGAAAAAATGTCCCCATAGGCTTGTGTGGGACGCATCCCCATGGTCTCCCTGCTTAACATGTCATAGAACATCTGAGTGTGGGGCTGCGGCAGGCAGACCAGGAAGTAGAAGGGATCAGCTGGCAGTGAGTTCAACTGCAGTTACGATCCATTCCCTACCTAAAAGTACACCATTAAATTATACTTTTGGCAGCAAATTAGCTAATGCTGCCATGAGGTATTGGTCTATGAAGCCCAAATAGATTTCCAAAAAGGTTGGAAATTCACTTTAACCTGCTCTCTCATTTTAATGTTAAAATTCCCACTCTCACCTCTCATAATACCAGTATGACAGGGTCAGGACCCTGTACCATTTTTATAGGGAAAAATAAAATTACTAAGACAAAAAAAAAATCTGTTCTATTTATTTTATTTAGTTTTGTTGACCGGTAAGTACACTAGACAAATTCTGCCTATTTTCAGGCACGACCGGGGTGGGGGAATACAGATAAATGCAACTGACCTTCAACCACATTAAGCTGTTGGCGGTACTTTTAGTGAAATGGGGAAATCTGGCCAGGACACTGGGGAAATTCCCCTGCTTCCTGTGAGCAGGGGGGACCCATTTTCTGGTGGGACCAAGATGGCTGCCGCTGTCTTTGCGATGGAGGAGGAAGGAGGTCTGGTTGGGGCTGAGGTAGCCCAGAGTATGTCAATAGTTACTGTACCTGCTTTTGAAGAACCAGTGGTGTCGGAGGCTGGGGTGCACCCGCGGGGTGGCCAGCAAAACGCCGATTCAAGTGGGCCTTTGCATTTTTCGGAAATGTCCTGTTTGAGTCTTGTGGAGCTCGCGTTGCCTCGGGGAGGAACTTAGCGTTAGTGACTTGTTGCAGAGGGAGCAGCCCGGACCTTGTTCAGGAGGACGGGCCGAGCGGTAAGCGATGCTGCGAGTGCTGCTGAGTCTGAGGGGCCAAGCAAGCTTCTTCCACCGGTGGAGAGACCTATCGGGGAATTGGACAAGCCTTCCAGGGATTGGGGAACTTTGGTGGAGGAGTCCTGGTCGCCGGAGTGAGCGTTGCGAGGGGCTGGATGGATTCCAATTTCTGGAGGCACATGGAGACCGGAGCAAGCTGTTCCTGCTCATGCAGTGGATGAACAGATAAGTCCTTGTGATATATCTGACTCTATAGGGGCTGTCTTGAGTACTGAGGCTATTGTTTCCCCTACCCCCTGTCTACAGATATTGCTGCTGATTTAACTATGGGATCTCGGGAGAGGGGGCTGGAGATGTGAATGCTTCCCCTAGCCTTCCTGAGTCAGTTGTTCATCCTATCTCTAAACCTTCTTATGCTAGCCATTTCAGACAGCCGCTGGAATTGCAAGCGACGTAATGCTGTTAGATTCGTTATGTGGGTCCTAGGATACTCCCCAGATAGGTTTTGTTGGGAAGACATTAGAACGCAAGCATGGGTTTTTCCCTCAGAGGTATATGCATTAATACATGTTCCGGGGGAATTCACCTCTGACGTCAGCTTTCGCACCCCTGCCTTGATGGAGTTGTTTTGGAGTCGATATCTGAATTTGAAGACTAACCCACTATGGTCTGACTTTATTGTATTACCTTTGTCTCAGCAGGCCTATAGGATCACCACAATCATGTTTCGGAATGAAGGGGTGAATATTGTTGATATTGTTAAATGGCTGTCTAAATCTTGTGATATTCAGGGGAATCCAGTCCCTATTCTGGATGAAGAGGGGTTGGAAATTTAGGGTAAAACTTCATTCCACAGATTCTGGCTTAATTCATCTGCCTAATTGCTTCTTTCTGGGGAGAGATAAGGGGTTTCTTTTTTATCCTGGGCAGCCTAGGGTATGCTTTTATGTGGGTCTCGAACCCACATTAGTACCTCCTGCACCATCCTTAAATGTTCTTACTGTGGGAGATGGGTCATCCAAGCGCCCATTGTTTTCAAACCTCAAATGCAATCTTTGCGATGGCGTGGGTCTACGTTTGAAACCTGTCCCTTAGCTGCCAAAATACTGCTGATGCTGATTATGGGGTACAAGATCATTACATCAGGAGGCAGTTAGACCGGTATTCCTACTAAGGGAGGAGGGCCCGTGTGTGAAGTTGTTTCCCCTTGGCTGACTCTGGTTTGTTAGAATCAGCTGATTCCCAGTTGACTACCATGGTTCCGCCTGATGTGGGAGCTGTAGTGGGCTTTAAGGGTGGATCAGGGGAAGGTGGGAGACTGTGTTGCCAGATTTAGACACCGGATGCTGGGTTTGTGGTGGTTAGCGAGAAAAAGGGGAAATCTGCCAAAGGGAGGGGGAAACTAGGGAAGAAACTAGCTGCACCTGCTCCTGTTGTTTCTATGGCTGACCCGAATATGTTTTCTGTTTTGGAAGAGTGTCCAGTGGATGATCCCAGCGGGTCTGGGCCTCCTCTACCTTTACCTGGGTTAGAATCTACTGAACCTGTGGTTGACCAGGTGGGCCCTAGACCACCCGATGGTAAGATTGGTAGGATCACAAGGGCATCTAGTAAGGTGAAGTGAATGTTCCCTTGCTGGGCTCCTTGTTCCCTTCCACCTTCGGGTGGCATCCTTAAATGTGAACAGTATTAAGACTCCAGAAAATGACGAGAACTTATTCACATTTTCTGTCTGAAAATCTAGATTGCATTTTTCTGCAGGATGTTCGCTGCATTCCCTTGAAGAGGTGGAGGCTGCCTCTGCAGGTTGGATTTGGGGACTGTTTTGGTCTTTGGGCACTGACTTATGTAGTGGGGTTGGAATATGTTTTTCATTATCATGTCACTGTGCTACATCAAATAGAAGTTCAGCTGGCAGGGCCTTGGTTCTCGATGTTAAATGGGGCTCCTTATACCGGAGGTTAATTTCTGTGTATGCTCCACAATCTAAGTTTGACCGGTTGCTTTGTTTAATTCACTTTATCCTTTTATGCTCTCCTTACTACATTATTTTGGGGATTTTAACTGTTCTTGCCTTTACAAGTGGCTTCAGGACAATGAAAAGGTGTATTGTGATGAGACTAGTTTGTTGAAACTCATCTCAGACGCTGGTTTGGTAGATGCTTTTGGACCCTCTACTGGAGGGTCTGGGACACTGTTTCTGTGGACCAAGGGCTTCAGGATTGATTTCTTTTTCTCACTTCTGTGGTTACTGTTCAATCTAGATCTTTGCAGGATGTTGCTTCCTCTGATCACAGATTACTGAGACTGACCTTGGCTGATGTTCCTGCAGCTCGGAGAGGGCCGGGTATCTGGAAATTGAATTCTGAATTGTTGCATATCCCTTGTGTAATGGGTGGGTTACGCTTTCTTTTGCTGGCCAGGAAGTCGGTTTCCTTTTTGTATGATGATTTAAATGTTTGGTGGGAGGACACTAAATGGGAAGTTTGGGTTTATTTTAAGGCTGTGGGTCGTTTAAATGGACAATTATCACATACTGAGTTATGGTATCTTAGGGAATGGCTTCATTTTTTATCCACTAATAGATGGATTCTTGGCCTCAACTGTCAGCAACAGATTGCAAGTTTGAAACTGGAATTGGCTAAGGCTCAGTCTCAGGTTTTACGTGATATGGAAATGAAACACAAATTTAGACTTTGTGGCAGGAAAAAGATACTTTGCTTTTGAGTACTTGACATCACTCAGACATTTAAGAAGTATGGCGTATCTGAACACCCCAGGGGTGGGTGAGTTTCTACCAATGATGATATTTTGGAGGAAATTCATGCCTATGTTTCTACGTCATTTCAGAGCAGGATGCTTTCCAAAGCCGCTATCTGTGATTGGTTCGCTGGTAGATCGGTTCTGGCCTTGTCCTTAGCTGACCGGCTTGAATTGGTGCAACCTATCACAGTGGAGGAACTGAGGTCAGCAATTTGGTCTTTATGATTGGGAGTTACACCTGGGTACGATGGGTTGCCTCATGAGGTTTATAAACTCTTATGGGAGGTTTTGGGAGTTAATTTCTGTTCGGTCCTGAATACTGGGCTGCAGTCTGGGGTACTCCCTCATAGCATGATGCAAGGTGTGCTACTCCTTCTGTATAAAGAAAAGGGTGATCGTGGGGATTTGGGTAATTGGAGACCTTTGTCATTACTGAACTCAGATTATAAGATTCTGATGAAGATTTTATGTCTGAGGTTAAGGAAGGTTATGGGTACCCTTTTGCATCCGACGCAGTTTAGTGGGCTCCTCTCAGAAGGGTTCAGGATGCACTGATCTTACTTAGAGAATTGGTCTCTAAAGGTAAGGCTGGAGAATTATTTGGACATTTGGTTTGCCTGGATCAGTCCAAAGCTTTTGATCAGGTAGAATATATTTATCTCTGGAATGTCTGGTCAAGGTACAGATTCCCTACCCAATTCATAGGATATGGCTACAAGCGTGCTATAGGGGCATTACTTTGATCCCCTGTGTGAATGGCTGGGTGGGTAGGGAAATTGAGGTCCATAGTGGGGTTCGCAGGTGTCCTTGCTTTATGTGCTTTCTTTAGATCCTCTTACATGCCTTACACAGTACCGATGACATTGTTGGATTATCGATTGGCTGTAGTGATCCTGAGATAGTTACTTTAGCGTATGCTGATGATCTGATTTTAGTTTTAGCGGATGAGGCTTCTATGGCGGCAGGGAGTTGTTGAGTGTCTTTTCTGATGTGACTGGGTCCTCAATTAATTGGCTCAAAAGTGGGATTCTACCCTTGGGGTATGATGCGGCTGATGTGTCCTTGGTTTGGGGTTTGCCTACTGTATCTGGCTATAGGAAAATTCTGGGTATTTACTTTGGAGGTCTAGATGACCACAGGTATAATTGGGATCAACAATTGTTAGCAGCTCGTAGTAGGGTTCAGCTATGGAATAAGGGCTGTATGTCCAAACCTAAGCGTATTTATTTGATTAAGTCTTTTTTGTTGCCATACTTTTTATTTATTGCCTCGGTTTTTCCCCCTCCCATCTCTATGGAGGCTTCTCTTTATGGGGTAGTAGGCTAAATCCCTTAAAAAGGGGTATTACGTATTTACCTCTTAGTGAAGGAGGGTTAGGATGGTTAATCCCATAGTGTTTTCAGAGTATTGTTCTTTTTACAACTTAGTGCCCTTCCTAAAGGGCAGACTATGATTTGGTCTCCATGGGTGGTAGATGGTGTTGACTTTATCTTGTCACATTGGGAATGGACTCCTTTCTTGCTTCGTCAGGTTAGGTGGGTGCCTTGTCCAGTCATTTTGCGTGATGTTTCAGAAATTGAAGGGGGCGTGTTGTTACTTCTTGCTTCTTTCTCAGACACGTCCAACAATTTTATTTTCAGTATTACATGATGTCTTTTCTCTGACCCCTGGTTTCATGTTAGGCCTCCTGCTGAACAACGTGCTAAATTACAGTTTTTAGTGAGTAAGAGGGTGCCTAGCAATATGTGGGATTTTTATGGCTCTGTTTACATGGAAATTAGGAGTGAAAGAGAAAGGAAACATAAAGAATTGACTAAACGATATTGCCCTAGGGAGGAGACCTGTTTGGGAGTTGTTGAAATGATGGAGCATTTTTTTGTAGAGTGTCCTTTTACTGTTTCATTTTGGTCTTCTTTTCACGATACATGGCCTTTGAATCCCTTTCGGGTTCTCTCACCTGGCGTGTGGGTGGACGGGGTTCTACCGAGCTCCTGGATTGTGTATGATGCAATTACATTGCGTCTTGTGATAGGCCATATCAGTTTTCAGTTATGGCAAGCTAGATGCTCTCTTACTCTTCGACAGAAGTTACTTTCTGAATCTCAGATAGTTCACAACATACGCACAGCTGTGTTCACTTGGAGAGGGCAGGAACAGGGAAAGGTGCATCCTGAATTGTTCAAATTATGGTGGAGGAAGATGACCTGGTTAGATACAGGGTGAGGACCTTGTGTCTGCCCAAGCCCTGTATTGGGTTATGATGGTTTCCTTGTGCTGTGAGGAAGCCCTTCTCTGCAGAACCTGGTATGCCTTCACTGTTTTTCTGTATAAATATATGTCCTATGATATCTCTACATAGACAGTCTTGGATTTGTTATTTTTGCTTCTGTATAGCTTGATTGCTTCTTTGCCTTTTATTATGATTTGTACTTTGCTTTTTTGTGTGGTAATGCCATTTTGTCTGTTGAAATGTGGTGTTGTGAATAAAAAATTCCCCAACTCTTTTAGTGTGTGGGGGGGGGTATGTTTATTCCTGTTTCCTTTCCCATTTCTAGGATGATGTATGATTGTTATACTTCTTTGAGTTTGTTTCCTTTATGATTTGTTTATTATTTTGTGTGACTTATCACTGTTTGTATTCCTTTTTGATTTGTTGTTGTGAAAATAAAAATTCCCATCTCTTTTAGTGGGGGTCATTGATGTTTGAGGTGATGTACTGATGTAATACTTTTGATTTTTTGTTGATTCTTTTCTTTTGTGTTTTGTGATGTATGCTGTAATACCTTTTTGTTTTATGTGTATCAATAAAAAATTCCCCTACTGCATTGCTGCCAGTAGGGGGAGCTTTGGAGTTATTATGATGTCAGACCATAGTGATAGAGCAATAGAGATGTGAAAGAGATTTCTCTCCCGTTTGTTGTGGAAGAAACAGTGCCTTTTTCAGATGGATCTGGAGTGCCTTTAATATTGCAAGAGCCTTCTGGTAATCCTACAGAGATGGAAAAAGAGGAACTGCCTGGCTCCAAACAGAATGGAGTTGGTGAAGGTTTTTATGTGGCTGAACTAAACATGGATGTACCTGAACCTGCGAGAGGCGACCAAACGTCCAAACAGACCAACTCTGTTTCAGAGAAAACTACGGAAAATGCTGCGAGTAAAAAAAGCAGCATGTGGCAGAGCACTTTCTGGCAAGGTAGGATCCTAAGGACTGTACTATGTTACAGCATGTGCGCCAGCAATTTGGACTGCAAGCAGAATCGGGAGACTTTCTAAGGATGGACTGGTCGGCTGAAAAGCCCTTCACAATTCAGGATGGAAAAAATTGGACTCTGGCCAGTGGGTACCAGACCCCAATTGGGGAGAAGACATCTCTTCTAGGCCTACTCCAAGGAGAAAACCCTGAGCTCAGGTAAAGGACATTTATTTGCCAAAAGGGCCCCATTTGTACAGTCTGCGCAGAATATAGAGGATGCGGCCCAGGCCTCACAAGTGCCAGGCCCATCCAAAGGGGAGGAAGGGGAAAGGGATGATCAACAAAATTATGAAAATAATAAAACACCAAACACAGGTTTTGACAGGCAGGGGCAACAAGGTAATAAACGTGTTCCAATGTCAGAACTATTTAAAAACAAATTAGAACAAGCACCCAGAAGGAATGCGGTACGATTGTGTTATAAAGGTGGGCTCCCTGACCATCCAGACAGGTATTATGTTGCTAAGCAGCTTTTGAAGGGCTCGATGCGGTTTGTACCACCTGAAATTTACGCCCATATTCATATTTCAGGAGAGGATTCTTTTGATATCAATTTTAAATGTAATGCCAGTCTGGAGAAAGTTTGGGAAAAATATGCCAGTGGTAGTTATCAAAAGTTTCCTACCTGAGGTACCACTGAGGTAATTTGCATTGACTGTAATGTGATCCTGCCTCATTCTGCCTCAGTAAACCTAGGAAACATCAGTACTGCAAACTTTTCTATGATTACCACTGTACCTTAAAACTACTCCCTTATGGTCCCCCTTCTTGCTATTCCCCTTACAAAACCTCAGATAAGACATATCACGGTAATGTTTACGACTGAAGGGATAAACGCCAGTGATATTTACTCATTGGCTTCAGAATCATTGTGATATCATGGGCCCTCCTAAGGCCACTATTGATTCTGAAGGGATCTGGACTGGGGGATGGAGATTTAAAGTTAAATTATTCCAACTCAACTCAGATTATTCACCTCCCAAACAGCTTCTTTTTGGGTAAAGATAGGGTGTTTGTTTTATGGGGCCAGCTGACAGCTTGCTACAAATGTGGTGCAAAAACCCATTTAAGTAGTTCTTGCAACATGTTAAAATGTTCACTTCTGTGGAGGGTATGGGCATTCAGTGGATTTGTGAAAACATTTATCAGTGCAATCTTTGCAATGAAAAGGGTCACGCTTTCCATCAATGTCCATGGACAAAATGAAATCGTGCTGAGGCTGGGATCAGGATGATTTGGTAGACAAGGCCCAGGAAAAGAAGGATTCAGGGCTCACTGATATTACTAACACCATAACGAAGAAAATAGACAGAGAAAACAGCTTTTCAAGGAGGAAACTTAAAGGAAGGAAACGGATGACTCTAGTCAGAGTCAGGTGAGGAAAGATTTTACAGAAGCCCTGCAACAAAATGGGGAAGCTTAGGTTATACAAGAAGAAAGCACTTCTGTGTCTATGTCCCCACCCCCTTTTGAAACTATGAAAAAAGGTAGGCATTTCACAACCTCAGACAACCACCTCTTTCTACTGATAACCCTTTTGCTCCTCTGCAAGAGGAGGTTGGGGATTCTGACTTTGAATCTGACACCTCCCATAGATCTGAAATGGTAACGGAAGATGAAGAAAGTAAGGCTACAGAATTAGAAAAGGAAAAAAGGGAAAGAAAGGCAAAATGTAATAATTTAGGAAAGCCTTAAATCTATCTTTATAAAATATCTGCGCTTCACTTTGCCTCATATAATGTATGTATGTAACCTTAAAAACTACAAAAAGCAGTTATCTGTTTTAACTTTCTTTGAACAACTTAAAGTAGACATACTATTTGTTCAGGAAACTAGACTGACAACACTAGTAGACATTGAACATATAAAAAGGAGGTGGATTTGGGGTCCCTCCTTTTGGACATTTGGCTGAGATACTGCAGATGGCACTGGAATTATATTTAAAAACACTAACTTTCGGGTTACTAGATTAATTGATATCAGGCCCAGTAGAGCTTTAGCACTGGATTGCTCTTTTGGAGATTTGTCTTTTCGTATTATAAACATTTATGACCCTCAAACTAAAACATCCAGAATTGTACTTTTTGATGACATTAAACCCTATTTATATACTAGGGAGCACATCATATGGGGGGGGGGATTTTAATTGTAGTTTGGATCTCAAATATTCAGGTGACACTATAAAAAGTTTATTATGATTCTCACGCACTAAAGCATGTTCTAATAGATGCAGGCTTGATGGATGTGTATAGGGCTCCTAGAAGAACAAGGGGCTGCCTACCACAGACACATTTACTCTTCACGTATAGATATGTTTTTGTTTCAAAACACCTTAAACCATATCATGTTAAGATAAATCCGACAGAGTTCTCGGACCACTGTATTTTACTGTGTTACTTGAATTTGGCTGATGTGCCTCCCAAAATTTATTCTCATATACAGAGGTGGAGATTAAACATGACACTTTTAGATTCCCATGAATGTTTACAGCAATTGGAAATATTTTTAGAAGCTTGCACCTCAACTACTTGTTTGCATGACAACTTAATGGGAGTGGTGGTCAGATATAAAAAAAGATCTGAAGGCCTTACTGGTGGAATTTGACCGAAACACAGCTAATTCTAATTATTTAAAAAATTTGAATTTCAGGAATCAGCTGTATAAATTAATATCATTTCCACCAAAAGATCATTTCAAATATAAATCTCAGATACCGGGGATAAAAAAACAGATGAAAAATTATCAAAACAACAGAGCTAAATCTCTGGAAATGGAAATGCGTTTTGGGACAGAGAGCCAGTTGGCCTCTGACCCCTACAAGGCCTGAAAGCAATGTTTGGATAAAACCTTAATGTCAGGTTTATTGAAACCTGATGGGTCAATAGCAACAACAGACTTAGAGATGCTTTCAGTAGTTCAGCTGCACTTAAACAAAACCTTTTTGTAAAGTTCCTTTTTCTGCAAAAGCTTTGATGGAATTTCTAAAAGCACCCCTTCCTCAATCCTCAGAATCCACAAATAAATCTCTAATCACTCTAATGTCCTCCCAAGAAATAGAAGATGTAATCAAGCAACTAAAAACAGGTACTTCTCCTGGATTAGATGGAATACCTAACGATTTTTATAAAAAATTCCTTTCTCATATGAGCCATTTCCTTCCTCTGGTTTTCAATTTTATGTTAACTTCCAACCTAGATTATAAATATTTTAGCACTTCTACTATTAGCTACATATATAAAAAAGGGGATAAAAAATCATTGGCTAACTGGAAACCAATAAATATTCTTAATAGTGATTAAAACATTTTTGCCAAAATTTTGAATAACAGACTCATTAAGGAGCCAGATACATTAATTGCTACCTCTCATACCTGTGCTATCCCTAAACGTAGGATTCAACGCAGTCTTTTTTTATTAAGACAGTTATTTGAGGCTAGCCAAATAGGAATAATTCAGGTTACACTGTGGCCCTGGAGCAAGCTAAAGCTTTTGACTGTGTTGTATATCATTTTCTATTTGATGTGATGAAATAATATGGTTTACCCTCCCCCCCGTTTGTAAGTTGGATAAAAATGCTATATACAAATGCTACAATTATACCAAATGTTAATGGTCTATTTGAAACAGATATTCCATTATTAGGATGGTATGACAGGGATGCCCACAGAGTCCCTTACTGTATACATTTGCCTTGGACCCTGTCATAAGGCAGGTGAAATGGGATAGACAAATTAGGGGGCTTACTCCTCACCCTTCATTACAGCCGTAAAAAATTACAGCTTTTGCTGACGATGTTACCCTTATGGTGCACGATGTAGTTTCTGTTGAAAATGCTATTTACATTTAAACTAAATTTTCAGGCTTTTCAGGAGCAAAAATAAAGAAAAAAGTAGAATACTTTTCTTTAGACAGATTAACACCAGATTTTACAGAGATTAATGATATTCCGATATCAACCTCTCTACAAAAAGTACTGGGGATATGGTTTGGACAGGATGAGATTGCTTCCTTTAATTGGGGGTAAGCAGTTAGAAATGTGTGAAAATAAGGTCTCTATTTGGAAAACCTGGAATTTTGGGAGGAAAAACGTGTCCAGGACATCAAAAATGTTTTACTACCAATTTTTCTCTACTTAGGTTATATTTATCCTCCCCCAGTTCATTTTGAAACAAGGCTGTTTAGTGTTTTTTTTCAGATGGTATGGGAAAATAGATTAAATCCAGTAAAAAGGGATATTACCTACCTTCCAATAAAAAAGGAGATCTCAATATGGTTAACCCCATCGTTTTTTATCACTCTATCTTTCTTTATAATTCTTTAAATTGTATGTGGGATACAGCTTATTTTACCTGGCAGGTATGGATACAATTTTCTCTACAAAAATATTTAAAAAAATGGGAGAATTTACCCCTTAAATACTATCTTAAGATTTACTTCCTTCTTATGTAATTCCAACTATAAAGAAGCTGCAGCAATGGAAAGTAACACAGCATTTATTAATCTCATTACATAGGAAATCCTTTTATTCATATATAGTTTATGATTTTTTCAGGTTTTATTAATTTTCCCAGAATGTTCACCAACCAAAATGCCCTTAGCAATTCAAAAATCAACAGATTTTAGAATTCCTGTTCATATTTGGAATATTGTATGGATATGTGCCCAAACGAAACTAGGAGTAAGGGGTAATTTGAACTATTAAGCTTTATCAGAAAGATGCCCTCGCCTCTTGCACTAACGTAGAGGAAAGTATCACCATTTTCTTTGAACGTCCAAAAGTAAGCAGTTTTGGAAAGAGGCAGCAGCTAAGTGGAACATGCCATTTATTACTTTAATTACCTACAATACCTTAATTTTAGGAGATTATTCAAGAATATGGAGAAGGTATCACAAAAGCACTTTAAATATTTTTTTGCTTTGATTCAATACTATATGTAGCAAGCTAGGTGCAAATATGTTTTACAACAACAGCATGTTGCAAATAATATAATTCTAAATCAAACTGAAACAAATACAAAATATCAAAAACAAAGATGTAAAGAGATTATCTCAGGACAAAGTTTCTCAGTTATGGAAAAATGTTCATATGATAGTGTAACAACATGTATAACGATTTGCTTAATAACAATATTATGTTTTTCTTTATGTAAAAATTATTTTGTTCTCTGTACGTATTTTGCTTTATTACTTTGATGTTCTCTGGAATCTTTCTTGATTTATTTTCTGTTATGATTATGTGATGTTATGTTTTTTTGTTTAATAAAAAGTCCCCTACTCTTTTCAAGAAGTGCCATAGGATCTTTAACAGCCACCTGAACTACCACCAGAACAGGCAGATGGGACCTCGGTTTAACGTCTCATCTGAAAGATGGCACCTCAGGAGTGCAGCACCCCCCTCATGCTGCACTACAGTGTCAGTATTGGGATATTAATCCAAGTGCCTGGTATGGGGCTAGAACCCACAGCCTTCTGATCTCCAGGCCTCAGAGGTGAAGTACACCTGCTGAGCCAATCCTATCCTGTCTTTTCAAAACTGGCTGTGCAACCATATTCCATCTGGAAGCAGGTGCTGGACCTCAGGTGGTTGGATGACCCTCCCCATTCTTTTGCTCCTTCTCCTGTACTTCCTGTTTTGCTTCCGTGCTGTCTTTGATCTTTTTCTTTCTTTTCTTCCCTCCTCTCTACCACGGTACATGGTGAACTCTCATAAAATCAGAAGTACAAGGTCAGTAATCACACACTTAAGAGTTGTTAACTGAATGCGAGCTGTTCTTCAGGCTGTGAAAAGGAGACAGTGTTTTGTTTCTAAATACAGAATTTTTTAAAAGAATACGTCAACTCTTAAGGCAGGAAGGTGTTATTGTTTTTAGGCCTCACCTAGAGTTTTTTTATTGCCTCTGTTTGTCTGTGTCTGTCCGAGGAAGCTCAGGAAGAACAGATTATTGAGTCTGGCTTGAAGAAGATAAAAGTTCACAAGGAGGAAAGAACAGAAAATCAATAAAAGGGTAATAAAGAAGACAGTAGAACAGGGGGCTCTATCACACTCTGAACTCACTCAGAAAAAAGACACTGATTGCCTAAGAAGCTGAGAGCAAGTATGACCTGATCTAGTTCAAGAGGTTAAAGCAGCAGTATTACAAAAAAAAAATTTGTGCTTTTTTGACAGTTTATTCCCTGTGCCCTGCTAATCATATACCTGGTACTCTTTCTGTCAGCACTGTACTGTCGCAGAGCAATTTGCTCAGTTATTCTGCTTTTGTTTACATTTCTGCCACTAAGCATGTTGCACTGAACCCCTCTGCTGCCAACTGTACATATGTATGACTTGCAGGGACATCGGAATGGTCAGAAGAGGGTCCCTCTGCTGTTGTCAAAAGACGTGATGTGACCTGTAGAAAAGCACAGCTGAAAATTAGTCAGCCTACATTTGCTGTAGCGCTACAACACTTCAAATAAATTGCAAATATCTAAAAACTAAAGACGACTGGAAGAAAACATTCACAGGTATGGAAACTGGAACTTTGGCCGCATGCTTACAGCCGAAAAACAGAATTTTGATAGGTCACTTCCTGATTTCGTAGTACTGCTACTTTGTTGAAACTGCAAGGTATCACTTCCTACTGTTTAGAAAGGGGGGGGGGGTTACAATATTCATACAAGCAAAAATGTTAACAGCAGATATGGAGTGTGAAAGACTTTGCTGAACTTTCTATTTATAAAGTAATTTGCAAAGTAGGTGCAAAAGTAGTTTTCCAAATCTGTTAACCATACAGAATTCATCCGATAAAATATATATTTTTTTTAGAATGAAAAAAAAACTATTTGTGCCTTGTATCTTTTCTATGGTCTGTCTGTACTTCCTGAGTCACTCCTCTACCACAGTTATTACCTAGACAATTTAAAAACAAAACAAAAAAAATCTTGCCAGTTAGGAAATGTTTATTTTAAAGCAATAGAACATTTTCATGCAAGTGAGAATCAATTAACTACACCAGAACTTCAAAGCGCAGAAGAGTAGTGGGTATCAAAGATTACTGGTAATTATTAAGCACTTTTTGTTGTTGTTGTTAAGATCTTTTTGTCTTTTTCACAGTCTCTCTCTATAAAATGTGCTTGAATTGGGTTGGGAGAGTAGCAAATGGAGCTAGTCAAGCCAAAGGAGAAAGGCATGTAGAACATCCGATTTCTCAGACTGCAAACTGATTTTTTCTCTCTCGCTTCCTTCACTTTTCTTAGTTCTTTCAACCAAAGAACTTGTGATGGCATTTGTATACTGTAACATAAGAGATACTGGTGCTGTTCCTATCAGTACAGTATTTATAGCTTTTATTTTATCACACGCCCTTCCATAGCTCAGAGCACCGCATACAAGAAACAATATAAATAAATACCTACAAGGTATTGGGGGGGAGATACCACTTCATACAACCAGAGAAGTAAATGTAGCTAATCCCCAAACTTAAGGGCCCTCCACCATAGAAGAGGTGGCACAGGATTCTGTTAACAGTGCCCCTAACAGGACCCTGAGCTACACAGACAGTGGGGCCTGTTTACAAAGTGTAATGCAATCAATTCATTCTCCACTCAGATCATCTAGCCAAGCAGTAGGGATTTTGTTTTATCTCACAGTGCGCCACCTGGATGCTCCCTGGCATAGGACACACCGCAAATCCATGGCAAACAACTTATGGCAACAGAACTCCAAAATGGGGGAACCTCAGTTTATGCACAGACACTTTCTTCTTTGTTTAGCTGCTCCCTCCTGGGAGACAACACAGCTACAGAGTTGCACATTTCTTGTACATCCCTTTTCACATTACATGAGAGGCAGAGGTTACACACTGTAGTTCTGATACTGATCCTTTCACTGTACCCTACTCTCACTCCCAGCTTCCAAGACAGGCAAGCCTTCTTGGAAATCCCTGGGCAACAAGAATTGTCTCCGTCGGTTGATCTCAGCACACGTGTGTGAACCCATGGCATACTGGTACACCAGTTACACATATAGGCAACATTACTCAATCTCTGCTACGTCTTTCCCTGGTCAGACACAAGTCATTATGGACGTGCATAAAAAAATTAAAACTACCTTAGCCACAAGGATCCACAAGAACTAAAATGCAGAATGTATAACTGATGTGGATTAGATGTAGACATGAAGATCACAGTGTTAAATAAACTAATAAAAACAGGACCACTGCTTATGGGTAATCACGCTTAACATAAAATGCTGAGCTCAAGGTGGCCATTTTCAGAAAATCTGTAAATAAAGTTTAGGACAACCAGCATAGGCCGAGTCACATTGTTTGTAAGCACAATTTTGACTAGAACAATGAGACAGTGCTTTCCCGCTTGAATACCACCACTTTACAATTCCCATAGCAAAAAACCTGGTTCATGTTGAACTGTATTTTTTTTTATACTGGTACACCTGAACATTTGAGGACTGTATTCAGCTGCCCAGACCCATCTGCCTCCCGATTCAGCAACTTGAGTTTTCTGTGGGCACCACAACGAGCTGCCAATGGGTTATCACAGCAGCAAGGCCCCACATTCTTGATGTGTAAACAGCCTGTCAGGATGCAAAGTTTGTGAGTGTCTTTGAAATACTCAACTGGCACTCTGGCATGCATCAGCCACCACTCACACAGTAACAAATGTCCTAAAATGCACAATGACAGCCAGGATTTTGATCAAGGACCCCTTTTTTATGTTGTCTTGCACGCGCAGGACAAGCAACATATTGTGGTAGCTTGGTGTGGAGTAGCAGGTTTTGGAGGTGCGGTTGTGTTGTGGCCAGTGGCACCACTGTTTTTTAGGGGCTGGTCACTGTCACTGTGGCACAAATTAAACAGCACGCTGTCTATGACAGCAGTTCAGAAGCGTGCCACCAACTTAAAAGAAATTCGCCACCGCAATGAGGTAGTGCCCCATCATTGCAGAACGTGCCTTGCCTGCTAAAACATTTCAATAAACATGGTGGCAGCTGTTGCCATCCATCTCTTACAATCCCCAGCAAGCCAACATCACGTCCCCAAAGTCATGCCCCCTCCCCAGTTCAATTTGGCTGCCAACTGGGGTGCCCAGTCACCATTGGCATAATGTCCCCGTAGTTGTATTTGTCTGCTGAGGGGGGTGCCCAATCCTCTCGGTGTCATGCCCCAACACAGAAAGGCTTTCTTTGCTGATTGGGAGACCAACCCCGTCAGCTCAGTCTCCCCAAAAAAAAACAACAACAGGTGGCACACTGGGAACACCCAATGTGTGCCAAATATGCATATGTGCCCTGAAAAAGAAAATCTTCCCGAAGTTTTTATTTTATTTGTACCTGCAAAACAAGAAAAGCGGTCCCTCGTTCTCTGCAGCGCCACCCCCAACCCACCTCCCCACACCCCCTTACATCGTACTCCTACCTCTGGAGGTCTGCGTGGTTATCTTCAGTGTAGCGGGAACACGTCTGCACTCTTCAAAGCTGATCGCAGACTGAACAAATGCCAGTAAGCTGTATAATGGCATTGATGGTGTTTTTTCAACTTAGGTGGATATCTCAGCCATTTTTTTGACTTTTGGCCCCAAATTTTCAACATGGGGTTCTAGGGACTCTACCTCATGAAATCAGTCACTGTCATTTTGTTATTCAGTCCTGAAAGGTGATTTTGCAGTCACTGTGCGGGATCACCTTTCTGGACCAATTAACGAAACAACAGTGCCACTGTTCTTGAGGTGGGTTCCCAAAAAGTCTATGTTGCAGATTTGGTGGAAAAAATTCAAAAAAATTAGTGTTATGAGTATGTGTTGCAGTTTCCACACACTCTTGTAACTTTAAGACTTTTAATATTTTCCTCCAGATTATCAACATTACCATTTTTCACACCTCCTTATGAACAGTACAGCTTTCATTTTCACATCCTGCTGAAATGTGTTTCGCATCTGGCCTTTGGTGTGTGATGCGCTGATAGTGCCACTGTTCATGAGGTAGGGTGCAAAAAGCCCATGTTGAAAATGTAGAGTGAAAATAACCAACAAACGCCTGGGGCATCAGAGATTCCAAATGTAACGCTCACCCTGTAGAGACTGACAGGCGCCAGGGGTGTGACATGGATTTTCAGCTGTAATGCTTGCTTATTACACTTGTGCTCTCACATTGATAGGCATTGAGGTGTGCCTTGGCCTTCTGCCTCAAAGTTCACCCTATTCTCCTACAGTGCACCCATTTCAGGGTATTTCCTTATGAAATGGGGTAAGCATAAGGCCCGAACACCCCAAGGCACACCACGACACTTGTGTCTGCAGGATAGGGTAAGGTGAAATGGCGTGAGCGTTATGGCCGACGACCTAAAGGCACACCTCAATGTCCGTCAGTCTCTGCAGGGTGGGTTGGGGTTGGCATCAGTTCAATACTTCACTGCCATTCCTATTATGCATCTCTCCAACACCTGCACTACCAATGCCAATGCCAGCAAGACAACATTCAGTATTGACAAATGCTTGTTTATTTTTAGGGTCCTGGACCCTGCCTGGCTGCAACGGTCAACAGCTTTCAGATAAGTATGTCACTGACTCACCTAAATTGACTTGCTAGGACTGTAATATATGGCTACTTCAAAGTCCAGTTATTCTCCACTGAAATGGAAAAATGTCACCTGCATCAAAATGTAAAAAAATGGCATTTATACTCCTAAAAGCAAGGCCTTCAGAGTCAACTGAATGGCACTGCATGCTTTTGGTGCTTACACAGATCCACTACCTGGTGAAAAGAATTTTCATTACAGTGTAAGGCTGGTCAAAGTACCCATACAGAAACGATGGCATCCTAGCCTTGTTCTACTGTACAGTAGTTCTGAAGTCGAGATGCTGCCAAACCACCATTTTGATGTCAGACAGGTGATACAATGGCATCTCGGCATCAGATCATGGTCCACATGTTCTCTGTTTTAGGTTAAACTGACCAGCCCCTCTCTATAAAAAATAACACTGCAGAGTGGTGGTGGGGAGACTGGATGGGCCAACGGGCATTTTCTGTGGTCATCTATGTATCTATAACAAATGATCAAACAAAGCACAACAAGACTGAGTTCTCACAGTTTGGGAAACCCTGTGACACCACAGACCACCCTATTAGAATGTCACAAGGTTTGGTTTGATGGAAACACTGACTTGTTGTGCACCTTTGGCCATGTATTATGTTATTTATTTATATTCTTTGCAAAAAACGTTGTTAAAAGAGATCTACCAGCTACCGAAATGCAGCCATTGCTGCAGACATGGGGGCTGTAGTACCACGATCCCCCCTGCAGTCATAAGATAAATCTAAGAGTTTTCATACCAGAACATTTGTAAATTGCAAGCCCCTGGAGCTGCAAGCTGGCATTTGTAAAATGGGGGGTACTGGCCACGCGAATAGCGCTGGAAACCACGCCAATATGCTGATCGCCTTTGTCCCTTCGCTATTGTGCTCATATGTATGGAAATGTAATCATTTCTGAATTTTTCGTGCCACATTATTTTTACAAACTGTACTTAAATGCCATGTGTATGCCTGGCTTTACACGTCATTTAGGCAAATTTGTAAAATTAACGCTGGCATGAAAATATGGAATTATTACATTTCCATTCATATGGACACAATCGCAGAAAGGGCAAAGGTGATCAGCATATCGCATGTTTCTAGCGCCATCTGTGGCAGTTCTCCCCCGCTTAGAAAATGCTGGCTGCAGCTCAGAGGGGCTTAGACTTCACGAGCACTCAGGTATGAAAACTCTGACTGCGGGGTTAGGATACTACAGTTCAATGTATGGCACAGTGGCTGCATCTCACGCAGTACATCTCCTTTAATGTATCAGTTAGGGTTCAAGTTAATGTCACAAAAGTAGGAAATGTGGCTTTAGGGTTTCCAACCCAAACTCCCCACCCCACTCCCAAAGCAGCAAGAGGAAGAAACAATAGGGTTTTGGGTCTCTGGAGTCCTTGTGAATCAGTGGTTGGGTCTTTCTTGGGGTTGTCAACCTTAATGCCCATGCCCTCCCCCATGCCACGCCCTCCTCCCATCAGCTCATAGCCTCATGTCCAAAGCACAAGGTACAGCTGCAAGCCAGTGCCTCATACTGATGTAGTCTTCAAATGTAGAGAAGTATGTCTTGCCACATGTTGCCAACACAGTCTGTTATAGCTTGCAGGCCCTGCATGATGAAAGCAGATGACGCCTGACATTGATTGCTCAGGGAACAGGGTGGGCATTAGGGTTGACAACCCCAAGGAAGACCCAACCACTGATTCACAAAGACTCCAGAGACCCAAAACCCTAATGTTTTTTCCTTTTGCTGCTTGAGAGTGGGGTGGGATGCTAGGGTTGGAAACCCTAACACCACCTTTCCCTACTTTTATGGCATTATCTTGAACCCTAACTGGTGCATTAATGAAGTATTTTGCAAAGAGTTTCCTTTCTTTTGAGATAGTGGAATCATATCCTCATTCACGCAGGTCTCTTTGGGACCTGTGTGAACACATGCTGACACACAGGGGTTTTGGGCTCTGTGCCAAGGGAAGACTCCGTCTGCCTACAGAACTGCAGGGCAGCGACAGATGTCAAGAATCCATGGGGCTGTCTGGTGGGCTGTGGAATCCAGAGCTCTGTGGTCCCTTGGTCCCTGCACTTCTGTGTGGCAGCCGATACAGACAAACAGAGCAGAGAGTCCATTTGTCAGCCGATGCACAGGGCTCTCTGCCAAGAAAAGCTGTCTTCACTATATAGTACCCGGGCCTTTGCAGGCAACCTGCAGCTTTCACTCCCTGACTAGAGTGGGTGTCGCATAACAGTGCCATCCCCCCAGCCTCACACCATGTAGCTGGGTCACTGATCTCACCCTCGAACTCAAGTTACCAGTATGGGATCACAAAGAATACCCACTGGGGAGAACAATGGCACTACATGGAAAATTTCTTAATCATTATAATTTTTTTTTATTTTGACCCCAAATTTTCATGATAGTCATGTTATGACTCCCCTTATAAACATGACATGTGGCATTTATAGTACTGTATAAAATGCCATTTTGCGCCAGAAGTGCCAAAAAACACATGTCGGCCAGGATTTAAGAAATTACACCTGTCACGTTTACGAGTCGGTGTAGAAAAATGTCTATGTTGAAAGTTTGGAGTTAAAATATTGAAAATTAATGAAGTTGCGAATAAAAGTTGAAATATTGCAACGTTTACTCATGACCTGGGCATTTTACCATATTCGTACAGCAAACTGTCAGCATAACCTTCTTATGCACCCACTTCATGAACCCGGTAAGTGAAAATGTTCAAATCCTCACCAAAACGTCATTCCACGCCACAGGTGCGATAACACATTTTGGCCAGGATTTGAGAAATGACAGCTATCAGGTTCATGAGGTGGTGTGAAAAAATGGCAATGCTGAAACTTTGGGGTCAAAATAATGAAAATGACCCAATTATGAACAAGCGTAAAACAATGTAAATGCACACTCTTAACTTTTGTCATTTTATATATTTTGACCCACATTTTCAACATAGCCTTCTTATGATCCCACTTCATGAACAAGGGTGGTAAAATTTTCAAATCATGCCTGAAGCTGATTTTGCAAGGTGATCATGAAATCACCTATCAGGCCAGATTTGCATAATTCCACCACTACTGGTCATGAGGTGGGGTCAAAAAAGGCCATGTTGAAAAACTAGTATTAAAATATGCAAAATGACAAAGTTATGAATCAAAGTTTAAAGCCCACTGAAATACATTAAACCAGACTTGCCTCATCTTCTCACATGGCAGTCAGCAGTTCCAGCAACCAGAAGCATCGTTGATCAAAGAATAGATCTAAGCCATGGGACATGTTCAGATGAGTGAGACTGTGTATGGGGTTGTGGGGTGGTAGTTGCTGAGTGGGAGGGCAGATCAGCAAGGGATCATTTTCTTTGTTACAGGCAAAAAAAAAAAATCAATATTTTATTGCAGGGACATTCAAATTCTGACACTGGGTACTGGGCACCCCAGTGTCGAACTACTATTTAGGGAATGGGGGCAGGCAAACTGGAGGAGAGGGAGGTCAAGAGAAACAGTACAGGGTGTGGGCACCCTGGTCCACTTATACAGACTATAAAAAAATAAACAAACATTGGTAAGGGCGGGCAGGAGACATGGAGGGAGGTGGAAAGAAGCGGGTAGAAACTTGTTCTTTAAATATTTTAATTGACAGATAGGTACAGAGATAGACACAGACAGACAGAGACAGACTGATAGACTGACAGACAGACAGAAAGATAGATAGATAGATAGACAGACAAACACATCGATAGAACAAGGGATCACAAGCTCACTGCTTCAACTTAAGCCAGCAGCACAACTCCAGCTGCTGCTAGAATTCAGTAAAGTCCCACTGTTCTCACACAGAAGAACACGGGTGAACAGCTCCCTCACGGTGCCTAGAAAAGGTATTTCTAGCCATTTTTAAAAAGCAAATACAGAATCTAGCTAAATGGGT
Source organism: Neoceratodus forsteri (assembly GCA_016271365.2). NCBI lineage: Eukaryota > Metazoa > Chordata > Ceratodontiformes > Ceratodontidae > Neoceratodus > Neoceratodus forsteri. Next base: position 1,096,854,556 of record CM028129.1, on the reverse strand, counting down.
CCCATTTAGAGTTCAGGAAGCATCACCCACTGATGGTTGTGTATTAAATTCAGTATGCACACTACCCCATGCCTTATATTTTATAGTTTCTGGGCATCAATGTTTTCCCTCCAGATCCAGTGAGTTTGCACATTCAGTACATTGCTTATCTGTCTGCATCATAAAATTGTGCACATTGCTGTAAGAACTAAATTGTCATAAAAGCATTCAGGTTGAATGACACATTATTGTACAGTTTAAATAGCTATGGTTAGCACAGATTTATTTGATGAAAGGCTGCAAGAGACTGCAAGTAGCAGTTCATAATGATGGAAGAGATCACAAATAGCATTTCTTTGTTGTTGTTTTTAATGTCACCAGAGAAATGTGCCTGGCAAAAACTTTTGTTGTAAATAACTCACTAGCATAAATTTTTCAAATTCTTTTTTAAAAAAGTCAATAAAACCAGTGAAAACAATATTTTTGGTTTACATTGTTCATTCACTGCTGGTTGCTGTGAGACTGAGTCATGAGATGCTGAAGGGTCACATGGGAAGGTAAGGGTCCTGCTGGAAACGCATAAGGGTAACTGAGGTACAGAATCTTCTTATTTTAGATTTTTTCATCTTAAACAGTATTGCTTTTGTTTTGTCATTGTGGCAGTAAGCAGGATTTTCATTCATGTTCTCTAGATGCAGCAGGAGCGTTATGCTGAAATCAGCTACCTGAATGAGAGACAGTGGTTGCACTGAATGTAAACAAACTGTGCTCATGTTTGCCATAATAAATGGCCAGTTATTACGGCAAATAACAACTGGTCTAGCCTTTAGAAAAAACTGATGACCAGTTATTATAGTACAGCAACAGCCTCATTGGGGGTTAATATCCCAAGGCCATCAGCTGATGGATATAAACACAAGGAGGGACATTCCAGTGAACTATAATTATCTGTCTCAAATGCGTTCTTCCACTCAAAAAAAGTGCACGTGCAGCAAACATTCGTTACAAAGAATGGCATTTCAGAGGTGTGACAATGTTGAGTCCAATGCAGCTGAAGCTGCAGTGGGCTTCACCCTGAAAGGCCAATTATCTGCCAGACTGATTATGACTCTGTTCTCCGCTCCTGGGCAGAAACTTTGTGTAGCTGAAAGGCAGGAGCCGTTCAAGCCAGAGCTGCTCTATTCTTTCATCTGCATGAGGTCACCCAGCAGTCAGCTAAGTGGCATCATGATCTGCCTGCTGTCATCTTCCTCCCCAATGGTTAAAACAATCCCTCCTCTGCCAAGTATCTGTCCCACCTTGCCAGTGCTTCCCATGCCCTGTTTCAATATCCCACCCTCTGCCAAGTATCGCTACCACCTCCACTTTACTTCCCATACTTTAAAGATAAACTGACACTGAGGTGCCCAGTCCCCAGTGTCAGTACCTGAGATAAAGAAAACTGTCCCATGATGTCTTTTTTCATTTTCTTTCAACCCTGTAAAAAGAAAACAGTCCATCGATTCGTTGCCGCCGCTGGCCCAGCAGCCATTACTCTCCCCACCTGACTTTCCAGTAAAACTCCATCACCCACATCCTAACCCTTACTGGACTACTGAGGGTCCAACACTGTAATCTTCTCTGGACTACAGACACATCTTCACTCTTGACGCCAGACTGGGACTTGAGGAAATTTAAGAATGCGTGTCAGTGTATGTCAATGCATTCTGAACATGTACCTATAAGTTGGTCATTTTTTTATATTTTCCTCCAAAGTTTTCAATATGACCTTTTTGGGACTCCACTTCATGAATATGTAGATAAAATTGTTCACATCCAGCCCGAAAGGTAATTTCATAGTTGCTTTGAGAAATCACCTTTTGGGTGGGATTTGAACATTTTCACCTACTGGGTTTATGAGGTGGGGTCATAAGAAGATTATGTTGAAAATTTGGGGTCAGAATTTTAAGAAACAACAAAGGTATGAAGGTACATTGAAAATTTAATGCTCACTCATATAACTTTAGTAATTTTCAGTATTTGATTCTAAATTTTCAACATAGCCATTTTTTCGATCACCTCATGAACATGACAGGTGTTTTTCAATTCCTGGAAAAAATGTGTTTCGTGTCGTGGTGTGAAATGACATTTCAGCCAGTATTTTATAAATGATACCTGTCGTGATCAGAAGGAGGGGTTATAAAAAGCCTATGTTGAAAATTTGAGTCAAATGTCACAAAACAACAACGTTATGAAGAAATGTTAGATTTTTGAATGTTTATCGTAACATTGCAATAAGTGCAGATTTTTGGCCCCAAATTTTCAACACAGCCCTCTTGTTACTGACCTAATGAACATGATAGGTGTCATTTTCAAATATTCTCCAACATGTTATCACATTTGCTCTGAGAAATCATCTTGAACAGGATTTAACGTTCCACCTGCCATGATCATAACATAGGGTCATAAAGAGAGAGAATTGAAAATTCTGGGTCCAAATGTCACAAAACAACAAAATTATAAGGAAACTTTGAATTAATTTAACATTTACTATAGTAATAACTTTGTGATTTTTGCAGATTTTGGCCCAAAATGTGAACATAAATCTTCAATGACAAGGCATGTATGGGAGTATCTGAAAGTGACAGTGTGAGCTAGCTATGCCTAAACACTACACAGCAATTACACTGGCATTGAAAAATGCTTGTTTATAGTGTAGCTTCAACAGCATGCAAGCAGTAGTGGTTGGGTTCAAGAAAGACACAAATGAATCTGGAATAGTAATGCACGAATACTTTTACTTTCATGTTAGTAGACTTTTACATTATCATTGTAGAACACAAAGTCAGTTATATGTCAGGTGTTAGACTGGTATGTCTTTATACATACAGTATGCGTAGTAAAAATGCAAAACATCAGGGCTGCCCAACAGCCCACTGGATAGCGTGTCACGCTCCCATGCTGGTGACTCTGGTTTGGGGGTGAACTCAAGATGCTGGCTACCAGGTGGCCAGTGATCAAGAGTGCTACTGGCTGCAATGTAGCTTGGTGCTTCACTTCTGTGGTATCTGCTACCTCTGTGGTAGTAACCTGCACTATTCCCCTTCCAGCTGCAGGAGAAGGGGAAGCAGCATGCCAAGGCCAATGGAGACTATGGTATATGCCACTGGGCAGTTAGAGGATGAAATTACAGGGGTAAAACGGCCTGGCTCAGTCTGAATGACAGCCGCAGCTGGTACATTTGGGCCTCCCACCCCCTGAAGCCCATTGCCAGCCTCTGGATCCTGATTGGGTCTCTTGGGGGGGATGCCCTCCAAAGACCCCTGTCACAGAGGAAGAACCATGGAGCTGGCAGGGGTGATGCTAGTGGAAGATGCGGTGGGGTGGGGGTTTCCAGAGGGCAGGAGAATGACATGGGCCAGGTCAAGGAGAAAAAGAGGATTGACATGGGCCAGGTCAAGGAGAAAAAGAGGATTTAAGAAAAATTGCGCATGTCTGACCATCTAAACTTAGGGCAACAGCACATGGCACATCCAAGCACATTGTAAATGGGGTCTGCATTATAATTATTTAATACTGTATGAAGCCAATTAGCATCGTATTACCAAGACATGTGGCAGTGCTACCAAACAAGCCTTGCACAAGTTAGCTGAATCTAGTCAACTCTGCCTTCTTTATTCCTAAAGTAGGATGCCAAAGCTGTGGTAAAGTGAGCAGAACTCAGATCTTGTATTTTGGCCGGCAGGAATTGAATCTGCACCTACTTCCAGACGAAACCTGCAATTAAGTTATTTATAATGCTAAATAATACAGGCTGACTTATGCCTGTAATCTGGGATTTCCACCTGCAAATTATAACTCCTGCACATCTGTTCTATGGTTTTAGCAAGAACTGAACTCTAGTAATGTTTTTATTGAAAGAGTTGTCAATCAGAATGAGCTCCACACTGCAGGTACTCCTTTTCCATTGTCAAAGTTCCTGGATTAAAAGCTGACAACTACATATTGTATGTTAGGAAAATCGTGAAATGGACTGCCCAATGACCCAGTAGCAGCCAACTACCCTGCTGTGCTGGTGATCTGAGTTGGGAGGGACTCAAGTTACTTGTATTAGGAGTGGCCAGGGCAACTGCCGACAGTAGTGCACTTCTGCCAAGGCTGGCGGGGTTCTACATGCTACAGTGACCTCTGTTGAAGGCCAAGGGAACCTGCTCCCCTGCAGGGGCATGTTGCTCATACACAAGGAGGATAGAGACTGTGCCCACACCAACAGTGGGTGGTTTCTAGAAAACAAGTGGGTATGTTAAAACCCCAGGTTCCATTTAGATGAGCACACTGGGACCCCACACCACATAGTCTGTCTGCTAGCTGGAGCCGGGGAAAGGACTGTTCCCCTCTGGTTACCTGTTAAAATGGCGACTACATAATAGCGACTTCGTCTCAAGCTACTGTAATATGGTGACTAGCTCATTTCAATCGCCCATAAATGAAAAGCGTGACTAAGTTCACACTTGTAAAAAATAGGGACGATACAAAGCGAAACAGAGGACTGATCAGCCTAAGGAGGTTGCTCCATCATCTAGTTCCTGGTGTTGCTAGAATCTGAGCTATTGGATATGCGCCAGAAGATTTTACTTTTAGAAGAGAAGCTGGAGGATCAAGAGACTCGGAGTACGTGCAGCAATTTCATTATTTCAGTTATTCCTGAACAAGCCAAGGGTACAGATCCCATTTTATTTCTCCATATTGGACTACATACATGACTGAGTGAGCACACTGCTCTCTGAAGCTGCTTCCAAACCCCGGAGAGAAGCCCCCGTTGCTGAACTTTCGAAATAAAGTTCATATTCTGTCTAAAGTGCAGGAGCAAAAACAGTTATGGTGGGAGGGCTCACAAATCTTTATTTTTAGTGAATAAAGCCCTGGGATCCGAGCAAAACAACAAGCTTACAGAGAGATCAACCATACCTCAAGGTCTTAAGGGAGGGGATGAAGTGCTATTTTTACATGGTAGCTAAATATGTGTAGCGCTATAGTTGATGCGCACTATTATTGCAGTCGCGATTTTATTTTCACTATTTTAACATGGAACCTTCTCCTCTGACCCCCCTGCACTGGAGGGGAAGCCATGGGGACAGCAGCAGTGTTGGATTAGTGGATAATGGGGTTGATTGATAGCTACCTACAGCTGGAGGGGAAGATGTGAGACTGGTGAAGAGAAAATGCAAATTTAAAAAAATTACAAATTTGACAAACAGAAAGCATTTTTGCATGGTAGCACCAGAAATATTCCCCAGATGAATTAAAACTCCTGCTGAAAGCTAGTATTGTACTGCACTACTAAAAGGGCTCCCAACTTAACAGTAACTGCCACGCCTACCCATTAACTACAGTACAATTCTCAAGCTCTCACTGGGAGATGCCTGCTGAACCAACTAAACAAATGAAATGTAACTCCCTCTGGGGCTTTCCTGAGTTACCCCATTCTCCGGTTGTCTTTGGCATCCCCTGATCTTCCTCAGATGTCAGCCCATTTCCCAGGTCTTTCTGGTGCCCCATAATTCCGCCAATTCTGCCTTACAATCCCTGTACTTTATTTTAGCCCTGTTGGGCTTTAAAACTAATCAGTGATCCACTGCCATTTGTTCTGCTCCTCGGAGCAGACAGCGTCAGCGCATGTGCGAAAAGTGCATTGATGTGCTGACCTCCATCTTTGCGGTCGGACTGGGGAGTGGTTTTCGGTCCTGAAGCCTCGCCTCAGCCAAACTGGTATTGGTGACCTTGAGGGGTTGCCAAGAAGCCCCTTTTTTAAAATTAAAGTTTGAATCGGGGCATGAATGAGGCTCATGAATAATTCCTGAGCCCTAATGAATATTAATAAGATGCTGCCTGGGGGGTCAGTCTTTCAGGGGCAACGACAACAGAACTATTAGGGATACATAAGAGTGGGCTCATTTGAAAGGATATTGTTGGGGTTACCTGCCTGTGGGGCTATTGTAAAAATAAAGTACTTCTATGGATTGCACCAGGGCTTTATTTATAGAAAACATAAAGACTGCCTTAAAACTGCGTTACCGGCAGCCACTTCATTGATACTTTGACTCCTAGAGACAACCAATCCAGTGTCTAGGTGCCTAAAGTTGAACCAAAGTACTTCTGGGAGAGGGAGTTACTCTAATTCAGGTGCCTAGATCATGCTCCAATAAACAACTAGAGAATATTGATCACTGTGAATATTGATGATTGACTGGCTTGAACAGCCAACCAGGAGGCCAGATTCCTAAGAGAAAACCTATGGACTTGCTGGGATTTCTTCAGTCTGTTCCCGGGCTCTAGTCGAGTCAGGGGTCTCCCTTGAGAGTGGATCTGGACTGGAGAGGCCTTTCTCAGGTCTCTGGTGGAGACTGATATTTTAGAGAAGGATCATTGGGGGAAAGAGAGAGAGAGACTTGAACCGACACCTTGATTCCTCAGGTATTGTAAGCAGTTTGTCTATACTGGAGAGGATAAGAGCTACAGAAATCGTGTACTGGTGGACTGAACTGTTCTGCTAGGACTGTGCTGTTTTTATGTGAGAGTGCCACAGTTGCTCCTGAGGATTTTTTTACCTGTGTGGGATTGAAATTACATTTCTAAAGAGGCAAAGCGTCTCTGGTATCAGGGTGCTAGCCAGGTGCTGTGCTTTTTCTGAGTGAACTGGTTGTCGCGGCTGAGAGCTGTGTCCCAGCTGCAGCTGAAGAAAAGGTTGTGAACATTCTCTGTCTAGAAAGTGTGGCCTGGAATGTAGGGATCTGCTGTGATTGAACCTCCCCGTTGTTGCACCTGTGCTTTGTGTGTTCAAGGACTAGCACCCACTGCTAACTGGCACTGGAGCTGGCATGAACAACGGCCCGTGATATATACATACACAGTGTCGGCAGATAAGGGCCTATGGCCCACCCAGTCTGCCCATATGATGTCTGTGGCTTTCAGACCTAGTATAGGTACTGCACAGAACCCCCACCACCACCACCATTTGGTAGTTCTCACCACAGCCAGGAGAACTAGCTAACCACTTCCAAGTGGGACTCACCATCTCAGGTGGTCACCTGCGTGTGCTGGGGTGCAAGGGCACCTCTGATCAGAGTGGGCAGCTAGGCTGTGGAGCCACTCCCAGGTCTGGGCCTTCTGGGGCTGGAGTGGTCCTGTCACAGAGCTCTGCAATAGGCCAAAAGCAGCTGAAGGTGACAAGTGGACAGACCTCCAATCAAGGGGCCAAGCTGCAAGATCCTTGAGCAAGATTCCATCTGCCCATTGCTGCACTGAGCTCCACGATCCAGGATATCTGCAGGCAATTATCCCAAGCGTGGCTGAGTCCTGCAAAACCATGCATACCTGGGACCTGGCTCCCAGAAATCAAGCAAGGGAGTGTAACAGGGATTTAACTGATTCCTCAAATAATTCTCCTTTATTAGGGACCCACCAGCCAGCCAACCCACAGCAATGGCCAGGCCTGCACCTTGTAGGTACCACTAAGGACTATCAGGCTAAACACAGTTACCAGTGGGGAGGGCCTCGGAAGGGGGGGCGGTGTTTGGCCTATGGGCCCAGGTCACTGTTCCTTGTTCTCACTAACCATATTTCTCTCACAGCTATCCTTTATCCCAGTGTCCCTTCCTAGCCCTTACCCCAACAAAGCTGTGATTTACCTTTGAAGTTGTGTGTGCTGAGAGTCCTTGAATCTATCAGATCATTACTGTTCATGGTGTTACTGAACTGTTGAGTTTCTAGCTTGTGGGTTGGTTGGTAGGGAGGTGGGTAGGTGCAGCATCCCAGGGCTATGCCAGCCAGTTACCTGACACACTTCTATTTCTCTCTGGGTGGAGGCACCGCTTACTTTATTATATTTGGGATAGAACCTCACCCACCACCTACTAACAGGACCCAGGACCTGTCAGAGGGCCAACAGGCAGGGTAGCAGCCCACCGACACATGGCACCTGGGCTACAGAAACATACATCTGAAACTAAAGTTCCATCTGCCTCGCTCAGGCTCTGTATACCCCACAGGTTTTCATTTAAACTTCCATAAACTTGAATCAGACATTGCACATTCCAGACTGCATACTAACAATGTTCTCTCGAGTCCGTTTTCCATGCATTTCTTTCCTATGCAGTTACCGATTTTGTGATGCAAGATAACATAACTGATATCTGTCTCACTCCAGTGCAACATCTAGCTTAAATAACTGTATTTTAATAGATTCCCTTGCTTGCCATTTAGTTCTTGTTCACTGCAACAATCTGTCTCAACAGATATCTTGCCATACATCCTGCATATACAGTTCTGTCACTTAAAGGTTCCTTGAGGGCTTAATGTAAACCAGAATAAGCATTTGTCAATGCCGAGTTCGCCACTGGTATTGCTGTTGTGCTGATTAGGTATCTTCTGGCCTGTAATTATCTCATGGCTTTCATCTTTAGCTGAGATGGGGGTGAGGTCATTCCAAGAGCACCAGATTTCTCAGCAGAGACAATCAGTAACACATTTTATTTTCAAAAGTCATAGTGTTCTCAGAACTGGCTGTCCACGGGTCACAATCTTCCCACCTAGACTGAATTTGGGGCTCTATCCCCAGCATGGGATGAGCTTCCCAAATCAGTTCACTCCTCATACACGCAAGACACACCTTCAGAGTTCTGGTTTCTAGCTACCCTTGCAAAGCAAGACTCCATCTTAGCAATCTACCATTGTTTTTCCCCATCTGCATCAGCCAAACCAGGGGGTTGTGGTCAGTCTGCACCACAAAATGCTGCCCGTACAAGTATGGCTCTAACTTCTTTAGGGCCCACACTATGGCAAGACATTCTTTTTCCACAGTGGAGTATGACTGCTCCCTGGGAAGTAACTTCCTACTCAGGTACACTACTGGGTGATCTCTCCCTTGGATGGATGTCTGACTCAGTACTGCCCCAATACCCATGTCTGAGGCATCAGTCTGAACTTTAAAGGGTTTGCTATAGTCAGGACTTGTCAAAACAGGAGCACTGCACAGTGCCTCCTTTAGTTGGAAAGAGCTTCCTCACAGACTGGGCCCCAGGTAATTTTCTTGGGCATCCTTTTCTTTGTCAGGTCAGATAGGGGAGCAGCTAGGGCACTGTAATTGGGTACAAATTTCCTGTAGTACCATGCTGTCCCTAGAAAACTCCTGACCTGCTTCTGTGTTTCTGGTCTGGGCCACAACCGGATTACCTCTATCTTTATTTGGTTAGGATGGAGCTGTCCTCAGCCTACCACATGCCAGAGGTATGCCGCTTCTCCCATGGCCACCTGGCACTTCTCGGCTTTGACAGTGAGCCCGTCCCTCTGTATCCTGCCCAGCAGTTCCCTAAGGTGGGATAGGTGTTCCTCCCAGCTGACACCAAAGATGGCAATGTCATCCAGGTACGCCGTCACCACGGCGTACTCCTCAGCACCATTTAACACCTGGTTCACCAACTTTTGGAAAGCGGCCAGGGCGTTCTTCATTCCAAAAGGCATTACTTTAAATTCAAATAAGCCTATCGGAGTGATGAAGGCCGACCTCTCCCTAGCTCTGTCTGTCAACTCTACCTGCCAATACCCCTTTGTCAGGTCAATGGTCGTAAGGTAGGTCGCCCCTGTCAACATGTCCAGAAGTTCATCTGTCCGGGCATCGTGGTGGTGTTCTGACTTTGTGACTGTCTTCAGTCCATGACAGTCCATACAGAAATGAGTTGAGCCATCTGGCTTGGGCACAAGGACTACGGGTGAGGCCCAGGGGCTGTGGGATCTCTGGATTACCCCTAAATCCAGCATCTTCTCCACTTCCCTCCTAATGTCCTTTTGGACAGCCTCTGACACCAGATATGCTGTTCGCTGTATGCGCGTCTGTGTCCCTGTCTCCACATCGTGCGTCGCTAAGGGGGTTAGTCTAGGCTTGACACTAAACAATGGGTCAAAGTCTGCAAAAACCTTTACTTCCTGGATCATGTCCAGGGCCAGCTGAGGAGGCAGTTTTACTGCCTCCACAGAGGACTCCCGCTTACTTTCTTCCAGCAAGTCCAGAAGGTGGTCTGCTTCGTCCGTCCCCTCCCCAGGACTGCACACTGCAAACACCATGTCAGCCCTATTTGCATATGGCTTCATCATGTTGACATGGTACATCCTCTCTGTCAGTCTTCAGTCAGGTAACTCTACAATATAGTTCACGTCATTTACCTTCCTAACCACTTTTCGCGGTCCTGCCCACTCAGCCTGCAGCCTATCTTTCCGGACCGAAATAAGAACCATGACTTCCTGACCCACCATGTACGAGCGAGCTCTGGCTCTGCAGTCGTACCACACTTTTTGTTTCTGTTGGGCAGCTGCCAGGTTGCTCTGGGCTGTCCCATAAGCTCCTTCAGCCTTCCCAAACCTAAAGACATAATCCACTATGGGAGTTCCCTGGGCGTGCTTGCCTTCCCAGTCCTCCTGGATCAAGTCTAGGGGCCACGTACCCGGCGTCCATATAAGAGTTCGAAGGGGGAAAATCCTGTCGACTTGGGGCACCTCCCTGTGTAAACAACAGGTGGGGGAAGGTATTTCTCCCAGTCCCTCCCATGCTGTTCAGCAAACGCTCAGAGCATTGACTTCAGGGTACCATTGAATCTTTCCACAAGCCCATTGGCTTGTGTGTGATACAATGTCGTGCATCTCTACACCACCCAACACTTCTCCCATAAACATTTCATCAGGTCCGACATGAAGGAACCCTCTCGATCCGTGATAACCTCCTGCAGAAACCCAACACGGGAGAAAATCCCAAGTAATTCATCTGCCACTTTGTCCTCAGTGAGGATAGGGCGACCGCCTCTGGGTACTGGGTGGCATAATCCACCATAGTCAGGATGAATCTCTTCTCTGAGGAGCTGCTGGTATTTAAAGGCCCAACAATATCCATTCCCACCCTCTGGAATGGCTCCTCCTCTATGGGCAATGGAATCAGGGCGGCTTGGGTTTTCTTGTCCGCCTTCCCTATTTCTTGGCACCGGTGACAAGACCTGCAATACTCCTTCACCTGCTGGGTGAAGTTAAGCCAACAGAAATTCTGGGCCAACTGCTGTGTAGTGCGCGTGATTCCCAGGTGACCAGACAAGGGAATATCATGTGCAATCTTGAGCAACTGCTCATGATACCAATGGGGAACGACAAACTGCCTGCTCAGCGCCCCTCCCTCTGTCTGTACTGCCTGAGTATACATAAGTCCATTTTCCCAATAAACCTCATGTCCGCCGTCACCTCCCTGTGCGCCATCAAGAGTCTGCCCAAGCCCTCAGTTTCTCTGAACTAGGGTCACTTCTCTGAGCAGCTGCAAACCCCTCACACATTCCCAATGCATGGGACAGGTCCCCTTCAGTCACTAAACTAGGGTCCCTAGTACTAGCATCAGGGCACTCAGGATCACTGTCAATCCCAACCCTCTGACAATGGGTCACCCCTCCCTCTTCAGAGTAACCCTCTGTAGCTGTGTGGTTACTTGCTACTGGGGAAATTTCTACCCCCTTTTCATTAGTCTCCTCATCTGGAGACACAGGCTGGGGAACCAGCCTCTCAGTGGTTTCCACAATGGCTTCTGTGGGGTTCAGGGAACTACAATTTTCCCTTGCTGCTTGGCTATGGGTAACTGCACATACCATCCTGTTTGAGACTGCTGTCCACTAACGTTTTGGCTACTGCCACCTGTTGCACAGTTCCCCCTGTTTCACCCCAGTCTAGGAGAACACTGGCCAGTGGCAATGTTTTCTCTTCACCTGTAAAATCCTGTACAGTGACGTATTTATTGAGTATAAGCTGACTAGGCTCTACTAGATCCCCTTTACCAATGTCAGGGATGCCCCTGTGTCCCTTAACCCTTGCGTCTGTACACCATTCACCATGACTGGATGCATGTGTTCCCTCAAGTTCACAGGCAGGCTTCCAGGGACAAACAAACAACCCACTTCTTTTCTAGAACCATTCTGCGTATTATTGCTCATTCTTTTGGGACACTGTCTGGCAATATGCCCAGTTTCTTTACACAACCAACATTCACTTTTTTTAGAGAAATATTTTCTCTGAAACATGGGGCTAACTGGTTTCGATGGAGGCAGTGAAGGTTTTAGCTGCCCTGAAGGCGCTCTCTTCCCGTTCTGTACTGCCATGCCCACCCCATTCGCTCTCAGAGCAGGTCTGCTCTTGGCATAGCTCTCCGAGAGTTCAGCAGCCTCTTGCACTGTATTGGGATCTTGGTCCTCCAGCCAGGTTTTCAGCTCTGCTGGGCATGCCCAATAAAACTGTTCTAACAAAATCACATTTTTTGCTCCAATTCCTTCCCACCAACGTTTTAAAAACTGACGACGTTTCATGGCTAGCTCCTCGTAGCTCATGTCAGGGCTTCTCCTGAGCTTACGGAATTTAGCTCTGTATGATTCAGCAGTTAATTCAAATTTCTTTACCAGTGCAGCTTTAAGTTTGCTGTAATCATCACTGTCCTCATTGTCCATTTGACCCAACGCATCCCGAGCTTTCCTGGAAAGTAGCGAGGATAGCTGGAAGCTCCAGGACTCTCTAGGAATTTTAACCTGAATACAAACTTTTTCAAAAGAATTTAAAAAGGCATCCACGTCCTCCCCCTCTTTAAATTCAGCTATTAATTTGGAATTCAATTTGTAACCCAGTCCTGTAGTCCCAGTTAAACCCAAGCCACTTACCTGCTCTAGTGCTTCTGGTTGGAGTTGTAGCTTCTCCAATTCATGTTGCCTCTGGCACTCATGCTCCTCCCAGTCTGTGTCTCGGCGTTCTCGCTCTGCCTCCCGCTGTTCACGGTCCCTCTCCCTCTGGAACCCCAGCTCCATTCTGCGCAACTCAATTTGCAGCCGGAGTACTTCTGGATCAGGATACTGGTGACCTTCCCCTGCTGTGACCCTCCGCTGACAGTGGCCCTGTTGCCCTCCTCATCGGATCTGAACACTGCACTGGCGCTAGCCCTGCCACATTCAGGTTTGGTCCCTTACAGTCACTGTCTGTGACTCGGGAGCTCTGGTATCTGCTACCATCAGGGCATCAACGAGGTTCTGTTTGCTGGCTTTCACCTCGAACGGAACTCCTCTGTCCCCGCACAACTGCTTTAAGTAGTCTACAGTGTGCCTGCTGTAGTTGGAAGTCATCTTCTTCCCTAACTACGGCTACTCTGACTTGCACTTTAAAAAAAAAAAAATGGGTAGGAACTTGACTGTACGCCAAGTGATACAGTTCTGTCTCCTTTTTTAAAAATAAATCACTGCCTTTTTCTTTCTTTGCAAGGGAGCTGATGGCCTCAAGCTGACACACTGAACAATAAAAGCTTGCAATACCAAAATGTTGCACACCGCTGCCAACCAATCTGTCACAAACCCACTCAGCAGGTCAACCCTCTACTCCCAAAGTGCCAACCTCCGAGTGCAGTCTTGTGAACAGTTAACAGAAACAGGGTAACCCTCCTGTCTGTTTTGTGGGTTCGAATCAACCTTTGGTCTCAAGTCTCTGGAGGGATTCAAACTGCGAACCTCTTGCTAGTGTACCCAATGCAAAGGCTCAGATAATTCTGTCTTCGAGGGCCAGATATCTTTGCCTATGGGCACCTAACCAGGTGTACAAAAATGAACCCAAAACTCTAATAAAATACCTCAGATTTAACTCTACCTTTTTCCAGTTTGGTATCACTATTCAAGTTTATGCATAGTGTCAGCTTTAAGCACATATGCTTCACTTGTTAAAGAAAGAAATTCAAAGACAGACCAAGTAGGCACTAAAAATAGAGTTTTACTGAAATAGATAAAAATATGTAAAACAGCAAATACAGAACCATATATCACAAGAACCATACAATCTGTTAAAAGAACAAGGTTTTAACAGTGCAAATCCTACTACAATATTTAGATTTGTCTCTCTCTTTAAATACCTGCTTAAAGTGCTCAAAGATGCGTCTTTCTCAGAGTGTAGATAGAAGTGTGTCTCTGAAGGAAAACAGAATACTGTTTAAAAAACTGCCTTTGCCAACCCCTTTGCGTGAGGTCACCTAGCTCCTCCTCTGTTTATTAAAAATCATACACCCACGATGTTTTATCATATTAGAAGGTAAGTTAATTAAGGTTAAATCAGCAGAAACCCTTTCCCCATGTGACTTCACAATATATGTCTGTAAATTCCTTCTTCTATGAGCAGTATCCTCTCTCACACAGACATCAAAGCAGTTATGATTTCGCACCAGTGTGCCATAACCTGGTTTCTTCTCTAAATGTCATAAAATGGATACTGATTTCCTCTAGCAGTTAAAGCTATATTTAACTTAGATAAATAGGAGATCCTTGATTAGGTGTCTTCTAGCCTGTAATTATCTCATGGCTTTCAACTTTTAGCTGAGACCGACCGGGGGGGGGAGGGGGGAGGGTGAGTGAGGTCATTCCAAGAGCACCACATTTCTCAGCAGAGACAATCAGTAACACATTTTTATTTTTCAAAAATCATAGAGTACTCAGAACTGGCTGTCCACGTGTCACAGGTAGAAATGGAGTGAGGTTTCCTAAAACCAGACAGAAAAGGGGTGAAGAAAGAGGAGGAGTTGGAAGCAAGGAAGAGAGCGGAGCTAGAACAAGGTGTTCCTGTAACTTAAGATAGGACAGAAAGGAGACAGATAGGACAGAACTTACCAACAGAAGAGAGATCACCACCTCTAGGGAGAGGAATAACAGTGACCTGTTTCCAGGCATCAGGTAAAACAGCAGAAGAAAAGAAGCGTTGAGGAGAAGAGAGGCAGAGCAATAGCAGGACTGAGAGAAGTAGACTGGGATCAAGGCAATCAGGGCTACCACCTTTGTGGATTAAGAGCAAGCAGTGAGTAGGGGGTAGCAGAGGTGGAGACAGAAAACAAGAGAAGGAAAAGAGAGATTTAAGGGGAGGAGGCAGGTGGAGAAAGGAAGGATGGGGAGGAGTAGATGAGAGAAAGGGCACAGGTAGCAAAGCTGGAGTTAAAGGAAGAGGAGACAATAGAAGGATCAGAGATAAAGAGTCATCCACCTTAAGAATTGGGGAAGGAGACTGGGTTGGAGTGGAGAAAGAGAGTGGACAACCTTCCAGAACTTGGAGAGGATGATTTAAGTTGTTCTGACTGTGAATGCAAAATACTCAGACTTAGCAAGTCTTATAGCTCTGGTGCAGGCATTACGAAGAAAGTTGTAGCATGCAAAAGCAGTTGGGAAGTCAGAGATCTTAAAAGAACACCATGCAAGGTCTCTGGAATGGAGGCAAGTCCTCACTTCTCCTGTTATCCAAGACAGATGAGAGTCCCATACTCCGGATTTTCTCAGTTGAGCATGATGATCCCATACTGCCATAAATTTGGAATGAAAGTATTGTAAGACAGAATTAATATTATCAGCTGCTGGGATCAGAGACCAATCAGTACCCATAAGGTCGGCTAGGAGAGAGGATAAGCCCAGAGACCTAAAGTACCCGACATGGATAAATTTTTTTGGGGGGGGGCTGTTAGGACAATGAATCTTACGCACACAGTAAACCACATGATGGTCACTGAGAGCATGAGGAAGGATACCTGAATCCACAACATGGTGAGGATGAGATGAGAGAACCCAGTCAATCACAGAGTGATTTAATGATTTAAAATTTAGATGGGTGGGATCCAAAATTAATTGAGTCAATTGAAGTGACTTTACATTCTGAACAATTTTATTTGAGTTTGGGAAGAGCCAATTTATATTAAAGTCATCAAGAATATAAACCTCACCTCTGCAAGAGTTAGAACCAATAGTCAAAAGAAGCTCAGTGGACTTCCGGTGACGTCAGCAGACGAATGGCTGCCTGAATTCACAGCTCCATACCCACGGCTATACAAACTTATCACCATCGCCTCAAAATCATGACCTCCCCGCCAAAGCAACGAGATTGAAACCGGAGGCACCAGAGCACCCCAGCCCAGAAATTAAGGGAGATGCTGCAGTTAGACCATCAGGATAGCCTGGAATCACCAGACATGGCTGAAGGCCCACAGGCAGAGTACCTCGTGGAACGGAGATCCAGCCAGATTTGGCCTCGACAATTGTGCAAATGGCTAATACAGTTCAGAAGATTGATCGTGACCTCTCGGAGCTCAGATCAAATATAAACCGCATCGATCATTAGACGGATCAGATGGAATTATGCTTAACGCAAACATCTGAGCAGACCGACAGACATGATCGCCTGATCCTATACTTACTAGACAGAGACAGGGAATTAACCAAGCGGATCGATGATCTGGAGGGTCGAAGCAGACGACAAAACATACGTGTATATGGAGTACCAGAAGGAGCAGAGGCAAAACATAAGGACACCATGACCTTTTTACAAGAAATGCTTCGTGAGGTACTGTCGCTGCCGGAAGAGCTAGACATTACAATGGATCGGGCCCACAGATCGCTAGGCCCAAGGCCCCAAAATCCAGAAGCTAGGCCGAGATCACTGATCGCCCGGCTGACATCATATCGAGCAAAGAGGAGCTGCGCCGCGCATGGCAACAGGGGGCTCATAAATATAAGGGCCAGAAAATTACAACGATAATGATCACACGTCAACAGTCCAGGAAGCAGACGCATACTCTGGCCAGTGATAAAACAACTGAAATCTAAAGGTATGAAGGCGAAGTTTTACATCCGCCCAGACTGAAGGTGGAAACCAACCAGGAACAAAAGTCTTCATGGATCTCCTCAGAGCATCGCAATTCCTAACAGATCACAGTATCTCCGCACACCGCTGAATAAAGAGAAGCTAGAGCGTGATCTGATTGCCTCGCCTGATCGGTAACTCCAGAAGGGTGTCGCTTATTCAGGATCGCTACAGAGGCTTCCCCAAACAAATCTAAGGGCAGATATAGCAACACTGCTGCGGAGATATGGAGAATCTACAGTGGTAAATAAAAAGGCGAATCACCTCAGAGAAGACGAAGAGAACCCCACTCCGATGTGCTCTTCAGTGCCTTGAATGGGTCACGGCCCAGAAGCTGACGCTGATTTTGTTGGTTTGCGTTCCCCCGATCCTAAGACCTGCAACTGGTCCCATATTTGTCCCCCGATGCTGCGAAATGACTCGTACACTAACTCCCCCAGACGAAGGAAATGGACCATCGATTTAAGCATGGCTTGAAATAAAAAGGAGAGGTTCATTGGAAAGACATTTTACCTCCTGCCTCATTCAGACATGAATTGGTCGGTATCCTTTTTTTTTTTTTTTTTTCTACAAAGGTTTGGGGGGGCCTGGTGGGACAGGGATCGGGGAATCATACGTGCAGGCCACTGGGCTGGGGTAAGAGGGATCTATGAATAGCAGCCACCATTTTATACAAGACCCCAAAGTTCAATAATTGTACTCTAGGTGGCCCCTCACGGGATGAGATCACTGAGTGCAGCGGCGGACAACAGCCTTATGCTGATGGATCACCGGGGTGTCCGGAGGGCTGACTGCAGCACCTAGAGCCCAGATAGGCACACCAAAAGGGTAACGGAGACCAGGATAATAAAATGTTAATCTCACAAAGATAATAGTGGTATTAAAACTATTGGGGACCCTCAAATACACAGAAGGGTGGCATAGAAGGGAATAAAAACCAGGCGATGATGACCAGACTGAACCATAAGGGGCAGCGGGAGGGGGGGAGGAGGAAGGCAAGTGAACTTGGCCACGAATGGCCTCTGCTGACGTCCAAGGCTTGGCCCACATAGGGAATTCACCTATGGGCCTCTTGGGAACCTCACAGCATTGCTGAGCTTCCTATCTCGCTGACTCTGCGACGTGCCCACAAGCTGGTAGACTTCCAGCTTCACCTTGAAGCCGATCATTTCTCGAAGGTGGGAAGTATGGTGTGCAAACCAGAAATCCACCAATGCGTTTTTTCACAGTCCCCTGTTTGGGGATGGGACGCTAAGTTACTCATTAGCCCACTGTTGGGTTTTACTAGTTATAGATTTTCTGTTTTCAATGTTAAATGTTGTTACATACAGGTGCATAAGTATGTATAAAAGTCTCTAATTGTAGAGGTCGCACAACTGGAACCTACAATGTAAAGGTTCAAAGTTTAAGAACTTAAGAATCAAAAATGGCTAGTCACCACTCTAAAATACTCTCATACAATGTGAATGGGAGCTCGAGTCTGATAAAAAGGAAACGGATATTGAGATACCTCACAACCTCGAGGTGCGATGTGGGGTTCCTACAAGAGACCCACTTAACACCTCAGGAAACCCTTAAATTAAAATCCAGAAATTTCCCACAGGTCTTCCACTCATCGCTACCGGCTGGCAGGAAAAGAGGGGTTGCCATCCTGGTGGCATTTACCTTTCCCTTTGAGGTCGAGGAGGTGGTGGAGGATCCTGGGGCGAGATATGTCCTAGCGATAGGACGAGTACAAGACACGTTGATCACTTTGGCAAATGTCTATGCCCCCCCCTCGCTCCCCCACATCATTTTATTCCTCTCTCATCCAGTTGGTGGCGGAAAAAAACGAGGGGAGTATTGATTATGGGGGGAGACTGGAATCTGGTGTTTAACAGGAGTATAGATACCACCTCTAAGATCCTGAACCCAGATTACAGAAGGGCAAAGTCAGTTAAAAAGATCTTTGAACAGGTGGCCCTGGTGGATGTATGGGGGGAAAGATATCCACGCTAGAGATTACACACTACTCTCCACGCTAAAATATACTCAAGACTAGATGCTTTTTTCACCTTCTCTAGAGACCTCCGGCTTTCTATCTATGTCAATAGAGACCTCCACTCTATCAGACCATAATCCCTTCTTTTAGAGATAGATCTCAGCCTGCACAAGAAACACGCAGTGGAGACTGAACTGCTCACTACTTCGTGACCAAGGGATAGTCAGGGAACTTAAACAGCACATTATTACAACATTAAAAGAAAACAGTACAGGTGAGGTATCCTCTCAGATCCTGTGGGACACTTTAAAGGCCTCAGTCCGGGGTAAAATCATTTCTATTGCCTCTGCTAGAAAGAGGCAGACAATACAAAGGCAGCAAGAACTTATAACACAAATTAAAACCCTAGAGGATGCCCAAAAGAATAGATGGGACAGAGAGAGAGAGATCAAACTCTAAAAGAACTAAAGGAGGACTTAAAGACTATACAACAAGCGGAAATAGAGAAATCCCTTCTCTATCTGAAACAGAAATACTATGAGGGTGGGTCGAGGGGCTCTCGTATGCTGGCCTTTCGCTTAAGGCAATATACAGCAAAAGCCACGATTACAACAGTGACGTCACCTACAACAGGGCTCTTGGTTAATGGGCAGACTCAGATCTCGGAGGCCTTTGTCTCCTATTACACCAATCTATACGCCACCCATAAAGAGACGACAAGGAGGAGAAAATGAAATTCCTGAGCTCTCTCCCCTTGTCAGCTCTTACCCCGGAGAAGGGTCAATCATTAATAAAGCCAATTACACAAGCAGAAATCCTACAAGCCATCAAGACCCTTAGGGAGGTAAGTGCCCTGGACCTGACGGCTTTGGGGCTGAATTTTATAAGGTTTTGGGAAGGAGGTGGTCCCTCCTGTCAGAGGTCTTCATGGAGGTCTGGCGGATGGGAACCCGATGCCCCCTCTTGGCAGTACGCGACTATTGCCTTAATACCCAAGGAAAACAAGGACCCCACTAAATGTGAGTCGACAGACCCATCTCCCTGCTTAACTCAGACTATAAAGTTTTCACTTATTATAGCCTCCAGGTTAAACTCCCTCCTACCGGAATTGGTAGCCCTGGATCAGACGGGTTCATCTATGGTAGGCAGGCCCAGATAGTGTCCGGACAACCTTAAATGTCCTGGATACTATACACCAGCTGCATATACCTCGTGCCTGATGAGTTTAGATGCAGAGAAGGCCTTTGATAAGGTATCCTGGAGCTTTCTGTACTTAATCCTTCAGAACATGGCCTTCCGCAGTCCTTTATAGACAGTATTAAGGTGCTATACACCAACCCTCAGGCATATGTTAGGGGTAAACGGTGGCATTTCTTCTCGGTTCAGGCTGACGCGTGGCACCAGACAGGGTTGCCCCCTCTCCCCTCTTTTGTTTGCCCTTTACATAGAGCCTTTGGCAGTGGCCATTCGCCAAGCAGAGGAGATTAGTGGGTGAGGTAGGGGTTTACCAGGAAAATATCGCTATATGCAGATGATATCCTGCTTTCTTGTCCAACCCTGATAAATCTATTCCAGAGGTATGGTCAATCCTGGAGGAATTTGGCAGACATGGAGTATACGCTTAATAAAACAAAGACTGAGGTCCTTAGCTTTTACTACACCCTACAGATCAGATCAGGAAAATGCTTCCGTTAAATTGGGATGCAAGTAAAATGAAATACCTGGCACTTACATTACTAAACACTTTTCCCAGCTATTCAAAGCAAACTATAACCCCTTATAAACCAAATGACTAGAGACTTTGAAAGGTGGACTTTAATAAACCTCCCATGTATGCCAGGATGCAGTCAATCACCACGACTATCCTCCCTAGATTCCTATATTTGTTTCAGTGTCTTCCCCTCCTTATACCCAGAGCACAATTTCAGGCCTGGCATAGGAAGATAACGAAGTTCATCTGGAACAATAAAAGGCCAAGAATTAATCTGCGCATCTTACAAACACATTGTAAAAAAGGAGGCCGATCTATCCCTGATCTGGAAGATTACTACTTAGCAGCGCACCTGAAAATGGCCCTACATTGGGCCACTCCAACTTACATCTCAAATTGGAAACTACTGGAACAGGGAGAGGAGAAGGGACGTGGCCTTCCCCTGGAGACCAGGATCATGCCACCTGTAGAGGCCCACTGGAACCCCTTTCCTCACTTAATGCGGTAAACAATACATTAGCTGCCACAAGGAGAGTGTGGCAGAAATTTAGAATGGGGAGATCCATCTGGCCTCTTGGCGGAATTGCTTGGACCCCAAGCTTCGTACCGCCCAGACCTGACCATACTTTCAAGGCCTGGGGTAGACTGGGCCTAACACACTTTGGACAGTTTGCAATGAACGACCTGGTACTGGACTTTGAGACACTGAAAAGCAGGTTTGGCCTTAGACAGGCAGACCACTTTAGGTTCCTGCAGGTTAGGGCTCATGTACATAAATGTCAGGAAGCAGACCCAGATCCCACTCGGGCACAACCCATTTTAGAATACATGACGGCAGTGATGGGTGGACACATTCAGAAAGGCCACATATCAACAACTTATAGGTTATTGGCAGCACTGAAAAAAGACCCCCTGAGTAAAATCAAATCAAGTTGGCTACGGGAATCAGATACCGAACAGAGGGATATAGATTGGGATAGAGCGTTTCACACCACTGTTAAAACAACTAGATCCCCACTCTGGCAGGAATTCAGTTGGAGAATAAAGGTGCACTGCTTCTTTACGCCGGCCCGCCTCCATAAGAGAGATCCTACTCGTTCACATTTGTGCTGGAGGCTCTGTGGGGAAGAGAGAATGCGCACCACCTGCACATATTCTGGACATGCCATAAGATAAGGCCCTTCTGGGATGGGGTGACTGAGGTCTTGTCCGATCTCTTTACATTGGACCACCGCTGGTGGCCGGAGGTGGTAATGGTATCCCACCCCAATCTGTCAGGGGCGGGACTCCTTGTACCTCTGGGCCGTACTGGTGGCTGCAGCCCTTAAATCCATCACTCGAGTCTGGCCTGAAACCAGGGCGCCTACCATTGAATTCTGGATCCAAACTGTGCAAGAGATTGTCAATCTGGAAGAGTTAACATTTAAAATCAATCAGCAAACCCACATCTACATACGTAGATGGACAAGGTGGCAGATTTGGTCAGGAACACACACAAGTTTGGATCATAAGGACTCGAGGTCCCACAACCCTGATTAGCAATTAACAAAATGTCTATTTAACTGAAGAAATATGATGATATTGAAATATGTGCAAAGGATATAATTAACTGTTCTTGAATCAATGGATGAACTGTATACTAAATGGATTTGTGCCTTTTCTTACACATGTACTAACTTATGTATGCACCTATTTATTGTTAATAAACATGAGTTTTAAAAAAAAAAAAGAAGCTCAGTAAGTAAGGCAGGGGAAATACTAGGCAACAGTAAACTCCAGCAGTAAAGATAGGGACAGAAAAAGGAAGAAAAGTTTTAAGAAGCAGCAGCTCATAGGCTGAGGGGAGAAATAGCAAGAGCAGCAGTAACAAATTAGATTCCAGTGAAATGTAAACTGTAACACCACCATCCCTCTTGAGAGATCTTGCCTGGCCATAGTCTACGAGGAAGGGATGTTGACAAATATTGGACAGTTCTCAAAACAGCATTTTTACAAACTGCAAATCACTGCTTGAAAAGGGTGAGCAAACCAAAAAAGAAAAGAAAACCCCTCTGGTTTTCTAAAGTAGTAGCCACCAAGGTCAGGGGAATAACAGTCTGCCTTCAGAAAATACAAGGAAAATTAATCTGAAAAGGGCAAGGATGACTACAAGAAGAAACTAAGGGAAGCAACCAGGGAAATTAGAGCAGCGAAGGCTTCATGGAGGAGAAGAAGCCAGGAGGTCCAAAGAGAGACAAAACCTTCTATAGATAGATCAGTAAGAAGAAGACAAGACGGGTATTGTCAGACCTACTAAGCGACGACGGGGCACACAGGATGACAAAGACATAGCAGAAATCCTCATCAGATATTTCTGCTCCATTTTACCAAAGAGGAGGAAGGTTAGGACCCTCCCTCACAGGGAGCAGCTTAGACAGAGGCAGAATAGATGCAGGACCTTTTACAAGGGAAAGAGTACTAAAGGAACTGGAGAAAATCAAGGCAAACGAGGCCATGGGACCAGATGAAATACATCCTAGGTTACCGAAAGAACTAAGAAAGGAACTAGCAGCTCCCCTGGCTGACTTCTTTAACCTATCGTTAGAACTTGGGGAGGTCCCACAGGACTGGAAAAAGGCCACGGCTATCCCGCTCCACAAAAACGGAAGCAAGGAAAGTGCAAGCAACTACAGACTGGTAAGCCTCACCTCAATTATGGGCAAAACAATGGAAACCCTTCTCAAAGAGAAGATTATATCCTTTCTCGAGGAAAGCAACAAATTTGACCAAAAACAGCATGGCTTTACCACAGATAGATCATGCCAAATGAATCGAATCGACTTTTTCAACTGGGTAACCAAAATAGTGGATCAAGGCGTGCAGCATGTATACCTGACTTCAGCAAGGCCTTGACTGGTACCACATAGAAGGCTAATAAACAAGTTAGACAGCATGGAAGTAGGGCAAGAAGTGGTAAACTGATACAGAACAAACAGTGGAAGGACACAGAGGGTACTAGTAAATGGCTCCCTATCAGAAGAAAGGAAGTAACTAGCGGCATTCCACAGGTGTTCGTACTAGGTCCAATCCTCTTTAATATTTTTATTAGTGATATATCTGATGGCTTGGAAGGAAAAGTGAGCCTGTTTGCAGTTATGCAACAGGATGGACACCCAGGTGGAGGGAAAGATGAAGGCTGACATAAGGAATGGAACAATGGTCAAAGACATGGCAACTAAGTTTTAACACAAAAAAAAAAATGCAAGATTATGCAGCTTGGAAGAGGTAACCCAGGAGAGGAATACTGCCTAGGAGGAGTAAAACTGGAATCCACCAAGCAGGAAAGGGATCGAGGAATAATTACAACAGATGACCTGAAGATGTCCAGGCAATGTGAAAAAGCAACACTACTGGCAAATGGTATGCTGGGCTGCATAGGGAGAGGGACTGCCAGCAGAAAAAGAGAGGTCATCCAGCCACTCTATCCATCACTGGTGAGGCCGCATCTGGAGTACGTAGTCCAGTTCTGGAGACCGCACCTTAAAAAGATATTGACAGACTGGAAGCAGTGCAAAGGAGAGCTACAAAAATGATACAAGGACTGCACATCAAAACATATGACAAACGTCTAAGTGACCTGAATATGTATTCCCTAGAACAGCAAAGGGAAAGGGTAGACATGATCGAGACCTTCAAGTTTCTCAAAGGAATAAACAAGGTGCAGGTCCAGGACCTGTTCTGGTTCAAGAGCAAACAAGAACAAGGGGGCATGGCATGAAACTGGAGGGGTACAGATTCAGGGGCAACACACGCAAATTCTTTATTACTGAGGGGGCAGATGATGCATGGAACAGCCTTCTACAGTGAGTGGTGGAAGCAAAAATGGTGGGAGCTGTCAAACATACGTAGGATAGGTACAAGGGCACACTAACACTGAATAGCAGTTAAGGGAGGGGGTAGGCTTAAGGGCAGACTAGATGGGCCATAGAGTTTCCTTCTGCCATCACTTTCTATGTTTCCATGTTTCTATGTGTAGTTACAGCAGAATCCTGCACCTGGAGGACAGCCAGGATTCAGATATAACCAAAACATCCGGCTCTATATTAAGCATGATAGGCTGAAGGTGATCAATTTTTGGGAGAAGGCCACAGATGTTTAAATGGGCAGCTTTCAAACCTTTGGGAAACTGTAAGGATGAAGTAGTAATGGGGCCAGAACTAAGTTCAATGTCACCTGCCAGAAGACGTAGCAAGGTAAAAAAGAGTTTAAAAGAACCAGGATGATGCTGGAGAAAAGAAGAGGAGAGAGAATGGAGGAGAGGAGAGATAAATATATGTGGGGGTAGGTTCATGGGCAGACTAGATGGACCATGTGGTCCCCTTCTGCCGTCACTTTCTATGATGATTCTATGAAAGCACCAGCGAGATTCAAGATGGAACCAATGAGCAGGGAGAATGTGACACCAAGGGAAATGGAGGAGAGTAGGAAGAGGGGAAGGTAGGGGAAGAAGAGGGGGAAAGCTAAAAAAGGAAAAGGAGGAGAGAGAGCAGAATATTGTGGAAAAGAGATAAAGGGAGATAGGAAGGAGAAAAACACAACAGAAGTTAACAGCATAGCAGAGAAAACAATAGAGCAGAATGAAAGCACAGAAACAGCAAAAAAAAAAAAGGTAAAGGTCAAGAGAGAGTCAGGAACCAAAAGATAAAGGAGCAATAGTAGAAAAATAAATAATAGGGAACACAAGAGGGGTACAAATATATACATTTAAAACTTGGGTACTAGTTCAAGCTATGACTATTATAACTATAGTAAAACAGGTAAAACTGCATGCTAATACCAGTGGCAGTAAATAACTTTAGGAGCTGATCCCAAGATGGAACTAGGTAAGAAATAAATTAAAAGGAAGGTAAATTAAATCAAGCTAAATTCTACTAACACAAATGAATATAACCCTCTGTTACCTAGGGTTACTAGAATCCCAGTAAGACCTAGTGGTAGGCAGGGAAGGCAGCTTGTGAAACTCCAGTTAAATGGATTTTACACTGTCTCACTCTGTTCTCAGTCTCAGCTGAGACTGAGGGATGACATCATTTAGAACTGTCGCAGCTGCATAAGCCACACTGGAATGTTGCAGTTGGAGGTTAGAGTAGAACGTTGGGGATTTTGAAGCCAGTCTGAGTGAGAGACTGTATTGCAGCTGAGTGTGTGGAGGCTCTCAGAGCTTTAAGCTCTAGTAAAGAGCTACTTTTATTTAAGGTGTGTGTTTCCACCTGAAGAGGAACACAGGAAGTGGTGGTGACCGCTCTCAATGGTTCAGAGCCCTATCCCTACGGGGATGGGGGGGGGGTCAGCCTGTTTTCCAGGGGCAACCCCCCTGGGTCCGGCTAAGGAAAAGAAGCTGCCTGTTTGAGTTGTGCCGAGGCACCAGAAGCTCTGAAAGGAAGATTCCTTGAGGAGGAAATGCCTGTGGGGCACCTGCAACCAAAGGGTGAGTTCGCTCTGAAAAAGGGCCAAGTGTTTTCACCTAAAACAGAAGGAAACTAAAGGGACTGTTACTGTGGGGTCACAGGAAAAGACAGTCAAGTACAGTTGGAAGATGTGGGGATTGGACTGCTTAATTCCGTGGGGGGTCTAGAGTAATGGACAAAGCCACTAATAAGTATGTTCAAGTCCAGCACAATTGGAAAGAAAGAATGTGGGGATTGGACTGCTTAATTCTGTGGGGGGGTCTAGAGTAATGGACAATGCCACTTATTTTAAGTATGTTCAAGTCCGGCACAAATGGGAAGCAAGACAAGTAGACTGAATATGAAATACATTTAGCAGGAATCTACACAGCAAAGTGTTAAAGGATGAGGTGTTTACAGTCCAGAGAAATGGCCGGGTATGAATTGTGGGAGCAAGAGGTGTGAGACCCCCCCCATCAGTAGTAACCAAATTCACTTCTACAGATTTGCTCTGAGACACCTGTTGCTTTCTCCTCAGGTACTTGGCCAGTGCCTGAGGAACGTACTCAAAACGTGGGATCAAAGAGGAAGATTCCCTGATGGAGCCGAGGTGCTCTTAGGTGGTTTAGAGTGCCTCCAGAAAATGTTTCCATGAAGTATGGAAGGTGTACAAGTGGCAGGAAAGGGGAGCGAGCCAGGGAAAACCCAGAGCCGTGTTCAAGTTCGGGCTGTGTAACCTAGAGTCAGTGGTACAAGTCCAGGCTGTGTGCCCAGTGTGTTCACCGCCTGAGGGCCAAATGATGAGGATGTGTTCTGGTCTCCCTTTAATCTGTATTACCAGGATTGTAGCCCTTGGGGGTCCATCTATGCTTTGTTTATTTTGTTTGGATGTGAATAAAAGCCACACTTTAGAATCCCGCTTCTGGTATTGGACATTACAGTTATTGCTTCCTATGTTCGGAGTTACTTGGGTGCCCCTGTGCAGAGTAGCCAAACCTAGCCTTTGTGCCGAGTGACCTATTCCTCCCCGAACCCAGCCCACCTGGTATTGCTGTCAGAGGGAAATGACAGACCGGGTAGGGGTTACATAAAGAACAACTACTATTGTAAGTTACAGTAAGAGTAAGTTAGCTGACAGTTAAGGTCTTGGTACTATATCGACATAGAACTGAGCAGGAAACTGGAATTACTTACATGGTACAAAACAAAGTAAAATAAATTAGACCTTAGTTAGTAGTAGTAGTGGTAAATCTTTTTTATTCATAAAGAGTAAGGGAAGCATTCAATTGAGTACAACTCATTTGAAATACAATTAATAGTTACATTTAAAGGTACCATGCAGATACAACAAACTTAAAAGTAGACCATATAAAAGATGCAAGGCCCACAGACCACGTACGCAGTACACAGTGACAAAAACAGATGTACAGAGTAGGCCTTACAGACTGCAGGCATACACTGTTACAAGGGAAACCCATATTGAACCCTTAAAGAGCAGCGTAGCCGGCCATAAGGCTTCCTCATGGCTGACACCAGGCAAACTCCAAGATGCCCTTACGCTACGGTCCTTAAGCGATCGGACCACAGCGGAGGACTGCTAGGGAGGAGGACTGAAAAACCAGGAAAGGGAACTGCTCTCAAACTAAATCCTAGCCCTGACTGGCTGTTTGGAGCTTTGAGGCAGAGTCCACGAAGCCTGCTAGTCCACATATCTTCAGGCACATGAAACTGTCCAGCCCAGCACCAGCAAATGAACCATGCAAGAGCTCACTGGCTCTGTCTCACAGACAAGCACAGCCAAAGTCTGATGTCTGTAGTAGCAGCAGAAGGCAGCGGCAGATTCAAATGCCGCCTGTTTGGAACAATGTCCCACCTCCTAACACAATCCTAGCTCTGAATGGCTGTTTGGAGCTTTGGGGGCAGAGTCCAAAACCAGGAAGCCTACTACTCCACAATCTCTGCAGGCACATGAAACTGTCCAGCCCAGCACCAGAAAATGAATATAATTTACCATCACAAATATGTTGATAACATCATCCTACTACATCCTGAGTATGAGTCTAACATGTATATTGAAAAATGTAAGATCAAGAGAAGAGATATTTAGGAACTGCGAGTGGTAGTCATTTTTAATGACATGAGTAATTAATTACATAAGTAGGCCATGATACATATGGCAACCCCATGTGAGGGAAGACTTCCTAGCCCATCACAAGGTGCTGTTTGTGCAATAGAACAGTGTACAATACCTTCCAAGGCTCAGAACAATGGCATGCAACAGTGCTGCCCCCCTCCCCCCCCCACACACACACACGTTCTCGTACTGCCCAGATAGCTCCCAGAGTCCATCCCCGAACTTGAGTTATTGGCACAGGAACACAACACACTACCCGCAGGAACAATGGCGGACCCTGCACATGCTTCTTCATAACTTTTTTGCTTTACATTTTTGACCCCATATTTGTTAACACAGTCTTTTTATGACTCTTCTTCTAAATATGACAGGTGTCATTTATAAAATACTGACCGAAACATCATTTTGCACCACAAGTGTAAAACACATTTTAGGCAGGATTTGAAAATAACACCTGCCATGTTCATGAGGTGGTGTGAAAAATGGCTATGTTGAAAATATAGCATCAAAATATTTAAAGTTACTAAAGCTGTGAGTGAATACTGAAAAATTACAACATACCTTCATAGCTTTGGGGAAGGGTGTGTGTGTGTGTTTTTTTTTTTTTTTTTTTTTTTTAAGATTTTGACCCTAAATTTTTCATCCTAGTCTTTTATGACCCCCTCACGAACTCTGGTAGGTGAAACTTTCAAATCCTGCCCAAAGGTGATTTTTGCAGAGCAACCGTGGAAGTTGCTTTTGGGGCCGGATTTGAAAACTATCACCTACCTTGTTCATAAGGTTAGGTCCCAAAAAGGCCATGTTGACAGTTTGGTGCAAAATAAATGTTGAAAAAATAGCATAGTTATAAGTGAGTGTTGAAATATTTCAACATCCACTCATGACTTGGTAATTTTACCACATTTTTTTCACCAAATTTTCAACAAAGTCTTCTTATAAACCCACCTCACGAACCCTGTAGGTGACAATTTTCAAAACCCACCCAAAAAGGCATTTTGCAGAACAACTGCAAAATCACCTTTTAAGCAGGAGTTGAAAAAAATTCACCTGCCTTGTTCATGAGACAGGGTTGAGAAAGGGCTATGTTGAAAATTTGGTAAAAAAATATTAATAAATGATAACGTTATGAGTAAAAGTTCAAAATGCATTGAAAATACGTTGATTGCACTTTCCTTGTTTCTTCACTCCTGGTTGGAGTTGAGGGAAGGATGTGTTTTGCAGCAAGTGGTGGTGGACCATTTGAAGTGAGTGTGTGTGAGGTGGTGGTGCTCAGTGTGGTAGTGTTGGGGGTGGCGGTGTGTCAGGGTCAGCTACAAAAGACATCAATGGATGGTTTTGTGTTTTTCAGGGTAAAACGAAAGAAAAAAAGACCATTAGGCACAATTCTTTTATTACAGCAAGGGAGGTGTTTGGTGACATCATGGGTGAGCACTCCAGTGTCCACACATTAGGGGGGTTGATGGTGCACTGCACTGTTAGGAAGGGGGAGTTACATAAAATAGAGGGGAGAGAGACAGAAGGAGTGGAAGGACTATGTGCTGTGGGCTCCCCGCTCACAGACGGGGTTTGGATTCAGTGCAGCACGTTCAGGTGGGGAGGAAGAGAAACAGGCTGAGCATGACGCTGCTCAGGTGCTTGCTGGGTAGCTTAATGCAGAAGAAAGGATGGAGCCACTCTCAGACAGAAGTGGCTTGCTCCTTTCAACTACAAGAAGTTTCCACCCAACAAGCATGGAACAGTGTCATGATAGCTTCACTGATCACTGTCGAGCCTACTGCAGCCTGAGCTGCACTACACCTAGTGCCACACCTCTAAAACTCCTCTTGTAACAAAATGTTTGATGTGCATGGGCAAACATTAAAAAACAGCCCTCTGATTCTCAGGTGCCTGCAGTATTGGTGAAAACCAAGTCACAAAGAGTAACACAAAAAAAAAGAAAAAAAAAAGGAAAGTTTCGTGACTTAGAATAACTAAACAGCTTCTGAATATCTTTTCCAGTTTTAACAGTGTTATTCTGAATGGCTTGTTTCTTTAGTGAGTCCCAGCCTCCACTCTCCCCAGTCGGGGTGCAGAGCAAGAGTGCCATATGTGTCTGAGCTGGAGGCACTAGGAAACCGCAGGAGCCAGAACTGGAGGGGTTGGTGGCGTGTGGGTATATCCTATGCACACGCCTCCTGTGCATGCCCACTGGTATACAGTGCACCTATCCCAAAAGACCCAGTACCTTTTTACCAAGGAAGAGAGTAGCAATTAAAATTAAACCTAAGTGCAACCTAATCACTACCTAAGGCATATAGTAGCCCTGCCGGACCCTATAAGAAGTGCCAATAACTCCAACATAAAACATAGTGTTTTCACAGTCTTTATCTGTTTGAGAAGGAGAACAACAATAAAACAGAGCAATATCACTGTAGTGTGTCCAGGGATGGAGAATGGGTCATGATATTCTATGCAGAAGATATTCAGGAAGAGCTTCAAGATAAATACATGACTTTGTATCTTCCAAGAATCAATCTTCTCCATGTAGTTTCACTTACAGGTCAGAGTACCAAGCTCCAGAAAAGCAGTTCCCAGACTAGGTAGAGTTGAGTCTAAGAATAGTTAGGAAAGTAAGTATTCAGAACAGCACGCCAAAGCTGGCATGCTGTTTGGAATTAACATCCAGAGCACAGTGCTTGGTAAAAGTATTCACAGTGCACCAACTGGCAGCCCTACAGATCTCTGTGATGTATACAGAGCAAATCTCTCCTAATGAAGTGGCTACTGCTCTTGCGGAATGTACGTAGACGGTGTCCTCAAACTTAACCCCCATCATGGTGTAGCACTGGTGGAGGCAATTCACAATCTACTAGGAAAGGCATTGGACAGTGATAAGGAAACATTTTTGATTAGAATCAAAAGAGACAAACAGTTAATTAGCCTGTCTGCAGTCCTTAGTTCTATCCAGAAGAATCTATGGAAGCTTTTTACATCAAGAGAAAGCAATGTCTTCTGACCTTTTATTCTAACATAGGGGTAGAATTTAAGAAAACAAGGTGGTATTCTTGGTGGAATACCAGAGTCAGAATTTTGGTATTTCACCAGGATATTTGGTATTCCACCCAATTTCCATAGATTTTTATATTTTTAAAGCTAGAATATTTGAGAGGGAGGGAGCTGGGAGGCATAATCAGGCAAGCAGCAGGAAAGGGAGAGGTGGTGATCTAACGGGCTACTTTGATTTTATAGAGAAGTGGACAGGGCAGTTAAGGAAAAGAGGACTTCCTATACAATAGGTGGTACAGGATTCCCCGAAGAAGGCAGACAGTTTAACCTAAGTGGAAAAGGCAAGGAGTTAGGAAGGTGGGCAGGCAGGCAAAGGCAGGGAAGGAACTGCAACCGCGGAGAGAGTCAAGGAAGGTGACAAGGCCTTCTTCAGATATTGTACAGAAGGGAAAAAGGATTATGAAAAAGGGCACTTAGTTAAATAAATGAGGGAGGAGGGGTGGGTGAAAGGCAGCAAGGATAAGGCAGAGGTATTGAATGAATACTTCTGCTCTGTCTTAATGAAAGAGAAACAGAATTTATCAGCATAAGAGGACAGCTTGGCCCACCCAGTCTGCCCAGATGTTCTCTGTCTAATCAGTTTCTACAGACCCTATCTGGTCTCTGGGGACCGTCCCTCCTCCCTGCCTATTTTATTAATATACCATGAGGTCTATCCCACACATGCTTGAAGCCACCACAGTTTTCGCTTCCACCACTTTTGCTGGCCAACTGTTCCAGAAAGATGGACCGGTGCCACAAGGGAGGATGGGCAAGGAAAGGATCACAGTGGACCATGTCATGAAAGGTCTCAGGACTGTAAAGATGGCCAAGTCACCAGGACCAGACAGAATGCACCTCAGAATGTTGATAAAACCAGAAGCCGTAGCTGGCCTGGTGGCACGGAGGGTTGAAGTGTTGGATGCCACACCGGCAACTCTGATTCGGGAACAGACTTGGGTCGTCAGCCAGGGGAGGAAGGATTGAGCATCCCGAGGACTGGTCTCCTTCCTCAGGGAGGTGGGCTAGTGTTCTGTGCTGTTGACTAACACCCAGCAGTAGCTGGGTGTCGTCACAGATGTACAGTCATGTAAGAGGCTGGCCCACGTCCAGGGTGATTGGCTGCCTCCATGGTGATGGAGACAGTCTTCCCACCCACTGCACCGGCGTAGGTTGCAGAAGAAAATGGAGGAAAAAACAGGACCCGGATGGACCCATGATAGCCCAAACGCTCCTATGAGGCTGCTCCCGATTCTGGATTACTGCTCTTGGGGGGGGGGGTGGCACACCGGCACTCCTCACCCTGGCCCCACTGTGGGGGATGGGGGGAATCCATGAGGCAACTCCAGGGTGGCCGTGCAGAGCAATCAGGGGCCAGAGAATGTACCTCGCTGTTGGGTCAGAGGAGGCATGCAGAAACGTACCTATAAAAAAAAAAAAATAAAAATAAAAAACAGAACTGGTGGGCCTGCTGGTGGACTGGTTTAACAGTTCACTAGATATTGGGTGGAGCCACCGGAGTGGAGACCCACACATGCAGTACTGCTGAATAAAAGCAGGCAAAGGGACAACACAGGAAATTACAGGCCTATCAATCTGTCATCTATAGTGAAGCTGATAAGAGACCACCCTGAACAAAATGTCGAATCAGGTTAATCTCCAGAGCAAGAGATAGCATTGGGTTCATGGAAGGGAAGTCATGCCAGATCAACCTGATCAACTTCTTCGACTGTGACGAAGGCTGCTGACAGGGGGCAGGTAGTAGACATAGTACTTAGATTTTATTTATTTAGTTAATTTTTATTAACTAGGTAGAGTGCACTAGACAAGTATTTGCCTATTTTCAGGCATGACCTGGGAGAGTACAACCAGTAAACAATACAATGTAGGACAATGACAACTTTGGAAAAATGTTACAACAAGGTAACACACAAGCTATAAATGTGTGTACAATCTACAATAGCATATAAACAAAATGAGACATGCAGGAGTATTATACACATAGGCAAATAATCATAGTTCAAAGACTAGGAACAGTGCATACTGCCAAAGTTTTAACAAGAATGTACTAGTTTCTGAAGGTGCTGGTAACAGGACAGAGAGCCTCATGTTAGCAGGTATGGTGTTCCACAGTTTAGGAGCAGAGACAGAGAAAGCTATCTCCCTAATGTGGTCCTGGTTCTTGGTATGACTAGGAGTCATTGTCAGCTAATCTAAGTGGATAGGTATTTTGATAGGGCACTAGAAGGAAGGCAAGCAATAAGGAGCCTGATTATAAAAAAAGCACCACGATATAATACCACTCAGGAGAGATCACACTGGGAAGATGGAGGAGCCAGACCAATTTAGAGTACAGCATCCAGTGATGGGCAAGTCAGTTACTAGCAAGGCCAAAAACAAACATTTTTATATACCGCATCCCATTTATGTAGCATAAGAGTTCAAGGTTCAAAACATCAGGTAGACTGGATCCCAGGCTATGGCAATATGAGCCTAGGGGAGAGGTTGTGATTGGCTCTGTAAGCAAGCCCAAGTCCGGCGTCGACAGCCTTACTGGTAGGTGCCACGTGGGTGGAAAATCAAGGAAAGAGTCATGTGAAACACCCAGGTAATTAAAGGACAGGTCACTAACCAAGGGTTTATCATTTCACAGACCACCATGAGAGAAGATTTGATATTCTTTAAGGGGGAGGGGGGCCAAATACCATGGCCTGGGATTTGGTAGCACTTCATTAAAACCTATTTTCATAGAACCACTGTTAGAATGTAGGTCAGACGATAATTTGTTACTGATCACATCCACGTTCTGGATGCTAGAGAAGAACACCAGCTCGTCAGTGTGTACAAGATAGGTGTACTATTTGAGATGGAATGGTGAACAGAATTTTATGTTGCGGGAGAAAAGCAGGGGGTCCAAGTATAAAACCTTGGGAGATGCCCCAACTCTGATGGGGCAGGATCAGGGAGGGAGGATCGAAACCTGACCCATTATTGCTTATCGGACAGATAACTTCTGAACTGGGGATGGCAGTATCAGATATCCCCAGGGATGTTAACTGTTACAAAGCATGGTGTGATCTACCATATCAAAGGCCTTAGAGAGATCAACAAAAACAGTGTTGGCAAGCTCCCCTTTACCAAATGCATTCAGGATGCTATTTGTTAACCTGAGCAGAGATGTGGTGGTATTATGATTCCAGCAGAACCAGTGTTGAGCAGGGGAGAGAAGATCAGAGGTGGAAAGGTAATCAGAGAGTTAGGTGGCAACAATTTTTTCCAAGACCTTGCTAAGAGTTGGTACGAGGGCAATAGGTCTGTAATTACTGATATTTTTATTACCTTTTTTGAACAGGCACTATGTAGGGCATTTTCCAGAGGTTAGAAACAACGCGGAGAGAGGGACAGGGTTAATGATTTTTGCCATAAGGGAGACCAGTTCATTTGCTGCAAGTTTGAGGAAAAGGGGCTTGATCCCATCACAGCCAGCGGATTTAGTCTGGGATTTGCCTTGGGAGTTTACACACCTCTGGGACCCTGACTCCTTGTCAATAAAATGGGGGGTGATGCATCGGAGTAGGGAAGGACATCGGGTAAGGCGAGGGAGACAGGAAAAGCCCCAGCTTAAGGGAAGAGACCAGTAAAATATTTATTGAAAGCATTCCAGATAGTGGACAGGTTGTAACAATTTACTCCTCAATCTTGATGTCATTGGTGGTGGGGTACCATCCTGACCTGGGGTTTCTTAATGCAGTTCCAAAACAGAAGAGTGCTGCCGACGGAGGAATCAAACTGGGTTTTACAAAGTTACTTTTGCCCCATCGGATGGCCTGCTAGCCTTGTAGGAAGCCAACATTTATCCCCTGTTTGAGGGGGATAGAGGCGTGTCCAACCATTTTGTAGTTGGACCACAAATCCACCTGGTGGTAGAGGGAGCATACTTGCCCTGGGGCCTAGTAAAGTGTTGGGTGGCTGGCACGGCTGAGTGGGGGGCACTACACTACCAGGAAATGTGAAATAATTTATTGTATTATATAGAGGGGCCACTAGACTACCACGGATATCTACAGTCACAGTGGATATTATTTCATACAGATGGGGAGCACTAGACTACCAGGAATATTAACAATAATAATTTTTTTATACAACTTGGGAGGGGCCACTAGACTACCAGGGATTAAAAAAAGACACATGGGGGGGCATTAGACTACCAGGACATTAGACAACATAACATTATTTATCATGATGGGGGGGGGGCACTAGACTGCCAGGGATATTTCATACACTATTATTATTATTCACATGGGGGCAATGAAGCCCCTGAGCAAAACCCAGCCTCTTTATGTTTGTAGGGCACCCTGGGCTGAAAAAGTCTATTTAAATTCAACATTGTCCCTCGCTCGCGATGCACGATCGCGATTAAAGACTTTGCAGGCTTGCTATCAGAGATCATTAGCGAGCCACGAACAAAGATTTTAAATGCAAATAACTCTATTTTTTTACCAATTTTGATACAACCAAAGGCATGGCTCGATAGATCGGAGCCCCCTGAGTTTTATTTCAGGAGTGACCCCTGAGCCGAGATATTTCTGATTTTTTGATCGGAAAACTAAAAACAAAATGGCGGACCTCGCGATCAAAGAATTTTGAAAATTCTCAGGGACAAAGATTCTTGCACTGCGAGGCTGCAAATTCTTTGATCGCCAAGCGGGACCAGATGGCCAGAACCCCATTCTTTGTTCGCAAAACATACATATAAGTTTTCCCATTGACTTATAATGGGAACTTAAAACTGGCATAACTTTTGAAAGCAATAATATTTTTTCACCAAACAAAAAGTGTCATGTTCAGCCACCAAGGCTCTTTCAAATGAGCTATCTCACAGAGCGGCACGCCACACAACCACCATGCAGGGCCACGTCCAAAATCCCCAAAGCTGCATCCAAAAATGGATAATTTTGCATTTTTCAGCACTTTCATATGCAAAGACCGTAAGGACAACCGAAATGCAATTTGGTGTATCAAGAGATCTTCCATGCCCCACCGTGTGTACCAAATTTCAGGCAAATCCGTTTAACAGTTCCAAAGTTATTAATGGCCAAACTTTTTACTTTAGTATGTAACTGACCACTGAACCCCAACTATAGTAGCGTGACAGCGCCACTATAATATATATACATATATATATACACACACACATATACACAGCACAGCAGACTAGAGAGATGTCTGAAAGTAGGGGATTTTATCAGACAGGACATTCCTCCTAGCATACCGGATAAGATTCTCTCGGAGGAACTAGGCTCCTGGGTGGACCCCATTGACAATGCTGGAGCTGACAGTAAAGGAAATTACAGTATGTATGAAGAAATTTTTTCTTTCTGTAGCGCTCCACATTGCCAATGGGTAATCATAACAACTGGGTTCTAAAAAGCAGTACCCAGAGAAACCTGGATGGGGGGCGAATATTATCCCAAATGACAGAGGCAAGCACTAAGAATTACTTGCAAACTGCTGCCTGTAACACCCTGCTGCCAAAGGTTGAATTAGCAGAACTCTGAACATCCAATTTGTAATGTTTCATGCACGTGTGGACAGAAGACCACATAGCTGCCTTGCATAGCCCTAAAACTGAGGCTTTGCCTCTCTCTCTCCGCCCAGGAAGTTGCCATCGCCGTGGTGGAGTGAGCCTTGATGACAGTTGGAGGCCTCTTCTTTTTCTCGTGACATATGACTTAGCAAAGCAGACCCGCACTTACCTAGCTAGAATGGCCTTAAGAGGCTTTTTGACCCTTCTTGACTTCTCCAATGGAGCAAACAGATTATCTGACTTTTGGAACTCAGCTTTCCGTTTAAGGTAGATAGGGGTGATAGTCGACAGCATAGTAGAGGAAAAAGATGTGGGGGTAATAATCCTGGATATTTTAAATGCATTGGCACAATGTAATAAAGTTGTGAGAAAGGTGATTAGGATGCCTATTGTAGGGTAGAGGGGATCACTAGCAGAAGGAGGTAGGTGATCATGTCCCTGTACAGGCTGCTGGTGCAACCTCACTTGGAGTACCGTATGCAGTTTTGCAACCCACACCTTAAGAGGGACAGGGACAGACTAGAAGCAGTGCAGAGGAGGGCTACCAAAATCATCTAGGGCAGCATGGAGGTCATACAAGGACTGTCTGTAGGATCAGAAAATGTACACTCAGGAGGATGGGATAAATGCCTGCACTACGTATTTGCCTTGTAATTTCTGCTGCTTGTATCATGTATTTCCTTTGGTTCCTCTCCCCCAGGTCACGCCTGGAAACAAGCCCTGGCTCAGTGCACCTTCTCCAGTCACCAATTTTTAAATGAATAAACAAAGTGAGGGAAATTACTGAGATGTTCATGTTCCTCCACATTATTAATAGACTGGATACTAGGGACTTTAAGGAGATCACTTCCACCAGAGGTAACTCCTTGAAAATGGTGGGAGCTTCCACCAGAGGTAAGTCCATGAATTTGGTGGCAGGGAGGGTTAAGAAAGATATCTGAAAGTACTTTTTGTTTTTTTTTTTGCATTATTTATTTATCCACCTCCTCCTTGTCTCAACCGGCCTCTCCTTCGGGCCACCAGGGACACACTTACATCCCCTGACATATCCCTTTGCAGATGGGTCCTCTCCTTCTGGAGAGAATGTGCCTTTCGGCTTACCTTCCTTGGCCCTGGGTGCTGTAGAGGCTGGTCCCAGCTGTCCAGGGGCTCCATGGCAGCGAGGATCTGGGTGGCCATCATCTGGTCAGCCAAAATGACATTTTCCCTAGTTTTCTTAGCCTGTGTGTAGCGCCGCTCTATAGTGCTCCCAGTCTCCACTGGGGGCCGCTACAGAATGAGGCAAGCTCCCCAACCCTCCCCAGGAGAGGAGAGCAGTCTTCTGGATGCTTAAGCATCTCCTTCCCCTGCCGATCCCCAGCATCTCGAGTCCATTCCCGAACCCAGGTCACCGGCGTGGTGCGAGGTGTGGCGTCTAGCGCCTCAGCCCTACCAGACCGGCTGAAAGTACTTTTTAACTGAAATGATGGTAGCAGAATGGAATAAATTTTCAGACAAAGTCATATGTGCTGAGACAATGGTAGGGGGTGGTTCAAGACAGTATGGGGAAGGCATATGGATAAAGTGAGGCTGGATATGTTGCTGGAGCATGTGAAAGTCAGGGGGACAGACAGAGGCCTAGTCTAGTAGATAGGCAGGCAAGGGCAGACTAGATGGGCTACTGGGCCTTCTTCTGTTAAAATTTGGTATTTCTATGCCTGTCCTGGTGTCAGAGAGCTGTAGCGCACCCAATTACACTTCTTTTCTGTCCTCGTTGCAAACCCTCACTGCAGTACTGGGCTGGGATCATGAAACCAATCACGTGGCTCCAGCCAAGAAGAGTTGTCTGGGAGCCAGGGTTTGACTCCCACCCTGAGATCCTGCTGCCACGCCAGATGCCCAGATAGTCCTCGCTTAGCTGTGGCCATTGTGGCTGGATGGTGAAGACCACTGCTGACACTGGGGTTGGCTACTGGGGCCCAAGATCCCAAATGTAAGCCCCCAAGGGGTTCCAGTATACCACTGTGACTCTTATTCATGGCTCTGCCTCATATTGGCATGTGTAGACCAGGCCTGCATTTGTTGGTGTCTAGTAAACTGCTGCTTCCAGCATTGCTCTTACCTTACAAACTGGCAACTCAGCACTCCCTGACCCAGTTTATAAGAGACAAACTCAGTTTGCACCATGCAAAACATTCATTTATAAGAGGTAAAACTCTACCCTCACCCAGAGGAAGTGGGAACTGAAACCCATAAAACACTGGTGATTTAAACTACACAGGTAATTGCTGCAACCTGGTTGATTCAAACTAATATTTTATTTAAAATTTTTGTGGTGATTTGAGTCTTTTTTCCAACATCAATCTTGCAGTATACAGAGACTGCAGCAGTGCTGATCCATGAAAAACAGGAGTTGCTGGACAGTTTTATATCTTTCACTGAAACCAACATACATTTTGTACAAGATAGTATAGTATGCAAGTTTGGGGGCTGCAAAGGTTCTTTAACCAGGTCCACAGAAGAAGCTGAATTGATACTTAAAATTGCTGTTACAACCTCCCTCCTTACAGCTGGGGGTGTTACCAGAATGATTCAGTTGGCAATAATACTTTGGCATCTCTGATGAGGGTATAAACAGGGGGAGGCACTGGTAGGGTATATAGAGTATAGAAACATAGAATTTGACAGTAGATAAGGACCATTTGGCCCACCAGGTCTGCCCCTTTTTCCCTATATACCTACAGTATTACCACACACTACTTGATCTCCAAGTCCTTCTCCCACCTTCCTTTCCTCTAAGATTCCCTTTACCTATCCCATGCATTCTTGAATCCCATCACTGTTTTCACCCCCACCATCTCTGCTGGAAGGCTGTTACAGGAATCCACCACTCTTTCTGTGAAGTGTCTTCTCACATCTCTCCTGAATCTACCCCTCCCCCAACTTCATAGCATGACTCCTTGTTCTTGAACACCCTTTCTTCAGAAAAGTACTTCTTTCCTGTACCTTATTTACCCCTGTAAGGCATTTAAAGGTCGCTATCATATCCCCTTCTCCCTCCTCTCTTTCAGGGTGTACACACCGAGGTCCTTTAATCTCTTCTTCATAGAGCTTTTGATGCAGACCCAGCACCATTTTAGTTGTCCTCCTCCACTCTATGTCCTTCCAGAGATACGGTCTCCAGAACTGGACAAAATACTCTAGGCTGGGGTCTTACCGACAATCTATAAAGAGGCAACACCACCTCCCTCTTTCTGCTGGTGATACCCCTTCCTATGTATCCCAGAATCCCATAAGCCCTCCCAACTGCGTTGTTGCATGCCTAGCCACATTTATGCCATCAGATATGATTACCTCAGGTCTCATTCCTGCTTGGTGGTTGTCAACACCACTCATCCAATTTTGTACTCCACCCCTGCTGATAAGGTGCCCTATGGCGCACAGCGCTGTTGGTCACTAGGCAATTAAGGGTAGCTGAAGTGAGGTGTTAGAGCCCATGGAAAGCAGATGGGGGCTACCAGTGGAGGAGAAGGCAGAGCTTAGGTGCCCCATGGTGCCAAGGTGGGGTGCCATCTGACAATACCCAGGTTAGTGGATTCACACACCTGTACTCATAATACTACTCTCTCCTCACAGCTGCAGAGAGAGATGGTGCCCAAGCTTTGGCCAGGGTGGTAACTGGCTGCGAAGAGCAGGCCTCGAGCACAGGTGGCACCAGGAGGAGGCTCCTGCTGGAGAGTGTGGGTCTGCTGCCAGGTACCAGTCACTCCTAGAGCATTGTATGTAGGTCCGGGACACTTCGAGGACTTGTAGGTGTCAGATGAGACACCGACAGAGACCCTGGTAGTTGGCCAGACAGGGACCTCAGGAACTTGGGACAGATCACAAAAGAGCAGTAATCTAGAGGATCACAGATGTAGTTGCCCAGAAAACTGGAGTGTGTTGGAGACGACCCAGACAGAATAGGAACCCCAGGGGGGTTTCTCCTCAAGGGAAGCCACCCAACGGGCCCGGGCCTGAGAAGGGTTTTTCCAAAGACAGTAAGGGAGGGAGATCTTGGTGTGGGGCAACCCCAGAGACTGGCCCTTGTGGTGTTATCGTACCTGAATACTGCAGGCGAGGCTGTAGCAGAACCCAGAGCTGCAAGATAAGGTACTGTAAGTGATTCCTTTTCAAGATACAAAGAGAGATGAAGCAACCCAAATCCCTCAGAAGTGGTGCTGCTGGTCTGACTCATTGAAGATGGGACTGGAGTGGGTGAGTTGCTAGTTACGAGACAGCACACATAGCTGTGTGTTGATCTAATCCAGCAGGTCTTCACAGGAATCAGGACTGGCAGAGAGTTAGTGGGTTGTGTAAAGAGGAAGACACTGATCCCCAGTGGTCTCCCCTGGGCAAAGACTGAGCTCAACTGTAATTTACTCACCTTGACAAAGCTCGGCTGAGCAAAATGTTGGGGGTGATGATGTTGGAGCTGGCTGTTGTTCCATGGACTGCACTTGAACTATCACTGCATTTGTTGCTTTTAGTGTATTCCTGGTGGGAGAGTGTGAAGATTCTCTTTGACTGTCTGCTACAAGTATCAGCTGCAGCACCCAACATCTCTAAGCTGCCTTTTCTGTTCTGTAATTAATATGCCTTCTCAGCGTGGCTAAGAATGTGACAGTGACCAGTATACAGAGCAGAGGAACCTGCTGCTAGTGACACCAATGGCAATAACAAGGAACTGTGACAGCAGCTGAAGTAAAGGGATGCTTCAGCAACCTTCAATTTTTAAGAAGAGCTGTAAGCATAGCATAAAGAAAGAAGGTGGGGAAAAGGGATCCCCTGGCACAGCTATGTTCTGGGAGACATGGATA
Organism: Neoceratodus forsteri; assembly: GCA_016271365.2. Taxonomy (NCBI): domain Eukaryota; kingdom Metazoa; phylum Chordata; order Ceratodontiformes; family Ceratodontidae; genus Neoceratodus; species Neoceratodus forsteri. Next base: position 1,096,813,181 of record CM028129.1, on the reverse strand, counting down.
TGCCCTGTAGTGTGGCACAAAGTGCATATGAAGAAAAAGACAGTGTTATGCTAATTGGAAGATGCTAGATGAACTGTGAGGTGCTGGGTATGAGACAGGATTACCATATGTCCAAGTCTGAGGCTGTGCAGTGTTGCAAACAGCCTGACGACGAAAGTCAGGAGGAATTCCAGGGACTCCAGGAATGTACAGACTCCAAATAATGGAATCCACATACGGGATTGTACAGTGTGAATGTATTTTACAAATAAATTGGATCCTCATCCCTATGACGAATGTACGGATAAACTGTCACGCTTATTCACCAACAAAGATAAAGGCCCAGGTATTCAGAGGTGCATGCAAGCGCAATGTTTGCACTTGTGCCAGTCCCTTAGTGTGTCACATTCAGAGGCACTGTGCAAGTACTAAACCCTATGAACATAGAAAAGACAACGTGCTATGGGAACAAGGAGCACTAGTGCAGCGCAATGCAGCAGTGCATCTCTGAATATAGCACTGGATACAAGGGGCCATGCGGTGGTGCAGCCATGACCAGAGCACTGGGTACAGAGCTGCAATCTGGGGGTGGTTGTAAGTGGGTGAGCAGTGCACCAGTTACAGACACATAAGGCAGCAGCATATGTAGCAAAACGAACCTTTAATATTACAAAATAGCAACAGGCCATAAAAACAAGAGAGAGACAACCACCTACAAACAGTGGGCAATACTATGGGGATACCTGTTCCCCTGCTGGTGACAGTCCCACATTAGAGTTCTGATGCCACTGGTGGTGGTGGTGGCTATTGCTGCCGGAGAGTTGCAGCCATGTCCCAGACAGCCTGGTTGGTGTCCTCCACCCACTTGATTAGGATGCACTGCAGGTGGATCAGCCTGGGCAACAGATCATCCCATCTCTCTCAAACCTAAATATGTCCTTGATGGACAGAAATATAATGAACTCAGCCAGCTGTGAACGGAGGACAGGGGACTCAGAAGTTGTCTAACGTGCACAATAAAGGTATAACCAGTCAACACATGGGTCACAGAAGTCAAACAGCCACAATGGACTGGCCGTGGCATACCAGAGACAGCATCGTGGACCCTTACAGTACAGGACTGCACATGAAATGGGTGTGCGATGCTGCAGTGGAGCAATCTTGAGCCGCAGCATGGACATATGCCACTGACAAGCATGTCAAATGTATGAATGCAGCACATGCAACAGTAGCACCAAGCTGGATCCCAATTGGCATTGTCATGGCCCGAGTGGCAAGGAATCACAGTCACACACCTCTCACCCACTGCCCAGACATCCAGCACACAGGCATGCAGGACACAGACATCTATGAGCCACCCTGGGATAGCAGCAGGGATGAGGCTCAGGCACACACACATGGTGCACACAACACAGCTGTACATGGCTGGGGCTATCAAGCAGCACTGTGTGCATCAGGCATGGTAACACATGAAGGCTGCAGTTGTGTACATGGTTGGGTGCATTACACACTGTTCATCGGTCACCACAACACTGGTGTATGATGCACAGCAGTCTGGAGGCACCCTTTATCTATGTAGATGCTGGTTCCATCCTTAAGTAGAGGGTGTCCCCCAATACAGAGCCTGTGCAGGTCACCAGCCTTGCAAAGCCCCGTTGTGTCTGAATGTATGGCTGGCCCTGCCCATGTACAGTGGGGTAATCATACCCTAGTCATCCCTGTGTTGGTTAGACACCACTGTGTCTGCATAACAATGTCACTCTGAGGTGACAAAGGTGGTAGATCATGGAGGAGCAATAGATGTTGCCTGCCTAGATTTCGGCAAAGCCTTTGATACTGTTCCACATAGAAGGCTGATCAACAAGATGGGTAGCCTGGGGATGGGCTGCAAAAAGGTGAACTGAGTTGGTAACTGGCTGAAAGACAGGTGGCAAAAGGTAGTAGTAAATGGAGCCCAGTCAGAGGACATGGAGGTGACCAGTGGGGCACCTCAGCGATCAGTTCTGGGGCCAGTCCTCTTCACTGTCTTCATCTGCGACATTGCAAAGGGCTGAAGGGGAAGGTTTGCCTGTTTGCAGATGACACCAAGATCTGCAACAGAGTAGATACTCCAGAGGGAGTAATAAGGATGAGAACAAACCCAGAAAGGTTGCAAAGATGGTCAGACATGGCAGCTGAGGTTTACTGCAGTGAAGTGCAAAATCATGCACGTGGGGAGTAGGAACCTGAGTGAGTGCTACAGGATGGGGGGGCTGCTGGCAGTCACCAAGGAGGAAAGAGATCTGGGTGTCATTATCACAGATGATCTAAAGGCCACCAAGCAGGCAGCAAAGGCAGTGGGTGTTGGGTTCTATAGGAAGGGGTATCACAAGCCGAAGAAGGGAGATACAGTTCTCACTGTACGAAACACTGGTGAGACCGCATCTGGAGTACATCATGCAGTTCTGGAGGCCACATCTTCACAAGGACATCGATAGAGTGAAGACGGTGCAGAGGAGAGCGACTAAGATGGTGCAGGGTTTACAGCATAAGTTGTATGAGGAAAGGCTGAAGGACATCAAATGCATACGCTGGAGAAGAGGAGGAAACGGGGGAATATGATTGAGAGATTCAAGTACCTCAAAGGCATAAATACCGTGAAAGGGGAAAACATCTTCCAGTGCAAAAAGAGTACCAGAACAAGGGGACATGACATGAGATTGAAGGGGGGCTGTATAGGGGGAAATGAAAGAAAGTTCTATTTCACTGACAGGGTAGTGGATACATGGAATAGACTGCCCCAGGAAGTGGTTGGAGCACTCAATATGGTGGGATTCAAACATGCATGGGCTAGGAATAAGGGAACCATAGCAATAGAAAGGAATAGCTAAGAAAAGGAATAGCTAAGCCAATGACAAACTAGGGTCATAGGCCACTAGTACAGCTAGGGAAAATGGGCAGACTAGATGGGCCTGGCAATCCTTTTCTGCCAACAACTTCTGTGTTTCTATGTTAATCTTGTATGGTACACTATATGCCCCACCCACCAAATGCCCCACCTTCTGCTGACTCCATGCTACATATGCAGAGCTACAATGAACCACAAAGGCATGGCATACAGTGCATATAGTACTGGAGATGGCACCACTGCAGATGGACTACCATGGAGGCTGTATGATGTATATGGCAGGACATGCTGAGGTACCGGTACTACCGAGACCACTGCCAACCACCTGATGACAGCCATGCATACACAGTCATGAGCATATAGCAGTACAGATCTGACTGAACACTGACAGTTTCACAACTGGGGCTGTGAGCACTACTACCAACCCCGTGGCACCTGGTCAGCGACACAGGGGGCATGCCATTGCATGACTGAAGTCATGCCATGGCACAACAGATAAGACACTGGGCACCATCACAGTAGTATGATGGTGTACAGCAGTAGACCGCACAGACCATGACACACCACAGTGGCACCGGTGGGCCAATACCCCAAGTGTAGGGTGAGTGTCCTCCACCACAACCCTAGAGGTGATGCCCCCACAGGGACATCCACTGCCAGCCACAGAGGCATGCAGCACAGTGTGGACATGGATGGCAGAAAAGACTATACAGTGGCAGGGCCAAGGATGTAAAGGGTGAAGTCCTCTCCTCCTTGACTGGGTTCACCCACACCCATATTGCTGCCTCAGTCAGGTGTAGAATGTGGTGTACCCCCCACACACACACACACAGCATCGCCCTGTGCCAATGCCCACCTGGCCAGGTCCATTATTTACATTGGTCTGCCCACTGTGCTGCAACCCAGCAGGCCATGACCCCTGCCCACCCCCATCAACAATAACAAGGCCTTCACTATCCACAATTCCGCTAACACCCTGCATGCCACATTGAGTGTATTGCTTGTGTAAACAACATTGTATACAGCACACACCGCTTTGTCACGCACACTCCACCAGTATAATAAACAGCCATGACTGCAACAACAGATAGAGCCAGGCCCTAACACCTACGAAAGTGGTAGGGCCATGATCATAGCGGTTCAGCCTGTTCCGGCACCTATATGTGTAAACATGCAATCTCTGGCAAGACACACGGCACAGAGCAGTTATGTGGATGCCCCTCCTGTGATAGGCTTTTTCAGGCCCCATCATGGCCTGGCGATTTGGAATGGTCCTCACTGTGGCTTGGCTGGTCCTGCTGACCAGAGCCCCTGGCCGGGGCTGATGGTCAGCTGAGGTCTGTAGAGGAGGGAAAGGGAGATGTGATCAGTATCCTGCCATGGAGCACAGTGCACTGTGCAGTACTCACAACACTGTATAAACACCCATACATCGGTTTTGTGCACCAGCCATCACATGTGAATGATGCAGATGGACTGGTCTGAGCAGGCTGCAACATACCTGTAGGACCATCTGTGTCACCACACTCATGCATGCCATGGCCTAGGAGCAGCGCAAGTATGATACCTGCCCCCCCCCATGGCAGATACGGGCTTGCACAGTGAATGCCGGCCAGTGTAGTGCCCACATCCTGCCTGCCCCCAAGCCCCTGTACAACAGACCCATACAAATTCGTCTCTACACCCTTTTAAGGCATAGTATGCATGGGTGTGCATGGTGTACCAGCTCCCATATGAGAAGGGCAGGCACTGCATACCTGCACAATGGCTTGGAGGCAGGATTCCTGACCCCACACAGTGGTTGGTACATGCCCAGAACCCCATGTATAGTAACATGGTACCCCATGCTGTACCTGACATATGCATAAGCCCATGAGGGGTAATACAGACAGTGCACACAACACATCCAGGTCCTGCTGGGGACATCTAACAGAACAACCACGTGTAGGTTGTACCCAGCAATGGGCATTGATATTTCCAGGTCACTGTACCCAATAAACAGATCCTGCATAACATGTCATGACACTATACCCGGGCCTTTTATCCAGCTGGACACTACTGCCATGTCACTGTGGTTGCACACAACCATGCAGCCCAGGCAGATGCATGCCTCAGGCAACCATGGCGGGTCCTGTCACGTACAGGGAATGGGGACGTCTCATAGGATGGGGGCCCAGAAAACTGCATACGCACTGGCAGGCCATGTAGTGAGTCATGTCCCTTAGCACACAGGATAACAATATGGACACATAGGTAATGGGCACAGTGCCTTGGGGACAGCACTCTGCTGCATACTGTCATGACACCGGCCTGCACACGTCATTATACACACAATACATATGTCCATCTGTACTCAACAGTGCCACCATCCACCATCACCTGCCTCCCTCCATTGGAGATCATTAAATCGGCGTCCACACTGGTTACTGGTGCGGATGACCTCTATTGTGGTTTGTGAGGCACTGCCCCATGGACACCTACAACTCAATCAGGGGCCTGTCTGACCCTGCCGACTGCCCAGCAGCTGATCCCCTCTGGCCACCACCAGGTTAACCAGATTTGCCAACACAGTGGTGGACCACCTGTGGTCCTACTGCTACATGGCCCCTGTGTCTCCTGTCTGACATACAGTCATCCACTGAGTAGGACTAGCACGTCATATGCTCCTGCCAGGTTCTAGGCTGTCTGGGTCTGTCCAGTAGTGTTCCACAGCATGTTGGCATCTTTCAGAAAAAGAGATGTGTAAGAACAAGGGAGCACAATTTAAAGACAGAGGGGGGACAGCTCAGGGGTAATGTGAGGAAATTTTTTTTCACGGAGAGAGTGATGGATACATGGAACAGCCTTTCTGAGGAGGTCGTTGGGTCTAAAACAGTGGGGGAATTCAAACATGCATGGGACAGACACAAGGCAATTATAGTTGGGGGTTGCAGGAAGTAGGCTGTTGGTTAACTAGAATCTGCAGCTTAACTAGTAGGTAGGGAAATGGGCAGACTGGGTGGGCCAAGTGGTCCTTATCTGCCGTCAAAGTCAAAGTCTATGTAGTGCTGTGCTATGTCGTGTTCAGCTACGCAACATGCACATCCAGGGGAGCCAAACTGGGGGCACTTGCCAGGTATGGGGTGGCATGTGAACAGGGCATGCATGCACGTGATATGCATGCAAAGCCCTGTGCAGTGTAGCTCACCGTTATTGTGCAGTGGCCTGGTGCACAGGGCTGTGCAGAATGATGTTATCATAGTGGTGAGTGACATCATGCCTGTACCATGGCACGACATTGTGTGAGTGCAAAGCAGCACGCTAGCACAAACACTTTAGAGCAGTGGGCAAAACTGAGATATTCAGCCAAGGTATGCAGATGTGCAAATTTTGCAGTCAGTGGGCAAACAAACACATCTGCATGTCATTACTGGCATGCAAGCATACAGTACATTAGCATGCTTGACTGTGCCTGCAGGATATGAAGAAGCACAGTGCACCATCTAGATTCCACAGCTGAACTGCTGGCGAATGGAACTGGTGCCTGTGAAGGGGTGGGTGAGACTTGAACTGTGTGTATGCCATGGCTACAGCATGGCTCCAAAATTGATTTGGCATTTTTTTATGTACCTCATGGGCAAGTTCCCAAGAGTTACTGCAGCTTTCATTACATACTAAGGAGGCAAAGCAGTCAGTTGTCCTGTAAAGTCAATGCAAGTCCATGGGAACAATTTCCCTGTACATGTCTCAGTTGCCCTGAACAATACAGTAAGCTCTGAGCATCTGGAGGCCCTGCTACATTGGAAGTGCTCAGGTGGGGGAACTCTCACACCCTGACTTCTAGGTGATGGATGTGTCAATTGTGGGTGATGGATCTTGCTTACAGTAATTAAGGAGACAGGATGACAGAAGTGGTGGACCGGTCATACATGTTTCGGTGATGTGGTACAACACAGTTTCTATGACTCCTGCCCAGTGTTACTCGTGTGTATGCTGTGTACTATGGTATCCTGGACATGTGGCGGTGATGGCCGCTGGCATCTATATCTGGTAGTGGTGCTGTCATGTCTGGATGGAGGCACCCTCCCACTGTAGTCCATGTTGTACACTGATAGCAGAGTCATCCCCTCATATACATGCATAGGTGGCCCTAGGTTACTGTAGGCCCCTGCCTATGCCCACCCGTTTATTACCTCAACAGTGGCTACGTCTGTGCACAGGTAGGCCTGTGGCAGGCAGATGATGGATGTATTAATACATATCTTTGCAGGACACCTATGTGGTTGTGGGGGCTACAACACACTCCCATTCAGCTGTGTGCCACTGTGTGTACAACCCAGTCATCTGTATTCCACTCCCCTGTCCAACAGGTACCATGGAGGACACTAACAGTATTTGGGCCCGCCTCTTCTCCGCGGAACAGTTACAAGCACTGGCATAGGCCTACATGGCCAGGGAGGATATGCTGTCCTGGAAGCAGGTCAAGAATGTTCAGATACTGCAGGCCTGGGAGGTGAATACTAATGTGATCAATGCTGTCAGCGACTGCAACAGGTCCATGGAAAAAGTATGGAAATGCTTCAGAGACATGAGGAGATGGGTGAAGCAGGTCACTGCAACATACCGCAGGGAGCTGCATTCAACAAGAAGGTCACACTGACATCGGAGATGCAGAAGAGCCCATAGCATCCACCCTATAGCCTGTGCAGGTGATGGGAGTACTGGGTGATAACTATGAGAGCCAAATGGGATCTGCCCAGCCATGTAAGTGACTACCAGTGTAATGTTCCATCGTGTGTGTGTGTGTGTGTATATGTATATATATATATATATATATGTATATATATATGTACACATACACACACACACATATATATATATACTACACACACACACACACACACACACACACATACACACAGATATGTATATATATATATATATATATATATATATATATACACACACACACACACACACACACGTATATATAAATATACATTTTAGATATCTATATAAATATATATTTGTGTGTATGTATACACCAGTGCTGGACAACACAATTGATTGTGGACATGCTACTGTTTACATGTCATCCAGTGTGTAGCCATCTGTGTGCAGATCCACAACTGTACCCCAGATGTTGTTGCCCGTGTGCTCACCAGTTCTGGGATGTGTGCACACTTTTGCTGGGGTGTGTGCCCACTGATGCTGGGTGTGTGTTTACCGGTGGCAGGGTGTGTGCTCAGTGGTGCTGGGTGTGTATTCACAAGTGCTGGGGGGATGCTCACTGGTGCTGGGACATGTGCTCACTGGTGCTAGGTTCTGTGCCTCATGGTGATGGGGTGTGTGTATGCTCACCTGTGTAAGGGTGTGTAGGGACGGTGGGGGGGTATAGGCAGTGCACTGAACTCACAGCATGGATGAAGTGTCATTGTACACTGGGCATGCATGCTGCTTTGGCTGGTGTGCAGCTCTGCATGTTACAGTGCTATATATCCCTCGTCTCCCCTTCCAGCAGTACAGCATGTCATACTGGATACAGCTGACCCCCCAGGAACATCTTGGTGGCAGCTGCCTGTGCCACTCGGCAGACAGCTGCAAGGAGGATGTGGATGTAGAGGATGATGAGACCTACATCTGGAGCAGGGGATAGGAGGGGTCCACCCCAGATCAGGAGGGACTGTCCCCCCCACACCAATGGGACCCAGTCACTGTCCCCATGTGGCCACTCCATGACCCCAACTGCCACATGGCCATTGCCCTGCCATCCCTGTCTGATACTTCAGGGCCAGCCACCACTGTGCCTCCCCATGATCCATCCTCCAGCACAGCCGCAGTCCTGACACCTGACACCCATCCCACCAGGCTGTCCACAACCAACTCACAGTGGCTACAGCAGATAACAACACCTATTCGGTGCAGCACCAGCCAACACAATGGCCAAAGTTGCAGCCTGACCCTGTCCCAATGGATAGTCCTGGGGACAGTGAGATGCAGCCGACAATCAGTAGCTGCTGTGGCTGGCCGTGGAGTCACAGAGTGTTGTGCAGCAGGAATCGACACGCCTCAACCACATGCTGCACAAGGACATGCAGCATGCCAAGAAATGGGCAGATGCATGCCATGCAGAGTGCATGGAGGCCCTATGCGACCATGCACCTGCATGGATCACATGTGTGCCACTGTGCTAGAGACTATGATCATGGTGGTAGGCACTGCGAGGGCTGGCCAGAGCCTTGGCCTGTCCAATGGGAACAGTGCCACCCCATAACAGACACCATGGTGCATACCCATGCCATGCAGCGCCAGAACGAGAATACCCTGCACACTTGGGATTCCCAGGTCACCAAGGACACTACACACATCAGGTCATGACCTCCTCAGGGTCAGTACCCCCATAGGGCCATTGCAGGGTGACACCATCCCCCATAATAATCCTCCATACTGTGGATGAGGCCCCCCCTTCAACCATACCAAGTACAGCACAGACATACTGTCTATGCTCTGGGAGATGGCAGGGGACACATGTAGATTGTGAATGGTCACCCCTCACCAACATAAACATCCAGGGATAGCCCCGTGCTCATGCAGCACCATCAGTGAAGCTGAGGGTATTGCCAATATATCTCCCTGAAGAAGATCCTTTGACCAAAGCACTTGGGTGTTTGTTCCTGGCCTTATGAATGTGATTTTCATATTAAATTACTCTTATTTAGAACTTATCAATGTTTTGAAATTATTTACTTTTAATTCTCGAGTGTGCTGCTTCTGTTATTTGTGTACCCCTCACCAACATGTTCCCCTCCCTTCCCCCCCAGTACCCATCTAACACCACCATCTGCCCCTGTGACCTAGCCCAGTCAGCCCTACCCCCAGCATGGATGGCCAGTACTACTGCAATACCCCACCCCCCGGCAGGCACGTATCTATGTGAACCACCCTTCGGCCAGTCCCAACATGGCCTGTGTTTGTGTATACCCTGGAAGGCCTATACTTCCATCAGTACCCCTTTGTCCTCCCATTTAGATGGCATGTATCTATGCTGACACCCCTTTAGCGTTCTAAGATGCCGAGTTGACAATTAATTCGTTGACCGGCATTGTAGCGCCAGGCTGTCAAATGTGAGGTGCAGTTGGCAAGGAGCCATGCACAGCAGAGTCTGTGATTTTCTTCGGGGGGAGGGGGGGCTCTGCCCCCTGCATACATCTATACAGATACCAACTCCGAGACGGAGTTGGTTCAGGGAGGGGGAGCAAGATGGGGAAAGGTGTTGCCGGGTCCAGGGTACAACCCTACAGCAACCTGGCGCTGTTGTCGGCAGCATGTCGCTGTAGGGGGTTCGAGGCGGGAGGTGTATACCCCCCTTAGGACCCCCTGCTAACATGGACTTCATTTGCATGCATGCCCTTTTCCCCACCCCCTCTTCCTGATTACAATGCATTTCTGTTTCCCTACTTTTGTTACTTCCCTGCCTGGCATGATGCTCTGCATGTATGGATACTGATGTTTAATAATACACTGAGGAAATATATTACAGTCTCCTGTGTGGCCTTTTCTCACCTTTCTTGTCTAAAGATGTCTCTTATGAGTCAAGCTCTGTACTCCTAGGACCTCCTGGCTATGCTGGGGTCATGCCTGTCAAGCTGCTCCTGTATCCCCTGGTCCTCTGGCTCTGAATCCGCTGTAGGTTGTTCCTATGGGACTGGCATGCATATCTCATAGTTGAGTGCCATGTTGTGTAGCATACAACAGGCATGGAATATGGCACAGGCCTTCTGAGGAGTGTAATGCAGGGTACCACTGGAACGATCATGGCACTGGAATCACATCATGCGAATTCAAAAGATATATTTGATGATGTTGCGCATGGCACTGTGTGCTGCACTGTACATGTTCTCCAGCTGTTCTCTGCAATAGATGCAAGTCATTGGACAGGTGTGAGGAGCCATGGATGCGGGGGATAGGCACTACCCCCTGTGCAGGTAAAGGTCATTGGTTAGTGTCATCATATACAACATGGAGGCGGCCTTTGGGGCATAGTCGCTGACAAGGTGGCTATTAGGGATGTTCACACTTTCAAGCCTCTGGCACAGGATGAAGTTGTGCCATATGAAAGCATTGTGGGTGCTGCCATGGTACTGTGCCAGGACAGTAATTATGCACCCTGTTGAATCCCATATTACCTGGCAACTGATGGAGTGGTACCCATTCCTACTGACATAGATCTCCACTTCATCACCAGTGAGTGTCCCGCTGGCAACATGGGTGTAATCAATAGCACAGAGTACAGATGGTAGGTGCGCAACCTGATAGAACTGCCGCATGGTTGCTGTTTGCTTTGCGGGTGTGGTGGAACATATGATAAACTCCCCAGCGTGGTCTAGCAGGGGGTCTAGGAACTGATCAAACAGGTGTGAGGTGGCTGACTGCGAGATAAACCCCCCCAGTGACTGAAATATTCCTGTGGTCAGGAAACACAGTGAAACCATCACATTGAGCTCTACAGTGAATGCATGGATGCTGTGGGTGTCTGCCCGAAGCTGGTCATGCAGCAGCAGCTCACACAGCTGCCTGAGCATGGGTCTGTTGAGCTTGTACTGTCCCACAATCTGGTCATTACTGAGGACTTCAAATGTGACTTGTGGACAGTACTGTCTGTCTGCAGCATAGTGTCTCTAGGGTCTAAATCTGGGTACAGGGTGGGCATTGGCCCTCTCCTCATCCTCCATTAGATGCACAATGCATGCTCCCATGAGCACTTTCCTGGAATGTGGCCTGCAGTGTCTCCATCTGCTTCTAGGGTTTGCCTGGTTTAAGACAGCCTTTCTATAGGCAATAATTGCGCTGTGCTAAGTGACCTGCATAAACCCATTTGCACAGCACAAACATGCCAAATATTGTTCTGCGCTGTTATGCATGATACTGGCCCCGCCTTTGCGCACTGTATACATTATTTCTGAGATGGGACACTAGTGCTATTAGCGCATACAAATATACCCTTTGAATATGGCTTTTTGGGGGCTAATCAGATCTTGTAGAAGCCCTGAGGGACTGAGAAATGGCTTCTGGGAGAGGGGAGTGGTCAATGTGCTTGGTGGCAACCCAACAGCCAGTCAGCCACCCAGAATCAGCATGGACAGCCAAATCGACCAGTTAGAGGCTGCCAACTGTTTTAAGGAGGAGGGAAAAGAATGTAGAAGCTTGAGGCGCTGCTGCTCAAGGGTTTGAAGTGAGAGACTGTTCTGTGACATTTGGAGGAGAGTCCTCAAGTCTGTCAGAGGGGTTCCTGGCTGATCTCCAGCCTCGTGAAGCAATTTTCTGTAAAAACAGAGGTTTTTCCAAACTTAAGGAGAAGAATCAGCCTGCCTGTTGTTGTGACAGGATTTGCAATTTAAATCCTGTCAGTGAAGTAATTCTTCTCAGCTTCTGACAAGAAAAGACACTCAGACTGATTGTTCCTGAGGGGATCACCCTGTCCTGGTGTCTCCTGCCATTGAGGAATATTTCTACAAAAGTTCTGCCTGCCTGCAGAAGTATCCAGGTGAGTTTTAAAATTAAATCTAAAGTTTGAGACCGTTTCCTGAAAGAAATCTTTAGCCTTCTCCACCCTTTAGCTGCTGCTTGGCCAGCAGGGTGACTGCAGTATTTGAAGGAAGCCTGCAGGGTGACTACAGCTACCTGTCACCCCCCCATCCTGAGGGTCACTGAAGAGAGGAAGATAAAGGCCTGTCAAGTGAACATTGTTTACAAAGGCCGTCTCGGTGAAGCTTGGAAAGGTCTGACAGGTGAAGACCAGCGTCTTTCATCCCTGCAACCCCACGTTGCAGCTTCTATTTTCTGCATCCTGCTGATGTGGTGCACCATCAACCACCACTGCAACCCCATGGTGTTGAAAGTCAGAGAACCAACACCACCAAAGTCTCAGCTCCAGCCTGTTTGTATCCATCTGAGTATTCAACAGACCGTAAGCAGGTCTGCCCTACAAATATTTATGGAACTGTACAAACAGAATAATCAGTTTAGCCACAGCTACATCACCTTTTTTATTAACGTTTAAGAGCACTGACGCTAATCAACCTTCGGCAACCACAGGCCTGCATCAGTCTGGGGTACCCCAGCATTCTAACAAAAGGGGTCTGGTAGCAGATGGGAGGGTTTGTGATCTTGCTACATGCTAGTGGCAGGTTGGGCAATTATTGTTTTCTTATATGCTCAATGTGTTACTGTTTTGCCAAAACCATTCAGAACCAATCCTGTGTACCTCCCTGTTTCGGTATCCCCTCCCCTTATAGGTAAATTTGTATTTATTTATTCTTTACCACTGTGTCCGTGAGCATATTATTAGAGACTTCTTTGAAGTGCATGCTGTTTATTGAAGTGCAAGGTAAAGTGAATTTCTGTATGTGGGGTGTCATTTGGGAAGGGAGGTGGGTAGGTACAGCATCCCATGGGGCTGTACCCAATTTACCAGTCTGGCCCACAGAAATACTCAGGGTGGAGGCACCGCGTTGTTTATGTAATCTTTTGGAAACGAGCTCCCAGACCATACCGTACAGAGCCCGGGCCCCTCAACTTTGACCATCACTGAAGGGGTAGTGTCCATCAGTTAGACCACAGCACTGGGGTTACAAATACATAAATAAATAAAATTAAACTATCCATCCAAAACTTCTAACTTAACCCTCTTGATATCCTGACCTCTAATGGGACCCCCCAAACTACTTCATCCTTCAAGTATCTGGAACACACTCTCGACCCCTCCCTGACCTTCTAGGAGTACAGCGAGCACACTGTTAAGCATATTAACCAGAAGCTGCAGCCTAAAGGACCTTATGATCCAGTAATGAAAGTGAGCAGGAACGCACAGGAACTCAGTTCCTGTACCTTTTTTGCAGCAGGAACTGAGTTCCTGTACTTCTACCCACTGACACTAAAACTGAAATTCTTAAAACAGTAACATAATGGCAGTTTCTGGATCTGTGATCTGCTGTCAGAGTTTCCATAACACCACTTGACTTGTACAACAATGCTATTTTCCTAGAAATACTTTAATATCTCTAACTGAATCTACTAGCGTCAAATTAGTTAGTTGTGCCTTGACACCGCTATCCTTTAGATTGAAGATCTTCATTCTATATTTCATAATTGCCAGTGGCTGAGTTCCTGTACTTCTTGTCTACCACTTGCACCACTGTTATGATCCTAGAAGTGAGGCTTGCATCACTAGAGGTACACTGCTTCCCCTTCTGGACTACTTCTCTCCATCTACAAAAAAACCTTCAACTCCAAACTGGCAAGACTTAACACAGTATATATCTGCAGGATTGCATCAGTGGCCCCTTACTCCACTCAGCAATGCTCTCTTAACAGTCCCCACGCCTCAGCTAGTTCTCTCCACAAGCTCATGATAATTACCTGCTAGGGTGCCACTTTCACAAGTCCCTTTGGGATAAGTAACCTACTCCATTAACCTACCTCCTAAATCCCAAACTGTGCCACCACAACCTCATGTCCTCTTCTTGGCAGCTTATTTACGAACATCTCCCCTTCCCAACATGGGACAAAAGCCTTCTGTAACAGCCTGCCTATCTCCCTCGGTCTCTAAGAATAAATCTCTGTTCAAATCCCACTACTGTGCTGCCATCCTGGCTAACTCTGCCTACAAATGCCCCCATTTCAGATTCTGGGTATGGTTATTTAATAGGTGTTTATGATCAGTGACATTGCCTGCCGTATTTTTTTTTTTTATTGTACACAGAATGCATTTTTTTATTTATTGCTAGTTTTTCGCATTCACACCTTGATCAGCTGTGCAATGTGATATTAAATTATTCTTGTCTTGTTTTCACTGGTACAGCCATGGGCATTCAGTTGTATTAGAAAATGCGTAGGAGAAAGGCTACTTTCTGATTGGCTGACACCATTATCTAGCTGGTCGGGTATCAGTCAATAAAGACCGGAAAAAAATGAGTCCCGGTCTGTGGCCACCTGATTACCTTAGAATGATACTGTACTGGTAGAATTCTCAATTTTAAATAGCAGTCATTTTTTTTCTCAGCTAGCGAGAGATAGAGTCTGCCATACTATGGTGTAACAGAGAAATGAGTGGCTGGACGGCTCACAGTTTAGAAATAAAAAACAACAGTATTATTACTTGGGTTGAGACAGACGTTTGAATTAATTTATACAGTCTGTAACGCTGGTAACAGATGACCTGCGTCCTTCATGGTTAGGTTTTTTTTCAGCGAGAAACTATTGTTTTCTAATAATAATGAGAGCCTTAAATTGTGAAGCAGCAAATAAATTGATAGCATGGGCATAAAGTCTCATAGTCAAAGGCAAAATGTAGCCACACGTTTTAAAATAAACCTCATAGCCATGGGTCAGCAGCGTGTTCCTCAAAACCGCAGCATGCGCCGAACAGAGCTCTCACACATCCTCCTCCATTGATCCCGATCACCGAAACAAAATCAAATAATTTACAAGAGCTGCTTACATTTTTGTTACCGCTACTCTGTCCCTGTGGCTTTTCAGAAATGTCCCACTAAACTCCCAACAACATCCTCGCTGCTGTGCACCTAACAGCCGCAATTCCATCCTGACCATTGGGGAAAAAAACTTATGCGAACAGCACAAATGCTTAAACGGTTTCTTTTTTTGAGTGTTCAACATGGAGGGAGGTGGGAGGAATGAAAACAAAACATCTTCCCTGTACTGTTCTGCAAACGATGGTATAAGGACAGAACTAAAACAAATGACGGGGGCAATACCACCTGGAACAGCACAAAACTTAGGGACTACTTTACAACATAATCACATATATCTAATTCTTAACTGTATTTTTTAAATGTTTAAAAAATTTAATAAATCTCAACTAAAAATGCTACAGGAAGCCCATTTTATAAGCACAATAATACCCTCCAGGGTGGGCAGTATGGGCAATACTGGACCTTCCAGGGGCTATAAGGCCCTCCGCCTGTGGCGTCGGGCCTCATTACACCCCTGGGCAGTCTGGTATTGCCCAATACTGTCCACCCTGTCGGGTATTATTGCTTGCTTAGAAAATGGACAAAATGGATTCTAGATCCTGATTGGCTGAAAGTACCTTCAACCTGGGCATCAATTTTTCAATAGATGCCCAGTAAAAAATAAGTTACAGTCCAAGTGGCACCTCACTGTGTAGCATTCGATAGTGGTGCCCAGCCTGCTTTTAATTGGCTGTAGGCACGGAAGAAAATTTGAAGTTGCTGCCATCTTTTCCTCTCACTTAGCAAGAGGCAGTCGTCTCCCCCACCGAAAGCAAACTCAAATAGTATTTACTCCCAGCTGCTCCATTTTTAGGGGGGGGGGACCCCAAAAAACCCACTTTGAATGTTACTATTCTACATGCTTTCAGAGCTGGCAAAAGTTTTTAAAAACAGTCAGATATTTATTAGTTTGCTGTCTGACAGCGAGACCCTTCATCGTTTCTCCCAACCATGGTCACGAGCACCTCAGAGAGGTAAAAAAAAAAAAAAAACAACAACTGTCAGTTCCCAGCTTCAACCCGGCTACATACAAATTGTCCCAACAACAGTACTGTTAATTCTGCTGCACAAAATGAAAGAGTCTACTTGTTTCCCCACTGTTCAAACAGGAGTTGGCTTCCCGAACAACTCCCCTGTTCCCTGCATGATCACGAATAAGAAACCACGATGCTATTGCTCTAATGTTAAGCTACTCACAACTGTTGTTTGCCCCCAAATAGCCATCTCCCACAAACAATCGTCGTTCCCACAGTGCAGTTCCTGTTTTTACCCAGGGTCACACATATAGTAACACCCCTATCCCGCAGCCACTGACGGACCGCTCATACACCTCCGGTAGAGAGAGAGAGAGAGAGAGACAGCTCTCCCTTCCGCCTCCAGAGAGTGCAACTTATCTGACCATTCTGTGACTAAAACAGCAACCGGTCTCAAACTGCTTCTACCGGTAGTGGGCTAGAGAAGTACAAAAAAAAAACAAAAAAACAAAAAAAAAACATAACGAAAGTCAGGTAAACAGGCGGCATTCTCATCATGCCCCCCCCCCAGCTCTGTTTGTGACAGACATGCATGCAGTCAGCAGAGGGATCGTCCCAGGATCAAGATACTAGAAGGTACTGAATATTTTTAAAACATTGCCATTGTCGTCCCAGGATCAAGATATTTGAAGGTACTGAATATTTTTAAAACATTGCCATTGTCCAACTCAGAATGAATACTTTTTTTTTTTTTACTTTTTATTAGGTATACAAATACATCAGGGACTGTCACAATAAAAAAACAACGCTGTAATTCAGGCGAAGGAACTATTTTATTACAAAATAAGAATTTTACATGTAAACAATTATTTTTTTAAAACATACTGTACAAAATACAGTGGCCCATTTTCTAAGCGCAATAATACCCTTCATGGTGGGCGGTATTGGGCTATACCGGACCTTCCAGGAGCTATAAGGCCCTCTAACCTGCAGAGTCGGGGCTCATTACACCCCGGGCAGTCCGGTATATAGAGAATAATGCATATGTAGGTGGTTGATATGGAGGTTTTTTTTTTTTTTTTAACACACCCAAGATGTGTGAATAATATCTAAACCTCGAGAGCGAAGCTCGAGAGATTTATATATTATGACACATCAAGGGTTTGTAAAAAACACTCCATATCAACCACCTACATATGTTTTATTTTATATAACTGGTGAACGAAAAAAATGGTTCTCATTCGTACATAGCAGATATCACTCCATATGCAGCATCTACATACATTTTATTTCTTATAATAGAAAGCAAAGCAGATTTTACTACATATTTTACATACTGAGGAGTAAACAGAATGCAGTAACAATTTAATGATACCTTTTTATATATTCCTTTCATGGGAAAGTTTAAATTCATCGCGGCTGCATCATCTAGATGCCTCGGGATAATTTCATTGGGGGAGGAGAGAGTTCATGAGACTTAAACATAACTCTCTCTGATAAGATCAGCAGGAAACAAATTACTTTCTAACAAATTATTATACAATGGGCATCAAAACAGAACGTAAATTCTCTATCGTGATTGGCTGACTCGCACCCCTCTCCCGTTGTAAAATCTACAATCACCCCACGGGAAGAGGTGCCAGCCGCTGGTCAACCGCATCAGGATGTCCCCCAAAATCACTCCAACAGTCACCAACACAGCACTCAGAAAGACTGTGAAAATCCCTGCTTGATAGCGACTGGCAAATCGAGTTACCAAATAGTTACTACAACACGACACCGCATACCTCAGACTAGGGTTTCCACCTTTTAAGAAGCCCAAAGTGGGACATTTCTTACTAAAACATGATTTTTCGCAGGACAGTACGTAACCTCAACCAATACAACAAACTTGTTTTCTCTACAAAATCAAAATTAAGGCTAAGTATTGTCGTTTCTTAGTTGCTTCTATTGTTTCTTATCATTTTAAGGTACTTTAGTTAAGGTATGATAGTTTTCTGCAACATTTATTGTAAAATTAGAAAATATTTTTATTACTATAAAGTCAGGACATGTAGCATTTTTCATGTTTTTTTTGCAGAACACAGCTGTCCAAATCAGGACTGTCCTGCGAAAATAGGTACACGTGGTAACCCTACCTCAGACGAAATTGAAACCACGGCTTTCTACCATGTTCATTGCTATGTACACAATTTTAAACATTTTCCAGCCCCTCAAAAACACACTGCAACTGTCAATTCTAACTCAGTACTGCGCATGCACAGTAGCAGCGCGGCTCCAGCAACCAGGGAGTATTTTTTCCCAGCGGAACAATAAACACAGTAAAATATAGCTTAAAATGAATAAAAAAACTTATTTATTATTTTTTTATGTGCCAAAAATAGGAGGACATTGTATAATTGCAATATGCAACTCGAGGGAGTTAGTGATGCCAGGATTTACCCACGCCTGGTGTGTTGTTGGTCACTCAGCTGCACCTCGAGACCGAACAACACCCCAGGGCATGGGTAAGTCCTGGCATCACCAATACCCTCTCGTGGTATATTGCTTAATTATATTATTTAGTAAATTACATTTAAATTGACTGACAACCTGTCATTTTAAGAAATTCTCGAGGGTTGCTTCCTCAGATCAAAGGTGAAAGGTCATCCAACCTGGGAAAATAGTAAAGGGTAGCGGTGAAAGTGTTTCGGATCTAGCTTACCCAACTTGAACCCCCGGCCATAACTTACCACACTTAAAAGGCAGTTTGGTGAAATTCCTGTAGAACATGTTTGTCTCCATCCCTGCCGCTGACAGCAAGAAAACGGTTCTCCATATGGACTGCTGCAGGCTTCTCGGCGCGCGACCGTAAAAGTCAAGTTTTTCTTGATAGGACTTTTTAAAGTACAAAAAAACGGGTCGATAACGGGGGTCACCAGTTATTATAGCCCAAAACCGCCCACCCTGTCGGGTATTATTGCTTGTTGTACAGTAAGTACGTCTACTACTGCTTGTCCTGAGCAAATTACTTTTTTCCATACCAATATTTGTCATTTGTATGGTCTGGGTCATTCCTAAAAACGTTCTCTGGGACCACTGCACCACTTGGTGAACAAATAAACAGAAGCTTGATTGCCTAGCATCTCCCATTGTATAATCCTTTGAATTATGCGGTTGAGTAACCTGCTCTAATCTTCAAAGTCTCGATGAAGTCATTCGCTAACGCAGCACAACGAATGAGTAAGGGCGTTGCGCGCACAGCGGTTTTTTTGTTTCTATTGGCATTCACGGACGTCTTCACGTCCCTAGCCCGCCTTCATCCGGGGGAGAAATGCACACATTCCCGAAAGCAATTCAATCCAAACGTGGAAAAAGACACAGCAGATCGCTGCTACACAGTAACGGATCTCGCAGAAAAGAAAAAGCGTGCATTAACTGGGCATGGATTCGGGAGACCTCGAACTGAACGGAACTGCCGGAGAAAATGCGGAGTTTGAGGAAGAGGTAGGTAAGGGAGGACTTCGCTTCTCGGCCGTGCTCCTTTCTAGGTTCTAAGGCACAATTTATGTCTTTTTGGAAGAAAAAGCGGCTGAGAAGTTAGCTTGTTGTTAGGGGTTGATTCGCGTAGAGGAGGGAAAGTTTTAGTGCGAGGGAATATATACAATCAAAGAGCTTCACCGGCTTTGTTGACTTACGGGGCAGTTAACGGATGGATCACGGGTGACAGGTGGGCGCTTCGAAATTCGATTCAGTGTAGCCATCTATAGTATTACGGTGACGTGCTGTGCATGGGTAATATTTACAACGACAAGTACGTGTTCCTTGCTGCTGTTTCTGAGTAGTCATGATGATCGCATCATCCCGCTTGGCAGCTGAACTGAGCAAGTCTCTCAAACTGGAGGCTGCTTACTGGGAATTTCCATGAAGGAAATAAATTATGCAGCTCCATACAGGGTGTCAGAGTATTGCAGACAGTAAGTGTGTGTGTGTGTGTGTTTGGGGGCTGCAGTTTAAAATGAACCAAGAACTTATGTTGGGGAAGTGACTTAAAGGTCAGTTAAAGTGTAACTAGCCCTGTGGTATGGAGCTGGAGGGAATAGAAAAACCCTCAAAACCTGGAGAGGTAATGTTTGTGTGACTGTCAAAGAAACCCAGAGGTCTGAGTTGTTGCTTCTTCAGTTCTTTATTCACTCCTGCTGTTCTGCTGTTGCTGTACCGGACTGCCCAGAAGCAGGGGTGTAGCCAGGGATTTCAGATCTGCACACCAAGTGGACTCACTGCCAACCCTGCCCCCGTGTAGCCAGACAATATACAAATGTACACTAGGACCATGTTTGTTGCCTCATTTGGTACAATAAATACAACTTTTGTATCTCATGACAGTGGTTATTGCCATGCATGGGTAAATACAAATGCCATGCATTGTTCCCTAAGGCAGCCACATACCAGCCCAGAACCTGTAAAGTTGTATTGTCCTTGGGGTGCAAAGAGAGTATTAGTAACCAGTCCTTCTAGTTTCGACTCCTATGAATAAAATTACAGAAAGGTTCAGTATTTTCTTTTAGTTTTCATGGAAAAAGGAAGCAGTTCAGAGCCTATTTGCTACCGCCCTTAAATAAAATTGCACACCATGGAGCGCTTGGAGTATGCCTGCCTACACCCATGCCCAGAAGTGTAGGTATCGGCCTCATAGCCCCTGCAAAGTCTGGTATAGCTTATGCTGCCCACTCTGTCAAGTAGTATTGCACTTTGAAAATGGGTATTGGGTTGCATTTTTGGGGCTGAAGTTTGAAAATGAACCTAGAGCTTATTATGTTGGGGGACTGACTTTTTAAAAGGTCAGTTAAAGTGTAACTAGCCATGTGGTGTGTATATATATTATATGGAAATAAAAAATAATCCCTCAAAATCTGGAGAGGTCATTTTTGTTTGACTGTCAAAGAAACCCAGTGATCTGAGTTTTTTTTTTTTTTTTTTTTTCTTATACACTCCAGCTGCTGCTCTGTTGTAGCTGTAACAGACTGCCCGTGAGCGTAGATGTTGGGCCTTATAGCCCCTGAAAGGTCCAGTATAGTCTGTGCTGCCCACTCTGTTATTGTTCTTAGAAAATGGTTATTGGGTTGCATTTTAGACAAAATGTTTAAAAAAAAAAAAAAAAACCTTGCTAGAAATTAATACAAAAAAAGTTATATGTTACTATATTTCGTAGACCCTCAGTGCTGCCTCTAGCAGCAGAGGGTATTGCTGTGATTTACCTTTTTTTAACTCACTGTGTTGAATGCACCCACCCCATACATTTCCTTGCTTATTTTTATGTTTGCTTGCACACAAGTGCAAGAAACATAGTGCCACCATATGAATTTTCGTAGGTGTGCCACTCCGCTTCCAATGCCCTGCTCCCTTTTGCAGGCGCTGTCTCACCGCACCAATAAATGTCAGAGCTGTCTATGACAGCAGTTCAGATGCAGTGGCATACAGTTGAAAGTGAAAAAGCGCTGCAGTCAGCAGTGGTAACGTGAAGGCAGTCTGCATACTGCCGTCGGCAGTATGCAAATTGCCTACATGTTACACTGTATCTGAACTGTCATAGACAGTCCCCCCCCCGAACACCTACTGTATGTAACATGCTGGGAGCTCACCCCAGCATGCTCATGCACTCCCCTCACCCACCACACACCATATGGCCGACTGGGGTGCTCAATCCCCTTTGGCTCTGCTGCCCCCCAAAACAGATTTCCAGGTGTCACGCTGGGAGCCCACCCCAGTGTGGCAAAAGTCTGTATGGCGACGGGGGTACCCAATCCCCGTCGGCTCCATTGACCCCCCCCCCAGCAAAAAGGAAATGACTTCCAGTTACCATGCTGGGAGTCCACCCCAATGTGGCAAACATCTGTATGGCCGGGCTGCCCAATCCTCCGCCGGCTCACTACCCCCCCAAAAAAACTTCCAGCTGCCACGCTGGGAGCCCACCCCAGCGTGGCAAAAGTCCTGCGTCGTCTTCTAAAATAAAAAAAAGACCTCTGTATATTTAAAAAAAAAAAAAAAAGTCTCTTGTTGACTGTCTTGCCCCCCCCCAACCCGCACACACCCCCTACCACATATTTAACTCCGGTGCTACGATCTTCAGTGGACCAGGAACATGTCTGCACTCTTCAAAGCCGACTGCGAACTGAAGAAATGCCGGTAAGCTGTATAATGGCACAAATATATATATTTTTCCAACTTTGTGCATATCTCGCCATTTTGGGAATTTGTTCATCAAATTTTCAACATGATGCTCTTGTCCCCACTATGAATCTCAGTCACTGTCATTTGTTATTTGATCCCGGAAGGTGATTTCGCGTCACTGCACAGAACCACCTTTGGGACCAAGTAACGAAATGACAGTGTCACAGTTCATGGTGTAGGCACCCCAAAACCCTATGTTGAAAATATGGTGAAGAAATTTCCAAAAGTGACTGTTTTAGGAGCATGCGTTGCGCAGTTCCTACACACACACTCGTAACTTCGCAAATTTTTAATATTTTCACTCCAGATTTTCAACATTGCCATTTTACCACACCTCCTTATGAGCAGTACAGCTGTCATTTTTCACATCTCGCCCAAAATGTGTTTTCGCACATGTAGCGTACAATGGCGCGGTCGATGTACAAAATCAATGTTCGGGACAGATTAAGAAAAGCACAGTGCCACTGTTCATGAGCAGAGGTCTTAAAATCACTATGTTGAAAATTTGGTGACAAGAGTCCATAAAATGACTGTGTTACGAGCGTGCATTGCTCAGTTTCCATGCACCCTCATAAGTTCACGAATTTGTAATATTTTCAGTCCAGATTTTTTACAGTGGCATTTTTTTCACACCTCCTTATGAACAGTACATCTGTCATTTATCACACCTTGGCTGAAATGTGTTTTCGCACTTCCGGCACAGAAATGCGTGGTCACTGTGGGAAGTCAGTGTTCAGGACAGATTAGGAAAATCACAGCAACACTGTTCATGAGCAGAGGTCCCAAAATGCCTGTGTTGACAATCTGCTGTAAACAATCCCCAAACAAATTACATTACGGGTGTGCATTACGCAGTTTCTATGCACGCTCGTGACTTCACCAGTTTTTTTGATATTTTCACTCCAGATTTTCAACATTGCCATTTTTACACCTCATCATGAACAGTATAGCTGTCATTTTTCGCATTCTGTTCGAAATGTGTTTTCGCACCTGTGGTGCCAAATGGCGTAGTCGCTGTGCAAGATCAGCTTTCGGCTAACAAACTGATATTGCCACTGTTCATGAGGTGGGGGGTCACCAAAAACCCATGTTGAAAAATTGGAGTGAAAATACCAGTGAACGCCTGGGGCGTTAGGGTTTCCGTCCATAACGCCCCACCCTGTAGAGACTGACACGCATCGGGGTGTGACTTGGGATTGTCGCCTGTAATGCTCATACCATTCCACCCCCATTCACACATTGCAGTCAGCGACAGGCATCGAGGTGTGCCTTGGACTCTTCAGCCCCAAAGTTCACCCCATTCTCCTATATTGCACCCATCTCACCGTATTTCCTTATGGAATGGGGTGAGCATAAGGCCCAAAGACCCCAAGGCACACCGTGACACTTGTTGGTCTCTGCAGGGTAGGGTGTGATGAAATGGCGTGGCCGTTACGCCTGACGATCCAAAGGCAGACCCCAATTCCTGTCAGTCTCTGCGAGGTGGTGGTGGTGGGGTTGGCTTCAGTTCAGTACTTCACTGCCATTCCTATTATGCATCTCTGTAACTCCTACACTACCAATGCCAATGCCAGCAAGCAAACATTCGGCATTGACAAATGCTTGTTTTAAAGTTGTTTCCTGTTCTGCCTGTATGAGTAGAGGTGATTTGTTGTTACAGACTGTGACTGCAGTGACTCTAGGAGTGTGGTTGCGGTTGGTGGTGAGTTAGTTGGCAGGCCGTGAGTGAACGTGCATTCAGACCTGATGGTTAATTGGCAGCGGTGAGAGAACAGAAGTATACAGTGTGCTGTTTTTTTTTTGTTTTTTTTTTAATTTTCTTACTTATTTATTTTTTTTTTTTATTGCCTTTTTTCTTTTTTGTAAATGTTATGATTTCTGATTGATTTGCTCTGTAAAAAGTCATGTTGGCAGTGAACTTCTTTTAACTCGGTCTCCGTTGGCACATATCAAAGACCAGAATTTTTTGGACCCACTTTCTAAAATGGAATTATAGAACCTTCCATGTTGGAAGTTCCGTTTTGTTTCAGATTTCAGTTGTTCAGCCAAGGTATAAAACGTTTTCTTCCAATTCAGTGGTCGGGTGGCCACTAGACTAAAAATGTGTAGTTGTCAGGGTTCCTGTGACGGCAACCCATTGATACAGTTGTACCAAGATCTAGTGGCCACAGACATATGACCACTTAAAGCAGCAGTCCGCAAAAAAAAAAAAAAAAATTGTAAGACTGTATTTGTGGCATATTTAAGTTAATCATCAGTATATTTGTATTTTAATTCTGATATTTTTAACATTGCTTTAATTACTGAGCTTTATTTTTCATGTCTGGATATCCAGTCTTTTAAATCGCATTATAACCTCCCCAGTAGATATTTTGCATTACAGCCAGGCGGTTGTAATCACCGCTTGTCAATCAAAGTCATGCTTCAAAACCTCATTAGCTGTTACATTGTGTGTGTGTGTGTGTGGTGGGGAGGGCAGGCCGTAACATCTAACCAACATGGTGGTTCTGTTCCTACAGTACCCAGTACTGAACTCATCCTTTACCTCACAATCTGAAGGTATGAATTGTGAACATTTTTTTATATATTGCTGGTTGATTCTGCTCTGGAGGCACCTCCCTCCACCTTCCTAAATCCCCACTGTAATGAGAGGTGGTGGGAGCTGCTAGAAAGTAAAGCCACTGCCACAGCAACTGCTAAGCCACATGGGTGTGTGGGTTAGAGAGAGAGCGCAACACTGGAGAAGGTGGCAAAAAGCATGGTGCTGTAAGCTAAACCACAGCTGTTCTCAATACAGAAATTTGCATTATAATAAGAAACAAAAAGATGAAATGAATGTCTGCTGGAAAGAGAGACGGACTGTGTGTGTGTTTTTGTGTGTGTGTGTGTGTGTTTCTCTCTCGTGCTCAAAAAAATAAGGACCAGTAATTAAATAAAATAAAACATGGGTGCATGTGTGTTTTTAAAAAAAAAAAAAAAATTTTACACACTTCTTCGATATGGGATACTTCTATAAACCCAGAGGACTTATGTAACATCTCCACACCTTGAGTGTGTGTAAAATTCTGGTTACACACACCCACCCTAATATTATTCTAGATTTTACTGTTAATTTTATAATTTATGATCGAAGTAAATAAATATGGCCACCAGTAGCAATTTTTAAAAATCCCTTTAGTCAAAGTTACATTTTGACTTTACATGTTGGATTCATACTGGAGATGTACACAGTGGATGCTAGTACACATTTCTGATGGTAAATATTGTCACTAACTCGCTCAACCGGTTAGCCCTCTACTCCCAAAGTGCCAACCTCTGAGCGTATGATTTGTGTATAGTGAACATAGACAAGGTAACCTTGTCTGTTTTGTGGGTTCAAGTCACCTTAGTCTCAAGGTCTGGAAGGATTCATACTGGTAACCTCTTGTTAGCGTACCCAATTATCAGGCTCAGATAATTCTGTCTTCGGGGGGCCAGATATCTTTGCCTACGGGCACCCGACCAGGTCTTTCTAATGAACCCTTAGAACTCTATGCAAGACTTTAGAGAACTCTATCCATTTCCCAGTTTGGTATACAATAAGTCCATACACAGTGTACTTATAACATTTAAAAGCTTCACTTAAAATAAAAAGAAGTGTCAAGGCACTCCATGCAGTTTCGTTTGTAGAAAAATCTCTTTACTTTAAAAATATCAAAATAGAACAATAATTACAGAACAATTATATATCCCAACACATACAGCCTTAAAGAGCCCCTGACACCATTGTGACAACTTTGAGAAAATGTGATGTTTAGCAAAAGTGAGTTTATATTTTAATATTGTTTCTGTATTTCTCATTCTTCTTTGTTACCAAGGACATCTGCATGTAAATAGGATCACTGCCCTATCTGTTCTGGCTGCTTGCCTACATATGACATCGCCGTTCTGTTTATGACATCGCAGTCTGTTTCTGTGGGGATAATTACGATGCCATAAACGGGATTATTTATTTTATTTATTTATTTGTTTAAAAGTTGGTAACTGGGAAAAGCAGCATGACTAGAAGCTCATTTACAGGTGCAGCCTGGATTATGATGCCATATGTAGGACAGCAGAAAGAGCAGATAAAGTCTAAGGCACAGTAAGCCTCTTTCGTACAGCTGTCCTCGGTAATAAAGAAAAAAGGTAAATAATTATAGAAAATTCATGAAATATAAACTGAACTGTCTAAATCTCACATTTTTTCCAAGTTTTTCTAACAGTGTTAGGGGCTCTTTAAAACAAACAGGTAAAAAAGTACAGTACCTACAATTTATAACTTCAGACTAATCATGTCTAATGCTTACTTTCTTTCAGTGCTTTGAAGGTCTCTCTTCTCTCAGTCAGAATTATTGTCTTGTGTGACTCTAAGGCTTGCTCAGTTGGATAAAAGAGTTCTGAGCCGGACTCCTCTCTGAGGTCATTAAACTCCACCTTGGTGTATTAAAAGTTGTATGTTACCACACAGGATGTCCCTACAAGATTTAAAAAAAAAAATAAGTGACATACTCAATTTCCTCTTCTCATGGTAACTGGTCAGAACTGGTTTTTGTTCTGCCACACACACACACACACACACATATAAACAAGTTCTGTGATGTCCTCCCAAGGCTTCCTGGGGAATGTGTATTTGACCTTCCAAATTCGTCTGGATCCTGCCTGGCCCAGACATCAAACCTCTTCAATGTCCATTCTGTCCTCTCTCCAACACCCTTCCCCACAAGTCCTTCCTGGCAACTATGCAAGTCAAAGGATCTCCCTGAGGGCATTATGAATGGCTAATCTTATTTCCTGGGATGAAAGCAAATTGACAAGGTAATTGCACCCCAGATCTCTGCAGTTTAAAATACCTCCTGTCCTTTGAACTTATCCTTGGGGGTTTTGATGTGTCAGTTCCAGTAAGACAGTAGTTTCCTCAAACTGACCTTCCCATCATATATTTTATATTTAATAAAAAAAATTAATATAGCACCCAGCGCACTCAGAGCTGACTGTCTACGTCACACTCCTCCCCACCTAGACTGAATTTGGGGGATTCATCCCCTACATGGTATGAGCTTCCCAAATCAGTTCACTCCTCATAGACCCTAGACAGTCCTTCTGAGTTCTTATTTTTGGCTCCGGCCCTATGTACGATTTTCAAGTCATACCATTGTAAAGCAAGACTTCATATTAGTAGTCTGCCATTGTTTTTCCCCATCTGTGACAACCAAACCAGGGGGTTGTGGTCAGTCTGCACCACAAAAGGCTGCCCATGCAAGTATGGCTCCAATTTCTTTAGGGCCTACACTAGGGCAAGACACTCCTTCTCCACTGTGGAGTATGCTTGTTCCCTGGGAATAAGCTTCCTGCTCAGGTACATAACTGGATGGTTTGTCCCTTGGCTAGACGTCTGGCTTAGTACTGCCCCAGTACCCACGTCTGAGGTGTCCATCTGAACTACAAAAGTTTTGCTATAGTCCGGACTTGTCAAAACAAGAGCACTGCACAGTGCCTCCTTCACTTTGGTAAAGGCTTCCTCACAGGCTGGATCCCAGGTCATTTTCCTTGGCATTTTTTTCTTTGTCAGGTCAGATAGGGGAGCAGCCAGGGCACTGTAATTAGGTACAAACTTTCTGTAGTACCCTGTTGTCCCGAGAAAACTCCTGACCTGCTTCTGGGTTTCTGGTCTGGGCCATGCCTGTATTATCTCTATTTTTATCTGGTTAGGACGGGGCTGTCCCCGGCCTACCACATGCCCGAGGTATGCCACTTCTCCCATGGCCACCTGGCACTTCTCGGCTTTGACAGTGAGCCCGGCACTCTGTATTCTGCCCAGCACTTCCCTAAGGTGTGACAGGTGTTCCTCCCAGCTGGTACTGAAGATGGCAGTGTCATCCAGGTACGCCATGGCGTACTCCTCAGCACCATTTAACACCTGGTTCACCAACCTTTGGAAAGTGGCCGGGGCGTTCTTCATTCCGAAAGGCATTACTTTGAACTCAAATAAGCCTATTGGAGTGATGAAGGCCGACCTCTCCCTAGCTGTGTCCGTCAACTCTACCTGCCAGTATCCCTTTGTCAGGTCAGTGGTCATAAGGTATGTAGCTCCCCCAAACCTATCCAGGAGTTCGTCCGGGGCATCGGGTGGGCGTCTGACTTCGTGACTGCATTCAGTCCACGATAGTCTACACAGAAACGAGTTGAGCCATCTGGCTTGGGTACAAGGACTATAGGTGAGACCCAGGGACTGTGGGATCTCTGGATTACCCCTAAATCCAGCATCTCCTCCACTTCCCTCCTAATGTCCTTTTGGACAGCCTCTGACGCCCTATATGCTGTCCGCCGTATGGGCGTCTGTGTCCCTCTGTCCCTGTCTCCACATTGTGTGTTGCTAAGGGGGTTAGTCCAGGCTTGGCGCTAAACAAGGGGGCAAAGTCTTCTAAAACCTCCCTCACTTTCTGGATCTGGTCCAGGGTCAGCTCGGGAGACAATTTTACTTCCTCCACAGAGGATTCCCGCTTACTCTCTTCCAGCAAGTCCAGAAGGGGGTCTCCTTCATCCGTCCCTTCCCCATGACTACACCCTGCAAACACCATGTCAGCCCTATTTGCATATGGCTTCATCATGTTGACATGGTACATCCTTTCTGTCTGTCTAGAGACCGGTAACTCCACAATGTAGTTTACATCATTTACCTTCCTAACCACTTTGTACGGTCCTGCCCACTCAGCTTGCAGCTTGTCTTTCCGGACTGGAATAAGGACCATGACTTCCTGACCCACCATGTATGAGCGAGCTCTGGCTCTGCGGTCGTACCATACTTTTTGTTTCTGTTGGGCAGCCGCCAGGTTGCTCGGGGCTGTCCCCATAAGCTCCTTCAGCATTTCCCTAAACCTTAGGACGTAATCCACAATAGGAGTTCCCTGGGTGGCGTGCTTCCCTTCCCAGTCCTCCCGGATCAAGTCCAGGGGCCCATGTTCCTGGCGCCCGTACAAGAGTTCAAAGGGGGGAAATCCTGTTGACTCTTGGGGCACATCCCTGTATGCGAACAACAGGTGGGGAAGGTATTTCTCCCAGTCCCTCCCATTGCTGTTCAGCAAACACCTGGAGCATTGACTTTAGGGTACCATTGAAGCATTCCTCAAGCCCATTGGCTTGTGGGTGATACGGCGTTGTGCATCTCTGCACCACCCTACACTTCTTTCATAGACATTATATTAGGTCCGACATGAAAGAACTCCCTCGATCGGTAATTACCTCCTGCAGAAACCCAACACTGAAGAAAATCCCAAGCAAAGCATCTGCTACTTTGTTCGTCCTCAGTGAGGATAGGGCGACTGCCTCTGGGTACCGGGTGGCATAATCCACCACAGTCAGGATGAACCTTTTCCCTGAGGAGCTGGGGGTATAAAAAGGCCCCACAATATCCATTCCCACCCTCTGGAATGGCTCCTCCACTATGGGCAAGGGGATCAGGGCGGCTTGGGTTTTCTTGCCCTCCTTCCCTATTTCTTGGCACCAATGACAAGACCTGCAGTACTCCTTCACCTGCTGGGTGAAGTTAGGCCAGTAGAAATTCTGGGCCAACCGCTGCATTGTGCTCGCGATTCCCAGATGACTAGACAAGGGAATATCATGGGCAACCTTGAGCAACTACTCACGATATCCCTGGGGAACGACAAGCTGCCGGCCTAGCATCCCTCCCTCTGTCTGTACTGCCTGTGTATACATAAGTCCATTATCTCAATAAACCCTGTGTCTGCCAACACCTCCCTGTATACCATCCGAGTCTGCCCAAGCTCTCTGCTTCTCTAAACTAGGGTCACTTCTCTGAGCAGCTGCGAACCCCTCACACTTTCCCAAGGCATGGGACAGGTCCCCTTCAGTAGCTAAACTAGGGTCCCTAGCAGTAGCGTCGGGGCCCTCAGGATCACTGTCAATCCCTACCCTCTGACAAGGGATCACTCCTCCCTCTTTGGAGTAACCCTCTGTAACTATGGGGTTATTTGCTACTGGGGAAATTTCTGCCCTCCTTTTATCAGTCTTCCCTTCTGGAAACACAGGCAGGGGAACCAGCCTCTCAGTATCTTCCCCAATGGCTTCTGGGGGGCTCAGGGAACTACAGTTTTCCCTGGTCACTTGGCTACGGGTAACTGCACATACTGTCCCCTTCTGGAGATTGTTACCCAGGATCACATCCACTGCTAATGTGTTAGCTGCAGCCACCTGTTGCACAGTACCCCGGTTTCACCCCAGTCCAGGAGAACACTGGCCAGGGGCAATGTTTTCACTTCACCCACAAAGTCCTGTACAGTCACGTATTTATTGGGTGTAAGCTGACCAGGCTGTACCAGATCAGGGTTTTAAATAATTGATTAGCAGTTTTTTTCTTGGGACAGTACTAACTGTACAGAAAGCGTTTATATAGATTTTCTTGAAGTGTTATGTTTGTTAAACACAGTGAGGCAAGTGCTATGCATTTTCACAATGTTTTAGAACTTTTATGAGCAAAACACTAATCAGTTTTTTAGAGTTAAATAAAACCCTGCAGATCTCCTTTTACCAATGTCAGAGATGCCCCTGTGTCCCTTAACCCCTGCGTCTGTATGCCATTTACCATGACTGGGTGCATATGTTCCCTCATGTTCACTGGCATGTTTCCAGGGACACACAAACAGCCCACTTCCTTTCTGGTACTACTTTGCGTATTATTGCTTGCCCTTCTTGAACACTGTCTGGCAATGTGCCCAGTTTCTTTACATAACCAACAAACATTTCTTACTTCAGAGAAATATTTTCTTTGAAACCTGGGGCTAACTGGTTTCGGTGGAGGCAGTGAAGGTTTTAGCTGCCCTGAAGGTGCACTTTTCCCTTTCTGCACTGCCACACTCACCCCATTCACTCTCCGAGCAGATCTGCTCTTGGCATAGCAGTCCCGAGAGTTCGGCAGCCTCTTGCACTGTTTTTGGATCTCGGTCCTCTAGCCAGGTTTTTAACTCTGCTGGGCATGCCCAATAAAACTGTTCTAATAAAATCACATTTTCAGTTTTATCAACGGGGTTTGCCTCAATTCCTTCTCACCGACGTTTCAAAAAACTGACGTTGTTTCGTGGCTAGCTCCTCATAGCTCATATCAGGGCTTCTCCTGAGCTTACGGAATTTAGCTCTGTATGATTCAGCAGTTAATTCAAACTTTTTTAGTAGTACAGCTTTTAACTTGCTGTAATCATCACTGTATTTATTGTCCGTTTGACCCAATGCATCCCGAGCTTTTCCGGTAAATAGCGGGCATAGTTGGAAGCTCCAGGACTCTTTAGGAATTTTAGCCTGAATACAAACTTTTTCAAAAGAATTTAAAAAGGTGTCCATGTCCTCCCCATCCTTAAACTCAGCTATTAATGTAGAGTTCAATTTGTAACCCAGTCCTGCAGTCCCAGTTAAACCCAAGCCACTTACCTGCCCTGGTGCCGCTGGTTGGAGTCGTAGCTTCTCCAGTTCGTGTTGCCACTGGTGCTCCTCTCTCCTCTGCAGCTCTGCATTCTCACTATCTTCTCTTCTGCCTCTCGCTGGCGCTCACATTCCTCACGGTCCGCCTCCCTCCCTCTCTTGTCGCTGTGCCTCCAGTTCCATCTGGCGTAACTCAGTTTGCAACTTGAGCACCTCTGGATTCAGGATACTGGTGGCCTTCCCCTGCTTCTGTGGCCCTTCACTGACAGTGGCCCTGCTGTCTTCCTCATCGGCTCAGGACCCCTCACTGGCCACTAGTTCTGCCAAACTCTAGGTCTGGTCCCTTTCAGTCACAGTTGGAGACTCGCTGCTCTGGGTAACTGCTACCATCAGGGCCTCTATGAGGTTCTGCTTACTGGCTTTCACCCCAAATGGGACTCCCCTGTCCCTGCGCAACTGCTTTAAGAAATCTACAGTGTGCTTGCTGTAGTCGGAAGCGATTTTCTTCTTCTCTCACTACTGATACTATATTGACTGGCACTTCAGAAAAAAAAATGGCTGGGAACTTAACTGTAAGTCAAGGGATATATTTCTGTTTCCTTTTTAAATAAATCACTGCCTTTCTTTTTTTCCAAGTGAGCTAAACAGTTTCAAGCTAACACACTGAACAATGAAGCTTATACCACCAAACTTTTTATGACACCGCTGCCAACCAGTCTGTCACAAACTCGCTCAGCCGGTCAGCCCTCTACTCCCAAAGTGCCGATCTCTGAGCATATGATTTGTGTATAGTGAACAGACAAGGTAACCCTCTTATCTGTTTTGTGGGTTCAAGTCACCTTAGTCTCAAGCTCTGGAAGGATTCAAACTGATAACCTCTTGTTAGCGTACCCAATTATCAGGCTTAGATAATTCTGTCTTTGGGGGGGCCAGATGTTTTTGCCTACGGGCACCCGACCAGGTCTTTCTAATGAACCCTTGGAACTCTATGCAAGACTTTAGAGAACTCTATCCATTTCCCAGTTTGGTATACAATAAGCTCATACACAGTGTACTTATAACCTTTAAAAGCTCCACTTAAAATAAAAAGAAATGTCAAGGCACTCCATGCAGTTTTGTTTGTAGACGAATGTCTTTACTTTAAAAATATCAAAACAGAACAATAATTACAGAACAATTATACATCCCAACACATACAACCTTAAAACAAACCGGTAAAAAAGTACAGTTTCTACAGTTTATAACTTCAGACTAAATCTTGTCTAATGCTTACTTTCTTTCAGTGCTTTGAGGGTCTCTCTTCTCTTAGAAATATTGTCTTGTGTGACTCTAAGGCTTGCTCAGTTGGATAAAAGAGTTCTGAGCTGGACTCCTCTCTGAGATCATTAAACTCCGCCTTGGTGTATTAAAAGTTATATGTTACCTCACAGGATGTCCCAACAGGATTTAAAAAAAAAATAAGTGACATACTCAGTTTCCTCTCCTCAGGGTAACTAGTCAGAACTGGTTTTGTTCTGCCACACACACACAGGCACACATTAACAGGTTCTGTGATGTCTTCCCGAAGCTTCCTGGGGAATGTGTATTTGACCTTTCAAATTCGTCTGGATCCTGCCTGGCCCAGACATCAAACCTCCTCAATGTCTATTCTGGCCTCTCTCCGACACCCTTCCCCACAAGTCCTTCCTGGCAATTATGCAAGTCAAAGGATCTCCCCGAGGGCATTATGAATGGCTAATCTTATTTCCTAGGATGAAAGCAAATTGGCAAGGTAATTGCACCCCAGATCTCTGCAGTTTAAAATATCTCCTGTCCTTTGAACTTATCCCTGGGGTTTTTTGATGTGTCAGTTCCAGTAAGACAGTAGTTTCCTCAAACTGACCTTCCCATCATATATTTTATATGTAATAAAAAAAATTAATACAGCACTCAGCGCACTCAGAGTTGGCTGTCTACGCAGATATTTTGCATTACAACTGGGCGGTTGTAATCACTGCTTGTCAATCAAAGTCGTGCTTCAAAACGTCATTGGCTGTTACACTGTGTGTGTGGGCAGGCCGAACATCTAACCAACATGGTGGTTCTGTTCCTCCAGTACCCAGTACTGAACTCGTCATTTACCTCACAGTCTGAAGGTATGAATTGTGAACATGTTTTTATATATAGCTGGTTGATTCTGCTCTGGAGGCACCTCCCTCCACCTTCCTAAATCCCCACTGTAGTGAGAGGTGGTAGGAGCTGCTGGAAAGTAAAGCCAGTCCCGTGGCAACTGCTTAGCCACATGGGCGGGGTGTGTTGGTTAGAGAGAGCGCGCAACACTGGAAAAAGGTGGCAATAAGCATGGTGCTGTAAGCTAAACCACAACTGTTCTCAATACAGAAATTTGCATTATATTAAGAAACAAAACAATGAAATGAATGTCTGCTGGAAAGAGAGATGGACTGTGTGTGTGTGTGTGTGTGTGTGTGTGTGTCTGTGTGTGTGTGTGTGTGTGTGTTTTTCTCTGCTGATCAAAAAAAATAAGGACCAGTAATTAAATAAAATAAAACATGGGTGCATGTGTGTTTTTTTTTTTAATTTTACACATTCCCTAGGTATGGGATGCTTCTATAAACCCAGAGGGCTTATGTAACATCTCCACACCTTGAGTGCGTGTAAAATTCTGGTTGCACACACCCACCCTTATATTATTCTATATTTTACTATTAATTTTATAAATTATGATCGAAGTAAATAAATATGGCCACCAGTAGCAATTTTTAAAAATCCCTTTACTCAAGGTTACATTTTGATTTTACATGTTGGATTCATACTGGAGATGTACACAGTGGATGCTAGTACACATTTCTGATGGTAAATATTACATCACTACATTAAAATGTATAATTTATTCATAGGGGCATGGCCAGAGAGCACTTATGTTTAATAACGTCAACATCCTGTATTTCAATTCAGGATTGAAATGGAATGAAAAGAAAACAATGAATACATTGATATTTTGGTCAGAAATGCATATTATAAGTCTAATTAATTATTCATGATGGCAGCTCCATCCGTGATTGGTTGCTGCGCTGGTCTGAAATCTCTAAGAAGTGACCAGTGCAGCACCCGCTCTGCACGTCCCGCTGTCGCACTCCCACTGCCGCTACAGAAAACGTTAAGTAAATGTCTTTGAAAAGACATCATTCTTTCTCCTAAAACTGGTCTCCGGGCTCATAACTACTGGGAGGTCCTTCCTGGTACCACGTGACAGGCAAGATAAAGGTCTCTGCAAGGAGACTACATCCTCTCCTCCATTTCCTGTAGCAGTCAGGTTACTTCCTGCCTGGCAAGAGGCAGGTGCCGTGCAGGGGCTCTGTCACAGAAGTGACAGAGCTGAAGACATCAAACTGTAAGTCTGGAAATTTTTTGCCTAAGGATCTTATCAGGAGAGCGAGGATTTATTTCCTCTGGTGGCATCTGGCTCTCTACATCATGGGGTTTCCAACCTCAGCCTTGCATGCTGTACAGACTGGTTCCCCCTTTCTCTTCCCGCGCTTTGAGGAGCAACCCACGGTCTGGGACTCTGTTCTTTCACAGCGCAAGAGCTGCACATTGATTGTCCCGCTGACGGCCACAGCAGCTTAGGCCATCTACACCACTCCTCATCGACGAGCCCCAGGTCCTTGTGCAGCACGGACTGTCGACGCTGCTCCTTGTCGATGAGCTCCTGGTCCTTTTGCTCGTCGATGGGGCATAGGAGAATGTGCACAATTGGAGCCGTGGAGAGAGTGCTGAACAGCAGCAGCAGCAGCGTTCAACATGGGGGCAGGAGAACCCACTCATCGAAGGAGTTTACCGGAAGCTAGGTGGCCACATGGAAAGTAGAGGGGCAGCATTATTATGCATCGATGAGCATCAGAATGCAGAGGCCTGCTCGTCAATGCTGGATTCTCCTGCCCTACAGCGCTTCATCACAAGGAGCATCCCCCCCCCCCAACACACCTCAAGACCTAGCAGGGACATAGGAGCAGTGGCAGTGCTCAACAGGCATTGATCCCTCGACGAACCAGCTCATCTAAGGAGTCACCCGGCGGCTGGGCGGCCGCAAGGAAAGCGGGGGGGGCAGCTCTATTATACGTTGACTCGCATCAAAATTCAGAGGCCTGCTCATCTACTCGGGATTCTACAGTGCTACAGCGCTTTACATTGAGGACCTAGCAGGGGCAGACAAATACCACCCATGCAGGGGGAACCCCAGGCACACAAATGTCCTCGGGGAAGACGGACAAATCCTTAAGGGGCAGAAAAGGCCACAAATGCATGTCTCCCCTGCTGGCTACCCTTGCAGGCTCACTCAGCTTAAAGTGGAACAATGCAGCTGCCCCAAGGTGAGAGGAAGCCTCGGAAGCTTCTGTGTTGGAGTCTCAGGAGTTGCATGTCCTGGCCACAGGGGCGGAGGGCTTCTCCACTTTGGACAGTCGTCAGGGGGAACAACATACATCAGAGATATAGCACCAGACTTGATAGAGTTTTTTACCCTCAAACACCCATAGGAAAGATGCCCAAAAATGAACCCCGCCCCATCTTCCGATGAGGAAGAGCGTCATTCCTCGTGACATAACAGGAAGAGAAAAATATCCGGCTCCCAAAGCAGGTCTCAGAACCCCAATGACAGGAATAGTAAAAGGTCCGGATCCAGAAGCAGATCTTGGGACTTCCGCAAGGGGAAACGCCGGTCAGACAGGTCATCAGACTCCTCTGAGTATAGTTACTCCTCCCCAGAAGAGGGGGAGCTTCCGGATGACTACTTCGGCTCAGATGCCTACTTTTCCAGAAACTTTGTCTTTGATGTCCTAGATTTTCTTTATCAAAATTATTCACTAAATAAGGCATTCCAGTCCGCCACAACCTCTCTCAAAGCAGCTACAGCCAGCCTGTCTTCAGTACGAGCTGCACTGTCGTGGGCCAGTGACCTGGCATTCCAGCTTGATGATGAGCCAGAGAAAAAAACACACTCTACAACAACTTCTGCCTACTCAGCAAGCGTATCTGAGGAGGCAGGTGGGTGTGCAGCAAGAGCCATGTGTTACTAGACCTCGGCCTGTTGCAACTTATGGCTGCGGACATAGGTGGATTCCTCCTCCAGGATTCTCTTGGTGAATGCTCCGCATGAAGGAGGCCTTCTGTTTGGGTCAGCCCCAAATGAGGCAGTCAAGTAATAAGGAGAAACAGCAAAAGTCTGCATGGCGCAAACCGGGGGCAGGAACAAGTCCTAGTTATCGAGCTCCAGACAGAATTTTCGGGTTCAAAATTATTCAAGGGCACAAAATAAAACATTTTCAGCCTGAACTAGGTTCTGCTCCCGCAACTAGTGTGGCTTCAGGGGAGGAAGAGGTGGCTCCCTGGACACCGGAGGCAATGTCAAAAAGTCCCAAGAGGTTGCTCAGATCCACCTTTGATTAAGGGGCAGACTTTTCAGTTTTTTCAAGGAGTGGATCAGCACCACCATGGTCAGTGGGGTGCTGGGTTTAGGGTTACTTCAAGTTTGAATCGAAGCCCCCACTCCCCCATGTGATGCCCTTACCCATATCCAAAAAAAAAAAAAGTGGTGACATTCCAGGTGACCACAGACCTTCTCCAAGCATGAGCGATCGAAAACGTCTCCATCTCAGAAAGGAACAGGGACATTTTTGCTCTATTTTTCATAGTTCCAAAATGCTCTGGTGAATTCAGGCCTGTATAAGACCTAAAAACTTTTTCAACGCCTTGTTCACCACAGAACATTCAAGAGGGAAACCCTGTCACCCATCATCTGGGAAGTCTATCAGAGGGAGTCTTTGGCCTCAATAGATTTGCAAGATGCCTTCTCTACATATCTCCATCCCATGGGCTTGCAGACAGTTCCTCACATTCAAGGTGAGGGAATGCCACTTCTAATTCACAGCGCTTCCCTTCGGCCTGGCCACAGCCCCAAGGGTCTTCTCCAAGGTCCTACCGCCAGTGATTGTTTGCCTCAGTCACAAGGGATTCAGCTGTTCTGCTGTCTGAACGACATACTAATCAAAGCCCAGCAGTACGATCAAGCAGCTCAGGCAGACTGAGGCCATCCAATGCCTCTCCTTTCCTCTCTAGGTTTCATCATCAACCAGAAAAAGAGCTCTCCTTTACCATCCCAGACCTTGAATCATCCAAGTGTGTCTTCAAAACAGTTTAGAACAAAGGTTTTTCCCCATAGAATCAAATTTCAGGGACCTCATGCTCTCCGTAACAAATTTAATTCGGCACTATGCCTGCCAGCTCACCCCTCATGCAGTTCATAGGGACGATGGTCTCCCTGGCAGACTCGGTTCCC
Organism: Neoceratodus forsteri; assembly: GCA_016271365.2. Lineage (NCBI taxonomy): Eukaryota > Metazoa > Chordata > Ceratodontiformes > Ceratodontidae > Neoceratodus > Neoceratodus forsteri. The sequence continues at coordinate 1,096,774,838 of CM028129.1, read as the reverse complement.
TGGCTACTGATTCACATGCATCCCCTCCAGTCAAGCTTTCCCCAACAGTGGGCCCAGTCAAGGGGCAGTCTGGGCCAGCAGATATAAATCTCTCGCCAGGGGAAAGCATCTATTCAGTGGTGGACTTGGCAATCCACCATCATGAAGGGTCTCAAGCTGGGGCATCCTCACCAGACGAGAATCACTACTGATACCAGTCTTAGGGGCTGAGGAGCTCTCATTGACACAGAGCAAGTGGTCACTGTCAGAAACACGTTGCAGCATCAATGTTCTGGAGATGCGAGTAGTCCACCGGGCACGTCAGTGGTTTGAAGCGCAAATCTCCAACCGGGATGTTCTCATTCTCGTTGTCAATTGAGCGACAGTGGCCTGCATCAATCCCCAGGGAAGCACAAAGAGCTCTCAAGTATTACAAGAATCCCTGTTGCTCTTTCAGTGGGCAGAGCACCACCTGGAAAGACTGATGGCCATGTACATCTCAGGTCAGGAGAACATCATGGCAGGTTGGTTAAGTCGAAAGGAAGTTCTTCCAGGAGAATGAGAACAGAAGGACAGTGCTTTCTACCTCTGTACTGTATGGTGGGGCCTTTCTGCAGGAGATCCTTTCACCTGCCGACAAAACTACATACTTCCACAGTTTTACTTTATATTCTGGGATGAGCTGGCAGTAGCACAGGACACCTTCCCCATTAACTGTGGTCAGTACAATCTTCTGTACACCTTTCTCCTAATCCTACTATTCTCAAGGATCTTGCACAAGATTGCTGTCAATCAAGTGGAGCTGATTCTAATCTGTACATGCCCCACCAGCCAGCGTTCCCTCGATTGGTTCAAATGTTGCTACAACCTTCTCTGATCTTTCAGACCAGCCCGGACCTGCTGCATCAGGGCCCAGTGCTGTGCCCCAGTCGGTGCAATCTGTTCCTCTCATCGTGGAGATTGAGTGGGGTACTGTCAAGGAGTTATGTTATACTCCACCTGTCCTTGAAATGATAATCCACTCAAGAAGGCATTCATCTTCCGTGGCCTGTTACAGGGTATGACAGAGTTTCCTCTTCTGGTTACAATCCAGCCATATTCCAGACAGCATGGTGTCTCTCCCCGCTATACTGCAGTTCCTGCAGGAAGGCTTTGACAGAGTCTCCAACTGGCAACCTTACAGGTTCAAGTTCCAGCTCTGGGTGCAGTTCTGCAGGCGGATTAAGGGGAGGATTTGGGGGCTCATCCTCCTGTTAGACTATTCCTGAGAGCAGTGACGCTCAAAAACTCTACAATCAAGCCCGTCGTCCCTTCTTGGAGACTCAACCTGGTCCTCAAGACCCTGATCAAGGCCCCCTTTGAGCCTATTAAAGAAGCATCCTTTATCCATCTGACGTTGAAGATCGTTTTTCTTACAGCAGTCACCTCAGCTCAGAGCATCAGTGAGATGGGTGCATTTTTGACCAAAGAGCCATATACTATGTTTCATCAGGTCTCACTGTTCCTGTGAACAGATCACTCTTTTTTTTTAATCTAAGGCGATGTCTCCCTTTCACTGCAACCAAGAATTGAACCTTCCTTCTTTTTGTCCTCGCCCTAAGATCGAGAAGGAAAGGGACTTTCACATGCAGGTCCCTAGAAGAGCACTCGGCTATCCATCAGAAGAACCGATTCCATACTCAAGGCTCCAAGTTTGTTCATTCTCACTTCAGGGTAAAATATTGGCCAAAAAAACCCCAAAAAAGACTCTTGTCAGATGTATTCGTTCCACCATATCCATCGCCTGCCAGAAAGCGGGGGTAGCCCTATCAGGCCCAGTGAGGGCCCATTCACTAGAGCAATGGCGGCATCCTGGCCAGACTTCAGAGAAGCCTTACCAGCAGACCTAGGCAGAGTGACCACTTGGGCATCCATCCATACCTTTGCAAAGTTATTCAAATTGGATGTGTTCGCCTCCGTGGAGTCGTCATTTGGCCACCGGGTCCTTAAAACCGTGGTAGACCCATCAAGTTCTAGTGACATTCTTCCCACCCGGGAAGCAAGGGGGTGTACCGCTTTAGTATATCCCAGTACTTATGAGCCCAGAGACCAGCTTTAGGAGAGAGAAATAGAAATTTAAATACCTATAAATTTTCTTTCTTCGACTGCTGGTTTCCAGGCTCCTTCCCTTCCAGAATGTCTGAAGTCTGCCTCCTGGGCGAATGTTCAGATTAACATTTCTACTTTTTGTTTCCAAGTTATGTAGTACTACAGGGGACAACTGCTTTAGGAACAACTGATTGCTACAGGAAATGGAGGGGAGGATGTAGTCTCCCTGCAGAGATCTTTATCCTGCCTGTCACGTGGTACCAGGAAGGACCTCCAAGTAGTTATGAGCCCGGAGACCAGCAATCGGAGAAAGAAAATTTACAGGTATTTAAATTTCTATTTATTGCGATTAGACTTATAATCGCTATAATGACCTCTGAGCTGGTCATTTCCTCACGATTAACAACCGGCTGGTTGGGGGTGGCCCTCGGCGCCCTCAGCCAGTTGTTAATTGCTAGGAAATGACCGTCTCTTCAGTCATTATTGCTTAACTGTACTTAAAAAAAATTGTATGATTAGTATTTATTTTTTCACTGTCAAATATTGCTGCTTTATGCATCATTTTTAGTGTCCGCCGATCATGTTTGTGGTCCCTTGATTTTTTTGTGCAGCCTGCAGTCAGGTATACTATATTGTAAATCTAATTAAAAATTCATGAGCCTGTCAAGGCTCCTGATTGGCTACTGGATCAGTCATTATTATCTTACAAATGACCAATCCATCTAGCAAAATGGAGAAAAAAAAACACCTGTGAAACTGAAAGAAGTTGTTGGCATTAGTCTTATAATCACTGTAACAACTTTGCATGTGGTCATTTCCTTGGATTGAGGCGGCAAGAGGGAGGTATCCATTGGCTGCACCTTCAGCCACCCACTCTCCCTTAGCTGCTCATTAACCCCTCAGAAATGACCAGCTGCTCAATGGTTTTTGCTTAAATGAGGGGCAGGTACCATTCTTTCTGACCCTGCAAACAATACAGAAAAGCTTCAACAGGTTTCGGTGGTTGGCTTCCTTTCAGTAGCTCTGTGTATGAGTTTCGACGGTATTTCGACCTTGGAGAGGGCTCAGCTCAGGATCAACAAACTGATTAATGGCTTAGGAGTAGGGTTGCCACCTGTCAGGTTTTTTACCTGGTGATCAGGTTTTCAGGGTCCCTATCAGGTAATCCGGTTTTGCTCTGTGCTGGTCAGGTTTTTGAGCCATTTTGAGTGTTCACATACTTTTGAAACAAATTCATTCATTGTTTCAGCTACATGGCCAGGTTACAAACAAATTCTGTTGTCAATGTAGCCCTTTGTTTGTGAATGCAGTCACCCTGGCAGGTGTAAAGTGTGGCCATTAACACCATTAGCACCTACTTAGCCTAATCTTTCCACTGCATCTTCAAGTGGCATAGCAGCCCAGCTGCCCCCACCTTTTGTAACAGTAACAGAGCTAGTTGTCCTCCATTGTCATTTGCTGGTAAACATTTTCATTTGTAACAGAATTTAGGTATTTTTAAATGTTTTAAATTATTGTTTTCTCAAGAAAAAGTATGGACACTTCTTTGGCTTTGAAATAGTACTTTGGACAAGAACAGGAAATGGAGCCAGAAAAGATATAAAGTATGAATACTATTGTATGCTATTTACAGTATTTCCTTTGTCTCTCCTCAGATCATATCTGTAAATGAGATTTATTTTATCTCTGTATGTTTATTTGGTTAACAATGTAAATAAATAAATACATAAGTAAATAAATAATTAGGAAGAACCTAGGAAAGTTACTTTAACAGGCACAGTACAGCATCTTAACATTTTTATTTAACTGCTGCATTGTTCTTTTTTATTGATATAACAAATGGACTTCTAGGAGGAACAATGCATGATGAATCATGAAAAGGGGTGGGGCTAGGGGCGGAGCTTAGGATCCGGTTTTTGCCTCATCCAAAGGTGGCAACCCTACTTAGGAGGCAAGAGCCACAAGGACAGATTGGACATAATCCACATTGTTTAGCTTAGCAAAGGTAAGGCTGAGTGGGTATGTGTTAATGGTTTTCTGAATACTGAAAAGGACAGACATGGTGGAGTATACAAAGATGTTTGAGCTGGTGAGTGCAAGTAGAAATAGGCGGCACACACCTCAGATTGAGGTGCTGGGGGGATACTGGGAAATATTAGAAAGTATTATGCCATACAGAGGGTGGTTGACATGTGGGAATAGCCTGCCCAGTGAAGTTGTGCAAACACGGAGGATAATATGGTCCACTATGCACAAGTGTGTGCAGCCATCGAAAGGTTGCCATGGCAGCTGTTTAAACCTTGAGAGCGAAGCTTGAGAGGTTGGGGCACCATGGCAGTCTTTTTTCCCTCTCTTTTTCTCGCAGGTCCTCCATCAGGCTCTGCCCTGGTCACAGCCCCCAGACTCCCACCAACCGTCAACTGCCCTGCATTTTCCCAGTCACCCCCGGCTTGCCCCCCAGAGGGCGGGGCCACGGCACTGGTTCCCCGAATTCCAGTGCCGCAGAACGAGTAACTAGTTGGGAGTGCTGGCGACGGTGGTTAATTGAAGCCCGGGGAGGGCTTCTTGTAGATGGAGGACCCACCCCTCCCTTTTTCAGTTTTTCCTCTGGGAGGCGGGGACGTGCAATAATGTCCAGCGTGCGCCCTGCCTCCAGTATGTGCTGGCGCTGGTAGCTGCATAACTCCCAGCCTCTGCCAGGGGTCTGTCTCATGCTGGGCACTTCCCCACCCTCCCCCCCTGGAGAAGGAAAGCAGTCCATAGGACATTTTATCCTTCTTGCCCTGCCAGCCCAACAGCAACCTGGGTCCGTTCCTGAACCTGGGTCGCCGGCGTTGCAAGCGGAAATCCAACCGTTGCGCCGACAGGCCGGCTCGGGTGGCATGGCAGTCTTGAGGTGGCTATTCACGATTGTTGGGTATAGTGGACCATACATTGTCTTTTATAGTGTATGGTCTCCCCACCCAAAATCACACACAACATTAGGAGTGTAGGCACTTGTGTTTTTGAACGTAAAAAAGCCGCTTTCATGGTCGCCAACACTCTTTAGTTTGTATCAGTGTTGATGATCAGAACTGCAGGCTCTGTGAGGTGAGCACACACGGATGTTCGAATTGTGCTTCAGTAGTTATGTATCTAGTGCAGCACAGCAACAAAATGACATAGCTACTGCAGCACAATGGTTTCCTCCTCTGATTCTGTTTAGAGAGATTATTATTATTATTATTATTATTATTATTATTTTTGTCTATTTTTTCATTTGCAAATTATACTGCAAAGCCCGAAGGCAGCAACTCTATTAACTTGCTGCTTCTGGCAGCTGTTACTGTCCACTGCTACTCACAGTCACTTTACTTCTACCAGTGCCACTTATCTACTCCCTACTGCTGATTTAGTATACCCTGATCTATTCTTGCTCCCTCGATCCATACAATATGATCGCCAGTGGTCCTTTAGATCTCCCAGGGGGCCAACTGGTGGGTTGGCACCAGAAGGGGTCTAGGGTGGTGCTGCAGGTAATTTCAGTCGTGGTCTCCATTGTTTGGGTATTCGGACATGTCTTTTTATGTCACTTGGACTAAGAGAGGAGGACTCTTCTGCCTGTCACAGTCAGATTTTTCAATTTTATTACTGTTGTATTTTTGGAGGGCAGTGAGAGTGCCTGTATTTAGTTAGACTTCCCATGTAGTGAGAGGACTTGGGGGCTGAAAATCATCTGGGATACTAATATTGTTTTGGCTCAGATAGTGAGAATACCTGTACTAAACTTATTTGAAAATACTGACATTATATTGTTTCAGGTAGCGATAACTTTTATATCTTTTGGCTGCCTCGGGCTGTGAGAGGGCCTCATGGAGCTGATGACTTCTACTATTTGAATGCATCTATTTTTTATATATATATATATATATATATATATATATATATATATATATATATATATATACATATATACATGTATGTGTATCATCTTATGATTGACCCTTCCTCAGGCTGACCAAGTTGCTGTTCTGGACTTTGAGACTGAATCATTCATATTGACCTGATCGTTTTTATCAAGATTGGTTTTAACATTTATTTCTAACTGTTATATTATTTAGTTATTTGTGGGGTGGTTGATTTGGGGTTGGTTTTGTGGGTATTATTTTTTGTTATACTGGGGTTTTATGTTTAAAATGCTCTCCAATCTGTGAGAGAGATTGGTAGGGCATATTATTATTATTATTATTATTATTTTTGTTATTTTGTTTTTGGTGGGTGTTGATTGATTTGAATATTAGTATGTGTAGGGAAGATCATAAAAAGGTCAGGCAGTATTCACCCATCAGGCTCAGGGGAATTGCGCCCCTTTGACTGTCCTCCCTTAACTATAGAGAGCTATAAACATTGTCAATCCCTTGGGATTGCTAGGAGGCGTCGAAGGGGGCGCAGGGTTAGGCCTGTTGGGGAAAAGGAAGGGGGGGATGTATTGGGGTGGTAGGGTTCAGGCAACGCCCTGGGGTGAAATGGTTCCAAGACAGGGGGAAATCCCTGTCTTGTTCCCATACCCAAGTGCCCAGAAACTGATGCTGGTCAGGAGTCGAGGTCTTCCCCAGCATCTCATCCAACCCGGGCGGTGTTATGTAATGCTGGATCCATTAAAAACAAGACAGCTATCATAGCTGATCTTGTTGAAACTGTGGACCTGGCTTGCATCACCGAGACCTGGCTGGATGAAAATGCAGATCCAGTATTGGCCTCTGCAGTTCCAGCTGGGTTCTCGGTGATTCACTGCCCGAGGTTGGATTGTAGGGGTGGGGGTGTAGCCATCTTTTTAAGACCGAACTGGGCCTTGTGGATGTTCCAGTGGTGTCTACCAGATCCTTTGAGTGTATCATGGGTGAGGGTGTAGGTTGCAGTATACTTCTCATTTACCGTCCACCAGGAGATGGGGGTGTTTTCCTGCAGGAGATTGTGGACTTCATTATCAACATGGTGTTGGAGTCCCCCAGATGGATAATTCTGGTGGACTTCAATGCCTGGGTCGATGATGAACTCTCGCCGTTTGGTCAAAATCTCCTTCAGCTAATGACAACACTGGGCCTTACACAGGTAGTTACCTCCTCTACCCACATTGGAGGGCACTCATTGGATCTGCTGTTCCTCCTGGTGATGGAGATCATTGATGTGGGGGTGGAACCTGTCAGTTGGTCTGCCAATCACACCATAGGGTTCAGTTTCGGGGCCCCCACAAAATGGGCCTGTCCTTTTGGAAATGGTCCGGTACTGCCCTTTAAGGGGAGTTACCCCAGATGGTATATCGGCGGTGCTGGACCTGTCGGGATTGCTGGGTGAAAGCACAAGTCCAGGAGCTCTCGTACTAGCCTGTAATAAGGCAGTGGGAGAGGCCTTGGACTTGATGGCTCATATTCGTGTTCAACCACTCGCTCTTTGCCCAAGGTCCCCTTGGTGTGATGGGTCCGTGAAGGAGATGAGACGAGTTGGTCGAAGGCTGGAGAGAGCATGACGGAAGTCTAGCCTGGATGCTGACAGACTTAGTTTGATGGAACATTATAAAGGCTATCAATCAGAAATCACCCGTAAGAAGGCAGAGTTCCTGTCCAGGGAGATTTCTGCTGTGCAGAACCGACCGGCTCAACTTTTTTGAACTGTTGACAGATTGTGCAATCCAGTCTGTCTCCAGTCCGGAAGAGTCTTTTCACAAATTGAGTGTGATGGGCTAGCTTGGTTTTTCACAGATAAGGTTGCCAGCATCAGGTCTGGAATCGGCCCGGCTCTTTCTAAATGGGGCCGTGGAAGTCGACTGGAGGTGGTGTACACAAACGGTCTGTCTGGATGGATTTCAGCCAGCCGGAATTCATGGGTATTGTGAAGATTGTCCAGACTTTGTGTCCAACCTGTTGTAGTTTGGATCCAGTCCCTACCTCCCTTTTAGTGGGTTGTGTAGATGTCATTTGCCCAATTCTAGCTGAAATTGTATGGAGATCCGTGGATAGGGGTGTCTTTCTTGGCCCCCTAAAGGAGGTGGTCATTCGACCACTCCTTAGAAAATCTTCCTTGGATCCCGCTGATCCAGATAACTACTGCCCTGTCTCAAATCCTCCCTTTGTGGGGAAGGTTATGGAGAAGGTGGTTGCACTGCAGCTGGATGATCATTTGGTAACTCACAATGTCGATGAAGCTCTCTAATCTGGTTTCAGGAAGAGGCATAGCTCGGAGACTGCCCTTTTTCAGGTATTAAATGACCTCCTAATGGCTAGAGATCGGAAAGCTTGTACCATCTTGGTCCTTCTCGTTCTCTCTGCAGCTTTTGACACTGTGGACCATGAGGTGCTTTTGGAAACCCTGTGGTCTCTCTGTGGTCTGTCAGGTACAGTCCTCAAGTGGTTTCAATCTTTCCTCGTAGGCAGGTCTCAGAGGGTAGTCACAGGAATTTATTCTTCTGACTCCTTCCCCCGACCTGCGGTGTGCCACAAGGTTCCATATTGGCTCCCATGTTGTTCACAGTGTATATGCTGCCATTAGGAGATATCATCAGGCGATCCGGCTTGAGTTTTCACTGCTATGCAGATGATACTCAGCTGTATATGTCCTTTATGCCCGGACAGGATGATGTGATTCCAGTGCTAAATAGTTGCCTCTCCGAGATCAAAGACTGGATGAGCATGAGTTGGTTGAGATTAATTCCAGATAAGACTAAGGTGTTGGTGGTGGATCCGGGTCGCCCTGGGGTGGGTCTTGGAGCTGGGCTCATGTCGGGCCTATGGCTTGATGGTGTCCAGCTCATTACCTCAGATCAGGTGCGTAACCTGGGCGTTATTTTTGATGACGGCTTGACTCTGAAGTCCCAGGTGTCAGTGGTGGTCAAATCCTCATTTTACCATCTGAGGAATATCGCCCAGGTGAAACACCTGATTCCTCCGGGCGACCTTCTGACATTGATCCACACCTTCATTACTACCCATCTTGACTACTGCAGTGCCTTCTACCTAGGGCTGTCTAGGGTTGATATCCGTTGCTTGCAGCTAGTACAGAACACTGCGGCCAGGCTGTTGACTGGTACCTCTAGGACCAGTCATATTACGCATGTGCTGCACAAACTGCACTGGCTGCCAGTTCAGTGGCGGATCACCTATAAGGTAGGGTTGCTTACCTTTAAAGCTCTACATGAACAGGGACCTGACTACCTGAAAGATCTTCTGATTCACTATTCCCCAGTTGCCCTCTCCGGTCCGTCGGCGAGGGATTGCTGGAGATTCCCAGGGTTCATCTGAAAATATCTGGAGCTTATGCTTTCTCATTTGTAGCACCGACCCTGGGGAATTCTCTACCTCGTTGGTTGAGAGAATGCCTGACCGCCAGCAGCTTTAAATCAATGTTGAAAACATATTTATTTTCACTGGCCCCAACCAATACTTCCCTAATTAAGTATTAATTGATTGTTTTTAATTAGTATATTGCTTTTATTGTAATTTATATTATGTACAGTGTCTTGATTATGAAAGGCGCTATATAAATAAAGTTGCTTTGCTTTGCTTTATCCTTGCCGTAACTCCTACACCCCCTCAAATACTCTGGTCTCACTTCCCTCACCTCCCCCCTGCTACTCTATTTTCAGCCCCTAGCTGCCTAGCTTACCTTTGCCACCTTATCTTCACCTCACCTAGCCCCCCCCAACCAATACTTCCAAAATCCTCGGCCCATCACAAATGCCCTAAACTCCACTCACTCATAATAGCACTCCTCTTACTGTCATCAGAAAATGTTCTTCCCAGTCCTGGTCACATTACACCCACCTCTGCCAGCTGCAGTCCATCCACTAACATACCAGCTTCCACCACCCCTTCTGTCCTCCCCAAGGGCCTGAAAATCCTCCACTTAAACATCTGCAGTCTCGTGTCAGAAATTGACCTTTTACATCCTATGGTAATCTCCCTCACACCTGATATACTAATTTTAAGGGAAACCTGGTTAAATGCTAAAATACCTGGTCTTGCCATTAATATCCCATGTTATTCCATAATCTGACAGGATAGGACTGGCAGTGGTGGCGGAGTAGCCATGTATATCCTGTTCTCAGGTTAATTCACAACCATTCTATCACCCTCATTACCCTTTGCCTATGAAGCACTTGTAGTAAACATTACCTTGCCTTTTCCCTCCCCTATCTTCATAGCTGGCATCTACTGTTGACCTGGCTCCAAGGCATCTGATACTTTGGATCTCATTACCTCCATAACCTCCCTCTCACGTAAAGGCGCGCTATACATCCTGGGTGATGTAAACCAAAACTGGCTATCGCAAACAACTGCCAAGACACAAAATGACACCACGGCCCTCAGTCTCTCCCAACTCATCCTGGAACCCGCCCACCTAAATCATAAAACCCTTAACCACTCCCTAATAGACTGGCCTCTCTCCTTTCACCCCCACCGAGTCATTAAATCGAGTATCCTCCCAGATGTCCTCAGTGATCATCACCCAATCTTCATAGTCAGGAAAGTCTGTAGACCAAATCTGCCTTGCAGAATTCTGCAACTCTGCTCCTTCAGCTCCTTAAACCTTAATCTCCTTCTTAATGAACTGGCCAGCTCCAATTGGTCCCATATTGCCTTTGCCCCTTCCATTGACCAAGCCCTCATGTATTTTAAAGATAAATATCTGGGCCGGCCTGGTGGCGCTGAGGGCTGAGGCGCTGGACGCCTTACCTCGCATCACGCCAGCGACCCATGTTCAGGAATGGACATGGGGCGCGGGGAGATGACAGGGAGGGGAGGATCCGGCATGCCTCGGACTGCCTCTCCTCCGGGAGGGGGTTGCAGGCTCGGCGACTGCCTGCCACCTAGCAGAGGCGGAGGTGGCACGCCGGCACTGAAGTAGACGAGAGTGCGGCATGCCATGGATGCATGGGAGTGTGCAGCAGCCGCCATTGCATGCCACACCCTCAAGAGGGAGAATATAGGGAAAAGTGGAGTCCTCTGTGTTTGACGATGGTCCCCCTCCATGATGGACTGGGAAGGCACCTCCCTGAACGCTAATCTGGACTGGTGGGTTGAGTCGCTCCCAACCCCCTGCCACGAAGGGTAAGTTGTGGGGTTATGTGGAGGGGGTCTCATACCCGGTACCTACACAAGGGGGATGTTGGATGCTGGATGAGGACTCCAGGGGGAGAAAAACATAACTGGGGGGGAAAAAAAAAGATACATTTTAATTACATGAAACTCCTACGCTCCATTCAAATGTACCAGATTTTGTGTCAACCATCATCCCTGGGTCTCCCTTGAGTTACTGACCTGTTTCAAGGAGCGAGACAAAGCTTGGAGGAAACATAAGGCCTCCCGGATTCCCCCAGACTATGCCGGGTATCGCATGTTAAGAAATGCCTGCGCAAAAGCTACCAGACTTGCCAAGTCTGAATATTTTAAATTGTTTTTTCTCAAAAACATTAATTCCTCCTCCAAATTCTGGAAAATGATCCACGCCCTAGTCTCCCCCTTCATATCCGACCCCTCCTGTGCTTAAAATAAACAACTCATTGGTCTCTGAACCATACACAGTGGCTCAAGAGTTTAACTCCTATTATACCTCCTGTGCCACAGCACTTCTAAAGTCCCTCCTCTCTAACCTCCCCCTCCTTATCCTCCCGCACCCAGCACTCAACCCCTCCATGCTCACCCTTCCTTCTCCTTTTCTGTGTCTCCCTAGAAGAAACACTAACAGCCCTTTTCTCTCTTTCTTAATCCTTCCAAAGGCTCATCACCGGATGACCTTGACCCTAAACCCTTCTATCTTTCAGCTTCTACTATAGCTTAACCTCTCTCTCTCTCTCTCTCTCTCTCTCTTTAATCTTTCCTTCTCGTCCTCATCTGTCCCTTCATTCTGGAAACATGCGGTGGTCCTCCCTCTCCCAAAGGGTGGTGACCCCTCCTTCCCTGCAAATTTACGCCCACTCTCCCTACTCCCTGCCCTTGCTTAAACTTCAAGAACACCTGGTCCTCTCTCAACTAACCTCCTTCCTTGATAACTCTTCCTTTTTCATCCCATTCCAGTTTGGTTTTCGGAAGAACCACTTCACTACCACCTCCCTCCCTACTCAGGCTCACTGACTCCGTCCTCACTGGGATGGATAATGGCCTTATTACTTCTGCCGTCTTTGTCGACCTTGCCAAGGCTTTCGACACAGTTTTTCATGCCCTATTTCTTGACTCCATTACGGCTGCTGGGTTGTCTTCTTCTGCCCAAAACTGGTTTAGAGCTTGCTTCTCTGGCAGAACACAATCAGTCAAGATCCGGGATACAACCTCCCCCCCCCCACCATTTCCACAGGAGCCCCCCTGGGCTCAGTGCTTGGATCCATTCTCTTCTCCATCTTTCTAAATGACTTGCCCTCAGTATGCTCCCCCTCCTCCTTCTATCCATATGTATGCCAACGACACCATCCTGTTCTCCTCTGGCAAATGCCCCACCGATGTAGCAGCCACCCTTCAGCAGGACTTCCATCAGGTTCAGTTATGGTTTGTCTCACGTCAGCTATTGCTAAATGCCAAAAAGACTGTCTCCATGACCTTTGGCACCAGGCAAAGAGACTCTAAGATCCACCCTTTACCGTCTTTCCGTACCCTTGATGGAACAGTTCTAGAGGACACCTCCTCATTCAGATACTTTGAGGTTTGGTTAGACCAACACCTCAACTTCTCTGGCTACATTGACACCATCCTTAAAAAATTGTGCCCCAAGCTTGGTGCCTTATTCAAGAACCGTAATTACATCCCTCCTACGGCGCGGCGTGAAGTAGTCCAGAAGATGATCCTCCCCATTTTCGACTACTGTGATGTAATCTATAGTGATGCTCTCAAATCCTCCCTAACCAGATTGGCCACTCTCTTTAACTCCAGTCGATTTGCCCTTGATACTCCATCACACACTCATCACTGTGACTTCTACCACACCCTGTCTCTTCCCCCACTTCCCACAGGTGTCTCACTCATTTTGCGAAACTCACTTCTAAATTTTGGTTAGGAGAATTCCCTCCTACCTCTCATGCTCACTGTCTTCCTCCTTCCCCCCCACTCCCTCAGATCCTCTGACACTCACACTTTGTTGGTCCCCCGTCAAACCACTCTCATTGGTCAGTCAGACTTTACCCATCATTTCCTGCAAATCTAGAACTCTTCACCCCCCCCAAATACTACGGCACTCCTCCTCCTCTTACCCCCTTGCCTCTGCCTTGCATAACTTTCTCTTATCTAACTGCTCCTGCTTTAACCCTCCTTAACTGTCCTTTGTTGCCTCTGTTCCTCTACATGACTCACATCCCCTATTAAACCTTTCTCCCCCGGGCATGCTTCTCAGCACGCTCTCCTCTCTTCACCACTTACCCCTCACTCCTACCCCTAACTTCAAGAGATTACCAACTTGCCCCTGCTTAGTTTTGACCTCAGGCAGGGTTCTCAGCATCCTGGAGGGTTCTAGCACTGGGCAAGCCTCCTCCTCCTTCCCCCCTCTCTCCTTTCTACCCAACTTGTCCCTACCTAACTCTGCCCTGTGTTGGGATTCTTAGCGCCCTGGTGATGTCTACTCTCGGGTAAGTTTCTTCCCTTCCTCCTTTTTTTCCTTTCCTCTTCTATCCCTCCTATTCCCTCTACCCAACTTGTCCACACCTAATTCTATCCCCTGGCAGGGTTCTCTGCATCCTGGAGGGGGCCCAGCACTGAGCAGTTACTCTTTCTTCACTCCCCCTCCCCCTATACCCTTTCTACCCAACTAGTTTTCACCTGATTCTGTGCTCTGCCAGGGTTCTCGGCATCCTGGAGTGGCCTAGTCTTAGGCAAGCTGCTTCTTTCCCTCCTCTTCCCTCCTTTCCCTTCATCCTTTCTTTTGTCTCTTCCCAACTTGTCCTCACCTAGTTCTGTCCCCCGGCAGGATTTTCAGCATCCTGGAGGGGTCCAACACTGGGAAATGACTCTTCCTTCCCTCCTCTTCCCTTCCCTTTAATCCTGTCTATCTAACTCATCCTCGCTTGATTCTGCTCTCTGGCAGGGTTCTCAGCATCCTGAAGAGGCCTAGTCTTAGGCGAGTTTCTCCCACCTCTCCTCCTTCCCTTTACCATCCCCCTCTACTATCTCTACCCAACTTGTCCTTGCCTGCTCCTGACCCTTACTCTAAATCCTCGCCTCATTCCACCAATGGCAGCTATCTCCACACTCCAAAGGGGCCAGTTCCAAATATGACTCATCCTTCTCTTCCCTATCCCTTACCCCCACCTCTCTCCTGCCCCCCTCTTTACCTCCCTGCACTTTATCAAAGGAACTAGTTCACTTGAGCTAATAATCTGAACTTTTTGTCCTCTCTGAGGTGCTCCCAGATTGCACTAGTATTGTGTTAACTTGCCCTTCACAACCAAATATTTGTATTTTTTTTTGCTCACTTTTCTCCGGTAATCTTCCCCCCATTTTTATCCTCTCCTTCCCCCAGCTTGTTTCCCCCTGTCTACCTCTCTACCCCTCCTTGATGCCCCACCACTGGACCCCACTTATTCAATAATTGCTAAATAATCTGCCTCTTAACCGTGATTCATTCCTGCAAGGAGTTGGCTCCAAGGCTACATTACATTTCTGTACTATGTTGCTCAGATATGGCACTAGTAGTTAAATGCATATTGCACAGGTATGAGACATTTAATTGTCTGCTATGTTACAAATGTGACCATATGATTATTTATGATGTTTTATAACTGTATGTCTTGTTACAAATGTAATTGAGTGTTTAATGTCTCGGATATGATAATTGTTGAACTGTACGTCTAATTCTTCATCCAAAAGGTATTTATCCGAAATTCGAATAAATAATAAATAAAAATTGCCCCCCCCCCCCCATCCCCCGGGGCACACCTGGAGACGAGCAGCTTGTTGTTCAGTGTGCCTTCCTGGTGAAACATTTCAGTAAATAAAATAAAACAACAAGGATATTCTAGGGATGGATTTTCATCCACAGCCGCATTCTACTATACACAGTAAGCACTGAAGGAACTGGAAGTAATAAGAGTTGATAAAGCAATGGGCCAGATGGGGTGCACCCAAGGGTCCTTAAAGAACTAAGAGAGGTGGTGGCTGAACCTCTTGCTATCCTGTTTAGCCGATCACTAGAAACAGGGGAGGTACCCAAAGACTGGAGGATAGCAGATGTAGTCCCCTTATACAAAAGTGGGAACAAAGAGGAAGCTGGAACTACAGACCAGTCAGCCTCACCTCGGTAGTGGGGAAGATCATGGAAGCACTACTGAAGGAGAGATTGGTGGAACATCTGATTGTCAATGGACTACAGGACCCAAGGCAGCATGGTTTCACGGCAGGTCATGTCACGATCAACTTCATTGAATTTTGACTGTGACTAGGAGGTGGATCAGGGAGGGCAGTGGACATGGCCTATCTGGACTTCAGCAAGGCCTTGACACTGTGCCACATAGAAGACTATTGCACAAACTGGGAATATGGGTGTGGGCAGGACAGTAGTCAGGTGGGTAGGTAACTGGCTGGAGCAACGGGACACAGAGGGTGGTAGTAAATGGCTGTCCTCCACAGAGTGAAGAGTGACCAGTGGGGTACCACAGGGATCAGTGCTGGGACCGGTACTATTCAATATCTTCTATCAGTGACATTAGCAGGAGGACCTAGAAGGCAGAATTTCCACTGTTCGCTGATGACACAAAGCTCTGTAATAGAGTAGACACACCAGAGGGTGTAGACAGAATGAGAAGGACCTGCAGAAACTTGAAGAATGGTCAGGGTTTGGCAGTTGAAATTCAATGCAAGGAAGTGCAAGATAATGCATATGGGGCACAAAACCCTGGCACAATATATCAGTTGGGGGTGAGGATATAGCATGCACCAAGCAGGAAAGGGATCTTGGAGTTATCATCTCGATGACCTCAAGGCAGGGAAACAGTGTGACAAGGCAGCAGGTAAAGCAAATAGGATGCTGGGATGCATAGGCAGGGCATCACCAGCAGGAAAAGGAGGTCATAATTCCACTATACAAGACACTAGTGAGGCCGCACCTGGAGTACACTGTGCAGTTCTGGAGACCTTACTCATGTAAGGACATAGACAGGGTAGAGAAGGTTCAGAGGAGGGCAACAAAGATGGTGCATGGATTGCATCACAAGTCCTATGAGGACAGGTTGAAGGCACTGAACATGTACTCCCTGGAGGAGAGGAGGGAGAGAGGGATATGATAGAGACATACAAGTATCTTACAGGGAGGAACAGGTGCAGGAATGCACTATTTTAAGCGAAAAAGATGTTCCAGGACTAGAGGGCATGGGATGAAGTTGGAGGGAGGGCGATTCAGAGGAAACGTGAGGAAGAATTTCTTCACAGAACGGGTGGTAGACAAGTGGAACACCCTGCCAGAGGAAGTGGTGGGGGCTGAAACAATCACGGGATTTAAGAATGCATGGGATAGACATAAAGGAATTCTGGAGGTCAGGGGTAAGGGGCAACAGACTTCCTGGAAAACATAAACTGAACTTACAAACTTAAATGGGCAGACTGGGTGGGCCATAGGCCCTTATCTGCCGACACTGTCTATGTATCTATGTATCTATGTATCTATGTATCTATGTATCTATGTAGCACTGTTCAGGCTTTAAAGCAGGACTAGACAAATTCCTGTGGTAGTCCGACACTGAGGGTTACACAGCATGAGTAGGGGAGGCATTCTAATTATTAAGCTGGGATGAGTGTTGACACCCGAACTGTGTATATTTACTGCCATGCAGCTTGAGGTATGGACAAGATGAACCCCCTTTTTTTTTTTAAATTTACTATTTATCCTCCTTATTTGTTTATTGAAATGTTTCACCAGGAGGACACACTGAACAGGTTGCTCATCTCATGGTGCGACCTGGGGTGGGGGGTGAGGGAACAAGAGGATAACTACAGAGATTGCTACAATATAACAAAATACACATTTGGTTAACGAACAACTAGGAAATACATAGACCGTATAAATACACAATGACTAACGAGGGGAAGGGAGTAGCTAGAGGACAGTGCAATAACGGTATACAGTAGTTTTGGGGAAAGGTGGGCTGGTATCAGCACAGACAGTACAATAATCAATGATACAGTAGAAGTATAGAATAAAGTACAATAACAATGGAGTTTTAGGAGCTGTCAATATAGTACAAAGTAGTGGAGAGGAGGAGTGGGAGTAGAGGAGGGGTGAATGAGGGGGAGACATGCTAAGGTCGGACTATTTCAGGATGCTGAGAACCCTACAAGGGGATGGAGTATGGCAAAGACAGAGGAGATGGAGAGGAAGGAGGAATAGGGGGCGAGAGACAAACCATGATCTGGCCACTTCAGGATGCTGAGTACCCTGCCAGGGGGGCGGAGCAAGGACAGGGTGGGGGGGAGGGAGAGAGAGAGAGGCATATCATGACCTGGCCCTTCAGGATGCTGAGAACCCTGCCAGGGGGTGGAACAAGGCAAAGGCTGAGCAGGGATATAAGATAATTGGTAGGGACGATTGGAAGATGGAAGGAAGAAATGGTAAGTAGCGGAGAAGATGGATAGAGGCATTGGAAGTAAGATTTGAGGACTGAGAGAGATGGGTTGGATAAACTAGAGCAGGAAT
Source organism: Neoceratodus forsteri (assembly GCA_016271365.2). Lineage (NCBI taxonomy): Eukaryota > Metazoa > Chordata > Ceratodontiformes > Ceratodontidae > Neoceratodus > Neoceratodus forsteri. The sequence goes on along the minus strand of CM028129.1, from coordinate 1,096,757,132 downwards.
TAAAGGAGAGAGATTACGGTGGACTAAAGCAGAAACAGCTGGAGGAGAGGTAGTTTTGTAGGGAAGATCCGAGGGAGTAGGAGGAACAGGAGTGGCCTATTTGAGGAGGGAGGGAGTTCCAGGCTTTGGGGAACTTATAGGAAAAGCCAGACTGTCCGGTGAGTGTGGAGTGGCGGGGGACAGCCAAAATGCGAGTGCTAGAAGATCTGAGGGAGTCTGGGGGGGTGGGTTTAAGAGAGATGTGGTGAGGTAAGGAGGGAGTTCACCCAGCCAGTATTAGGAGGTGAGTTTGGTGCAATGGGAGACCTTCACAGACCTCTGCCCCTCTCGCCCAGTAGTGAATTTCCAACCGCATTGTGTTGGGGCCTTTGGGGTCACTTCTACCCCTTGAAACTCTAAAATCCGTGCCATTGGTGGTGATCGGCTGTGTTTGGTACAAGAGTACCGCATGGGGCTGTCATTCTCTGGGGTCTGAGCTTTTCCTTCTTTGTCTTCACACCACTGAGAATGTCGACAGTAAAGGCTTGTTTTGCTCATACTACTGTGTGGTGGCTTGCAGAGCCAGCTGATGTCCTCCTTCTCAGTTGCTCCAGCCTACACCACCACCTGTGGGGACCCAGGTGGCAGTAGCATGGTGGAGTCAGGAACACATGCATCCTTCCTGGTGGAGGAGGAGGGAATCATCAGGGATGCTTGGTTCCCCCGCCCCACCGGTCCTCCATCATTCCAGGCTCATTTCTGAACCTAGGTTACTGGCATTGCGAGTGACAGTCCAGCCGCTGCACCGATGGAGCAACTGGAAAGGATGGGCCCTAAATCTGTTATGTTATCATAGTACTATTTTACTGTGGATCTTGTTGAAATATTTCACTAAAGCTTTTGGAAGATCCCATTTTAATTTAACCACATACTGTACCTTGTAGACTGTTGAGCATTCAGTAGCACAACTAGTCTGGATCTTTTCCCAGAGGTCACACTTTCAGGGCATTCACTGGGTTCACAGTGAAAATTTGACGTGCTGCTGTTGGCAAATATTTCTGTTCACCAACGACACAACACCGCATCACCCAAAGCTACTCACTTCCATGGTGGTGGGCCTGGCAAGGAAGCTGGAACTTGTAAAAATGTCATAATTCTCTCTCTTGCTTCAGAAATGAAATAAAGCAAAAAGTAAACCTGATTTATTGATGTTTTGTTTGTTCTAACTGCCAACTACAGTATTTAAATATTGTTAACTTGTACTGCTGCTTTAAAAAACATATCCTGTCCTTCTTTATCAATATTTTCAAGGGTAAGTGCTGTGCAAGAATGTGAAACAGGTGCTAACGTTTGGAAAAGTTCAGGGGCTTGAAAAACTAGAAACTTATTTGGCCTTTCTAAAATCTCCAGTGAGAAGCTACAACATTTTTAAAGTAATTTGATGAAATATGGTGGATTTTGGTGGGATGTACAGTCCTAAAACCTGACTTTAAGCTAATCAGCAGTAGGCTGAGCAGCACAATGCACCGGCACCAGGTTTCAGTACAAAAACTCCCGGCGGGTGCCGGAGGAGCCGATGTCCTGCTTATGGGAGCCTTCACCGGAGGCAGACCGAGGAGAAGGATCGGCCTGGTCCGATGGAAGAGGGGCTGCGCGTCCTACCAGCCTTCTCCGCGCGGATGTCGGAGGAGCCGACGCCTGGCTTACCGGAGTCGCCCACATCAGTAGGCCGCAGCCCGCGGCCGAATCAGCAGAGGCCCACCCTGGAGGTGCCTGGAAAGGGCCGAGCGCGAGCCAGACGGGTGGGGTCAACGCCTCGGAAACCTCTGAGGTGGTCGCCAAGGAGCAGTCCCTCGGAGGGGACGTTACTCAGACCCGTGGCTCCCGAGGGAGACGCGGTAGAGGAGCCCTTGTTCCGGTGCCTCTCCTTATCCTTCTTCTTCTTCTGATGGCCTTTGGGGGAAGTGGACGCCTGCCTCAGTTTTTTGAGCTCCTTCTCCATCAAACTCATCTTTTTCTTCAAAATATGGGCTTCCAGGGATTGCTGCCACCTTTTCCGGGTAGCCGCGTTGAAGCTGAGGCAGTGCTGGCACTTCTCGACTGGGTGATCAGGGCCTAGGCAGAACAGGCACAGGGAATGGCTGTCTTTGTGCGGGAGTTGGGCGCCACTGTCGCACTTATTTTGTGCTCTGAGGGTGTAGGGACGATACACCGTATCGATGACCTGACGTTAATCGAAAAAATCAAAAATACTTCAATAAAACCATCGGAAGGGTAGGCTGATCAAGCAACAAACTTTTCTAGCAGGTGCTGCACGAGCTAACTGGAAAGAACTGAAGACGCTAGGGGACCGCCTCCTTTTCACTGACGCCTCCCTGACACCGGTCATTTGACGTGGGGGCGGTCCCTTGCCAGGGACTGCAAGCTAGAAATTTTTCCCTGGGGTCCTGCCGCCTGCCGACGTCAGTCCTATATGTAATTACCTACTGCAAGAGCCTCTCTTGAAGATCTACTGTTACGGTAAGTTCTTAAGTAACTGTACTTTCAGACAGATAAAACACATGTACATACTGCACAGTATCAGCAGAAATGTTCTGGCAGTGGGAAGGATCTCCCTATGAATGTTCCCTGGAATTTCTACAGTGCTCGTAGAAGTTATTTTTTTGGTGCCAGTAAATAATGGTCGGCTACAGATTTAAAAGCAACCACAGAATAGTGTTTCCATGCATTCTAATTCCAGGTCAGATTTAGTTTGGGGAGGGGGTGCTGGTCGGGTGAGGGGTTGCCCGGTCTCAGCGGCACTTCTACGGCGACATGGCGCTGTTGTTGATATCAGCGCATGTTGCTGTAGAAATTTCGCTGTTCAGGGGGCATACCCCCAACAATAGGTGTCCAAGAACAGATGAGAATACTTTTATGAAATCCTGGGGATAGACGTAGTAACATCAATCTCTTTATAATTTCAGATTTTAAGAAAGTGCTGAAGATGACTAGAAATGGAGAATATCAGGTATCTTAAATGACAGGAGATATTAGGCAATCTAAAATAGAATAACCAGGTAAAACTTATCCTTATTATGCACTGTGCTGCTTTAAAAAGCATTTTGCTCATTCTTTCACAATCCCTCAAACCCTCACACAAAAACTTACATACATTAGACTGAAATGGCTCATGTTACAGAATTTTCTGATGCTTAAATACTTTAGGCGAAGGGATTGTAAATTCCTCTTAGCTGCCCGATCCCATTCCCTTCCTGGTACCTCTAGTAGCAAGACCTGCCCTGGTGCCTCCCTTCTATTGATTATAATAGAAGTAAAGTTTAAAATAGACTTTTTAATATGTTAGAGGGCCACACTGGGGTCAAAGCAAAGCCAGAGCTCGACTCACAAGGCTCTTGTTAGTTGAGTTATGGCTTCGATTTGAGCCCAGTGGCCCTCTGAAACATTAAAAAATATCTGTTTTAAACCCTGCATCCATTGTAATCGATAGCAGAGTTTGTAGAGTGTGGGGGATTATTCTATCACAAAATGTAGTAGCACAGGAGTGGAGTTTGGTACTTGCAGTACCAGGAAGTGGAAAGGATCGGGTGGTTGAAGGAAACTGGTGACCCTTTGCCCTAAGGTATTTGGGCATCAGAAAATTCTGCAAAGTGGACTGTTTCAGTCTGATGTACTGCATGTAAGCTTTTTTAACCTTTCATGTGGGGGCTTAAAGCAGTGAAACTAGTGCTCTTTAAAGAGAGGCTTTCCATTTAAAAAACATTAATATTAATAAAAGGATGAAGGAGGCTTACCTCCTGGAGCGGCTTCAGTAACAAAGACAAAATTTGTAGTCCTAGGTTTCCGGAAGGGAAGGGATTGTATGTAGGCTCTATGGAGCCAAGAGTCTGATTCCTTCCACTTCCTTGACTGTACACCCTGCCCCTGTGCTCTGACTTTTTGTAGTGTAATAGTATGTAGAGCACAAACCAGTGCTCCATGGGCTTTAATGGGTGCACTTTTTTGGTATTGTAGAGAGCTGATTTTGCAACTTTAATCCATTGCTCAGGTAACAAGGGCCTTGTTAGTTGAGCGGTAGCTTTGATTTATTCAAAATGACCCCCCTGAAATATGAGAAGAAAATCACTGTTAAAGCCTGTAGAGCAGGCCTCCATGCTGTCTGTTACATCATAATAAAAAAAACTGGGAGTGTGGGGGTGGGGTTTATAATTGGGAAGTGGAAGGGATCAAGGTTGCAGCTCTCTGGAGCCTGAATTTGATCCTTTCCGTCCCAAAAACCCAGGACAAGAGCAGTTTCTCTTTGTGCTCAGTGGCTTGCTTGGAGGTAAGGCTGTGGTTTTGGGGGCCTTTTAACAATGACATTGACTGAGACTCTTTAATGCAAGTGTGAAAGAAAAACACGAACATAGATACAGTATTTGTTAGGGTGTTTGCTTTATTTTTTTCATTAATGTTATGCTACAAGATAATATATCTGACACTCCACTTGTACTAACAGTCCAAGGTGTGATATATTAAAGGAATAATGCATGACAGGGTGTGTGTCGTGCTGGGATAACGTCACGCCTGGGGTGATTAGGCACAAGGCCGCAGGCCGAGTACGACTAATCACCCCAGAAGTGACGTTATCCCAGCACGACACACACCCTGGAGTGCATTATTCCTATTATACAATGGCTCATTGTTATACAGAATAAAAAAAATCATTTTAAAGATGTTTTTGTGTGGAAAAATATTTTGGTTTTTTAAGAGAAAATGAAACAAGCAATGGAAGGATCCATGAAACAAGCAATGGAAGGCTCCATAAAACAAGCAATGGAAGGATCCATAAAATGCTCACCTGCAGGTTCACAGTGAGGCTGAGACTAGACCCGTGATGTTATGCTGGATAACATCACACCCGTGATGTTATGCTGGGATAACATCATGGGTCCAGCCCAAGACTGACCAATCAGAGTCCAGAATTTTTTCTTGCCATTGTATAATGTGTGTTTTATGCGAGAAACCACATACATCGCATGTCAGTGGGCTGTGCACAACATTCTTGTTTGATGTAATGTACACAGGGAAAGCCCTACTGATTTTTTTTTTCTCTCCATATCCGAGCATTTTTATTTATTTTTTTTCATTTTGAGAATACTGTGCAGCTCATCTGTCTTTCGGATGAGACGTTAAACCGAGGTCCTGCCTGTCTGTTCTGGTGGTTGTTAGGTGGATGTTAAAGATCCCATGGCACTTCTCGAAAAGAGTAGGGGAATTTCCCCGGTGTTCTGGCCAAATTTCCCACATTCAGTAAAAATAATACCAAGAGCTTAAAAAAAAGAATCTGATTAAATCTCAGTTGGCATTCATCTGTATGTGCCCCCCTCCCCACCCCCAAACGACGAGGTTGAAAATAGGCAAAAGGTTGCCTAGTCCTCCTTCTCGGTCAACAGAAGCTAAATAAATAAATTTTGCCCCAAAAAGCAAAGAACACTAGTAGAAACCAGTGCTTCACACTGCTCAGCTAGTGATAGATACATAGACATTGTGGGCAGAGATGCCAGTGCCTACCCTACTTTTTTTTTTGATTTTTATTGTAGGTTAAACCATTGAGATAAAAACAAATTTAAAATGGTGATCCAGGAATCTAATTAGACAAAACACTACACGTAGTTCCACATATACACTTAATGCAAATTAAAAGTAAAAGTAGCAATACATTTATAACATTTACAATTCATTTACACCGCAATCAAGTTTTAGCAGCACAACAGTCTTTAACAGCACTTAACACTACTTAAGTACAGTACTCTGCTTTGACCCTAGTGGCTGGCAATATAGCCTAGAGGTTAGAATATCCAGCTGTGAATGAGCTTGGTAGATCCAGCAGACTTGGGTTTGATTCCCATAACCTCCACTTTATTTATTTATTGAGAATATCAAATTACAACCTTTGAGTCAGGGACTCGTTTCCAAAGGCTCCACATCAGGGTACAAAACATAACAATAAGCAGGCATTAGACAATACTACAGTGAGGGTAGGGAAAGAGATGTAACCTCGCCAGTGCTCCAAGGTTGCCCCTGAAAACAGGCATTTGTGCCTAGTAGGTCTTACCCGGTTACCAAAGAATAAAATAAAAAAATCAAATAAAAATAAAAAACTTCTCCCTTGGTTTCTTCCCCCTCTTCCTGATTAACCCTATATGCTTGTCCCATGCCTGTTTGCAACTGATTTCCCTTTTGGCCCTTACCACTTTTTTGGTAGCTTGTTTTACTTATATACACCTCTCTCTCTCTCCATGAAAAAAAGTGTTTACAGACATCTTTCTTGAATTTCCCCCCTGCTCGTATTAGTGAGTACCCCCTCGTCCTTGTATTTGAGCTAAAGGAAAAGTGTTCCTTGGCATCTACCCTGTTTAGCCCATGCAGGCACTTGTCTTCTTGTGGGTCTACGTGTTCAAGTCTTGCAGCCTCTCCTTGTTTGACTTGCTCTGAGCCCCTCATGGTTGCCTTGCGCTGTATGTATGCTTCCACTGCTGTCATGTTGTTTCAGTCTTGTCCTCAGGCGTGGACCTTAGTATCACGCACAGTACTCCAGATATTCTCACCAGTGTCCTGTATAATGGGAGGATTGCCATCCTACTTCTATTATTCATCCCCCTCCTTATGCATTCCAACATTTACTACCACCCTTTGGTTGTGTCTTTCCCTCAGCCTGCTTCACACCCAAGTCACCACTTTTTCCTCCACTCCTGACTCCCTTAGCTTCTTAACCAGTCCCCCATGGGTAACTATGTCAACTCAGAGGCCTTATTAAAATCTAAGTATATTGACTGTTTGTCTCTTGTCAGCAGCAGTGGTCACCTAGTTGAAGAAGTTCACTGCCAAGAAGTTTGAACTTGACACTCGAAAGTTTCTACAAGTGATGAGCACTGGTTAGCCAAAAAAAAACTTGACAATTTTAAAACCCTAGGGCAAGCTGTATAAATGTTGAATAATATTGATGCTATGTAGTTGTATATGCAGTAATAGTTGCATGCTCTAAGCTGACTGACCTGGAATAAAAATAACTTGCCCTAGCTTAAAAACTGTGACCCTACTGAAGTACCGTGTCCAGTTCTGGAGATCACATCTCTGGCTGGACATAGACAGGGTATATATAGGGTGTTCAGAGGAGAGCAACTGAAATGGCCCAGGGGCTGATTCATAAGCGCTATAAGGAGAGACTAAGGGATCTCAGTATGTGTACCTTGGAAGAGAAGAGGGAGAAAGGAGACATGCTAGAAACGAGATAAAGGGACAGTGAAGCCGGAATGGGGAAATTTTGGTGGGATGTGAGAAAGTATTTCTTCACTGAAAGAGTGATGGATTTTAAGCATGCATGGAGAGGCACAAATGAGTCTTGGTAGGAAAGTGGGGTGGAGGTGGGGGTGGTGAGTAAAGATGTGAGAAATGGGTAAAATATGCTCCGCCAAAAATTTTACGAATTGTGCTCAATATACGATGTGCAATTTGCAAACTTTATCAATTTGTGGAGCAGGGGGATCATCCACAGGGTGTGGCTTTTCATAGGTGGAATTCCATACTGTAGATAACTATGCAAGGATGGAGGTTGTGCTGGTGTCCCGGCTCTGGGGGTGGGGTGGGGGTCCACTAGATACCAGGGATTTCATGGGGAAAAAAATATTTTTTTATATTTTGGATTCAGGAATTTGTGGCGGAATCAAGGCATCATGAGGGGAAACCACTAGACACCAGGGATGTATTGTGCCAGTGCGTTGGTGGTGGTGGGGGAAGCACTAGACACCAGGCATTCAGTGAAAAATAAACATTGTTTATATTGTGGAGGATGGCAGTCAGCGGGCGCACTACACAATACCAGGGATTTATTGTGTCCAGTGATCAGTGGCTGGGGGCCACTACACTCCAGGGACGGAAGTCGGGTTGTCAGCTGTGGGGGGAGAGATGGGACTTCTTGCTTTGGGTTTTTGTAAGTGCATTTTGCACTTTCAAATAATGCAAAGCCATTTTGGCAAAGTTTCTACCACAGGTGGCAACTTCCCAAAATGCTTCAGGGAGGTGGATTTTGAAACTCCACCCAAACTTGCAAAGTGAAGTAAAACTTTGCAGATTCTCTAGCAGTAAATGGCTGGAGATCAGGTAGGGTATGCAATGTCAATATAGGCAGAGGGAAAAAATGGGCAGACTGGGTTGGCCAAGTGGTCCTTATCTGTCAATAAATTCTATGTTTCTATATAACAGTAAATAAGCACCTTAGGAAAACATTACCTTCAAACAACATGAAGTCTTACTGTATTCTGACTAATGTAGTCAGCCCCAGCCTTTAAACTGCCCCGGAGAACAAAGGGTTAAATTACTATGCAGAGCATAGAATGCTGAGCCCGAGGTCGGCTGATGTCTCTGTCTGTTTCCCTTTGAAATCTAACCGTCAGATTCTTTACTCCGCCTCACTGAACAGTTGCTCCGGAGATTTCTCCTGCATCTCGGTTCGAAAGTCGGTTGAAGTGTTAGTTTACTGTCGGTTTTTAACCGAAATTTATTTTCCGCATAGTCGGTTCAGTCTCTGTCTATGGTACCGTGAGTACTAGTTTTGTACTGTTTTTTTCTGTGTGGAACTTGTAAAAGTGTGGCTCAGTTCGGCTGAACCAATCAGTTGTTTAATCTTGTATCTTAATTTAGTGTGTGGTTACTGGTCCTTATTGGTTCTAAAAACAACATGTTTGTTACGTTTTTTTCCAACACCCATGACACGTTTAGGAACCGATAAGGGAGTCTTGCATGGCGGTTGCCAAAAAAAGGGTAAGCTGTTTAGGTTGGCCATGTCTGAGAAACCCAAGAAAAAAATGGCCCATTGGTTTAACATTGCAGTGAGTGTGGGGAGGTCTTTGCTAAGGCTGATCCCCACACCACCTGTGTTTATTGTCTGAGGTTTGAACACCTCGATTCAGACTGCCAAATTTGTAAAAACTTTCCCAAATCTACCCTTGAGAAGAGATTAGGTAGACTGAGGGAAAAGGAGGCCGAGAAGTCCGCTGACCCAGATAATCAGCCTGGTTCGGTTCCGACTGAACCAGAAGGAGTGCCCTCTGACCAGGGTGATACTTCTTCGGGCAGAGGGAGAGCCGATCCCAAGGGTTTGGTTCCAACAAAAAGAAAACACAAAGAAAAATTGTCTGGTTCGGATCCAGAAGTCCATGTTCCGACCACCGAGGAAATAGCCAGAGCGATTCGGATTGTGGAATCGCTTCGCCCGGTTCCAACCTATCCGGCACCTTTTGGCAGGGGCTTGGTTCGGTCAGTTCACCCGGTTCACGATTATACCCCTGAAGAATTTTATGAACCGGAGTTTGAGGATGACGATGGTGATGGTGGAAGTCTGGATGTGCCTGTTGAACCGGACATCTCCCCAGACAGACCTTCAGGTGTATCCCCTCCTAGGCTTTCTGAGTCCCCTTCCCACTTTATGTTCTACAGAAAGGTGTCTGGGACCCTCCAGCTTCCTATGGAGGAAGCAATGGAGGATCAAGAGGAGCCTGATTTTGTGGAAATGATGGACATCCCAGAGTCCAGGAGACTGTCTATTCTCTTTCACAAATCTTTTGGAAAGCAGACACAAAAAATCTTGAAGTCTCCCAATTCTATATCTCCTGTTGATAGAAGAATGGACAAGAGGTATACACTTTCAGGCTCAGATACAGAGTTTTTATATCAGCAATGCAGCCATGTTGGGGTTGTGCAGGCTGCTGCCTGTGATAAGGCAAACATCCCCTTGGCTTCACACACTCCCAGACAAGGACTCCAGGAAGACTGATGCCATGGCAAAAAAACAGTACATGGCATCTTCCTTGGGACTCAGGCAGGCGAATTATATGGCCTGTACAGCCAGGTACCAGAAGTCCAGGTGGGACACTGTACTGGCACTGGCTAAGCAGGCCTCCCCCCAGCTAGCCAAGGAGCTGGAGGAGGTGGCTGCAGATGGGATCGAGGCATCAAAAGTTCAGTTTCATGCTGCTGTGGACTCCAGTGATGTGTCATCAAGAGTCATGGCTACATCTGTGGCTCTTCGGAGAATGGCTTGGCTCAGATGTACTAGCCTCTCACAGGATACCCAGGCTAAGGCCATGGATTTTTCTGTAGTGGGTAATTCTCTGTTTGGGGAGCAGACAGAGAATTACATGAAAAAATGGATGTGTACGGGACCACTTAGTTGAGAAAGAGAGGATTCCAGGTTGCCATTAATATAAATTATTATTATTGGGTCATCCATTAGCAGCAAGATAATTGTAAAAATGAAAAATAAATTGTTGATCTCCGCTTTTAATGTCAATTTTTTGATTTTTTTATTTAGTTTTCCTCACACAAACAAAAGGCAACAGTTTTGTGGTAAAGCCACTTCATCAGGCCACTGTGTTGCTAGAATTTATTTTTCATTTTTTACAGGACCACTTACAGGAGTGCTCAGGCCAAGGAAAGGCAGGCAACTCCTCAAAGGCAGCAGTCTAGGGGCAGGGTCAGGCCTTTTCATATGCCTTTTTACCAAGCACAGGCCTCTTCTTCCTTTTCACAGAGGGGTTTCTTCAGAGAGAGAGAGAGAGAGAGAGAGAGAGGCAGAATGGGGATGAACAAGGCTATATCCACTCCTCAGCTAACGCCCCTGCCAAGCAGACACCCTGATGGGCCTGCCCGGGTCGACTCTCCTATACCAGTAGGGGGCAGGCTGACTTACTTCGTCCAGGACTGGATGTCTGTTATATCAGACAAGTAGGTCCTGGAAGTAGTAAGCCAGGGACTGGTTCTCGGCTTCAAAAAATTTCCAAAGATGAGAGCTAGATCATTCCCACCTGCAGGTCTCTCAGACACCCTTGCCCTAGAGGTAGAGGTTTAATCTCTGCTGGCTTTGAGAGCCATAGAGAGAGTTCCTTCCCTACACTGGGGAAAAGGTCTGTACTCCAGGTACTTCCTTACCCTAAAAAAGACAGGGGAGTGGCGACCCATCCTAGACCTAAGATTTCTAAACAAACATGTTTTAAAACCAAAGTTCAAGATGGTAACTCTGGGAATAACCCTTCCCTCTCGAAGTCCAGGGAACTGGCTAGCCTCCCTGGACCTCAAAGATGCCTGTTTTCACATTCCCATCAGGTGCTCCCACAGAAAGTACCTCTGGTTCGAGTTGCCCTCAGGCCACTGTCAGTTCAGAGCAATGCCCTCTGGCCTAACTTCAGCCCCAATGGTCTTCACAAAATGCCTGGCAGTAGTAGTTGCCTTTCTAAGGAGGCAAAAGATTTCCATTTTTCCATACCTGGATGACTCGCTAATTGTGGGTAAGTCTCCAGACCAAGTCAAGTCAGACCTGCAAGTGCTCACTTCACTAGGATTTCTTCTCAACCTTCCCAAGTCACTTCTCGAACCTGTCCAGCTTCTTACCTTTATAGGGGCAAAGCTGGATATGGTCAAAGCAAGAGCCTTTCTTCCCCTGGACAGGGCAAGAGTTCTTATAGAGCTAGCTTCTTCATTCAGCCTTCAGGTGTCCCGACCAGCAGGGCATTTCCTTCAACTCTTGGACCACATGGCAGCCTCTACAGCAGTGGTCCAAGGGGCAAGATTCCAGATGAGGGACATTCAGTTCCATCTGAGGGCCTTTTGGTCCCAAAAGAAGGATTCCCTTACCAAACTGATTCCAGTGACTCTGACCCTGATCCAAGCCCTTCAATGGTGGCAGGATCAGGACAATCTAAGGCAAGGGGTTCCATTTGCCACTCAGTCTCATTCAGTGGTCCTTATCACGGATGCTTCTCTTCTGGGCTGGGGAGCTCATCTGGGGGCCCTCACTGTCCAGGGACTGTGGTCCCCTCAGGAATCTCTTCTCCATATCAATCTCCTAGAACTCAGGGCAGTTTTTCTGGCCCTGCAAGCCTTTTCTCAGTCAGTACAGAACAAGGTGGTTCAGGTCAGAACAGACACCACCACCACCATGTGGTACATCAGCAAGCAGGGAGGCACTCAGTCTATGGCCTTGTGCACAGAAGCCATGAAGTTGTGGTCCCTGGCGTATTTCCTATAGACCTCTCTGATAGCAGTTCACCTTCCAGGGAAGGACAATGTGCTAGCAGATGCACTGAGAAGGATCTCACAGGGCCATCACAAATGGTCCTTGGACCTCTGGTATTGAAGGTGTTGTTTTCAAGGTGGGGCACTCCAGAAATGGATGTTTTTTGCAGCCCCAGACAATCACCAACTTCCTTTCTTTTGTTGCAGACCCCCAGTCTTGGGCTCAGTCCCCCCTGGATGCTCTGGTTCTGAACTGGGAAGGGAAATTTCCATATACCTTCCCTCCCTTCCCAGTTCTGTTCAGAGTTTTAGTCAAGATAAGGTCACAGCCTTGCAAAGTGATTCTGATTGCTCCTGACTGGGCCAGACAGCCCTAGTACCCACTGTTGCTGTCCCTAGCAGTCCATCTTCCCCTGTCTCTTCCCAGAAATTACAACCTGTTAACCTCCTCTCAGGGGGAGGATTTGGTACCCCAGTCTTCAGTCTCTCAATCTCAGGGCATGGCTCTTGAAGAGTTAGAGTTTGCAGATTTGCATCTGTCTCAGGGGGTTCTGGATATTCTCAAAGCTTCTCGAAAGCCCTCCACCAGAAAGACTTATAACTCCAAATGGAAGAGATTCAGCATTTGGTGTTCTAAGAAGCATATTTCTCCAGACACTGCTGAATTGCCTACAGTTCTGGACTATATGGTCCATCTTAATGGCCTAGGCCTCAGACCAGCTACTCTCAAGGTACACTTGTCAGCTGTTTCTGCTTTTCTGTCAGTGGGGAAGTCTCCTCACTATCATCTCATCCTATATTCTGTAAATTTTTTAAGGGATTGCTTCATACCAATCCTCCCTTTAGAGAACTCTGCCCCTGCCTGTGATTTAAATGTTTGCATTGCTCAACTTATGCAACCTCCTTTTGAGCCTATGTCCTCAGCAGAGCTTAAGTACTTGACTTGGAAAACTATGTTTTTGGTAGCAATTACCTCTGCCAGACGTATCTGTGAACTGCAAGCCCTGTCAGTGGAACCTAATTTTATCTCCTTTCACAGAGATAAAGTGGTCCTTAGAACCAATAGAAGGTTCTTGCCCAAAGTGGTTTCAGATTTCCACTTGAATCAGTCTGTGTCTCTTCCTGTTTTCCTCACTGATCATTCTTCCTCAGGAGAGAGGAGGCTACACAGTTTAGATGTTAAAAGAGCCCTTAGGTACTACATAGAGTGTGCCAAGGGACACGGGTTTGACTCCCTCCAGTTGTTCCTCACTTATGGAGAAGTGGGAAAGGGCAAACCTACCACCAAGAGAACTGTTACCAGGTGGATTGTGTCTTGTATACAATTCTGCTATGAGAAATTGGTAAAGATCCCACCCTCAGGCCTCACTCTGCAAGAGGTTCAGCTGCTTCCCTGGCTGCTGCCAGGGATATTCCTCTCTTAGAAATTTGTCAAGCAGCCACCTGGAAAACAGTCCATACCTTTACCAAGCATTACTCTCTAAATATCCAGGCTATGAGTGATGCACGGTCTGGCACAACAGTACTTCAGAGCCTATTTCCAAAGTAGGTTCTTTCCCTCCTCCATGGAGGTACTGCTTGGTAGTCTGCATTAGTCAGAATACAGCAAAACTTCATGTTGTTTGAAGAAAAAATTACTCATCTTAGTAATTATGTTTCTTCTATTGGAGTCTTGCTGTATTCTGAACCCCCGCCTCCCCACTCAGAACGTAGTTTTTGGGAAGTGGGCGGGCAGGTGCAGTGTTGCACCTCAGGGGTGCACCTTTTCACCCTTTGTTTTTTGTTTGGGTGTTTCTCTTGTTGTTATTCTTATTTGAAGGGTTTTTTTGTTTTGGGTTTCCTGATTTGAGTCTTCCCTTGGGAATCCAGAACTTTTTTCTGCCAGTTGGCTAGTAAAAATGTTACAATTTCCATATAGAATAGCTAGTGAGTTTTTGCTCGTAAGAATCTGACGGTTAGATTTCAAAGGGAAACAGACAGAGGCATCAACCGAGCTTGAGCTCAGCATTCTATGCTCTGCATAGAAAGTTACTCCTTTGTTCTCCGGAGCAGTTTAAAGGCTGGGGCTAACTGCATTAGTCAGAATACAGCAAGACTCCAATAGAAGAAACATAATTACTAAGGTGGGTAATTTTTTCTTTTGGGAATTACCTTTTTAAATTGGTTTACTGCAGAGTTTTAGTATTCGATACATGAGAACATTGGTTTTAAAGAAGCCCCATGCCTTATTGTGGGGCTGCCCTTCATTAAGTGAGTGCATATCAGAATGGTAGCTTATGTGGTTGATCCTGCTGTCTCACCAGTCCGACACTCCGTGAAGCTACCAGCCCAGGTAGCATCCCAGATAGCTTGTGTGTGCAATGGGACCAATGGTCAGCAACACAGAACTATTAAGAGTTCCAATAAACAAGGGTCGCTAATTGCATCTCCTATGGCTAATTCCCGTCCATGACCTCGTCCATGGGGGATTCCGATATTCTGCTCTGACTGGCAGCTTTATGGAATGTTGGACTGGGGGAACGGCAGGATCAGATAAGCGTAACTAAATATTCAAATAAGCAAAATTTTAGTATTTGCACTCAAAATGCTAATCAGGGGTAGCCTATCACTAATATGTGGGCATTTTTGAAATGGGCATTCCTCTTTAAAGGTGCTGAATTGACAGCACTGGAATCAAATGCTCTCTGTTCATCTCTTTTTAATCTTTTTTGTTTTTATTTTTCTGTTTTCTTCCCACCTCTCTGGTGCTGTACCCAACTCCTCTGCCCTCTACTATCCGCCCCCGAGGTCACCTCATGGAGAGTTGACTTACCTCCCAAGCGAGGTTGCAGTGGGGCTCCCCTTACCCTTGCCCCAAGGAATCAAGTCTTTGTCGGGACCTTGGTACTGCAGTGCTCGGCGGGCAGAGGGAAGGCCCACTATTGGACCATCATGTCAGTGTTGCTCCAGGAGAGGTGTATTTTCTGGATATACGCCCTCCCCGAGTGTGACTCACCGCACGATGCCATGGCTTACACCAATGTTCATCACGCTTCCCCTACTGTTGCGGGCATCAGAGTCACGTTGCGCTACCTGTGGTTGTCACCAGAGGGCAGACCACCCCTGAACCAGTGCGCGCACCCCCCCTTCCCCAATAGAGGAACCGAGCGATCCATCGTATGCTCGACATCCTCCTCCGGCCGGTCCTCTGGTGCCGGGGTCCGCTCCCGAACCTTGGTCACCAGCATCAAAAGTGGACATCCAATCACTGCGCCAAAGGGCAGGCATCTCTTTTTGATCTTATTTTTGTCCCTGGCCAGGACCTCTTTTCCATGGAGGCTACTCTCACATGTCTTTCAGGGCTCCATGGCCCACCTGTAGCTCAGTGCTGCCTTGCTTCTTTGGATTAAGCCCCACTTGGTGGGATCTGCCTATAGCTTCACCCCCAGTATCTAACTGTCAATTGCAGGGGTGAAGTCCGGAAGCATTCTGTGAGTTAGGAACCCAGCTGTGGACGTGGGGAGCTTGCAGGGCTTCATCTGCATAGACAGTCAATGTACTACCCCCCCCCCCCGGGACACTACTGTACATGACTCAGCTTGGCATATGCCTGTACATGTGTAGTCAGTGCAGGTGTTGGAAACATCGACCTCTTCTTTGTTCTGCCAAGCCACAGCAGTGCTGCCATCCAGCCTTCACAAGGTGGCAGTTATAAGGCAGGCTGTGCAACCCACCCTCTGCGAAAGAGGAGAGCTGTCCTTCGGATGCTCAGTCCTCCTTCCCCAGCTGACCCCCAGTGCTTTGAGCTTGCTTCCAAACTCTGGTCTCCAGTACATCATGTGGTAATGCTACTCAGCCAGCACCCTTGTGGTTGTCTTACTGTAAGCTTCCCTGCACTGCCCCTACCAAGGTGCATCAACCCAGTTAGGGAGAGACCACCATGTAGCTGAGAGGCTACTTCAAATTCCATGCCCATTCAGTTCTTGGCCTCTCATGTGTAACTGCCAACAAGGGTGCCACTTGTGTTGGTGGTTTTTGTGATGTGGACACATGCCCACTAGAAGCTGGACCTGGATCCACCACAGGGCAAAATCATGTCACATCTGCCAGTAGGCAGCCTGCAGATGATAATAGCTTTCGGTCACTAACAGCCTAGGCCTGGTTTGAACCTGTGTTCCAGAGGTGAAAAGTTATTTAGCCCACTGCCAGTTCACTGAGCCATCCCGTCGTCTCACCTTTGGGATTTAAAATATATTAAAAGTCTGGAAACAGATAAAGAACATGTTTTTGTTGTGTCATTAAAACAAAGAAATGTACTGTATGACTAAAAAGGGTGCATGATGGGCACAGTGAACATGATTTACCACAAGGAGCCACTCAAAGACATCACTGTGTAAGACCACATGATGTTTTGAAATGAGTAAATATTATGGGTGGTACTGTAGTTAGCATCCCAAGGGTTATTAAAGCAGCAGTTCATGCTGACCGTGGGAAGAACAGGGAAGTGCTGTTCTGATTTGGTAAGAGAGCATCTTGGCTTCCTTACTGAATCATTCATCTGTAAGCTACAAATAAATTAATTAAAATAGTTCATTTTTACCTTAGTTATTTTCTGAGCAAAAAATTGGCTTTGGTGTACCCTGGCTTTTTCAGACATCCATCACATTGTGTTTTCTGATAACTGTTAAACCATATGAAACTTTTTCTGTTTTGTGTGCTTTGCTATATTCTGCATACCTTGCGTTTTATATATAACTGAGATTTAATTTCCTGTGAACTTATTCCTTTTGTATATAATGCTGTATGCCTTGTATACCTCTGTATCCTTGCCTCTAAACATCGTATGCTGTCCTTCCCAGGACCTTCTTGTAAATGAGCTTGCTCAATGGAGTCTTTTCTTGGTGAAATAAATAAATACAGATCGAGTTGGTTGGGGTCATGGGTCAGAGCCGTGTTTTCTTTGGGCTCAGAAAAAAATAAGGAAACAATTTTACCAAAGTTATTTTTAGCTTACAGTAGTGTGATTAAGTAAGGGAGCCTAGATGCTACAAATGAAAAAAAATAGTGTGGTTATTTAAGCAAATAATGCATGACAGTGTGGCATTTCATGGGATATCTTCACAACGTTGTGCATTTAAGTTATAAAACTACAGGTAAAACACTTTAAAAGTTAAATAGCTAAATTTACCTTGGGAATACCTGCTATGTTGTGACTCTGACATCTAAGGTAAGTTCCTCTGAAGAGAAGTACAGTGTAGTGATTTGTTTTATGTTATGAAGTACAGTATCTGACCGGAACTTTTTTCCTGTTAAGTGTTGTGGTTTACAACACCTGTTAGATAATGAAAATTTTTTATAGTAAACATTACATCTGGTGAGACGTGACACATATGAAGCCTGTCAGAGAGCCAGACAAATTTTTTTGATATTACGTAAAGAATGACAGAGTACAGAGTAAATACACACTACTGTAACTGACAGGAGGAGGAGGATTTTTGTTTCTGTGTCACCTTTCCAGGGGTCATAGCACATCTTATGACAGTTGTCGTACAGGTATAAAACCAAGCTTAAATTATAGCCCTAAAGCTATGCAGTATATTATCTAGCAGTCCCCAGAAAAACCCTTTCTAAAAACAAAAAAAAAAAAGGTCTTTACTTGCAGTTTAACATATTCATCCAAATAAGCAAAAACAGATGGATTTCGGGACAGTATTCCAGAACCTCAAAGCAGCCTCTGAACATGCTTGATTCTTCAGCAGATTTCAGTCCTGCTAATGTGACTACTACAAGTTCTTGGATGTCCAAGCAGAGAACTCTGTTATCTTAGCGATCCTCCTGTCGAGTTGCTAGTAGCTCATGAACGAGAGGGGGTCCAGTAGTCCATTTATGGCCTTGTGAGCCAGAAAGAGAATTTTTAATTCAGAAGGTTATCTTACCGGCATCCCATGTAACTTCCGTAGTGAGGGAGTGATGTGATTAAATCTGGATGCGCCCGTTAACAGCCTGGCTACTGAAGACAGCAAAACTGAGTAGCTGGCAGGCCATAGTAGAGCAGGTTGCAGTAATCAATTTGTGAGGTAATATAAGCTTGCACTAGTTTTGATTTGCTTTGATCTAGGAAGGGCCTCATTTTGGCTACGTAATTTATGTGGTAAAAACCACGTCTAATGACAGCAGAAATCTGAGATGTCGGCACCAGTTGGCTGTCAAAAATGACTCCCAGATTGTGAACCTCCTCCCTTATCTACAGTGATACTCCATTGATAACAGCGGAACCTCATCTTTCTTTTGACGCAGAAAGCAAGCGATCTGTTTTGCTGGGGTTGAGTTCGGCCAGCATGCACGCATTGAATTCCTGATCTCCATGATAGTCTTCTTATCCACATGCATCGTGTTGCATTGTCCTAGTCTAAGTGAAAGGTAAAACTGAATGTCCTCTGCATAGCAGTGAAAGGGGAAGTTGTTTAACCAGGAAAGGCACACGAAGCTGAGGCTCATTTCCAAGTGTGCCCTGGGAGTACAGGGAAGTTACGTGACTTCATCTCACAGTCGCATAGTATGAAAGTGGGGGCTGTGGGATTCAAACCCAGGTCTCCAGGTTTGCAGCTCAGGGCTCTTAACCACTATGCTATACTGCCTCAAGACTCAAGCCATACCATGTTGGCTTGCGCATTTGCAAGCAACATCTTGTGGTAGTAGAACATTTCAGAGGTGTGTCAGTGTTGTGGCCAATGCAGGGGACGCTTTAGTGGGTGACTCTTTCAACCGCCAATCCGTGAACATGCTGGTGATGACAGCAGTTTCAAAGTGAGCCAAAACCTTGAAAGAAACCTGCCACTCCAATGAGGTGCAGTTTCCTCATTACAGTGGCAGATGACAAGACTCTGGCCATGTGCACTACAGTGCACAGTAATGTGCATGGCTGGAGTTGCCAGCGGAGTTTGTGTGCCTTTCCTGGAGCAACATTTCAATAAGTAAAATAGCCACAGCGCGGCTTTCCACAATGATGACTCCTGCCGCCCGACACACACTCCCCGGAAGGCCGACATCGGGGTGTCCAATCCCCATGTCCCCCCCCCCCAATTATGTGGTACACTGGGAACCCACCCCAGTGTGCTGAAACATGGCGGCTCCTGCCGTCTGCCACACAGTCCCGCGGGCCGACATCGGGGGGTGCTCAATCCCCGTGTCGGCATGTATTGTGCCCCCCATTAATGTGGCACACTGGGAGCCCACCCCAGTGTGCTGAAATGATTGTTTCTGACACCGGGATGCCCACTCCTGGTGTCCAATGTGCTACCCCCAACCCGTCCATGTTCTTTTTTCCCACAACGGGTGCCCAATCCCCATGTAGGCAATGGCATGCACCCCCGATTGTGGCACACTGGGATCCCACCCCAGTGTGCCTAAATGTTTTTTTTTTATTGTTTTTCCCCCTGTAAAATAGAAAAACTGTCCCCCGTAGTTTTTTAATTTTACTTAACTTGTAAAACAGAAAATGGTCCCTCGTGGTCTCCCCCATCCCCCACCCTGCACCCTCCCTCTGTGCAGCCACCTCCCCATTCTCCCCCCATACTTACCTACGGAGGTCGGGAGCAGCGTGCTTCTGTAGCACGGGACACGTCTGCACTCTTTTCAAAGGCCAACCGCAAACTGAAGAAATGACGATAAGCTTTATAATGGGAGTCAGTGGGGGGGAGTTCAATTTAGGTTGATGTCCCAGCCATATTTTTAAATTTTGTCCCCACATTTTCAACATGGAGTTTTTGGGATCCCACCTCGTGAACATGTCACTGTCATTTCATTACTCAATCCCGAAAGGTGATTTCACAGTCGCTGCACTGAATCGCCTTTCTGGACCAATTAACGAAACGACAGTGCCACTGTTCATAAGGAGAGTTCCCAAAAAGCCCATGTTGCAAATTTGGCGAAAAAAATCCAAAAACTTATTGTGCTACAGGCGAGCGTTGCACAGTTTCTGTGCGTGCTTGTAACTTTGCCAATTTTTCATATTTTCACTCCAGATTTTCAACATTGCCATATGTTCACACCACCTTATGAACAGTGCAGCTGTCATTTTCCATATTCTGTCCAAAATTTGTTTTCATACCTGTGGTGCCAAATGGCGCAGTCGCTGTGCAAAATCACCTTTTGGGTAACAAACTGATAGTGCCACTGTTCATGAGGTGGGGTCACAAAAAGCCCATGTTGAAAATTTGGAGTGAAAATACCAACAAACACCCGGGACGTTAGGATTTCCAGCCATAACACCTCACTCTGTAGAGACTGACAGGCGTTGGAGTGTGACTTGGGATCGTTGGCTGTAATGCTCACACCATTCCACCCCCACCCTGCAGCCAGTGACAAGCATTGATGTGTGCCTTGGAGTCTTCTGCTCCAAAGTTCACCCTGTTCTCTCATACCGCACCCATCTCGGCGTATTTCCTTATGGAATGGGGTCAGTGTAAGGCCTCAAGACCCCAAGGTACACCGCAACACCTTTCGGTGTCTTCAAGGTAGGGTGAGGTGGAATGGCGTAAGCGCTATGGCAGACAACCCAAAGGAACACCCCCAATGCCTGTCAGTCTGTACAGGGTGCAAGTGGGGTTGGCGTTGGTTCAGTAATTCACTGCCATTCCTATTATGCATCTCTCCAACTCCTGCACTACCAATGCCAGTGCCAGCAAGCCAACATTTGGCATTGACAAATGCTTGTTCCCATTGGAAGAATACAGTATATACTGCGAATAATAAAGACGATAATATGGAGTCTAGAGGGATGCCACACAAGATTGGGGAAGGGAAGATTGAAAACTTACCAACACCACCATCTGGTGGCAGTTTTCCAGGAATAACAAGAACCAGTTTTGAACTGTACTGGATAAACCACAGAAACCCCTCAGATGCTCAGTTATCTCCCCAAGGTCCACAGTATCAAATGCAGATGACACATTGAAGGGGACCAAACTAGATAGCTGTCCTCAGTCCTTCGCCAGGCGCGGAATTCATGACCCACATTTAATGCAGTCTCTGCTGTGGCAAGATCAGAAAGCAGATTGGAGAGATTTGTACAGTGTGAACTTCCTCAGGTGTTAAAAATTGCTACCAGTTTCTCAATAATTCTTCCTATAAAAGGTAGTTTGCAATGTCATTAGTATGTAAACTTGCGTTTTTTCACAAGGGGCTTCACTTTGACCCCTTTAAAAAAAATTCTGGGAAAATGCCCTCATTTTAAAAAATAATTTATAGTCTCCACATAAACAGGCACTTGCATCTGCCAGCCTGCTTTTACTAAATGGGAGGGGTCTGGAATTCAAGTGGATTGATGCAACATTGAGAGCATCTTGCAGATTTCTGCATAATCAGCTAGCTAGCTGAAAGTCTTAACTACAGCACCTGAGATTCAGTTATCTCAACTCCAGAAGTCCTGCCGTAGTGGCCATTACCACAGAGGTGATATCATGCCTTATGTTCATAGTCTTGGTGGAGAAGAAATCAGCAAACCGCTCACACGTCCACCAAATGTGTCTCAGACTGGGACCAAGATGGTCTGGAGTTAGTATCTTATCAACCAGCCTAATGAGAGCTGAGGGGTTGTTTCTCCCAGCTGCAGTGAGAGAGGAATAAAAGCTTTTCCTCACACAAATCAGTGCCTCCTGTTCTCGCTTAAAATGGGATATTGGGACAAGCCTGTTGGAGGGCAAACTGGATCTTTTCCAGTGCTGCTCAAACCTCCGACTACATCTTTTCAGTTCCCACGCATAGGCAGACAGACTTGTATTTACAGTACAGCTTCTTGAAACTTGCTAAGCTATTTAGGATCATAGTACCACCTTACAGTCATGTTTAGATTTGCAGCTGGACATCACATAACTTGGTGATTCATTTACCTGATAACTGCCTATGTGGGACAGTGACATACAGGGTATAAAAGGTAAGTTTAAAAAAAAAAAAAAAAAAAAGTCATATTGTTCAACTGAGCCAGGTTATTAAACTAGCAGTGTACTATGTTCCCGATTGCCACTTCACCACAAACAGTTTTTAGCAGGTGGCTAAGATTTATAACGCTTCCCATGCCACAGAGGCATACATAGAATGCAGTACATAGTTTAGAAAAAATGTCTTGGCAGCCTACTGTATATTGATGTGTGGCTCATGTTTTCATATAGTGGCGTAACGTTTTGGGGTCACTTTAGCCACAGTGGCTAATATTTTCAGAATCCTAGGGGAAACACAGGTGTATAAGTTAAGTTAAAGTCAGGTTTTCTGCAAGGGAGAAGAAAGGGTGGGACAAAATTGAAAACTGTGTGACATTTGTCACAGTGCTGTGAACTAGGCAATGCGGAAACTGAGTACCAGGAAGTTTGCCTTCAGTTACTGACTCCCTCAGGTATGGAACAACTTTATTTTCAGGAACAGCTCACCCACCAGTATTGCCACTCCTAAACAACCTCTCTAAAATATGATGGTGTCCTGCTGTGACTGCATTTAACTTGTTTGTTGTTACATTGCTGTTGCCTACCTGTCCATTAATTGCTAGGCATATCCGTTGATTCTCTGTTTTGTATACTGTATTCATATTATTTTTTTATACTGCATTATATTGTCATTTTTGTTGATTGTCCCTTCCCTCCCCCTTCTTTCCCCCATGTCACTTCTGTAAACAAGATAGCTTGTGCATCTCTGTGTCTCTGCATCTACCTGGAGAAGCACTTTAAATAAAATAAATAAATAGCACTGAGTGTAGTTGTGCAAGTAAGCAAGTTTTGCCAGCACAACGTGATCCTGAAACTTCAGGGAAAGTCTAACTAATTCCTGCTGGGGGTGGGGCATTAGATATGATGCAGTTAACAGTCTTGAAATCGACACATTCAATATATCAGGAGATATCTGATTGTTAATAATTTATTAATGCACTGATTTTTTTTTTTTTATCTAGATAGAATTTTCAAAATCACTATAGCTTCATTTAGGTGACTAATAATGGTCCAGAAAGGAAACAACTCAACCTAGTGCAGGCAATATATTCATTGCAGAGCAGTTCTTTCCTGGTCAGACTTCTTCCTTCAAAACAGAAACAGGAGCCTAGGAAGATACCGGTTAATATAGTTGCATAGAAATGACTGTCCTTGTGTTCATAGTTTCTTTAGGGGGCATCATTTTGCAAAGTTTGTGTTAAGGTTATACAGTGCCAATACAGCTACAGTTTAAAATTGCCTGTCAGCATGTTGATGTACGTTTTGAGGAGACGTTCTCACTTTTTGCAGCTCTATCCAGGAATTTCGTTCTGAGGCCTTGCAAATATAGTTAGTGGTTTGAAAAATTGACTGATCTATGCACATAAAGCAAGATCTATATACGAAACTGTTCTCAGCCTAGTTTTACTTAATAAGCTACGCTAAGTGTAGTCTTTTAGCTATATCAAGCCAATATGATATTGTGTTTTTTTTTGCCATTGCAGTTGGTTTTGGGGTTTTGTAATTGTCATACCCTGTAAGACAAGTAGCAGGATGTACCATGCGTGTTTAGTCCTAGAAAACCAAAAACAGCTGTGGCTGTCATCCTAGTTTCAAGTGAGCAGCTGTGCTGTTGGTTTACTGCCTGTTGTAGACGAGGAACCCAGCAAGTGTCTGAATTCTATAGCCCTAGTGTTGAGCAGAGGGGCTGATTTGACATTACTGTGCCATATACTGTATAAGCGAACATCCAGACTGTTGATTAGCCATATACCACTGTCAGTTAGTTATATACGGCTGTGCAATGGTCTGTGACACCTTATTTTATTTAGTTATTTGGAAATTGGTGACCAGGAAGGGTACACTGAACCGAGGCTCATTTCCAGGTGTGACCCGGGGGAAATGGTAAGAGGAGGAACAGCGAAACATAATACAGTACATTTCGTGGTACAGAAATAAAGTGCAGACACAGAACAGTTTATAATACTTCAAAGGTGTAAACTTGTAACCAGTCAAAGTGCAAGTTTATGGACAATTGTAATGCAAAATACAAGTTCGAGATAAAGCTGAATAAATCCATGGACTGTGTTCACTGACCAGCAGTGCAGTGTACTTGGGAACAGTTGTTCAGGGAGAGTCAAACACCAGTGTCACCAGGGAGGGCCTCCTATGGGAAGCAGGTGCAGTTTGGGAGGGAGGGAAGAGTTTTGGCAGGTGTCTAAATGAGCCTTGGGAGGTGGAATGACTGAGGGATAAGGGGAACCAGTTCTAGAGTGTGGGAAGGTGATAGAAAGTGGATTGCCCAGCAGAGGTACAGGGGTGAGGAATAGAGGAAGTTCTTGGTCCCTGGAATGAAGGGAGAATGGAGCAGTGATAACTGGGGAGAGGAGTGAGGAGACTTAGAAGGGAAGAGAACCAAACCAGTATTTGGAAATAAAGGAGGTACAGTGTGACTGGCGACGTGATGGTAGGGGGATGATGGAGAGGGATGAATAGAGGGAGCAGTGGTGGGTAGAAGGAGTGGAGTTTGTTACATAACAACAAAACACATTGCAGAGGGTGTGCAGTCTGGCTAGAGGAGTGGAGAGGCAGTACCATGGGCCACATCAGCATAGTCAGAAATGCAGAGTACAGTGGGTCTGGTGGTGCAAGGGGAGGCAGTGGAGGCTACACTTCACACTATCCTTGCAACCCGGGTTCAGGAATGACCTCTGGTCACCGGGTGCTGGTGGGAGGATGGGGGTGGGAGCAGGATCAAGCATTGGCTCTCCTCTCCTAGGTAAGGGGTGGGGTCGCCCACTTGTAGTCCCGCCGTCACCAAGTGGAGGTTCTGTGCCGGTGCAGGTGGTTAATGGGCGCCACTGGAATGGCGGGCATCCTGAACGGTACACGCATGCCTTTCACATGCATGCGCCATGGCCGGGATACATAGGTATAGGGCTGGGAGAAACCTGTTTAAAAAAAAAAAAAAAAAAAAAAAAGGACCAGAAACTATATATATATATAATATATATATATATATATATATATATATATATATATACATGTGTATGTATATTAAAGAAATGGAGAGTGCCATATTTGTGACCAGCTCACAGTGGACCAGCAGTGGTAGGCAGCCTTTATTTTGGTACAGGGCACCTAACTTAAGGTAGAGTTTTGCATGGACGGTATCAATGTGGGCTGAGTAGTCAAGCTTACTGTCAAGCTGCATGCTGTGGTACTTGAAGGATTGCAACTCTTCAAGATGGGAGCTATCTAGCTTGCAGAAGACTGGAAGTCTTGAGAGCCTAGCCAGTTTCTGGCTGGTACCGAAACTCAGACACCATCCTTTTGGTGTTGATCTGGAGATAGAATGGAATCAACAGAGGGCGTTGTGGAAATTGTGCTGGAGCAGAACTTCCATGAATGCGGTAGAAGGACAGGAGGTGAAGATGACTGTGTCATCTGCATATGTTTGTATATGCAAGCTGGCATAGGCAGAGGGGAGGTCATTCAGAAAAATGGAAAACAGGATGGTACCTAAGATGAAGCCTTGCAAGACCCCAGCCTGGATATTTGGGATCAAGCCTGTCAGGGCTGGACTTGAAGGTAGAAAGGGCAAACAGGATTTCCTGAGAAGTAATGGAGGAAAATGGAAACCCGGGATGGATTGGGGAGGAGAGGAGGGGGACTGGGGCTGTTCAACCAGTCTGTTGCAGCCAGGTCACTCAGGGAGAGCATTTACAATATGTTCAATGACAGGAAGCACCACCATGACCAGATATATTTAGGAGCTGAAGGGGGATGCCAAATTTTCCTGACACAGTACCTCATGCAGTGGTCGCTGAAAGAATCTGGCAAAGTACCCGCTGCAACCATGCGGTAGGGCTGGGAGGACAGAGCCGAGTCCATCAGGAAATGGTTGGAGGAATGGAAATAAAGTTGTTTGGGTTCAGAGATAACCTGGGACAAATTTAGGGACTCAGTCCTCTGGGTGCTTCATCTGGAGGAATTGGAAAGCCAATTTATGTTGAAATCCCCAAGGAAAATGAGTTCACCAGAGGAGGACTGTGAGACGATGTTGGGAGAGAGAGTCAATCAGAGAGGCAGGTGAGATCATGGGTGAGGCATAGAAAACCTCAATGAAGATGGTGACTGATGAGGGGGAATTAAAGCCTGATGAGACATGTGGGAGGAGGGTACAGTCTCCCTGAAATCCAGGATGCAGGAGAGGCTCTTTCAAACGTAAATGGCTACACCTCCACCACATTTTCCCCTGTCCTGCCTAAAAAGATGAAACTCTGGAAGGGTCAGTTTAGGGTCTAGGATCCTGAAGGAGAACCAGGAATCGGAGATGCAAAGGATGTCTGGAGAGTGTTGTGGGGCCCAAACAGAGAGGAGGTCAAGATTTGGGAGTAGGCTCCTAGCACTGAACATTGCCAGCCAGTAGGAAGAGCAGGATAATGAGGAGATGGATGGAGAGGGACTTACTCCAATTTTATATTTCTTTTTTAATTATTTTAGGGGTCCTGGACCCCTAAGGTCCATATCAATAAAGATCACTCGTTAGGCTATTTTTATTTGTAAGTCAAGCACCCTTCTCCACTCATTTTCTCCTCCTCCTCCACTGGATAATGCAATTTATTTATTTAATTTTGGTAACCAGGTAGGCCCACTGAGACCAGTAATAGTCCCTTTTTTAGGGGCGACCTGGGATTAATTATACATACTACAACAGGATATATAATTTACATTAGGTCCATCAACATACAGTTATTTACATATCATGAGAGGTGGTGATTATTTTATGAACGAACTACATAGAGCGACTATTGTTAGTTCTCTTATAAACATAAGGTAAGGTCAACTATCCCATACAAAAATTGTACAAACAACAGGATCATAGATTGAAATTCAGCGATTGCAAGTGCATTGGTTTAATTCTAGCAAGTGTGCTTTTAGTCCCTTTTTTTGAAGCCTCCTAGTGATTCACATTCATGGAGTTTAGGTGGAAGAGTGTTCCAGATAGGAGGAATAAGGCACGAGAAGGCCCTGGACCCTTGGGAGGACTGCGTCCGAGGAACCATGAGGAGCTGTCTGCTTGAGGACCCTAATGTCCTGCTATTTTTTTTAGATTGTAGTAACTCTGCCAGACTAGGCGGAGCAGTAGTCAGCCTGAGTTTGTAGGCTAGGCATAATGATGGGTATTGTAGTCTATCTTCCAAGGTGGGCCAGTTTAGGGCTTCCAGGACATGACAGTGGTGTTCTCTTTTTGGGTGACCTAACAGCAGATCTGCCGATCCTATTTTACAGGGTTCTAAGTTTATTCATCTCAATGTTTTTGACAGAGAGGAGCACGGGAGAGCCATAGAGTAGTTTGGGTGGCAGGGTACCAAGGGTAATCTTGGCACGTGACCCCAGGGTAAGGAAAGGACTTTTGCCTCAGCTTCACCTTTTCCTCAAGCTGGGAGGACGGATGCCTGCCTTTACAACCGATGGCAGTTATCACACCATGCATCAGCTGGCAGTGGGTGCATGAATGCCAGCTGGCCTGCACCCAGCGTGCCCCATCTTGCACCTCAGGAGTCACAGACCTCCCATCCATGACACTCCAGGTCCCCTGGTCTTTCCAGAGTTTGGACTCCAGGTCCACATATGAGCCTGGGATTCTCGGGCAGCAGTGCAAAGCATAGCCACTATATCACACTTTTCCAGTTTGATGAAAGAATAAAGGAATTTCTTATGGGATTATTCAGAGCAGGGATGTTTTAATATATTTATTTGCCAGTACTGATGAGTAAGTAGTGGATGTACATTTTACAGTGGATCAGTGTGGAACTGGTAGCCCTTTTTGTCCATCAGGATGGGTATTTTATCAGCTATCCTAGGTTTGCATTTGATTACCCAGGTCTGTCTAGGATGGATGGGATGCAGTCTTCCGATATTGATTAGGGCCTTTTTCTTTAAAGGGATTTGGTATGCTTGGAGATCTTTGCAAGGCCACTGATTTTAAACTTTTACCAAATCCCCTTCAAAGAAAAATGCCTAAATCATTATCTGCATGTGGTCATAACGTGGGAGAAATTGCAACCAACTAATCTGTGGTGACAGGATCCTTGCTGGAAACTGGGTGTCGCGAAGAATAGGCAAAGAATGTACTGCTAGACATACAAGAAGTGTGCAACAGTTACCTATATAACTGTAAATAAAATTAGTTTCTGTTATGGATTGTTACAGAACAACAATACATTTGCTTTTAAAATCTATCCACAATTCCCTAACTTTAAACCTAACTAAAGTCTTAAACGATCCATGTTTGAGAATTTATTGATTCAGTATTTTAGCAGGAGATGGGATCGAAAATCCTCATATCGAGGAGCTGGCAGCCAGATCCGTTCCCCTTCCTCGTACACTACACCTCAAGCTCCACCCCCACATTGATACGTTTTATGATGTATGCGTTTGTAGAGTGTAGGGGTGCTGTATTAAATTCACTGTGGGGCAGATTTTAACTAGCTTTTTTTCTATATTTTACAGTGCCACCGGGTTTGTCACTGCTGTTGATCAACTTACAGCCATGCCGAGGCCACAAGCTTAGAGGGCCTGAGTGTAAGCTCCATCACTACCTCAGCCAGCCCAGTGCCCCTCCTTTGATTCGGCTCAGTCGCCAATACCTTCATCATGTCCAGATTAAGTTTCAGACAGCTTGATGCCATCCAGTCCGGGATCTCTGCCAGGCAAAAATTAAGCACCCAGACCACGTTTTGGCGTCCCAGGTGCAAATGACAGTTATGGCTGAGTGTCATCTGCATAACAGCGAAAGCCTAGTCTGTAATGTCTAATGATCCCTCCCAGGGCTAGCATGTACATTGAGAACAACATGGGAGAGAGGACCAAACCCTGGGGCACGCAACAGAGCAGGGACTTCGGGAGTGAGGAGAAATTCCCTATCACTTCCCTCTGCATCCTATCCCTGAGGTAGGACTCAAACCAGCCAATGACCATGCCAGTGAGTCCACCATACTCCCTTAGAAAGTCCAACAGTAACCCATGGTTTACAGTGTCAAACACTGAGGAAAAATCGAGGAGGACAAGAACTGACCATTCTACTATCCCTCGCCCTGAGAAGATAGTTGTGCACTCAGACCAGTGCGGTCTAGGTACTATGTCTGGACCTAAATCCACATGAGAGGGGCTCGTAGATGTCCCAGGCCACAAGGGCCTCCAGGTGCAGTGCCACAATTTTCTTGATAACCTTCTCCAAAAATGTGAGATTAGAGACTGAGCTATAATTCACTAGGCAGTCCAGGGCCAGTGTAGGTTTCTTCAGGAGCGCACTGACCAACATATCTTTCAATTCGCTTGGAAACACCCCATCTGAGAAAGAACACAGATTATCCCAGTGAACATCAGCCCCAGTAACCCCACACAGCTCTCTAGTAGATGTGTTGGGCCAGGATCCAGTTCACAAAAGGTGGGCTGTAGCTCTGAGATCACCCCACAAACCTCTTCTGTTGTAACTGACCTAAACTCTTCCCATGGCAGAGGAGTGCAAGTATGAAATGCAGAATCGACCCTGTCGTGTCATGACAACCTGGTGGGTGAGATCACAGACTTGATGGAAGACATGCTGTCCATGAAAAAAAACGAGTGAACTCCTTGCACTTTGCGGATAAACCCATTCTCACTGGTTGCAGACAGGCAGGATGAAGTAACCTGTCTACAATCCAGAAGATCTCAGTGGATCAGTTCCTTCTAGTGGCAATCTCCCTGGACAGGATTACCGACTTCTTACCAGTGATTGCCCTTTGGTACTCATCATAGTGAGTTCTCAGAGCCAGTTTATTTTTAATGGTCCTAGATCTTCTCCAACAGTGCTCCAACCTCTGACCCTAGACTTCAGCTCCCTGAGTTCCCACTCGAACTACAGGGAGTTCTGGTATGAGGTCCAGGGTTGTGTATGAATCAGTGCAGTAGAATTGAGGGCAGGGAAAATGGCCGTGTTATTGGCCACCACTACCTCCTCCGATCCTGCCCCACAAGCTGCCATCACACCCAAGATGTTCAGTACCACCTGAAGTCCTTCTGATGATAATACCCTTAAAGGGCAGTATCAAACTATCTCCACAGGAGCTGGACTACAAAGGTGGGCACCAAAAGAGAACTTCACCATGCAATGATCCAACATCCTGACCAGATCAGTCTTGAGATCATTGATCTCGAGCCCCAGGGGAAAAAACAAGTACAAGGTGTGCCTATGTTGATGGGTCACAGAAGTAACCACTTGTGCTAGACCCATTGATTCCATTAGCCAGAAGAAATCTTATCTGAAAAGTAAGAGTTCATTGTCAATCAAGGCATTGACGTCACCCAGAAGTAACCATCTAGGTGACTCCAGCACCTGTCAGTAATGGAAGTCTGTGGTTTCCTGCAGGAAATCCTGTGCCCTGGAGGTCCATACATGAGAAGGATTCTGCAGCCTGCATCTGAACCCCCACGCATTCAGACAACAAAGTTTCTTCCACTGAGTTCACAGTGAAATTCAACTGTATCTAAAACAGACAGCGCCCCCACACACACACACAGTTCCTCTGTAGGCAGTATTCCATGGAGAATCTGGCTGGGACCTCCACCTCCAAAACTGGACCAGCATCATCACTCAGCCAGGTCTCCATAATGCAAACCATATCAGTGGTGGAACCAGATGTTAAATGTGCCATTTATTTATTTAGTATTTTACCGGGTAGGCGCACTGATCCAATGGACCATTTTTAGGTGCGGCCTGGGCCATACAGATGGCACATACAATAGGATAGTCAAACATTCAATTTTAGTTACATAGGACAGGTGCAATAGGGTACAGGTCAGAGTATAGTTACAGTAGTTACAAATAAAGATGAGGCACATTTATATAATGAAATCTGCCATAATGGCAGTCTTTTTCCCCATTGATCTGGAATTGCAAAACATCACGTGCGGGAGACGGATGGAGGTAGCTGGCCTCATGGTTACCTGCCCACGCAGTCTGATGGAAGCTCTGGGTATGGGTACCAACCACGTCTGGCCTCGCTGTAAGTCCCATTTCAGCCCTGGACATTTCCCTGTCCTCACCAGCCCAGTAGTGCCCCACTGCATTTGTACTCCCTAGACCTCACTGCCTGCAATCATACCACCTCCTTGCTGTGCCTATATGCCACAACTGATGGGGAGAGGGTCATAGAAAGGCTAAGGTTCAGCAGCTGGGATGGGGAGAAGCTGAGCTTAGGGGTCCATTAGCCTGAACAAATCATGCTGGTCCATCACACAAAACTAAAACTCCAAACTAAAATAACAATCCACAAGCTTCTGGGGCCCAGTGGGTCCCTTCATGAAGCACTTCATTCTTGAAATATGTAATAGTAAATGTATGTTATTTGTTAGGAGATAAATAAGATGTATTTTATAAATTGAATTTGCCTTCAGTTGCTTTCATTAGTGAAAGAACAAGACCTTGTCTGAGGTGAAGGGCCAAGGTGAGCTCAAAAAGTTTGTGCACTTTA
Source organism: Neoceratodus forsteri (assembly GCA_016271365.2). Classification (NCBI taxonomy): domain Eukaryota; kingdom Metazoa; phylum Chordata; order Ceratodontiformes; family Ceratodontidae; genus Neoceratodus; species Neoceratodus forsteri. The sequence goes on along the minus strand of CM028129.1, from coordinate 1,096,725,646 downwards.
TCATCTTTGTACAAGACATATTTTGATCCAGTAAAAAGTATAAAACTATCCAGCAACTGCTATACAGTGTGCACAGTTTGTAGGTATTAAATATTTATATTATATCTTTCCAAGATTGTATATTGTTTTTAAAGGTACAGGTAATTTATTTTACTTGCAATCTCTGTTCCTTCTCCGAGCACACAAAATGAAGACTACTTCTGGTACAAGAGCAGGGGTGCTTGAAGCGAACAGTGATTCCTCTGTGCATCCTACAGTGTGGGCAGGTGCATAAGTGGATGAGAAAGGAATATGCTAGTGGTGAGTTTGCAACAAACTGGTGGCAGCAAAGGTGAATTATGTTAAGCCACTTTTCAGTGTATTTGTAAAAGGAATGTTGACCTGAATAGTGTGTCTCCTGTCTGACTACATGGGGAGGAAGGATTATGTAACAGCCGGACTCACTTGGGTATGTGGCAGAGCAGGCAGACAGTCACATAGCTGTGCAGAAAGGGTTACAAGCCTGACCAGAGAGAATGTGCTTTTTTTATCAAGTGGCATAAGGGAAAAGGCAGGCTGTGACCTTGACAGTTATGACTTGGAGACTGCATAACATTTGAAGTTATTAGTTCCTATTACATGGATCACTGCCTGATATTGTGAAATTCTGTATATGTGAATGCACAGGTGTTGCATGCTGGTAGATATGTTCAGTTTATTCCTTCATAGAAATAAAGCTTCTGACCTTTTGATACATAATTTCATTTATTTATTGTCTGTAGCCAAGAACTGAAGGTGACTAGAGTTATATAGGCATGATATTACATCCATAAACATCAAAAGTATGAGATGGGGATTTGTTTCTGTCGAGCATTTGTCTTTTTCAGTGTGTGTAAATCATTTCCTTCACTGGCCTACCAATACTTCCAGGCCAAGCTCCATTTTGCCATCCCATAGCCTTCAAACAAATCAAATCAAGTTTTATTTGTAATGCGCTTTTCTAAAGCCAAAGCACATACACAGTACAATACCAAATCAAACATACACAATATAATATAAAATCAAGTATGCAGTCTAAAAAATATAAAGATAAAAAAGGCAGCAGCAGTAAAACTAAGTCTAGTCCCCAAAAGCTAGGTTAAATAAATACATTTTTAACAAGGACTTAAAGGACTCGGCAAACAGGCACTCTCTAATCCGACGAGGTAGAGAGTTCCACAGGGCCGGGGCTACAAAAGAAAAAGTCCTAGCACCTGATGTTTGAAGACGGACCCTGGGAACCGCTAGCAATCCCTCGTCGGTGGAGCGAAGTGGGCAGGAGGGGGCATAAGGCCAAAGAAGGTCTTGCAAGTAACCCAGTCCCTGTCCATGTAGGGTCTTATAGGTCAGCAATGTGACCTTTTTTTTTTTTTTGTACTTCATATTTTATTGAATATCCATTGTATCACTTTACATAACATTGCATAGTTCCATTGATAGGACTTTTCTTAATGGGTTGTTTCCATACATAAAAAAGCAACTTTGTCAGTAAATTCATCGGGGAGATGCTAGACAATTTGAAAAATTCCTATCAATCTTACAAATATTTTACCAAGACATAAGTCATAATTGTTTTACATCCCCTCTTTCTGTCTTGTCTTTAACTTAAATGTCCCATATCTACTTCCCAGACAGGGGGCTTTGCCCGTTGTCTCCAATCTGGGCGGACTTGTCTAGTTAACAAAGTTCGGAACTGTATTGACAAATGGACTTTACATCTGGATAACTAATCCAACATTTGTAACTCAACTTTGGCATCCTGATACTTCTTCAGGTTTTAGCTTAGCTCTAATACATCGGCTCCTTAAGGGATCTTACTGTTTAAGAGAAACCGGTCTTCTAGGCATCATCTTCTTTTCTTAAAAGAAATAAAATAAAACTTTTGGTGGAATGTCCGAGGCTCTCTAATCCGGATCCAAGGCTTGCAAGGGGGACCAAATGGCGCTGAACTTCTCCCCACCCTGTCTTAGACTATAAGTAATTTGTTCCATGGATTCCAATTGCCTCATTCTAACCTTCCATTCTTCTATTGTTGGGGGGGTGAGGAGAAAGCCATCTAGATGTGATAGACTTCAATGCTGCCACTCTCATAATCTGTGGTAGTAGCCTTTCCTGTCTAGGTCCTGTGACCAAGCAGGGAAGCCCCAGCACCATCTCCTCCCCTCTAAATGGGATCTGTAAGCCAGTTACTCTTTCCATGTACCAGTGTACTTCTTTCCAAAATAAGGTAATTCTGGAACATTCCCAAAATATATGTGTTGGGGACCCTTTGGCTTTATCACATCTCCAACAGACCTCTGAACTCCCCACTTTAAAATGTTTTGTCATAGAGGGTGTAAGAAAATATCTAAGAAGGACCTTCCAATTAAATTCTCGCCCAGGAGGGAGAGCTTGTCACTTGCCAACCCCTGTTCAGTCTGTTGTCCCAGATTTGTTGTGGGATCGAGATCCCTAGCTCTGTTTCCCATTTCTGTTTAATTATTTCTAAGCCTGGATTGTTTAGATTAATTAAGATATCATACAGCAGTGCGAGAGGGTGTGGGATATCTTTGATTATGCTATTATAGCAGAAAAACTCTTCTAAGGGGGTTTTCCTCTAATTATTTTCTGTAGCCTGTTTTCGGAGGTGATATAGTGTCGGACTTGTAAATATCTAAAATGATCCTCACGGCGGAGGTGAAATTTGTCTCTTAAATGGGTAAAAGAGTGACAGTTGGTCCTCTCAACACATTGAGAGAAAGTGGAGAGTCGATGTGCAGACCAATATTGATAGCCTGGGTCTCTTCTCGGGGGGGATAAATGAGGCTTCAAATCTTATTAAGGAAAGTAGGCCAGGTCCATCTGGGGTGCCAGTGATCCTTCTCAACTTCTTAAGAATCCAAAGCGAGTGAAGGATCCATGGGTTGGTGATTGCACTGCGACCTTGAAGGTGATCCTCCATCGCACTGGCAGCCAGTGCAGTTCGCACAGCACAGGAGTGATATGGCTAGTTCTTGACAGCCCTGTCAACAACCTGGTTGCAGCGTTCTGCACCAGCTGCAGGCGACGGAGATCCACCCCCGGTAACCCTAGGTATAGAGCATTACAGTAATCAAGATGAGAGGACACAAAGACGTGGACCAACACAGGAATGTCCTCGGGCGGAAAAGGTACTTTATCCAGGCAGTGTTCCTCAGATGATAAAGTGAGAACTTGACACTGCCGACACTTGCGCTTTTACTGTCGGTTTATCAAGCACAATGCTCAGATTTTGCACCTGTTTGGAAGGTCTCAGCTAGTTACCCCCAAGCACAAGGCCAGATGGTTGCCCAGGAGTCAACTTTTCTACCCGCTGACCTGAGTCCACTACCAACACCTCAGTCTTATCCAGATTTAGTCTTAACCAGTCAGCACTCATCCAGTCCTGAATCTCGCCGAGGCAGTTGTTAAAAACTGAGATTGCACTATTTTGTTTGGGTACAAAGGAGATGTAGAGCTGAGTATCATCTGCATAGCAATAAAAACTCAGTTCATATCACCTTATAATGTCGCCTAACGGCAACATATACACCGTGAACAACATGGGGACAGCAATAATGTTACAGTAATACTGCTTAGGGTAATACTTTGGGTTCTAGGATGGAATAAGACATTAAGGGCCCAGTATTGAAACATGGGCAAAAAGTGGAGCGCAAAGGTTTGCACTTGCCCTTGTGCCTGACCCTTAGAATGCTGTATTCAGTCGGCTAGCGCACCAGTGCTATCTATCTGAATATAGGGCCATGTTGGCTCAGTGCTAAGTCAAGTAGTGCCTGACCCTTAGAATGCTGTATTCAGTCGGATAGCACACCAGTGCTATCTGACTGAATATAGGGCCATGTTGGCACAGTGCTAAGTCAAGTAGTGCTGCCATGACCTGGATCTGGGCTGTATGCAACCGATAGGGAAGTGCAGGGAACTGCATCCCCCAGACCGGATAGTGCCAGGAGGCATGGCACAATATTCAGCTGGCAACATGCATATGGGCCGGTTGGTCATGCAGGGCACTAAGGGCCATATACAAGTCCATTATGATCCCATTTGCATGGGTTTGCACCCTGCCTGTGGCTGCCTCCATATCGAGGATGGTGGTGAGTACCCCCCCCAACACCCCGAATGCCTGTCTTTACAATTTACATGTCCTCCCTGGTGCACAGTTGCACCCCAACCCTCTGATTGCCCATCACCAAAAAATACACCTAGTCCTTGGTGTCCAGTGGCACCCCAACCCTCCAATTACCTGGTGTCTGGTGGCACCCCCACACCAACCGTGCCATATTGGTAAAGATTTCCCTGGTGTCTAGTGGCATACCCTACACTCCAATCATCTGTCGCCATATTAGTCAAGATTCCCTAGTGTCTAGGCCCCCCACTCCGATTGCGTTGCATTACACTCATGTTTTCCCTGATGTCCAGTGGTACCACCCCACCCACCAAGCACCCATGCTGGTGTCACTCAGCTCCAGATTGGGCCCCCCAACCCCAGCACACCACCCTTACCTCTTTGTTCTGTGCCATGCGCAGGATCCGATACAGCAGCTGGCACAGCCCTCCTCTCACCATCTCAGCCAGCTGCCATGTAGAATGACGGGGGCATGTGTACTGTGTATGGTATAGGGAGCATGCAGAGGTACAGGGAGTAGCAGGGCATTATGCTTGGTGCAGTGGGTGTTGGGGGCCTCTAGCCACTGGAGCGGTAAGACACTGAGATGGGTGCTCAGTGTTGGGGGGGGGGGTACCACTGGACACCATGGAAAACATGACATGTACAATGATGGGCAATCGGAGAGTGGGGGGGTGCCACTAGGCACCAGGGCATCCCAGTTTTACATGGACTGGGGTTTTCGGGGTGGGTGGTCGGCCGCTGCAGTACCACAGCCCGCCACCAGGGCCAAGCACCCCGTTGAGTCAGGGTTTGCAAACATGGTAAAATGAGCCTGTCCAGGTACCATTTACTGCCTGTACAAATCTCTGAATTTACCACTGCGCCAGTATGAAGGGGGAGAGGAGAGAGACACCCTCATTTGCATGGGCACAGTGGTAACTTGGTGCTCAGACGCTAATGGGATTTGCACATGCTGTGGGTGTGTCTGAATATAGATCCCACTCACAAATTGGGCATAAAAGCTGGTTAGCATGGGCAAACACCCCTTAGCGCCTGGGCTAAATTTTGAATATCTGGTTCCAGCTGTCCATTCTTGTCTGTCCCTCAGTTGGAAGCTTCCTTCAGTGCAAGAAAAAAAAGAAACAATACAAAGATAACACAATGGGCATGAAAACCGGGTGATCCTAAACCTAGGGGATTGGTGCCACAAAGCTCTGATGGGCTGACCAAAATATAGAGAGTGTTGGAGGCAATATAGCGCAGTGGTTAAGGGCACCGAGCTGCAAACCTGGAGACCTGGGTTTGAATCCCATTAGCCCACACTTGCATACTGTGTGACCCTGAAAAAGTTACTTAACTTCCTTGTGCTGTTGGGTCACACCTGGAAACAAGCTACGACTTAGTGTGCCTTTCCTGGTTAAATAATTTCCCCTTACTCTTTCAGTCAGTGTATATAACTTTTAAATGTCTCTCCTTCCAACCATTTATTAAGTTCCCTTTTAACGTATCGCTGGTTTTGCAGCTCACTAATGTCTGGCAGGCTTTTCCAGATACTCACCACCCTTTGAGTGAAAAAGTGTTTCCTAATGTTTGTTTTATAATGCAATGCTTATAGTTGTTTGTTGTGTCTCCTTGATGGATAATGTTCTTGTCTGCATTCCATATTCATTCAGTTCATTATCTTTCTGTATAATGTAAAGTAATAACAGGTCACCCTTATTCGACATTGCCCTCATATGTGTAGGCCCAAGGGGTTTTAGTCTGTTGTTATAGCATTTGCCCTCAGTTCTCCTTATCATCCTGGTGTTTTTGTGCTGTATCTTTTCCATTTTTATGTTTTCTCCTATATTTACACTTCCCCACATTTGTGACCTTTAGTCAATTAGTGGTCTTATATACGGAATGGTATAGTGGTAGTAACACTTTTTTTCTGAATGGTCTGTAAAATGTCTTTTAATTGTGTTTAGCAGACTGTTGGTTTTTGTGTATGTACTGTGTTTGTGTTTCTTACTTTTTAAGTTGTTTGTGATACATAAACCCAGATCTTTTTCATGTGTGGTTGTTTTTAATTTATTATCATCAGTATAGTATTTAATTCTTTGTTTTGTAGTAGTTGCAAGATAATTAGTTTCAGGCCATGAGACACTTGTAACAGTGCAGAAGCTCCAGCTCTAGGTTATTGCAGTACCCCATTTGCCACTGTTCAGTAATCTTGATCTGTCACTGTGCTCCACATGTGCTAGTTGCTGTCCGTTCCATCCTGCAGTGTAGAGACCAGGACAGACAAGAAGGTAGGAGCAATTTGAAATGGCCTGCCACTCCCCAGAAATGGACAGTCAGTGTTAGATAGCAGTCTGTGTTTCACACCCTTGTTATTACAGGTTTACTTTCAGAACAGTAATCAAGAGGCTGTCAGAATTGTCTAGTAGCTTGTTGAAGCAAGTGTTTGATGATTTTTTTTAGACAGTCTGCTAAATTCCACATATAGTTATCTGGGGGTGCCCCACCTTGCTAGAACTCAGTAACAGTGTGCTTCTTTGTTTTTTTTATTACCTGGTAGTTCAGGGATATACAGTGTGCATCCAGGAGCTAAGTCTGACTGTGTTGTCTTTATTTTTTCCATTCACTCCTGTGCTGCTCCATGTGCTTATTTAATTTGGCTTATGTGCAGTCTGAAGTTTGTAAGATCCATTCTGTACCTGTGAATGCAGCCTTTCTGTGCCGTAATGTACTTGCAGAACAGAAGACATTTTAACGTCCGATCCTATGCCCATGCTTCCTGTCAGACAGTACATTCTTTATATTTTGGTCAGCCCATTAGAGCTTTGTGGCACCAATCCCCTATGTTGAGCGTCACCTGGTTTTCATGCCCTTTGTGTTATATTTGTATTGTTTCTTTCTTTTTTTGCACTGAAGGAAGCTTCTAGCTTCTATGTGCTACAGTTTGAGTTACTGTAAAGTGTTTTATAGATTGAAAATGATAAAAGGCTTTGCAAGTACAGAACTTACATTACACAAGGCTGTTGAGAACAAATTTGTTTTTTCTAATTGGTACATCATGCAAGTGGTAATCTCATTGTTAAAATACATTTTTATTGATGACATTGAAGGCACCAACCAAAATTATGATGGACCGGTTAAAAATGGGATCCACTAGTCTACGATGCTTTCAACAGTTGTCTTGTAAATGAAAGTCATGCAGTGTAAGTAACTTTTATAAAGTGGGTCAGAAATGTACTGCATCCTGATTGGTCAGAAACATGCTGAAGCCATGTGTTTAAGGTGAGCTTGCCGCCTGTCATGATTTGGCCAGGACAGTCCTGGTTTTGAATCCTGCCCCCCAAAAATACAGATGAAAAATGCAAAATATCTTGATCCTGATCTTGACTTTAAAAAAACAAAACAAAAAAAACAAAACACTTTTTGTTACATTCCTCTAGAAACTGCAGAAAACTTTGATACTTAATACCCCTTAATGATAGGAAACGATATGAACAACTATACAGCAAGAACACTTGGTCTTAGTTCTGTGAGAAAAGAAGTCTGTTGCATTAGTCAAGTTTAGGTATTGTCCTGCGAAAGCTCATGTTTCAATATTAAATGTCCTGATTTGGGCTTCTCTAAAGGTGGCAGCCTTAGTTTACGGAGCACCAACCAATAGTTTTAAACTCTTTCAGTAATCAGGGAACAGAACACCGACATATTAATGCCTCTCAGAAAAATTCCTGATTGCTATCACAAACTTGGCCACTAGCTTAACTCACTAAAAACTTTAGCTAGACCCTAAAAATAAAACTGCCTTAAATAAAAAAAAAAAAAAAAAAGAAAAATGATTGCTTTCTTCTCTTAATAATTCTGTCCTTGCACACCTATGCAAATAAAAAAAAGAGATACTATTCACGTTTTTATTTTCCTTTAGAACAGTTTCTCTGTTTACTTCTTGTTTAAGTACAACTAGGCACTCAGAGGTGTGGATATTTATGTGATAACTACATTCCCAAGTGGTGAAGGCACTTGGCATAAATGCCTCATGCCTCACAACGCACCTGGTCATGTGGTTACCATATAGCAACAAACGGTGTCTTGTCTTATTTCTTACGCAACACACTCCAGAGTGTGTGGTTATGCTCCATCAGAAAATGGGTCTGAAAAATCGTGCGATCTGATTGGGTTAGATAGCAAACCACCCGGTTTGGTATCAGGCAACAGAGACCGGGAAATAACAAATCCTAGACTCTGTCTGCCTTTTTACCCCAAGTATTACTGTGTTAACAGACTCTTCAACATGTCGATAGCCATGTCTCTCACTTAGCAAGAGTGTGAGCTTCTAAGTAATTTCCCAGTCACTGCTCCCTCTTGCAGTTTTAAATAAAAAAGAAAATTTTTTGTGAACATTGCGCTATCGCACAGCCGCCCAGCCTTCTGTCACAGCCGCCATCATGCCCCCCCCCATCTGCCCACCCACACACTTACTTTAGTGCCACAAGCCAGCAGTGCATCTCCGTCTGCGGGAGACTATTCATAAAACTACTGTTTGTCTCATCGTAGATTTAGCGGTACACAGCAGCACATCATCATATAGCACTTACCTGGTAGTGCTCGTGGTATTGGACCTGTCCGCCCACCTGTAACTGACCCTGTATTTAACTGCAAATTTAAAAAAATAAATTCCCTGAATAAGGAACTGCGAGTTAGAGAGGGGACAGAGAGAAACGGACTGCTCCCAGGACCACTACTTGGAGGAGATTGGGGGTTATAAAAACATAACTTTGGGGAAACTATGGAAAAGACAGTGGGGAGGCAAGCAGCAAAGTAATAAGCAGACACAAAGTTGAATAAAAGCTGCATTCAAAACATCAGTGCCCTCCACTGGCAGGTATATCAGTAGAGGGACTACTTTACAAGAAAATTTAATGGCTATTAATTTTTACTGATTTCTGAGTTTTTGTTTTCACTTTTTAAGTATTTTATCAAAATTTTATAAATAACCCATTTTCTAAGTGTAACAAGATCCTTCAGGGTGGTACATATGGACTATACCGGACCTTCCATGGGCTTCTGCCTGCAACGTCTGGCCTTATTACGTCACTGGGCAGTCCAGTATAGCCCTGTACCTCCCATCCTGTCTGGTATTATTGATTGCTCATATGATAGGTATCTAGTGTAAGCCAATCTTAATGCAGAATTTAAGGAATTAAGCATCCCACAAACTACACCACACACTTACCTAACATACATATCTACCAATTGGCTAACAAAACCCAAAAGAACATACATACCCCAGCTCATTTGTTCATATAAGCAGTTCTCAGTCATTTCTCCTCCTTCTAAACATGGCTATAATAGCTAATTCCTATTTCATTTCCACTGACAAATGAAAACCAATGGCGTTGCAGTTGGCATCCACGTCAAATGCCTGACACAACCAGTAAACTATTGTTTTCAAACTCTCACAGAGGAGCAAAAAACTTCAATTGTGAGCTGGCCCAGTGGCGTAAAGGGCAGAAGCACCCAGTGCCTTGCCTCTCCCACGCCAGGGACCCGAGTTCGAGAGCAAGCTTGGGGCACCGGGAGTCGGCCTGGGAGAAGATTGAGTGGCTGCCAGGCAGCTCTCCTCTACTGGATTAAGGAGTTTACCTTTCCTGGCCCTTGTCTGCCCCCAGGTGGAGGCTCGATGGTAGTGTTGGGCAGATGGGGGGCTGACGCTAGGCCGGGTGGGTGGATTGGGGCCATTCAGGCCAGGCGTGCAGCACGCCTCCACCTGTATGCTTGACCTTGTTGCTGAGACTCCGGAGAAGTAAGGGGAGAAAACCAGGAGAAAAAAAAAAAACCCTGGTGACAGGATGAAGACCAACCCCTCACAGGCCTCGCACCAGTGGCTGGTCTGTCGCTACAGTTCTGTACCAGAGGACAACAGTGGCATGGTAAGCCTCAGAGTCCTGTGACAGGGCTGGGGGGGGGAGGCGGTAAGAAGTGGGTAGATGAGAGGAGAATAAACATAGGATGGGGAAAAAAAACTTCAGTTGTGTCAGAAAAAGATGACGTTACAGTTAAGAAACATAAAAATGGGCTGTCAAGCTTTTCAAAGGTACTGTTGTCATATCTTTCTACTCACAATTTCGGCACAAACACATCAAAGCACTCCATTAGGTACTTTATTTATACTTAAAGAACAACCATTTTATCCTCTCATTTATTTACAGGAACCATTGTTCCTGCAGTATTACTGCATTCCCCATCACATCACAAATAGTTCTTTAGTGAGTCCCTTCAAATCCCATTTCTCAAATCATCACTCATATCCCATGCCACCTAATTCATTTTAGCCATATCTTAATAGTAAGTCCCTGGTGTCCAATGTGCCCCATCTTAGTTCTGAAACCGTCACTAGTGTCCAGTGCTACTTCTCTCCTTTTTTGCCATATGTAAGCGAGTAGGTAATTTGCTTTGTGCCCTGTCCCACAGGCTCAGGGTGCTTTATAAAGTACAATACAAATACAGCAGTGGATAGTGTAAATAGATTCCAAAATTAATTCCAAGCCAAACACCCGGTCCAGAGTGGCAGAGACAAGAGCCATGGTGTTTGCGGTTTGGGAGTGTTGTGGGAGTCGACATCAGAAGTTTTGTGGGAGTTGACATCAGAACTATTTGCTTGGTGGCACCACAGAGGCACTGGTAGCACCATGGAGGACTTGCACTGGAATATGGCTGATATGTACAATAAGAGTGCGTGTGTGTGTGTGTGTGTGTGTGTGTGTGTGTGTTTTGTAAGTGATAGGGTTGTAGGTTAGAACATTTTTTGAAGGTGTATTTTTTTTTTTTTTTTGTACTTTGTTGGAGTTCAGGGTTTGTAGTTGTCAGAATGTGTGAGGTTTTTAGAGTGATTTTTACTTGTGTTATTAAGGTAGCACATCGCCTCTGGGCCAGATGGTCATAGGCTCTAGTCCCATGGGGGGGATTGTGGCCATACTGTGAACACTGGCAGCCAAGTGCAGTACTAAGGGGATGCTGTACTGCCAGAGTGTGCTGTCCTTCAGATGAGACGTTAAACCGAGGTTCCATCTAGTTTTGATTTTCTGTTTTTGGGGTTGACTTTTCTTAGTTGAAACTTTTATTTGCCAGGGAGGAACTTTAGCTGGGAGATATTTGCAGTCATTTGTGAGTAGACCTGTTACTTAACCTCTGTGAAATAAGTGTCTGTTAAGGGGAGGAGCTGAAAGGGGCCTGGGGAACTGTGGATTTAAAACTGGAGTTGTTTGTGGGCTCTGTCTGAGGAGAGAGAGAGAGAGAGAGAGAGAGAGAGACCAAGACCGAACCAAAAGCTTCCTTACATCAAGGAGGTAATTTAATAGATTACACTGATTTGAATTATTAATTTTTGGGTCTGTGTAAGTAACTAGTTTTGATTATCTGTTTTTGGGGTTGACTTTCTTAGTTTAAACTTTTATTTGCCAGGGAGGAACTCTAGCTGGGAGATATTTACAGTCATATGTGACTAGACCTGTTACTTAAACTCTGTGAAATAGGTGTCTGAAAGGAAGGAAGGCACTCCCCGGGGTAGAGGGTCAGAGTTGTAGTTGATTGTTTCTGGAGGGCACAGGTTTACTCTCACCCACCCCAAGCGCATAACTTCCTTTATAGCAGAGGTTCTGACATCACTTCCCCAAAATTGATAACAACAAACACCTGTTCATGTCCTTAAAGGCACAGCACACTTAATAGGGGGTAAAGACACTCACAAGCTTGCACACACTAAAACAAGAACAAAAAAAAAAACATCTGAAACAGGAAGGGAGACAGACATTTGGGAAGTGGTACAATGCACTGGCTGTGGAGCAGCAGTCTTCCAGGAGACTTTCTGGAGAATGCGTTGCTTCCCTATTTGCAGGCACCTCTCTGGCCTGAGGGAGGAGGTTGCTAGCCTCCATGCTGACCTGCCAAGGATTCGGGAAACCTCCCCCACCCAGGGACCACCCAGGCCACCATCACTACCTCAGAGGTTGCCAAGAAAGAGGAGTGGTTGGACCATGGTGGGCTCAGGAAGGGTGAGGGTGGTGGAACAGAGGTGAATCCCTCCAGTTGCACCTCTCCACAGTTCATTCACCACTCTGGCAGAGCATGGTTCCTTTATGGAGGCACCCTCAGTGGAGACCAAGGAGGATGCTGGGAACCTCCACAATGGAGACCCACAGGAGGGTTGCACAGGACATCATAGGGGAAGGAAACAATTCCTGGTGGGGGACTCGATTGTTAGGGGGGTAGAACTGGGGGAGGAAGGAGAAAGGGAGGTAAGGTGCCTGCCTGGTGCCATCGCTTGGAGGGACAGGAAACGAATCCTCAGGATCATGGGAGCAGCTGCAAGGGGGAGTGAGCTGGATGTCATTATCTACCTAGGGATAAATGACCTTTCTGAGAATGGGATCAGAACAGTGGAACAAGAGTTTGTGGAGTTGGGGAGGGGCCTTAGACAAGTAGCACACATGGTAACTTTCTCAGAAGTGCTACCTGTCTATGTTATAGATGAGGCTAGGGTACTCTGCACCATGGGATTCAATGACTGGTTGAAAAACTGGTGCAGCACTCAGGGATATGGCTTCACTGGGGACTGGGGCTCCACATGGAGGGATGCAGGCCTGTACTGGTGTGATGGTCTGCATCTGTCCAGGAGGGGAACCAGGATCCTAGGTGATAGGTTTAAATGCTTCATTGGCAAGCATTTAAACTAGTCAGTGGGGGAGGCACTGAAAAGGAGAAGGAAAATCCTCCCCCCCAGAAAATCAGGGTAGTTAGTGAGCTAAACACCAAGATAGAGCAGGTGATAGGGATAAGGGCAGGGGTAAATGGAGAAAAATACAAAGGCAGTAAGGACAGGGATGGGGCAAAAAGAAATAAGGCCATACAAAAATGGAGGGTAATGAGTACCAGTGCCCGTAGTCTAGGTAAAAAGCTCCCTGAAATGGTGGCCTTGATGGAAGAGGGATGCCTGGATATTGTGGCAGTCACAGAAACGTGGTACACAGAGAACCATGACTGGGATGTCAACATACCAGGGTACACAATCTACAGGAGGGACAGGGAGGGAAGAAGAGGAGGAGGAGTGGCTCTCTATGTAAGGGAAGGGATCAAAGCAACAGAACTAAAGGATAAACAGGGAGGAGAGGAGGCACTGTGGGTCACCTTGGAGATTGGAAATGGCACCACAATCCGCACAGGGGTTGTATACAGACCCCCATCTCAGGGGGAGGAAATGGACAAGGAAATGATAGAAGGCATCCTTAGGATGGCAGAGAAAGGGGAGATATTGCTGATGGGGGACCTTAATATGCCAGTTATTAACTGGAGTACCTTTACTGCTGCCACATCCAAGAGTAGGGCCATTCTTGATGCCCTGCAGGGGGTATGCCTCAGCTAGTTTTGGAACCCACTCAGGGGGAACAATCTTAGACTGTGTGCTCTTAAATGGGGACTGAGAGAAGATCTCCATTCTAGAAGTGGGTAGCCATCTGGGAACAAGCGACCACCAAACAGTGTGGTTCACAATAAACTTAGCTGTAGAGTCAAGCCATACAAAAGTAAAGGTACTGGACTTCTGGAGGGCTGATTCTGTCAAAATGGGAGAGTGCCTCAGAAAGGCACTAGCAAACAGGCAAGAAGGTGGGGTGGAGCAACAATGGGGAAACATCAAAACCACCATCACAGAGGCAACAAGCCTTTGTACGAAGCAAATAAATGAAAATGAAAGAAAAACCCTCTATGGTTCTCAAAATAAGTGGCGGGGAAGGGAGAAGAAGATAGCATTCAGGAAGTATAAGGAAACACAGAAGGAGTAGGACAGAGAACTGTACCAGTTAAAGCAGAAGGAAGCATGGAAGGCAGTCAGAATAGCAAAGGCCTAAATCGAAGAAGAGATAGCCAACTCGGTTAAGAAGGGAAATGAAACCTTTTTATAGGTACATTAGGGACCAAAAAAAGACCAAGGCAGGGATACTGAGGCTGAACAAAGAGGAAGGTGGTTGGGCAGAGAACGACAGTGAAAAATCAGGGATACTGAACAAATACTTCTGCTCGGTATTCACAATGGAAGAGCAGGGGTGATACCTAATCCAGTCAATATAAGCACTCTGGATAGGGGGGTTGATATTAGTCCTTTCACAGAAGAAAGAGTTCTGAAAGAACTGCTAAAATTGAAGGTGGATAAAGCAATGGGGTCTGATGGGGTTCACCCCAGAATTCTAAAAGAACTAAGGGAAGAGCTAGTAACACCACTGACTACCCTTTTTTTTTGTATAATCTTTTTATTGTTTCTGCTTATATCAACAGACGTACAATACATAAACAGACAGCCATACATGCATATTACTATTGGCAGATACATCACACATATAACTATGACAGACACATACATATATAAATAGATGCACTTACATATAACTATTCCTACATCCAACAAACCCATTCCATACAATTGATTCCATATAATTGATTCTCAGGGGCTCATGTAGCATATTGAGCGAAGGGGCAGGACACTCCAACATATGAATTAATCATCAAATCTATATACCACAGATACCAATATATGCTCCCCTTAGGTGTATCTTCCTTCAGGCGCCAATGGGTGGGGGTGGAAATCCATCCAGTCAGTCCCCATCTATCTAGATCAGTCCTCACATAAAGTGGCCATCTCTTGCATTTCATGAGCGAGACATGGCGCCCACTGCCATAAAAATACCTCTCTGCCTATTCGCTAATAACAGAGATAACCGTTCCAGTGCCAGATTCTGCAGTATTAACTGGCTCCATTTCCGGGTTGTAGGTGCGACATTACTAACCCATGTATTCTGGATGCAATGCCTAGCCATTACCATAAGAATCCTGATCCAATGACTACCCTTTTTAATAAATCATGGGAGGATGGTGTGGTACCTGAGGACTGGAGGAGGGCAGATGTGATTTCCCTTTCACAAAACTGGGAGCAAGACAGAGGCAGGAAACTACAGACTTGTCAGTTTGACCTCAGTGGTAGGGAAAATGATGGAATCACTTTTGAAGGAAAGAATTGTTGAGTACCTAGAGGCCAGTGGGGCATAGGACCCAAGGCAGCATGGATTCACAGTGGGAATGTCATGTCAGACAAATCTAATTGATTTCTTTGACTGGGTGACCGAAGTAGTAGACCAAGGAGGGGCTGTGGACATGGCCTACCTAGACTTTAATAAGGCATCTGACACAGTCCAGTACAAAAGATTAATAAACAAATTAGTCAGCCTGGGAGTGGGTCCCAGGGTGGTAGCCTGGGTAAAACACTGGCTGCACAGCAGGATACAGAGGGTAATAGTAAATGGAGTCCACTCTGAAGAAAGGGGGGTTACTAGTGGGGTACTGAAGGGTTCAATACTGGGGACAGTCCTTTTTAATGTCTTTTTATAAGTGACATTGCAGAGGGTCTGGAAGGAAAAGTATGTCTCTCTGCAGATGACACAAAGATCTGCAACAGGGTTGATATGCAAGGTGGGGTGGAAAGGATGAAAAGGGACTTGGCAAGGTTGGAGGAATGGTCAAATGTATGGCAGCTTAGATTTAGCGCAAAAAAGTGCAAAGTAATGCACCTGGGAAACAAAAACCCAGGGGAAGAATACACAATGGGGGGTGAGATACTGACAACAACAAAAATGGAACGGGACCTTGGGTAGTCATATCAGATGACCTAAAGGTGGGCCAGCAATGTGAGAAGGCAGTAAGGAGGGCTGGGGGGATACTGGGTTGCATAGGGAGAGACATCACCAGTAGAAAACAGGAAGTTGTTGTCCCTCTGTACAGACAGTTGGGAAGACCACATCTGGAGTACTGTGTACAGTTCTGGAGACCCAGTCTCTGCAAAGACATAGACAGGGTGGAGGCTGTCCAGAAGAGGGCAAAATGGTGCAGGGTCTGCACCAGAAGACATAAGAAGAAAGACTAAAGGAGCTGAAGATGTATAGCCTCAAGGAAAGGAGGGAGAGGGGGGGGCATGATAGAAACTTTCAGATACGTCAAGGGAATCAACAAAGTCCAAGAGGGTAGCATCTTTCAGAAAAAGAGATGTGCAAGAACAAGGAGGCACAATTTGAAAATAGAGGGGGGACGGCTCAGAGGTAATGTGAGGAAGTATTTCTTCACAGAGAGGATTGTAGATGCATGGAACAGTCTTCCTGAGGAGGCTGTAGAGTCAAAAACAGTGGGGGAATTCAAGAATGCATGGGACAGACATAAGGCAATTCTAGTGGGGGGTAGGAGGAAGTAAGCTGTTGTTTAACTAGGATCTGCAGCTTATCCGTTAGGTAGGGAAATGGGCAGACTAGGTGGGCCAAGCAGTCCTTATCTGCCATCAAATTTTATGTTTCTATGCTTCATCTGCCTGTTGTGTTCGGTGGTTGCTTAAGTGGGCATTAAAGATCCCATGTCACTCTTTGAAAAGACTAGGGGAGTTTCATTGGTGTTGTGGACACATTTTCCCATTCATTAAAATACCACTAACAACTTAATCATGTTCAGTTTTAGGTGATTTGCATCTGTACCCCACCCGACAAGGCTGAAAGTAGGCAGTATTGCTAGCTCCCCCTTCTCGGTTAACAAAAACTAAGTAAATGAAGGTGGCTGTTACAAGTGGTGTTGAGGCCATAGTAAGGTGGATTATAGTGTGTTTTAAGTATTAATATGTTAGTATCACATTAATACAGTGGTTGCAGTTACTCGGTTGTGTATCTGCTGAGTACCAGTACAATAGGGACCATAATTTTCCCAAATCTGGTAGGCATAAAGAACCATTAGCAGTGATAGTTGTAACTGGTAAATATACGTTCATATATTTTGTGGGCGGGATATTATTTTTATTTTTAAAACTGGTGTCTGGCCAGTTCTGCCTCATGAATGGTCAAACCCTGGTCACACAGAACATGTTAACACAGGATAAAGAGCAACTTTATACGACAGTATGTACTTTCATGAGCAAGCTGTTTAGCTACTGCAGTTTACTACAGGATATACTTTTTACATGATCAGTGTTCCTTACCAGGATTTGTAATGCATCTTGAGTTGATTTGTCTGTGTAAAAAGCATGTAATTGTTCTCCACTGACATCACGGTGCTCTTGTTTATAATCGACATTTTAACAAAGACATTTTTACCTTCAATTTTTACATTGAGGTGTCACCATGGGATAACACCACTGCTTGAAATCTCTGTTAGCCAGTCAGCTTCTTGGATGTCTCTTGCCCATTTGATAAAAGGTTGTGCTGCCCCCGGGATGAAGTGCAGTATTGTAGTACAGCCAGTGATATCTTGCTTTGTACTGCAGGAACCAGTGTAATTAAATACTGACTTATTTGTCATGCAGGAAACAAGGACTTAAGTACTTCTTCCCAGTGGGCAGCAATGTATGTTAGTGAATAAAGGAAAAAAGGGCTCACTCCACATCATACACAGTTTTTATCCCCTTCAAGTCTTCATTCCCAGCCACAAAAGATTATATCTGGTCGATGTTTGGGGGGCTGTGCCCCTTCATCAAGACCTAAATTCTGTGATCAACTTACTTCTTTCGTTCAGTGTCACAGAAACATAACATTTATTGGCACCTAAGGACTGTCTGTCCCATCTAGTCTGACCATTTTTCCCTGCCTGTACAGTCACCACAGCCTCTACCTGATCTCTGGCTGCGCCCCCCACTCCCTACTTTCCTACCAGGATTCCTTTGTGCATATCCCATGTATACTTGAAGCCCACTACTGCTTTCACCCTCGGCACCTTCACTGGAAGACTATTCCAGGCATCCACCATTCACCACTCTTTCAATGAAGAAGTACTTCTCGTATCCCTTCTAAATGTCTTCCCTTTTGGCTTCATTTCATGCTCCATCGTTCTCGTTCACCTTCTCCTCTGAAAAATACTGCCCTCCTGTATCTATCTGAGATGGGTAAGGGCATCACCAATACCAAGAAATGTTTCCGTTTTTGTGTTTGCTTTTGCACGCCGCGCACAAGAAACATTTTGAGGAGAGTAGAGTATTGCAGAGGTGTGGCAGTTTTGCCAGTCCGGCCAGCGCTTTCAGGGGCTTGTCCCTCAACCACCAATCAACAGGGAGGCTGCCAATGGCGGCAGTTTAAGAGCAAGCGCCAGACTTGAATGAAATCTGCCGCTGCAGTCAAGACAGTTTCATCATTGCAGCGGCAGATCTCTCCCTCCCCCCGCAACCAAGCACATCCCTGCCATGCCCATTACAGTGCACAGTAATGCGCATGGCTGGACTTACGAGCAGCTCATTTGCTCAGTGTGTCTTTCCTGGTGAAATAAATAAATGAGCCCTGCCGTGTATAATTGGCGGCTCCTGCCGTCCACCACACACTACCCCCAAAGCTGACATCGGGGTGCCCAACTCCCGTGTCAGCATGCCCCCTTCCCAACTATTGTGGCACACTGGGAGCCCACCCCAGTGTGCCAAAGCAATATGTTTTTCTGACACTGGGGTGCCCACACCCCATTTTTGTCAGCCGACAGGGTGCCCAATCCCTGGATCGGCATTGATACCCCCACTAGTCTGACACACTGGGATCCCACTCCAGTATGCCGAAATCTGTTTTGTTTTCACCTGTAAAAAAGAAAACGGACCCACGACGATTTTTTTTTAAACCTGAAAAAAAAAAAAAGGTCCCTTGTTCCCACCAGCCCTCTCCCCAACCCGCACCCTCTCTCTGCGCACCCCTCTCCCAGTACCCAGTCCACCCATACTTGCCTCTGGAAGTTGGGAGCAGCGATCTTCTGGGGGCCGGGAACACGTCTGCACTCTTCAAAGACCAACCGGGAACTGAAGAAATGACAGGAAGCCCTGTAACGGCGGTAAATGGAGGGTTTTCAATTTAGGTTGATATCTCGGCCAGTTTTTTGAGTTTTGGTCTGAAATTTCAACATGGGTTCTTAGGACCCCACCTCATGAACACTGGCAATGTCATTTTGTTTCTCGGTCCCGAAAGATGATTTCTCGGTCGTTGTGCAGAATCACCTTTCAAGACCGATTAACGCAATAACAGTGCTACTGTTCATGAGGTGGGGTCCCAGAAAGCCCATGTTGCAAATTTGGTGACCAAACTCCAAAAAATGACTGTTATGAACGTGCGTTGTGCACTTTATTTGTACGCTCGTAACTTCGCAAATTTTTAATATATTCACTCCAAATTTCCAACATTGCCATTTTTTCAGACCTCCTTATGAACAGTACAGCTGTCATTTTTTACATCCTGCTTGAAACGTGTTTTCGCACCTGTGGCGCAGAACGGTATAGTCGTTATGCAAAATCAACTTTTGGGACAGATTAATGAAATCACATTGCAGTGTTCATAAGGGGAGGTCCCAAAAAGGCCATGTTGAAAATTCAATGAACAAATTCCAAAAAATGACTGCATTACGAGCATGCATTATGCAATTTCTACACATGCTCGTAGCTTTGCCACTTTTTGAGATTTTCACTTCAGATTTTCAACGTTGCCATTTTTCACACCTCCTCATGAATGGTATAGATGCCACTTTTCACATCCTGCCCAAAATATCTTTTCGCACCTGTTGTACCGAATGGTGCATTCGCTGTACGAAATCACCTTTCAGGATTGAGTAACAAAATGATAGTGCCACTGTTCATGAGTTGGGGACCCAAAATGCCCATGTTGAAAATTTGGAGTGAAAATGCCAGCAAACGCCTGGGAGTGTTAGGGTTTCCAGCCGTAACGCCCCACCCTATACAGACTGACAGGCCTCGGTGGGGTGTGTGTGGCTTGGGGTCGTGGGCCGTAATGCTCACACCATTCCACGCCCACCCTGCAGTGACTGACAGGCACCATGGTGTGCCTTGGGGTCTTCGGCCCTAATGTTCACTCCATTCTCCTGTACTGCACCCATCTCAGCTTATTTCCTTATGGAACAGGGTGAGCATAAGGGCCGAAGACCCCAGTGAACACCGTGACACCTGTTAGTGTCTGTAGGGTGGGGTGAGGTGGAATGGTGTGAGTGTTATGGCTAACAACTGAAAGGCACACCCCAATGCCTCACGGTCCCTGCAGAGTGGGTGTGGGGATTGGCGTTGGTTCAGTACTTCACTGTCATTCCTGTTATGCATCTCTCTATCTCATGCAGTACCAGTGCCAATACCAGCAAGCAAACATTCTGCATTGACAAATGCTTGTTTAAGGAAGAAGCAATCTGGAAAAGTTCTGACTTTGTAGCACTGTATGTTAACATTCCTCCTGGGTGGTGGTAGAGGGTCAGCAGTGTCCGTATTAATCACGTTTCCCATTTCTGGAGTGTTCTACTCCAGTTATAAAATGTTTTTAATGATATATGAATTGGAATATTTTTACGGACACTTTGGCGATGTTGCCCTTTTAAGAGTTGGGTTCAGTGTTGTAGCCTTTTAAGAGTGTGGCTAAGTGCTTTCCAGTAACCCTCCACATGGATAGAAGCACATCCCGATGGGTTGTCGGCATGTCAAGGATGCAGGGCCCATGTGCTTGAGAGCCCTGGGAAGAAACTGCATCTCATTAAAATCTCAGAACCTCCACAGCGTAGCACCTCTTTATTGCTGAACTGCAGTGTCAGTACTCAGTACTGTATTGGGTATTTGCCCAAGTTCCTGGTCTGGGACTAGAACTACAAACTTCTGATATTCCAGCCCCAGAAGAAAGCATGCTACTTACACATCCAGTGACACCGCTATGCAGTGGGGACCTGCTTCTATACGATCTTACTATGTCATGATATCATATTTTGAGTATTGTGATAGTTGTGTAAAACAAATCACAATATATTATCACAGTAATTTTCAGCATTTCTAACTTTAAGAAAAATTTAAAAAATGGGATGGAGAAGATGGGAAATCGAGGCTCTCGGTCACACCTGCAGAGTTATAAAATACCAGAGATGAGAAAGTCAAGACAGTTTATCACAGTATATTGTGAAGCATGAGAATTGTGAATGTTATTTTTTTTTAACCATGATAAATTATCATCAGTGCAAATTATCATGATATATCAACTCTAAGTGCTCACTTCGAAAATGTCCTGCTGATATATGTTTGCTTCCTTGACTGCCTCCCATGGTTGCCATACCTTAACACAGTACTTGCCTTATTTGCTCTCTACCTGTACCCTGACTGTAGCTACCTACCTATCCCTGTCTGTACCTTGTTGTTTGCTATTAACTAGTCTCTGAAATTGTTACTGCCCGAGTTCTCTGAATGTACCCGACTGTACCTTGTTGTTTTGCTGTTACCATGCCTCTGTATTGTTATTGCCTGTACCTATGTAATTCTCCCGGATCACACCTGGAAATAGGCACTTGACTGTCTAGTGTGCTTACCTGGTAAACAAAAGCTAAATAAATAAATAAAATATTGAGTAGAAGCAAGTCCCTACTGCATAGCAGTGTCACTGGATTTGTAAGTACAATTTTTGTCTCTGTACCTGCATTATGGCTCAGACAGTCTCCTTCTCCTACACAGTACTATCTCCATGCCCCTCCCACTAAATGCTAATGGCCAGATATTCTTTTACTAGGCATTTCTATGTTTGGCTAAGCATTTAAACCCACATATTGCAGGCACACATAGTAAAAATAAAGCACCAAAAAATGCAGAGAAAAAGGTCTGAAACACCCTCTTCTAGTAATACAGCTCAGATTACAGAATCTTTCTTCACTGCCTCAAACACTGTTGAAGAGGGTACTAGGCTTGGTAATCAAGACTCTCCAACTTACCCAGCATCACCTGCTGTAGCTACTCCTGCACGGATTCCTCTGTTACTGAACCCTATGTTGTCATGTGCCACAGGAAAAATCACGGAGACGGAAATGATAATGACAGAGGAAAGCAATTCAACTAACGGTACCACAGAAGAGGTAACTACTTCACGTGAATCTCAAACTAAAAATTGAAACTATATTACATAAAGTCCAGAAATCTGAACTTGCTTTTCCTGAACTTAAAGCAGAAGCTAAAACATGCTTAGAACTACAGAATTTAACAAAGATCGAAAGGGATGCTGTAGAAAATCAGTGTTATGTTCAGTGTTATTAGACACTGTTTTACAAGTGGGTAGCTAAAAGTTACTCTAAAATAAGGCCTGTAACAGATGTAATTGCTGCTTGTCCAAAGGAGAAAACATCATCACTGATAATCCACGAGATCAACAAAGGTGGAAACTGACTTGAAACCAGTAGAAATGTCGAGATTGAGATGGCTGGAACAGGTACAAATTGTTGAAACAAACAGAGCAGCCAGTGAGACAACCTGCTTACAACTCCGATATGAAAGAGATTTTGAAACCTGCAGAGACAGTGGGACTGATTGAACAGTAGCTGGATTAATATTGTATTAATAATATCATGGGCTGTTGATTCTGATTTTTGGTTAGTCGACATGGGCCTTGCCCACTTGGCTTGTATTATCTATGATACCTACTGTATGAACAGTTAGCAGAGCAGCCAGTGAAACCACATGCCTTTCAGTTTTGGCCTGACATTACTGCAGGTAAAAACTTTAACTTTACAAATGAAAATAATGAAGGTAACTTGAGCAGACTGGATGGACCTCTGATCTTTTTCTGCCATCATTGTCTATATTTCTGTGTAAAAGGACAAATAAATACTCCTAAGATACAGTAAATACAAACTCAGAGTTAGAAGCAGGCCTGCAAATGAAGGTGTGTATATCTAAAAAAAAAAAAAGAGACAGTGTTCTAACATTACCAGCAACCAAGCTTTTTTTAACAAAAGTGGCAATTCTCAAACACAGTTTAAAAAGAGAAGATCAGATAACTCCCTCTCAGTTAATTTCCCAGGAACAAAGAAATAAAATTTCTTTAGCTGGCCTAGTCTCAGCAAATTTGACATTAAAAACGAGTTTAAAACAGGATGTGAACAGGACAAACAAAATGGTGGGGCTGGAGGCAGATACAAATGCCACTAAAGAAACATTGCAAATGAATGAGGCAAATAAAGATCTTCAAATCCTGTTTAAACCACAAGAACAGAAAGATTATGGGAAAAATCAGGACTAGCCCAATCAAGAAAGCAAGTATTATCATAATCAAAGGAAAAATCAAACTCAGCGACAACATACAGAGGAGGGGATGAGCAAGTTCTGTTTTAGGCAAAAACAATATTAGACAAAATACACGTTACTAACATATTAATTGCCAGCAGATTAGGCCTTACGGTCTATTGAGTCTGCTCGAACCTCAGATCCCTAGTTGGGTGCTGAAGCCCTCCCCCCCCTTGTGTTCCAGAAACCCCTGTCATCCATCCCCACCCCCCTGGGCCAAGCCATCATCTGGTACATCCGCTTTCTGTGTCTGTCCCACCCTCTCTTGAAGCCCTCCACTGTGGATCTCTGAACCAGCTTGCCAGGCAGCACATTCCAAGGGTCCACCACCCTCTCAGTGAAAAACCTCCTCCTCTTTCCCCCCCTCACCCTTCCAACTTCAAACTATGCCCTCTGGTGATACGTTCTTTCTTTAGTCTAAAGATCCCCTCCATGTTTACCCTATTTATTCCCTTGAGGTACTTGAAGACCTCAATCATGTCCCCCCCTCTCCTCCAATGAAAACAGGCAGAGCTCCTCAAGTCTGTCCTCGTACGTCAAATCCCCTAGCCCTCATAGCATCTTAGTTGCCCTCCTCTATACCCTCTCCAGGAGCTGTATGTCCCTCTTCAAGTGTTGTCTCCAGTACTGTACACAGTACTCAAGGTGTGGTCTAACCTGTCCATTGTACAGCAGCACAATCACTTCCCTGCTCCTAGAGATGATCTCCCTTACGATGCATCCCAACATCCTGTTTGCCTTGCTAGCCACTCTCCTGCACTGCTCAGAGTTATTCATACATGCATCCACTATGACCCCTAGGTCTTTTTCCCCTGTTGAGGCCTCCAGCACCTACCTCCCAGGGTGTACTGTGTTTAGGGTTTCCGTCCAAGATGTAACACCTTGCACTTGGTGATATTGAAATTTAATTCCATGTGTGAGCCCAGCTTTCCAGGGTGTCCAGGTCCCCTGCTGGGCCAACCTCCCTCCTCTCCCCTCAACTACTGCTCCCATCTTGGAGTCATCCGGAAGAGACTCATTTCACCTTATACCTCCCTGATGTCCGTGTATGCATTAAACACGATCGGACCCAGGACCGAGCCCTCACTGCACCCCATCACCGACCTCTCTAAGGTTCGAGCGGTCCCCACCGACCACTACTCTCTGGGTGCGTCCAGCTAGACAGTTTTCAATCCATCTGACCATCAAAGGGCCTACTCCCAACCCCGTCAGTTTCTCCACCAGACCATTGTGGGGGACAGAGTCAAATGCCTCGCTGAAGTCCAAGAATAATACATCCACAGGCTTTCCTTTGTCCAGTTCTGATATTACCCATACGTAGAACTCCACAAGATTGGTTTGACATGATCTACCTGGCACAAACCCATGTTGCCGACTATCCAGACCTCCCACCTCCTCCAAATACACCCCCCATCGTTCCTTTGGTATACTCTCCATTAATTTTCCCACCACAAAGGTCAAACTGATGGGTCTATAGTTACCTAGTACTTCCCTCGACCCCCCCCCTTTATGGATTGGCACCACATGTGCCTCTCGCCAATCCCTAGGTACCCTCCCTGTCTCAAGTGACCTGCTGAAGAGCTCCACCAGGGGTACAGCCAGTATGTCCGCCAATTCCCTTATTACTCTCGGATGAATGCCATCCGGTCAAGGAGATTTATCTTTCTTTAGGGTCTTGAGGGCTAACCACACCGTTTTGGTGGAGATAGCATCATCCGTCCCCTCCACCTTACTGGCCTTTTTATCCTTATCCTGATGTGACACCCTTGGGGTACTTCTCCCTCCCTCTTGGTCCATTTCTGTTGCTCCCCTGATCCCACTCACTGCTGCTTCTATCCCCATCGTGCCTTGCTTTGTAGATATCCCATCCCCCTCCCTAGTGAACACAGAGGCAAAGTACTCGTTTAGTACCTCTGCCTGGTCCCTCACCTCTTCCACCCACCCTACTTCTGATCTCAATCTGCTGAGATGGCCCTTAGTTTTTCTCCGCTCCCCAATGTACCAGAAGAACCCTTTTTCCCCTCCATGTATCCTCTGTGCCAGCCGCTGCTCTTTACTGGACTTTGCCCCCCCTCACCATCCGGGTGACTTTTCTAGATGCAAGATGGTACATTTCCTTTTCCCTATCCCCTCTTGTTTTATATTTTTTGTAGGC
The DNA here is from genome assembly GCA_016271365.2 of Neoceratodus forsteri. NCBI lineage: Eukaryota > Metazoa > Chordata > Ceratodontiformes > Ceratodontidae > Neoceratodus > Neoceratodus forsteri. Next base: position 1,096,700,233 of record CM028129.1, on the reverse strand, counting down.
TGCCTTCTTTTCTCTGACCACTACCTGAACCTCACTGGACCACCAGCATGGTTTATGTGACCTTGCTCCCTTACGTTTTACCTTAGCGCAGGTCCTGACTGCCTCATGAAGTCCCCATTTTATGACCTCCCATCTCTTTTCCACATTTGTCATTGATGTAATCCCCTTCAAGTGATCCTTGAGAATATTTCCCATGCCCACATAGTCTTCCCCCTGAAGTCCACTGCCAGTGTCCTAGATCTCTCCCCCATGCTTATTTGAAACCAGACAATATTATGGTCGCTCCCAGTCAGGGGATCCTCTACAGCCAGCCCCCTTACCAGATCCCCATCTGCCAGAACCACGTCCAGGACATGCGCCTCCCTTGTGGGCTCCATCACATGCTGTGTTAAGAACACATCCTGGAAGCTGTCCAGCAGCCTCTGCTCCTTGGCCACCTTGGAGGACATGGTTCCCCAGTTTGTACCTGGCATATTAAGGTCCTCCATCAACACCACTCCTTCCCCTTTTGGTCCACACTGGGCAATGATGTCCAGCAAACCATCCTCCAGAACATCACCCATCCCGGGGGCTCCTATATACTACTATGTTAAAAAATGAATTTTGCATCATTAAAGAGATACACACAGAAATGACAACCATGTAGTATGAAAAAAAAATCAAGAATTGACACACAGCAAAGAAAAATTAAAGATGGGGGACAGAGATGGAAGTGAGAATTTAAACATTAAAAGATAAATCATTAAGAACTAGGAGAATTGTTTTCACTTTGGTAAGTAAGTGTTTATTAAGTGCCCAATCACGGAGGTTCTGGGTGCTTTACAAAAAAAAAATGTAACAAATAACAAAAACATTCACAGGAGAAGGTGTTTGACTCCCCACCATTACAGTACCTCACAGGAGCTACATTGAATTATTTCTGTAGCATTCCAGACCTGCACATACTGATGCTGTCTACACACACACACATTAGACAAAAAGAAAAGCAACTACAAAGCTACTTCAACTGAACCCCAGTAAACACTGCTTTCTTTCTTTCTACCTTCCTGTTACTGTTTAATGACTTGCAACATACAAAGAAAACATTTCACTACAAAAATGAAAGAAACTAGACATTCACAACTGAAATGCAAGAAAAGTTACAGTTTAGGAAAGCAAGCAAACTTACCAGACAGAACAGTCTGCTTCTTGCTGGTTTAGCAGGGCCCTGTGGTCTCCTTACTGCTTCCGTATCTCAGTCAGCAAGTGCACCACCTCAGAATCCCCCCCCCCACTCGGAGTTCTTAATTCAGTACCTCAAAGAGACCAAGAAGTGCAAGTGCACCCCCTCAGTAAACCCACAGTACCATGCAACATCGACAGCACTGAAATAACTTCTGATTCATTTAGTATTAAACAAGCATTTGTCAATGCCAAATGTTTTCTTGCATGTTTTTATACTGGGTTCTGCTTGTATACATTTTTACTTCACGTAAAACTCTTTAGGCAGTGCCTATTTTCAAAGGGTTTAGAGTCGGGTACGACAAAAGTTACATATGTCTGGTACAACAGTTTTGCATGATAAAAGTTGTAAATGACAGGTAACAACAGATATATGGTGACATACCCAGATACTGGCAGCTGAACAAGTGGTTCTAATATAGTATCTTACACTACAAATGTGTAAAGGTTTCTTCACATTATGACTAAAGTGCATTATACATAAAATGTAATTGAGGAAAGATGGTGCATCCGGATAAAAGATAACAGTAATACCCACTTGTCAGAAATTAGACCAATTATAGGTCTAATTAAACGTGTACAAAGTAAAAAATATACAACAAGCCATTGCCAGGAAGGGGAACCTTAAAACATCAAAATCCATAGGAAACAATCAGCAATTATATACATAGCTCCTTAAAGATATGATTGCAGGTCAGACATTTCATTCAGTCTGCAGGGTGCTAGTGAGGATAATTTAAAACATCCATTCCCATTCCTTACCATGCAAGGTCTCTGTGCAATTTCCCCCGCTCTCCCATTTTTTGACATGCTCCAACAGCCTAAATTTAAAACTCTTGGGATTACAATTATGTTGGTTTTTAAAATGTAATCCCAATGCATTCCATGGATCTCCCTTACAAATCGCCCTCATGTGCTCCTGAATTCAGTGTTTTAGTTTTATTTATGTGCCTCCCCACTTATAAGAACTTAGTCACACCATCCTACATATATAATGTGGGTGGTTTTACGATTTACATAGTGATTGATGTTGAAACGATCACCTGTAACCAGGTGGACAAAATTGGGGCCTGAAACGTTTGGGAAGGGATGTCTTATTAATTCTGTCAGTATAGTGACTGTGAGTTACCATGTCAGAGATGTTTTCACCCCTACAGTAAGACACTCTAGTTCTTGGTCCTAATGCCATAGCCAGCTCTGGGTCATATGCTAGTTTTTCCCACTTCTTGTATATGATATCCTTAATCTTGCTGGACTCAGAATTGTAATCTGTAACAAGTGTCATTCTTTGTTCATTTTTGTTGTTCTCAAGTTTGTTTTGGGAACCAGGAGTTGCTGTCTATTCCTACTGCTCGCCTTCCTGTAATCTTTTTCCATTGCCCCTTTTGAGTAACCTTTTCCCTGAATCTGGTGGACAGCATCCCGTACTTCCTATTCATACTTATCTAAGGAGGTACAATTCCTATGTATTTTCAGAAATTACCCATAGGGGATTCTGTCCACCAGAGATCTAGGGCGGGCACTGTCTGCGCGCAGTATAAAATGGGCTTCCTGCAAGGTTCCACTTCGACCACGTTGTTACCACCATCCCTGACATATGCATCCAGAAATTCCACACTATGTCCATCGGAATAATAGCTGCACTTAAAGTTATTCAGCCATTTTATAAAAGGGGGTGTGGCCTCCATGCCCCACACCAGACACAAATAACATCATTAAAATGATACCAGTGAATAATGTGTGTGAGGTGGGAGTTGGAGTCCCTAAACATGATGTTCTCTTCCCACCATGCCGAGAATAGATTTGTATATGAGGGGGCTAGTGAAGCCCCCATTCCTGTCCCACACAACTGTAAATAACATTTCTGATCAAACAAAGAATAATTATGCTGCAATACAAAATCCCAAAGATCCCAAATAAAATTTCTGTGGTGCCCATCTGAGGTCATGGTCTCTGATGAGGAAGTCTTTTGTGGCTCTCATTCCATGTTGGTCACAGATACCAATGTACAGTAAAACTATATCAGTAGTGCACAAACAACATTTTTTTTCCGATGGGGATCCCCTCCACTTTTTCTGTAATGTGCACTGTATCCCATATATAGCTGGCAGTCTTTGGGACCATCTATTTCAGAAAATGGTCCACAAACTGCGAGGGGCTGACACCGAGAGATCCCTTGCCTGAAACAGTTGTTCACCCAGGAGGGTCCCCCACAGATGTATGGACCTAAGGTAGGGTATACAGCATCAGAACAATGGGATGTGCAGTTTTAAGAAAACTGCATGTTCATCCAGTGGTGTGCTCCTCTCCATATGCTGCATCAGTCATTTGGTTTAAAGGGTCAGGTGGGATCAAAAGTAAGTAGTTGATAACATTCAGCATTCCCTAGTTGATGTTGTATCTCTGCAACATACTTTCGTGTGTCCTGCACCATGACCATTACACCCTTTATCTGCCGGCTTAACTATAATGCGGAAAATTTTTAGATTTTTTTTTATTATTATTATTATTTATTTATTTTAAACCAGGGCTTGGTGTGCAACAGTTGAAATACTGGTAAATGTTCATGAAGCAGGACACACCAACAAGTCAGCAATATCTTGTTTCACCATTCTTTTAACAGTATGGACTACAGGGTGTCTAGCAGGGAGGCAGAACCTACTCTTAGATCAGAAGGGAGGATGAGCTCTGAGTAAGGCAGTAGCATTGTAAACCATGTTGTTATTCAAACCTTCTGACTAGATACCCCTGTATACTAAATCCAGGTCCACCTACCTGTTTCTTTTCCCCAAATGAGTTATCTGGCATGTCCAAGAAAGGATTATTAATTGCCCATATCAATATCGGAAGTCTTACCTGTCACCATGGGGAACTCGAGGCCTGGGTGAAACTGTACAATCCTGATGTACTCTGTCTCACAGAAACTTGGCTAAAACCCGGAATACCTGATGAAGTATGCTCCTTGCGTAACTACTCCCTGTTCCAGCGGGATAGATCCTCATCCAAGTGTAGAGGTGGAGTTGCCCTATTCTTCAAAAACCACCTCAGCATGTCTATTGTCCCGGCATCTGCCTCTCCCGCAGTGTGCAAATTCATACAGGCAACTATTGTATTGGGGGAAAAGAAGCTTCATATTATCTGTGCCTATAATCCACCTGCTGGGGGAATAGTAGGTCTTCAAGAACCCCTTGACATCACCTCCTAGACTGTAAATCATAATGAGGCTGTCATCCTAGGTGATCTTAACCTCAGTTGGTTAGGGTCAGCTCAAATATCCTTGCAATCACTCACGCTTAGTTATAATTTTCACCAGTTGATCTCTGAAGCAACTAGAGCCACGTCATCCCATCAAACAGGTACACTCCTAGACTGGGTGTTGGTTAACTGTATGGAACATGTGTCAAAAGCAGGAATCCTTGCAGATGCACTAACAGACCACTCACCCACTTTTTGTATCCTATCTATGGTTGTGCCTCCATCTCCTCCATCAAGACTAATCACGTTTACAAATCTAGCTCATATTGACCAGGATGCATTTCTCTATGATGTCTCCAATATTGACTGGGCAGATATCTATCAAACAAAGGATGTGGAGGTTGCTCTACAGATATTCATAAATGACTTTCTTACCATTCAATATAAACATGCCACCAAGACTACTATGAGGGTCAGAGGAAAACAGACGAGGTGGCTGCATAAAGACCTCCTTGCTAATCTGCGCCAGAGGGACAAGCTTTGGATTCACTACAAACAAACTGGCCTACAGTCAGATCTTATTGTCTATTGTGAACTAAGGAACAGATGTAAGAGACAAGTTAGAGTTGCTAAAAGCAAATACTGCAAGGACCTTCTACAAAGCTCAACCTGCGACCCAAGGAAATTTTGGGCCCATGTCAAAACATTTCTCGGTACTTCGCATTTGGTCACTCCTGATGAAATGATCATAAATGGGGCACATTGTAATGACCCTAGGACCATCTCAAACAGTTTTAACAATCTTTCTCTGATCTTTCATACTATACCTTGGCTTTACAACCTAGTGGATCGACCCAATCTACCTACCACACTACCATCAGACAACCATACTGCCCTCATCGTATGATGCTCCTCCAGTGCCACCATTCTATTTCAAGGCTATATCAAGAGCAGAAGTTCTGAAATTACTGAGATCCATATCTGCCAATACCAGCTCTGGTTCTGACTCACTGGAACCTCATCTTCTTTAGCTGGCTGCTCCACTCATTGCCTCTCCGATTGCCAGAATCTACACTTTATCCCTTATCCATAGCACTGTGCCAGACCTATGGAAATCTGCAAGAGTAACGCCTGTCTTTAAAAAAGGTGACCCAAAGGACATGGCCAATCACAGACCTATAGCAATTCTCTCTGTCCTTAACAAGATCCTAGAGAAAATAGTTGCATCACAGACCACTGACTACCTTACACTCTACAATCTCCTCTGACACTCAGCATGGTTTCAGAAAAGGTCATAGCACCACCACGGCTCTTCTTCAACTAACTACTGATATTCTGTCCAACATGGACTCTGGAAAACTCACAGGTGCCATCTTCATTGACCTCACTAAGGCTTTCGACCTTGTTGACCATCCCCTGCTTCTCTCCACTCTCCATAAATTCCATTTCTCTACCCCTGTTTGTGGACTGGTTCTGTAGCTACCTGTCAAACAGGTTGCAAGCTGTCAAGTTTAACTCCTCCCTGTCCAACATGTCTACTGTCAACTTTGGGTTCCCCCAGGGCTCTATCCTTGGGCCCGTTCTGTTCTCAATTTTTATCAACAATGCAGCTGAGGTCCTGGAATCCTGCTCAGCTATTCTCTACGCTGATGACCTGATCATCTACACTAGTTCTTCTAGTATTGCCTGCATAAACACATCACTTACGTCAGACTTCAATAAGGTCTTATACTGGCTACTAGACCGTAAGCTTGTACTAAATGAAAAGAAAACAAAAGCCATGTTCCTAGGTTCTACACCGAAGATTAAGACCTGTTCTAGTTTGCTGGAGGTTCTTCACCCAGGAGGATTTCCACTTGAAAATGTTACTTCCTTCAAGTACCTTGGGATCTTCCTGGACCAGTCCCTGGATTTTAGCCTTCACATTCAGTCCTCATGCAAAGCTGTAAACTCGAAACTAGGGGTAGTTTACAAAACGAGACAGTTTACAACCCTCGGCCAAATTAGTACTGCCCGAGGTATTCTGCTCCCAACCCTTACTTATGGTGCCTCTATTCTTACTTCTGCCCATAAAACCTCCCTACTAAAATGGGACGTAACTTATAACAATGTATGCCGATTTGCCTCTTCGTCGCCTCTACTCAAACATCACTGCCTTCTTTATAAGGATCTGAATTGGCTCTCACCCTCTGCCAGTAGACAATACTACCTTGGATCACTAATGGACTCGATCATCTGGGAAAAAAACCTGTCCCAGCTGGCGGCATTGCTGGTCCCTCAACCATCCTCCCATGGCCTGCGATCAGCTGACAAATCCTTGCTCTATGTTCCGAGATGTCGGACGAGTAAAGGCACAGGGGCCTTCCAATTCTCTGCTCCCAGGCTATGGAATGCTCTTCCACTCAACCTCCGGCTGTCTCAGTCTCACTTTGGATTTATAAGTGAATATCGTCGTTATCTATCCTTAGCTGATGCTTGTACATGCTTTGACCCAACCTGAAGCTCCTGAGACTTACCAGTAATGTCACCCCTGCTCTAATCCAGCTCCAAGATGGTCTCCTCTTCCCCTCCCCATATTTTTCCTTCTCTTTGTAAATAACTTCTTGACTACTAGCTCTCTTCCTTCTTGAACCTTGTTGCTGACCATCCACTGTTGTTTTGCCAATTACCACCCTGACCTTCCTTCTGTCAGTCTTTCTTGTTATGTTTGAACATTCCTCACATTTCTGTCTATATAACCTTACTATCTTATTAACCCTTTCACTCCACAGGTCGGGTCCATGGTTTCTGCACTTATTATATATCTTACTGCCATTATCTGTATAATGCTTGCCATTATTTTTTGTTGTTTCTACCCATTGTATTTTTGTAGCACTGCTGTACTATTCCTCTATTTGTACTGTTGTACCCATGTTGCTGCTGTTCAACTGTTCTCCTTTTGTTGTACTCTCCCGGGTCGTGCCTGAAAATAGTCATTTTATGGCTAGTGCACCTACTCGGTTAACAAAAACTAAATAAATAAATGTATCTGAGATATCCCTAATTATCCCACTACTACTCATATTACTAGAACTAATAAGAGACATTGAGGTCCCATATAACATTCCCAACCCAGCATTTAAATTCCTCAGTCCTGAAGAAATGGGCAAGAAAAGTGGCAAATCCACACTATATATAATGTTGTCATTGCAGTTATAATCACAATGCAAAGTGTCCAAATTGGTATGAGGATGAGTCTCTTCGTAATTTCTATAGTGCCATGATATATTACATTCTCCCTCTGTGCAAAAGTCTCATTTAGATGAAGCTTATTTTTCCCAATATCACTCAGTTCTCTGGACACAGCACTTGTAGTTAAGACATTGACCAGTTGTATTAAATGTATCTGTGTGCCATTAGAATCTAAAGTGACACTTTCACTCGCTAAAAATCCCTTGTCTTCATCTTGTTGACATGATGCTGAATCTCTAAAATGGTATTTCAGGCCAACTTTCCTAAATAGTTTAAATAACTGAACTTCTAGTTTAAATCTGTCAGTAGCAGTGTCCATGTCAAGTTTAAATCCGTCAGTAGCAGTGTCTGTGACAAAGGATAGGTCTTTACTTAAGACCCTAATTTGAGCTTCAAGTAAGTGGCTGATTTAAAATATTAAAAACAGATAAATTTATTGGTAAGTTTTGGCTTGTTTTCTCTTGACGATTGGCTTTCCCCCAGTGTTTTTTCTTAGACTGTTGTTTTTTTCTTTTCCTCCATTTTCTGGCTACTGTTTGTTGCCCTTCGGTGGTGGTGTTTTGTTCATTCATGTGTGTGTGGGGGGGGGGGCTGTGTTCTTTTTATTTATTTATTTTTTCACTAAAAAGATCCACTCTTCCATTACTGGTGGCATTAATATTAGAATTACCAGTAGCAGAATTTCTATTTCTGCTTTTGCTTCTCTGATTCCTGTTATGTGACCATGAGCATCCACACCTATATTGAAGAATTTTTGTCTTACAGGAGAAAACTCCTTCTACCTCATAATCCAAGTTGCCTCTTAAAAATGTAGTTCTTTATCTCTCTCAAACTTCTGTTTCATGCTTGCTTACTTTTTCAGTCAGTGCAGTATGTAACTACTGATAATTTTCATGTCCTCAAAAAGCCCTGAGCTCCTCATTTAACTCCTCAATTGCCTCTTGCGTAGTATCATGTAATCTTTTATCTTGTTCTGCCAAAATATTGACAAGTTCAAAAGAAAAAGTTTCAAGTGCTCTTTCCCACCTGTCTTTAAATTGGGATGGAGACCCCCACTTAATGGTGTTTTCTCCATCCGTAGTCCACAAGGGACAGGCTGCCCTGTCAAACCAGGCATTGATATCTTGAATTTTGAGTCATTTTAATTTTGGTAAACCAATCTGACAAATCATTGGTGTTATTGTGCAGTATCTTCATCCAGATTTAAGCCAGAAGGAACAAACTCTGCTCCACATTACCTTGTGTTTTGAAAGGATTGTCCGCTCCACTGGAAGCACCTGCTCCATCCTCAAGTTTCATAAAGCTCTTCTTGACTGACAGGCTTCTGAGCCACAAGCTACCAAACTTGCAGGCTGCTTTGTACTGCAGATTTTCACATGAAGCTGTCTTGACATTCCAAACATTCCAGTTGTTCGGGCTGCCCACTCTAGGCTGCTACAGCGAGGAGGTTTGTGGATTCACTGATAGCATCTCTCGGAGATATCTCATGTGTGCATACACTAACTCCCTATCAACGGCTATGGTGGATAGTCCCAGACAAAATTAAAACAAAAAACGAATTGCACAGACCAAACTCCTGAAGGTGCTGCCTGGTAAGTGAAGCACTCATGGACAAGCTGAAGAAAAAATCAAGATGCATACACCAACCTGCAGGTGCAACAGTTTTAATAGCAACAAACCCAAGGAAAAGATTAAGCTACAGTATGTGCATACACCTTCTCCAAGGCTTCATTTGGTGGGGGCGCTGTTACATTCAGTTGCCTATTTATGTTGCAAAACATGACTATTCACAGCAACAAGTAGTCATGCAACTAAAAAAGCCTGTGCAAATCATACAAATACAAGGTAGTGCAAAACTAATAAAGTGACCCAAAGAGCTTACGGACATATGATGAAGCCGGCAGATACAGTCCTTACGTTCTATCAAGTCTGCTTGAGTGTGCAGCTGTCAGTGTGGAGTACTGGTGCTGCCCCCAACCCTCTCGTTACTGATTGCACTGTCTGAGCTTGAATACACACTTAAAATGCCACAATATTAGTGGCTAAAAAACATGTTAAAAAGGCTTTCAAACTATTTGTTGTTTAGTACTGGCTGTTAATAGTGACTAATATGATTTCTGTGTACACATGGTAGTTACCAGTGACTTGGGAACTTGGTTGGAGGCTCTCTAAATTCCTAAACCTTTACCTCTATTCAGAATGCTAGAATTTTTGGACAGTAACATAGGAGATGGGACCTCTATAACTGTGAATCAGAAGTGCCACATGCCAAATTATTACATAGTAGGTGAGGGGGTGAACAAAAGATGCATGCAAAAATATGTGGATAATTGAAAGAATAATATTTTTAATATATTGGTTGATAAATACCAAAGTGAAATGATACATAATAACAAAACCACATCCAAATTGTACAGGGGATATGTGTGAAAAGGTACCCTTATAGACAAAAAGAAAGGGACTTTAAAAATATTTGTGTTATTACTTGTATTCAGACTAAGTCCCTATCCTTGTATTAAAGTTTGTTGCCATTAAAATGCTTGCACCTGCAGTTCTGTGTGTGCATCTGATTTATTTTCTTCATGTGGTTTTAGAGAGGGACTATGAAAACATGTTTTGAAAAATTACATCTATCCTGTTCGTCAGGTGGAATAACTAAAGGTCTGTTCTCACATTTGGGGTCAAAATCTGCAAAAATAATGAAGTTATTAGTAAACATTGAAAAAATTCAACTCACCTTCATTTTTGTTTTACATTTTGACCCCAAATTTTCAACACTGTCTTTTTATGACCCCACCTTATGATCATGGCAGGAGGAACTTTTTAAGTTATGTTCATAAGGTGACTTCACGGAGCGAATGGTAAAACCTGTTTTGTTGGAGATTTGAAAAATGACACCTGTCATGTTCATGAGGTTGAGTTTAGGTTAACGGGAGGGCCGTGTTGAAGATTGAGGGTCAAAATCTGCATTAATCGCAATGTCAGGAAACGTTGAAAAAGTTGTGATGTTTTGTGACATTTGGACACCAGATTTTAAACTTAGACTTTAATTATGACCCCTCCTTAATCTGCACATTGGACCAGATAAGGGGTTGCAAGATGTGCTCTTACAATGATAAATGTGCAGGTATCCGGATTGTCCATTTTACTGACTTGGGGGTTTCATATTCAGGTGGATCCACTGCCAGTGGCAAGTGGGAGCTGCACAAAAGGCCCCCTGTTCTCCACAGCACTGTAGACGTAACTTCTGCTGCGAAGACTCTAAACTTCCACAGAATTGTTAAGGTAAAATTCTGTGGCACATTAATAAATAATACAGAGCCTGGATTACAGTTGTGTGGGACCCAGGAAGGATGGTGAGGAGGACCCCTAACTCCCACCATATATGTAAGCAATAATACTCGACAGGGTGGGCATTATTGGGAAATACCGGACCGCCCAGGGGCGTGATGAGGCCCGACGCCGCAGGCGGAGGGCCTTATAGCCCCTGGAAGGTCCGCTATTTCCAATAATGCCCACCCTGGAGGGTATTATTGCACTTATAAAATGGTTTTCTTATTAAGCTTTAATGAAGAGAGGAAATTATTATAAAAAATTAATCGTATTAGCAGAAACAAAAGTATTTTAAAAAAATAGTCCATGTTTCTTTAAGGCTGTTACAGGTTGTGTTGCTCCTCCCTACAGCTATCAACCCCCCCACCCGCTTCTCGACAGAGACACATCCACCTGAAGAATTGGTAAATATGCAGAAGCAGTCTGTGGGCATCAAGTAGTCACGTTTGTTTAACATTTTTTTCTTTTAATTGGGCTGCGGTTTATGCGTTGGTCTGTTAGCGCGGGACCTGTGGTGAGAAGTATCGTTGACGAAGAGCTCCGAGGTAAATTATGTATTTAATTTACGTTGGTAGATGGAATAAGTGTGGGAGCATTGTAGTCTGAGGCAGTTCTGGCATTTGTGGCAGTAGAATGATATGATTTTGAAAAAGGCTCGGAGCAATCGATTGTTTCACTTCTGGTTTAGCGCAGTGCTGTGATGGTGCGGTCGGGAGAGTGCAGCTGTGAGGAAAAAAAAGATCTGGGCACTCTTCCCGACTGCAGAATATGTGGAGTGTCTTTTTTCCTTTTTTTGAACAGGAGCGACGTTATAGCGAAGGAGCGACTGTGCGTGTGTGTGTGTGTGTGTGTGTGTGTGTGTGGTCCGTTTGGTCTCGCTAATGAAGAGAAAAGCATGGCGGGGATTTTAAATGTTAGCTGGTAGTTTCAGCCAATGAGTAAGCAGGGTGAGCACCTCTGCACAAGGGTATGTGGTAAGGTGGCACTCAGGCTGGTACTAATTTCTTGCTGGGCATTTATTGAAAAATAAATGCCCAGCTTGGAGGTGGTATTAGCCAATCAGCAGTGAGAATCCATTCTTGCCATTTTATAAATGTAAGTTACGCTTTTCTGCAGCTGTTCTGGCTCTCTGTATTTATCAAAATCTAGGGCTTAGTGTAATTTCATGCATCATTAACGGCTACTGTCATGCATCACCGCCCAACCTGGTGGCAGTAAAACAAACAGCTTAAATAGTTGTTCCCCAAGGGAGATGCTGAAGTAGCCTAGCCATGGAGCACTCAAGACTCCCCTCCTCTGTAAACATCTATCAGGGGCCACATGCCCAGCTGCATTTGGGGGTGGTGGGCTTTGGGGGCACACAGAGGCTCCCTGTACTGCCACGCTTGAAAACGGCTATACAATAAAAATATAAAATATCAAAAATATAAAACATCAAACATCTGCACTCAGTGTGATTATTTCACCTTTTTTCTCTGTTTGTTTCACTCTTTCCTTGTTTAGTTTTCACATTTTGAATAAAATATATTTAGCTTGATTGTCATTTTACTTACCTTGGCTTCATCTTTTCTTCATTTTCTTTCATGTGCAGCTGCCTCCCCTAGTTTGAAAGCCCTGGCAGTTGCAGCACCCTTGACCATGGGCTGTCCTAGTGGGAGTGTCATGGAAACTTGAGGTACTACCACTGGCCTATCAAGGTGGCTCAGCTAGCTTGTTTTATATTCACTTTTTTCTTCTGCCTCTGTAGTCTCATTGTTCGTGTGTCTGTATAAGGCAAACCTTCCCTTCTCCCGAAGAAATAATGGCAGCAAGGCTCTCCCCTCCATCCCATACCTAAAGGATTCATTGCTATTTGCTGTCTTCTCCTCCTACCACCTGTAACTGGGTAATAAAAGTACCTTTCTCAGGTTCTTGTTGGAACGGCACAAAGGAAGAGACAACAGACAAGTGGTGCACATATAATAAATGTAATGTATTGCAGGTAAATGATAATACAGGCTTACTACCAACAGTGAATACACTGGGAGAGCTTCCAGTTTCCTTTACCTACGTAGGTGCAGTCTCTCGTCTCAGAGAAGCTATGTGCTGCAAGGGGTCTTATACCCCGATAATTTATTTGTTTGTTTTGTTTAACCAGGAGAGACGCACTAAGCTAAAAGCTTGTTTACAGGTGTGATCTGGGAGCACAAGGAAGTTAAGTGACTTGCTCAGGGTCACACAGTATGCACTTAGGTGGCTGTGGGATTCAAGCCCAGGTCTCCAGATCTGCAGCTCAGAGCCTTAACCCACTGCACTATACTGCTTCCTAATTACTGTTATTATTTAATTGTTATGATAACTACTAAAGAAGATACATAAAAAGTATATCATTGGACAGTAACAGGTGGCATGAGTAACCATCCTAACTAACATAAAAAGTTGCTTAGCTAGCAAAGATAGTATGAACAGTGGGATCTCTATAAGTCTCCAAGGTCACTTGCAGTTACAGTGATGCACAAGCACTAAAGGTGGCACTGTTGCCTAACATGATTATATAGTAAAAATATAATGGAAAGCTTCTCCCAGGCTAAGATACATTGGTAAAACATAATGGAGCATAATATGCATTAGTAAAATACAGTAGAACACAGATCCTGACACTTCTGCTTTACGATAAATGTCTCTGCCTTAAGGTTAGTACATATACCTACATCTGTGTTGATGTCCATGAGGTGGGGTACAGTCACGGGTGCTGGAACCTGGACAACATCCCCCCATTGCCTTCAGAAGAAAAGGCAGCAACCACAGGAAAGTAGTGGGATGGAGCTAAAAAGTCATTTACAAGCCCAACGCACAAGCTTTGTAAAGGAATTTGAGTTGTTCACAATGTTGTCTTAGAGTACGTTGTAGACAGCAAAGGGTTAGTATCAGAAGAACAATCAAAAATGCTTGGATAATAACAAAAGCTTTAAAAGTCAGTTCTAACCAAGTATTGGCTAGAGCAGTACTTAAGTCACCATCATCAAGATAATTAAGAGCATCACCAGCCTTAGAAATATTATTGCTGATATAAATCAAATGCGAATCTTTTTGAGCTAAAAGATACTTCAGAGAAAGAGTCAAAGGGTCAGTGTGCACGTTAAACGCGGGCAAATACTGAGACAAGGCAAGCAAGTATTGCGGATTGGCATCAGTAACATCTGGTTCAGGGAGAGGAACAGGAGTAATAACTGTGTGACATAACTGTTTTCTGCTGTGGAGTAGAACAGAAGTTAGGAGCTGAAATATCCCAAGATTTTTGACTATAAGCAAAGGATTTATGATTTATCACTACATAATACTGCCCATCGGAATTGTAAGTAACTCTCACAATTGGAACCCTCCATCGCTGTAGACATATAGGACAAGCAGAGGGCTGGTAGGTGAGCCGTGAAGTGAAGCTATGTACCTCTTCCTGGTAGCTTCGGGACGCAGCTGTTTCAGCATCATGCGCTGAAGATGCAGCTTGTGAAGATTTGGATTTGTCATCTGGGTCAGTCGGGTTGAACGACAAATCATCGCCCAAAGTGTAGGACCAGTCAAGATGTTCCGGGGAGTAACCACCGACGGGTTTCACAATATCAAAAAAGTCACAGTGGCAAAGGTAATAGTATCCCTTCTTGGCGCAACAGTTGATGCAAGGTGCCACCCAGGCTTGGAGAACAGAATGGTAGACCAGCAAGGAAGGGAGATCAGTTATTTCTCGATAGATGTTTTCATCCAGATGTCCGATGGATTTAATTGCAGCCAGCTTGTAGAAGACTGAAGTTTCAGGATCAAAAGGTGGTAGTGACACAGTAAAGTTAATAAACATATTATCATGGATTGAGCAAGTCTTAGTAAAGTAACTGTGACAACCCACCTCTCCCTCTGGGCTGAAACAGCTTTTAGAGAGGTGTGTGTGTGTCCTCAGGTATTCGCTGCCACCAGCCGGACTTTCTTTCCGGCACCTCTTTCAAGTGTACAAACTTGAAAAATCACACGTGCAATTGCACAAGTTAAAGTCTGGTAGTGTGTCTCTTTCAGGTGGCGGATGCTACACAGAGTTTACCTTAGCCAGTGGAAAACCAAATCTTACCTTAGAAAAATGACATCAGAGTCACAACTGTTGAGCAAATAAATAGCTTTACTTAACAGAAAGTGCAATGAACATTTACAGGAAATGTATTTACAACACAAGAGAATAACACTCATACAGGAAAAGTAAACAAATGTTTTAAACAACAGATGGCAAAAGAAGAAGGCTATTACTGAAATATACTATCACTAAACTTACCCTTCCCTGTCCTTACAAGAGACACTGGGCCCTGTTCTAACTGCCAGCTCCCAGGACGTGACCAGGTAGGCTCCAAGCTATGTTTCCCTCACAGCTTCCCAAGGCAAGAGAGCGAGTTCTCTGTCTTACAGAAGCTTATATAGTCTATGGAGACTAGGTCATTCCTATTCTCCCCTTAAATGCACCAACCAACTAACATGTATCTATTTAATTGTCCCAATCAGAGTGAACACCTATTGGTGACCAATTATATTCCCTTTTCACCTTAAGTTTATATTTGAATGATCCAATCCATTCAAACTGCCCTGTGTCCGTGTCTGCAAGGTCTGGGTGTGTCTGGAGATGTCCACTCGAGATTTATGACCCAGCTCTTATCTAGCAGCTAGAATTCCACAAGCTGGTTGCTGCTGGAGATTTCAGCCTCAGTGTATTTTTCCACACTTAAAAATAAGGCATCTACAGAATCCAAACCATTAACTCTTTCCTTCCCATTTCTGTCCATCTCCCCCAGATAATGAAGGCGTGTCCTTGGGCTACCCCAAGTGACACAGCCGTTCATCTGATACTGGGGAGTGCCCAAAAGTATCCAGCCAGGCCATTAGCCCCTGCCTAGATAGCCCATCCGCATTTGCATTTTGTTTGCCACTGCGATGCTGTATGGTCATGTTGTATGCCTGCAGTACCAAACTCCAACGTAGTAGTTTACCATTTTGTCCACTGGACCTATGAAGCCAAATCAGGGATTATGATCTGTGACCACAGTAAATTCTCTCCCATATAGGTAAGGCTGCAGCTTCTGAAGGGCCCACACTATTCCCAAGCATTCCTTCTCAATTGTGGCGTATGCCTCCTCTCTGGGCAAAAGCCTTCGGCTGAGGTACACAACTGGGTGCTCCTCCCCCTGCTGAGTAACTTGGCTCAGCACAGCCCCCAGCCCATGATCTGAGGCATCCACATGAACCATAAACTTTAAACTATAATTAGGGCTAGCCAATACAGCTGGGCCACTTAAGGCCTTTTTTAGCTCATGAAAAGCAACCTCACAACCTTCTGACCACTTCACTGCATCTGGCTTTCCCTTCTTGGTTAGGTCTGTCAGGGGCTTAGCCAGATCGCTATAGAGGGGAACAAACCTCCGGTAGTACCCTGCAGTCCCTAGAAATGCCCTGACCTGTTTCTTTGTGGTAGGAGTAGGCCAGGCCAGGATGCCATCAACCTTGGCAGGCTCCGGACGGATGTGTCCACTACCCACCCGGTGCCCAAGGTAGGATACTTCTGGCATACCTATCTGGCACTTCTCTGCCTTCTTTAACCTGTGGAACACATCCCGCACATTCTTGATGTGTTCATCCCAGGTCTGGCTATATATGGCTATATCATCCATATAAGCCAATGCAAACTCACCTACCCCAGACAGAATGTGATCTACAAGCCGTTGAAAGGTTGCAGGTGCATTCTTCATTCTGAATGGCATTACCTTAAATTCATATAAACCAAATGGAGTAACAAACACTGATCTTTCCCTGGCTGCAAGGGTCAGAGGTACCTGCCAATAGCCCTTTGTTAGGTCTATTGTGGTCAGATACTTGGCTCCCCCCAGTCGCTCCAGGGTCTCATCTGTTCTGGGCATGGGATAAGCATCAGACTCCGTGCAGCTGTTAAGCTTCCAGTAGTCCACGCAGAATCGTGTGGTGCCATCCCTTTTGGGGATCAGTACCACGGGTGATGCCCAGGGGCTACTAGATTCCTGGATTACCCCCAGTTCCAGCATCTCTTTGAGCTCCTCTTTCACAGTCTGCTTAACCTGCTCAGGTACCCTGTAGAGGACTGTTTCAGGATCCTGGGTCCCTGTATCCACATGGTGCTCTGCCATCGTGGTGTACCCTGGTTTCCCTGTGAACATGTCTTCAAATTCTCTCAGCACACCCTAATTTCTTGCACCTGGGCTGGTGTCAGCTGTTCCGAGAGGGTAAGGCTGTCCACAGAGGATGCACCCCTGGCCTCCCAAGTAGGTCCACCAGTGGATCTACCTCAGTTTCCTCCTCTGGAGCACTGCATACAGCGAGGACCATTTCCTCTCTGTCATGGTAGGGCTTCAGCATGTATATGATACACCTTTCGTTTGCATCTCCTGTCCGGGAGCTCTATCATGTAATTGACGTCATTAACCTTTTGGACGATGGAGAATGGCCCTCCCATGCTGCCTGTAACTTATTCTGTCGGACAGGGATGAGTGCCATCACTCGCTGTCCCACCACATATTCTCTGGCTCGGGCCCCACGGTCATACCAGACTTTCTGCCGCTGTTGTGCAGTGGCCAGGTGCTCCTGAGCAAACCCCATGAGCTCCCTAAGGCGGGTCCTGAAGTTCAGGACATACTCCACAACAGACTCCCCTTGGGAGGCACGGTCATCCTCCCATTCGTCCCGAATCAAATCTAGTGGCCCCGCACCCTATGACCAAACAGGAGCTCGAAAGGTGAGAACCCTGTGGACTCCTGTGGGACTTCCCTGTATGCAAATAGGAGATGAGGCAAATATTTGTCCCAGTCTCTCTTATGCTGGTCAGCAAAAGTCCTTAGCATGGTCTTAAGGGTTGAATTAAATCGCTCCACTAGACCATTAGCTTGGGGATGGTATGGGGAGGTTTTGAGCTGCTTTACCCCACACTTCTCCCACAAACTACTCATTAATCCTGACATAAAATTGGCACCCCGGTCTGACAGTATCTCCTGGGGAAAGCCCACCCGGCTAAATATTTCCAACAGTGCATCTGCCACTGGTTCTGCCTCAGAGGATGTTAGGGCCACTGCCTCTGGGTATCTAGTGGCATAGTCTACAACTACCAGGATATACCAGCCCAGTGCAACTTGGGGTGCTCAATGGCCCCACTATGTCCACTGCTACCCTCTTGAAGGGTTCATCAATAATGGGCAGGGGCACCAAAGCTGCCTTGGCCTTGTCCCCATTTTCCCTACCGCTGGCACTGTGGACAAGTCCGGCAATAATTTGCCACATCCTTGCCAATACCAGCCAGAAGAAATTGTTGGTGAGGTGCTTTTTGTGCATCTCACTCCCAAGTGCCCTGAAAAAGGGATATCATGTGCAAGGGCCAAAAGCTGCTGACGGTGAACCTTAGGGACTACCAGCTGCTGGAGTACCTCACCAGCTAGCCCTTCCTCTGTTCTACATTCTCTGTATAACAGCCCATTGTCCCAGTAAATGGACTCTTTACCCCCCCCCCCCGAGAATGCTCAGCCCTATGAGCTATTTCCCTCAGTTTTTCCAGGGTAGGGTCAGTTCGGCTGTGCAGCACTCAGCTGCCCTCGTCTGACCCTTCCCAGTCCTCTCTGAAGGAAGTCCTGTGGGTTCCTCTATTTGTGACTGGGGTTCTGGACTGCAGCTTCTAGCCAGCCCTCCCTGTGCTGGACACTTCCTCAGCTGCTGAGGGTGTGGCTGGACCACCAGAGTCAACCCCTCTTCCCCTCAGAAGCTTGCCCTTGTGCCCGACTATGAGTTACAACACACACCAGTTTTTACTGGGGTCCAAATCCTCCCCACAATCATGCCACAGGTGGGTCCTCTACAACTCCACCTCCTTTTCATGGCCCCTTCCCAGCTCAGGAAGACTCTAGCCATTGGTAATGGGACTGGTGGCCCTGTGAATGCGAACCTTGGTATTTCCCAGGCACGATCTGCTCTGCGAATGAGATCTTGCCTTACCAGGAGATGTTAGCACCTGTGTCCCATAGTCCCTGTGTTACTATTCCATTAACTGTAATGGGACCTAGATTCTCATCAGAGGAGAGTGGTTCTTCAGACTGGACACACCCTACAAACACACCAGTGCCCTTTTGATCACCCGCCCCAATATCTCTGCCCTTAACCAGTTTCTGAGGGCAGTTATATCTCAAGTGTCCCACTTGATTGCAAATATGACATTTCTTGGGACCTATTTCTTGAGTCCCCTTAGAATCAGAGGGCTCTACTTTGGGCTCAGGTGCAGGCTGGTTTCCTTTGGGCTGCCCCCTTGGGATCCCTTATACCCATGTGCTGCCCCATACCATAAGACTTACGTTGTGTGTGTGGCCGGCTAGACAGATACTCATCAGCGCTTCCTGCCACCTCTGTGGAAGAGGCGCATGCCCAGTCTATGAGCCATACACGCATGTCCTCAGGTACAATTTTAAGGAATTGTTCTCTCACCAATACATCTTTAATCAGTTCCACAGTAGTTGCTTTAGCCCTCCATCCACCTATCAAGGTAAGTATACAGTTTAACCTGCAGTTCTGCATAACTGTCTTCTGGGCTTTCTTTAACTCCCTAAATTTTCTTCTATAAGCCTCAGGAGTTAATTCAAAACGTTTCAACAACACTGTTTTTACTTTATCATAATCAGCATAGTCTTCATTACTCATTTTAGCAAATGCATTCAGCGCTCTCCCGTCAGCAAGGGTGTGAGATAAGTTGACCAGGAAACCTATTTAATTGTAATTGATTACATACTCTCTCAAATGACCTTAAAATAAATCAAGGTCATCTCCTCTTTAAACTGAGGGAACAATTTAGAATTCATTTGGCTTCATGAGGTAAACTCACTCCACCATTACTCACGGTTTGCTGACTACGGAGGGTCATCATCTCCTTCTCGTGCTGTTGTCTCTGGAGTTCATGCTGTCGTTCTTTCTCTCTGTCTTCCGTTCTTTCTCTCTGTCTGCCAACCTTCTTGCTTCTGCTTGACATCCAGTCTTTTCGCCTCCAATGCCTTGTCTTGCAGCAATAGCTGCAGTCGCAGTGCCTCAAGCTGATTTGGGGGCCTGCTGCCTCAGTTCCTGACTCACCCCCAGCGACTGTCTGCTTCCAGATCATGTGCCAAAGAGTAGCTATGAGATCTGCCTTTTTTCTGCTTCAGACTTTCAGACTGAATCCTTTTCCTGGCACCTTTCAACAAGCTGTGGCACAGTAAGTGAGTCATACTCCGTGGAGCTCATTCTCTACTGCTACACTATATTGTGCTATCTAGAAACAAATAAAACTGTTGTACAAATGTATCCTCTTGTATATCCTGTTTTGCAATGCTAAGGTAACTGTTCCACTAGCAAACTCTGTATCAGTGTGCTACGCAGTCCGCTATCATCATCCCACCGCTCCCACCAATATGTGACAACCCACCTCTCCCTCTGGGCTGAAACAGCTTTTAGAGAGGTGTGTGTGTCCTCAGGTATTGCTGCCACCAGCGGACTTTCTTTCCGCACTCTTCAAGTGTACAAACTTGAAAATCACACGGGCAATTGCACAAGTTAAAGTCTGGTAGTGTGTCTCTTTCAGGTGGCGGATGCTACACAGAGTTTACCTTAGCCAGTGGAAACCAAATCTTACCTTAGAAAAATGACATCAGAGTCACAACTGTTGAGCAAATAAATAGCTTTTACTTAACAGAAAGTGCAATGAGCATTTACAGGAAATGTATTTACAACACAAGAGAATAACACTCATACAGGAAAAGTAAACAAATGTTTTTAAACAACAGATGGCAAAGAAGAAGGCTATTACTGAAATATACTATCACTAAACTTACCCTTCCTGTCCTTACAAGAGACACTGGGCCTGTTCTAACTGCCAGGTCCCACGGACATACCAGGTAGGCTCCAAGCTTATGTTTCCTCACAGCTTCCCAAGGCAAGAGGCAGGTTCTTTGTCTTACAGAAGCTTATATAGTCTATGGAGACTAGGTCATTCCTATTCTCCCTTAAATGCACCAACCAACTAACATGTATCTATTTAATTGTCCCAATCAGAGTGAACACCTATTGGTGACCAATTATATTCCCTTTTCACCTTAAGTTTATATTTGAATGATCCAATCCATTCAAACTGCCCTGTGTCCGTATCTGCAAGGTCTGGGTGTGTCTGGAGATGTCCACTCGAGATTTATGACCCAGCTGTTATCTAGCAGCTAGGAATTCCACAAGCTGGTTGCTGCTGGAGGATTTCAGCCTCAGTGTATTTTTTCCACACTGCTAAAAAAATAAGGCATCTACAGAATCCAAACCATTAACTCTTTCCTTCCCATTTCTGTCACAGTAACAAGGTACTTGATTTGGATATTGTGAGACATATCCAAGGTTTCTAGCTGTGGACATAGAAATGTTAACAGAATTTGCTAAACAAATAGTAATGCAGCCATTTGATTTACCATGAGGACAATACCATTTGGCCATTCTGCTATCATGAATAAGATCTGGAATGCGTCCTGTTTCCAAGTCTCTGAAGAGATTGTTAACAGTGGCAATTGCATAAGAACCATAAGCGGAGCATAAAAGTTCACAGGCAATATATCGCTTGTCTGCCTCCTTGTTGTTTTGAAAAATCAGTTCATTAATCTTATTCTTAGTATCATTGAACCCTTTGGCAATTTCCTGTGTGTTATATACAGTAAAATGTTCTTCTTTACTTAAACCATCTACACCATGTAACAGTGGGAGCAGGATATCATTTTTAACAGCTTGCTGAAAATTGTTTGTACTTTAATAGCGGCTAGATCTGCTCTATTCCAGATAGACATGCCAGAGCCAAAAAGGCCAGAAACGGTACCTGCTGCACCAGTAACATCTGCAGTGTCACGCCTAGTGCTTGGTCTAGCTTTAGCATTAGATGCGGGTCTAAAAACTCCTACATGATCAATGGTATGAGGTTCACTAACTGGATCATTAGTGCAGGTTTGATCTCAGACATATTCCAATGTGTAAGATTGAAAATAACTGGGACATGCATAAAATGTACATTATTAATTAGGGCACCTGGAAGGGAAGTGGTGGTCAAACCACTAGGAGTATATTCCTCCTGTGGAGGACAGTCAGTCATTTCTTCTTCAGTGGGTGGGACTATAGAAAGAAACGGCTTCAGTAGCTACATAGTTATGAAGACAAAAAGCACATGACTCCTTGGAGGTGAGGCAGTCACACCAAGCAGAATCTTTGAGAGCAGTAAGATTATAATGACTAGTATGTCTAGGAGAAGTCTGTTGAATAGAGAGTGCACCATTTGAAGAGATGCCTGTATTGGGCCATCTCTGGAAAGTACCTTTGGATAAATGAGCTACAGGAAGTGTGTAACCATTAAGATAAGTTTCCCATTGTATTTTCAGTGTGGATTTGTCAGGAGCTATTACCATGGCATTAAGATAGGTGTCTGAGCCTTCCTTAACAGTAATCATTTTGTTGGGCACATTAATATGATCACCCATTGGGGCTGAGTGTTCATGTTTGCTAAGCAAATGTTCTATACGTTGTTTGTGTGCAGTTGATAGGGGTTTGTTCTGTGAATCAGTCAGAGAGTAGTCCCACCAAGATGAGGAGGTGCAAGATAGCCTTCCTGCGATTGTACCTGAAAGAAAAACAGAAAAGGATTGTTAAGTGAGCAGTACCATTCCACCCTAAGTGGGTTAGGAAAAGTAATTTTAGTCACCTTGGTACAACTTGAGCTGATTAGCATGGAACCACTTGTCGGTGGTCTGTTTTTGCTGTTGAACTTGGACCTGATAGACAGCAGGACTGAGTTTGTTGACAGTGGGATATGGGACTTCTGATTTGCTGGCAAATTAATGAGTTGGTTGTCTGTATTGGAGAAGCATAACTTGGTCTCCAGCTTGCTAGTCAACTTCTTTGACATGCTTATCAAAATGAGCTTTAGCGTGTTGTTGAGCTTTACCCATGTGATTAGCAGTGAACAGGTGTGTCTTCATGATGTCATCACGAAGCTTCTCAACGTATTTGTCTACAGATACTTTATCTGCAGTAGAGGTGTGGCGATCAAGCAACAAGTGCTTAGGTAATCTCATGGCTCTATGAGTCATGACCTCATAGGGTGTGCACTGGGTAGTTGCAGCAGGAGTGCCCCTAATTGCTATCAGTAGTAGTGGCAAGAGGGAATCCCAATCCTTGCGATTATCAATGATGAATCTGCATAACATCTGTTTGAGTCTTCTGTTGGCTCTTTCTACCTGTCCTGAGGATTGAGGGTGGTAAGGGATATTGAATTTCTGATCTACTCCAGGTAGTTGGAGTGTTGGCTTCT
This sequence comes from Neoceratodus forsteri, assembly GCA_016271365.2. Classification (NCBI taxonomy): domain Eukaryota; kingdom Metazoa; phylum Chordata; order Ceratodontiformes; family Ceratodontidae; genus Neoceratodus; species Neoceratodus forsteri. The sequence goes on along the minus strand of CM028129.1, from coordinate 1,096,676,883 downwards.
TCAGCTCAGTTGTAAAACTGGTTCCCTGGTCTGAGTCTACCTTTAGGGGTAGGCCCCACCTGGAGAACAATTGATCCACCAGGATCTTGGCAGTTGTCTTTGCCGTGTTGTTCTTAGTGGGAAATGCTTCTACCCAGGTAAAAAAACAAATCTGTGACAACAAAGACGTACTTGTTGTTCTTGCTGGAGTTGGTCAAGGGGCCAGTGAAATCGATTTGTATCGCATTCCATGGTCCAGTTTGCCTTTGTGGCAACAATTTGGTGTTTCTTTTCACTGAAATTGGATTATTCTGGGCACACACTGTGCAGTTGTCCACTTAGTACTCTACATCTTTGGCCATGCCAGGCCACCAGACGATGGTTTTGAGGCTCAGGAGGGGGTTGTCTTCCCCTTGGTGCCTACCAGTCAGAGTATCATGAACCATGTGGATAAATTCAGTTCGCAAAAATTGTGATGCACCTCACAGTTTGTCACCTGTATCTTCCTTTCAATACCAGATGAGCTTCTGGTCACTAGACAAGTGTATGTTGTCAGAGTGTCTCTTATATGGACTACCAACAGGTAGTGGTTGTTAAATTCTCTTGTCCAGGAATTTGAACACATCTTTTAGTTATGGGTCAGATGTCTGTGCAGCAGAAAGGTCCAGTGGAGGTTCTGTTACTGGTTTCTGCCTAGTGTTGGCGGCTAGGAAAATAGCTGCCACAGCTACTAGGTCCGTCATTGTCCATGTCCCCAGTGTCTGTTTTGGCAAGGGAGTCCGCTCGATCATTGAATTCATGGTAAGGATCAGATTTACAGTGAGCCTTTACCTTGAGAATGTACAGTTTGTGAGTAAACTGTTGTGTCAGTGTGTGTATATACACAAACACATCCCTGTATTTGACAGGTGTGCCATCAGAGGATATAAAGTTATTTTTCTCCCAGAATGGTAGAAACTCAGTAAGGGAGGAACAGACCCAATTAGAGTCTGCAAAGATGATGGCATCCTTGTCACCATGGGGCATGACCTCCAAAGCACAGGCCACAGCTGCCAATTCGGCATGCTGTGAGGTGATTACAGTGCATTTCCTGGAAATGCTCCTGAAATCGCCATCTTGATCCAATATGAGCTCCCCAAATCCTGCTACCTGTTCTCTGTCCACATAGGAGGCAGAACTGTCTGTAAAGACAGGATACATGCTGGTATCCTCTAGAACATCTGGTGTAGCCGGTAAAAATGGTCCCGGCTCAGGTAAGTCAGGAGGTTGGCGTGCACAGTCATGGGGCTTTCCTGTGTAGAATAGGCCATGGACCAAGATGGATGGCATTTTTGCAGGCAGTACTTTGATGTCCCTGTCCTGTAAAAGCAAAGACCAGTGAGTGAGTCTGGTGTTGGAAACTGAACCATCTTTTACTTTGTCTGAAAGCAAGAAGTTGGTTGGGGTGAGACAGGTATGCAAGATGATGGGTGCATACCCAATTATGTACAAGAAATGTTTGACAGCCCAATAAGTTGCCAAGAGTGTTCTTTCACAGAGATTATACTTTCTCTCTACTGGGGACATCATCTGAGAAGCATAGACAATGGGCCAGAAGTACCCATTGTACTTTTGTGCCAGCACTGCAGACATGGCCACATCAGAAGTGGCAGTTTCCAAATGGAATGGGAGATTTGGGTTAGGACTGATCAGTGCTGGGGCTGAGGGTAAAGCCTGCTTGAGCTGTGTTACAGCTTCCATCTGAGTGGGGCCCCATGTCCATGGGACGTCCTTTTTCAGACTTTCATACAAGGGAGCAGCCTTCAAGGCAAAGTCAGGGATAAAATCTGTGGAGTAGTTCACCATTCCTAAGAAGCGTCTGAGTGTTGCCACGCTAGTAGGAAGTGGCAGATCTTGCAAGCCTGGTTCTTGACAGCTGGGCTTCTGCCTTGGTCTTTAATATGTAGGCCAAGGAAGATGACCTCTTTTTCACACAATTGTGCCTTAGAAGGATTGCACATGAGGCCTGCACTCTTCAGCAGTGACGGAAGTTCATCTAGAAGGGCCAAATGATTTTCTTTCATGGTGGTTGCAAGGAGCAAAGGCTGGTCCAGGTGTACTGGCATCCATCAAAGGTGAAAGCAAATTTGTATTGGCTTTCCTGGGCTAATGGGAGTGACAAAAACCCATTGGAGATGCCAAGAGCTGTGAACCACTTTTTGTCAGGTGTCAACAGCTTGAGCACATTAGGGGCTGATGCTACTGTTGGGACACAACTGGGGGTAACTTGCTTAAGTTTCCTATAATCAGTTGTAAGTCTCCAAGCTCCATTTGACTTTTTCACAGGCCAAATGGGCGAATTGACAGTGGAGACACAGTTCCTAATCACTCCTTGCTGTAGCAGTGATTGGATGGTCTCCCTCAATGATGGCAAGGCTTCATCAGGGAATGGGTACTGCTTCTGCCTCACAGGGTCAGACCCTGTGATCTCAATGGTAGTGTGCATCCTACCACAGTCGTGCTTGTTGGTGGCAAACACGTCAAGGTGTTTTTGCAGCAAGGGTGCAAGTTCAGAAAATAGGTCATGACTTTTGAACAAAGCCATGAATTACATCATACTCCTTGCTTTTATGAGAGATGGCTGCTGCCACGTCTGAGTCTGGAATGGTGACAGCATGACATTGTCCTTTGATCTGGAGAAATAGCCTGGTGGCTAGGTCCACCACACAGCCGTGTAGTGCTAGAAAGTCAGTTCCCAATATGCTGGGGTGATGGCGTGATACCATGAGGTCAAAGACAAAATCAGTCCTGAGGTGGCCTACCACAACAGGTAGAGGAACAGATTGGTAGGTGTGTAACTGGGTACCATCTACACTCTGAGCACTGGTCTTCCAGCCGGTAGACCAGTCAGATGAGACTGGGTCCTCTTCATGGAGGACTGACATGGCTGTTCTGGTATCCTTCCAGAAGCATGGTAAGTTGATGGCCCCTGAGCGTGGCCTTTATACAAGGCCATCCATTTGTGTCAACAGTCACGTCACTCACAATCTGGACTACATAGATACATAGACAGTGTCAGCAGATAAGGGCCTATGGCCCACCCAGTCTGCCCATTTGAGCTAGTAAGTTCAGTTTGTTTTCCTAGAAGTCTGTTGCCCCTTGCCCCTGACCTCCAGAATTCCTTTATGTCTATCCCATGCATTCTTAAATCCCGTGATTGTTTCAGCCCCCACCACTTCCTCTGGCAGGGTGTTCCACTTGTCCACCACCCGTTCTGTGAAGAAATTCTTTCTCATGTTTCCTCTGAATCGTCCTCCTCCAACTTCATCCCATGCCCTCTAGTCCTGGAACATCTTTTCGCTTAAAATAGTGTTTTCCTGCACCCTGTTCCTCCCTGTAAGATACTTGTATGTCTCTATCATATCCCTCTCTCCCTCCTCTCCTCCAGGGAGTACATGTTCAGTTCCTTCAACCTGTCTTCATAGGACTTGTGATGCAATCCATGCACCATCTTTGTTGCCCTCCTCTGAACCTTCTCTCGCTGTGTATGTCCTTACGTGGTATGGTCTCCAGAACTGTACACTGTACTCAGGTGGGGCCTCACTAGTGTCTTGTATGGCGGAATTATGACCTCCCTTTCCTGCTGGTGATGCCCTGCCTATACATCCCAGCATCCTATTTGCTTTACCTGCTGCCTTGTCACACTGTTTCCCTATCTTGAGGTCATCAGAGATGACAACCCCCAAGATCCCTTTCTGCTTGGTCTGCAGCTATATCCTCACCCCCACACAATTATATTGTGCCAGGGTTTTGTGCTTCCCATATGCATTATCTTGCACTTCTTTGCATTGAATTTCAACTGCCAAACCCCTGACCATTCTTCAAGTTTCTGCAGGTCCTTCTCATTCTGTCTACACCCTCTGGTGTGTCTGCTCTGTTACAGAGCTTTGTGTCATCAGCGAACAGTGAAATTGTGCCTTCTAGGTCCTGCGCAATGTCACTGATGAAGATGTTGAATAGGACCGGTCCCAGCACTGATCCCTGTGGTACCCCACTGGTCACTCTTCCCTCTGTGGAGTGACAGCCATTTACCACCACCCTTTGTGTCCTGCCACCCAGCCAGTTACCTACCCACCACACTACTGTCCTGCCCACACCCATATTCCTCAGTTTGTGTAATAGTTTTCTATGTGGCACAGTGTCAAAGGCCTTGCTGAAGTCCAGATAGCCATGTCCACTGCCCTCCCTGATCCACCTCCCTAGTCACCCAGTCAAAATTCAATGAGGTTGGTCTGACATGACCTCCCCTGGTGATACCATGCTGCCTTGGGTCCTGTAGTCCATTGACAACCAGATGTTCACCAATCTCTCCTTCAGTAGTGCTTCCATGATCTTCCCACTACCGAGGTGAGGCTGACTGGTCTGTAGTTCCTGCTTCCTCTTTGTTCCCACTTTTGTATAAGGGACTACATCTGCTGTCCTCCAGTCTTTGGGTACCTCCCTGTTTCCAGTGATCGGCTAAACAGGATAGCCAGAGGTTCAGCCACCACCTCTCTTAGTTCTTTAAGGACCCTGGGGTGCACCCATCTGGCCCCATTGCTTTATCAACTCTTATTACTTCCAGTTCCTTCATGACCCTTTCTCGTGTAAAGGGACTTGTGTCCATTCTGCACCATTCTCACCCTTGTACTCCTTCAGACCCATTACCTCCTCTTCCTCAGTAAAGGCAGACAGAAATACCTGTTCAATATGTCAGCTTTACTGTTGTCATCCTCCACTGTGACCCCATCCTCCCCTTCAGTCTCACTATCCCTCCCTTTGTCTTTCTTTTTCACTTATGTACCTGTAAAAGGTTTTGTCCCCTCTACCCACTGATTTTGCAATGTGTTCTTCTGTCTGAGCTTTGGCTTCCCTTACTGACCTCCCTGCCTCCCTTTGCTTCTCCTGGTACTTCTCTCTATCCCCTTCTGCCTGTGTCTTTTTGTATTGCCTGAATGCAATCTTTTTGGCTTTCACTTTCTTTGCTACCTCTTTGGAAAACCATAATGGTCTCCTCTTCCTTTTCCTCTTGCTAACTAGGGCCTGTAATTGTCAATTTATATTTTCAGAATCATAATCATCATCCTGTTCCTGGAATCTGAGGCCTGCAGGATCTTTCAAGGACTCCTGGATGTCTTGCATGGGATATAGATGTACCTGTGGCATCACAGGCACGACAGCAGCCTGCACGGATGGTTCCTCCTTGGTCATCGCATCAGCCTGGCCAATAGCTGATGCCATAGAAACATAGAATTTGACGGCAGATAAGGACCGCTGGGCCCACCCAGTCTGCCCATTTCCCTACCTGATGGATAAGCTGCAGATTGTAGTTAATCAACAGCCCCCCCACTGGAATTGCCTTATGCCTGTCCCATGCATTATTGAATTCTCCCACTGTTCCTGACTCCACAACATCCTCAGGAAGGCTGTTCCATGCATCCACAACTCTCTCTGTGAAAAAATACTTTCTAACATTACCTCTGAGCCGTCCCCCTCTATCTTCAAATTGTGCCCCCTTGTTCTTGCACATCTCTTCTTCTGAAAGATACTACCCTCTTGTACCTTAATTCCCTTGAGATACTTGAAAGTTTCTATCATGTCCCCCCTCTCCCTCCCTTCCTCAAGGGTATACATATTAAGCTGCTTTAGTCTCTCCTCGTATGTCTTCTGGTGCAGACCTTGCACCATTTTGGTTGCCCTCCTCTGAACAGCCTCCACTCTGTCTATGTCTTTGCGGAGATGGGGTCTCCAGAATTGCACGCAGTACTCCAGATGGGGTCTCACTAACTGTCTGTAGAGAGGAATAACAACTTCCTGTTTTCTACTGTTGATGCCTCTCCCTATGCATCCCAGTATCCCCCCAGCCCTCCTTACTGCCTTCTCACATTGCTTGCCCACCTTTAGGTCATCTGATATAATTACTCCTAGGTCTCTTTCGATTTTTGTTGTTATTAACTCACACCGCATTGTGTACTTTTCCCCTGGGTTTTTGTTTCCCAGATGTATTACCTTGCACTTCTTTGCAGTGAATCTGAGCTGCCACGTATTTGACCATTCCTCCAACCTTGCCAAGTCCCTTCTCATCCTTTCCACCCCACCTTGTGTATCAACCCTGTTGCAGATCTTTGTGTCCTCTGCAAAGAGGCATACCTTTCCTTCCAGGTGCTCTCCAGTGTCACTTATAAAGATATTAAAGAGGACCGGTCCCAGTACCGAACCCAGCGGTACCCCGCTAGTTACCCTTGTTTCTTCACTGTGGACTCCATTTACTATTACCTTTTGTGTCCTGTTGTCCAGCCAGTTTCTTATCCAGGCTTGCACCTTGGGACCCACTCCAAGGCTAGCTAACTTGTATATTAATCTTTTGTGTGAGACTGTGTCGAATGCCTTGCTAAAATCTAGGTAGGCCATATCCACAGTCCCTTCCTGGTCTACTACTTTGGTCACCCAGTCAGAGAAGTCTATTAGGTTCATTTGACATGACCTTCCTGCTGTGAAACCATGCCACCTTGGGTCCTGTGCTTCACTGGCCTATAGGTACTCAACAGTTGTTTCCTTCAGAAGTGATTCCATCATTTTCCTGCCACTGAAGTCAAACTAACGGGTCTGTAGTTTCCTGCCTCTGCCCTGCCCCCACTTTTGTAAAGTGGAATCACATTTGTCCTCCTCCAGTCCTCAGGTACCACTCCATCCTCCCATGATTTGTTAAAGAGAGTAGTGAGTGGTGTTACTAGTTCTACCCTTAGTTCTTTTAGTATTCTGGATGAATCCCATCAGGCCCCATTGCTTTTTCCACCCTCAGTTTCAAGAGTTCTTTCAAAACCCTTTCTTCTGTGAATGGACTGGTATCGCCCCTCTTATTCAGAGTTTCTCCCTTGTTTGGTTTAGGCACCTCCCCGTCCTCATCTGTTGTGAATACTGAGCAGAAATATTCGTTTAGTATCCCTGCTTTTTCACTGTCACCCTCTGCCCACATTCCCTCCCCTTTATTAAGTCTCTGTATCCCTCCCTTCTTTGCTTCCTACCGTACCTATAAAACGTTTTATCCCCCTTCTTAACAGAGTTGGCTATCTTTTCCTCAGTTTGTGCCTTTGCTATTCTAACTGCCTTCCCTGCCTCCTTCTGCTTTAACTGATAAAGTTCTCTGTCCTGCTCCTTCTGTGTTTCCTTGTATTTTCTGAATGCTATCCTTTTCTTCTTAACCGTCCCTGCCACCGCTTTTGAGAACCATAGTGTTTTTTTCCTTCGTTTTGTTTTATTGATTTGCTTCACACAAAGGCTTGTTGCCTCTGTGATGGCTGTTTTGATTATTCCCCATTGTTCCCCCACCCCTCCTTCTTGCCCATTTGCTAGTGCTTTTCTAAGGCACTCTCTCATTTTCCCCAAAGTCAGTCTTCCTAAAGTCCAATACTTTTGTTTTTGTATGGCTCGACTCTATAGCTGTGTTTATTGTGAACCACACTGTTTGGTGGTCACTTGTTCCCAGATGGCTACCCACTTCTAAATCTGAGATCCTTTATCCTTCCCCATTTGAGAGTACCAGGTCTAAGATTGCTCCCTCCTGAGTGGGTTCCAACACTAGCTGTCTGAGGCATGCCCCCTGTATGGCATCAAGAATGACCCTGCTCTTAGATGTGCCTGCAGCAAAGGTACTCCAGTTAACATCTGGCACATTCAGGTCCCCCATCAACATTATCTCCCCTTTTTCTGCCATTTTATGGATGCCTTCTATCATTTCCTTGTCCATTTCCTCCCCTGAGATGGGGGTCTGTACACAACCCCCATGCAGATTATGGTGCCATTTCCTGTCTCCAGGGGGACCCATAGTGACTCATCAACTTTCTGTTTACTCTTTAGTTCTGTTGCTTTAATCCCATCCCTTATATAGAGAGCTACTCCTCCTTCTTTTTTACCCATCCTGTCCCTCCTGTAGACTGCGTATCCTGGTTTGTTGACTCCCCACTCATGGTTCTCTGTGTACCATGTTTCAGTGACTGCCACATGTGACAGGATGGCCAGTTTTGACCCACACACACACACACTTTTTGGGTTTCTGCTTTCACTCTATCCTGTCTCCTCCTGCTTATTCAGTCTATCCTAGTTTTCTTGTCAGGGTGGCCAACCTGGCAACTCTCTACTATGCTTTACTATCACTTTTGCTCTGGTATTAAAACAAAAGTTTGCATCTTGTTTAAGAATACAAAAAGGGAGCTGTGTCACTTAAATAAAACCATAATGTGAGTAAAGGGCTGGGTTATGAAAGAAAGCCTTAGCCTACAAGCCAGGTAGTAATTAAGGAAAGCTGAGGCTGTAGAATTACTGTAAACAGTGAAATAACTGTTTTAGGCAACTCAGACAGAGTTCAGGTTGTAGGAAAATGCCATAGAACCTGTAGTGTTAAAGCACTTCTTTTAAAAAGGGAGTTGTAATTGTTGCAGTAAAGCCTTCTGTGTTCTAGAAGGCTGAGTTCCTCAATAGGGCATCGGCTGAAAGTGAAGCAGCCTGCTAAGCTGTTTGCTGAAAGTGCTGCAGCCAGATAAACTGTTGGGAAGAAAATAAATAAAAGGTCTAGAAATGTAAAACAAAGGATTTGGGAAGAAAATAAAACATGTCTAAAGAATAGAGTACCATATTATGTGAAACAAAGCATAGATACTTCAGTAGTTTCATATTGTATGTATTCCCCTGTATGAACACAAAAGACAAATAAAAGGCTGTAACTTTTCATGGAGACAGATAGCGAGCGCGCCCCTCAGCTCTCTGTCCATACAAAGGTTGTAACCGGTTATTTGTTCCAAAACAAGCTGGTTTAACCATATACAACTGTAAAGAAAGGTTGTTACCTAGAGTTCTGTTTCATTTGGAAAGGTCCTTCTATAGGGCAAGCTGCCCCAGAAATGGCAGGTTATATAGATACAGGGGGAATGTGATGTCATAAAGGAGGAGGGGCGCTGTGAAAACCACTCCCCCTTCCCTTTACTATATAAACCCTCCAAAAGGAGGCTTAGTCAGATTCGTTGTGACCAAGGTGAGAGAAAGATCTCACAGATAGGTTGGTCAGTAGGGTTCTGACCAAGGTGAGAAAAGGATCTCAGCAAGGAGGTGATGTGCTGTCTTTCACATTATCTGAGGAAGGCGAGAATACAGGAATTTCCTTATAGCAGCTGAAGCAAGCAGTATATCCTGATGTCTGAACTGATGTGAAGAAATAACATCATTTTATTTTTCCTTTCTGTAAATATTGGATTATTCATTTTTGGTTTTGTGTTTTTCTAAAATAAAATGATAAACGCAGAAGTATGCGTTTTTTATGCATCGTAATCCGGTTGTACGATCTGTTTATTGGGACCCACACGTTTACACCACAATATCCAGGCATCCCTCTTCCATTAAGGCCACTAGTTCAGGGAGCTTGTTGCATAGACTATGGGCATTGGTACTCATCACCTTCCATTTATTTTTTATGGCCTTACCCTTTTAGCCCCATCCCTGTCCTTAACACCTTTTTCTGCATTTATCCCTGTCCTGCTCCCTACTGACTTCTCTGCCTTAGTGTTTACCTCTCTAACTACTGCGCTTTGTGGGGGGAGGCTGGGATTTCCCTGCTCCTTTTCAGTGCCTCCCCCTTGGCTAGTTTAAATGCTTGCCAATGAAGCATTTAAACCTGTCACCTAGGATCCTGGATCCCCGGACAGATGCAAACCATCACGCCAGTATAAGCCTGCATCCCTCCAGGTGGCTCCCCAGTCCCCAATGAAGCCAAAACCCTGAGCTCCACACCAGTTTTTCAACCATTCATTGAATCCCATGGTGCAGAATACCCTAGCATCATCCTTGCCATAGACTGGCAGCACCTCCGAGAAGGTTACCATACATGCTACTTGTCTAAGGCCCCTCCCCAACTCTACAAACTCCTCTTGAGCTACTCTGGTCCCATTCACAGTCAGGTCATTTGTCCCTAGGTGAACAGTGACATCCAGCTCCCTCCCTTGTGCAGCTTCTCCTGCGATCCTGAAGATTCACTTCCTGTCCCTCCAAGCCGTGGCACCAGGCAGGCGCCTTACCTCCCTATCCCCTTCGTCCCCCACATCTACCTCCCTAATGATTGAGTCCCCCACCAGGAGTGGTTTCCTTCCCCTGTGGGGTCTCGTGCCACCTTCCTCGTGCGTTTGTTTGGTAGCCGGTGACAGGAAAGGATTCCCCTGACCACATGGCTGTCCAGCGGCCGGAGTGAGGGCTGCTATGGTTCATGTAGGCTTAGCTGCTCTTTCAGCATGGATCTCCTCTGACAGTTCGTGGAGGGTCTCGTTTTCATCTTTGAGACTTAGATAGGTAGGACCTTTGTGGTTCTGGTTATACTGCTGGGCATTTGGATTTTTCCAATTGTTCCTGTCTCTGTTTTTGTAGTTCCAGTCTCCCCATGTGACTGCTTGTCATCAGCAGGGGCCTCTTTTTTCTGATTATTGCCTTCCATGGGGTAGTGGGTAGGCGTATCGGGGTTAGGCTGTACTACAGCCACCAGTGCTGCCGGGACTTGTATTGTGGAAGCCTTGTTGGTTTTACTGGAAGCAAGATTACAGAGGTAAACCTGGTAGGCACGCTCTGTTTTGGTAAGGATGCTGGCAAAGGAGTCGGTATTCAGGTAAACATTAAGTTCAGCCTTTTCCTGCAAGGCCGGAGTCATGTTCTGGATGTACAAGTCTTTGTACTCAATTTGGCCTTGGTCTGCAAGTGCACTTGGAAGGCCTTTGCCACTATAGTATGCTAGCCATAGTCGTTGATGGTAGGCCATGGGGCTTTCTTTCACATTCTGCTTAACCTTGTCGGCCAAGTGAGCTCCTATAACACCCAGTGAGTTAGCAGCAATGAGAGCTGCAGCAATGTCATCATAGACAAGAGTGTTGGAGTTACGTACTTTCTCTGGGAGTTTGGCCCAGAGGGTAGGGTTTGATCGTCTGTTGCAAGACTTGAACCTGATACTCAGGTTGGAAAGAAAGCTTCTCACAGAGGGAGCTCACCTTCTCCAAATGGCAACTGAGATTGTCAGTTGGGCCCATCTGTCCGATACTTTGGGCAGTTTGCTGGACAGAGTGAGTGACCTGCAAGGGATTGGAAGTATGAGTGGTTGCATTCAACTCAGTACGTTCCATGGCTCCTCGAAGTGCAGCTTCTGTTGCCGCATTGGCAACTGCCTTGTACGCATGGTCCTGATTAACAGTTTCTTTAAACATTTTTTCAGTTTGTTCCTGGATGGCTCTCCGGTACTGTGATGTTGTTAATGGCTTCTTGGATTAGGCCACGAACGTCTGCCGTGTCTCCCCTGGTGACAGGAGCAAGTGGAAGTACACTACGGAATACAGGCCCTCCGCCTGTGTCATGGGGGCCGCCATCTTGGCGTTGTACGTGGTTTCCACCATTTTTATATAGATGTGGCAAAGCAGAGTGCGTGCGGACGTAGGCGCTGTCTTGTGAATGGCTGGCAGAAGTTTTACCACCATGAGGGTTGAACTTGCATGTGACATGGCATGCCTCATCATCAAAGTCAGATTTGTCATCGCCGGAGGACGCAGTCTCAATGGGTGTATACTAAAACCCGTTCATGGCCTTAACATGGCCGGCAAGAACCTCTCGCTGATGGTGCAACTTGGCCATCTTTTCTCTACACTTATTGTGACAAACTCTTGCAGTGCCCTGTTCCATACCATTCTCAACCTCACGCTGCAGCACTCTGTACGTGGTGCCCAATTCAACATTTTGCCTAAGTTCTTTCTCTAGCTCACGACTCATTCTCTAATATTCCTCTTTCAACTCGGCATTCTCCTCTCAAACCCTCATTCATATCACTCAAAATATCATTCAAATACTCTGTTTTTTATCACATTTCAACCTTTCACAATCATCTCTTAACATACAAATTTCTCGCTCAGTCTTGAGCAGTACAGTGCAACAGTCTGTTATTGACATTGAGAAGTGACTTTGTTTCCTCTGCTAGTTTCTGTTCTGTTTTCTGTAACTCTGGTGCTTGCAAGCCCATCTCTTTTTTTTTTTTTGAGTGGAGTTTTGCAGTTCAATGGAGGCACACTATGCTGTGAGACCCTTAACAGCGGTATATAGAGCTGCAACCAAAAGACCTTCGAGGTTGTGTTTCTTGGTTGTTTGTTAGGACTCTATGTATTAGTCGAATACAAGCAGCAATGGTTTTTCTGCAGATTTTGTGTCCAGCACGAAATCTGTCCATCCGCCATGGGATGTAAGGTAGTTCGAGACATCGAGTCTCAGTTCAGTGCAAAGTTCAGACATGACAAATAAGGGGTAGACAAACAAATAAGCAGTTGGAAAACTGGACAAAATCCTTGGCGCCGCCATCAACCGCTTTCCAGTCCCCAGTGGGTGAATGGTGATGGCAAGGTGGTATGCTGTCACTCACAGAGAGAATGTAAAGAGGTCTGGTGTGGGTCTGCCACATCCGAGATCACGATGGAGTGTGTGCACCACAGTCGCTACCACTGTAAGAACAAATAGGTCCAAGTAGGCGAAAAGTCGCACTACACTACTCGACATTCAAAATAAATTGGATGGACTCTTCTTTTGTGCCTTCCAACCTGCTGCAGTCACCAAATGTAACTGGGTAATACTGTTACATTTCTCAGGTTCTTGTTGGAACAGCACAAAGGAAGAGACAACAAACAAGTGGTGCACATATAATAAATTTAATTAATACAGGTAAAATGATAATACAGGCTTACTACCAACAGTGAATACACTGGGAGAGCTTCCAGTTTTCCTTACCTATGTAGGTGCAGTCTCTCATCTCAGAGATGCTACGTGCTGCACGGGGTCTTATACCGTGATGATTACTATGGTAGCTACTGAAGAAAATACATAAAAAGTATATAATTGGACAGTAACAGGTGGCATGAGTGACCATCCTAACTAACATAAGAAGTTGCTTAGCTAGGAAAGATAGCATGAACAATGGGATATCTATAAGTCTCCAAGGTCACTTGCAGTTACAGTGATACACAATCACTAAAGGTGGCAGTGTTGCCTAACTTATGATTATACAGTAAAAATATAATGGAAAGCATCTTCCAGGACTAAGATACATTGGCAAAACATAATGGAGCATAATACACATTAGTAAAATATAGTAGAACACAGATCCTGACACTTATGCTTGTACGATAAGTGTCTCTGCCCTAAGGTTAGTACATATACCTACATATGTGTTGCTGTCCGTGAGGTGGGGGTACAGTCAGGGGTGCTGGAACATGGATAACACACCCAACCTAGTGGGGAAAAAAAGTTTTCTCCTCCCCTCCTATCTAATGTCAGTAATGCTTTCTTCTTCCCATTCCACATAATGGAGGCAATTCTCTCCTCTCCTCTCCTCTCTTCCCTTAGATCTACTGGCAACAATGGTCTCTCTCTCTTGTCCCCGTACCCCTCAGTGGTAATTATGCTCTCAGCAACCCCTCCACCCCAAACCCAGAGGCATCCAGATTCAATTGCTCCTCTCCCTTACCTGATCCTGCCCCCCCATCAGCAGCCTTGCCTGATCCCAGTTTTTAAATTCTAATTTGCCCACCCCCACCCATCTCAGTCCCATCACCCACCCCAGAAAGAAAAGGGATGGTATTTGCAATGCTGTCCAGACAATTGCTTCACAATGCCACACTGGTGTTGGCCTTTGGACTAGGGAAGTGTTGAGAGAATGCTGTTGGTTCCATATAACCTTGGGGCCACAATTTCCAATTATCCAAGAAACTCAATAACAAACAGAGGCAGTTTTTTTTTTTTTTTTTTTAATCCGAGCGTCATTGACATGTGGAACAGCTGAGAAGGAGATGGAAAATAAAGATTTCTATAGCACTTTTCATATACATTGTGAAGAAGTAGAAGAAGAAGTTACTGTATATAGCTATTTTTTTTTTTTTTGTTGTTCCGGCTACACACGCAACTCTCTCTGGGGAGGGAGCTCAGTCCCTGCTCCAAATGTCCCACCATGCCCAGGCTTACCCCCCTGGGCGGGGCCACCGGGCAGGCACCTCACCCCTGAAGGACACTTGTGGTATACCCAGGCTTGCCCCCCCAGTGCGGGACACCCCCCAATGGGCACTAGTGGCAGCAGGAGTGGCGTTGGGGCAGCGCGTCCTACCTGGGGGACCAGAGGTTTTTGTAATGATCCCTAGGGAGGTGGGGCATGCAGTGCTGCCAGTGTCTGTCCCACCTCCCACTCAGTCATGCGCCGGCTCTCCCGCGATACCCCTGGCCTATGCCAGAGGTTGCCAATCAGCTGGACATTCCTCCCCCCTCCTGAGAAGGGTAGACAGCCCTCGGATGCTGCATTCTTCTCTGCCCGGCCAGTCTTCCGACTCCTGGGTCTGTTCCCAAACCCGGGACGTCAGTGTCGCAAGCGATTGCCTTGCCGGTGGGCTGGCATATATATAGATTTTTTCTTACAAATTGTATCTCAAAGCGCTTTACAAGCAATGAGAACAATTGAAGTGACTGAATGTGTAATGGCAGCTATTTCACACAACACCCCCATACAGCCTTGGACAATTGCATGAACTGGTTTTATGGAAAGAGGAATGTAGGCTTGGACACCAAGGAAAATTCACTACTATTGCATAACGTTCCTTGGGTTCTTTTTACTTCCACCAGGACAGCACCAGAGGTGAGTAGGGGGGACCTTGGTTTAACATGTCATCTGAAGGACGGCACACCCCGACGGTACAGCACCCCCCAGTACTGCACTTGGGTGCCAGTATATTTAATGAGACCAATTATGGATTGGGACGAGAACCTACAGCCCTCTGGCCCCGTGCTGAATGTGCTACCAACTGAGCCATGCAAACACACACTCCCACCCACCTACACCACCTCCGTACCTTACTGGAGTGGGTAGTCATTGTAATAACAACATATTCTTTTAAAGAGAGTCTGGACAGATACATGCATAGTTTTCAAGTCATCAGTTATTAAAGCTTACCTCTCAATTTTAGGCCTATTTTTTGCCTCCTCTTGAATCTCCTGCCTCACAAAACTTTCTCCAAATCCGCCCCCCGCCCCCCGAGTCAGGAGACTGCGTAGTATGTTGGCTTCTGATGCAGACAAAGCTTTTGCATTTTGCTAAGGTTTTTTCCCCCGTAGCAATTCACTTCCTGGTGCTGCCTAATGTCCTGTTTGGGACTCTGTAGTGCATGTGTGATGTCGTGCACTTGGAGTTGCGAGCCAGTCAGGAACTGATTGCTCCATTTCCTCTTGGGTTCAGTGCTGCATGGGAGCAAGTGCAGCCTGGATGCTCTGCAATTTATTTTGTGACCAACAGCTCAGCTGACTAACTGAACACCAGAAAGAACTGCCAAGAAGACACCAGACAGACCTAACTGCACTGAAAATTGTTTTGCCCCAGCCCCATTAAAAGGCCCAACCATAGCGTGCATCTGATTGAGAGAGGAGGTGCTTTTATCTGGAGACCCAGTTGTAGCAGCTAGCTACACGTTGCAGAGCTCACTTGAAACCCTGAATTCTAACAGCAACCACATAGAAGACCAGATCACTTTTACAACGGGTGAATGATGCTTGACTTGTCCATCATTTTATGTGCTTTTCTTGTGGACTCCAGCAGTCAGGAGGGCTTGTAAGGCAGCTGGGGGATTGTACAGCAGCATGGGGGGAGGCGAACAATGTTACACTTCGTGCTTCTGTGGGCTCCGTGCAGAGCCTGTAGTATTGGGGGAATAATTACTGGTGAGCAATTTTTTCAATAGGCTGAACCGGTTGATATTTGCCTTAATAACCAATTGGTTATTACGGCATTCACATGCTCTGTCTGTCAAAAATGAGCACCCTCTCATTGGCTCCTGTTTCATGTGTGGGTGGGCTAAACGATTCCTAAATTCCTAAAACATGGTGGCTCCATATCTTTGTTAGTGAGGAGCCACCACAAGACCCTCACGTTCCAGTACTCATTTTGTTTAACTATCTAGTTAAGGGGTGTCCATCCTTTTTGGTGGTGGGAGCAACATTTTCATTTCCAAGGCAGGCCAAAAGCAACAACAACATGCGGCCCATGCTGGTCCACAAAGGCGCAATGCACGATGTCCACATACTTGCACACATTTACAATGATTACAGTTAAAATAATGACAAGTACACAATATTTAATAATCAGATGAATCAGATTTTTAAGTATTTTTTTCCACAAAATGTTGATAACAGGGCTAAAGTTCTTCATGAAAGTGAACAGCATACAATAAAACGCATTTTAGACCTCTCCATTAAATGTGATACGCCCCCGTTTTTAAATAGCCTGCAAAACTACAACTTTAATTAATTAAGATCCTCTGCCACAATATGCTGATAACTGGGTAAAGTTCACCTTGAAAGTGAGCAGCATATTTTTAAACCTATTCATTAGCTGTGATCCCACCACAGTTTTCTTAATAATCAGCAAAACATTAATATCAACTAGGATTGTAACAACCCCCCCAACTAGTCATACATAAACACTTGTAAACCTCTCTAATAGTCAGCAAAAAGAGTTCAGCTATATTGCTAATACCTGCTTCTTATTTGAGTGACCAGTCATAGAGAAATTCAAGCAACTCAGCTAAGTGCCTCAGGGCCAGTGACACAGGCAGCTGTAATGGTGTAGTGATGTCAGTTCTGAAAATGTTAGTTGAACTGGGAGGTTATAAATAGCAGGTTATAAACAGCAGTGAGATAAGTAATCAATGTAGCCTTTCACCTTTTGGCCTTTTTCTCTGTTTTTCACCATTACCATACTAATCAGACCATAAATCCAAAAATCAGTCAGTAATCAGCTGTGATTTGTGGTCCATTAATATGAGTTTAGATTCTAGTTGATATTACCATTAATCCAACTTTTAAATAAAAAAAAAAAAATCTGGTTGATCCTGCGGTTCGCCAGCTTTAGGCAACACACACTCCCAGTGGGAAAGGGTTCATAGCTGACTGCCATCACCGAGAGGTAAGCGCGATCGCAATCGCAATTTGAGCTGCAACTTAAAAAAAATGAATTCATTAAAGTGAGAGCACAGGGAGCTGGAGGCTGCTGTACTGTGATCAGGCTGCTATGGGGCAAGTAGGAGAGGGACAGGGACTGTGGGGACTGCTGCACAGCTGGAAAATTGAAGTGGGAGCTGGAGAATCTGGAGTGGTAGTTGGGGGAGCTAGAAGCTGCTGCTGCATTTAGGACTGCTATGTGGGGGCTGCTGCAGTATGCCCCACAAAACTAGACTGAATGTGCTGGGGGAGTATTGAAAAGGAGGGAGGGAGGCGGAGAGAGTGTGTGTGTGTGTGTGTGTGTGTGTGTGTGTGTGTGTGTGTGTGTCTGTCACAGCAGTCAGACTGGAAAAAAATTGCTCACCAGCAATTATATAAAATTAAAGATGGGGAAGTGTGCATATGAGAATTTAATGCACACCCTCAGTGTGAGATGCTTTGTTAAACCCCAAGGGTGTAGCATCCCACACCTCGGGTGTGCATTAAATTCTCATATCACGCACTTCCCTGTTCTTTATTCTATGTACAGTATAAAGCAGTGGCTGCTCAAAGTGAGGGTGTAAGGCAGCAGTGTAAAGCTGGGCGTGCATGCATGTGGCTGTTTCTATGCACCTGTAGGCTACAGCAGCGATTGCAGTAAGATGGGGGAGGAGGCAACTGTGAAAAGCTGGGGGGGGTATAACACAGTGCAAAACTGAGTGTACATACACTTGAGACTTGTTTTCTGTACTCTTGTGGGCTGCAGCGACTGCTGCAGTAACATTGTGTATGTGTCAGCCTGATTAAGCTGGAAGGAGGATTACTTGCTCTGCCTGTTTTTATGTTTGCCATGCGTGCACGTACAGCAAACATTTTGCTATGAGAGTGGCTTTTGAGGGGTGTGACACTGTCAGTCCAATGCATAGTGGTCTGTAAGGGGCTCGTCAGCGTCACACCAATCAGCCAGGCTGGTCATGGCAGTATTCTGGCTTCCTGGGCAGAAACTTTGTGTATTTTAAAGGAAAGAGATGATCCAATCATAGGTTGGCTCTTTCCTTTGATCTACACTGCCCAGTAAGCACAGCTGATCTGTCATGATCAGTCTGCTGAGGAATTACACCCTGTAACTAAGACAGTCTATCGATGTCTGTTGCTGGCACCTCCGTAACTGTCCTCCCCTGACCGTCCCTATCAGCACCCCCCCTCCCCAAACATAACACTGACACTGGGAGCACCCAATCCCCCAGTGTTGCCACCTGAAATAAAGAAAACCATCCCTTGTTTTTTTTTTGTATAAGTGGAATCCCAGTACCGTGGACTACAAAATTTAAACACAGCTTCATGCCAATGAAAAAGAGGAAAAAAGGTCCAGATCACTGACCGTGTAATCTGCTCCTAGCCACACTTTATGTCCTGCCAGGTCCAGGTTGTTAAATCATTGCTCGCTAAGCATGTTGTTGGTTTCATAGAAAGACCATTGACTAAAGAATTTAAACACAGCTGCAAGCCGACCACGTAGTCTGCTCCATGCCAGTGAAAAAAAAAGACAGTCAAGATTACTGACCATGCACTTAACTGCTAGCCACACTGTAAGTCCTGCCAGATCAAGGGTGTTAAATCCAGGCTCACTAAGGATGCTATTGGCGCCAGAGAAAGATCATGAATTAAAAAAATTAAACACAAATCCAAGCCAACAGCTTACAAAACTCCACACCCGTGACAAAAAAAGGTCCAGAATGCCAACCATGTATTTAGCTCCATGCTGCACGGAAAGTCCTGCAAGGTCTTGGGTATTACAGTAGTCTAGATCGCCAACCACTTACTCCGCTCCAAGCCACAGTGCCCATTTGATATTTTGATTACACTTAGTGATTATCTTAGTAAGGTCGACTGTCATATGTTCAGTAAAAAGCTTTTGCTAAACAGTGTAAAAACTACAACCCTGCTGTTAATGCCCTGGCCAAACGTTAAAAGGTCTAGGGTGTTACAACAATTTAAACCCCCCTCCGTAACTGTCTTCCCCACCTGACCCTCCCACTTAGTAACATCCACCCCCACAAATATAACACTGGCACTGGGGGTGCCCTGTCCCACAGTATCACCACTTAAAAAAAAAAGAAAACCGTCCCTTGTCGTGTTAAAGAAAACCATCCATCGATATCTGTTGCACTGTTAGCCCCCCCATCTGACCTTCCCACTCAGCACCCATCACCTCCCTCCCCAACCCTTATTTCTAGGGACATGGATATGTTGTTCATCCACACTATCTGGCAGGTTCCTTGCCTCTTTAAATCCTGCCAGAAGGTCTTCAAGCTGGCTCCTCTCAGCCACCCGGGTGGTAAAACTCTCGGCTCCGCCCCATGACGCCAGATCTTCCTTACCGCTTGGAAGCTCAGGTTCCCTCCTTAGTGCTCTGCGTTTTTCGACTGGTTCCTGATTCTTCGGTTCGTCCGAATTTAGTTGTGATTTTTTCAAACTTAGGTCTTCTTTCCCTCGCGGCTGCGATGGACAGTTCGTTTCCCGGCTCTCGGAGGCGCCTGGCGGGGAATATCTCCAGGACTGATCCACACTCCTTGTGCATATACTCTCGACTTGGACCATGACCACATAAGTTTGCGAACTGTGCTGCGCCCTTTCATTCCAAACGCCTCCTGGACGATCGTGGTGGCCCGCTTGAGTTTGGTGCCCGAGGAATTTTCTCCGTGCCGGTAAAATCTATAGAGGCTCGTCTGGCGTTGTCCGCGTCGGCTGACTCGGCTGAGCAGCTCGAACACTCTTCCTCCCTGGAGGAGGCAGCGGCCAAGGCTGCAGCTCCCTCCTCCTCGGTCGCGGCATTTATCCCGCTCTCTTTGAGTTCCTCTCATTGACCGTTCAGGGGCTTACATGTCCCTCTCACGAGGGAGGGGCCATCGGACCTGCCTCTTGGCCCAGGTCTAGGAAGTCGAGGGTAAGTCCCATCGTCGGCGCTTGTGGGAGCGGGAGAGGTCCCCTTCCCTGGTCTGCTGACCTTCGACTTCGGTCGAGGTTACGGCTCAGGCCGTTGGCTTCACGGTGTCCCCGTCAGGCCAGCTGGCCAAGACTCCCGTCGACGTTGTCGAGTGTTCTCTCGACCCATCACCCGGGCGGTCGACTGCTAGAGCCGTCAACCCTTCACCGGTTTCCCCGGTGGGGGCCGGGGTTCTGCCTGCGCCCTCGGGGCGGCAGTCCTCGGTCAATATGTCTGAGCCAAGGGAAGAGCGGGTGTCCCCCGCTCCTTCCCAGACCCACCCTCGGTTTCGCCAAGGATCTGGGTCTTGGTCTCGGTCCTCTTCTTGGTCAAGCCGCTCGCCCGTCTTCGGCGGTCTCGGTCGGGGCACCGAGTTAAGTGGCAACACCGTTCCTCCTCGGATGAGGAGAGGCTTCGACGCAGATGGTGTCGACGTTACGAGGAGTTTATGTGGCAGCAGTTGCTGTTGTCCGGGAATCAATCGACTCCGATTCATTCCCCGTCTATCAAGCAGCTGCCGCCTGAACGGCCGACGCAACCGCTTGCTGCAGTCGAGGTGCCCATTTCTGGGCCGGTTGTTCGACCAAATCTTGCTGCCCCATCGATTGTGGTGGAACCTCGGTCGGGTCACGGCTGTCCCGCAGGTTGTCGGTCACCCTCACTCCGGCCCGCCCTCGGCGGGTGATGAGCTCGGGCCTGAGGCAGCTCTTCGCAGACCCTTCGGAGTCTGACAATGACTCCTCCCTGTTCCCCAGGCGGGAGGGCCCGGAGTCCTCCCCGGGCCGGTCTTTGGACAACAGCCCATCGTCCTTCCTGGGTCTGCTTAGGCTCATCTTGGAGTTCACCGGGATGCAGCTCGAACCTGTGTCCAAGCGGGCCTATTATCCCCTGACGGAGATCCTAGACCAAGGGGGTTCACCCTCGGAGGCCTTCTCGGTGGCTGAGGTCATTGTCGGCCCAGCCTTGGAGCTTTGGCAGCGGCTTACTTCCTGTCCTGCGCCCTTGGCCAGGATGGCCAGGAAGTATGCTGTCCCTATTGGTTCTTTGCCCAGTTTTTTGGAGCACCCCTCCTCCGAGGGGTTAGTTAACGATAACGACTTCCAGCATTCGGTGAACGCTCGGGATGTGGATAGGCCCCCCGACAAAGTGTCCAAAAGGATGGACTATGTCGGGCACAAGGTTTACACCGCTTCCTCCCTAGGCCTCCGACAGGCCAGCTCGGCCGCACTGATGGCACATTCGCCACGCCCTCTTGGGCTCCTGATGAGGTGCTCCCTCATCTTCCAGTCGATCCATGACCACGGTCCAGCGTGGTAGGGGACCAGGGTAGGCGCAGCTTAAGCAGCAGCTTCAGGCTGCTCTGGACATAGGTGATTCTTGTGCCAGGTCAGTAGTGGCCACGGCGACTATGCGCCGCAGGGCGTGGCTGAGGATATCCACCTTCTCGTCGGATACCCAGCACAAGTTGGCGGACATCTACTTCTTGGGGACTGACCTCTTTGGCCCTGGAGTGGAGGGACACCTCCAGGGGACCGAGAAGTGCAATGCCACTCTGGACTCGGTCACCCCCGCCCAGAGGGACAAGGCCGCAACCTTTGCATAAGCCCTTTGTCCTCTGCCCCTCGTGCACGACCGCTCATCAACTCAGCATGAGGGCCAGCAGGCTTGTGCTGGGCATCCTGATCCCAGTTTCAGCTGCTTCCCAAAGGAAGTAAGAGTGCAAAGGCTCAGAGCTCCTCTGCCAGTCCCTCCTCCAAGCCTTCCTGTGACGGGCTGCGGGCGCCAGCCCGCCCGCCACTCCTACCCGAGTCCCCCATGGGGGACGGCTCCGCCACTTCTCCGCCCTGGTCCCCTATCACCACGGACCGCTGGGTGTTGGAGGTGCTAGAAAGGTCCCTGCTCTGGAGTTCGAGCAGGCCCCCCCCTTTTTTGAGCCGTCGCCCCTTGGGGGGCCACGGGGTCCGCAGCCTCACTGTTGGCCCGCCGAGCCGACATTACCCTGCTCCTCGAATTAGAGGTGATCAAGAAGGTGGGATCATTCTCCAGACCCGGGGTTTGTGTCCAGGTTTTTTCTGGTCCGCATATGGATGGGGGGCTGGCGCCCCATTCTCGACCCGCATGACCTGAACAACTTCTTAAGGTCTTGGACCTTCTGGATGGTCACTCTGACTCAGATACCCCATCCTTGGAACGAGGCGGTGGCTCTGTTCCCTGGACCTCCAGGACGTATTCCTTCACATTTCGATCCATCCGCTTTCTTTGGAGACCCTCCGCCTCAGAGTGGTGGGATCTCTTTTCAAGTTCCAGGCCATACCCTTGGCCTCTCCCAGCAGCATTCCTGCGCGCCTGGAGGGGTCCAGGTGTACCCCTACCTGGATGGCGGGCTGACTGCAACCCTCCAGAGCGGAGGTGGGAGTGGTCCGAGTTCTGGCCTCTAGGTTGCTCTCAGACCGGTCTCCTCTCTAACCGAGCCAAGTCGGAACTCATGCCAAAGCGGGTGATCCTTTCATCAGGACAGGGCCGAGGTTCTTCCTCCTTTTCCTAATCATGTCTGATTGGGCAATCGCGCCCTGCCTGGGACTTACTGCGCCTCCTGGGCCTCGTGGTGGCCTGCACCAGCGTGGTCTGTTGTGCCCGTTGGTACATGCGTCCCCTTCAATGGGAGCTGGCCAGCCAGCGGTCACAATGCTGCGATCCTTTGGACCAGCCCGTGACAGTAACCCAGGGGATGTGGAACGCTCTCCGATGGCGGACTGTTCCAGCACATCTGCAGGAGGACATCCGGTTCGTCCGCCCTGAGTCGACTGTCTTTTTAGACCGATGCATCTCTGATGGGTTGGGGTGCCCGTCAAGGGGAGCGCAGAGTGCAATGCCTCTGGTCCCGATGCCATTTCAACCAGCGGGAGCTTCATGCGGTCCGCTTAGCTCGCACCGCTTTCGCTCCGTTTGTACGGGGTCAAGTGGTTCAGGTCCAGGCGGACAATACCACGACCACGTGCTACCTAACCCGCCAGGGCCGGACGACCCCTTTACCTTTACGTAAGGAGGTTCTCCGGATATGGTCTAGTGCGCAGCCTAGGGTGGTTTCCTAGCCTTTCGGTGGCAGGAGCCCAACGCCCGCTGATGCCCTAAGCTCGATAAGGGCGGCCTCACGAGTGATCTTTCCTGCTGGAGGTAGCACAAGATCTTTCTCCCACTGAGTCACGCCATGGACCTTTTCCTCCAGGGAGAATGCGGCCGAGACTGTTTCATGCCCCCTCAGCAGGGCCTCGCTGTAGGATGCCCTTGAGGCCACGGACCCCGGCCTCTTCTACGCTTTTCCCCATTTCCCTTGAACCACAGGCAAGGCGAAGAGGGACTAGGCACAGGTGATTCTGGTAGCCCCAGACTGGTTCCTCCAGCTGTGGTATCCAGCTCTCCTCAGTCTCAGCCCCAGGCTCCCGAGGCGGTTTCCAGCCCGCCCGGACCTGATCTCTGTTATCAGGGGAAGGTATTCCATCCGGACCTTCAGTCCCTGCACCTGGTGGCCTGGTTCCTGTGTGGCTAGTTGCCAGGCTCTGGTCTTCCGGGCGAGGTCCTCAACGCTGTTGAGGCGCCCCCAGGAGTCGACTGGATAATGCTACGCCTACAAATGGAAGAGTTCTAATTTGGTGTTAGGATAGGGCCTGGTCCTCTTCTCCTGTTCCTCGGCAAGCATTCCGGACTACCCATGGTCCCCCTCTCCTCCCTCCTCCTCCTCCTCCTCCCCTTCTTCTTCTTCTTCTTCTTCAGTAAGGGCTCTCGTCGCATTCACCCTTAAGGTGTTCTGGCAGCCACCTTGTCCTCCGGGCCGAAGGCAGTCGGTGGCTAGGAAAGGTGGTCTGGCGCTTCCAAGGCCTTGACGCCTTCCTCCGGGAGAGAATCTCCACCTTCGTGGGTTCTTCTGCTGGTGATGGCTTAGCTCGGCAAGCTATCTGAACTAATGCACAGGTGCGATTCTCCCACCTGTTGTGGAAGAACACCTCTCGGTGGCTACCACGCCAACCAGAAGGACGGGAGAGCTCCAGGCGCTTCCTTCGAGTCTCACTATCTGGTCTTCCACAGGGACAAGGTTGTCCTGTGCCCCACCCGAAGTTCCTTCCGAAGGTGGTGTCGGAGCGTCACCCTAACCGGGTGTTGACACTGCCGGGGCTCTATCTCATTCACACCTCAGAGGCCGCATATAGGCTCCTTTTGGACCCTAGTTGAGCGCTCACCTTCTCAGGGAGCGTAGAGCTGAAGTTTGGGAGAGGTTCACCAGCTGTTTGTCATCTACGCTGAAGCCGCACCTGGCAGACCTGCAGCCAAGCATACGACGAGCGGGAGGGTCACCTTCTGCATAGATCTCCGCTATAGGTGGGCGGGCATGGAGCCTCCCAGAGGGATAAGTGCTCATTTTACCCGCCCTTCCGCTCATCGGTGGCTGCCTCCTGGGATGTCCCTATCCAGGATATCTGCAGGCTCCTACCTGGAAGTCAGCACATACCGCTTTTACCCCTGCCACATCGATCTTGGGTCACTCGGGATGCTGGTTGGCCTTGGTTCTCCAGTCTTTATTCCCTAAGTAGGGGTGTGCACTTGCCTCCCTCCTCCCGGAGAACTGTTAGAGTCTTGATGAACAATATATCCATGTCCCTAGAAATACAGGTTCTAGGGACATGGATATGTTGTTCATCCACACTTATTGGCAGGTTCCTTGTCGCTTAAATCTTGCCGAAGGTCTTCGTTGGCTCCTCCCACCCACCCGGTGGTAAACCTCGCCCGCCCTCATGACGCCGATCTTCCTTACCGCTTGAAGCTCAGGTTTCTCCTTAACGCTCTCGCGATAAGACTGGTTCCTAATTTTCGAAAGTTCGAAATCAAAAAAGTTTTGCTAAAATGACTCGGCTCTTTCCCACACAAGGGTGGACAACCGACCTGGTTTCGAGGTGCCCTTATGGGCAGGGGCAGATGTTCAGGACGGAGCCACACCCACGCATGCCTACTGCTTGGGCCTTGAGCACGACCCGCAGGCCTGCGACTTGTGCTCTTCCTTTTCGGCCTACGTCCTTGAAGACCGTGCTGCCCGATTACAACTGGGGCGTCCCGAGAGAAGAATTCCTCCGGTTAAATCTAAAGAGGCCCGGTTGGCGGTGTCCGGCGGCGGGCTCGGCGGATCAGCTCGAGCAGATGATCGCCCTTGAAGAGGAGGCGGCGCGGGCCGCTTCAACCTCGGCCGCGGCATTTGTCCCGCTCTCTCTTGGTGCCTCGTACTCGGCTTCCTTTATGAGCTCTGTCTGACCCTCTCTACTAAAGGTGAGGGTCCAACCTTTCTGGGCCTTTTCCAGGTCCAAAGAGCAAAGTAAGTCTCCATCGATGCTCTTGGGAGCGGAAAGATCCCCATCCCCTTCTTGCTCGATAGTCGACTTCGGTCCGACCCCTCAGCTCGCCACTGGCTTCACGGTGTCCCCGCCAGGCCAGCGTTGACCGAGACTCCGCCGACGCTGGTCGAGATTTTCTCGATCCGTTTTTCCCGTTCCCCGGGTGGGAGTTGAGGATCCCATCGCCTCGCCTGCGCTTCCGGTTCTGGAGCCTTCGGTGGAATCACTGTCTGAGCCAGGGGAGTGCCGTATCTCGACACTTCTCGGCATGTCTTCGGCCTATCCGAGACTCTCGGGTCTCGAGATCCTCAGAGTCCAGCTGATCTCCGCTGTCATAGGCGGGTCTCGGCCGCACTGCAGTAAGCAGGGCGGCCACTGCTCTTTCCTCTTCCTCCTCCCTCAGACGAGGGAGGCTTCACAAGCTGCGCCGGAGGTATGAGGAACTTCAAGTGTGGCAACAGCTCCTTTTGACCGGGAATAAGCCAACCCAGTTGTCTTCCTGGCTATTAAGTGGTTGTCACCGAGCGGCAGAGACCAACCCCTGCAGGAGAGGAGTTTGTTCCCAGGCCGGTTGTTCGCCAATTCCAGCTGCCCCACCCATTCTGCTGGAACCTCCGCCCACAGCCGCGGTTGGGGCTCCACCAAAAAATTCTCGGTCGGTTAAGGGTTTGCCCTATATGCTCCGTCACCTCACTCCCGAAGTGGGGACCCGGCAGGAGGGGTGGCTCAGCCCGAGGCAGTTTTGAAGACTCTTCCAGTCTGAGGATGATTCTCCTTTCTCCAAGCGCATGGATTCTGGAGTCCTCTGAGACAGTCAGTGGACGATAGCTCGCCCTTCTTAGGGTTGTTTTCCTGCTCATGCCCTGGAGTCCACTGGGATGTGAGTCTCAACCCTGCTTTCTAAACGGCTAGGTATCCCCTCACCTGAGATTCTGGGACTGAGGGGATTCTCCTACGGAGGCCTTTCTCCGTGGCTGAGGCCAGTGGGTCCGGGCCTTGAGCTTTTACAGCGCCCCCTGCTTCCTGCTCCGCGCCGCCAGATTGGCTAGGAAGTATGCGGTCCCTCACCGTTCCCGTCCGTTTTGTTGAACACCCTCTGCCGGGGTTGGTTACCGACAGCGTTTTCATGCGGCCGGGAACGCCAGGGATGGGACAAACCTCCCCACAAGGAATCCAAGAAATTGATTATGCCGGGCTTAAAAGTCTATGCTGGGTCTTCTCTCGCTTTTCTGTCAGGCCAGTTCGGCCGTCCTCATGGCACATTTTTCTATGCCCTGTTGGGCCCCTGGATGAGGTCATCCCTCATCTTCCCCGTGGATCTGCAGACTACGGTCAGGTAGGTGCGGACCAGGCAGGGCAGTGGGCTGCGCCGGCAGCTCCCGACTGCTTTAGACATCAAATGGGGACCATGTGCCAGGTCGGGTGGCGGCCGCAGCGGGCTATGCGCGCTGGCTAATACTATTGAGGATATCCACCTTTACCTCGATACCCAGCACAAGTTGTCGGATGTTCCTTTTGGGACTGACCTCTTCGGCCCTGGGGTGGAAGGTCACCTGCAGAGGATCGAGAAGTCCAGTGCTACCTTGGACTCTGTCTCTTCCGGGCCAGAAGGACAAGTGCCGGTAAGCCACAGCCTAAGCCCTTTCGCCCTTCTGCGCTAGTGAAACGCCTGGCCCAACATCGCAGGGGCCAGCAGGCTCGAGCTTGGCATCCCAAACCTAGTCAGCCGGCTTCCTCCAACAGGAAGCAGGGAGGAGGCTCAGGAGGTCCCTCGGCCGGTCCCTCCTTCTGTTGCCCAGTGACGGGCTGAGGGGTGTCGCCTCATCCCCCCGCTACCTACTTCCTGGTTCCCCCATAGGGGGATGCCCGACACTTCCTTCCGCCTGGGTCCGCTGTTACCATGGACAGGTGGGTTCTGGAGTGGTGGGAAAGCCTGCCTCTAGAATTCGAGCAGGCCCCGCCTTCAGAGTCTGCCGTGACTCGGGGGCTCGGGTCCGTGAGTTCTCACTGGTGGCTCGTCGAGCTGACCTCGCTTCCTCCTTCAAAAAGTTGGAGGTGATCAGGGAGGTAGAGGACCTCCAGACCTGGGGTTCTGCGTCCAGGCATTTCCTGGTTCTGAACGGACGGGGGCTGGCGCCCATTTCTCGACCTGCACGACCTGAACAAGTTCCTAAGGTCTCAACCTTCAGGATGGTCACCTGGTGCAGATAATACCATCTCTGGAACACGGCGTGTGGTTCTGCTCTCTGGACCTACAGGATGCTCTTTCACGTCCCTATCTCATCTGTCCTCATCTGGAGATTCCTTCGCTGAAGGAGGGATCCCCTTCTTCGAAAGTTCCAGGCCATGCCCTTCGGCTTATCTCCAGCTCCCAGGGTCTCTACCAAATGCATGGCAGTGGTGACAGCATTCTGGGCGGGCGCTGAGGGGTCCAGGTGTCTTACCTGGACGTATTGGCTGATACAGGCAGCCCTCCAGACAGGGAGGATGTGTCCAGAGATCTGGCCCTTCAGGTCTGCTCTCAAGTCGGCCTCTCATCAACGTAGCTGTTGAACTTCTAGTCAAGTAGGTGATCCTGTTCATCGGGCAGAGCTCGACTCTCTTCGGTACAGAGCACAGCTCCCGCGGATAGGGCCGAGGTTCTACCTTTGCCAATCATTTCTTGTTGAGCATTGCGCCATGCCCGGAACTTTCCGGGGCTCCTGGTCTCATGGCTGCCTGTACCAGCTTGGTCTCGCTGGGCACGCCACATGCGCCTTCAGTGGGGACTGGCCAGCCAGTGGTCACAACGCTGGTGATCCATTGGACAGCTAGTGATAGTGACTCAGAGATGTGGAACGCCTCCAGTGGTGGACCGCTCCATTTCATCTGCAGGTGAGGGCATCCCGCTTGTCCGCCTCGGCCGGCCGGGTCTCTATCGACCGATGCCTCTCTGATGAAGCTTGGGGTGCCCATCTGGGAACACCGAGTGCACGGCCTCTGGTCCCCGCTGGAGTTCCGATGCCACATCAACCTGCTGGAGCTCCGAGCGTCCGCCTAGCTCACCGCCTTTTGCTCCGCCTCGGGGTCAATGGTCCGAGTCCAGACGGACAATACCACGACTATGCTCAGGTTCCCTCCTTAGTGCTCTCGTTTTTCGACTGGTTCCTGATTCTTCGTTCGTCCGAATTTAGTTGTAATTTTTAAAACTTAGGTCTTCTTTCCTCGCGGCTGCGTGGACGGATTCATTTCCGGCTCGGAGGCGCCTGGCGGGGAATATCTCCAGGACTGATCCACACTCCTTGTGCATACTGCCTCGACTTGACCATGACCCATAAGTTTGCGAACTGTGCTGCGCCTCTTTCTTTCCAAACGCCTCCTGGACGACTGTGGTGGCCCGCTTGAGCTTTGGTGCCCGAGGAATTTTCTCCGTGGCCGGTAAAATCTATAGAGGCTCGCTCTGGCGTTGTCCCAAGGCCGGCCGACCTCCGGCTGAGCAGCCTTTAACACTCTTCCTCCCTGAGGAGGCAGCGCCAAGGCTGCAGCTCCCTCCTCCTCGGTCGCGGCATTTATCCGCTCTCTTTGAGTTCCTCTCATTGACCGTTCAGGGGCTTACAGTCCTCTCACGAGGGAGGGGCCATCGACGACCTGCCTCTTGGCCCAGGTCTAGGAAGTCGAGGGTAAGTCCCATCGCCGGGCGCTTGTGGGAGCGGGAGAGGTCCCTTCCCTGGTCTGCTGACCTTCGACTTGATCGAGGTTACGGCTCAGGCCGTTGGCTTCCGCAGTGTCCCGTCAGGCCAGCTGGCCAAGACTCCCGTCCGGCGTTGTCGGTGTTCTCTCGACCCATCACCCGGGATGCGACTGCTAGAGCCGTCAACCCTTCACCGGTTTCCCCGGTGGAGGCCGGGGTTCTGCCTGCGCCTTCGGGGCGGCAGTCCTCGGTCAATATGTCTGAGCCAAGGGAAGAGCGGGTGTCCCCCGCTCCTTCCCAGACCCACCCTCGGTTTCGCCAAGGATCTGGGTCTTGGTCTCGGTCCTCTTCTTGGTCAAGCCGCTCCCGCCGTCTTCGGCGGTCTCGGTCGGGGCACCGAGTTAAGTGGCAACACCGTTCCTCCTCGGATGAGGAGAGGCTTCGACGCAGATGGTGTCGACGTTACGAGGAGTTTATGTGGCAGCAGTTGCTGTTGTCCGGGAATCAATCGACTCCGATTCATTCCCCGTCTATCAAGCAGCTGCCGCCTGAACGGCCGACGCAACCGCTTGCTGCAGTCGAGGTGCCCATTTCTGGGCCAGTTGTTCGACCAAATCTTGCTGCCCCATCGATTGTGGTGGAACCTCGGTCGGGTCACGGCCTGTCCCGCAGGTTGTCGGTCACCCTCACTCCCGCCCGCCCTCGGCGGGTGAAGAGTGACTCAGGCCTGAGGCAGCTCTTCGCAGACCCTTCGGAGTCTGACAATGACTCCTCCCTGTTCCCCAGGCGGGAGGGCCCGGAGTCCTCCCCGGGCCGGTCTTTGGACAACAGCCCATCGTCCTTCCTGGGTCTGCTTAGGCTCATCTTGGAGTTCACCGGGATGCAGCTCGAACCTGTGTCCAAGCGGGCCTATTATCCCCTGACGGAGATCCTAGACCAAGGGGGTTCACCCTCGGAGGCCTCTGCGGTGGCTGAGGTCATTGTCGGCCCAGCCTTGAGCTTTGGCAGCGGCACTTCCTGTCCTCGCGCCTTGGCCAGGATGGCCAGGAAGTATGCTGTCCCTAATGGTTCTTTGCCCAGTTTTTGAGACACCCCTCCTCCGAGGGTTAGTTAACGATAACGACTTCCAGCATTCGTTGAGCGCTGGGATGTGGATAGGCCCCACAAAGTGTCCAAAAGGATGGACTATGTCGGGCACAGAGTTTACACCGCTTCCTCCCTAGGCCTCGACAGGCTAGCTCGCCGCACTGATGGCACATTCGCACACGCCCTCTTGGGCTCCCTTGATGAGGTGCTCCCTCATCTTCCAGCCGATCTCCGGACCACGGTCCAGCGGGTAGGGGACCAGGGTAGGGCGGCGGCGAAGCAGCAGCTTCAGGCTGCTCTGGACATAGGTGATTCTTGTGCCAGGTCAGTAGTGGCCACGGCGACTATGCGCCGCAGGGCGTGGCTGAGGATATCCACCTTCTCGTCGGATACCCAGCACAAGTTGGCGGACATCTACTTCTTGGGGACTGACCTCTTTGGCCCTGGAGTGGAGGGACACCTCCAGGGGACCGAGAAGTGCAATGCCACTCTGGACTCGGTCACCCCCGCCCAGAGGGACAAGGGCCGCCGGCAACCTTTGCATAAGCCCCTTTGTCCTTCGGCCCCTGCGGCACGACCGGCTCATCAACTCAGCATGAGGGCCAGCAGGCTTGTGCTGGGCATCCTGATCCCAGTTTCAGCTGCTTCCCAAAGGAAGTAAGAGTGCAAAGGCTCAGAGTCCTCTGCCAGTCCCTCCTCCAAGCCTTCCTGTGACGGGCTGCGGGCGCCAGCCCGCCCGCCACTCCTACTCCGAGTCCCCCATGGGGGACGGCTCCGCCACTTCTCCGCCTGGTCCCCTATCACCACGGACCGCTGGGTGTTGGAGGTGCTAGGAAAGGTCCTGCCTCTGGAGTTCGAGCAGGCCCCCCCCTTTTTTGAGCCGTCGCCCCTTGGGGGGCCACGGGGTCCGCAGCCTCACTGTTGGCCCGCCGAGCCGACATTACCCTGCTCCTCGAATTAGAGGTGATCAAGAAGGTGGGATCATTCTCCAGACCCGGGGTTTGTGTCCAGGTTTTTTCTGGTCCGCATATGGATGGGGGGCTGGCGCCCCATTCTCGACCCGCATGACCTGAACAACTTCTTAAGGTCTTGGACCTTCTGGATGGTCACTCTGACTCAGATACCCCATCCTTGGAACGAGGCGGGTGGCTCTGTTCCCTGGACCTCCAGGACGTATTCTTCACATTTCGATCCATCCGTTTCTTTGGAGACCCCTCCGCTTCAGAGTGGTGGGATCTCTTTTCAAGTTCCAGGCCATACCCTTTGGCCTCTCCCAGCAGCATTCCTGCGGCGCCGAAGGGTCCAGGTGTACCCCTACCTGGATGGCGGGCTGACTGCAACCCCTCCAGAGCGGAGGTGGAGTGGTCCGGAGTTCTGGCCCTCTAGGTTGCTCTCAGACCGGTCTCCTCTCTAACCGAGCCAAGTCGGAACTCATGCCAAAGCGGGTGATCCTTTCATCAGGACAGGGCCGAGGTTCTTCCTCCTTTTCCTAATCATGTCTGATTGGGCAATCGCGCCCTGCCTGGGACTTACTGCGCCTCCTGGGCCTCGTGGTGGCCTGCACCAGCGTCGTCTGTTGTGCCCGTTGGTACGCGTTCCCTTCAATGGGAGCTGGCCAGCCAGCGGTCACAATGCTGCGATCCTTTGGACCAGCCCGTGACAGTAACCCAGGGATGTGGAACGGCCTCCGATGGCGGACTGTTCCAGCACATCTGCAGGAGGACATCCGGTTCGTCCGCCCTGAGTCGACTGTCTTTCGACCGATGCATCTCTGATGGGTTGGGGTGCCCGCTCAAGGGCGCGAGAGTGCAATGCCTCTGGTCCCGGGCCATTTCAACCAGCGGGGCTTCGGCGGTCCGCTTAGCTCGCACCGCTGGCCCGCTTTGTACGGGGTCAAGTGGTTCAGGTCCAGGCGGACAATACCACGACCACGTGCTAGCCTATCCCGCCAGGGTCGGACGCACCCCTTACCTTTACGTAAGGAGGTTCTCCGCATATGGTCTAGTGCGCAGCCTAGAGGTGGTTTCCTAGCCTTTTCGATGGCAGGAGCCTCCAACGCCCCGGCTGATGCCCTAAGCCGGATAAGGGCTGCGCCTCACGAGTGATCTTTCCTGCTGGAGGTAGCACAAGATCTTTCTCCCACTGAGTCACGCCTTGGGCGGACCTTTTCCTCCAGGGAGAATGCGGCCGAGACTGTTTCATGCCCGCCTCAGCAGGGCCTCGCTGTAGGATGCCCTTGAGGCCACGGACCCCTGGCCTCTTCTACGTTTTCCCCCATTTCCCTTGAACCACAGGCAGGAAGAGGGACTAGGGCACAGGTGACTTGGTAGCCCCAGACTGGTTCCTCCAGCTGTGGTACCAGCCTCCTCAGTCTCGGCAGCCCCAGGCTCCCGTGTTTTCCAGCCCGCCGACCTGATCTCTGTTATCAGGGGAAGGTATTCCATCCGGACCTTCAGTCCCTGCACCTGGTGGCCTGGTTCCTGTGTGGCTAGTTGCCAGGCTCTGGTCTTCCGGCGAGGTCCTCAACGTTGTTGAGGCGTCCCGCCAGGAGTCGACCAGATAATGCTACGCCTACAAATGGAAGAGTTCTCAATTTGGTGTTAGGATAGGGCCTGGTCCCTTCTCCTGTTCCTCGGCAAGCATTCCGGACTACCCATGGTCCCCCCTTCTCCTCCTCCTCCTCCTCCTCCTCCTTCTTCTTCTTCTTCTTCTTCTTCAGTAAGGGTTTCGGTCGACGACCCTTAAGGTGCTCCTGGCAGCCACCTTTGTCCTCCGGGCGCCGGAAGGCAGTCGGTGGCTAGGAAAGGTGGTCTGGCGCTTTCAAGGCCTTGATCACGCCTCCGGGAGAGAATCTCACCTTCGTGGGTTCTTCTGCTGGTATGGGCTTAGCTCGGCAAGCTTATCTCGAACTAATGCACAGGTGCGATTCTCCCACCTGTTGTGGAAGAACACCTCGGTGGCTACCACGCCAACCAGAAGGACGGGAGAGCTCCAGGCGCTTCCTTCGAGTCTCACTATCTGGTCTTCCACAGGGACAAGGTTGTCCTGTGCCCCACCCGAAGTTCCTTCCGAGGTGGTGTCGGAGCGTCACCCTAACCGGGTGTTGACACTGCCGGGGCTCTATCTCATTCACACCTCAGAGGCCGCATATAGGCTCCTTTTGGACCCTAGTTGAGCGCTCACCTTCTCAGGGAGCGTAGAGCAGAAGTTTGGGAGAGGTTCACCAGCTGTTTGTCATCTACGCTGAAGCCGCACCTGGCAGACCTGGCAGCCAAGCATACCACGCAGCGGAGGGTCACCTTCTGCATAGATCTCCGCTATAGGTGGCTGGGCATGGAGCCTCCCAGAGGGATAAGTGCTCATTTTACCACCAGCCTTCCGCTTCATCGTGGTGTTAAGCCTCCGGGATGTCCCTATCCAGGATATCTGCAGGCTTCTACCTGGAAGTCAGCACATACCGCTTTTACCCCCTGCCACATCGATCTTGGGTCACTTCGGGATGCTGGCTAGGCCTGGTTCTCCAGTCTTTATTCCCTAAGTAGGGGTGTGCACTTGCCTCCCTCCTCCGGAGAACTGTTAGAGTTTGATGAACAATATATCCATGTCCCTAGAAATACAGGTTCTAGGGACATGGATATGTTGTTCATCCACACTTATTGGCAGGTTCCTTGGCCGCTTAAATCTTGCCGAAGGTCTTCGTTGGCTCCTCCCACCCACCCGGTGGTAAAACCTCGCCCGCCTTCATGACGCCGATCTTCCTTACCGCTTGAAGCTTAGGTTCTCCTTAACGCTCCCGCGATAAGACTGGTTCCTAATTTTCGAAAGTTCGAAATCAAAAAAGTTTTGCTAAAATGACTGGCCCTTTCCCCACAAGGGCGGACAACCGGACCTGGTTTCGAGGTGTTCTTATGGGCAGGGGCAGATGTTCAGGACGGAGCCACACCCACGCATGCCTACTGCTTGGCCTTGAGTACCCACCGTAGGTGTTCGCGACTTGTGCCTTCCCTTTTCGCCCACGCCCCTGAAGACCGCTGCTGCCCGATTACAACTGGGGCGTCCCAGAGAAGAATTCCTCCGGAACAATCTAAAGAGGCCCGGTTGGCGGTGTCCGGCGTATGGCTCGGCTTTGATCAGTCGAGCAGATGATCGCCTCTTGAAGTAGGGGAGGCGGCGCGTCACTCGGGCCGCGGCATTTGTCCTACTTCTTGGTGCCTCGTACTCGGCTTCCTTTATGAGTTCTCTGTCTGACCCTCTCTACTAAAGGTGAGGGTCCAATCTTTCTGGGCCTTTTCCAGGTCCAAAAGAGCAAAAGTAAGTCTCCATCGATGCTCTTGGAGCGGGAAAGATCCCCATTCCCTTCTTGCTCGATAGTCGACTTCGGCTCGGCCCTCAGCTTCGCCACTGGCTTCACGGTGTCCCCTCCAGGCCAGGTGTGACCGAGACTCCGCCGACGCTGGCCGATTTTTCTCGATCCGTTTTTCCCGGTTCTCCGGGTGGGAGTTGAGGATCCCATCGCTCGCCTGCGCTTCCGGTTCTGGAGCCTTCGGTGGAATCACTGTCTGAGCCAGGGGAGTGCCGTATCTCGACACTGCATGCCCGGCCTAGCCGAGACTCTCGGGTCTCGGACATCAGGTCCAGCCGATCCCGCTGTCATAGGCGGGTCTCAACCGCACTGCAGTAAGCGGGCGCCACTGCCTTTCCTCTTCCTCCTCCCTCAGACGAGGGAGGTCACAAGCTGCGCCGGAGGTATGAGGAACTTCAAGTGTGGCAACAGCTCCTTTTGACCGGGAATAGGCAACCCAGTTGTCTTCCTGGCCATTATGGTTGTCACCGAGCGGCAGAGATCAACCCCTGTCAGCAGAGGAGTTTGTTCCCAGGCTGAAGGTTCGCCAATTCCAGCTGCCCCACCCATTCTGCTGGAACCTCCGCCCACAGCCGCGGTTGGGGCTCCGCCAAAAAATTCTCGGTCGGCTAGGGTTTGTCCTATATGCCTCTGTCACCTCACTCCCGAAGTGGGGTTCTGCAGGTGAGGGTGGCTCAGCCCGAGGCAGTTTTGAAGACTCTTCCAGTCTGAGGATGATTCTCCTTTCTCCAAGCGCATGGATTCTGGAGTCCTCTGAGACAGTCAGTGGACTTAGCAGTCCTCGTCTCTTAGGGTTGCTCGCTCATCTCGGAGTCCACTGGGATGAAGTTTCAACCTGCTTTAAACGGGCTAGGTATCCCTCACTGGAGATTCTGGACTGAGGGATTCTCCCACGGAGGCCTTCTCCGTGGCTGAGGCCATAGTGTGGTCCGGCCTTGAGCTTTGGCAGCGCCTGCTTCCTGCCCTGCCGCCAGATTAATAGGAAGTATGCGCGTCCCTACCGGGTTCTCGTCCGTTTTTTTTTCGAACACCCTCTGCCGAGGTTGGTTATCGACAGCGCTTCCGCGTGGCCGGGAACGCCAGGATGTGGACAAACCTCCCACAAGGAATCCAAGAAATTGATTGCGCCGGGCGAAAGTCTATGCTGCGTCTTCTCTCGTTTTTCTATTGGCCAGTTCGCCGTCCTCTGGCACATTTTTCTATGCCCTGTTGGGCCCCTGGATGAGGTCATCCTCATCTTCCCGTGGATCTGCAGACTACGGTCAGGTAGGTGCGGACCAGGCAGGGCAGTGGGCTGCGCCGGCAGCTCCCGACTGCTTTAGACATCAAATGGGGACCATGTGCCAGGTCGGGTGGCGGCCGCAGCGGGCTATGCGCGCTGGCTATAGCTGAGGATATCCACCTTACCTCGATACCCAGCACAAGTTGGCGGATGTTCCTTTGGGACTGACCTCTCGGCCCTGGGGTGGAAGGTCACCTGCAGAGGATCGAGAAGTCCAGTGCTACTCTGGACTCTGTCTCTTCCGCTCAGAAGGACAAGGCCGCAGCCACAGCCTAAGCCCTTTCGCCCTCTGGCGCTATGGGTGCGCCTGGCCCAACATCGCCAGGGGCCAGCAGGCTCGAGCTTGGCATCCCAAACCTAGCAGCCGGCTTCCTCCAACAGGAAGCAGGGAGGAAGGCTCAGGAGGTCCCTCGGCCGGTCCCTCCTTCTGTTGCCCAGTGACGGGCTGAGGGGTGTCGCCTCATCCCCCCGCTACCTACTTCCTGGTTCCCCCATAGGGGGATGCCCGACACTTCCTTCCGCCTGGGTCCGCTGTTACCATGGACAGGTGGGTTCTGGAAGTGGTGGGAAAGCCTGCCTCTAGAATTCGAGCAGGCCCCGCCTCAGAGCTCGCCGTGACCGGGGGCTCAGTCCGTGAGTCTCACTGGTGGCTCACGAGCTGACCGCCTCCCTCCTTCAAAAAGTGGAGGTGATCAGGGAGGTAGAGGACCCCCAGACCTGGGGTTCGTGTCCAGGTATTTCCTGTTCTGAACGGACGGGGCTGGCGCCCATTTCGACCTGCACGACCTGAACAAGTTCCTAAGGTCTCGAACCTTCAGGATGGTCACCTGGTGCAGATAATACCATCTCTGGAACACGGCGTGTGGTTCTGCTCTCTGGACCTACAGGATGCTCTTTCACGTCCCTATCTCGTCTGTCTCATCGGAGATTCCTTCGCTCGAATGGGAGGGATCCCTCTTGAGTTCCAGGCCATGCCCTTCGGCTTATCTCCAGCTCCCAGGGTCTTCACCAAATGCATGGCAGTGGTGACAGCATTCTGCGGGCGCTGAGGGGTCCAGGTGTACTCTCATTTGGCGATTGGCTGATAGCAGCCCCTCCAGACAGGAGGTGGAGGCGGTCCAGAGATCTGGCCTCTAGGTCTGCTCTCAAGTCGGCCTTCTCATCAACGAGGCCAAGTCAGAACTCGAGTCAAGCAGGTGATCCTGTTCATCGGGCAGAGCTCGACTCTCTTCGAGCCAGAGCACAGCTCCCGCGGACAGGGCCGAGGTTCTACCTCCTTTGCCCAATCATTTCTGGTTGAGCACTGCGCCCATGCCCGGAACTTCCTGCCGCCCTGGGTCTCATGGCGGCCTGTACCAGCGTGGTCCGCTGGGCACGCTGGCACATGCGCCTTCAGTGGGGACTGGCCAGCCAGTGGTCACAACGCTGGGATCCATTGGACCAGCTAGTGATAGTGACTCAGAGATGTGGAACGCTTCCAGTGGTGGACCGTTCCATTTCATCTGCAGGAGGGCATCCCGTTTGTCCGCCCCGAGCCGACGGTCTCTCTATCGACCGATGCCTCTCTGATGGGTTGGGGTGCCCATCTGGGGGAACACCGAGTGCACGGCCTCTGGTCCCCGCGGGAGTTCCGATGCCACATCAACCTGCTGGAGCTCCGAGCGGTCCGCCTAGCTCTCACCGTCTTTGCTCCGTTTCTCCGGGGTCAAGTGGTCCGAGTCCAGACGGACAATACCACGACCATGTACTACCTGAACCGCCAGGGCGGGACGCTCTTCCATGCTTGGCGCAAGGAAGCTTTCCCATTTGGTCACTCTGCGCAGCCTGGAGGCAGATCTCCTAGCCATTCATGTGGCAGGAGCCTCCAACACCCTGGCCGATGCCCTGAGCCAGATAGGGGCTGCATCTCACGAGTGGTCTCTCCTGCCGGAGGTAGTACAAGATCTGTTCTCCCACTGGGGCACACCTCAGGTGGACCTGTTTGCCTCCAGGGAGAACCGAAGCTGAGGCTGTTTCATGCCCGGCCCCCTCAGCAGGGCTCGCTGCAGGGGGATGCCTTCTCGAGGCTCTGGACCCCGGGCCTCTTTTACGCCTTTCCCCCATTTCCCTTGATTCACAAGGTGCTTCTCAAGGCAAGGAGGGACAAGGCGCAGGTGATTCTGATAGCCCCAGACTGGCCCCGCCAGTTCTGGTACCCAGATCTCCTCAGCCTCAGCTCCAGGCTCCCGAGGCAGCTTCCAGCTCACCCGGACCTGCTCTCAGTCAATCAGGGGAAGGTGTTCCATCCGGACCTTCAATCCCTGCACCTGACGGCCTGGTTCCTGAGCGGCTAGAGTTCCAGGCCTTGGGTCTTTCCGACGAGGTCCTCAATGTTGTTGAGGCGTCCCGTAAGGAGTCGACCAGAAAATGCTATGCCTTCAAATGGAAGAGATTTTCCATTTGGTGTCAGGGTAAGGGCTTGGACCCTTCCTCCTGTTCTGTGGCAAGCATTTTGGACTATTTATGGTCCTTTCTGGTCAAGGGCTTGGTCAGCGACCTAAGGTGCACCTGGCAGCCATCTCTCTGCTTACCGGCGCGGGCCGGGAGCAGTCGGTGGCGCAGGGAGAAGGTGGTCTGGCGCTTTTCAAGGCCTTGATCACATTTCCCTCCGGTCGAGAACCTCCACCTCCGTGGGATTTATTGCTGGTACTGGCAAAGCTCATGGGCAAGCCATTGAACCAATGCACAGTGTGAACTCTCACCTGTCGTGGAAGCCGCCTTCTTGGTGGCTATCACGTCAGCCAGAAGGATGGGAGAACTCCAGGCGCTCTGCATTGAGTCTCCTTACCTGGTCTTCCACAGGGACAAAGTTGTCCTGCGCCCCCACCCGAAATTCCTTCCGAAGGTGGTGTCGGAGTTTCACCTTAACCAGGTGTTGACTCTGCTGGTGTTCTACCCCAGTCACACCTCGGAGGCCGAATACAGGCTCCATACTTTGGACCCTAGAAGGGCGCTCGCTTATTATAAGGAGCGCACGGCTGAAATTCGGGGAGAGGTTCGCCAGCTGTTTGTCACCTACGCCAGGCCGCACCTGGCAGACCTGCAGCCAAGCGGACGATAGGCAGGTGGGTCACCTCCTGCATAGATCTCTGCTATAAGTTGGCGGGCATGGAGCCTCCCAGAGGGATAAGAGCTCATTCTACCCTGGCACTGCTGCATCGGTGGCTGCTTCCAGGACGTCCCCATGCAGGAAATCTGCAGGGCTGCTACCTGGAAGTCAGCACACACCTTATTACCCATTACCACATCGACCTTGAGTCACGCTGGATTCTGGTTTTGGGGCCTCGGTTCTCCAGTCTTTATTCCCTAAGTAGGGGGTGTGCGCCTGCCTCCCTCCTCCCGGAGAACTCCTAGGAGTCTGCCAATAAGTGTGGATGAACAACATATCCATGTCCCTAGAAATACAGGTTACTCACCTGTAGACTTAGGGTGGAATGGTATATGTTGTTAGTCCACACGACTCCACCCGACCTCCCGGCTCTCGACAGCACAACCTGAGCTTCCAGCGGCCAGATCTGCGCCATGGGGCGGAGTCGAGAGTTTTACCACCCGGTGGGTGGAGGAGCCAGTTGAAGACCTTCCGCAAGATTTAAAGCGCAAGGAACCTGCCAATAAGTGTGGATGAACAACATATACCATTCCTAGAACTCCTGTTACAGGTGAGTAACCTGTATTTACTCACCTGTAACAGGAGTTCTAGGAATGGTATATGTTGTTCATCCACACATCCACCCGACCTTCCCGTCTTCGATGCACAACCTGGCTTTCAGCGGGCTAGATCTGGCGTCATGGGGCGGAGCCGAGAGTTTTACCACCTGGGTGGGTGGGAGGAGCCAGCTTGAAGACCTTAGGGCAAGATTTAAAGCGGCAAGGAACCTGCCAGATAGTGTGGATGAACAACATATATCATTCCTAGAACTCCTGTTACAGGTGAGTAACCTGTATTTACCTACGGGGGGTCCAAAGCTGTAATCTTCTCTGGACCACAGACAAGTCTTCACTAGTCAGTGTATTTCAGTGAGGTTTTGAATTTAGTGGCATAACTTAGCCATTTATGAATATTTTTGCCCCAAATTTTCAACATGCCGTTTTTGGTACCCCACCTCATGAAGAATGGCAGTGAAATTAGGCAAATCTGTCCCAAAAGTAGATTACACAGTCGCTGAGCAAAATCACCTTTCGGGCAGGAGTTGAACATTTTCTCCATCCTTGTTCATGAGGTGGGGTCGTCGGAAGGTTATGAAAGTCTGGCATAAAAGTATTAAAAAAACAACAAAGTTATGAGCCTACAGTGAAATTTATGAATGCAGGCTCATAACTTTGGTAATTGTCAATATTTTGATTCCAGATTTTCAGTATAGCCATTTCTTCACATCACCTCATAAATGTGACAGCTGTCATTTTTCAAATCCTCGTTAAAATGTGTTTTTGTGCTTGTGGTGTGAAATCACCTTTTGGGCAGGGTTTGAAAATGTCCTCCACCCTTGTGCATGAGGTGGGCTCATAAGAAGGCGATGTTTTGGGTGAAAATACGAGAAAACAAAGTTATGAGTCTACGTTGCAGTTTTTCAATGCACACTTGTAACTGGTAATTTTCAATATTTTGACCCCAACTTTTTAACATAGCCATTTTTTCACACTGCCTCATGAATGTACCCAAATGTGTTTTATCACTTGCGGTGCAAAATAACATTTCAGTCATTGTTTTATAAATGACACCTGTCATGCTCAGAAGGCGTGGTCATAAAAATATGTTGAACATTTGGGGTAAAAATGTGAAAAACCAACCAAGTTATGAGGAAACTAATTGTTCCAGCATTTACTCACAATGTTACTTTTTGCAGATTTTGGCCCCCTAATATTCAGCATATCCCTTGTGTTACCCCACCTTCTGAACTTGGCAGGTGTCATTTTTCAAATCCCCTCTGAAACCTGTTTCCAGAGTTGTAGAACAAAATCCCCTTTTGGATGGGATTTTAAAAATTCTTCCTGTGTTGATCATAACATCAGGTCATAAAAAGACTGTTGGGCATTTGGAGTCAAAATGTGGGAGCCCACTTAAAAGTAGATATTGCCTCTCTGCTGCCTTGTTCTGGGTAATTACAATCTACAGTGTGTCAAAGCAGGACACCACTGAAAATGAGATACTGCACTCATCTGCTCTGTCCTGGGTAAATTAAGCAATAAGGCATGACAGGGTGTGGTATATCATGGGATATCATCACGCCTCGGGTGGTCGGGCACGAGGCTGCAGGCCGAGTGCATCCAACCACCCGAAAAGTGACAATATCCCATGATATACCACACCCTGGAGTGACTTATTGCCATTATGAACTAGATTGAATTTTATTTTTATTTTCAATTAAAAAAATACTTTTAAAACCTTGTGAAATTGCTTCTTTTTGCATGTTGGAAGAGTGTGTTTTCACAAAATAGTCCTGAAGGACTCGGGCAGCAGGTGGCACTGTTATAACTAACACTGTTTCACTTTGGTAACATGGCTCCTCTCAAGTATGTTCTCCGTGGGCTTCACCTGGTCGTGCTGCTTAGTCTGGGACAGAGTGAATATGTGTTTCATTTGTGGTTTCTTTTCGGTAGTTAGGTAGAGCTTGTCGGGGTCATGATTGTGATTTTCTTTTTTTTTTTTTTAACATGACAGTCAGGCACTAGTGACGCTGTGTAAATGACGCTACTCACTCAGTCAGCATCATATTCCTCAGGAGTTTGGCCGAGGTAAGAAAATGTACAGCAGGCTTTGTAACATAGCACTGGCAGTTGCAGCGGTTGTAGGAGGGATGGTGTTTATTTCTATTTCTGGAGCATGGCTCTGACAATGGTTGTGCCTTTGTACAGTTTGGTGTGAGGTGGAAGTACTGGCGGAGCGGAGTGATGTGTGGTGCTGCAGGTGAGGAGGCTGGTGGCTGGAGGTTTTTTGAAGCTGTGATGATGTAGCTCGATATCATCACGGCGTCAAAAACATCTCGGCCAATCAGTGATGTCCATTTATGATCCCCAGTTCATAATATATAGTAAAATGTGTACGAGCAAGACCCAGTACAACAGCAGTACCAGCAGCAAACATTCTGCATTGACTACTGCTTGTTTGTGCTTGTGTGGGTGTGGGCTCGGGCTGTAGTAAAGATGGGGCCTAGGCAGCTTTACAAAGCATAGCTGTTGTGAGAATTGTTGGCAAAGAAGCACATTTGTACGGTGAAATGCTTAACTTTGTTTTACCTGCCCAGTCTCTATCAACAGAGTGAATGAGCTTAAATTACTATGCTGACTACCGTAGTTCACCAAATTGTAGCTGCCCTTGAACAGAAGCCGCACCTAATTCCTGTTATTTTAA
The DNA here is from genome assembly GCA_016271365.2 of Neoceratodus forsteri. Taxonomy (NCBI): domain Eukaryota; kingdom Metazoa; phylum Chordata; order Ceratodontiformes; family Ceratodontidae; genus Neoceratodus; species Neoceratodus forsteri. The sequence continues at coordinate 1,096,634,720 of CM028129.1, read as the reverse complement.
TAAAGCTGCCCTAATGTTGTAACCGTGGCTATAATATGGTAAATATGGCAGTGTTGTCTGAGGTCACTGATGTGCCATATACGTATATCTCACCCAGGTGGCTAGTACCAGTAACCAAAAATACATAATTAAACATTCAAAGCCTTTATTAAAGCAGGACAAAAGGAAATAATAATAATAAAAAAAAAAACCAGTAACTGTCATTGTCACACACAACTGACAACAGGAAGGAGCATTCTTTCTGATTGCCAGCAAGTGACCAGCTGAGCACAGCTGTTTTTTTAGCATCGACAGACTTGCTCTGCCAAACATATCATAATAGAAGCTGCCATTGAATTGCAATCGCTGTTGAAAACAAGTGAATTTAAAAGAAGTTACCACTACACTTCAGTGAAATACAGTATGTGGCTTGGTTAATTAAATCAAATTCCCCTCAAAGACACACCACAAGACACTTGATTTTCATAGATATTGTTATTTGTTCAGTAATAATCAGAGTTAGAAATACAGTCGTGGCCAAAAATATTGGCGCCCTTACACTTTTTCAAATAACTCACAATTTCCTCTAAATATAAGTTGAAATTAACAACAGTACAGTATTTGGTCTCCACAATTCTTTATTTCTCTGTTAATATTACAGAACCTTTGTTTTTGATTCAGAATTTAATATATCCTTTTTAATCAGTAAATGAAAAGAAATGGCATTGACAAAATTATTGACACCCTAGACTTAATATTTGGTAGCACAGCCTTTGGTAAAATAACTGCAATCAACCACTTCCTATAGCCATGGATGAGCTTCCTGCACCTCTCTACTGGCAGTTTGGCCCACTCTTCTTGTGCAAACTGCTCCAGTTCTCCCAGATTTGAAGGGTGCCTTCTCCCAACTGCTGTTTTCAGATCTCTCCACAGGTTTTCAATGAGATTAGATCTGGACTCATTGCTGGCCACTTCAGAACAGTCCAGCGTCTTGTCTTGAACCATTCCTGGGTGCTTTTTGAAGTGTGTTTGGGGTCATTGTCCTGCTGGAAGACCCATGACCTTCGGAGACCCAGCTTTCTAACACTGGGTTCAACATTGTGCTCCAAAATGGCCTGGTAATCTCCAGATTTCATGATGCCATGCACACGTTCAAGGCACCCAGTGCCAGAGGCAGCACAGCAACCCTAAAACATCACTGAACCTCCTCCATGTTTGACTGTAGGGAAGGTGTTCTTTTCTTTGAAGGCTTCATTTTGTTTTCTGTAAACATAGAGATGATGTGCTTTACCAAAAAGCTCTAATTTGGTCTCCTTTGTCCACAGGACATTCTCCCAGAAGGATTTTGGCTTGTTCAGGTGTGTGTTGGCAAACCCCAGTCGGGCTTTCTTATGTCTCTCTCTCAGCAGTGGGGTCCTCCTGGGCCTCCTACCATATAACCCCTTTCATTGAGTTGGCAGCGGATGGTGCGAGTTGAGACTTGCGTACCTTGTGTCTGAAGGTCAGCAGATCTGTTTGGCAGTTGATCGAGGTGCTTTCTCCACCATTCGAACAATCCTGCGCTGCAATCTTCGATCAAGTTTTCTCTTGCGGCCACGTCCAGGGAGGTTGGCTACAGTGCCATGGGACTTAAACATCCTGATAACATTACGTACGGTGGAAACAGGAACATCAAGGTCTCTGGAGATTGATTTGTAGCCTTGAGATTGTCCATGCTTGGCTACAATATTCTGTCTGACCTCCTCAGACAATTCCCTGGCTGTCTTTCTTTTCTCCATACTCATTGCGGTACACACAGTGACACAAAACAGGAGAATGAGTCCTTTTCTCTATTCAAACTGGTTGAATGAGTGATTTTCATATTGCAGGCACCTGCAACTCACCACAGGTGAGTTCATTTCCAAAGTGAAGGAGAATCATCTGCTTGAAATCTAATTATTTCTAACTACTTCTAAAAGGTGCCAATAATTTTGTCCGGGCCATTTAAGGATTTCTGTGTGGAATAAGCTAAGACTTAGTAAATTTTTCTGCTTTTTGTGTTTTATTCCACTGCAAACCAAAGAAATACATATGTGGATACCAAAATATTTTTTAATTTCAACAATTTTCTGGAAGGAATGGTGCATTATTAGAAAAAACTGCAAGGGTGCCAATATTTTTGGCCATGACTGTAATTACAAAACTGGCACATTTCCTCTGGAAATGTGCACCTGTATATTCACATTTCCTTAGATGCATATTGGGATCAAAATAAATTTTTCCAGCCACAAACACTCACAGGTCTAGTGACTATAAATCCACAAGCAGAGGGATTGTACCATCCAGTTTCTGTATCCGTGTGGGGGGTGGTCTCTAACATTTTGCCATGTTTCTCTCGTTTCTGTCTCATTGCTGCACAGTTTTTGAGTTGTTCGTGTTTTTTGTCTGATTGTTCTCCAGTGTCTTCCCTTCTTTTTCTGTTCTGCTCCCTTAGCTTTTCTTCAGCATTGTTATTTTTGTTCCACGTTCTTTCTTTCCCCTCTCTGCTCTCTTTTTTTCTCCATCATTTTGGGCAGCCATACTATCCCTGCCCCAACTATCTCCTCTTTTTCTCTTATTACCCCTCCTTCATGTTTTCTACTGCCTTTTTCTTGTTTACGTGGACACGATGGTGCCAATCCTCACCCCCCCCCTCGATGGCACCATGCCTCCTCTCACAGCAACAGCCTATATTAGCGCCGATCATATGCTACTCTGTAATACACTGCACTTCTTCTCATTACCAGCCTCCTCTTGCATGAAACTGCAGCCTTTTAATTCCTTTTCCAATGGCACCACATCTTCTCACGCATACTCGTGGCAGTCTGTCAATCCTTAGTTCCACCCCCGATGTTCCTCCTCTTGTGCTGAAACCGATGATCAGCACATCCTTAATTGATAATATTGCGCCTTCTCTTGTAGAGATGCAGATCCTCAGCTCCTTCTCCTCTTGATGGCACAGCCCCTTCTTTTGTGTGGCTGCTGATCATCATGTCCACACACTGTCAGCTCTGGGCAGATGCTACCTAAGAAGACAAGAGGCTGCTTACATTTTGAGATGGAAAGGCCATGACATTTTTTTAGATTTCTGTGGCTCAAAGTGCTTTTCCACAGAAATACAGAAAAGCTGTATTTGGAGCCCCGACTGTACTGGGCCACTTGACTGTTCAAAACCCTAGCCAGCCTTGAAAAAGCTTGACATCGAGCACATGGTATATACCAAGATCTTAGCAGGTAGAGCAGTAACATGGCCATGATTTCTGAAAATATACAAGAGATGAAATCTTCAAGAATGTACCACAACCCAAATATGAGCATTAAAAGACGTAAATGAAACGGGACTCTGAAGTTCCTAACCACTGAGACTTGGGAAATACATTAAGTATCCAGGCCTATAAAACAAAAAAACACTGATTATTGGTTGAACCCTGATTACTGGTTGAACCCACTACCCACATCAGGGTGCAGTCTAAATAGGGAGGTGGGCAGGAACACGGGCAGACCAGATGGATCATATAGTCTCCATCTGCCATCACGAGTCCTATATTCTATGTTCCTATGAACAAAATCTTATTTATAGTGAAATTTAACCCCAGATAAGTTTGGTTCATCAACTTGAATATTAGAATGACATAATAAAATGTGATGTAAATGTCATCTGTCATGATAAATGTGGTTATTGTCCACATATATTTGGTAACCAACACACTTGGCATAATTGGTCAACCAAGTAGTTGAATAGTGAAGATATAAATGGTCCCAAAACTCCCATTGACTGACCCCGAAAGTTAAAGGATCTTGAAGCCCCCCCAGTAACTTGAAATATCCAATCTGATTGTAGGAACTGAACCAATTCAAAATCTACCACTAATTTCAACTTGAGGAAGGAGAACAAAGTGGTTGCTTTTATTAAAAGCTGGAGATCCAAAGATATTTAAGAGCTAGTAAATCATTTGAGATCTTCATTAAAGTAGACTCAGATAAACAAGCAGGTGGAAAGCCAGACTGGTACCGATCAACCAGATTTATTTAATGAATAGCTAGAAAGCAGTAGCAACCCTTTCCAACATTTTGGATATTAAACCTAGATAGCTTCTAGCAGAATACAGGCAGAGAACAACAAGAGGATGGAGCTGATGTTATAGCTATGCTTCTCTACTGGGACTGTATTGCTCTCCTTCCCTCCACACCTGCCACCTCTAGCCAATTCTACTTTTATAGGCACAGGATTTGACTGACAACAGGAACTTCCTGGTTGGGAGCAGGAAGGGAGTGATCACAGAGCCAAAAAAAGGACTCACCATCCTAGAAAGAAAAGAGTAGCTCTCCATTCCCCCTAGCTGCTGTAGGTCTGACTATGAGCAAATAAGGAGACTACTGAGAAATATAGGAACTTCTTGTCTCAGAACAGGAAGATCAGGAGCTTAAAGGGCACGGAGGCAGTAAGTAAGTAAGGAGAAAAATAAACAGAGGAAAGAGTAAATATTCAAAACAACAGTTAAGGGGCCAGAAATAAGACATGATGGGAGTGGTGCAATGCAGTGGCTGTGGAGCAGCAGTCTGCCAGGAGATGTTATGGAGGATGCGTTGTTGTCCCATCTGCAGGCATCTCTCTGGGCTGAGGGAGGAGGTTGCTCATCTCCAGGCTGAGTTGGCCAGGATTTGGGGGACCTCCTGTCCCACCCAGGGGCCACCGCCACTGCCTCAGAGGTTGCCAAGGAAAAGGAGCATTTGGACCACAGTGGGCTCAGTGAGGGTGAGGGTGAGAGTGGTGGAACAGAGGCACATCCCTCCAGCTGTACATCTCCACAATTCATATGCAGTTCTGGCAAAGTGTGGTTCCTCTATGGAGGCACCCATAGTGGAGACCAAGGAGGAAGCTGGGAACCTCCACAAAAGAGACCCACAGGAGAGTGGCATGGTCCCCGACAGGGGAAGGAAACCACTCCTGGTGGGGGACTCTATTGTTAGGAGGGTAGAACTGGGGGAGGAAGGGGAGAGGGAGGTAAGGTGCCTGCCTGGTGCCATGGCTTGGAGGTACAGGGAGCGAATCCTCAGGATCGAGGGAGCAGCTGCATAGGGGAGGGAGCTGGATGTCACTGTCCACCTAGGGACAAATGACCTGGCTGGAAAAGGGATCAGAGCAGTGCGGGAAGAGTTTGTGGAGTTGGGGAAGTGCCTTGGACAAGTAGCACGCATGGTAAGCTTCTCGGAGGTGCTGCCTGTCTATGGCATGTGTGAGGCTAGGGTGCTCCACATCGTGGGATTCAATCAGTGGTTGAAAAACTGGTTTAGAGCTCAGGGGTTTGGCTTCATTGGGGACTGGGGGGGGGTCCACCTGGAGTGATGCAGGCCTATACTGGCATGATGGTCTGCATCTGTCCAGGAGGGGAATCAGGATCCTAGGTGATAGGTTTAAATGCTTCATTGGCAAGCATTTAAACTAGCCAAGGGGAGAGGCACTTGAAAGGAGCAGGGAAATCCTAGCCCCCCCCAAAAAAAAATCAAGGTAGTTAGTGAGGTAAACACAAAGATAGAGATGTCGATAGGGAGAAGGGCTGGGGTAAATGGAGAAAATGACAAAAGCAGTAAGGACAGGGATGGGGCAAAAAGGGGAAAGGCCATCAAGAAATGGAGGGTAATGAGTACCAATGCCCATAATCTGGGCAACAAGCTTCCTGAACTGGTGGCCTTGATGGAAGAGGGTTGCCTGGATATTGTGGCAGTCACAGTAACATGATACACAGAGAACCATGACTGGAATGTTAACATACCAGGGTACACAACCTACAGGAGGGACAGAGAGGGTAGAAGAGGGGGAGAAGTAGCTTTCTATGTAAGGGAAAGGATAAAAGCAATGGAACAAAAGAGTAAACAGGGAGGAGAGGAGGCACTGTGGGTCACCTTAGAGACTGGAAATGGCTCCACAAACCGCACAAGGGTTGTATACAGACCCCCATGTCAGGGGGAGGGAATGGACAAGGATATGATAGAAGGCATCCTTAGGATGGCAGAGAAAGGGGAGATACTGTTGATGGGGGACCTGAATATGCCAGACGTTAACTGGAATCCCTTTGCTGCCTGGTACAACAACCCACAAGAGACAGGGCTATCCTAGATCTAGTACTGACTAATAGGGAAGGGATCACAGATCTCCAGGTAGGTCACCTGGGGTCCAGTGACCGTCACATGGTATGGTTCAATTTGGCCACTACATCTAAATCATCCCATTCCAAGGCAAAAATATGGGACTTCAGAGAAGCTGACTTTGATAAGATGGCCAACAGAGTTGAGCAAGCCCTGGCAAAAAGAAACACAGGGGAAGGGTACAGGCAAAGTGGGCAAGCATTAAGGATGCGTTACTTGAAGCAGCATCCCATTGTGTTAAACAGAAAAGGAAGTGCAAAAGAAGAAGGAAACCACTTTGGTTCTCAAATACAGTAGCAGAAAAGGTCAGAGCCAAAAGGCTGGCCTTCAGGAAATATAAGGGAACACAGCGGGATGAAGATAAGGAGGCATAACAAACTGCCCTAAGGGAAGCAGGGAAGGCAGGCAAAGGCCCAAACTGAGGAAACACTAGCATGAACAGTAAAAGAAGGTGATAAGACTTTCTGTAGATTCATTAGCGAAAGGAGGAAGTCCAGAGGGGGTATTGCTAAGCTCAAAGGAGAAAAGGGGGCATGTGAGGAGGAGGAGGACCCTGTAAAAGTATATATCCTAAATAGATACTTTTGCTCAGTATTTACTGGAGAGAAGGTAGGGCAGGGCCCACAGCTCAGCACCATGGACTCAGGGGGGAGGGAGGTGAGCACTCTCCTTCACAAAAGAAAGGGTCCTACAAGAGCTTGCTAAGCTCAGGGTGGACAAGGCAATGGGACCTGATGGCATACATCCCAGGGTACTTAAGGAGCTAAGGGTGGAACTAGCAGAGCCATTAGCAGAACTGTTTAGTGAGTCTCTGAGCACAGGAGAAGTCCCAGAAGACTGGAGAAGGGCTCATGCTATCCCGCTCCACAAGAGTGGTAGCAGGGAGGAGGCAGGGGACTACAGACCAGTCAGTCTTACCTCAGTAGTGGGCAAGATTATGGAGTCACTTCTTAAGGAAAGGATAGTGCAACACCTGGAATCCATAGGGGCACAGGATCCAAGACAGCATGGGTTTACAGAAGGAAGGTACTGTCAAACTAATCTCATAGATTTCTTTGACTGGGTAACCAGAGTGGTGGACCAAGGGGGAGCAGTTGATGTCGCCTACCTTGACTTCAGCAAAGCTTTCGACACTGTTCCACATAGAAGATTGATAAATAAGCTGGGTAGGCTCGGAGTGGGTCAGAAGTTGGTCAGCTGGGTGGCAAACTGGTTGATGGGCAGAAAACAGAGAGTGGTGGAAAATGGTATACAGTCAGAAGAGATGCATGTCATAAGTGGGGTACCTCAGGGATCAGTCCTGGGGCCAGTCCTCTTCAATATATTCATTAGTGACATTGCAGATGGACTAGAGGGTAAGGCTTGTCTGTTTGAAGATGATACCAAGATCTGCAACAGAGTAGATTATCCAGATGGGGTGGGCAGAATGAGAAGAGATCTGGATAAACTAGCAAAATGGTCAGAAGAGTGGCAACTGAGATTTAATGCAAAGAAGTGCAAGATCATGCACATAGGGAAGAGGAACCCTGAAGCCACCTATAGGCTGGGAGGGGAGTTGCTGGCAGTCACAAAGGAAGAAAGAGACTTGGGCATCATCATCACCGATGACCTGAAATCATCAGGCAGACCTCTAAAGCAATAGGTAAGGCTAGGGGATGTTAGGGTGTATTAGTAGGGTTATCACAAGTTGTAAGAGGGAGGTCATAATCCCTCTTTACAAGACACACTGGTTAGGCTCCATCTGGAGTACTGCGTGCAATACTGGAGGCCACACTTTCACAAGGACATTAACTAAATTGAGGCAGTCCAGAGAGGGGCAACCAAAATGGTGCAGGGACTGCATCAGAAGACATATGAGGACAGATTAATGGAGCTCAGTATGTATACCCTTGAGCAAAGGAAGGAGAGAGGTGATATGATCAAAACATTCAAACACCTTAAGGGCATTAACAAGGTGAAAGAGTCTAACATGTTTAAATATAAGAAAAATAGCAGGACAAGAGGACACAGCATGAGACTAGAGGGAGGCCAAGTAAGGGGGAATGTGAGGAAATTCTTTTTCACAGAAAGGGTGGTGGATGCATGGAACGGCCTACCTCAGGAAGTGGTGGCTATGAATACAGTGCAGGGCTTCAAACAGGCATGGGATAGGCATAAGGGAGCAATACAGATGAGTATGAATAGATAGGCCACTGACAGAGCAAAGGCCAATGGCACATTTATAAGTTAGAAAAAGAAATGGGCAGACTGGATGGGCTTTGCTGTCCTTATCTGCCGTCAACTTCTGTGTTTCTTTGTAACATGGCAAAAAGACCAGTAGCTCAAACAAGGAAAACAGTTGGTACAATAGCATCAGGTGGTATACGAGCAACACGGCATTATGGCATGATAGTGCCGTGTTGCCTGTGTAATACAAAAAGCAGCCAGAGTGGGAAAACGAGCAATGCAGAGAAAGAGAAAAGGTAACAGAACGGGAGAGATCAAGTTTTCTAAAAGCAAGTAGGTAGGCTAGAGAAGCAGTAGGAGAAGTACAAGGGACACACAGTGACACGGCATGCAGCCGAGGGGAACACAGTGAGAGAGTGAGGAAGCGGATTGAATTGGAAGTCAGCTGCAGTTATGGTATAGCATTGATAGAGACGGCACACGAAAAACAGACCGGGAAAATGTCAGTGCCGTAATCGATCGAGTAGTATAAACAGCATCGTGTCAGGGAAAGAAACCAATATTATCGTGGTAAGAGGCGAATGCTGTATGCAAATGAGACACACAGCTTGAAGGGGAACGAGTAATAGTAGGAAGTTGGGGTCTTCCTAAGAGGCGTAAAAAACGAACAGCCGGCAGAAATAGAAAAAAACGTACAGCAATGGTCAAGTAATACATCTATATAGTTATGTGCAAAAGTTTTGAAAAGACATATAGGTACGTAAGAGAGGTTGAGGAAAAGTTCTGAAAGCAACTGTAAAGTTTACTTAATAACTGAAATAGTATCATTGTGTAATGAATCACAGCAGTACAAACACATCCCTGACATGGAAAGTGATGTGCACGCCATGTTACAAGCGCAGTATCCCCTCCAAAGGTGGCAACTAATGGGGAGTTAATGCATGGTTGGACCGTTGTACGCACTCGGCCTGTGGCCTCGTGACACAACGGTCTCAACCATGCATTAACTCCCCATTAGATGCCACCTTCGCCGGTGATTAATGCTTACATGTTTCTGCAGCCACATCAAAGAGTAGGACCATTCTTGATGCCCTACAGGGGGCGTGCCTCAGGCAGCTAGTGTTGGAACACACTCGGGAGGGAGCAATCTTCAGCCTCATACTCTCAAATGGGGACAGTGAGAGGATCTCAGATCTAGAAGTGGGGAGCCATCTGGGAACAAGTCTCCACCAAATAGTGGGGTTCATGATAAACTCAGCTGCAGAGTCAAGCCATACAAAAGTGATGGTACTGGACTTCAGGAGGGCTGACTTTGGCAAAATGGGAGCATGCCTTGGAAAAGCACTGGCAAACAGGCAAGAGGAAGGTGTGGAGCAACAATGGGGAAACATCAAAACTGCCATCACAAAGACAACAAGCCTTTGTGTGAAGCAAATAAATCAAAATGAAAAAAAAAGCCACTATGTTTCTCAAAAGAGGTGGCAGGGAAGATAAGGGAGAAAAAGATAGCATTTAGGAATTATAAGGAAACACAGAAGGAGCTGGACAGAGAACTGTACCAGTTAAGGCAGAAGGAAGCAGGAAAGGCAGTCAGATTAGCAAAGGCCCAAACTGAGGAAAAGATAGCCAACTCGGTTAAGAAGGGAGATAAAATCTTTTATAGGTATATCAGGGAGCGTAGAAAGACAAAGGAGGCATAGTGAGACTGAATAGAATGGATGGTGGGTGGGCAGAGAGGGACAGTGAAAAAGCAGGGATACTGAATGAATACTTCTCAGTATTCAAAAAAGAGGAGGAGATGGAGGTACCTAATCCAATTAACAAATGCACTCTGGATAGGGGGGTCGATCCGAGTCCTTTCACAGAAGAAAGGGTTCTGAAAGAACTCTAAAAACTGAAGGTGGACAAAGCAATGGGACCTAACGGGATTCACCCCAGAATTCTAAAAGAATTAAGGGGAGAACTAGTGACACCACTGACTACCCTTTTTTAACAAATCATAGGAGGATGGTGTGATACTTGAGGACTGGAGGAGGGAGGATGTGATTCCCCTTCACAAAAGTGGGAGCAAGACAGAGGCAGGAAACTACAGACCTGTCATTTTCACCTCTGTGGTAGGGAAAATGATGGAATCACTTCTGAAGGAAAGAATTGTTGAGTACCTAGAGGCCGGTGGGGCACAGGACCCAAGGCAGCATGGATTCACAGTGGGAAGGTCATGTCAGACGAATCTAATCGATTTCTTTGACTGGGTGACTAAAGTAGTAGACCTGGGAGGGGCTATGGACATGGCCTACCTAGACTTTAGCAAGGCATTTGACACATTAGTAAACAGATTAGCCAGTCTGGGTGTGGGTCCCAGGGTGGTAGCTTGGGTAAAACATTGGCTGTACAACAGGACACAGAAGGTAATAGTAAACAGAGTCCACTCTGAAGAAAGGAGGGTTTCTAGTGGGGTACCGCAGGGTTCATTACTGGGTTCAGTCCTTTTTAATGTCTTTATAAGTGAGATTGCAGAGGGAGTAGAAGGAAAAGTATGCCTCTATGCAGATGACACAAAGATCTGCAACAGGGTTGATACACATGGGGACGTGGAAAGGATGAGAAGGGACTTCGCAAGGTTGGAGGGATGATCAGAAGTATGGCAGCTTGGATTCAATGCAAAGAAGTGCAAAATAATGCACCTGGGAAACAGAAACCCAGGGGAAGAGTACACAATGGGGGGGAGGTAGTAACAACAACAAAAATAGAAAGGGACCTGGGGTAATCAAATCAGATGGCCTTAAGAAGGAATAGAAACGCCGCCTTATGGGCCTTCAGAGTGGTGACCAACAAGCTCCCCTCATATGTCTCAGATTGTATTCCCCGGAGTGTGTTAGGCACCTACGCTCTAAAGAGCTATTTCCTCATTTCCCTCCAAGTTCCAAGGGTCAAAGCCCATTTGGGCAAAGCTGCTCTAAGCTTCTCTTTACCCACCTTGTAGAACGGTTTACAGAGGAACTTGAAGCTGAGTTGCCCTGCTAGCCTGAATATCTTCAAGGCGTTCTACAATTGCTACATGAAAGCACCTTGCAAATGTTTTCCTCACTGGTAGCCCACTAATTCTGCAACTCCCTCTTTCTATTCTGACGCTTGCCATGTTTCTACCCCTGGCTCTAACTCTTTCCCTATTAACTCTTCCTGCTGCACCCACCCGTCCCTGTCCACTCCAGCCTGGCTAAAGTCTCACCCCATTCGTAGTAGTGTCCCAGTTATCTACCCCTCCTCCATCATTATCATAATAAACAGGTACATGACAGCCATCGTCACTTTCTGTGGTTTTAGCTCAGTTTTTTCCCCCAGTCGTCAGTAATATATTCCTCCTCTTCTTTACCTCTCTAACCTGCCACCCCATACACTGCCTTTTTTCCCTATATGTGTAGTTGCCGGCTGCCTCACTCAGAAGATCTCTGCTTATAACCCCTGTATGCCTGTGGTTGATTGTACATCTGCTGATTTCTTCAGTTGTAAAATAATGCTGGTTTTTTTTATTTATTTTAAACTTGTACTGTACTGTATACACTGTATATACTTTTTCTTCCTTGTGTATTATTGCTTTTTGTATACCTGCTTCTGTACTGTACGTTGATGTATTCATGACCAGGTCCACCTTGCAAATGAGCTTTGCTCAGTGGTGCCAGCCTGGATAAATAAAGATTTTGATTGATTGATTGAAAGTTGGCAAGCAATGTGCGAAGACAGTATTGAGGGTTGGGAGGATACTGGGATGTATAGGGAGAGGCATCACCAGCAGAAAACAGGAAGTTGTTATCCCTCTGTACAGACAATTGGTGAGACCCCGTCTGGAGTACTGCATCCAGTTCTGGAGACCTCATCACCGCAGGGACATAGACAGGATGGAGGCAGTCCAGAGGAGGGCAACTAAAATGGTGCAGGGTCTGCAGGAGAAGCCATATGAGGAGAGACTAAAGGAGCTTATTATTTTTATTTTATTTATTTAAAATTTTGGTGACTGGGAAAAGCACACTGAGCCGAGGCTCGTTTCCAGGTGCAACCTGGGTACAGAGTGTAGAGAGAATAAACATCTAGATAAAATACAACAGTATGTACAGACATTTTACAATATGCAAGCACTATATACAAACATGATACAAGAGTGAATAGGACTACAACAGTGTAGTATAATTTCCCAGCAGGAAAAAAGAGCGGAAAGAGGCAGGGTTACTGTCGGGGGTTAGGAAAAGTAAGTTGATGCTGCAGGGGCCTCTGTTGCATGCTGGAAACGTTTGAGCGTTTAAGGCAGTGTGGGGGTGGGTAGAAGCTTGAAGAGTAGAGTAAAGGCAGGATAAGAAGGAAGGGGCCAGGCTAATGTTGGAAGGAAGGTTATTCCAGAGAAAGGGAAGATGATACGAAAAGGCAGCTTGGCCAGTGAGAGTGTCTGGGCAGGGCAGGTGGAAGGTGCATGGGTCCCTGAGGTGAAGAGGGTAGCTTAGGGAGTAGGCTGTGGTAAGGCGGGAGGTGAGGTAAGGGGGAAGGGACCCATCAAGCCAATGTTTAGCTGTTGGAAAGTGTAGAATAGAGTAGGCAGTGGTGAGTGAGTTAGGGGGAGGAAGTGGTGAAGCGGCAGAAAGAGTTGAAGACGATATCAGGTTTGAGAGAGAGAGAGGAGGTTGGGTCCGTTCCATAGGCTATATCGGCCTAGTCTATTACAGGCAGGATAGTTTTGCATACGAGCTTGCAACGGGTGGTAATGGGGGAGGCTGTCTTTGTGGTGGTAGAGGATGGCGAGTTGGGGCTGGAGTTTAGTGCAAATGGCATCAACATGAGTGGAGAAGTTTAGGTTGCTGTCCAGCCATACTCTTAGGTACTTTAAGGCAGGGACAAGCTCCATGGGGGGTGATCACGGGGGCTGGGAGGGTAGTAAGCTTCTGTCTGGAACCAAGGACCGTGGTGACGGTTTTTTTTTTTTTAGCATTTAGAGTAAGGAGGTTCTCACGGAACCTGGACTGGACTCTGTTGAAGTCATTTTGGAGATTGGGGAATACACTGTTGAAGTAGGGGCCTGAGGCAAAAATAATAGTGTTGTCAGCATAAAGATGCACATTGGAGGAGAGGCAAGTGGAGGGAAGTTCATTTATGGAGAGAGAGAGAGAGAGAGAGAGAGAAGAGGATGTGACCAAGTATGGAGCCTTGGGGGACGCCTGATAAGATAGGGAGAGGAGTGGAGAGAGTGTTGCCTATTTGGACGGATTGTAGTCTGTTATGGAGGTACGAGTGGAACCACGTAACGGCAGGTTGGGCGATGCCAAAACAACTAAGTTTGTGGAGCAGCAGCGAGTGGGAAACTGAGTCGAAGGCTTTTGCCAGGTCTGTGAAAATGGTGGCCGTGGTTGGGCTGTTCATGGCAAAGAGGATGGAGTCGGTCACGTGGAGAAGGGTGGTGATGGTGGAATGGTGTTTTCTGAAGCCCAACTGTATGGGTGAGAGGGAGCAGTTGGAGGCAAGAAAGTCAGACAGTTTGGACAGTATGAGAGATTCCTGGACTTTGGCAAGGGAAGGGAGGAGTGAAATAGGCTTATAATTTCCTGATGTTGAGGGATCGCCACCTTTGTGCAGAGGTATGATATTAGCCGTTTTCCAGGCTTTGGGGACAGTGGTTGTATGTATGTATATGTATATCCTTGAGGAAAGGAGGGAGATGGGGAACATGATAGAAATGTTTTAAGTACCTCAGTGGAATCAACAAAGTCCAAGAGGGTAGCATCTTTCAGAAAAAGAGATGTGCAAGAACAAGGGGACACAATTTGAAGATAGAGGGGGGGATGGCTCAGGGGCAGTGTGAGGAATTATTTTTTCACAGAGAGGGTGGTGGAAGCATGGAGCCATCTTCCTGAGGAGGCTGTGGGGTCTAAAACTGTGGGAGAATTCAAGAATGCGTGGGACAGACATAAGGCAATTCTTGTGGGGGGTAGGAAGAAATAGGCTGTTGGTTAACTAGGATCTGCAGCTTATCCAGTAGGTAAGGAAATGGGCAGACTAGGTGGGCCAAGCGGTCCTTATCTGCCATCAAAGTCTGTGTTTCTATGTTAAAGCAGAGAAAGTGTCCAACAATATGTTTTTTCTATATTTGTGTAGTCCTGCTACCTTGTCATGTCAAGTTTGGGCACTGTGGAAGCGGTTGTTAGCCACCTGCAAGGACATGAGGACATTGAATGATAAATAAAGCAGAGTGACAATATATTTCTTCCTGAGGATAAAATAGTTTTAAAATTATTCATAAATGCTGGTGGATTTGAAGGATTGAATGACTAAACAAAATTTGAAGCTGTCTGAGATTTTTTTTTACAGTACAAGGCAAGATGCGATTGTTTTTAAATGCTAATTAAACTGCACCAGTGTTTAATATTAATCGTGAAAGATTTACTTATTTATGGCATTTTGGTAACCAGGTGAGCCCACTGAGACCAGAGGTCTCTTTTTCAGGGGTGACCCGGAATTAGTTACATACAAGAGGTTACATGTACAATAGGGCAAGACAGAACAAAGATGAATTGCACAAGGTACACGACAGGTACATAGGAACAATTTGTGAAGAGCTACAATAACAGTGGATTGACCTGTAATCAATTACACATGAGTAGCAAATTAACTGAACAACATCAGTGAATTTGGCAATACCTTATACAGTTGATGCCTGGGACTAGAGAGAAAGAGTGCAAAGAAAACCCATTTACAATTCTTTTTATTCCTGTGCATTAGATTACAGTCTTTATCTTGGTATGAATTTTAGTTATAAATCAATTTTTGTAACCAGGCTTTCAGGAACCCTACATCAAGATGGTCACCAACAATGTGGCAGAAGTTAAATAGTCTACATTTGAGCCTTTGCAATGGGTACCCTTTACTGGATTGCAGAAGGTCAAAACTCAAGCTTCTGTTTCCACCATTCTCTTGAACGTTGTACATCTGATTACTTCCAAACCCTACATGCATGATCCTCCAGTTATTTGATATAGCACATGTGGCAACCTAGTGCTTCTGATGTTTGAGATTGAGGTCATCAGTCAAATTTCTGTATTTAAATTTTTTTGCCGTTTTTCAACCATTTAGTTTTCCAACTTAGATGCATCCCTTGAATAATTCTAGACACACTATTACAATGTCAAAAGGCAGTGTCCTTTGACTTTCAAGGTAAAGGTCAACAAATAAAATTGTGTTTATTTGAAACCTTTAAAAATAGTACACAAGCTATTATGAAACCAAAGGGAAAGTTAAAACTATCAGTTTTTGAACATTCAGTGTCTGATTGATTTCAGACTTGGGAGACGAAATAGAAATAATGCACAAGATATTATGAAATTCCTGTCAAGTGACATCCTTACATTGCCTTAATTTTCTTGAACACCTCATGACCAACCTTTCCAGATTTGGTAAGAAACCAAATGCTTGACAGCCTTTAGTGATCAGTTTTGTTTAATCCCATCTAATAAACAGTATTATTAATAATAAGCTTTATTGAGCACTTTACAGAAATTTCAGTGCTTTAGAAAAAAAGCTACAGGAAGTGAGATAGGGTTCTTGGGAACGAGTGCATCCACATTTTTTATGCTCATTGAGTGGTTCAGGATGCATGTTTGTACCTAATGCGCATTCCCAACATTCAGACTTTATTGGCCAGGACTCCCTCATTTAAAAACATATATCCTAATGTCCACCACCATGTGCCAATCTGCCATTTCCTTTTCTTACCACTGGGCCCGAATGCCAGTCATTTCACACCATTGTGCTTTGTGCAGTGGTGCGAGATTACCGGCATTCGGTTCCAGTGATGAGAATGACGGAAGACATGTAGGATATGGGATAAAGGGGAGTGTTGTGACTTAGTTGGGTGGATTTTTCCTAAAGGACAGGGTGGAGATGTTGGGACTCAGATAAGGTGGTATTAAAGGAGGAGTGCTATGAAATTGCTATGTGGGATGACTACTAAGGAATTGGGTGGGAAGGGTGTTAACTAATAAAAGAAGGCTAATGTGAAACTGTCACTTGTAAACTAAACGAGAAATAGCTTGTATTTTGCAAGCTATTTCTTGCTTAGTTTACCACACTTTGTGTCATTTTACAAATAACACAGAGGACAACGACGATGCTGCACTTCTTCAGGGAACCATCACAAAATTCTGGGGGACTCAGACTTTTCCGGTGTTCCACAGTTTTTTTTTTTCCATTGAAAGTCCAGGACCCCTAAATTAAAAAGCCTACTGGGAAGGTCCATTGCAGGGAATCTGTGAGAGGTGTGTGTGTGTGTGTGTGTGTGTGTGTGTGTGTGTGTGTGTGTGTGTGTGTATGTATGTATGTATGTATGTATATATATATATATATATATATATATATATATATATATATATTTGTCTGTGTGGATTTAGTAGGATAAGTCATGGACAGTGTTAATGTTTGAAAGTGAAGCATTGTAGAGGATAAACAAAGAGAGAGCCAGAACACAGCTTTGAGGAACTCCAGTGGTTAATGCCATATATATACAGATATTTGGGACATGAAATCCAAAAATGACCTGCAGATAATGCAACAGAATCTGATGATGTGTAAGGGTTAATGTACCGTTAATTATACTGTTAGAAATAAATGCAAACTATAAACAAGGGGAAGGGGGGAGGGTGGTCCCTGCTTTTACAGTTCTGCAGCATTTGACATTGTAGAAGTCCAGATCACAGTTGAGCAGTGGAGCCTCTTTAGCAGCCAGTATGAAAGGCTTCCATTTTGGTTCATGTCCTGTCATTTCGGCCATTAGCAGTGGGTTGTTCCTTGGTCTTCCTCAGGGGTTGATTCTAGCTTTGATTTTGTTCTCTGTGTGTATTCTGCCACTTGAGATCATCTGGAAATTCAACGTGGGTTTGTCCACCATGCCAATGACACCAGGTTCCATCACTTTCTTCCCTGAGACCTTCATCTCCGTAACTGTTTGAGTGCTGTCTGATTGATATCCAATCTTGGATGGCTACAGGTTGACTTAGTTTGACTATGGAGACAAAACAAGTGCCATTGGTGTGTTGTGGCTGCCATTTTGAGCAGGTCAGCAGCTTCCTGCAGCTTTCATCAGGGGGTTTCCATAGGGTTAGACTGAAATTCCCTGTTTTATCCAGAATGCTTCAACCTACACTAATTGAAAGACTGTTTTAAAACATATGCATTTATGCATAATTTTAACTGTTAATTACTGTACATCGCATGGGGCTATCATAGAAAACTGACTTTTATTTGTTGTATACTTGTTGCATGGTGGTGGCTTTACCATTGTTGAACAGGCATGTGACTGAAGTGCAGTTTACAAAGAATAAGTAAACAAAGGTTTGTTAGGGGGTATACATGAACACTATAAACAAACAAGCGGAACATGTCTGGCTCTTAGTTACAGTCTCATGGATTGATAAGCCTGTGTGCCACATCAGAGCCGCGGGCCCTGCAGAGGTCCACTCACACACCCATGCAAACTATCCATTTTACTTTGGCCTATAACCTCTTAGTCTGATTTCACTTGTTCACAACACATGATAGTATGAAAGTAGTTCTGAAGGGGTATCTATTCACTTTAAATCATTCATACAAGGGAATGTTAAGAATTTGTTTCTGGGGGCTGTAGTCACTGCACATACCAATGAATAAATAAAATTATCTCTAAAATTGTCAGGGGGGGAAGAGAGAAAGAGAGGGATAGAGATTGTTACTGTACCCGTTTAAAGGGAAACCTCAATGCTTGTATGCCCCACACCTCAGTGTGGCCCCTCCCCGATTAGCATTTTTGCAAATAATTAACTTTTTTTGAAGGAGAACTGCTGGTAGACATAAAGTAGCTGCCACTGCACAGATCGTAGCTTCAGTACCCCGATCCCCCCCTGCAGGCGCAACCTTCCTTTAAATGTGTCCATTCCTGATCACTCTTAAATCTTAGTCCTCCATTTTGGGCAGGCATTTTCTGCAGTCTGTGCTCACCTCCGAGACTGCACTGCTAACAACATGATATCATGCGGTGTTACTGCCCTTCTTGTGTTGTAACCTATGTACAGAGATTTAACAATCTCTGTATCTCCTATGCCCTGCTCTATTTTTACAGACTGTGCCTTAATGCCATATGTATACATAGCATACACATAGCTTTTAGGCAAAGTGTTTGAAAACAGAGCAGGGCATAGAAGATACAGAGATTATTAAATCTCCATACAAAGGGACAATACAGGAAGGGATAGTGATGTGTCATGATATCGTGTTGTTAGCAGTGCGGTCTGGGGGGCAGCACAGGCATGGCAGAAAATGCCTGCCTACTAAAAGAGGCTTCTCAGGTTTTATGAGTGAGCAGGTATGGATACATTTAAGTTCAAAATTTTATTGATTTTTGTATTTACAAGTATATAATTAATAATGTCGATACAGATAACGTAGAATCCACATCAAAGGCCAATGGGCCTGGTTACAGACATACATAGAAAAGTATAGTTATCAGTGGATTAACAGGTGTCTATTAAGCATACCAGCAAACGCACATATATCATAGAGGTACATACCATTCATGTGGCGAAGAAGAGCCGAACCACACTGAAGGCAATAAAGTCTGATCTCATATCAAGGCAGCTATTGTGATCTGGGTTTCTTATCTCCATGTGGCTCCACGCTCTGCCTCGTCTGAAAAAGAAAAAAAAACACCAAGAGTACCATGACAATAGCAAACAGTTAAGTAACTATATACAAGAATACCACACATTTATAGCATCATATATTACACCACACTCAGTCTTGGACCTACAGATGTAATGAGTATAGAGTACTTGCATCTAAAGTATCTATAAAGGCATCCCTAAATTAATAGCCCATACCTATCTACCGTATCCCTGCTCTGGGAGCCAGGTAGGCCAAAAAGGGTGCCCATACTGTACGGAAATCGCATATCAGGGTTCCAGCCACTGTGAACAGTCTTTCCATCTCAAATATGGAGCCCATGGATGTAAGGATGTCTTTGAGTGTGGGAACTTGCGCTGTACACCAAAAGCTAAGGAGTAGGTGTTCAGTTTGCATAGCCAGTAACATATACCATTTAAACACTGCTTTAGATAGTGAGCATGACAAAGGTTGAATCCCTAGTATCATTAAGGTCGGTGATGGGGGATATGTTTGCCTAGTATCCTATCTCCCAGTTGTCCTACACTGCACCATAAGCTTTGAATCTGTGGACAAGACCAAATAATATGAAACGGGTCTCCTCCTGCCTGATGGCATTTCCAGCACAAGTCATTCTTAAGTAAATTAATATTATACAACATGGCCGGTGTCCTGTACCACCAATGTAGGAGCTTATTCTGTATCATCCTACTGCGAACATCCACATATTGTCTGTGTGCCTTAAGCCACCACTGGGCCCACTGTCCATCTGTTACAGATACTCCTATGGCTTCCCCGCATTTCTGTTTGGCCCTATCAACCTGATTGGGGAGGGTATCTCTGAGAAGCGAGTACAAGACTCCTGCTTGTCCCTTAGCCAGAGCTAGCCACTTAGTAAGGGGCCTATGTTCCATGTGAGCTGTGTGTTGTTTAGTAAGGAGATGTGCTACCGAATCCCGCAACTGTAGACATTTCCAGAAATCACACTGTGGGATGTCCCATTTCTTCTGACTATTCTGAAAAAATTCTGTATATGCATGGGAAGGGCCCAGTATATGTGCCATATAATATATACCTCGCTGTGCTCAGGAGCACCAATATATTGGTGCATGGGCAATGGTTATCCGGGGTATGGATGTATTTAAAGGAAGATTGTGCCTGCAGGGGGGATCGGGGTACTGAAGCCCCAATTTCTGGAGTGGTGGCTGCTTCATGTCTACCAGGAGTTCTCCTTTAACTTACTGGCATTTATGGTGTTTTAGATTTTATCTGGGTGATCCTTCCATCCCCCCCTGCCACATTTTGAGTAAAGTGCTTCGAATGGCGCATCCCACAGTCTCCCACAGCTAACCTGTATCTGACATCAGAACTAGAGAGTAGCTGCAGGAGCGTTTATTGTATATTCTTATGGACGGAGCTATTAATAGTTCCAGTTTACAGTTTGTTGGTCCAAGTGCTGTACTGAGACCAAGTATAGAATAATAGTTGACTGTTATTTGGTACATGGTCTCAGTATAGCACCAGGACCAGTAGATCACAAACTAGAGCTATTAATAGCTCAGTCT
The DNA here is from genome assembly GCA_016271365.2 of Neoceratodus forsteri. Classification (NCBI taxonomy): domain Eukaryota; kingdom Metazoa; phylum Chordata; order Ceratodontiformes; family Ceratodontidae; genus Neoceratodus; species Neoceratodus forsteri. Next base: position 1,096,614,180 of record CM028129.1, on the reverse strand, counting down.
GTAGGAACTTAAAAACACCATCTCCTGCTGCAGATCTCTTGCTCTGACGTCAGCCACAGGACTTCTGAAGGAGGTTGTAAGATGCACTGCTAGAGTCCCTTTACTCCAGATGCCCTCAAGAGGGATGGCAGGATATACCAGATAAAATCTAAACACCACAAATACCAGTAATTTAAGAAATGGAAACTCTTTGCGAAAATGCTGATGGGGGGTACCCCACACTGAGATATGGGGCATATAGACATGGATATTTCCATTTAAGTGCACAAAACTGAAATTTGAAATGCATCTTATTTTGAAGTTGACTATGCAGATTGATTTTGTTTTCAGGGTTCACGTACAGGCAGGCTCATTGTAGAGGTGGTTTTATGTCTCACAAGACCAAATGTACATTACATAAGTATTGTTCCCTGTGTGTGTTAAAAATATATTTTTATGGCTGGGATATTGTTGTGTTTTTCAGCCTACAAAATTCAAAGGACTCATCTGTTGATGATTGCGTCAGATATGTACATCTATGCTGCACTCCTTTAGCTTATGATAGGGCTAAGAGCATGTCTCCCACTTGACAGCTGGCAGATTCTGGCTCGAACATCTGTGATTAGAGGTGCTATGAGCGAGGACTGAGAACATCGATAGAATATTGTGTTCCACAGGTGAGACTACTGTTGCTTCATAGTTCCAGTCATGGTCGGGTATCCACCAAAACAAAATATCTGGTACCATTTTATGCAAGTGTCCTAAATTTGGAAGTAGGCCTGTGCCTGTACAAAGGTATCAATTCATTATTGATTATGAAAGGAATAATGCACGACAGGGTGTGTGTAGTGCTGGGATAACGCCACGCCTGGGGTAATTAGGCACGAGGCCGCAGGCTGAGTGTGACTAATCAGCCCAGAAGTAGTGACGTTATCCCAGCACAACACACACCCTGGAGTGCATTATTCCTGTTATACAATGACTTGCTTGTTTCAGAAAAAGAAAAGAAAAATAGAGGGAGAAAGGTGCGGTTGGGGGCGATTTACAGACCACCCAATCAAGATGAGAGGGACAGGGAACTGAGCTCACAAATATCGGAAGCTGCGGGGAAAGGAGAGGTGGTAATTGTGGGGGACTTCACCCTGCCCAAGGTGGACTGGAGCATACCATCCATTACGTGATAGGAGTCAGGTGATCCTGGAAGGACTGCAGAGTGGGTTCCTGACTTAGGGCGTCACTGAACCAACAAGAGCAGAGGCAATTCTTGATCTGGTGCTCACAAATGGGGAGCATGTACAGGAAATAATGGTCAAGGAACCACTGGGTGGAAGTGACCATTGCACAGTGTGGTTCCAGTTGGATATGGGCAGGGAAAGCATCCCACTAAGACCAAAATCTTGGATTTCAGGAGGGCGGACTTCAGGAAAATGGGTGAAGTGCTAAGGAGCCATCTTGTGGGCATCAGAGCAGATATGGGGGTGGAACAAAGGTGGTCCATCATTAAGGACGGAATAATGGTTGCCACAGATGAGTATGTTAAGCTCAGGAGGAAGAACACAATGGCCAAGGCGCCCAGCTGATTCAGTTCTTGGGTTGCCCACTAAGTCACAAATATTGGAAGCAGTAAGGGAAAAGAGGTTATCCTGTAGACAATTCAGGAAGACCAAGAGAGAGGTGGATAGGGAAGATTACCTAAGGTTGGCTGCTGAGGCAAGTAAAGTCAGGTAAGCAAAGGCACAGAAGGAGCTGCAGATAGCTGAAGGAATTAAGGGGGAAGACGGCTTTCTTTTGCTATATAAGTGAGAAAAGGGACAATAAGGAAGGGATTGTTAGGCTTAGGGAAGGGGTAGAATGGGTGGAGGATAATGGAGGAAAAGCAGAGATATTAAACGAATACTTCTGTCTTCACCAGGGAGAAGGACGGACCAGTGCCTTCAGGAGGGAAAAGAGGACGGGGGGGGGGGAAACACAGAGGTAGTGATAGATGAGGATAGAGCGAGGGAGGGGCTGCTGGCATTGAAGGTGGACAAATCACCAGGCCCAGATGGAGTACATCCAAGGGTAATAAAGGAACTGGCTAAAGAGTTGGCAGGGCCACTGGCAGACCTATTTAATAGTTTACTAAAGACAGGCATAGTACCGCAAGACTGAAGAACTGCACATGTAGTTCCACTCCACAAAAGCAGTCCCAAGGACGACCCAGGGAATTACAGACCAGTCAGTCTGACCTCCATTGTGGGCAAGCTCATGGAGACCATAATAAAGGAGAGGTTGGTGGAATATCTAGAGGAATGTGGTCTTCAGGATGCGAGGCAGCATGGGATCATGGGTCGGAGATCGTGTCAGACAAATCTGATTGACTTCTTTGACTGTCACTAAGACAGTAGACAGGGCCAAGCAGTAGACATCTTCTGTCTTGATTTCAACAAGGCCTTTGACTCTGTGCCCCACAAAAGGTTGATCAGGAAGTTGATGGATCTCGGGGTTGGGGAAAAGATATCCATGTGGAAAACTGGCTGAGGGACAGAACCCAGAGGGTGGTTGTAGGGGGACAGTTGTCTGGCACCAGACAGGTAAACAATGGGGTCCCACAGGACTTGGTGCTGAGGTCGGTGTTGTTCAGTGTCTTCATCAGAGAAATTGGGGATGGCATTAAGGGCAAAATGTGCCTATTCGTGGATGACACTAAACTCTGTGGGAGAGTGGACACAGCTAAAGGGATACAGGACCTACAGAAAGATCTGGAAAAGCTAGGGAGGTAGTCCAGGATATGGCAGCTTGGCTTCAATGCCAAGAAATGCAAAGTTATGCATATTGGAGCCAGGAATCCCAGGACACAGTACTACCTGGATGGAGTCTGAGTATCTGCATCAAAGGAGGAGAAGGACCTGAGAGTGATGATCACTAGTGACCTGAACCACGCCACACAGTGCAAGAAAGCAGCAGCAGCAAAGGCAAACAAGATGCTGGGATGCATATTTTGGGGGATCAGTAGGAGAGAGGAGGTTATGTTGGCCTTGTACAGGTCACTGGTAAGGCCGCATCTAGAATATGGAGTTCAATACTGGTGCCCACACCTCAAAAAGGACATTAACGTGCTGGAGAAGGTCCAGAGGAGGGCTACAAAGATGATAGCCTGTCAGCAGGATAAGGCATATAAGGAGAGGTTGAGGACACGTAACATGTACTCCCTGGAGGGGGAGAACGAACATGATTGGAACCTTCAAGTACTTGAAAGGTATAAAGAAGGTTGATAAGGAGAGTCTCTTTAAGCTGAGTGGCAACCATAACAGGAGGGGGCACAGTCTTAAGCTGGAGGGTGTAAGGTTTAGGAGGGAGGTCAGGAAGCACTTTTTCACAGAGAGGGTGGTGGACACTTGAAATGTGCTGCCAGAAGAGGTAATCTCGTTAAAGACAGTGGGCAGCTTTAAGAGGGGCTGGGACAGGCATGGGGAGGGTAAGGGTCATGGATAGGGAAGGCAGGGACATTAGCTCCTGCTATGGACCCTGCAATATAAGCAGACTTGATAGACCAAATGGCCTTCTTCTGCTGGCTTCTTTGTATGTTCATATGTATGTTCGTATAAAAAAAGTCTGTAAAATTATTATTTTTTTAATATTTTTCTCAGTGTGTAGGAATACTGACAAGAAAAAAGTTCTGGTTTGTTTTTTTGGCCACTAGGTGGAGCTCCTATGGTTATTTTGTCTCTCACCCTGACGCACACTGTGGCTGTGCTGCTCAAACCTTCACCTTTTTGTGCATGTTTGGTCTGCATACTAGTAACCCTGTGTGCCCCACCCCGTTGCTTTGTTTTATTCCCCATGAAGCTGGAGAGCCCCGTTTGTCATGCCTTGGGGGGGTTCGTTAAGCCACTCTTCCCCCTAGCCCCCCAGTCAGTACATTGCAGTGGCGCTAGTGGTCTGTGCATTCTATTGGTACAGCCGGTGATTTTTATACCGGGAGAAGAGGAAGCGAAGAAAATAAACAAAACTGTCTGTGGTGATATGTCTTTATTACGGTACAGAAGCGCGTGTTGAGCTCAGTCAGGGGTGGGCGAGGAGACTAGAAAGAAGGAGATGACAGCAGACAGGGAACATGCAGCTTCATATAGCATTCTTTTGATCTTGCCTGTTTTTTTTTTTCTTTTCTTTTAGTGAAACCTGCTTTGAATTAACAGCACCATAAATCTGTTAAGGTGGGTCACATTGCCGAGCTGTAAGTGCAGAACACTTTACCATGCACTGTTTTTTGTCACACTGCCTAAGTGACTTCAGCAGGAACAGTAAATGGCTGTTGAATCTGTGCTGCTATGTTGCTTTTTCTTTGGGTGGCTGACTTTCCGTGGGAGTGTCCAGTCCCAGACTGACCAATCAGAGGGTAGCATTCTTTCTTGCCATTGTATAATAAATCTTACATCTTCCTATTATAATATTGTGATTTAGTTCCATGCAGCCAGTTAGATGAAAACCTGCTAGGAATTCTTAGCCTAGTAGTTGGAGCACAGAACTATGAATGTGGAGATCATGGTTTGAATCTCACAACTGCCTTTTGCTGTGTAACCCTGACCGAGTCACTTAACCTCCCTGTACTTCACCTTTCCATAATCCCTCTCTGTGCTGTTTGATTCTCCTTGTGCCCCTAATTGCAGAAACATCCACCTTCTGGATTACGAAGTGCTTGTAAAACAGAAGTGAGAAAAGGAAGAATGTCATTGTCTGAAACACATGATGTGACTGTGCAGTATGGCTTGTCTTGCCACACAGTTGGGTCTCGATCAAATTTCAGACGTCTCTTCCAGACATTTTTCTGCTTAAATGAGCTGTTGTATGAGTGCAACAACCCACTACAGGGTTTGTGATAAAGCATATACCTTACTGCACTTCCCAGATGGTTGAAAGGACTCTGCTGCACCTCATACAACCCACTTGGCTTGCAAAAAGATCTGCCTTATGATGCATCCTGTTGTAAATTATTGCTTATGCTGGGACTGGGATACAGTTTATATGAAAGTCACAATACAGTACAAAACCAAATCCCTTCCCTCGCTTTAGACATTTCTTACAGTGCTCAGAAATAAAGTTCTCCGATGCGGTTTGTTCTTGTTTTCTGTGGAGAGGCCTGTATTTTTCATGTTCTTTTGTGAACAGATGAAATTCGGAAGAGCTGTAAATAAAGCAATGATGACATTTCCTGTTTTGCATACTGGGAATTTTGAAATTAAGGCTATGTCAGCTGTTTATTTTCATCTTTACAAACTGTTCAGTCATGGGTTATTTCAGTTGAATCAAATCAAGTTCTCTTTTATTCTTGAGATTGTAAGTTGGCCTAATGCCGCAACCCTTGTACTTGGAGTTCCTATACCTTCCAGTGAATGCATACCCTGTCCTGTGTCATTGCCCACATTAGGGGACTACTGTGCCTTTTCGGGCTGTTTCCTCTCAAGCAAACTGCATTCTGCAGTTTGATAACCTGCCTAAGGCGAAGCTGCCCGAAGCTCACCCTCCAAGCAAGGGGACTACTGTGCTCTTTTGGGCTGCTTCCTCTCAAGCAAACTGCATTCTGCAGTTTGATAACCTACTATAAGGCGAAGCTGCCCGAAGCTCACCCTCCAAGCAAGGTACGGGTTGGAACTCTGAATTTTGGCATCTACCCCAGAGGAATCTCACTTGCTGCTGTTTGCCAGTGTTCCTCACACTATGTGCAGCAATCCAGAAGTCATCTAAGAACTGCTGCCAAGAAATTAATGCTAGAACTGATCTCTGCTTGAAATGTTTTGATTTCTCACTTTAAGTAATGTTTAGTCTGATGTAGACATTTCTTCGAGTTGATTTAAGTTTTGAGAGAGGTTTTTAAGGTAGTGTGATGCTATCTGCCCTGAGCCCTGTGCCCCTTCTGTTAGAGCTGTAAGTCTGTGGACTGTACCCTGGCCTCTTGTGTCCCATAGAGGCTGCTGCAGTGCCCCCTCAAACTTGCTTCAGAACCTCCCTGCCTGTTCTCGCTTTTAATTTTGAGCTCTGTGCCCCAGTGTTTTTTTTTTTTTCCATTTTCCCATTTGTAGTTTCTACTGATCTGACACTAGAAGCATCTTATTTTTAAGCAGTTTATCCCTCCAGGGTGTGGGTATACTGGAGGATTTACCACGACTGGTGTGGTTTGGTCACGAGGCGCAGCCCAGTGACTGAACCACACCAGTCATGTTAAGCCCTCCAGTATACCCACACCCTGGAGGGATAAATTGCTATTATGTAATGGTCCGTTTTTTGTGAGACTAAAAAAACAAAAAGACAAAAAAGCTTTTTTTTATGTTTTTATTTAGTTTTAGTGTGTTTATTAGTGCGTGGCAAAAAAATAGTCCTTGATTTTCTAGGGTTGTGCTTGGTTGTGAGGGCTGTTACAATGGCTGATGAGTTGGAGGTCCAAAAACGCTCTGTGCTGTGTTTGAGTGGAAACAGAGTGTGAGAGCGTGTTGAAAGCGGTAACGGGATGCCGTACATGGGTGTGGTTATTTCCGGGTTCAGTTTTTGGGTCACGAACGAGGAATGTGTGTGAGTCTGAGTTTTTAATTTGAGAATGTTGGGTGAATTGGGGTGATGGTGGTCGAGGGAGGTGAGAGAGAATCAGTTTGCTGCTGGATATGAAAAGTACTTGGGGAGAACAGGGAGGTGGGGAGACAGAGGTCTTTGAGCAGTTTCCAGATGGAGTGGTGAAGTGTGAGGAGCTGTGATGTGGGCGGGGAGGGGGCTTGAGAATTCAGGTGGCAGTTAGAGTGAAAGCTGAACTATCAAGAGCTTTCATGTTGCACGAAAACATCGATTTACAGGTAAAGAGTCCGTGTTGCAGAAACATTTAAGTGTGGGACAGTTTTTTGTTTTTTTTATTGGCGGGCTTGGGGAGGGAGTAGTTACTGAGGAGATTCTTACCATGTGCTGTCTTGCCAATGTTGAGTTTGCAGAGGTCAGAATGATTTCAGGATAGTCATTGCTGCTGCTTACTTGCGACTGGCACCTTTTCCATTGGGTACATTGGAGGATTTACAATGCTGAAAAGGTGCCAGCCAGCCAATCAAAATGCAGGATACTGTCTATTTTTTGTGCCCATTGTATAATTCCTATTAATCCTCCAACCCACTTGTCCAACTTGCCTCTGCCTTTTTCCTGTTCTAATCACGGTTATCCCCTTCCTTGTTTCTCACTTTTAGCATATTGTACTCTGAAGAGGCAGTTGTGTGATCTACCTCGGAAACAACCTTCAATGTTTCGTCCTAACTCTGCCCAAAACTGATGACCATATGCAAGCCCTTGCCATAAAAGTGCTTCTAGGTGCACACAATAAAACCCTTACTGTGTTTTCAATCTATTTTCCTGCCAGACAGACTGCCTCCGGCTTTGATTCTCTCCTGGAGTGTTTTGGCTCTCTGAGTCGTAATTCATAAATTATCATGTTAGGAGATTTTAGTATCAGTTGGTTCTCTCCTGACCCAAGACCTTTCAAAGATGCAGTTTCAGCAGTTCACTTCACCCAGCTAGTCGAGTCCCACACTAGAATCAACTATAAAACTGGGACAAGTACCTTACTGGACTGGGTGCTCTGTAACCACCCTGATCACATATCAGACAGAACCGTACTCCCAGATGCCTTCAGTGACCACTCCCCAGTCTTGTTTCATTGGGCAAACAAATTGTCTAAACCACCTGCTAGAACAGTTACCACCAGCGTACTCATCCATGGGCATCTCGAATCACTAAAAGCTGACGTGCGTAATCAGGACTGGTCAATGGTTTACACAACTAACAACATTGACATTGCCCTCGACCAATTCATTGTTCAGTTCACCGCTATATGTGATAAGCACACCCTCCCATAAAAAGTGTAAAATCAAAGACCGCTGTAATCCCTGGTTTTCTCAAGAACTCCTTGAGCCTCTGAATGCCAGGGACCATCTATGGCACATGTCTAGGTCCCTGTGTAACCAGGCCAACATCCAGAGGTACAAAGCAGCTAAAAACAACTGCACAAGGGCTATTCATGCAGCTAAAAATCAATATTATAAGAAGTGCACTTTCGGACCTGGAATGATGGCAGAAAATTTTGGACTAACCTTAAAGAGGTCACTGGGAGAGACCTCAGATCTGCCCCTACCATGCTTAACATTGATAGTGTACCCTTACTCGACCCCAAACTTACATACTAACATACTAAAATGCCAGCAGAATAGGCCCAATGGTCTTTCGTGTCTGCTCGTTTGGTCAGCCCCCACCCTGGGAGCTGACCTTGCTGCCCCCCTCGTTCTCTCTGGCTTCTCCCTTCCCAGTCCCAGATATTCTCATTGCACAGGACTTTGCATCCTGAACCCTTCCCCTGTACCTGTCCCACCCCCTCTTGAACCCCTCCACCAAATCCCTGGGCAGCACATTCCATGGCTCCACCACCCTCTCAGTGAAGTAGCACCTCCTCCTTTCTCTCCTGAATCTCCCCCCTCCAGCTTCCACCCATGCCCTCTAGTTGCCCCCCTTCCTTCAAAGCACCTTGACTGCTTCTCCTCTATTTAACCCCTTCATGTACTTGAAGACCTCTATCATGTCCCCCCGGTCCCTTCTCTCTTCCAGTGTGTACATATTTAGCTCTTCGAGCCTCTCCCCATAGGTCCTGTCCCCCAAGCCCCAGATAATTTTTGTTGCCCTCCTCTGGACCCTCTTCAGGAGTTCAGTGTCCCTCTTTAAGTGTGGCCTCCAAAACTGCATGCAGTACTCGAGGTGTGGCATCACCAAGCAGTTATACAGGGGGAGTATCACTTCCATCCTTCTGGAGGTGATCCCCCCAGCGATGCATCCCAGCATCCTATTGGCCTTTGCCACTGCCCTCCTACAAGTCTCAGAGTTGTTCATCTTGACATCCACCACCACCCCCAGGTCCCTCTCAGCCATTGAGACTTATAGAATCCCCCAACCCCTCGGGTGTACTCTTGGCCTGGGTTTCTGGCTCCCAGATGCAGTACCTTGCATTTCCCTGCATTAAACCTCAACTTTCACTTTCTAGACCACCTTTCCAGAGCCTCCAGGTCCCCCTGTAGGGCCACCCTCCCCTCCGCCCCATCCACCACCGCCCCCAGTTTTGAGTCATCTGCAAAGAGACTCATCTCACTTCTGATACCCTTCCTTATGTCAGAGACATAGGCATTGAACAGGAGGGGCCCAAGGACTGATCCCTGAGGGACCCCACTAATGACCCTCCTTGGGGATGAGACTGTCCCGCCAACCACAACCCTCTGGGTCCGGTACTGGAGCCAATTGCCTATCCATCTGATTATCTGGTTCCCCACCCCCATTTCTCCCAGCTTATTCAACAAGCCCCCATGAGGAACAGAGTCAAACGCCTTGCTGAAGTCAAGATAGAGGACGTCCACCGGTCTACCCAGGTCCAAGGCTCTCGTCACCCAGTCATAGAACTCCACAAGGTTTGTCTGACACAATTTCTCTGGGATGAATCCAAGCTGTCTATCGTCCAGGCACCCCAACATTTCCAGGTTCCCCCCCAGCCTGTCCTTGACAGTGCCCTCCATCACCTTGCCCACCACCAATGTCAGGCTGACGTGCCTGTAGATCCCTGCCACCTCCCTTGATCCCCTTCCCCTTGTGGATAGGCACTATATGCGCCACCTTCCAGTCCTGGGGCACCCACCCTGTCCTCAGAGAGATGCTGAAAAGCTCCACCAGGGGTTTTGCCAGGACATCCGTCAGTTCCTTCAGCACTCTGGGATGTAATTTATCTGGCCCCGGTGCTTTCTCTTTCTTAAGGGACCTGAGGGCTTCCCTCACTCTCTGTCATGATTTCCACCTCCACTACCTCATCCCCCTGCCTTGCCTTCCGCCCCTCCTGCCAGTGATGGCCCATGCTCTCCCCAGACCCGATGATTGGCAAGGGTACCCCCCCCAGTTTCACCATCTCCTCCTATGTATGATGCAGCCCCCATTTTCCTTGGTGAAAACTGAGGCGAAGTACTCATTTAGTACCTCAGCCTGCTCCCCGGATCTTGTGCCCATCTCTCCCCTGTTTAAATCCTGCTAATTTGCCCTTCATCCTTCGTTTTTCCCAAGTGTATCTAAAGAACCCCTTATTCCCTCTCCTAATTTCCCTGGCCAGGTTCTGCTCCTTCTTTCCTTAACCGCCCTCACCACCCTAGTGGCCCTTCTGGCCATCAGCTCATAATTCCCTCTATCTCTTTCACTCCTTGAGCACTTGAAATGCCTATAAGCCGCCTTCTTTCCCCTCACCACCTCCTGAACCTCCCTAGTCCACCAGCAGAGTTTAAGGGCCCTACCACATTTTCGTCTTACTCTTGCACAGGTGCCTGTAGCATCCTGCACCCACTCCTGATGATTTACCACCTACTGTCAGCGTCCATGTCTGGCCCAATCCCATCCAAATGCTTCTTAAGGATCCTTTCCATTTCCTTGAAAAATCCGCCCCCCTGAAGTCGGTTACCTCTGTCTTTGTGCAGCCTTCTACCCCTCCTAGGTCCAGGCAGAACCAGACCGTGGCATGGTCGCTCCCCACCAACAGGTCCCTTACCTCCAGGCTCCCAATCTGGTCACTGTCTGCCAGAACCACATCCAGTATCTGCGCCTCCCTGGTCGGTTCCCCCACCTGCTGAGTTAGGAATGCATCCTGAAAGACATCCAACAACCTCAGTTCCCTGGCCACCGAGGATGTCATAGTGTCCCAGTCCATTCCTGGCATGCCTCCCCCCCCCCGCTTGCTGGTCCCTCACTCCTTCGGGCTGCACAGCTCCTTCCAGCCCCACTGTCCTTACCCAGCCCCCTCTGGTCCTCATATGGCAGCCAATCCCCGGGATATCCCGGTGTATCCCTTCGCCTGGTGGGTCCCCCTCCTCTGAGGGGGAAGGCACCCGAGGGAGAGAGGATGACCCCAGCACACACTACTAGGGCCCGGGGATGCTGCTGAGGAGCAGGAGGCCCTGGGAAGGTGCTGGAGACACTCAGGGAACAGAGTGCCGTCATCCGGTGGCCAGCGAGCAATTTTCCCTTTTTCTGTTGGGGGCCGCATAGTGACATTACGGCATACGCCGATGTCCGCTCCGCCCTCAGTTAGCATTTGGGCTATGTGTCCTCTGATACTCCCAGCCTCCGCTAGGAGCCAGTAGGCGCCAGACCAGTCCCTTACCCCCAGAGAAGGAGAGCTGTCCATGGGCGCTCAATCCTTCTCCCCTGCCTGCCCCTCCAGCGACCTGTGCTCGCTCGAACCTGGTCGCTGGCATCGCAAGTGGAAATCCAACCGCTGCACTGGCAGGCCGGCTCCTGGCATGTTTATGTCCCCCAACACCACCACACTTTCCCTGCCCAATTTGCAGTGTCTCCCAACATCTGCCACCAGACTCTCCTCCAGCTCTTCCACCAGCGCAGGGGGTCTATACACCACTCCTATTTTTACTCTCTTGCCCCCATTTGTTATCAGGGTGGCCCAAATCGCCTCCACAGTTCCCTCCACCTCCTCTTATGACAATGCAGTTTTTGACTATTATTGCTACCCCTTCTCCCCTTCCCTCCCCCCTGTCCTTCCTGAACATGGTGTAACCCTGCAGATTCAGGTCTCAGTCGTGCCCTGTGGTGGCCCAGGTCTCAGTGACCACTGCTACATCCACCTCTCCCTCAGTTTGCATCGCCTGGAGCTCAGGCATTTTATTGCCCAAGCTCCTGGTATTTAGTAGGACTACCTTTCACCCTTTCCATATACTTCCATTTCCCCTGCTCGCGTTCCCATGGGGATGCCGTCTTTCCCCAGGTCAACACCTTACCAGTCGGCCTTTTCCTGCATTCCTCCTGCTCCCCAGGAGGGTGGAGACCGAGTCCCTCCTTTATCAAACCCCCCTCGACAGTCTTCTCTCCCATCCCCTTCACAGTTTAAACCCCACCTTTCACCAACGAACCCCTCTATTTTCAAATTAAAGATTTCCCTCCCCCTCCAAATTGAGATGGAGCCTATCTCTAGCATATAGCCCCTTATCCTCCAAGGTCTCCCCCCAATCTCCCATCAACCCATACCCTCTTGCCCCACACCACTCCCTGAGCCACTGGTTTATCTCCCTAATCTTCCTCTTGTGTTCCCCACTAGCCCTTGGCACCGGCAGGATTTCCAACAAGGAAATCACGCATCCTATGTCATGACAGACCCTGGCAAGCTCTCTGAACCTTGCCTGTATCTCTAGCTCATTATTTCCTTCAATGTCATTGGTAGCCAATTGGACCAGTATATCTGGGGAACCTCCACAATCCTTTGCCTGCTGATATACCTCATGCTTGGCTCCGTGCACCGTTAGTCCAGGGAAGCATTTTGTTCTAACTGGGAAGGCTTCCCCCTGCCTATTCCATTTGATACCCATGATCATGGAATTACCAAACAGGATCACTCTGACCACCCCTTTTCCTCCATTTCCCCCCTTCCATGTCCCTCATCCTTTCTACTGGCCCCCCTCCTTAGCCGGCTCCTTGCTGCTCCCCCTATCTGGGTGCCCTCTGCCACCTCCTCCTTATTTACCCTGGTCAGCCCCTCCCTTCTGATTCTATGCCTCTCCTCCTCCCGAGTATCCTTTTGTACCCTGCTATCCCCCCGTCGCTGCTCGCGACTGGTCCCCCCCCATCTGTTAAACTTGCCTGGCTCATCCTCCCTTCCTTACTGTCTCCGTTCAGCCCCTCCTTGCCTGTTGTGCTCCCCTGGCATAAACCCTCAGCTGCCTTTACAGTATCCTCCTTGTACTTCTGGTCCCTGTCCTTGCCCTTTCCTCCCAACTGGTCCTTCACCTTTCGCTTTCTCTCTATCCCTCCTCCTCCTGCTCTGATCCACCGCCTCCCCATTTTCCCACCCCCCTGCTCTTCCTGCTATGCGGCCCCTGCCTCCTGCCCTCCACTTCCCCACCATCTCCAGCCGCTCTGTTATGGCTACATCACCCCCTCATCCTCAAGCAGAAGAAGAGAATTGAAGTGGTTACTGAGCTTAAGGTCTGGTCCACCTCCCCCCTTGCTTTCTTCTGTCCTGCCCCAGCCATCTGCTACTTCCATGAGAATGTCCTCCCTTTGGCCCCTCTTTGTGAGGGTCCCCAGATACCTGCCTGCTTCCTTGGTAGTGTCCTCCTTTTGGGCCCCCTCTGTCAGGGTCCTTATGTGACCCCGGAGTAATCTCCTGCACTCCTTTCCCTATGCCCCCAACCCTAGTGCTTGGTGCAACCCTGTGGAAGAACCCCTGCCCTATTCCTCAACCATATCTCCCCCCTCTCTCCAGCTGTCTCCCAATCCCCTCAACCTCCTCCCTAAGCTGTGCCAGCTGGTGGCACACTGGCCAACCACCGAACTTCCAAGCCCAGTCCAGTATCATGGCCGACCCACACCCTGTGCACCCCACCACCCTCCCAAAGATGCCGGCCCTAATGATGTGTGGTCCCATCCCCCTCCAAGTAGATTTCCTTGAGTGAACTACCAGGTTCCCCACTAGTCCAGGATACACCCCTACCCACTAATCAGGTCACCCACTAATCCTAGATACAGTCCCACAGTAAACAGGTACCCCCGTTACTAGGTGCAGTACTACAAAGTAAACTTATAGGGGAAGTGTAGAGCTTCCTACACTCCCCTCTCTCAGCCCTTAAACCCAGCCCCCAGTGGCTAGAACTACATGAGCTGCACTTGAAGCCTTTTCCTCCAATTGCAGGGCAGGTGTTCCCCTATAAATCAGCCTAGCTCTGGGGAGGAGGGGTGGGGAGGGAGGACTAGGGCCTATAGCCAACTCTCGCGAGAGTGTATCAGCCCTGTGACTGCACCTCCAAGCACTACCAGCTAAGAAAATCTTTCAAGTCTACTCTACTTCCTCACAGCATCCAGCTAGAAGCTTCTTTTCCCCATTCACCTCTAACTGAAGACTTTTGGACTAACCTTAAAGAGGTTACTGGGAGAGACCTCAGATCTGCCCCTACCATGCTTAACATTGATGGTGTACCCCTTACTCGACCCCAAACTTATTGCTAACACTTTTAATAATGCCTTCACGGACCTGAGTGGTGTCCTGCCACCTGGCTACTTTTCTCACCCCCTCACAAGTGACTACTCTAGGAAAGAGACTGAGCACCCTTCTCATCCTCCTTTCTACTTCAGAACTCTTTCAGCCCATGAAGCCAAGAATTACCTACTCAAGGTATTAAGGAAATCAAGATTTAGTGGTGACACCTTGGATCTTAAGTTTGTAGCCCTTATGCTGGATGAAATTCTGTCACCACTAGCACATATTATTAACATGTCACTTAGTTACTCTCAGTTTCCTCAGAAATGGAAATCTGCCACTGTGACACCACTTCATAAGTCTGGGGATTGCACAATTAGTGGGAACTACAGGCCTATCTCTATCCTGCCCCCACTCTCAAAAGCTCTTGAGCGTATAGTGAGTGACCAGCTGGTTGAATACTTAGAAAAATATCAGCTACAATGCCCGCAACAACACGGGTTCAGAAATGGTCATAGTACCACTACCGCCCTTCTGGATTTCACAGTCTTTATTCACCACTCCTTAGATCAAAGACACCTGGTCACTGCTGCTTTCATTGAGTTAACCAACGATTTCGACACAGTGAATCATGCCCTCCTGGTCGAACAGCTTACCACGATTGGCCTTGCTCATGACAGCGTAGCCTGGTTTGAAAGTTACCTACACAACCATGCACAGCAGGTGAAGATTGGTAACACCCTCTCGGATAGCAGACCTGTCCTATTTGGAGTTTCTCAAGGGTTCATTTTGGGCCCTCTTTTATTTAGCATTTTCCTCAACAACCTTCCTTACTCCTGTCAGGGTCATATCCTTTTATATGCTGACGATGCTGTCCTGTTTACCAGTGATCCAGACCCTAAGGTTCTTGAATCTAGGCTACAGAGTAATTTCGTAGTCATAGAAAGATGGTTCCATAAGCACAAGTTAGATATGAATTACAACAAGACTAAAACTATGCTGTTCTCCAGCTCCCAAAATAGGCACAGAACTTACCCCACTTTCTACCACCAACGAAGATGGCTCTTCCCTGGAGCTAGTTCAGCTCTTTAAATATCTGGGGATTACTGCTGACAATACGATGACCTATGCCTATCACATTGACAACATGGCTAAGGCTGTTAACACCTGTGTTGGGCTACTTTTATAGGCATAAGCAATGTTTGACACCAGAGGCTCTTAACCTGGTCATTCAAAGCTTTCTTGTCTTGCTCATTGATTACGGCTTACCAATGTATGGATCAGCTACTGAAACAACTCTTCACTGCATCATAGTTGCACTCAACAAAGCATGCCGGCTCCTTACCAGCTCAGCCCGTCTGTCCCATACCTGTGACATGTATGCTCAGGCTAACTGGCTCCAATTCAAAGGTAGACTCATGTACCAAACATGTTTACTGTCCAAAAAAGTAAGCTTAGGCAGAATGCCCCCAGGAGTGCAAAAGCTTATTACCCCCATTATCAACTGTTGTTGCACCAGAAGCTCTACTAGCCAGATTTTTAATGTACCCCGCTGTCGCACTTCTCTGGGACAAAGGTCCTTCGTCTACTGTGCCCAGCTATGGATGAACTCGCTGCACCATGACATCATTTCAGCATCCACCTTAGGCTCCTTCAAGGTTAAACTTAAGCAACAGCTTGCTGCTGATGCCAGTTGTGACTGCTTCCAATAACCTTCCTTCTTGTGACCAGCACTTATTCTAACCTTATGCTATCCTGACCTTATGCATAACTGTTTTCAGCATATAAATAACTGTTCTAAGTTGCTAATCATTCTCCTTCACATTTCCTCTTGATCCCTTCCACTGTTTCCCCTTACCCTCTATGGCTTTCCCTCATCCCCCCTTCCCCTATTATATCTCCTGAGCTCCCTTGCTCACTGTAAAATGTGTTGTCCTATACCTTCTCACCTCTGACGAGGCCCCTTGGCTGATGCCATCTCTTACCTTGTTGATTATTAGATAGTACGCTGAGTCTGTTCTAATTTTCCTGTAAAGGGTTGTTTCATAAGACCCCACCCCCTCTAATATGACCCTTTGAATTCCAGGTTTTAATCAAATATGCATCTTGGCATACATTGTACAATGCCACATGTACTGGAACTTCTCTAGTTATACAGTCTTGTAATGTCTTGTATAATTTCTTGTTTTGTTTGTTCTCCGTCTCATACCTTTCCAATATGTATTGCTCGTCTGACGTGGAACCTATGAAATGATCTTGTTCTCAAAGGTGTTATCCGAAATTTCAATAAATAAATAAATGTTCATATAATAGTAATACGTTTATTCCTAAAACATTAAAACAAATGTACTCAATTGAGTCAATGCTCATTTTCGGTGGGTAACTAAATTCATACACAGATAGTGGTGCTAACAACATTGATCAGTAAATAAGCAGAAAAATAGAAAATTACAGTTAGGCATTGCATATATCACAAAGTGATCACCATAATAATACTTTTTCCCCACATATAGTATTCTCACATGTCTTTCATCCAGCATCACAGGTCGTGTAGCATGGAAGGGGCTTTATTGCTTGAACACAAACCTAAGATCACATGTGACCAAATACAGTAGAGCCTGACTTGGGTCTGACATTAACATGGATAGTGTTCCGAATTCTTGGGCCAGTAGAAAAAGATGAGTGGCCTGTAACTGTTTTGATGTGGAGAAGCTGATATTCTGTGTCATATGAAGAATCAACCTGTTTCATATTGTTCTTTTCAGCATGCAGTTGGCAATATAATCGGCGACTTTGTTTATGGTATTTAAGCATAAAGATATGCAGCTGCCTACGGTCATGCACTTATACCTTGTACGGGGAGGGGGAAGGTCAGCAGTGAAGCAGGCTAGCCTTTTATACATCATGTCTAGTTTCCTGACCCAAGTAAGGGAGAGAACCTATAATTCATGGGAAATGGGCCCTAAACGTGCTACTGAAATCCTACTAGCTTCCCCCACCCAAGAACCAAGAATTAACATTAAATAAGAATGCTAGCTTTTATACTTTAATATCTAAAATGTATAACTATGATTACATTTTTAAAGGGAAACAGTCAGCACTAAGAACCCACACCCAAGTCTGGAACTGGTTGCAATACTGTTTACTGCAGTATAGTAGATTATACCAGACAAATTAATCTCGATTCCAAGATGCCATTGTCTGTAACTCAAGGCAGTAAAGCAGAGTGATTAAGAGCACTGAGCTGCAAACCTGGAGGACTGAGTTTGAATCCCATAACCACCACTTGTGCATACCGTGTGACAATGAGCAAGTCACTTAACTTCCCTGTGCTCCCATGCTGCACCTGGGAATATGGTGCTTGGCTTAATGTGTCTTTCCTGGCCAAAAAATTGTGAAATAAAAAAGGGTAAAAACTACAAATCACAGAATTGCCTGCAGCTGACATCAGAGCAGGGCTGCAGCAGTGGGAGACCCAATCACCTGCAGTGCATGTTGCAGATTTTATAAGCTCTGATCTTTTGTTTGCTGGTTTCGCTGTCCTCCTGGGATATGTACAGATACAGAGGACTGTACTTATTTCTGGGAGAATAGCGGGACTTCCAGACCTCCGATCTGAAGTCCAGGGAGAACAGCTAGACTGGCAGACCTCTGATGGTAAGCAGAATTAGCCTGATACAACATACTATGTTGCAGTAAACAGAATTAAAAACATTTGTTTTTGTACACAAAATGCAAATTGGAACCAGACCCACACTTCGTTGTGGGGATCTTAGTGCTGACTGTTCCCCTCTGAGCTATTGGTTGTAATTCTGCTTAAAAAAAGAATCTGGACTGTTACCTTGTGGGAGACCTGAACCATTCCAAGGCCTGACTTCAATGCCTAGGCTGCAGAAGTGCAGGACATGCTCTTGGGGTAGTGACTAACTTTTTTTGGAAGGAGGAGATTGTTGCTTGCCTCTTTGCCTGAGTGTCTTCAACAAAGGGCTGTTGAGTAGAGCTGGTACCTTTGGTGATCATGCAAGGTTGGTTGTCCCCCAGAGGCCTGGTATTTGCATGTTTGACGTAGATGTTGAGAAGTGGTAGGGACTGGTGCTGAGGAAAGTACCTCGCCACCATACATGATGGCTGGCTTCAGGTGCCTGTGTCAACAGGTCCCATCACTGTCCCCACTACTCAAACAGGGATTAGGCTGTTGCAGTTGAAACCCAGGCCCTACAGTAGGGAGGGGGAGGGAGGTGTGTTCCTGCAGGAGTTTGTCACAGCAGTTGTAGTCTGGACTAGAGTTCAGCTGTTGAAAGTTGGTGCCTCAATCGAAGATGCCAGGGATCAATTGGAAAAAGAAAGAAAATAAATGGCTTGGGGCAGCTGTTGTTTATTAAATATCAATTATTTGAAAGGAAGAATTTTGCGAGGGTTTTAAAATTAAAATTCATTACATATTTTTTCACACGCAACAAGGTAATCCTCATGTTCTCCCTCTCCCTGCTAGGCTTGAATACCAGTAATATTTCTTGATTTTGCAGGACATTGTTGGGGCTAGTTTACTGGTATTCAGGCTCAGCAGTGAGTGAGAGAAAATGGGGACTGACTCATTATTTGGGGCAAAATAAAAACTAAAATTTTAAATGACACTACATGGGAGAAGGGGTGTTAAGGACTGGTAAGGTAGGGCGATAGGGCTCAAATATTTATATATTTAAAAAAATTCCCAGCCTGGATAAATTAGCTCTTCGTACAGGCAGCTGCTTGGTATGAGAGAATCCAAAAATGGCAGCACACAAGATATCAACACAAAAAGCAGTGTTCAGGTTTTTTGTTTTGTCAAACAAATGTGCCATAGGTCCCTGTTGAAGACTTGGTACAGAGGCAAAATGTTAAGGTAGTGGTTTGGTCAGTAGCTACCCTCCTGCTGTTGCTGCTAATTATATCGTTTTATTTGGTTACTTGCTACTTTTTGTATGCAGTTTATATTATGAAACTTGTGATACTTTTTTTGGAATAAATACGTGAGCACATTATTTTTTGGTGTTGATGTCTTATGTACGAACATATTACATACAGACATACGAAACCGCCAGCAGAGGAAGGCCATACTGTCTACTGAGTCTGCCTGATGTGGGCCCCGGTATGATTTATTATAGTTGGTCCTGCTCCCCCCCAATCTAACCCTTCACTTTACTTTTTGTCAGCCCCCTCTAGAATCTGCCGACCGTCTTCTGTTTGACAACCTCTGCCAGCAGTTCATTCCACTTTGACAACACCCACTCTGTAAAGAAGTGTCCTCTGACGTCCTTTGTGAACCTTTCCCTTCTCGTTTGTGATTGCACCCCCTTGTGGTCTTATCTTTACTAAAGGTAAAGAAGTTCCCAAGATCCGCCTTGACATTCAAGGTGCTGGAAGGTTTCAGTCATGTCCCTGACCTCCCCCCACACTCGCTTCTATTCTCTATTGAATACACATTTAACACTCCTCAGTCAGTGTTCCTACAGGCTGTCCTGCTGGCCCTGAGTAATTTTTATTGCCCTTTCTGTAATGCCTCAAGATAATTTATGTCTTATTTTCAGGTAGGGACACCAGTATTGCACATAAGCAGCTGCACCATGGAACTGTACAGTGGCAGGGTCACCTCCTGTATTCTGCTTTATTTATTTATTACTGGATTACAAATACCTTTGAACCAAGGGTTCTTTTACAAAGGTTCCACATCAGCAATGGGTGCAAGCAAAACAGTGGTAAGATACAATACAGGGTCAGGAGGTTAACATAGAAGTAAGCAGAGGTAAGATACAATACAGGTCAGGAGGTTAACTTAGTAGCAAAAGACAGTACATGTGTATAGAGTAGCACAGTAGCAAACAGTCAGTGGCAAATATCAATGCACAGTTAACAATATGGGTGTGTGTGTGTGTGTGTGTGTGTGTATATATATAGCAAGACACAAATACAAATAAAAACCATCTTAGGGGTGACATAAGTGGATGGAGGGGTGGGGAAAAGGGAGGTAGGCAGTCAAGGATTTGACATTGTTGTAAGTGCAAGAACAGAAAGATAAGTGCTAGGTAGTCTGGGGTGGAGCAACAAGAGATAGGGTGATAGGATGGGGGAGACAGGAGGAGAGGAGCGGGAGAGGGGTGGAATGGTAGGTGGGAGGTGAGAGGGGGTAGATTGATAGATGGGGGTGGGAGAGAGATGGGGAGTAGCAGGGGATGGAGGAGTGGAGAGAAGTGGGGAGGGTAGCAAGGGAGGAGCGAAGAGGAGGGAGAGGTGAAACTCCCTAGCTATTTAATCTCGGAATTAAGACCTTTGAATCAGGGGCTCTTTCACAAAGGCTCCATGTCAGCAAAATGAACAATACAGAGGATAAATTAACAGAAACAGGTACATTGGGATACTGATAAATAGGCAAGGTGAAATACCATGTAGGGTAACTGGCAAATAATCTAAATGTACAACCTACAAATAGTTGTAAGTGCTGTCATTAAGAGAGGAATCAGATGTTGGTAGGCAGGTCAGGGGACCGAGAAAGCCAGTTAGTGGTGTACTGGTTATAGAAATGAGCGAGGCGGTTAGCTGTCAAATAGATGGAGGAAGAAGAGAGGGTAGAAGAGCAGGGGAGGTTAGAAGAGCAGGGGAGGTTAGCAGCCAGTTGATGGTGGGGGAAGAGAGAGGAGAGAAGTGAAGGGAAGGTGGTTCCCTGAGAGGAAAAGGTAGTGGCATTTCCCAGAATAGTAGGGGAAGCGAGGATGAATGGGAGCTGTATACCCTAGTATCTTGTTTGCCTTGGCTGCTGCCTTATTGTATTGCACAGACTGCATGTGGTTGCTAGTTGTAGCTATCCCCAGATCCTTTTCCTCCTCTGGCACCATGACGTTTACCCCCAGCCTGTATTCAGCTGTCTGTTTTTTGCAGCCAGTGTGCATGACTTTACATGTTGCTACGTTGAACCCCAGTTGCCAGATACCAGACCACCTGTCTAGCTTTACAAGACCCTACCAAATGTCTCTAACCCCATCTTCCTTGTCCACTCTCCCACAGAATTTGGTGGCGTCCGCAAAGAGGTAAATCTTGTCACTAATTTATTTATTCAAGTGTTTAACCAGGAAGGCATTCTGAGCATGCTAAATGCTCGATTCCAGATGCGTCCTGGGGGAGGGGGAACATAGACAATAGTTGAAGACAGCATATATACAGGTGAAAATACATAGTGTGGATTCTCTAACATTTGGTCCAAGTGGCTAGGAATAGAGGTCAGAAAAAGAGTAGCATATACAGTAGTTTGACAGCATGGTGCAGACAACGTGAAATGAGAGAACAGTAGTTACAGTCATAGATTAGTTGCAGTACTAAGTGCAGACAAGTACTGTCATAATGCCTTCAGTTATGTTATTAATGAACATATTTAACAACACAGGTCTGAGCAGTGAGTCTTGTGGGATTCCACTGGTAACTTCCCTCGATCCTGAGAGCTCCTCACCCTTTGGGTTCTCTCACTGAGCCAGTTTGTCACCAACTTGGTTAATTTGCTACCTGCCTCATAGTCCTCCAACTGTTTGATCAACGTCTCAGGTGGAACCAAGTTGAAGGCCTTAACTCTCTTTTAGCAGGTTCTGGAGAGACAGAACCAAACCCTGAACTAAGTATGTTCAAACAACATGAAGTCTTGCTGTATTCAGACATAATGCAGTTAGCCCCAGCACTTGAACTGCCCCGGAGAGGAAAGAGTTAACTCTATGCAGAAGCATAGAACGTTGAGCTCGAGCTCGGTTTTCAAACCTCTGTCTGTGTTACTTCCCATGTAACCGTCAGATTCTTTACTCCGCCTAACAGTGAAGTCGCTCTGGAGATTTCCTCTGCTCGGTTCGGTAAAAGAAAAATAAAGCGTTCAGTTTAAACCGCATATTTTTGTTATTTTCAGATTTCCAGCCTCTATCTGTGGTACAGGTAGTATAGATAGGTAGCGACTGTGTTTTATTTTGCTAAAAAAAGTGGAAATTGTCTTTTCGGTTTCTTTCCGGTCGGTCCGGTTTGGTACTGACTTTGTAAACATTTTCCTCTCTTTCTGGAATTAGTGTGGTGTTCCGGTACCGATCAGTTTCAAAAGAATCTGACTTTTGCTGGTTCTTTTAAAAAGCCCGTGACACAGTTTGTAACCGATCGGTTGCTTTATTACCTGGCTTGAAAGCTTCTATAGCGTAATTTGTTAGGTTGGCCATGTCTGAGAAACCCAAGAAGAAAACCGGTCCCACTGAGTTTCAACACTGTACTGAGTGTGGGGAGGCCTTTGCTAAGGCCGACTCCCACCTCATCTGTGTTTATTGTCTGGGGTTTGACCACCTCAAGTCAGACTGCCAATTCTCTAAGAACTTTCCTAAAGCCTCTCTAGATAAAAGACTGAGTAGGCTGAAGGAAAGGGAGGCCGAGAAGTCCGTAGATCCAGATGGCCAGCCTGGTTTGGTTGCGGCCGAACCTGAGGAGGTGCCTACTGACCTAGGCGATACCTCATCGGGTAAAAGGAGAACTGTCAGTTCCGACAAAGAAAACGCACAAGTCTGCTGGTTCGGATCCTGTATCTCACTCTCCAACCACGGACGAAATAGCCAAAGTGATTAGTATTGTCCAATCGCTTAGACCGGTTCCATCTGAACTGATACCGCTGGTTCGGCACTTGGTTCGGTCGGATCCGTCTCCTCCGGATTATGACCCAGATGCTTATTATGAGGAGTGGGAGAGAGACGAAGACTATCCCGGTGATGATGATGACGATGAAGGGGGTTTGGATGTGCCCTCTGACAGGCCCTCGGGTGTCTCTCCTCCCAGGCTCTCTGACTCCCCTTCACACTTTTTGTTCTACAAAAAGGTAGCACAAACCCTGCA
This sequence comes from Neoceratodus forsteri, assembly GCA_016271365.2. Lineage (NCBI taxonomy): Eukaryota > Metazoa > Chordata > Ceratodontiformes > Ceratodontidae > Neoceratodus > Neoceratodus forsteri. The sequence continues at coordinate 1,096,591,319 of CM028129.1, read as the reverse complement.
GCTTCCCTTGGTTGAAGCAGCAGAGGAGGATTAAGAGCCTGATTTTGTGGAAATGATGGACATCCCAGAGTCCGTAAAGCTGTCTGTCCCTGTTCATAAATCTTTGGGGGAAACCGACACACAACATTTTACAACCCCCTAATACAGTACCTCCTGTGGATAGGAGAATGGACAGGAGGTGTTCGTTATCAGGCTCAGCTACGGAGTTCCTTTAATGTCATTACAGCCATGTTAGGGTAGTGCAGACTTCAGCCTGTGACAGGGCTAACGTTCCTTTGGCTTCACACACCCCTGGATAAGGACTCCAGGAAAGTGGATGCCATGGCCAAAAAACAGTGTTTGGCATCCTCTTTGGGACTCAGGCAGGCTACTTATATGGTCTACACAGCCAGGGGACCAGGAATCCAGATGCGACCCGGTTCTGGAACTGGCTAAACAGGCCTCTCCCCAGCTAGCCAAGGAGCTGGAGGTGGTGGCTGCTGATGGAATTGAGGCATCCAAAATGCAATTTCATGCTGCTGTGGACTCCAGTGATGTGGCATCTAGAGTCATGGCAACATCTGTGTCTCTCAGAAGACATGCTTGGCTCAGATGTACTAGCCGTTCACAGAATACCCAGACTAAGGCTGTGGATTTTCCTGTAGTAGGTAACTCTGTTTGGGGAGCAGACAGAGGCTTACATGAAGAAAATGAATGAATATAGGACCACGTACAGGAGTGCACAGGCCAAGGAAAGGCAGGCCACTCCACACAAGCAGCAGTCTAGGGGCAGGGGGCAGGCCCTTTCAAAGGCCTTTTTACCAAGCCAAGGCCTCCTCTCCCTTCCCACAGTGGGGGTTCTTCAGAGGGAGGGGTAGGAGGGGAATGAGCAGGGCTGCTCCCTCCTTCTCTCAGTCTAAGGCTTCTGCCAAGCAGACACCCTGATGTGTCAGCCCGGGTCCACTCCCCATGTCCAGTAGGAGGTGGGCTGGCTTACTACTTCCAGGCCTGGAAGTCTGTGACCTCAGACAAGTGGGTCCTGGAAGTAGTAAGCCAGGGACTGGCCCTCAACTTCAAAAGATTTCCAAAACGAAGTGCCAAGTCTTTTCCACCTGCTTCAGTCTCAGAAACCCTTGCCCTAGAGGCAGAGGTTTCCTCTCTTCTAGCTCTCGGAGCTATAGAGAAGGTTCCTACTCAGCACAAGAGAAAAAGACTGTATTCCAGGTACTTCCTTACCCCCAAAGAAGATAGGGGAGTGGTGACCCATCCTAAACCTAAGGTATCTGAACAAACACATTTCAAAGCCCAAATTGAAAATGGTAACTCTGGGTATAATCCTTCCCTCTCTAAGGCCAGAGGATTGGCTAGCATCTCTGGACCTCAAGGATGCCTACTTGCATATTCCTATCAGGTGCTCCCACAGAGAATTCCTCAGGTTGGAGTTGCCTTCAGGCCATTACCAATTTAGAGCCATGCCATTTGGTCTAATATCAGCTCCAAGGGTGTTCACAAAGTCCCTTGTAGTAGTGGTAGCTTACCTCAGAAGACAGGTATCACATCTTTCCATATCTGGACGACTGGCTGTTAGTGGGTCAGTCTCATTTACAGGTCAAGTCAGCTCTTCAAACTACCCAGGACCTACTCAGCTCCTTGGGTTTTCTTCTCAGTCTTCCAAAGTCTGTACTCGAACCAGTTCAACTTCTCACCTTTATAGGCACAGAGTTGGACACTGTACAAGCAAAAGCCTTCCTTCTCCTGGCAAGGGTAAAGGCCCTAGTGGATCTCATTTCCTCCTTTTGACCTCAGGTCTCCTGCCCAACAAGACAGTTCCTCCAGCTCCTGGGCCACATGGCAGCTTCCACAGCAGTGGTGCAGGGAGCAAGGTTCCAGATGAGGGGCATTCAGTTTCTTCTGAGGTCTTTTTGGTCTCAAATAGAAGGATTCACTTACCAAACTGATTCCAGTGACTCAGACTCTGGTCCAAGCTCTCCAGTGGTGGCTGGACCAGGACAACCTCAGACAAGAGATTCCATTTCTCCCTCAAGTCCCATCAATAGTTTTAACTATGGATGCTTCTCTCCTAGGGTGGGGAGCCCACCTGGGAGCCCTGACAGCTCAAGGGCTCTGGTCTCCACAGGAGTCTCTCCTTCATATCAATCTCCTGGAACTCTGAGGTGTTTCCCAGCCCTGCAGAGCTCGGATTCAGTCAAAAGCAAGGTGGTCCAAGTCAGAATGGACACCACCACAATGTGGTACATCAACAAGCAGGGAGGCACTCGGTCCTCAGCCTTGTGCACAGAAGCCATGAAGCTGTGGTCTCTGGCCTTTTCTCTTCAGACTTCTCTGATAGCAGTTCACCTTCCAGGGAAGGACAACATACTAGCAGATGCTCTGAGCAGAATTTCACAGGGACACCACGAATGGTCCCTGAATCCTCACTTACTGAATGTTATCTTCTCCAGGTGGGGCACTCCAGAGATGGATCTCTTTGCAGCACCGGACAGTCAACTTCCTCTGTTTTGTTGCAGACCTCCTGTCCTGGGGACAGTTCCCCAGGATGCTCTCTTTTTGGACTGGAAGGGCAGGTTCTCTATGCCTTCCTCCCTCCCTCCCATCCCTCTGTTGTTCAGAGTTCTGATCAAGATCAGGACTCAACCCTGCAGTGTCCTCTACTGCTGTCCTTGTCAGTGTCACGTACCCTGTCTCTGCCCAGGACATACAATCTCCTGTCCTCCTCCTAGGGGCGGATCTGGTACCCCAATCTCCTGTCTCTCCATCTCAAGGCTTGGCTCTTGAAGAGTTAGAATATGCAGCTCTACATCTTTCTCAGGGAGTTCTGGATATTCTGAAGGTCTCTAGGAAACCTTCCATTAGAAAGACTTACAACTCCAAATGGAAAAGGTTCAGTATTTGGTGCTGTCAGAAAGGCATCCTGCCTGATTCTGCAGACATTTCCACAACCTTAGACTATCTAGTTCATCTCAGTGGTTTAGGCCTGCCACTCTGAAGGTTCATCTAACAGCTGTCTCTGCATTCCTCTCAGCAGGGAAGGGCTCTTCCCTGGCATCTCATCCTGTTTTCAGAAAGTTTTTCAAAGGTCTGGTTCACATTAATCCTCCCTTTAGAGAACCACTCTGCCTTGGGATCTTAATGTCTGCGTAGCTCCAGCAATGCAGCCACCCTTGAACCCTTGGTTTCGCCAAATTGAAGTACTTGACCTGGAAAACTGTGTTCCTGGTAGCTACATTTGCCAGGCGGATTAGTGAGTTACAGGCTCTGTCAGTGGAACCTGACTTCATCTTCTTCCATAGGGACAAAGTAGTCCTCAGAACCAATAGGAGGTTCTTGCCCAAAGTGGTTTCAGATTTTCATCTGAACCAGTTTATATCTCTCCCTGTGTTTTTTTCACTGATCATTCTTCTTCAGGTGAAAGGTTACACAATCTGGATGTTAAGAGGGCCCTTAAGTACTACATTGTGCATACTAAGGCACATATAAATGACTGTCTTCAATTGTTTTTCACTTATGGTGAAGTGGGAAAGGGTAAGCCTGCCATTAAGAGAACTATTGCCAGGTGGATTGTTTCTTGTATACAATTTTGTTATGACAAGTTATGTAGGACGCCCCCTTCAGGCCTGAGGGCTCACTCGACCAGGGGTACAGCTGCTTCTCTAGCTGCAGCCAGAGATATACCTTTGTTAGAGATCTGTAAAGCAGCTGCCCGGAAAACAGTACATACTTTCACCAAGCATTACTCCCTGGACATCTAGGCTAGGAGTGATGTTAGGTTTGGTATAGCAGTACTGCAGAGCCTCTTCCCAAAGTAGGTTCTGCATTCCCTCCTCCATAGGGAACTGCTTGGTAGTCTGCATTATGTCTGAATACAACAAGATTTCATGTTGTTTGAAGAAATAATTACTCACCATAGTAATGTTGTTTCTTCTAATGGAGTCTTCCTGTATTCAGACCTCCCCCCATCTCCCCTCTCAGAACCTGGTTTTGGGAAGTGGGCTGGCAGGTACAGTGTTACACCTCAGGGGTGTACCTTGTACCCTTATTCTTGGGTGGGGTAGATATTATTTTTTCTGGTGTTTTACTAAATATTGTCACTACCTTTCCTTCTTGGGTTCTCGACTTGAGTCTTTGGGGCCCAAGAAGATATATTTTGCCCTTTGGCTATATTTGAACAATTTCCATACTTTAGTTACTAGTTAGTTAGCTCGTAAGAATCTGATGGTTACACTGGGAAGTACCACAGACAGAGGTTTGAAAACTGAGCTCGAGCTCAATGTACTATGCTTCTGCATAGAGTTAACTCTTTCCTCTCCGGGGTAGTTCAAGTGCTGGGGCTAACTGCATTATGTCTGAATACAGCAAGACTCCATTAGAAGAAATAACATTACTATGCTGAGTATTTTTTTCTTTCAATCTCTTGTCTCCCCCCCCAGCATGGTGTAAAAGGTCTTGGGTCTTAAAATAGTCCATTTAAACATTAGAAGCCTCCCACATAACCTGGATGAGCTCACAGTCTGGGAAAACCTCTACAAGCCTGATATCCTTGGGCTATCTGAAACATCGTTAAAACCTTTTCACCCAGCAACTTCTGTGCATTGCCATGATGTAATTCAGTAAGAAGCGAAAGGACCTCTTTTGGGGGCATTATGATTTTCTATAAAACCCATCTAACTGTCTCTGCCCTAAATCCCCCCTTCCCATCTCTGGACCTCAGTTTAAATTATGTCATGCTATTCTAACCCTGGGTAACACTAAGATACTCCATCTCTCCTGTGTTCATGTGCCACATACTGGTAGTCTCCAAGTGCTTCCATCCCTCATCAGCACAGTTGGCCCCCTTGCTCAAGGCAGATTATCTGTCATATTTGGGGATTTTAATATTGACTGGTTAAAATATAATAAAAATTTGGTTGAGTCATCTTTAAACAAATTTCTGCTTACTCAAGTCATCAGTGACCCTACTGGGGTTTCCAACAACAGGCAAAGTGTCACCCTTACTGATTGGGTTCTTGTATCAAAACTGGACGGAGTGGTCTGCTCAGGGGTGCTGCCTGATGCCATTAGTGATCACTGCCTGGTCTGTGTATGGTGAGCGAAACCTCCAAAGGTCCCCCTAGACTTATTCATTTTCAGGACTTCTCTCATTTAGACCCCAACCTGTTCAAAAATGAAGTAGCCTACCAAGGCAGGTTTTATCTGTGGGCCATTACTGATGTCAACCTGGCTGTCTCAGATTTCTATGCAATCTTTACTAGGCCCCAGGGCAAGTATGCTCCCTCTACCACCAGGTGGATTTGTGGTCCAACTACAAAATGGTTGGACCGCCCTCTACTATTCCCCCTCAAACAGGGGGATAAATGTTGGGCTTCCTACAAGGCTAGCAGGCCATCCGATGGGGCAAAAGTAACTTTTGTAAAACCCAGTTTGATTCCTCCGTCGGCAGCACTCTTCTGTTTTGGAACTGCATTAAGAAAACCCCAGGTCAGGATGGTACCCCCACCACCAATGACATCAAGATTGAGGGAGTAAATTGTTACAACCTGTCCACTATCTGGAATGCTTTCAATAAATATTTTACTGGTCTCTTCCCTTAAGCTGGGGCTTTTCCTGTCTCCTCGCCTTACCCGATGTCCTTCCCTACTCCCGATGCATCACCCCCCCCCCATTTTATTGACAAGGAGTCAGGGTCCCAGAGGTGTGTAAACTCCCAAGGCAAATCCCAGACTAAATCCGCTGGCTGTGATGGGATCAAGCCCCTTTTCCTCAAACTTGCAGCAAATGAACTGGTCTCCCTTATGGCAAAAATCATTAACCCTGTCCCTCTCTCCGGCGTTGTTTCTAACCTCTGGAAAATGCCCTACATAGTGCCTGTTCAAAAAAGGTAATAAAAATATCAGTAATTACAGACCTATTGCCCTCGTACCAACTCTTAGCAAGGTCTTGGAAAAAATTGTTGCCACCTAACTCTCTGATTACCTTTCCACCTCTGATCTTCTCTCCCCTGCTCAACACTGGTTCTGCTGGAATCATAATACCACCACATCTCTGCTCAGGTTAACAAATAGCATCCTGAATGCATTTGGTAAAGGGAGCTTGCCAACACTGTTTTTGTTGATCTCTCTAAGGCCTTTGATATGGTAGATCACACCATGCTTTGTAACAGTTAACATCCCTGGGGATATCTGATACTGCCATCCCCAGTTCAGAAGTTATCTGTCCGATAAGCAATAATGGGTCAGGTTTGATCCTCCTCCTGATCCTGCCCCATCAGAGTTGAGGCATCTCCCAAGGTTTTATACTTGGACCCCTGCTTTTCTCCTCAACATAAAATTCTGTTCACCATTCCATCTCAAATAGTACACCTATCTTGTACACACTGACGAGCTGGTGTTCTTCTCTAGCATCCAGAACGTGGATGTGATCAGTAACAAATTATCGTCTGACCTACATTCTAACAGTGGTTCTATGAAAATAAGGTTTTAATGAATGCTACCAAATCCCAGGCCATGGTATTTGGCCCCCTCCCGCTTAAAGAATATCAAATCTTCTCTCATGGTGGTCTGTGAAAATGATAAACCCTTGGTTAGTGACCTGTCCTTTAATTACCTGGGTGTTTCACATGACTCTTTCCTTGATTTTCCACTCCACGTGGCACCTACCAGTAAGGCTGTCGACGTCGGACTTGGGCTTGCTTACAGAGCCAATCACAACCTCTCCCCTAGGCTCATATTGCCATAGCCTGGGGATCCAGTCTACCTGATGTTTTGAACCTTGAACTCTTATGCTACATAAATGGGATGCGGTATATAAAAATGTTTGTTGTTTTGGCCTTGCTAGTAACTGACTTGCCCATCACTGGATGCTGTACTCTAAATTGGTCTGGCTCCCTCCATCTTCCCAGTGTGATCTCTCCCTGAGTGGTATTATACGTGGTGCTTTTTTATAATCAGGCTCCCTTATTGCTTGCCTTCCTTCTAGTGCCCTATTCAAATACCTATCCACTTAGATTAGCTGACAATGACTCCCTAGTCATACCAAGAACCAGGACCACATTAGGGGAGATAGCTTTCTCTGTCTCTGCTCCTAAACTGTGGAACACCATACCTGCCAACATGAGGCTCTGTCCTGTTACCAGCACCTTCAGAAACTAGTACATTCTTGCTTAAAACTTTTGGCAGTATGCACCTGTTCCTAGTCTTTGAACTATGATTATTTGCCTATGTGTATAATACTCCTGCATGTCTCATTTTGTTTATATGCTATTGTAGATTGTACACACATTTATAGCTTGTGTGTTACCTTGTTGTAACATTTTTCCAAAGTTGTCATTGTCCTACATTGTATTGTTTACTGGTTGTACTCTCCCAGGTCATGCCTGAAAATAGGCAAATACTTGTCTAGTGCACTCTACCTAGTTAATAAAAATTAACTAAATAAATAAAATCTAAGTACTATGTCTACTACCTGCCCCCTGTCAGCAGCCTTCGGCACAGTCGAAGAAGTTGATCAGGTTGATCTGGCATGACTTCCCTTCCATGAACCCAATGCTATCTCTTGCTCTGGAGATTAACCTGATTCGACATTTTGTTCAGGGTGGTCTCTTATCAGCTTCACTATAGATGACAGATTGATAGGCCTGTAATTTCCTGTGTTGTCCCTTTGCCTGCTTTTATTCAGCAGTACTGCATGTGTGAGTCTCCACTCCGTGGCTCCACCCAATATCTAGTGAACTGTTAAACCAGTCCACCAGCAGGCCCACCAGTTCTGTTTTTATTTTTTTTTTTTTTTTATAGGTACGCTTCTGCATGCCTCCTCTGACCCAACAGCGAGGTACATTCTCTGGCCCCTGATTGCTCTGCACGCCACCCTGGAGTTGCTCTCATGGATTCCCCCATCCCCCACAGGGGCCAGGGTGAGGAGTGCCGTGTGCCACCCCCCAAGAGCAGTAATCCAGAATCGGGAGCAGCCTCATAGGAGCCGTTTGGGCTATCATGGGTCCATCCGGTCCTGTTTTTCCTCCATTTTCTTCTGCAACCTCGCCGGTGCAGTGGGTGGAAAGACTGTCTCCATCACCATGGAGGCAGCCAATCACCCTAGACGTGGGCCAGCCTCTTACATGACTGTACATCTGTGGCGACACCCAGCTACTGCTGGGTGATCAACTGCACAGAACACTAGCCCACCTCCTGAGGAAGGAGACCAGTCCTCGGATGCTCAATCCTTCCTCCCTGGCTGACGACCCAAGTCTGTTCCCCAATCAGAGTTGCCGGTGGCATCCAACACTTCAACCCTCCGTGCCACCAGGCCAGCTACGTTTTCTGGTTTTATCAACATTCTGAGGTGCATTCTGTCTGGTCCTGGTGACTTGGCCATCTTTACAGTCCTGAGACCTTTCATGACATGGTCCACTGTGATCCTTTCCTTGCCCATCCTCCCTTGTGGCACCGGTCCATCTTTCTGGAACAGTTGGCCAGCAAAAGTGGTGGAAGCGAAAACTGTGGTGGCTTCAAGCATGTGTGGGATAGACCTCATGGTATATTAATAAAATAGGCAGGGAGGAGGGACGGTCCCCAGAGACCAGATAGGGTCTGTAGAAACTGATTAGACAGAGAACATCTGGGCAGACTGGGTGGGCCAAGCTGTCCTCTTATGCTGATAAATTCTGTTTCTCTTTCATTAAGACAGAGCAGAAGTATTCATTCAATACCTCTGCCTTATCCTTGCTGCCTTTCACCCACCCCTCCTCCCTCATTTATTTAACTAAGTGCCCTTTTTCATAATCCTTTTTCCCTTCTGTACAATATCTGAAGAAGGCCTTGTCACCTTCCTTGACTCTCTCCGCAGTTTGCAGTTCCTTCCCTGCCTTTGCCTGCCTGCCCACCTTCCTAATCTCCCTTGCCTTTTCCACTTAAGTTAAACTGTCTGCCTTCTTCGGGGAATCCTGTACCACCTATTGTATAGGAAGTCCTCTTTTCCTTAACTGCCCTGTCCACTTCTCTATAAAATCAAAGTAGCCCGTTAGATCACCACCTCTCCCTTTCCTGCTGCTTGCCTGATTATGCCTCCCAGCTCCCTCCCTCTCAAATATTCTAGCTTTAAAATATAAAAATCTATGGAAATTGGGTGGAATACCAAATATCCTGGTGAAATACCAAAATTCTGACTCTGGTATTCCACCAAGAATACCACCTTGTTTTCTTAAATTCTACCCCTATGTTAGAATAAAAGGTCAGAAGACATTGCTTTCTCTTGATGTAAAAGCTTCCATAGATTCTTCTGGATAGAACTAAGGACTGCAGACAAGCTAATTAACTGTTTGTCTCTTTTGATTCTAATCAAAATGTTTCCTTATCACTGTCCAATGCCTTTCCTAGTAGATTGTGAATTGCCTCCACCAGTGCTACACCATGATGGGGGTTAAGTTTGAGGACACCGTCTACGTACATTCCGAAAGAGCAGTAGCCACTTCATTAGCAGAGATTTGCTCTGTATACATCACAGAGATCTGTAGGGCTGCCAGTTGGTGCACTGTGAATACTTTTACCAAGCACTGTGCTCTGGATGTTAATTCCAAACAGCATGCCAGCTTTGGCCGTGCTGTTCTGAATGGCTTACTTTCCTAACTATTCTTAGACTCAACTCTACCTAGTCTGGGGAACTGCTTTTCTGGAGCTTGGTACTCTGACCTGTAAGTGAAACTACATGGAGAAGATTGATTCTTGGAAGATACAAAGTCATGTATTTATCTTGAAGCTCTTCCTGAATATCTTCTGCATAGAATATCATGACCCATTCTCCATCCCCTGGACACACTACAGTGATATTGCTCTGTTTTATTGTTGTTCTCCCTTCTCAAACAGATAAAGACTGTGAAAACACTATGTTTTATGTTGGAGTTATTGGCACTTCTTATAGGGTCCGGCAGGGCTATCATATGCCCTTAGGTAGTGATTAGGTTGCACTTAGGTTTAATTTTAATTGCTACTCTCTTCCTTGGTAAAAAAGGTACTGGGTCTTTTGGGGATAGGTGCACTGTATACCAGTGGGCATGCACAGGAGGCGTGTGCATAGGATATACCCACACGCCACCAACCCCCCCCCCTCCAAAGTTCTGGCTCCTGCGGTTTCCTAGTGCCTTCCAGCTCAGACACTTAAGTGGCACTCTGCTCTGCACCCCGACTGGGGAGAGTGGAGGCTGGGACTCACTAAGAAAGCAAGCCATTCAGAATAACACTGTTAAAACTGGAAAAGATATTCAGAAAGCTGTTTAGTTATTCTAAGTACGAAACTTTCCTTTTTTTTTTTCTTTTTTTTTGTGTTACTCTTTGTGACTTGGTTTTTCTACCAATACTGCAGGCACCTGAGAATCAGAGGGCTGTTTTTTTTAATGTTTGCCCATGCACATCAAACATTTTGTTACAAGAGGAGTTTTAGAGGTGTGGCACTGTAGGTACAGTGCAGCTCAGGCTGCAGTAGGCTCGACAGTGATCAGTGAAGCTGGTCATGACACTGTTCCATGCTTGTTGGGTGGAAACTTCTTGTAGTTGAAAGGAGCAAGCCACTTCTGTCTGAGAGTGGCTCCATCCTTTCTTCTGCATTAAGCTACCCAGCAAGCACCTGAGCAGCGTCATGCTCAGCCTGTTTCTCTTCCTCCCCACCTGAACGTGCTGCACTGAATCCAAACCCCGTCTGTGAGCGGGGAGCCCACAGCACATAGTCCTTCCACTCCTTCTGTCTCTCTCCCCTCTATTTTATGTAACTCCCCCTTCCTAACAGTGCAGTGCACCATCAACCCCCCTAATGTGTGGACACTGGAGTGCTCACCCATGATGTCACCAAACACCTCCCTTGCTGTAATAAAAGAATTGTGCCTAATGGTCTTTTTTTCTTTCGTTTTACCCTGAAAAACACAAAACCATCCATTGATGTCTTTTGTAGCTGACCCTGACACACCGCCCACCCCCCAACACTACCACACTGAGCACCACCACCTCACACACACTCACTTCAAAATGGTCCACCACCACTCTGCTGCAAAACACATCCTTCCCCCTCAACTCCAACCAGGAGTGAAGAAACAAGGAAAGTGCAATCAACGTATTTTCAATGCATTTTGAACTTTTACTCATAACGTTATCATTTATTAATATTTTTTTACCAAATTTTCAACATAGCCCTTTCTCAACCCTGTCTCATGAACAAGGCAGGTGAATTTTTTCAACTCCTGCTTAAAGGTGATTTTGCAGTTGTTCTGCAAAATGCCTTTTGGTGGAATTTTGAAAATTGTCACCTACAGGGTCCGTGAGGTGGGTTTTATAAGAAGATCGTTGAAAATTTGGTGAAAAAAATGTGGTAAAATTACCAAGTCATGAGTGGATGTTGAAATATTTCAACACTCACTTATAACTATGCTATTTTTTCAACATTTATTTTGCACCAAACTGTCAACATGGCCTTTTTGGGACCTAACCTTATGAACAAGGTAGGTGATAGTTTTCAAATCCGGCCCAAAAAGCAACTTCACAGTTGCTCTGCAAAAATCACCTTTTGGGCAGGATTTGAAAAGTTTCACCTACCAGGTTCGTGAGGTGGGGTCATAAAAAGACTAGGATGAAAAATTTAGGGTCAAAATCTTAAAAAAAACACACACACACACCCTCCCCAAAGCTATGAAGGTATGTTGTAATTTTTCAGTATTCACTCACAGCTTTAGTAACTTTAAATATTTTGATGCTATATTTTCAACATAGCCATTTTCACACCACCTCATGAACATGGCAGGTGTTATTTTCAAATCCTGCCTAAAATGTGTTTTCCACACTTGTAGTGCAAAATGATATTTGGTCAGTATTTTATAAATGACACCTGTCATATTTAGAAGAAGAGTCATAAAAGACTGTGTTAACAAATATGGGGTCAAAATGTAAAAGCAAAAAGTTATGAAGAAGCATGTGCAGGGTCCATCATTGTTCCTCTTGGTAGTGTGTTGTGTTCCTGTGCCAATAACTCAAGTTAGGGATGGACTCTGGGAGCTATCTGGGCAGTGACGAGTGTGTGTGTGTGGGGGGAGGGGCAGCACTGTTGCATGCCATTGTTCTGAGCCTTGGAAGGTATTGTACACTGTTCTATTGCACAAACAGCACCTTGTGATGGGCTGGGAAGTCTTCCTCACATGGGGTTGCCATATGTATCATGGCCCTACTTATGTAATTAATTACTCATGTCATTAAAATGACTACCACTGCAGTTCTAAATATCTCTTCTCTTGATCTTACATTTTCAATATACATGTTAGACTCATACTCAGGATGTAGTAGGATGATGTTATCAACATATTTGTGATGGTAAATTATATTCATTTTCTGGTGCTGGGCTGGACAGTTTCATGTGCCTGCAGAGATTGTGGAGTAGTAGGCTTCCTGGTTTTGGACTCTGCCCCCAAAGCTCCAAACAGCCATTCAGAGCTAGGATTGTGTTAGGAGGTGGGACATTGTTCCAAACAGGCGGCATTTGAATCTGCCGCTGCCTTCTGCTGCTACCAGACATCAGACTTTGGCTGTGCTGTCTGTGAGACAGAGCCAGTGAGCTCTTGCATGGTTCATTTGCTGGTGCTGGGCTGGACAGTTTCATGTGCCTGAAGATATGTGGACTAGCAGGCTTCATGGACTCTGCCTCAAAGCTCCAAACAGCCAGTCAGGGCTAGGATTTAGTTTGAGAGCAGTTCCCTTTCCTGGTTTTCAGTCCTCCTCCTAGCAGTCTCCGCTGTGGTCCGATCGCTTAGGACCGTGAGCGTGAAGGGCATCTTGGAGTTTGCCTGGTGTCAGCCATGAGGAAGCCTTATGGCCGGCTACGCTGCTCTTTAAGGGTTCAATATGGGTCTCCCTTGTAACAGTGTATGCCTGCAGTCTGTAAGGCCTACTCTGTACATCTGTTTTTGTCACTGTGTACTGCGTACGTGGTCTGTGGGCCTTGCATCTTTTATATGGTCTACTTTTAAGTTTGTTGTATCTGCATGGTACCTTTAAATGTAACTATTAATTGTATTTCAAATGAGTTGTACTCAATTGAATGCTTCCTACTCTTTATGAATAAAAAGATTTACCACTACTACTACTAACTAAGGTCTAATTTATTTTACTTTGTTTTGTACCATGTAAGTAATTCCAGTTTCCTGCTCAGTTCTATGTCGATATAGTACCAAGACCTTAACTGTCAGCTTACTTACTCTTACTGTAACTTACAATAGTAGTTGTTCTTTATGTAACCCCTACCCGGTCTGTCATTTCCCTCTGACAGCAATACCAGGTGGGCTGGGTTCGGGGAGGAATAGGTCACTCGGCACAAAGGCTAGGTTTGGCTACTCTGCACAGGGGCACCCAAGTAACTCCGAACATAGGAAGCAATAACTGTAATGTCCAATACCAGAAGCGGGATTCTAAAGTGTGGCTTTTATTCACATCCAAACAAAATAAACAAAGCATAGATGGACCCCCACGGGGCTACAATCCTGGTAATACAGATTAAAGGAGACCAGAACACATCCTCATCACTTTAGCCCTCAGGCGGTGAACACACTGGGCACACAGCCTGGACTTGTACCACGGCTCTGGGTTACACAGCCCGAACTTGAACACGGCTCTGGGTTTTCCCTGGCTCGGCTCCCTTTCCTGCCACTTGTACACCTTCCATACTTCATGGAAACATTTTCTGGAGGCACTCTAAACCACCTAAGAGCACCTCGGCTCCATCAGGGAATCTTCCTCTTTGATCCCACGTTTTGGTACGTTCCTCAGGCACTGGCCAAGTACCTGAGAGAAAGCAACAGGTGTCTCAGAGCAAATCTGTAGAAGTGAATTTGGTTACTACTGATGGGGGTCTCACACCTCTTGCTCCCACAATTCATACCGGCCATTTCTCTGGACTGTAAACACCTCATCCTTTAACACTTTGCTGTGTAGATTCCTGCTAAATGTATTTCATATTCAGTTCACTTGTCTTGCTTCCCATTTGTGCGGACTTGAACATACTTAAAATAAGTGGCATTGTCCATTACTCTAGACCCCCACAGAATTAAGCAGTCCAATCCCACATTCTTTCTTTCCAATTGTGCTGGACTTGAACATGCTTATTAGTGGCTTTGTCCATTACTCTAGACCCCCACGGAATTAACAGTCCAATCCCACATCTTCCAACTGTACTTGACTGTCTTTTCCTGTGACCCCACAGTAACAGTCCTTTAGTTTCCTTTCTGTTTTAGGTGAAACACTTGGCCCTTTTCAGAGCGAACTCACCCTTTGGTTGCAGGTGCCCCACAGGCATTTCCTCCTCAAGGAATCTTCCTTTCAGAGCTTCTGGTGCCTCGGCACAACTCAAACAGGCAGCTTCTTTTCCTTAGCCGGACCCAGGGGGGTTGCCCCTGGAAAACAGGCTGACCCTCCCCCGTGGAGATAGGGCTCCTGAACCATTGAGGCGGTCCACCACCACTTCCTGTGTTCCTCTTCAGGTGGAAAACACACCTTAAATAAAAGTAGCTCTTTACTAGAGCTTAAAGCTCTGAGAGCCTCCACACTCAGCTGCAATCACAGTCTCTCACTCAGACTGGCTTCAAAATCCCCAACGTTCTACTCTAACCTCCAACTGCAACATTCCAGTGTGGCTTATGCAGCTGCGACAGTTCTAAATGATGTCATCCCTCAGTCTCAGCTGAGACTGAGAACAGAGTGAGACAGTGTAAAATCCATTTAACTGGAGTTTCACAAGCTGCCTTCCCTGCCTACCACTAGGTCTTACTGGGATTCTAGTAACCCTGGGTAACAGGGGGGTTATATTCATTTGTGTTAGTAGGTACAGCTTGATTTAATTTACCTTCCTTTTAATTTATTTCTTACCTAGTTCCATCTTGGGATCAGCTCCTAAAGTTATTTACTGCCACTGGTATTAGCATGCAGTTTTACCTGTTTTACTATAGTTATAATAGTCATAGCTTGAACTAGTACCCAAGTTTTAAATGTATATATTTGTACCCCTCTTGTGTTCCCTATTATTTATTTTTCTACTATTGCTCCTTTATCTTTTGGTTCCTGACTCTCTCTTGACCTTTACCTTTTTTTTTTTTGCTGTTTCTGTGCTTTCATTCTGCTCTATTGTTTTCTCTGCTATGCTGTTAACTTCTGTTGTGTTTTTCTCCTTCCTATCTCCCTTTATCTCTTTTCCACAATATTCTGCTCTCTCTCCTCCTTTTCCTTTTTTAGCTTTCCCCCTCTTCTTCCCCTACCTTCCCCTCTTCCTACTCTCCTCCATTTCCCTTGGTGTCCATTCTCCCTGCTCATTGGTTCCATCTTGAATCTCGCTGGTGCTTTCATGAGGAATCATCATAGAAGTAGTGACAGAGGGGGTTATAGGGTCCATCTAGTCTGCCCATGAACCTACCCCACATATATTTATCTCTCCTCTCCTCCATTCTCTCTCCTCTTCTTTTCTCCAGCATCATCCTGGTTCTTTTAAACTCTTTTTTACCTTGCTACGTCTTCTGGCAGGTGACATTGAACTTAGTTCTGGCCCCATTACTACTTCATCCTTACAGTTTCCCAAAGGTTTGAAAGCTGCCCATTTAAACATCTGTAGCCTTCTCCCAAAAATTGATCACCTTCAGCCTATCATGCTTAATATAGAGCCGGATGTTTTAGTTATATCTGAATCCTGGCTGTCCTCCAAGGTACAGGATTCTGCTGTAACTATACATAGAAACATGGAAACATAGAAAGTGATGGCAGAAGGAAACTCTATGGCCCATCTAGTCTGCCCTTAAGCCTACCCCCTCCCTTAACTGCTATTCAGTGTTAGTGTGCCCTTGTACCTATCCTACGTATGTTTGACAGCTCCCACCATTTTTGCTTCCACCACTCACTGTAGAAGGCTGTTCCATGCATCATCTGCCCCTCAGTAATAAAGAATTTGCGTGTGTTGCCCCTGAATCTGTACCCCTCCAGTTTCATGCCATGCCCCCTTGTTCTTGTTTGCTCTTGAACCAGAACAGGTCCTGGACCTGCACCTTGTTTATTCCTTTGAGAAACTTGAAGGTCTCGATCATGTCTACCCTTTCCCTTTGCTGTTCTAGGGAATACATATTCAGGTCACTTAGGCGTTTGTCATATGTTTTGATGTGCAGTCCTTGTATCATTTTTGTAGCTCTCCTTTGCACTGCTTCAGTCTGTCAATATCTTTTTGAGTGCGGTCTCCAGGGCGGACTCATTACTCCCAGATGCGGCCTCTGCCAGTGATGGATAGAGTGGCTGGATGACCTCTCTTTTCTGCTGGCAGTCCCTCTCCTATGCAGCCCAGCATACCATTTGCCAGTAGTGTTGCTTTTTCACATTGCCTGGACATCTTCAGGTCATCTGTTGTAATTATTCCTCGATCCCTTTCCTGCTTGGTGGATTCCAGTTTTACTCCTCCTAGGCAGTATTCCTCTCCTGGGTTACCTCTTCCAAGCTGCATAATCTTGCATTTTTTTTTTTTTTGTGTTAAAACTTAGTTGCCATGTCTTTGACCATTGTTCCATTCCTTATGTCAGCCTTCATCTTTTCCACTCCACCTGGAGTGTCCATCCTGTTGCATAACTGCAAACAGGCTCACTTTTCCTTCCAAGCCATCAGATATATCACTAATAAAAATATTAAAGAGGATTGGACCTAGTACAGACACCTGTGGAATGCCGCTAGTTACTTCCCTTTCTTCTGATAGGGAGCCATTTACTAGTACCCTCTGTGTCCTTCCACTGTTTGTTCTGTATCCAGTTTACCACTTCTTGCCCTACTTCCATGCTGTCTAACTTGTTTATTAGCCTTCTATGTGGTACCGAGTCAAAGGCCTTGCTGAAGTCCAGGTATACTACATCTGCAGCACCGCCTTGATCCACTATTTTGGTTACCCAGTTGAAAAAGTCGATTCGATTCATTTGGCATGATCTATCTGTGGTAAAGCCATGCTGTTTTTGGTCAAATTTGTTGCTTTCCTCGAGAAAGGATATAATCTTCTCTTTGAGAAGGGTTTCCATTGTTTTGCCCATAATTGAGGTGAGGCTTACCAGTCTGTAGTTGCTTGCACTTTCCTTGCTTCCGTTTTTGTGGAGCGGGATAGCCGTGGCCTTTTTCCAGTCCTGTGGGACCTCCCCAAGTTCTAACGATAGGTTAAAGAAGTCAGCCAGGGGAGCTGCTAGTTCCTTTCTTAGTTCTTTCGGTAACCTAGGATGTATTTCATCTGGTCCCATGGCCTCGTTTGCCTTGATTTTCTCCAGTTCCTTTAGTACTCTTTCCCTTGTAAAAGGTCCTGCATCTATTCTGCCTCTGTCTAAGCTGCTCCCTGTGAGGGAGGGTCCGCAACCTTCCTCCTCTTTGGTAAAAATGGAGCAGAAATATCTGATGAGGATTTCTGCTATGTCTTTGTCATCCTGTGTGCCCCCCCGTCGTCCTTAGTAAGTCTGACAATACCCCGTCTTGTCTTCCTCTTCTTACTGATCTATCTATAGAAGGTTTTGTCTCTCTTTTTGACCTCCCTGGCTATCTTCTCCTCCGTCGAAGCCTTCGCTGCTCTAATTTCCCTGGTTGCTTCCCTTAGTTTCTTCTTGTAGTCATCCTTGCCCTTTTCAGATTAATTTTCCTTGTATTTTCTGAAGGCAGACTGTTATTCCCCTGACCTTGGTGGCTACTACTTTAGAAAACCAGAGGGGTTTTCTTTTCTTTTTTGGTTTGCTCACCCTTTTCAAGCAGTGATTTGCAGTTTGTAAAAATGCTGTTTTGAGAACTGTCCAATATTTGTCAACATCCCTTCCTCGTAGACTATAGCCAGGCAAGATCTCTCAAAGAGGGATGGTGGTGTTACAGTTTACATTTTCACTGGAATCTAATTTGTTACTGCTGCTCTTGCTATTTCTCCCCCCTCAGCCTATGAGCTGCTGCTTCTTAAAACTTTTCTTCCTTTTTCTGTCCCTATCTTTACTGCTGGAGTTTACTGTTGCCTAGTATTTCCCCTGCCTTACTTACTGAGCTTCTTTTTTTTTTTTAAAACTCATGTTTATTAACAATAAATAGGTGCATACATAAGTTAGTACATGTGTAGAAAAGGCACAAATCCATTTAGTATACAGTTCATCCATTGATTCAAGAACAGTTAATTATATCCTTTGCACATATTTCAATATCATCATATTTCTTCAGTTAAATAGACATTTTGTTAATTGCTAATCAGGGTTGTGGGACCTCGAGTCCTTATGATCCAAACTTGTGTGTGTTCCTGACCAAATCTGCCACCTTGTCCATCTACGTATGTAGATGTGGGTTTGCTGATTGATTTTAAATGTTAACTCTTCCAGATTGACAATCTCTTGCACAGTTTGGATCCAGAATTCAATGGTAGGCGGCCCTGGTTTCAGCCAGACTCGAGTGATGGATTTAAGGGCTGCAGCCACCAGTACGGCCCAGAGGTACAAGGAGTCCCCGGCCCTGACAGATTGGGGT
This sequence comes from Neoceratodus forsteri, assembly GCA_016271365.2. Taxonomy (NCBI): domain Eukaryota; kingdom Metazoa; phylum Chordata; order Ceratodontiformes; family Ceratodontidae; genus Neoceratodus; species Neoceratodus forsteri. The sequence goes on along the minus strand of CM028129.1, from coordinate 1,096,572,810 downwards.
GGGATACCCATTACCACCTCCGGCCACTCCAGCGGGTGGTCCAATGTAAAGAGATCGGACAAGACCTCAGTCACCCCATCCCAGAAGGGCCTTATCTTATGGCATGTCCAGAATATGTGCAGGTGGTGCGCATTCTCTTCCCCACAGAGCCTCCAGCACAAATGTGAACGAGTAGGATCTCTCTTATGGAGGCGGGCCGGCGTAAAGAAGCAGTGCACCTTTATTCTCCAACTGAATTCCTGCCAGAGTGGGGATCTAGTTGTTTTAACAGTGGTGTGAAACGCTCTATCCCAATCTATATCCCTCTGTTCGGTATCTGATTCCCGTAGCCAACTTGATTTGATTTTACTCAGGGGTCTTTTTCAGTGCTGCCAATAACCTATAAGTTGTTGATATGTGGCCTTTCTGAATGTGTCCACCCATCACTGCCGTCATGTATTCTAAAATGGGTTGTGCCGAGTGGGATCTGGGTCTGCTTCCTGACATTTATGTACATGAGCCCTAACCTGCAGGAACCTAAAGTGGTCTGCCTGTCTAAGGCCAAACCTGCTTTTCAGTGTCTCAAAGTCCAGTACCAGGTCGTTCATTGCAAACTGTCCAAAGTGTGTTAGGCCCAGTCTACCCCAGGCCTTGAAAGTATGGTCAGGTCTGGGCGGTACGAAGCTTGGGGTCCAAGCAATTCCGCCAAGAGGCCAGATGGATCTCCCCATTCTAAATTTCTGCCACACTCTCCTTGTGGCAGCTAATGTATTGTTTACCGCATTAAGTGAGGAAAGGGGTTCCAGTGGGCCTCTACAGGTGGCCATGATCCTGGTCTCCAGGGGAGGGCCACGTCCCTTCTCCTCTCCCTGTTCCAGTAGTTTCCAATTTGAGATGTAAGTTGGAGTGGCCCAATGTAGGGCCATTTTCAGGTGCGCTGCTAAGTAGTAATCTTCCAGATCAGGGATAGATCGGCCTCCTTTTTTACAATGTGTTTGTAAGATGCGTAGATTAATTCTTGGCCTTTTATTGTTCCAGATGAACTTGTTATCTTCCTATGCCAGGCCTGAAATTGTGCTCTGGGTATAAGGAGGGAAGACACTAAACAAATATAGGAATCTAGGGAGGATAGTCGTGGTGATTGACTGCATCCTGGCATACATGGGGAGGTTTATTAAAGTCCACCTTTCAAAGTCTCTCGTCATTTGGTTTATAAGGGGGTTATAGTTTGCTTTGAATAGCTGGGAAAAGTGTTTAGTAATGTAAGTGCCCAGGTATTTCATTTTACTTGCATCCCAATTTAACGGAAGCATTTTCCTGATCTGATCTGTAGGGGTGTAGTAAAAGCTAAGGACCTCAGTCTTTGTTTTATTAAGCGTATACTCCGCATGTCTGCCAAATTCCTCCAGGATTGACCATACCTCTGGAATAGATTTATCAGGGTTGGACAAGGAAAGCAGGATATCATCTGCATATAGCGATATTTTCCTGGTAAACCCCCCTACCTCCACCCCACTAATCTCCTCTGCTTGGCGAATGGCCACTGCCAAAGGCTCTATGTAAAGGGCAAACAAAAGAGGGGAGAGGGGGCAACCCTGTCTGGTGCCACGCGTCAGCCTGAACCGAGAAGAAATGCCACCGTTTACCCTAACATATGCCTGAGGGTTGGTGTATAGCACCTTAATACTGTCTATAAAGGACTGCGGGAAGGCCATGTTCTGAAGGATTAAGTACAGAAAGCTCCAGGATACCTTATCAAAGGCCTTCTCTGCATCTAAACTCATCAGGCACGAGGGTATATGCCGCTGGTGTATAGTATCCAGGACATTTAAGGTTGTCCGGACACTATCTGGGGCCTGCCTACCATAGATGAACCCCGTCTGATCCAGGGCTACCAATTCCGGTAGGAGGGAGTTTAACCTGGAGGCTATAATAGAGGTGAAGACTTTATAGTCTGAGTTAAGCAGGGAGATGGGTCTGTACGACTCACATTTAGTGGGGTCCTTGTTTTCCTTGGGTATTAAGGCAATAGTCGCGTACTGCCAAGAGGGGGGCATCGGGTTCCCATCCCGCCAGACCTCCATGAAGACCTCTGACAGGAGGGGGACCACCTCCTTCCCAAAAACCTTATAAAATTCAGCCCCAAAGCCGTCAGGTCCAGGGCACTTACCTCCCCTAAGGGTCTTGATGGCTTGTAGGATTTCTGCTTATGTAATTGGCTTTATTAATGATTGACCCTTCTCCAGGGTAAGAGCTGACAAGGGGAGAGAGCTCAGGAATTTCATTTTCTCCTCCTGTCTCTTTATGGGTGGCGTATAGATTGGTGTAATAGGAGACAAAGGCCTCCGCGATCTGAGTCTGCCCATTAACCAAGAGCCCTGTTGTAGGTGACGTCACTGTTGTAATCGTGGCTTTTGCTGTATATTGCCTTAAGCGAAAGGCCAGCATACGAGAGCCCCTCGAGCCGCCCTCATAGTATTTCTGTTTCAGATAGAGAAGAGATTTCTCTATTTCCGCTTGTTGTATAGTCTTTAAGTCCTCCTTTAGTTCTTTTAGAGTTTGATCTCTCTCTCTGTCCCATCTATTCTTTTGGGCATCCTCTAGGGTTTTAATTTGTGTTATAAGTTCTTGCTGCCTTTGTATTGTCTGCCTCTTTCTAGCAGAGGCAATAGAAATGATTTTACCCGGACTGAGGCCTTTAAAGTGTCCCACAGGATCTGAGAGGATACCTCACCTGTACTGTTTTTTTAATGTTGTAATAATGTGCTGTTTAAGTTCCTGACTATCCCTTGGTCACGAGTAGTGAGCAGTTCAGTCTCCACTGCGTGTTTCTTGGCAGGCTGAGATCTATCTCTAAAGAAGGGATTATGGTCTGATAGAGTGGAGGTCTCTATTGACATAGATAGAAAGCGCGGGAGGTCTCTAGAGAAGGTGAAAAAAGCATCTAGTCTTGAGTATATTTTGAAGCGTGGAGAGTAGTATGTGTAATCTCTAGCCGTGGGATATCTTTCCCGCCATACATCCACCAGGGCCACCTGTTCAAAGATCTTTTTAACTGACTTTGCCCTTCTGTAATCTGGGTTCAGGATCTTAGAGGTGGTATCTATACTCCTGTTAAACACCAGATTCCAGTCTCCCCCCCATAATCAATACTCCCCTCGTTTTTTCCGCCACCAACTGGATGAGAGAGGAATAAAATGATGTGGGGGAACCAGGGGGGGCATAGACATTTGCCAAAGTGATCAACGTGTCTTGTACTCGTCCTATCGCTAGGACATATCTCGCCCCAGGATCCTCCACCACCTCCTCGACCTCAAAGGGAAAGGTAAATGCCACCAGGATGGCAACCCCTCTTTTCCTGCCAGCCGGTAGCGATGAGTGGAAGACCTGTGGGAAATTTCTGGATTTTAATTTAAGGGTTTCCTGAGGTGTTAAGTGGGTCTCTTAGGAACCCCACATGGCACCTCGAGGTTGTGAGGTATCTCAATATCCGTTCCTTTTATCAGACTCGAGCTCCCATTCACATTGTATGAGAGTATTTTAGAGTGGTGACTAGCCATTTTTGATTCTTAAGTTCTTAAACTTTGAACCTTTACATTGTAGGTTCCAGTTGTGCGACCTTACAATTAGAGACTTTTTATACATACTTATGCACCTGTATGTAACAACATTTAACATTGAAAACAGAAAATCTATAACTAGTAAAACCCAACAGTGGGCTAATGAGTAACTTAGCGTCCCATCCCCAAACAGGGGGGACTGTGAAAAAACGCATTGGTGGATTTCTGGTTTGCACACCATACTTCCCACCTTGCGAGAGAAATGATCGGCTTCCAAGGTGAAGCTGGAAGTCTACCAGCTTGTGGGCCGTCGCAAGTGCATCGAGAGATAGGAAGCTCAGCAATGCTGTGAGGTTCCCAAGAGGCCCATAGGTGAATTCCCTATGTGGGCCAAGCCCTTGGACGTCAGCAGAGGCCATTCGTGGCCAAGTTCACTTGCCTTCCTCCTCCCCCCCTCCCGCGGCCCCTTATGGTTCAGTCTGGTCATCATTGCCTGGTTTTTATTCCCTTCTATGCCACCCTTCTGTGTATTTGAGGGTCCCCAATAGTTTTAATACCACTATTATCTTTGTGAGATTAACATTTTATTATCCTGGTCTCCGTTACCCTTTTGGTGTGCCTATCTGGGCTCTAGGTGCTGCAGTCAGCCCTCGGACCCCCGTGATCCATCAGCATAAGGCTGTTGTCCGCTGCACTCAGTGATCTCATCCCTGAGGGCCACCTAGAGTACAATTATTGAACTTTGGGTCTTGTATAAAATGGTGGCTGCTATTCATAGATCCCTCTTACCCCAGCCCAGTGGCCTGCAGCGTATGATTCCCCGATCCCTGTCCCACCAGGCCCCCCGAACCTTTGTGAAAAGAAAAAAAAAAAAAAACAAAGGATACCGACCAATTCATGTCTGAATGAGGCAGGAGGTAAAATGTCTTTCAATGAACCTCTCCTTTTATTTCAAGCCATGCTTAAATCGATGGTCCATTTCCTTCGTCTGGGGGAGTTAGTGTACGAGTCATTTCGCAGCATCGGGGGACAAATATGGGACCAGTTGCAGGTCTTAGGATCGGGGGAACGCAAACCAACAAAATCAGCGTCAGCTTCTGGGCGGTGACCCATTCAAGGCACTGAAGAGCACATCGGAGTGGGGTTCTCTTCGTCTTCTCTGAGGTGATTCGCCTTTTTATTTACCACTGTAGATTCTCCATATCTCCGCAGCAGTGTTGCTATATCTGCCCTTAGATTTGTTTGGGGAAGCCTCTGTGACGATCCTGAATGAGCGACACCCTTCTGGGTTACCGATCAGGCCGAGGCAATCAGATCACGCTCTAGCTTCTCTTTATTCAGCGGCGGTACGGAGATACTGTGATCTGTTAGGAATTGCGATGCTGCGAGGAGATCCATGAAGACTTTTGTTCCCTGGTTGGTTTCCACCTTCAGTCTGGCCGGATGTAAAACTTGCGCCTTCATACCTTTAGATTTCAGTTGTTTTATCACTGGCCAGAGTATGCGTCTTGCTTCCTGGACTGTTGACGTGTGATCATTATCTATTGTAATTTTCTGGCCCTTATATTGTAGAGCCCCCTGTTGCCATGCACGACGCAGCAACTCCTCTTTTGCTCGATATGATGTCAGCCGGGCGATCAGTGATCTCGGCCTAGCTTCTGGATTTTGGGGCCTTGGGCCTAGCGATCTGTGGGCCCGATCCATTGTAATGTCTAGCTCTTCCGGCAGCGACAGTACCTCACGAAGCATTTCTTGTAAAAAGGTCATGGTGTCCTTATGTTTTGCCTCTGCTCCTTCTGGTACTCCATATACACGTATGTTTTGTCGTCTGCTTCGACCCTCCAGATCATCGATCCGCTTGGTTAATTCCCTGTCTCTGTCTAGTAAGTATAGGATCAGGCGATCATGTCTGTCGGTCTGCTCAGATGTTTGCGTTAAGCATAATTCCATCTGATCCGTCTAATGATCGATGCGGTTTATATTTGATCTGAGCTCCGAGAGGTCACGATCAATCTTCTGAACTGTATTAGCCATTTGCACAATTGTCGAGGCCAAATCTGGCTGGATCTCCGTTCCACGAGGTACTCCTGCCTGTGGGCCTTCAGCCATGTCTGGTGATTCCAGGCTATCCTGATGGTCTAACTGCAGCATCTCCCTTAATTTCTGGGCTGGGGTGCTCTGGTGCCTCCCGGTTTTCAATCTCGTTGCTTTGGCGGGGGAGGTCATGATTTTGAGGCGATGGTGATAAGTTTGTATAGCCGCGGGTATGGAGCTGTGAATTCAGGCAGCCATTCGTCTGCTGACGTCACCGGAAGTCCACTGAGCTTCTTTTGACTATTGGTTCTAACTCTTGCAGAGGTGAGGTTTATATTCTTGATGACTTTAATATAAATTGGCTCTTCCCAAACTCAAATAAAATTGTTCAGAATGTAAAGTCACTCAATTGACTCAATTAATTTTGGATCCCACCCATCTAAATTTTAAATCATTAAATCACTCTGTGATTGACTGGGTTCTCTCATCTCATCCTCACCATGTTGTGGATTCAGGTATCCTTCCTCATGCTCTCAGTGACCATCATGTGGTTTTACTGTGTCGCGTAAGATTCATTGTCCTAACAGCCCCCCAAAATTTATCCATGTCGGGTACTTTAGGTCTCTGGGCTTATCCTCTCCTAGCCGACCTTATGGGTACTGATTGGTCTCTGATCCCAGCAGCTGATAATATTAATTCTGTCTTACAATACTTTCATTCCAAATTTATGGCAGTATGGGATCATCATGCTCAACTGAGAAAATCGGAGTATGGGACTCTCATCTGTCTTGGATAACAGGAGAAGTGAGGACTTGCCTCCATTCCAGAGACCTTGCATGGTGTTCTTTTAAGATCTCTGACTTCCCAACTGCTTTTGCATGCTACAACTTTCTTCGTAATGCCTGCACCAGAGCTATAAGACTTGCTAAGTCTGAGTATTTTGCATTCACAGGTCAGAACAACTTAAATCATCCCTCCAAGTTCTGGAAGGTTGTCCACTCTCTTTTCTCCACTCCAACCCAGTCTCCTTCCCCAATTCTTAAGGTGGATGACTCCCTTATCTCTGATCCTTCTATTGTCTCCTCTTCCTTTAACTCCAGCTTTGCTACCTGTGCCCTTTCTCTCATCTACTCCTCCCCATCCTTCCTTTCTCCACCTGCCTCCTCCCCCTTTAAATCTCTCTTTTTCCTTCTCTTGTTTTCTGTCTCCACCTCTGCTACCCCCTACTCACTGCTTGCTCTTAATCCACATAAAGGTGGTAGCCCTGATTGCCTTGATCCCAGTCTACTTCTCTCAGTCCCTGCTATTGCTCTGCCTCTCTTCTCCTCAACGTTTCCTTTTCTTCTGCTGCTTTACCTGATGCCTGGAAACAGGTCACTGTTATTCCTCTCCCTAGAGGTGGTGATCTCTCTTCTGTTGGTAAGTTCTGTCCTATCTGTCTCCTTTCTGTCCTATCTTAAGTTACAGGAACACCTTGTTCTAGCTCCGCTCTCTTCCTTGCTTCCAACTCCTCCTCTTTCTTCACCCCTTTTCTGTCTGGTTTTAGGAAACCTCACTCCATTTCTACCTGTGACACGTGGACAGCCAGTTCTGAGTACTCTATGATTTTTGAAAAATAAAAATGTGTTACTGATTGTCTCTGCTGAGAAATGGGTGCTCTTGAATGACCTCACTCACCCTCCCCTCCCTCTGGCCGGTCTCAGCTAAAAGTTGAAAGCCATGAGATAATTACAGGCTAGAAGACACCTAATCAAGGATCTCCTATTTATCTAAGTTAAATATAGCTTTAACTGCTAAGAGGAAATCAGTATCCATTTTATGACATTTAGAGGAAGAAACCAGGTTATGGCACACTGGTGCGAAATCATAACTGCTTTGATGTCTGTGTGAGAGAGGATACTGCTCATAGAAGAAAGGAAATTTACAGACATATATTGTGAAGTCACATGGGGAAAGGAGTTTCTGCTGATTTAACCTTAATTAACTTACCTTCTAATATGATAAAACATCGTGGGTGTATGATTTTTAATAAACAGAGGAGGAGCTAGGTGACCTCACGCAAAGGGGTTGGCAAAGGCAGTTTTTTAAACAGTATTCTGTTTTCCTTCAGAGACACACTTCATCTACACTCTGAGAAAGACGCATCTTTGAGCACTTTAAGCAGGTATTTAAAGAGAGACAAATCTAAATATTGTAGTAGGATTTGCACTGTTAAAACCTTGTTCTTTAACAGATTGTATGGTTCTTGTGATATATGGTTCTGTATTTGCTGTTTTACATATTTTTATCTATTTCAGTAAAACTCTATTTTTAGTGCCTACTTGGTCTGTCTTTGAATTTCTTTCTTTAACAAGTGAAGCATATGTGCTTAAAGCTGACACTATGCATAAACTTGAATAGTGATACCAAACTGGAAAAAGGTAGAGTTAAATCTGAGGTATTTTATTAGAGTTTTGGGTTCATTTTGTACACCTGGTTAGGTGCCATAGGCAAAGATATCTGGCCTCGAAGACAGAATTATCTGAGCCTTTGCATTGGGTACACTAGCAAGAGGTTCGCAGTTTGAATCCTCCAGAGACTTGAGACCAAAGGTTGATTGAACCCTACAAAACAGACAGGAGGGTTACCCTGTTTCTGTTAACTGTTCACAAGACTGCACTCGGAGGTTGGCACTTTGGGAGTAGAGGTTGACCTGCTGAGTGGGTTTGTGACAGATTGGTTGGCAGCGGGTGCAACATTTTGGTATTGCAAGCTTTTATTGTTCAGTGTGTCAGCTTGAGGCCATCAGCTCCCTTGCAAAGAAAAGAAAAGGCAGTGATTTATTTTAAAAAGGAGACAGAACTGTATCACTTGGCGTACAGTCAAGTTCCTACCCATTTTTTTTTTTCTAAAGTGCAAGTCAGAGTAGCCGTAGTTAGGGAAGAAGATGACTTCCAACTACAGCAGGCACACTGTAGACTACTTAAAGCAGTTGTGCGGGGACAGAGGAGTTCCGTTCGAGGTGAAAGCCAGCAAACAGAACCTCGTTGATGCCCTGATGGTAGCAGATACCGAGAGCTCCCGAGTCACAGACAGTGACTGTAAGGGACCAAACCTTGAATGTGGCAGGGCTAGCGGCCAGTGCAGTGTTCAGATCCGATGAGGAGGGCAACAGGGCCACTGTCAGCGAAGGGTCACAGCAGCAGGGGAAGGTCACCAGTATCCTGGATCCAGAAGTACTCCGGCTGCAAATTGAGTTGCGCAGAATGGAGCTGGGGTTCCAGAGGGAGAGGGACCGTGAACAGCGGGAGGCAGAGCGAGAACGCCGAGACACAGACTGGGAGGAGCATGAGTGCCAGAGGCAACATGAATTGGAGAAGCTACAACTCCAACCAGAAGCACTAGAGCAGGTAAGTGGCTTGGGTTTAACTGGGACTACAGGACTGGGTTACAAATTGAATTCCAAATTAATAGCTGAATTTAAAGAGGGGGAGGACGTGGATGCCTTTTAAATTCTTTTGAAAAGTTTGTATTCAGGTTAAAATTCCTAGAGAGTCCTGGAGCTTCCAGCTATCCTCGCTACTTTCCAGGAAAGCTCGGGACGTTGGTCAAATGGACAATGAGGACAGTGATGATTACAGCAAACTTAAAGCTGCACTGGTAAAGAAATTTGAATTAACTGCTGAATCATACAGAGCTAAATCAGTAAGCTCAGGAGAAGCCCTGACATGAGCTACGAGGAGCTAGCATGAAACGTCATGTTTTAAAATGCTGGTGGAAGGAATTGGAGCAAAAATGTGATTTTGTTAGAACAGTTTTATTGGGCATGCCAGCAGAGCTGAAAACCTGGCTGGAGGACCAAGATCCCAATACAGTGCAAGAGGCTGCTGAACTCTCGGAGAGCTATGCCAAGAGCAGACCTGCTCTGAGAGCGAATGGGGTGGGCATGGCAGTACAGAACGGGAAGAGCGCGCCTTCAGGGCAGCTAAAACCTTCACTGCCTCCATCGAAACCAGTTAGCCCCATGTTTCAGAGAAAATATTTCTCTAAAAAAAGTGAATGTTGGTTGTGTAAGAAACTGGGCATATTGCCAGACAGTGTCCCAAAGAATGAGCAATAATACGTAGAATGGTTCTAGAAAAGAAGTGGGTTGTTTGTTTGTCCCTGGAAGCCTGCCTGTGAACTTGAGGGAACACATGCATCCAGTCATGGGAGATGGTGTACAGACGAAGGGTTAAGGGACACAGGGCATCCCTGACATTGGTAAGGGATCTAGTAGAGCCTAGTCAGCTTATACTCAATAAATACGTCACTGTACAGGATTTTACAGGTGAAGAAAACATTGCCACTGGCCAGTGTTCTCCTAGACTGGGGTGAAACAGGGGAACTGTGCAACAGGTGGCAGTAGCCAAAACGTTAGTGGACAGCAGTCTCAAACAGGATGGTATGTGCAGTTACCCATAGCCAAGCAGCAAGGGAAAATTGTAGTTCCCTGAACCCCACAGAAGCCATTGTGGAAACCACTGAGAGGCTGGTTCCCCAGCCTGTGTCTCCAGATGAGGAGACTAATGAAAAGGGGGTAGAAATTTCCCCAGTAGCAAGTAACCACACAGCTACAGAGGGTTACTCTGAAGAGGGAGGGGTGACCCATTGTCAGAGGGTTGGGATTGACAGTGATCCTGAGTGCCCTGATGCTAGTACTAGGGACCCTAGTTTAGTGACTGAAGGGGACCTGTCCCATGCATTGGGAATGTGTGAGGGGTTTGCGGCTGCTCAGAGAAGTGACCCTAGTTCAGAGAAACTGAGGGCTTGGGCAGACTCTTGATGGCGCACAGGGAGGTGACGGCGGACATGAGGTTTATTGGGAAAATGGACTTATGTATACTCAGGCAGTACAGACAGAGGGAGGGGCGCTGAGCAGGCAGTTTGTCGTTCCCCATTGGTATCATGAGCAGTTGCTCAAGATTGCACATGATATTCCCTTGTCTGGTCACCTGGGAATCACGCGCACTACACAGCAGTTGGCCCAGAATTTCTGTTGGCTTAACTTCACCCAGCAGGTGAAGGAGTATTGCAGGTCTTGTCACCGGTGCCAAGAAATAGGGAAGGCGGACAAGAAACCCAAGCCGCCCTGATTCCATTGCCCATAGAGGAGGAGCCATTCCAGAGGGTGGGAATGGATATTGTTGGGCCTTTAAATACCAGCAGCTCCTCAGAGAAGAGATTCATCCTGACTATGGTGGATTATGCCACCCAGTACCCAGAGGCGGTCGCCCTATCCTCACTGAGGACAAAGTGGCAGATGAATTACTTGGGATTTTCTCCCGTGTTGGGTTTCTGCAGGAGGTTATCACGGATCGAGAGGGTTCCTTCATGTCGGACCTGATGAAATGTTTATGGGAGAAGTGTTGGGTGGTGTAGAGATGCACGACATTGTATCACACACAAGCCAATGGGCTTGTGGAAAGATTCAATGGTACCCTGAAGTCAATGTTCGAGCGTTGCTGAACAGCATGGGAGGGACTGGGAGAAATACCTTCCCCACCTGTTGTTTACACAGGAGGTGCCCCAAGTCGACAGGATTTTCCCTTCGAACTCTTATATGGACGCTGGTACGTGGCCCCTAGACTTGATCCAGGAGGACTGGGAAGGCAAGCACGCCCAGGGAACTCCCATAGTGGATTATGTCTTTAGGTTTGAGAAGGCTGAAGGAGCTTATGGGACAGCCCAGAGCAACCTGGCAGCTGCCCAACAGAAACAAAGATAATTACGGCTGCAGAGCCAGAAACTAGTCTTTCATATTGTGGGTCAGGAAGTCATGGTTCTTATTTCAGTCCGAAAGATAGGCTGCAGGCTGATGGGCAGGACCGCGCAAAGTGGTTAGGAAGGTAAATGACGTGAACTATATTGTAGAGTTACCTGACTGAAGACTGACAGAGAGGATGTACCATGTCAACATGATGAAGCCATATGCAAATAGGGCTGACATGGTGTTTGCAGTGTGCAGTCCTGGGGAGGGGACGGACGTAGCAGACCACCTTCTGGACTTGCTGGAAGAAAGTAAGCGGGAGTCCTCTGTGGAGGCAGTAAAACTGCCTCCTCAGCTGGCCCTGGACATGATCCAGGAAGTAAAGGTTTTTGCAGACTTTGACCCATTGTTTAGTGTCAAGCCTAGACTAACCCCCTTAGCGACGCACGATGTGGAGACAGGGACACAGACGCGCATACAGCGAACAGCATATCTGGTGTCAGAGGCTGTCCAAAAGGACATTAGGAGGGAAGTGGAGAAGATGCTGGATTTAGGGGTAATCCAGAGATCCCACAGCCCCTGGGCCTCACCCGTAGTCCTTGTGCCCAAGCCAGATGGCTCAACTCATTTCTGTATGGACTGTCATGGACTGAAGACAGTCACAAAGTCAGACACCCACACGATGCCCCGGACAGATGAACTTCTGGACATGTTGACAGGGGCGACCTACCTTACGACCATTGACCTGACAAAGGGGTATTGGCAGGTAGAGTTGACAGACAGAGCTAGGGAGAGGTCGGCCTTCATCACTCCGATAGGCTTATTTGAATTTAAAGTAATGCCTTTTGGAATGAAGAACGCCCTGGCCGCTTTCCAAAAGTTGGTGAACCAGGTGTTAAATGGTGCTGAGGAGTACGCCGTGGTGACGGCGTACCTGGATGACATTGCCATCTTTGGTGTCAGCTGGGAGGAACACCTATCCCACCTTAGGGAACTGCTGGGCAGGATACAGAGGGACGGGCTCACTGTCAAAGCCGAGAAGTGCCAGGTGGCCATGGGAGAAGCGGCATACCTCTGGCATGTGGTAGGCTGAGGACAGCTCCATCCTAACCAAATAAAGATAGAGGTAATCCGGTTGTGGCCCAGACCAGAAACACAGAAGCAGGTCAGGAGTTTTCTAGGGACAGCATGGTACTACAGGAAATTTGTACCCAATTACAGTGCCCTAGCTGCTCCCCTATCTGACCTGACAAAGAAAAGGATGCCCAAGAAAATTACCTGGGGCCCAGTCTGTGAGGAAGCCTTTTCCAAACTAAAGGAGGCACTGTGCAGTGCTCCTGTTTTGACAAGTCCTGACTATAGCAAACCCTTTAAAGTTCAGACTGATGCCTCAGACATGGGTATTGGGGCAGTACTGAGTCAGACATCCATCCAAGGGAGAGATCACCCAGTAGTGTACCTGAGTAGGAAGTTACTTCCCAGGGAGCAGTCATACTCCACTGTGGAAAAAGAATGTCTTGCCATAGTGTGGGCCCTAAAGAAGTTAGAGCCATACTTGTACGGGCAGCATTTTGTGGTGCAGACTGACCACAACCCCCTGGTTTGGCTGATGCAGATGGGGAAAAACAATGGTAGATTGCTAAGATGGAGTCTTGCTTTGCAAGGGTAGCTAGAAACCAGAACTCTGAAGGTGTGTCTTGCATGTATGAGGAGTGAACTGATTTGGGAAGCTCATCCCATGCTGGGGATAGAGCCCCCAAATTCAGTCTAGGTGGGGAAGATTGTGACCCGTGGACAGCCAGTTCTGAGAACACTATGACTTTTGAAAAATTAAAATGTGTTACTGATTGTCTCTGCTGAGAAATCTGGTGCTCTTGGAATGACCTCACCCCCATCTCAGCTAAAGATGAAAGCCATGAGATAATTACAGGCCAGAAGATACCTAATCAGCACAACAGCAATACCAGTGGCGAACTCGGCATTGACAAATGCTTATTCTGGTTTACATTAAGCCCTCAAGGAACCTTTAAGTGACAGAACTGTATATGCAGGATGTATGGCAAGATATCTGTTGAGACAGATTGTTGCAGTGAACAAGAACTAAATGGCAAGCAAGGGAATCTATTAAAATACAGTTATTTAAGCTAGATGTTGCACTGGAGTGAGACAGATATCAGTTATGTTATCTTGCATCACAAAATCGGTAACTGCATAGGAAAGAAATGCATGGAAAACGGACTCGAGAGAACATTGTTAGTATGCAGTCTGGAATGTGCAATGTCTGATTCAAGTTTTATGGAAGTTTAAATGAAAACCTGTGGGGTATACAGAGCCTGAGCGAGGGCAGATGGAACTTTAGTTTCAGATGTATGTTTCTGTAGCCCAGGTGCCATGTGTCGGTGGGCTGCTACCCCTGCCTGTTGGCCCTCTGACAGGTCCTGGGTCCTGTTAGTAGGTGGTGGTCGGGGGTTCTATCCCAAATATAATAAAAGTAAACGCGGTGCCTCCACCCAGAGAGAAATAGAAGTGTGTCAGGTAACTGGCTGGCATAGCCCCTGGGATGCTGCACCTACCCACCTCCCCTACCAACCAACCCACAAGCTAGAAACTCAACAGTTCAGTAACACCATGAACAGTAATGATCTGATAGATTCAAGGACTCTCAGCACACACAACTTCAAAGAGTAAATCACAGCTTTGTTGGGGGTAAGGGCTAGGGAAGGGACACTGGGATAAAGGATAGCTGTGAAGAGAAATATGGTTAGTGAGAACAAGGAACAGTAACGACCTGGGCCCATAGGCCAAACACCGCCCCCCTTCCCGGAGGCCCTCCCCCACTGGTAACTGTGTTTAGCCTGATAGTCCTTAGTGGTACCTACAAGGTGCAGGCCTGGCCATTGCTGTGGGTTGGCTGGCTGGTGGGTCCCTAATAAAGGAGAATTATTTGAGGAATCAGTTAAATCCCTGTTACACTCCCTTGCTTGATTTCTGGGAGCCAGGTCCCAGGTATGCATGGTTTTGCAGGACTCAGCCACGCTTGGGATAATTGCCTGCAGATATCCTGGATCGTGGAGCTCAGTGCAGCAATGGGCAGATGGAATCTTGCTCAAGGATCTTGCAGCTTGGCCCCTTGATTGGAGGTCTGTCCACTTGTCACCTTCAGCTGCTTTTGGCCTATTGCAGAGCTCTGTGACAGGACCACTCCAGCCCCAGAAGGCCCAGACCTGGGAGTGGCTCCACAGCCTAGCTGCCCACTCTGATCAGAGGTGCCCTTGCACCCCAGCACACGCAGGTGACCACCTGAGATGGTGAGTCCCACTTGGAAGTGGTTAGCTAGTTCTCTCCCTGGCTGTGGGTGAGAACTACCAAATGGTGGTGGTGGTGGGGGGGTTCTGTGCAGTACCTATACTAGGTCTGAAAGCCACAGACATCATATGGGCAGACTGGGTGGGCCATAGGCCCTTATCTGCCGACACTGTGTATGTATATATCACGGGCCGTTGTTCATGCCAGCTCCAGTGCCAGTTAGCAGTGGGTGCTAGTCCTTGAACACACAAAGCACAGGTGCAACAACGGGGAGGTTCAATCACAGCAGATCCCTACATTTCCAGGCCACACTTTCTAGACAGAGAATGTTCACAACCTTTTCTTCAGCTGCAGCTGGGACACAGCTCTCAGCCATCAACCAGTTCACCAGAGAAAGCACAGCACCTGGCTAGCACCTTGATACCAGAGACGCTTTGCCTCTTTAGAAATGTAATTTCAATCCCACACAGGTAAAAATCTCGGAGCAACTGTGGCACTCTCACAATAAAACAGCACAGTCCTAGCAGAACAGTTCAGTCCACCAGTACACGATTTCTGTAGCTCTTATCCTCTCCAGTATAGACAAACTGCTTAAATACCTGAGGAATCAAGGTGTCGGTTCAAGTCTCTCTCTCTTTCCCCAATGATCCTTCTCTAAAATATCAGTCTCCACCAGAGACCTGAGAAAGGCCTCCAGTCCAGATCCACTCAGGGAGACCCCTGACTCGACTAGAGCCGGGAACAGACTGAAGAAATCCCAGCAAGTCCATAGGTTTTCTCTTAGGAATCTGGCCTCCTGGTTGGCTGTTCAAGCCAGTCAATCATCAATATTCACAGTGATCAATATTCTCTAGTTGTTTATTGGAGCATGATCTAGGCACCTGAATTAGAGTAACTCCTCTCCCAGAAGTACTTTGGTTCAACTTTAGGCACCTAGACACTGGATTGGTTGTCTCTAGGAGTCAAAGTATCAATGAAGTGGCTGCGAGTAGCGCAGTTTTAAGGCAGTCTTTATGTTTTCTATAAATAAAGCCCTGGTGCAATCCATAGAAGTACTTTATTTTTACAATAGCCCCACAGGCAGGTAACCCCAACAATATCCTTTCAAATGAGCCCACTCTTATGTATCCCTAATAGTTCTGTTGTCGTTGCCCCTGAAAGACTGACCCCCCAGGCAGCATCTTATTAATATTCATTAGGGCTCAGGAATTATTCATGAGCCCTCATTCATGCCCCGATTCAAACTTTAATTTTAAAAAAAGGGGGCTTCTTGGCAACCCCCTCAAGGTCACCAATACCAGTTTGGCTGAGGCGAGGCTTCAGGACCGAAAACCACTCCCCAGTCCGACCGCAAAGATGGAGGTCAGCACATCAATGCACTTTTCGCACATGCGCGATCGCTGTCTGCTCCGAGGAGCAGAACAAATGGCAGTGGATCACGGATTAGTTTTAAAGCCCAACAGGGCTAAAATAAAGTACAGGGATTGTATGGCAGAATTGGCGGAATTATGGGGCACCAGAAAGACCTGGGGAAATGGGCTGACATCTGAGGAAGATCAGGGGGATGCCAAAAGACAACCGGGAGAATGGGGTAACTCAGGAAAGCCCCAGAGGGGAGTTACATTTCATTTGTTTAGTTGGTTCAGCAGGCATCTCCCAGTGAGAGCTTGAGAATTGTACTGTAGTTAATGGGTAGGCGTGGCAGTTACTGTTAAGTTGGGAGCCCTTTTAGTAGTGCAGTACAATACTAGCTTTCAGCAGGAGTTTTAATTCATCTGGGGAATATTTCTGGTGCTACCATGCAAAAATGCTTTCTGTTTGTCAAATTTGTAATTTTTTTAAATTTGCATTTCTCTTCACCAGTCTCACATCTTCCCTCCAGCTGTAGGTAGCTATCAATCAACCCCATTATCCACTAATCCAACACTGCTGCTGTCCCCATGGCTTCCCTCCAGTGCAGGGGGTCAGAGGAGAAGGTTCCATGTTAAAATAGTGAAAATAAAATCGCTGACTGCAATAATAGTGCGCATCAACTATAGCGCTATACATATTTAGCTACCATGTAAAAATAGCACTTCATCCCCTCCCTTAAGACCTTGAGGTATGGTTGATCTCTCTGTAAGCTTGTTGTTTTGCTCGGATCCCAGGGCTTTATTCACTAAAAATAAAGATTTGTGAGCCCTCCCACCATAACTGTTTTTGCTCCTGCACTTTAGACAGAATATGAACTTTATTTCGAAAGTTCAGCAACGGGGGCTTCTCTCCGGGGTTTGGAAGCAGCTTCAGAGAGCAGTGTGCTCACTCAGTCATGTATGTAGTCCAATATGGAGAAATAAAATGGGATCTGTACCCTTGGCTTGTTCAGGAATAACTGAAATAATGAAATTGCTGCACGTACTCCGAGTCTCTTGATCCTCCAGCTTCTCTTCTAAAAGTAAAATCTTCTGGCGCATATCCAATAGCTCAGATTCTAGCAACACCAGGGAACTAGATGATGGAGCAACCTCCTTAGGCTGATCAGTCCTCTGTTTCGGCTTTGTATCGGTCCCTATTTTTTACAAGTGTGAACTTAGCGTTCGTCGCCATTTATGGGCGATCGCTGAAATGAGCTAGTCGCTCATATTACAGTAGCTGAGACGAAGTCGCGATTATGTAGTCGCCATTTTAACAGGTAACCAGAGGGGAACAGTCCTTTCCCCGGCTCCAGCTAGCAGACAGACTATGTGGTGTGGGGTCCCAGTGTGCTCATCTAAATGGAACCTGGGGTTTTAACATACCCACTTGTTTTCTAGAAACCACCCACTGTTGGTGTGGGCACAGTCTCTATCCTCCTTGTGTATGAGCAACATGCCCCTGCAGGGGAGCAGGTTCCCTTGGCCTTCAACAGAGGTCACTGTAGCATGTAGAACCCCGCCAGCCTTGGCAGAAGTGCACTACTGTCGGCAGTTGCCCTGGCCACTCCTAATACAAGTAACTTGAGTCCCCTCCCAAACTCAGATCACCAGCACAGCAGGGTAGTTGGCTGCTACTGGGTCATTGGGCAGTCCATTTCACGATTTTCCTAACATACAATATGTAGTTGTCAGCTTCTTAATCCAGGAACTTTGACAATGGAAAAGGAGTACCTGCAGTGTGGAGCTCATTCTGATTGACAACTCTTTCAATAAAAACATTACTAGAGTTCAGTTCTTGCTAAAACCATAGAACAGATGTGCAGGAGTTATAATTTGCAGTGGAAATCCCAGATTACAGGCATAAGTCAGCCTGTATTATTTAGCAGTTATAAATAACTTAATTGCAGGTTTCGTCTGGAAGTAGGTGCAGAGATTCAATTCCTGCCACGGCCAAAATACAAGATCTGAGTTCTGCTCACTTTTACCACAGCTTTGGCATCCTACTTTAGGAATAAAGAAGGCAGAGTTGACTAGATTCAGCTAACTTGTGCAAGGCTTGTTTGGTAGCACTGCCACATGTCTTGGTATCTGATGCTAATTGGCTTCAT
This sequence comes from Neoceratodus forsteri, assembly GCA_016271365.2. Taxonomy (NCBI): domain Eukaryota; kingdom Metazoa; phylum Chordata; order Ceratodontiformes; family Ceratodontidae; genus Neoceratodus; species Neoceratodus forsteri. The sequence goes on along the minus strand of CM028129.1, from coordinate 1,096,554,701 downwards.
ACAGTATTAAATAATTATAATGCAGACCCCATTTACAATGTGCTTGGATGTGCCATGTGCTGTTGCCCTAAGTTTAGATGGTCAGACATGCGCAATTTTTCTTAAATCCTCTTTTTCTCCTTGACCTGGCCCATGTCAATCCTCTTTTTCTCCTTGACCTGGCCCATGTCATTCTCCTGCCCTCTGGAAACCCCCCAACCCCACCGCATCTTCCACTAGCATCACCCCTGGTGCCAGCTCCATGGTTCTTCCCTCTGTGACAGGGGTCTTTGGAGGGCATCCCCCCCAAGAGACCCAATCAGGATCCAGAGGCTGGCAATGGGCTTCAGGGGGTGGGAGGCCCAAATGTACCAGCTGCGGCTGTCATTCAGACTGAGCCAGGCCGTTTTACCCCTGTAATTTCATCCTCTAACTGCCCAGTGGCATATACCATAGTCTCCATTGGCCTTGGCATGCTGCTTCCCCTTCTCCTGCAGCTGGAAGGGGAATATTGCAGGTTACTACCACAGAGGTAGCAGATACCACAGAAGTGAAGCACCAAGCTACATTGCAGCCAGTAGCACTCTTGATCACTGGCCACCTGGTAGCCAGCATCTTGAGTTCACCCCCAAACCAGAGTCACCAGCATGGGAGCGTGGACACTATCCAGTGGGCTGTTGGGCAGCCCTGATGTTTTGTATTTTACTCATATACTGTATGTATAAAGACATACCAGTCTAACACCTGACATATAACTGACTTTGTGTTCTACAATGATAATGTAAAGTCTACTAACATGAAAGTAAAAGTATTCGTGCATTACTATTCCAGATTCATTTGTGTCTTTCTTGAACCAACCACTACTGCTTGCATGCTGTTGAAGCTACACTATAAACAAGCATTTTCAATGCCAGTGTAATTGCTGTGTAGTGTTTAGGCATAGCTAGCTCACACTGTCACTTTCAGATACTCCCATACATGCCTTGTCATTGAAGATTTATGTTCACATTTTGGGCCAAAATCTGCAAAAATCACAAAGTTATTACTATAGTAAATGTTAAATTAATTCAAAGTTTCCTTATAATTTTGTTGTTTTGTGACATTTGGACCCAGAATTTTCAATTCTCTCTCTTTTATGACCCTATGTTATGATCATGGCAGGTGGAACGTTTTAAATCCTGTTCGAAGATGATTTCTCAGAGCAAATGTGATAACATGTTGGAGAATATTTGAAAAATGACACCTATCATGTTCATTAGGTCAGTAACAAGAGGGCTGTGTTGAAAATTTGGGGGCCAAAAATCTGCACTTATTGCAATGTTACGAGTAAACATTCAAAAAATCTAACATTTCTTCATAACGTTGTTGTTTTGTGACATTTGGACTCCAAATTTTCAACATAGGCTTTTTATAACCCCTCCTTCTGATCACGACAGGTATCATTTATAAAATACTGGCTGAAATGTCATTTCACACCACGAGCACGATAACACATTTTTTTCCAGGAATTGAAAAACACCTGTCATGTTCATGAGGTGGTACGAAAAAAATGGCTATGTTGAAAATTTGGGGTCAAAATACTGAAAATTACTAAAGTTATATGAGTGAGCATTAAATTTTCAATGTACCTTCATACCTTTGTTGTTTCTTAAAATTCTGACCCCAAATTTTCAACATAATCTTCTTATGACCCCACCTCATAAACCCAGTAGGTGAAAATGTTCAAATCCACCCAAAGGTGATTTCTCAAAGCAACTATGAAATTACCTTTCGGGCTGGATGTGAACAATTTTATCTACATATTCATGAAGTGGAGTCCCAAAAAGGTCATATTGAAAACTTTGGAGGAAAATATAAAAAAATGACCAACTTATAGGTACATGTTCAGAATGCATTGACATACACTGACACGCATTCTTAAATTTCCTCAAGTCCCAGTCTGGCGTCGAAGAGTGAAGATGTGTCTGTAGTCCAGAGAAGATTACAGTGTTGGACCCTCAGTAGTCCAGTAAGGGTTAGGGGATGTGGAGTGATGGGTACTGACTAGGGGAGTCAGGTGGGGAGAGTAATGGCTGCTGGGCCAGCGGCAGCAACAGACATCGATGGACTGTTTTCTTTTTTACAGGGTTGAAAAAGAAAATGAAAAAGACATCATGGGACAGTTTTCTTTATCTCAGGTACTGACACTGGGGACTGGGCACCTCAGTGTCAGTTTTATCTTTAAGAAGTATGGGAAGTAAAGTGGAGGTGGTAGCGATACTTGGCAGAGGGTGGGATATTGAAACAGGGCATGGGAAGCACTGGCAAGGTGGGACAGATACTTGGCAGAGGGGAGGGATTGTTTTAACCATTGGGGGAGGAAGATGACAGCAGGCAGATCATGATGCCACTTAGCTGACTGCTGGGTGACCTCATGCAGATGAAAGAATAGAGCAGCTCTGGCTTGGAACGGCTCCTGCCTTTCAGCTACACAAAGTTTCTGCCCAGGAAGCGGAGAACAGAGTCATAATCAGTCTGGCAGATAATTGGCCTTTCAGGGTGAAGCCCACTGCAGCTTCAGCTGCATTGGACCCAACATTGTCACACCTCTGAAATGCCATTCTTTGTAACGAATGTTTGCTGCACGTGCACTTTTTTTTGAGTGGAAGAACGCATTTGAGACAGATAATTATAGTTCACTGGAATGTCCCTCCTTGTGTTTATATCCATCAGCTGATGGCCTTGGGATATTAACCCCCAATGAGGCTGTTGCTGTACTATAATAACTGGTCATCAGTTTTTTTCTAAGGGCTAGACCAGTTGTTATTTGCCGTAATAACTGGCCATTTATTATGGCAAACATGAGCACAGTTTGTTTACATTCAGTGCGAACCACTGTCTCTCATTCAGGTAGCTGATTTCAGCATAACGTTCCTGCTGCATCTTAGAGAACATGAATGAAAATCCTGCTTACTGCCACAATGACAAAAACAAAAGCAATACTGTTTAAGATGAAAAAAATCTAAAATAAGAAGATTCTGTACCTCAGTTACCCTTGCATTTCACCAGCAGGACCCCTTACCTTCCCATGTGACCCTTCAGCATCTCATGACTCCAGTCTCCACAGCAACCAGCAGTGAATGAACAATGTAAACCAAAAATATTGTTTTTCACTGGTTTTATTGACTTTTTTAAAAAAGAATTTGAAAAATTTATGCTAGTGAGTTATTTACAACAAAAGTTTTTGCCAGGCACATTTCTCTGGTGACATTAAAAACAACAACAAAGAAATGCTATTTGTGATCTCTTCCATCATTATGAACTGCTACTTGCAGTCTCTTGCAGCTTTTCATCAAATAAATCTGTGCTAACTATAGCTATTTAAACTGTATAATAATGTGTCATTCAACCTGAATGCTTTTATGACAATTTAGTTCTTACAGCAATGTGCACAATTTTATGATGCAGACAGATAAGCAATGTACTGAATGTGCAAACTCACTGGATCTGGAGGGAAAACATTGATGCCCAGAAACTATAAAATATAAGGCATGGGGTAGTGTGCATACTCGAATTTAATACACAACCATCAGTGGGTGATGCTTCCCTGAACCTGGCTAAATGGGACCCATTTAGCTAGATTCTGGTATTTGCTTTTTTTAAAAATGGCTAGAAATACCTTTTCTAGGCACCGTGAGAGGAGCTGTTCACCCGCGTTCTCTGTGTGAGAACAGTGGGACTTTACTGAATTCTATAGCAGCAGCTGGAGTTGTGCTGCTGGCTTAAGTTGAAGCAGTGAGCTTGTGATCCCCTTGTTCTATCGATGTGTTTGTCTGTCTATCTATCTATCTATCTTTCTGTCTGTCTGTCAGTCTATCAGTCTGTCTCTGTCTGTCTGTGTCTATCTCTGTACCTATCTGTCCAATTAAAATATTTAAGCGAACCGGGGTGCCCACCCCCGCTTCTTTTTCCCACCTCCCTCCATGTCTCCTGCCCGCCCTTACCAATGTTTGTTTATTTTTTTATAGTCTGTATAAGTGGACCAGGGTGCCCACACCCTGTACTGTTTCTCTTGACCTCCCTCTCCTCCAGTTTGCCTGCCCCCATTCCCTAAATAGTAGTTCGACACTGGGGTGCCCAGTACCCAGTGTCAGAATTTGAATGTCCCTGCAATAAAATATTGATTTTTTTTTGCCTGTAACAAAGAAAATGATCCCTTGCTGATCTGCCCTCCCACTCAGCAACTACCACCCCACAACCCCATACACAGTCTCACTCATCTGAACATGTCCCATGGCTTAGATCTATTCTTTGATCAACGATGCTTCTGGTTGCTGGAACTGCTGACTGCCATGTGAGAAGATGAGGCAAGTCTGGTTTAATGTATTTCAGTGGGCTTTAAACTTTGATTCATAACTTTGTCATTTTTGCATATTTTAATACTAGTTTTTCAACATGGCCTTTTTGGGACCCCCACCTCATGACCAGTAGTGGTGGAATTATGCAAATCTGGCCTGATAGGTGATTTCATGATCACCTTGCAAAATCAGCTTCAGGCATGATTTGAAAATTTTTACCACCCTTGTTCATGAAGTGGGATCATAAGAAGGCTATGTTGAAAATGTGGGGTCAAAATATATAAAAATGACAAAAGTTATGAGTGTGCATTTACATTGTTTACGCTTGTTCATAACTTGGGTCATTTTCATTATTTTGACCCCAAAGTTTCAGCATTGCCATTTTTTCACACCACCTCATGAACCTGATAGCTGTCATTTCTCAAATCCTGGCCAAAATGTGTTATCGCACCTGTGGCGTGGAATGACGTTTTGGTGAGGATTTGAACATTTTCACTTACCGGGTTCATGAAGTGGGTGCATAAGAAGGTTATGCTGACAGTTTGCTTGTACTGAATATGGTAAAATGCCCAGGTCATGAGTAAACGTTGCAATATTTCAACTTTTATTCAACTTCATTAATTTTCAATATTTTAACTCCAAACTTTCAACATAGACATTTTCACACCGACTGCGAACGGACAGGTGTAATTTCTTAAATCCTGGCCGACATGTGTTTTTTGGCACTTTGATGCAAAATGGCATTTTATACAGTACTATAAATGCCACATGTCATGTTTATAAGGGAGTCATAACATGACTATCATGAAAATTTGGGGTCAAAATAAAAAAAATTATAATGATTAAGAAATTTTCCATGTAGTACTATTGTTCTCCCAGTGGGTATTCTTTGTGATCCCATACTGGTAACTTGAGTTCGAGGGTGAGATCAGTGACCCAGCTACATGGTGTGAGGCTGGGGGATGGCACTGTTGTCGACACCCACTCTAGTCAGGGAGTGAAAGCTGCAGGTTGCCTGCAAGGGCCGGGTACTATATAGTGAAGACAGCTCTTCTCTTGGCAGAGCCCTGTGCATCGGCTGACAAATGGACCTCTGCTCTGTTTGTCTGTATCGGAGGCCACACAGAAGTGCAGGGACCAAGGGACCACAGAGCTCTGGATTCCACAGCCCACCAGACAGCCCCATGGATTCTTGACATCTGTCGCTGCCCTGCAGTTCTGTAGGCAGACGGAGTCTTCCCTTGGCACAGAGCCCAAAACCCCTGTGTGTCAGCATGTGTTCACACAGGTCCCAAAGAGACCTGCGTGAATGAGGATATGATTCCACTATCTCAAAAGAAAGGAAACTCTTTGCAAAATACTTCATTAATGCACCAGTTAGGGTTCAAGATAATGCCATAAAAGTAGGGAAAGGTGGTGTTAGGGTTTCCAACCCTAGCATCCCACCCCCACTCTCCAAGCAGCAAAAGGAAAAAAACATTAGGGTTTTGGGTCTCTGGAGTCTTTGTGAATCAGTGGTTGGGTCTTCCTTGGGGTTGTCAACCCTAATGCCCACCCTGTTCCCTGAGCAATCAATGTCAGACGTCATCTGCTTTCATCATGCAGGGCCTGCAAGCTATAACAGACTGTGTTGGCAACATGTGGCAAGACATACTTCTCTACATTTGAAGACTACATCAGTATGAGGCACTGGCTTGCAGCTGTACCTTGTGCTTTGGACATGAGGCTATGAGCTGATGGGAGGAGGGCGTGGGCATGGGGGGAGGGCATGGGCATTAAGGTTGACAACCCCAAGAAAGACCCAACCACTGATTCACAAGGACTCCAGAGACCCAAAACCCTATTGTTTCTTCCTCTTGCTGCTTTGGGAGTGGGGGTTGGGAGTTTGGGTTGGAAACCCTAAAGCCACATTTCCCTACTTTTGTGACATTAACTTGAACCCTAACTGATACATTAAAGGAGATGTACCGGCCGCTGAGATGCAGCCACTGCTGCATACATTAGAACTGTAGTATCCTAACCCCGCAGTCAGAGTTTTCATACCTGAGTGCTCGTGAAGTCTAAGCCCCTCTGAGCTGCAGCCAGCATTTTCTAAGCGAGGGGAGAACTAACTGCCACAGATCGCGCTAGAAACATACGGATATGCTGATCACCTTTGCCCTTTCTGCGATTGTGTCCATATGAATGGAAATGTAATAATTTCCATATTTTCCATGCCCAGCGTTAATTTTACAAAATTTGCCTAAATGACGCGTAATAGCCAGGCATACACATGGCATTTAAGTACAGTTTGTAAAAATAATGCTGGGCACGAAAAATTCAGAAATGATTACATTTCCATACATATGAGCACAATAGCGGAAGGGACAAAGGCGCATCAGCATATTGCGTGGTTTCCAGCGCTATCTGCGGTGGCCAGTACCCCCCATTTACAAATGCCAGCTTGCAGCTCCAGGGGCTTGCAATTTACAAATGTTCTGGTATGAAAACTCTTAGATTTATCTTATGACTGCAGGGGATCGTGGTATCACAGCTCTATGTGTTCAGCAATGGCTCATTTCGTAGCTGGTAGATCTCTTTTAACAACGTTTTTTGCAAAGAATATAAATAAATAACATAATACATGGCCAAAGGTGCACAACAAGTCAGTGTTTCCATCAAACCAAACCTTGTGACATTCTAATAGGGTGGTCTGTGGTGTCACAGGGTTTCCCAAACTGTGAGAACTCAGTCTTGTTGTGCTTTGTTTGATCATTTGTTATAGATACATAGATGACCACAGAAAATGCCCGTTGGCCCATCCAGTCTCCCCACCACCACTCTGCAGTGTTATTTTTTATAGAGAGGGGCTGGTCAGTTTAACCTAAAACAGAGAACATGTGGACCATGATCTGATGCCGAGATGCCATTGTATCACCTGTCTGACATCAAAATGGTGGTTTGGCAGCATCTCGACTTCAGAACTACTGTACAGTAGAACAAGGCTAGGATGCCATCGTTTCTGTATGGGTACTTTGACCAGCCTTACACTGTAATGAAAATTCTTTTCACCAGGTAGTGGATCTGTGTAAGCACCAAAAGCATGCAGTGCCATTCAGTTGACTCTGAAGGCCTTGCTTTTAGGAGTATAAATGCCATTTTTTTACATTTTGATGCAGGTGACATTTTTCCATTTCAGTGGAGAATAACTGGACTTTGAAGTAGCCATATATTACAGTCCTAGCAAGTCAATTTAGGTGAGTCAGTGACATACTTATCTGAAAGCTGTTGACCGTTGCAGCCAGGCAGGGGTCCAGGACCCCAAAAATAAACAAGCATTTGTCAATACTGAATGTTGTCTTGCTGGCATTGGCATTGGTAGTGCAGGTGTTGGAGAGATGCATAATAGGAATGGCAGTGAAGTATTGAACTGATGCCAACCCCAACCCACCCTGCAGAGACAGCGGACATTGAGGTGTGCCTTTAGGTGTAGGTAAGCCATAACTGCTTGCACATATTTCACTTACCCTATCCTGCAGACACAAGTGTCGTGGTGTGCCTTGGGGTGTTCGGGTTTTATGCTTACCCCATTTCATAAGGAAATACCCTGAAATGGGTGCACTGTAGGAGAATGGGGTGAACTTTGAGGCTGAAGAGCCCAAGGCACACCTCAATGCCTGTCAGTGGCTGAAGGCTGGGGGTGTAATGGCGTGAGCATTACAGCTGAAAATCCCATGTCACACCCCTGACGCCTGTCAGTCTCTACAGGGTGAGGCGTTACATTTGGAATCTCTGATGCCCCAGGCGTTTGTTGGTTATTTTCACTCTACATTTTCAACATGGGCTTTTTGTGACCCACCTTATGAACAGTGGCACTATCAGCGCATCGCACACCAAAGGCCAGATGCGAAACACATTTCAGCAGGATGTGAAAATGAAAGCTGTACTGTTCATAAGGAGGTGTGAAAAATGGTAATGTTGATAATCTGGAGGGAAAATATTAAAAAGTCTTAAAGTTACAAGAGTGTGTGGAAACTGCGCAACACATACTCATAACACTAATTTTTTTGAATTTTTTCCACCAAATCTGCAACATAGACTTTTTGGGAACCCACCTCAAGAACAGTGGCACTGTTGTTTCGTTAATTGGTCCAGAAAGGTGATCCCGCACAGTGACTGCAAAATCACCTTTCAGGACTGAATAACAAAATGACAGTGACTGATTTCATGATTAGAGTCCTAGAACCCCATGTTGAAAATTTGGCAAAAGTCAAAAATGGCTGAGATATCCACCTAAGTTGAAAACACCATCAATGCCATTATACAGCTTACTGGCATTTGTTCAGTCTGCGATCAGCTTTGAAGAGTGCAGGCGTGTTCCCGCTACACTGAAGATAACCACGCAGACCTCCAGAGGTGGGTACGATGTAAGGGGGGGTGGGAGGTGGGTTGGGGTGGCGCTGCAGAGAACGAGGGACCGCTTTTCTTGTTTTGCAGGTACAAATAAAATAAAAACTTAGGGAAGATTTTCTTTTTCAGGGCACATAGTGCATTTGGCCACACTTGGGTGGGCTCCCAGTGTGCCACCTGTTGTTGTTTTTTTTTTTGGGGGGGGAGACTGGAGCTGACGGGGGTTGGTCTCCCAATCAGCAAAGAAAGCCTTTCTGTGTTGGGGCATGACACCGAGAGGGATTGGGCACCCCCCTCAGCAGACAAATACAACTACGGGGACATTATGCCAATGGTGACTGGGCACCCCAGTTGGCAGCCAAATTGAACTGGGGAGGGGGCATGACTTTGGGGACGTGATGTTGGCTTGCTGGGGATTGTAAGAGATGGATGGCAACAGCTGCCACCATGTTTATTGAAATGTTTTAGCAGGCAGGCACGTTCTGCAATGATGGGGCACTACCTCATTGCGTGGCGAATTTCTTTTAAGTTGGTGGCACGCTTCGAACTGCTGTCATAGACAGCGTGCTGTTTAATTTGTGCCACAGTGACAGTGACCAGCCCCTAAAAAACAGTGGTGCCACTGGCCACAACACAACTGCACCTCCAAAACCTGCTACTCACACAAGCTACCACAATATGTTGCTTGTCCTGCGCGTGCAAGACAACATAAAAAAGGGGTCCTTGATCAAAATCCTGGCTGTCATTGTGCATTTTAGGACATTTGTTACTGTGTGAGTGGTGGCTGATGCATGCCAGAGTGCCAGTTGAGTATTTCAAAGACACTCACAAACTTTGCATCCTGACAGGCTGTTTACACATCAAGAATGTGGGGCCCTTGCTGCTGTGATAACCCATTGGCAGCTCGTTGTGGTGCCCCACAGAAAACTCAAGTTGCTGAATCGGGAGGCAGATGGGTCTGGGCAGCTGAATACAGTCCTCAAATGTTCAGGTGTACCAGTATAAAAAAAAAAAATACAGTTCAACATGAACCAGGTTTTTTGCTATGGGAATTGTAAAGTGGTGGTATTCAAGCGGGAAAGCACTGTCTCATTGTTCTAGTCAAAATTGTGCTTACAAACAATGTGACTCGGCCTATGCTGGTTGTCCTAAACTTTATTTACAGATTTTCTGAAAATGGCCACCTTGAGCTCAGCATTTTATGTTAAGCGTGATTACCCATAAGCAGTGGTCCTGTTTTTATTAGTTTATTTAACACTGTGATCTTCATGTCTACATCTAATCCACATCAGTTATACATTCTGCATTTTTAGTTCTTGTGGATCCTTGTGGCTAAGGTAGTTTTAATTTTTTTATGCACGTCCATAATGACTTGTGTCTGACCAGGGGAAAGACGTAGCAGAGATTGAGTAATGTTGCCTATATGTGTAACTGGTGTACCAGTATGCCATGGGTTCACACACGTGTGCTGAGATCAACCGACGGAGACAATTCTTGTTGCCCAGGGATTTCCAAGAAGGCTTGCCTGTCTTGGAAGCTGGGAGTGAGAGTAGGGTACAGTGAAAGGATCAGTATCAGAACTACAGTGTGTAACCTCTGCCTCTCATGTAATGTGAAAAGGGATGTACAAGAAATGTGCAACTCTGTAGCTGTGTTGTCTCCCAGGAGGGAGCAGCTAAACAAAGAAGAAAGTGTCTGTGCATAAACTGAGGTTCCCCCATTTTGGAGTTCTGTTGCCATAAGTTGTTTGCCATGGATTTGCCGGTGTGTCCTATGCCAGGGAGCATCCAGGTGGCGCACTGTGAGATAAAACAAAATCCCTACTGCTTGGCTAGATGATCTGAGTGGAGAATGAATTGATTGCATTACACTTTGTAAACAGGCCCCACTGTCTGTGTAGCTCAGGGTCCTGTTAGGGGCACTGTTAACAGAATCCTGTGCGACCCTCTTCTATGGTGGAGGGCCCTTAAGTTTGGGGATTAGCTACATTTACTTCTCTGGTTGTATGAAGTGGTATCTCCCCCCCAATACCTTGTATGTATTTATTTATATTGTTTCTTGTATGCGGTGCTCTGAGCTATGGAAGGGCGTGTGATAAAATAAAAGCTATAAATACTGTACTGATAGGAACAGCACCAGTATCTCTTATGTTACAGTATACAAATGCCATCACAAGTTCTTTGGTTGAAAGAACTAAGAAAAGTGAAGGAAGCGAGAGAGAAAAAATCAGTTTGCAGTCTGAGAAATCGGATGTTCTACATGCCTTTCTCCTTTGGCTTGACTAGCTCCATTTGCTACTCTCCCAACCCAATTCAAGCACATTTTATAGAGAGAGACTGTGAAAAAGACAAAAAGATCTTAACAACAACAACAAAAAGTGCTTAATAATTACCAGTAATCTTTGATACCCACTACTCTTCTGCGCTTTGAAGTTCTGGTGTAGTTAATTGATTCTCACTTGCATGAAAATGTTCTATTGCTTTAAAATAAACATTTCTAACTGGCAAGATTTTTTGTTTTGTTTTTAAATTGTCTAGGTAATAACTGTGGTAGAGGAGTGACTCAGGAAGTACAGACAGACCATAGAAAGATACAAGGCACAAATAGTTTTTTCATTCTAAAAAAATATATATTTTATCGGATGAATTCTGTATGGTTAACAGATTTGGAAAACTACTTTGCACCTACTTTGCAAATTACTTTATAAATAGAAAGTTCAGCAAAGTCTTTCACCTCCATATCTGCTGTTAACATTTTGCTTGTATGAATATTGTAACCCCTTTCTAAACAGTAGGAAGTGATACCTTGCAGTTTCAGCTTAAAGTAGCAGTACTACGAAATCAGGAAGTGACCTATCAAAATTCTGTTTTTCGGCTGTAAGCATGCGGCCAAAGTTCCAGTTTCCATACCTGTGAATGTTTTCTTCCAGTCGTCTTTAGTTTTTTAGATATTTGCAATTTATTTGAAGTGTTGTAGCGCTACAGCAAATATGGCGGCTGACTAATTTTCAGCTGTGCTTTTTCTACAGGTCACATCACGTCTTTTGACAACAGCAGAGGGACCCTCTTCTGACCATTCCCGATGTCCCTGCAAGTCATACATATGTACAGTTGGCAGCAGAGGGGGTTCCAGTGCAACATGCTTAGTGGCAGAAATGTAAACAAAAGCAGAGAATAACTGAGCAAATTACTCTGCGACAGTACAGTGCCGGCAAGAAAGAGTACCAGGTATATGATTAGCAGGGCACAGGGAATAAACTGTCAAAAAAGCACAAATTTTTTTTTTGTAATACTGCTGCTTTAACCTCTTGAACTAGATCAGGTCATACTTGCTCTCAGCTTCTTAGGCAATCAGTGTCTTTTTTCTGAGTGAGTTCAGAGTGTGATAGAGCCCCCTGTTCTACTGTCTTCTTTATTACCCTTTTATTGATTTTCTGTTCTTTCCTCCTTGTGAACTTTTATCTTCTTCAAGCCAGACTCAATAATCTGTTCTTCCTGAGCTTCCTCGGACAGACACAGACAAACAGAGGCAATAAAAAAACTCTAGGTGAGGCCTAAAAACAATAACACCTTCCTGCCTTAAGAGTTGACGTATTCTTTTAAAAAATTCTGTATTTAGAAACAAAACACTGTCTCCTTTTCACAGCCTGAAGAACAGCTCGCATTCAGTTAACAACTCTTAAGTGTGTGATTACTGACCTTGTACTTCTGATTTTATGAGAGTTCACCATGTACCGTGGTAGAGAGGAGGAGGGAAGAAAAGAAAAGGAAAAAGATCAAAGACAGCACGGGAAGCAAAACAGGGAAGTACAGGAGAAGGAGCAAAGAATGGGGGAGGGTCATCCAACCACCTGAGGGTCCAGCACCTGCTTCCAGATGGAATATGGTTGCACAGCCAGTTTTTGAAAAGACAGGATAGGATTGGCTCAGCAGGTAGCACACTTACCTCTGAGGCCTGGAGATCAGAAGGCTGTGGGTTCTAGCCCCATACCAGGCACTTGGATTAATATCCCAATACTGACACTGTAGTGCAGCATGAGGGGGGGTGCTGCACTCCTGAGGTGCCATCTTTCAGATGAGACGTTAAACCGAGGTCCCATCTGCCTGTTCTGGTGGTAGTTCAGGTGGCTGTTAAAGATCCTATGGCACTTCTTGAAAAGAGTAGGGACTTTTATTAAACAAAAAAACATAACATCACATAATCATAACAGAAAATAAATCAAGAAAGATTCCAGAGAACATCAAAGTAATAAAGCAAAATACGTACAGAGAACAAAATAATTTTACATAAAGAAAACATAATATTGTTATTAAGCAAATCGTTATATATGTTGTTACACTATCATATGAACATTTTTCCATAACTGAGAAACTTTGTCCTGAGATAATCTCTTTACATCTTTGTTTTGATATTTTGTATTTGTTTCAGTTTGATTTAAATTATATTATTTGCAACATGCTGTTGTTGTAAAACATATTTGCACCTAAGCTTGCTACATATAGTATTGAATCAAAGCAAAAATATTTAAAGTGCTTTTGTGATACCTTCTCCATATTCTTGAATAATCTCCTAAAATTAAGGTATTGTAGGTAATTAAAGTAATAAATGGCATGTTCCACTTAGCTGCTGCCTCTTTCCAAAACTGCTTACTTTTTGGACGTTCAAAGAAGAAATGGTGATACTTTCCTCTACGTTAGTGCAAGAGAGGCGAGGGCAGTATCTTTCTGATAAAGCTTAATAGTTCAAATTACCCCTTACTCCTAGTTTCGTTTGGGCACATATCCATACAATATTCCAAATATGAACAGGAATTCTAAAATCTGTTGATTTTTGAATTGCTAAGGGCATTTTGGTTGGTGAACATTCTGGGAAAATTAATAAAACCTGAAAAAATCATAAACTATATATGAATAAAAGGATTTCCTATGTAATGAGATTAATAAATGCTGTGTTACTTTCCATTGCTGCAGCTTCTTTATAGTTGGAATTACATAAGAAGGAAGTAAATCTTAAGATAGTATTTAAGGGTAAATTCTCCCATTTTTAAATATTTTGTAGAAAATTGTATCCATACCTGCCAGGTAAAATAAGCTGTATCCCACATACAATTTAAAGAATTATAAAGAAAGATAGAGTGATAAAAAACGATGGGGTTAACCATATTGAGATCTCCTTTTTTATTGGAAGGTAGGTAATATCCCTTTTTACTGGATTTAATCTATTTTCCCATACCATCTGAAAAAAAACACTAAACAGCCTTGTTTCAAAATGAACTGGGGGAGGATAAATATAACCTAAGTAGAGAAAAATTGGTAGTAAAACATTTTTGATGTCCTGGACACGTTTTTCCTCCCAAAATTCCAGGTTTTCCAAATAGAGACCTTATTTTCACACATTTCTAACTGCTTACCCCCAATTAAAGGAAGCAATCTCATCCTGTCCAAACCATATCCCCAGTACTTTTGTAGAGAGGTTGATATCGGAATATCATTAACTCTCGTAAAATCTGGTGTTAATCTGTCTAAAGAAAAGTATTCTACTTTTTCTTTATTTTTGCTCCTGAAAAGCCTGAAAATTTAGTTTAAATGTAAATAGCATTTTCAACAGAAACTACATCGTGCACCATAAGGGTAACATCGTCAGCAAAAGCTGTAATTTTTTACGGCTGTAATGAAGGGTGAGGAGTAAGCCCCCTAATTTGTCTATCCCATTTCACCTGCCTTATGACAGGGTCCAAGGCAAATGTATACAGTAAGGGACTCTGTGGGCATCCCTGTCATACCCATCCTAATAATGGAATATCTGTTTCAAATAGACCATTAACATTTGGTATAATTGTAGCATTTGTATATAGCATTTTTATCCAACTTACAAGCGGGGAGGGTAAACCATATTATTTCATCACATCAAATAGAAAATGATATACAACACAGTCAAAGCTTTAGCTTGCTCCAGAGCCACAGTGTAACCTGAATTATTCCTATTTGGCTAGCCTCAAATAACTGTCTTAATAAAAAAAGACTGCGTTGAATCCTCGTTTAGGGATAGCACAGGTATGAGAGGTAGCAATTAATGTATCTGGCTCCTTAATGAGTCTGTTATTCAAAATTTTGGCAAAAATGTTTTAATCACTATTAAGAATATTTATTGGTTTCCAGTTAGCCAATGATTTTTTATCCCCTTTTATATATATGTAGCTAATAGTAGAAGTGCTAAAATATTTATAATCTAGGTTGAAGTTAACATAAAATTGAAAACCAGAGGAAGGAAATGGCTCATATGAGAAAGGAATTTTTTATAAAATCGTTAGGTATTCCATCTAATCCAGGAGAAGTACCTGTTTTTAGTTGCTTGATTACATCTTCTATTTCTTGGGAGGACATTAGAGTGATTAGAGATTTATTTGTGGATTCTGAGGATTGAGGAAGGGTGCTTTTAGAAATTCCATCAAAGCTTTTGCAGAAAAAGGAACTTTACAAAAGGTTTTGTTTAAGTGCAGCTGAACTACTGAAAGCATCTCTAAGTCTGTTGTTCTATTGACCCATCAGGTTTCAATAAACCTGACATTAAGGTTTATCCAAACATTGCTTTCAGGCCTTGTAGGGGTCAGAGGCCAACTGGCTCTGTCCCAAACGCATTTCCTTTCCAGAGATTTAGCTCTGTTGTTTTGATAATTTTTCATCTGTTTTTATCCCGGTATCTAGATTTATATTTGAAATGATCTTTTGGTGGAAATGATATTAATTTATACAGCTGATTCCTGAAATTCAAATTTTTAAATAATTAGAATTAGCTGTGTTTTCAAATTCCACCAGTAAGGGCCTTCAGATCTTTTTTTATATCTGACCACCACTCCCATTAAGTTGTCATGCAAACAAGTAGTTGAGGTGCAAGCTTCTAAAAATATTTCCAATTGCTGTAAACATTCATGGGAATCTAAAAGTGTCATGTTTAATCTCCACCTCTGTATATGAGAATAAATTTTGGGAGGCACATCAGCCAAATTCAAGTAACACAGTAAAATACAGTGGTCCGAGAACTCTGTCGGATTTATCTTAACATGATATGGTTTAAGGTGTTTTGAAACAAAAAACATATCTATACGTGAAGAGTAAATGTGTCTGTGGTAGGCAGCCCCGCTGTCTTTCCTAGGAGCCCTATACACATCCATCAAGCCTGCATCTATTAGAACATGCTTTAGTGCGTGAGAATCGCAATAAACTTTTTTTTATAGTGTCACCTGAATATTTGAGATCCAAACTACAATTAAAATCCCCCCCCCCATATGATGTGCTCCCTAGTATATAAATAGGGTTTAATGTCATCAAAAAGTACAATTCTGGATGTTTTAGTTTGAGGGTCATAAATGTTTATAATACTAAAAGACAAATCTCCAAAAGAGCAATCCAGTGCTAAAGCTCTACTGGGCCTGATATCAATTAATCTAGTAACCCTAAAGTTAGTGTTTTAAATATAATTCCAGTGCCATCTGCAGTATCTCAGCCAAATGTCCAAAAGGAGGGACCCCAAATCCACCTCCTTTTATATGTTCAATGTCTACTAGTGTTGTCAGTCTAGTTTCCTGAACAAATAGTATGTCTACTTTAAGTTGTTCAAAGAAAGTTAAAACAGATAACTGCTTTTTGTAGTTTTTAAGGTTACATACATACATTATATGAGGCAAAGTGAAGCGCAGATATTTTATAAAGATAGATTTAAGGCTTTCCTAAATTATTACATTTTGCCTTTCTTTCCCTTTTTTCTTTTTCTAATTCTGTAGCCTTACTTTCTTCATCTTCCGTTACCATTTCAGATCTATGGGAGGTGTCAGATTCAAAGTCAGAATCCCCAACCTCCTCTTGCAGAGGAGCAAAAGGGTTATCAGTAGAAAGAGGTGGTTGTCTGAGGTTGTGAAATGCCTACCTTTTTTCATAGTTTCAAAAGGGAGTGGGGACATAGACACAGAAGTGCTTTCTTCTTGTATAACCTAAGCTTCCCCATTTTGTTGCAGGGCTTCTGTAAAATCTTTCCTCACCTGACTCTGACTAGAGTCATCCGTTTTTCCTTCCTTTAAGTTTCCTCCTTGAAAAGCTGTTTTCTGCTGTCTATTTTCTTCGTTTATGGTGTTAGTAATATCAGTGAGCCCTGAATCCCTTCTTTTTTCCTGGGCCTTGTCTACCAAATCATCCTGATCCCAGCCCTCAGCACGATTTCATTTTGTCCATGGACATTGATGGAAAGCGTGACCCTTTTCATTGCAAAGATTGCACTGATAAATGTTTTCACCAAATCCACTGAATGCCCATACCCTCCACAGAGCGAACATTTTAACATGTTGCAAGAACTACTTAAATGGGTTTTTGCACCACATTTGTAGCAAGCTGTCAGCTGGCCCCCTTAAAAACAAACACCCCTATCTTTACCCAAAAAGAAGCTGTTTGGGAGGTGAATAATCTGAGTTGAGTTGGAATAATTTAACTTTAAATCTCCATCCCCCAGTCCAGATCCCTTCAGAATCAATAGTGGCCTTAGGAGGGCCCATGATATCACAATGATTCTGAAGCCAATGGTAAATATCACTGACGTTTATCCCTTCAGTCGTAAACATTACCGTGATATGTCTTATCTGAGGTTTTGTAAGGGGAATAGCAAAGAAGGGGGGACCATAAGGGAGTAGTTTTTAAGGTACAGTGGTAATCATAGAAAAGTTTTGCAGTACTGATGTATTCCTAGGTTTACTGAGGCAGAATGAGGCAGGATCACATTACAGTCAATGCAAATTACCTCAGTGGTACCTCAAGGTAGGAAACTTTTCGATAACTACCACTGTAGCATATTTTTCCCAAACTTTCTCCAGACTGGCATTACATTTAAAATTGATATCAAAAGAATCCTCTCCTGAAATATGAATATGGGCGTAAATTTCAGGTGGTACAAACCGCATCGAGCCCTTCAAAAGCTGCTTAGCAACATAATACCTGTCTGGATGGTCAGGGAGCCCACCTTTATAACACAATCGTACCGCATTCCTTCTGGGTGCTTGTTCTAATTTGTTTTAAATAGTTCTGACATTGGAACACGTTTATTACCTTGTTGCCCCTGCCTGTCAAAACCTGTGTTTGGTGTTTTATTATTTTCATAATTTTGTTGATCATCCTTTCCCTTCCTCCCCTTTGGATGGGCCTGGCACTTGTGAGGCCTGGGCGCATCCTCTATATTCTCTTGAGACTGTACAAATGGGGCCCTTTTGGCAAATAAATGTCCTTTACCTGAGCTCAGGGTTTTCTCCTTGGAGTAGGCCTAGAAGAGATGTCTTCTCCCCAATTGGGGTCTGGTACCCACTGGCCAGAGTCCAATTTTTCCATCCTGAATTGTGAAGGGCTTTTCAGCCGACCAGTCCATCCTTAGAAAGTCTCCGATTCTGCTTGCAGTCAAATTGCTAGGCGCATGCTGTAACATAGTACAGTCCTTAGGATCCTACCTTGCCAGAAAGTGCTCTGCCACATGCTCTTTTTACTCGCAGCATTTTCCGTAGTTTTCTCTGAAACAGAGTTGGTCTGTTTGGACGTTTGGTCGCCTCGCAGGTTCAGGTACATCCATGTTTAGTTCAGCCACATAAAACCTTCACCAACTCCATTCTGTTTGGAGCCAGGCAGTTCCTCTTTTCCATCTCTGTAGGATTACCAGAAGGCTCTTGCAATATTAAGGCACTCCAGATCCATCTGAAAAAGGCACTGTTTCTTCCACAACAAGCGGAGAAATCTCTTTCACATCTCTATTGCTCTATCACTATGGTCTGACATCATAATAACTCCAAAGCTCCCCCTACTGGCAGCAATGCAGTAGGGGAATTTTTTATTGATACACATAAAACAAAAAGGTATTACAGCATACATCACAAAACACAAAAGAAAAGAATCAACAAAAAAATCAAAAGAAAGTATTACATCAGTACAATCACCTCAAACATCAATGACCCCCCCCCACTAAAAGAGATGGGGAATTTTTTTATTTTCACAACAACAAATCAAAAAGGAATACAAACAGTGATAAGTCACACAAAATAATAAACAAATCATAAAGGAAACAAACTCAAAGAAGTATAACAATCATACATCATCCTAGAAATGGGAAAGGAAACAGGAATAAACATACCCCCCCCCACACACTAAAAGAGTTGGGGAATTTTTTATTCACAACACCACATTTCAACAGACAAAATGGCATTACCACACAAAAAAGCAAAGTACAAATCATAATAAAAGGCAAAGAAGCAATCAAGCTATACAGAAGCAAAAATAACAAATCCAAGACTGTCTATGTAGAGATATCATAGGACATATATTTATACAGAAAAACAGTGAAGGCATACCAGGTTCTGCAGAAAGGCTTCCTCCACAGCAAGAAACCATCATAACCCAATACAGGGCTTGGGCAGACACAAGGTCCTCACCCTGTATCTAACCAGGTCATCTTCCTCCACCATAATTTGAACAATTCAGGATGCACCTTTCCTGTTCCTGCCCTCTCCAAGTGAACACAGCTGTGCTATGTTGTGAACTATCTGAGATTCAGAAAGTAACTTCTGTCGAGTAAGAGAGCATCTAGCTTGCCATAACTGAAAACTGATATGGCCTATCACAAGACGCAATGTAATTGCATCATACACAATCCAGGAGCTCGGTAGAACCCCGTCCACCCACACGCCAGGTGAGAGAACCCGAAAGGGATTCAAAGGCCATGTATCGTGAAAAGAAGACCAAAATGAAACAGTAAAAGGACACTCTACAAAAAAATGCTCCATCATTTCAACAACTCCCAAACAGGTCTCCTCCCTAGGGCAATATCGTTTAGTCAATTCTTTATGTTTCCTGTTTCCTTTCACTCCTAATTTCCTATGTAAACAGAGCCATAAAAAATCCCACATATTGCTAGGCACCCTCTTACTCACTAAAAACTGTAATTTAGCACGTTGTTCAGCAGGAGGCCTAACATGAAACCAGGGGTCAGAGAAAAAGACATCATGTAATACGGAAAAATAAAATTGTTGACGTGTCTGAGAAAGAAGCAAGCAGCGAACAACACGCCCGTCTTCAATTTCTGAAACATCACATAAAAATGACTGGACAAGGCACCCACCTAACCTGACGAGCAAGAAAGGAGTCCATTCCCCAATGTGACAAGATAAAGTCAACACCATCTACCACCCATGGAGACCAAATCATAGTCTGCCCTTTAAGGAAGGGCACTAAGTTGTAAAAAAAGAACAATACTCTGAAAAAACACTATGGGATTAACCATCCCTAACCCTCCTTCACTAAGAGGTAAATACGTAATACCCCTTTTTAAGGGATTTAGCCTACTACCCCATAAAGAGAAGCCTCCATAGAGATGGGAGGGGGAAAAACCGCGGCAATAAATAAAAAGTATGGCAACAAAAAGACTTAATCAAATAAATACGCTTGGTTTGGACATACAGCCCTTATTCCATAGCTGAACCCTACTACGAGCTGCTAACAATTGTTGATCCCAATTATACCTGTGGTCATCTAGACCTCCAAAGTAAATACCCAGAATTTTCCTATAGCCAGATACAGTAGGCAAACCCCAAACCAAGGACACATCAGCCGCATCATACCCCAAGGGTAGAATCCCACTTTTGAGCCAATTAATTGAGGACCCAGTCACATCAGAAAAGACACTCAACAACTCCCTTGCCGCCATAGCAGAAGCCTCATCCGCTAAAACTAAAATCAGATCATCAGCATACGCTAAAGTAACTATCTCAGGATCACTACAGCCAATCGATAATCCAACAATGTCATCGGTACTGTGTAAGGCATGTAAGAGGGGATCTAAAGAAAGCACATAAAGCAAGGGACACCCCTGCCGAACCCCACTATGGACCTCAATTTCCCTACCCACCCAGCCATTCACACAGGGGATCAAAGTAATGCCCCTATAGCACGTTTGTAGCCATCCTATGAATTGGGTAGGGAATCTGTACCTTGACAGACATTCCCAGAGATAAATATATTCTACCTGATCAAAAGCTTTGGACTGATCCAGGCAAACCAAATGTCCAAATAATTCTCCAGCCTTACCTTAGAGACCAATTCTCTAAGTAAGATCAGTGCATCCTGAACCCTTCTGAGAGGGCCCACTAAACTCGTCGGATGCAAAGGGTACCCATAACCTTCCTTAACCTCAGACATAAAATCTTCATCAGAATCTTATAATCTGAGTTCAGTAATGACAAAGGTCTCCAATTACCCAAATCCCCACGATCACCCTTTTCTTTATACAGAAGGAGTAGCACACCTTGCATCATGCTATGAGGAGTACCCCAGACTGCAGCCCAGTATTCAGGACCGAACACAAGTGCTCCCAAAACCTCCATAAGGTTTATAAACCTCATGAGGCAACCCATCGTACCCAGGTGTAACTCCCAATCATAAAGACCAAATTGCTGACCTCAGTTCCTCCACTGTGATAGGTTGCACCAATTCAAGCCGGTCAGCTAAGGACAAGGCCAGAACCGATCTACCAGCGAACCAATCACAGATAGCGGCTTTGGAAAGCATCCTGCTCTGAAATGACGTAGAAACATAGGCATGAATTTCCTCCAAAATATCATCATTGGTAGAAACTCACCCACCCCCTGGGGTGTTCAGATACGCCATACTTCTTAAATGTCTGAGTGATGTCAAGTACTCAAAAGGCAAAGTATCTTTTTTCCTGCCACAAAGTCTAAATTTGTGTTTCATTTCCATATCACGTAAAACCTGAGACTGAGCCTTAGCCAATTCCAGTTTCAAACTTGCAATCTGTTGCTGACAGTTGAGGCCAAGAATCCATCTATTAGTGGATAAAAATAAAGCCATTCCTAAGATACCATAACTCAGTATGTGATAATTGTCCATTTAAGCGACCCACAGCCTTAAAATAAACCCAAACTTCCCATTTAGTGTCCTCCCACCAAACATTTAAATCATCATACAAAAGAAACCGACTTCCTGGCCAGCAAAAAGCGTAACCCACCCATTACACAAGGGATATGCAACAATTCAGAATTCAATTCCAGATACCGGCCCTCTCGACTGCAGGAACATCAGCCAAGGTCAGTCTCAGTAATCTGTGATCAGAGGAAGCAACATCCTGCAAAGATCTAGATTGAACAGTAACCACAGAAGTGAGAAAAAGAAATCAATCCTGGAGCCCTTGGTCCACAGAAATAAGTGTCCCCAGACCCTCCAGTAGGGGTCCAAAAGCATCTACCAAACCAGCGTCTGAGATGAGTTTCAACAAACTAGTCTCATCACAATACACCTTTTCATTGTCCTGAAGCCACTTGTAAAGGCAAGAACAGTTAAAATCCCCCAAAATAATGTAGTAAGGAGAGCATAAAAAGGGATAAAGTGAATTAAACAAAGCAACCCGGTCAAACTTAGATTGTGGAGCATACACAGAAATTAACCTCCGGTATAAGGAGCCCCATTTAACATCGAGAACCAAGGCCCTGCCAGCCAGAACTTATTTGATGTAGCACAGTGACATGATAATGAAAAAAACATATTCAACCCCACTACATAAGTCAGTGCCCAAAGACCAAAACAGTCCCCCAAATCCAACCTGCAGAGGCAGCCTCCACCTCTTCAAGGGAATGCAGCGAACATCCTGCAGAAAAATGCAATCTAGATTTTCAGACAGAAAATGTGAATAAGTTCTCGTCATTTTCTGGAGTCTTAATACTGTTCCATTTAAGGATGCCACCAAGGTGGAAGGGAACAAGGAGCCCAACAAGGAACATTCACTTCACCTTACTAGATGCCCTTGTGATCCTACCAATCTTACCATCGGGTGGTCTAGGGCCCACCTGGTCAACCACAGGTTCAGTAGATTCTAACCCAGGTAAAGGTAGAGGCCCAGACCAGCTGGGATCATCCACTGGACACTCTTCCAAAACAGAAAACATATTCGGTCAGCCATAGAAACAACAGGAGCAGGTGCAGCTAGTTTCTTCCCTAGTTTCCCCTCACTTTGGCAGATTTCCCTTTTCTCGCTAACCACCACAAACCCAGCATCCGGTGTCTAAATCTGGCAACACAGGTGCTCCCACCTTCCCCTGATCCACCTTAAAGCCCACTACAGCTCCCACATCAGGCGGAACCATGGTAGTCAACTGGGAATCAGCTGATTCTAACAAACCAGAGTCAGCCAAGGGGAAACAACCCTCACATATCAGGGCCCTCCTCCCTTAGTAGGAATACCGGTCTAACTGCCTCCTGATGTAATGATCTTGTACCCCATAATCAGCATCAGCAGTATTTTGCAGCTAAGGGACAGGTTTCAAACGTAGACCCACGCCATCGCAAAGATTGCATTTGAGGTTTGAAAACAATGGGCGCTTGGATGACCCATCTCCCACAGTAAGAACATTTAAGGATGGTGCAGGAGGTACTAATGTGGGTTCGAGACCACACTTAAAGCATACCCTAGGCTGCCCAGGATAAAAAAGAAACCCCTTATCTCTCCCCAGAAAGAAGCAATTAGGCAGATGAATTAAGCCAGAATCTGTGGAATGAAGTTTTACCCTAAATTTCCAACCCCTCTTCATCCAGAATAGGGACTGGATTCCCCTGAATATCACAAGATTTAGACAGCCATTTAACAATATCAACAATATTCACCCCTTCATTCCGAAACATGATTGTGGTGATCCTATAGGCCTGCTGAGACAAAGGTAATACAATAAAGTCAGACCATAGTGGGTTAGTCTTCAAATTCAGATATCGACTCCAAAACAACTCCATCAAGGCAGGGGTGCGAAAGCTGACGTCAGAGGTGAATTCCCCCGGAACATGTATTAATGCATATACTCTGAGGGAAAAACCCATGCTTGCTTCAATAATGTCTTCCCAACAAAAACCTATCTGGGGAGTATCCCTAGGACCCACATAACGTAATCTAACAGCATTACGTCAGCTTACACCCAGCGGTGTCTGAAATGGCTAGCATAAGAAGGTTTAGAGATAGGATGAACAACTGACTCAGGAAGGCTAGGGGAAGCATTCACATCTCCAGCCCCCTCTCCCGAGATCCCATAGTTAAATCAGCAGCAATATCTGTAGACAGGGGGTAGGGGAAACAATAGCCTCAGTACTCAAGACAGCCCCTATAGAGTCAGATATATCACAAGGACTTATCTGTTCATCCACTGCATGAGCAGGAACAGCTTGCTCCGGTCTCCATGTGCCTCCAGAAATTGGAATCCATCCAGCCCCTCGCAACGCTCACTCCGGCGACCAGGACTCCTCCACCAAAGTTCCCCAATCCCTGGAAGGCTTGTCCAATTCCCGATAGGTCTCTCCACCCGGTGGAAGAAGCTTGTTGCCCTCAGACTCAGCAGCACTCGTGAAGTGTCAATCGTTTCCGTTCCGGTCCTCCTCTGAAATCGCGGTCCGGCGTTCCCTCTGCAACAAGTCACTAACGCGCATAAGTTCCTCCTCGAGGCAACGTTGTTTCTCCACAAGACTCAAACAGGACATTTCCGAAAAATGCAAAGGCCCACTTGAATCGGCGTTTTGCTGGCCACCCCGCGGGTGCACCCCAGCCACCGACACCACTGGTTCTTCAAAAGCAGGTACAGTAACTATTGACATACTCTGGGCTACCTCAGCCCCAACCAGACCTCCTTCCTCCTCCATCGCAGCACAGCGGCAGCTCATCTTGGTCCCACCAGAAATGGGTCCCCTTGCTCACAGGAAGCAGGGAATTTCCCCAGTGTCCTGGCCAGATTTCCCCATTTCACTAAAAGTACCGCCAACAGCTTAATGTGGTTGAAGGTCAGTTGCATTTATCTGTATTCCCCACCCCGTCGTGCCTGAAAATAGGCAGAATTTGTCTAGTGTACTTACCCGGTCAACAAAAACTAAATAAAATAAATAGAACAGATTTTTTTTTTTGTCTTAGTAATTTTATTTTTCCCTATAAAAATGGTACAGGGTCCTGACCCTGTCATACTGGTATTATGAGAGGTGAGAGTGAGAATTTTAACATTAAAATGAGAGAGCAGGTTAAAGTGAATTTCCAACCTTTTTGAAAATCTATTTGGGCTTCATAGACCAATACCTCATGGCAGCATTAGCTAATTTGCTGCCAAAAGTATAATTTAATGGTGTACTTTTAGGTAGGGAATGGATCGTAACTGCAGTTGAACTCACGGCCAGCTGATCCCTTCTACTTCCTGGTCTGCCTGCCGCAGCCCCACACTCAGATGTTCTATGACATGTTAAGCAGGGAGACCATGGGGATGCGTCCCACACAAGCCTATGGGGACATTTTTTCAATGCCTGTTTATATCAGTGTAAGCAATCTTGAAATGAAAGCCACCCCACAACTAATAAGGGCCCTATTGGTTGAGTGGTAGCTTTTCATTTTTCTCTTAGATATAAATTACAAAAGGCACAGAAAAATGTCACCATAGACTGTATGAAGCATGCCTCCACGCTCTCCCTGCTTAGACATCACGAAACGTCTGAGCGCGAGGGCAGGGCCAGCAGACTGGGAAGTGGAAGGGATCAGCTGGTTTTGAATTCGGCTCCAGATAGGATCCTTTCTCTGCCTTAAAGGACACAGCTATAAATTATACTTTTGGCAACAATTGGCTAATGCTGCCATAAGATATTGGGCTATGAAGCCCAGATGTGTAGATTGGAAAATTCCTTTAAGCAATGCCCAATGAAGTAGAGTTTGAAAAGATGGCATGAGGAAAACATAGTGGACATGAGTTTCGAGGATGAAAGTAGTATTGTAACATGAGAATGACACTATAAAAACCTTTTTGTGACCTTTGAACTGCCCTACAGCAAGAAAATACTGTATATGAAAATCAGTACACAGTTAGGGTTAACCATAGACTAATGTATGGAACAGTGTGCACTAAGGTTTTATTATACACCTGGCGTGTTATACCCATGTATAAGCCACAAGAGTGAAGTGTGAGGGGTTTAGTAAGCATCACACACTTAGAGTGTGTTTTAAAAAGTACTGCTTCCCATATTTCTTTTCTCCCTTCCATGAGCGACCCCTTTGGCCCTTGCTGCTTCCCCAACCTCATCTCTTGCCATCCCTGGGACTTACCTTAGGGCCATTGGGTGCCCCACAGATTGCCACCTGTGGGGGGCCCAAGCACCATGTTTGGATCAGTGGTTGCTGTGCCTAGTAGGTGGTGTGAGGTCTGTGGGGTTCCACTGGGTGGCATCCTGCAGCCAGTGTTTTTCGATGTTCTCCCTGAGCCTACAGATGCTTTATGGAGGTGGCAGTTTGGCGTGTTCATATTGGAAGGCGTGCTTATGTCTCCTGCCAGGGAGCATTCCCCACCTGTAACTGCTGTCCGACTGCACCACCACCCACGGTCATCTAGGAGGCAGTGTTATGACGGCACAGTCTGCCCTTCCTCCCTGGAGGAGAAGAGTGTTGTATTTGGTGGCTGAAAATAAGTACCTTAAACACATCAGGGTCTTGGTAATAAGGAAAACATGTCCATGATTTTCAGGGACGTCCCTGATTTTGCCTCAGAATTTTACTCTGTCCCTCCTACAATTTGTGTTTCCATGGCTAAGCAGTGGGGATTGTAAGCAAAAAATAATGTCAAGCATTAAAGTTACAGACTTGCTCTTCTTTAGATAATGCATTTTGCACTAAGCCCCATATTCTACCAGCTTTCTGGGTGGATATCTCAAATTTTAAAGATGTGTCCCTGATTATTTTAAGCCTTGTCCCTGATTTATGAGGCAGGAGGTTGAGAGGTATGTGCACCACAGAAATTTAGGGCTTCTCTGTTTACTTCCATTCAGCACAGATATAAGGGAAAACCAGTCTCGGCACACACAGGAAGATTCACAGGCTCACAAGAAGTACATTTCTTAAAGCTGTACTATCTAAGTAACAGTTTTTAAAGCTGTACTACACATACCAATCCCTCCTGACTAGGCTAGAAAGTACGTAAGTAAATAATTTAGAAAATAGTATGAAGCTATTACTACAGTGTCCCTTTTAGTCAGTCTATGTTATTAGGCTATATTTCTACAAGTCCATTCTCTTTGGTGGACATCTTCTACATCCTGACCCGATGTAGTAGGACTTGAGGCTGTTGCACTGGAATCTGATTAGCATCTGTTAAGAATAACACACATGGAATTTAAATAAGGTCCTGCAAAATCAATATGCAACCTTTGTCAGGGTTTGTTAGGTCTTTCCCAATGGTGAACTGGAGCTCTTGCGGATTTCCCATCGATACAACACAACCTTCGCATCTTTCCACAACCTGGTATATGTCTCTGTCAATGGAAGGCCACCATACATGAAGTTTGGCTAGGGGTTTCATTTTAGCAATGCCCGGATGGCCCGCATGCAAAAAAGTCAACACATTTGAGTGATAAAATTGGAGTACTGTGACATGCAATCCCCATAAAAGACACCTCTCAGCAATGGACAACTGCTGTCTCTTTGTATAGTAAGGTTGTAGTTCAGCAGAACAAGTAGTGCCTTGCGGCCAACTCTCAAGCATATACTGATACACTTGTTTCAAAACTGCATCTTGACTAGTCATTTTTTGCAGTGCCCTTGGCTAGTACTGGAAGCTGATCTAACTGTTGTAGCTCCATTGCACACACAACAGTAGAGTCCTCCATATCTTTGAATTGCACTGGAAAACTATCTGGCCCCACCTGGCATATTAATAGCCTCCCTTTAAGTCCCACATCGAACTCCATTTCTCTGGACATTGGTAATCTCGACAAGGCATCCGCATTTCCATGCTGGTCCATTGGTTGGTATGTAACCTCAAAATTATAGGCAGATAAAATTAATGCCCATCATTGAAGTCGGCTAGCGGCTGTCTCTGGAATTCCTTTTTCTGGACTGAAAATTGTCACTATAGTGGCTTGTGATCTGTCTTCAGGTGAAACTTGTGACATAGCAAGTATTGGCGGAATTTCTGGACTTTGAACACAATTGCTAATGCCTCCCTCTGAATCTGGGCACAATTCCTTTCAGCTGCAGTGAGTTTGCGTGAAGTATGGGCTATCTGCTTCTCCACTCCTGGATCTGTATGGAAAAGGACAGCTCCTATACCCAAGAATGGGCACAACTCAAACATTCTGTGGTTCAGACATGTGCACAGTGGCTTCCACCTTTTCATCATTTGGACAAATTCTGTCTTTGTCAGTAATATGACCTAAATACGTGACACTTGGTTGACAAAATTGGCATTTTCTTCTCCTGAGTCTGAATCCACTCTGTTGCAATCTCTCTAAAGTCTTTTGTAAGTTAAGTAAATGTTGTGCTTCTGTCTTGCCCGTGACAATGATGTCATCTAAATAACAAGTTTTGATACCACCACAATTGGAGTGGCCCAATCTGAACTTGAAACCTTTTCCAGCACACCTGCTTTTTCCAGTCTGTCCAGTTCTGCCCATAACAAACTTATCAGCTAAATTGGATTCAAGATGCTCCTGCTCCACTCACACGTGAGAGCAAGTGTTAGATCTCAGCCAAGTAAGATTGTAATGAGTGATCTGGTTTCTGATGGTAACTGTAGAATTTATCACGTTCAGCCCTTGGAAAGTTGTTAAACTGTATTGTGCATTCAATTTAGTCTTTAGGTCTTGATATGACAAATCCTCCAGCCGGACTGCATAAAAGTTTGAAGGTTTCACTCCCCAAGAAAGTACAAAAAGCAGCTTGAATAAGCATATGCCGTTGCTCGACATTTGCAGATTGTATGGCAGGATTAAATAATAATCACTGATTAGACCGTCTGGACCATGTATCCCAGTCTGTTCTTGTAAAAATCTCAAAGCTGGCTGAAGTTTCCATGATATAGCACAGTTCCAAATTGCTTACTTGCCTCCAATGCAGAAAGTCACAGAATGGTATAATTCAGTAAGCTGGAGCTATTAAAATGTTCACCATCCTTGTCGCCAGTTTGTTGTATTTGGTGGCCGAAAATAAGTACCTTAAACACATCAGGGTCTTGGTAATAAGGAAAACGTGCACCACATAAATTTAGGCCTTCTCTGTTTACTTCCATTCAGCACAAATATAAGGGGAAAACTGATCTCAACACACACAGAGGAAGATTCACAGGAAGTACATTTCTTAAAGCTGTACTGTCTCTTAACAGTTCTTAAAGCTGTACTATACATAACAGAGAGCATCCACTGGGATGCTCAGTCCCCCGGCCAACCCCTGAGTGGCCCAGGTTCATTCTGGCCCCGGATCACGGCATGACAGGTGAGGCATGGGTGCCTCTATCCTCCATGCCACTGGGCCAGTGACCCATATGGTATTTTCAAGAATTATTGCTTTTCTTTACTGCCCAAGATGCTCAGTGCTTTTCTATGAGGTGCCATTGATTAGGTATGCACGAGTCTTACAGCAATTTCTCCATTACACTCGAGAGTGACATCACACTTGTGTATAAAGGAGAATTCAAGACACTGGTTTTGGTTCTAATCAGCCCTTACCAGTTACAGTTCCCTACTCTATTAGTTAAGCGAGTATCACCTCATGTGTTTGTGTATTTAATATTTCATCTTTATTAGTTATAGTTCATTAGGTCTGTATTCTTAGGTCACTATTAGGGAATAGTCCTGAAATGGGTCTAAGTTGCATACTGTAGCAGTAACACATGGCAGGATGTGGGTTGTGCTGGAATAACCCATTGCCCCAGTAGCTTGTGGAGTACAAGGCATAACTGAGTACATTCAACCATCTGTGGAGTGAATTATTCCCACAAACCCTGGAGTGTGTTTATTGCCTTTATAACATGGGTTGCAAAAACCAAGAAACCCAATTGGTTAAACAGCATCACCAGACCATGGATTAAGTGGGCTAGTTAATTCACAGTTGCTGTAAATTGTCCTGAATCCGTATCAGTGGGCAGAGTGGCACTCGTTATGTTGTTGGGAAAGACTAAACTTTTACACCATCAGGGCCCCAAAACTGTGGAATAGGCTTCCCCAGGAATTAGTGGACTGTAACAATTTTATTACATTCAAAAAACAATTAGATACCTGGCTTCCAGATAACTCTGTTTAGGAACAATGACCCACAGCTGTGGGGGACAATCCCGTTGGGCCAAGGCCTACTTTCGTCCTTTCTTACCAAGTAACCAAATTAAAAGTTAAATGTAGCCACTACTCAAGCGAGAACACTGATAGATAGTGAATTAACTGTTTCAATTTTATTTTGTTATTTAGATAATTCCCCCAATCTCTGTGAGTAGCTAAGCCTTCTGTTCCATGTGGCCATTCCCGATGATGTGTAATGTTGTTTTCCCCTTCCGTCGCCTCCCACAGCATTAGTCCCTGATGTAGTTCTACCACATGCAGCCCTTCACGTCCTGGGACACTGAGACAGTGACAGCAAGACTGTGAGACCAGGACATATAATTAAAACGTCCTGCAGTGTCCTCTCTCTGTCTTCAATTTTCAAGCATGCAGTCACTGTCCTCTTTGTGAGTCAGTTTCGTTTGCTTGTGTCTCTCCCCTCCAGTAGCTGTCTGCGTGGTAAAGTGAGAGAGAGGGAGGGAGAATGAGAAAGGTACACAGGTACCGAGCACCACACCGCGGTGCAAACAAGGAAAGAGAGATGGCAAGAGCACAGCTGTGTTTCCTGCACCTACATTCACTGTTTCCCCCTCCGGATAATCCACAGTGTCCCCTTCTGTCTCCTCACACATGCCAGAGAGAGAGAGAAACACAATGTAGAGAGAGAGAGAGAGAGAGACAAGGAGAACGTAACAGCTGCACCTTCACAAAACAGACACTTATGCATATGTTATTTACTTGATGAACATGCAAATGTCAGAAGTCATTTCACAACTCTATTTGTGACACTTGTATGTTCTAAAATAAATAACACATGCATAACTTATCGGGGCAACTTTCCCAGTCAGCAGGATATACTCATATTTTCTGTATTCCAAGAGCAAAAAAAAAAAACACCTTTCTGAATTTTTTTTCTAAACATAACAATGTTATAGCGCAATAATCCACTCCAGGGCATGGGGGTTGAGGGATTACTCTCTCGGTTCTGTGAGGACACTTGCAAGTGCCTTGTGCTCACAACGCACTCCATGGTGTGGATTAATCCCCCACAACCCCATACTCGTCGTGGGTTATTGCTTACTTATGAAATGCATACTGAAATAAAGAAAAATGAAAAAGGAACTAAATTTATTAAGTTTTAAATTTGATAGTGAAATGTTTTCTGTTTTGATGCAGACACTTAGAAGTGAGTTATTTTAGACATTTAGTTATTTGTAGTACAGGTGAAGTGATTTAATGCTGCAGTTTAGTTGGGATGCTGGTAGAAGTGCAAACTATGGGCTGTATTGAAAGAAATGTACTCCATTTGGACTCTAACAGCCAGTCGGATTACTGTATTTATCCAATCCATTTCATAAAAAGAATGGGGTAATTTACTTTATGATGTATTGTTTTCTTTTTTTTGTTGTTGTTCATATGTTTATTATTGGACAGTTATCCATATACAGTTCATAGCCGACAGTTATAAAAAATCCATGTAGTACAGTCATATGCATTTGCCACAGCACTTAGACAGTTATATTTCAGACTGCATTCCACATTCCTGTCCTTTTCTCTTTATTTTCAAAATCCCCCACACACACACACATGCTACCCCCTAACAATTAACTGTTAATTCGGTCTGTATCCCTTCCTTCTATCTCATCTCTACCTTACCCAGAAGTTCACTCTCTCAATTAAATAATCTGCTACCCTCCAGCAGCATTCTTTCCCCCATACTCAGAGCACCCAAGTATTCTGCCCAAGTTCTCTCAAATCTATCTTCCATCCCCTTTAAGCTGTATGTCAACTTGTCCACTGCTAGGACGTTTATCGTGAGCTCTTTCCATTGACCCACTGTAGGCCCCACAGCCATGGTCCATACGTTTTGTATTCCTATTCTAACCACTGTAAGTAACACCCTTATCCACCTAGGGTAGAGAACCAATCTCCATTTTCTTCTCCTTCTACCCCAACAGCAATGATTTTTGGGAGATCTCAATAGGCTTTCCTCTCATAGATGTGATTTCTTTAGATATATCTTGCCAGTAGGACTTTATCATTGGGCAACTCCAGTAATAATGTTGGTATGTGCCTCTATTTATCTTGCACTTGTTACAGAATGGAGAGACCCCCGGACAAAAGCTGTGCACCATAGCTGGTGGGTAGTATAGCCTGTGAATATATTTGAATTGGGCTTCTATGTACTTGTTACACACTAGCAGTCCCTGATGGGATTCTAGCATTAGCTGCTAGTTGGCCTCACTAATTTCCTCCTCAGTATCCCGCTCCCACCATACCTTCACCTTCTGGGAGGGCCTGAAAACGCTTCCTGTCCAGTCTCACAGCCTCCTATTAATCCCTTCTCACACCTATTGGCCCCCCTTATCTCCTTTCCACATCCTCCATCAGTCTCCTTGTTTCTCTGGGCCAGCTGAGCTGTTTATAATCGTCTCTTACCTGGAAGTATCTATACATATGTGAAGTGGGTATGCACCTCTCTCTAACCTCCTGGAACGTTATATACTCCCCAGATGTCAAGGTCGCCACATTTTACTCCTCTATCCTGCCATAGTTTAAATCTATCATCCTCCAGACCTGGCAGGAAATCCAGGTTCCCCACCAGCGGGACCAGTAGAGTCTGACATGTCTCGATGCCTTGTCTCTTCTTAATTTTCCCCCATGCGCCCAGGCCTGCCACCACCAGCGGATTAGGTGCTT
The DNA here is from genome assembly GCA_016271365.2 of Neoceratodus forsteri. Taxonomy (NCBI): domain Eukaryota; kingdom Metazoa; phylum Chordata; order Ceratodontiformes; family Ceratodontidae; genus Neoceratodus; species Neoceratodus forsteri. Next base: position 1,096,522,180 of record CM028129.1, on the reverse strand, counting down.
CCAGCTTTCTATACCACCCGAGTCCTTCTTCGCATAGGTAGCTCGAAATTCTCCCTGGTGCCCCGTCTTCTTCAAACTTGACCCACCCGGCAACCTCCTGTCTGTGTACCCAATTTTGTATATACCTATATTGTGTTGCCAGAGAGTATCCCATCATATCCAGGAAATTGAACCCCCCCCCCTGTGCTACTGGTGCTTTTAACCATTTCAGACTAATTCTGGGATGGTTGCCCCTCCAGACAAAAGTTGTAAATGTACTTTCCAGCTTTTTTATATCCTGAGCTGTCAGGTCGAAAGCGATCATCTGCATTTTGTGTAAGATTCTGGGCAAAACGTTCATTTTCAGGAGGTTGATCCGTCCCATCTAGGAAATACTCAGTTCCTTCCACCTACTCAGGTCTTGTAAAATTTCCCCTATCAGTGGTCTATAATTCGCCTCATAGAGGCTCCCCACTTGTTTTCCCACCTCAATTCCCAGGTACGTAAGTGTGTGTTGTACTCTTTTTAACCCCCAGGCTTCCTTCCTGTTGCACCCTCCTAAAAACATAATTTCGGACTTTTGCACATTAATTTTATACCCGAAAAACTAGCGAATTGTTCTATTACTGATTGCACTTTAGGGACTGACACATTTGGTTCTGTCAAAACAGTAGGACATCATCCGCATAGAGAGATGACATGCCTTCCCCCCGTCATCCCCTGATACCCTTTATATCAGGCTTATCTCTGATTTTAATAGCCAAGGGCTGTACTGCCAATGCAAATAGCAAGGGTGATGGGGCAGCCCTGCCTTGTTCCCCTATATAATCTAAACTCTGGGGTTGCTATCCCATTAACTAGTACCTGTGCCCTTGGGTGTGCATAAAATGCTCCTACCATCTTTACAGACTCTTCCCCCAGCCCAAATCTCTGCAAAATATGCAGCATATATTCCCGCTCATTTCTATCGAAGGCTTTTTCGGCATCCATTGAAAGGACACAAGCCTCACCTGGGTGCCTCTCCCCCCACTAAACGACATTCAGTAGCCTCCTTAAGTTGTGGTAGGAGTGCCTTTCTTTGATGAACTCAGTCTGATCTGGGTTGACCAATAGGGGGAGTACCTCTTCCAATCGGTTTGCTAAGACTTTAGTCTTGATTTTACAATCATGGTTCAGGAGCGAGATCGGTCTAAAGGATCCGCATTCCTCCAAATTCCTTCCTGCTTTGGGAAGAACAGTAATCAAAACCTGGCAGCCGTGTCAGGGATCTCCCCCTTCCCTGGTCTCTTGTAAAATATTACACAGTGTGCCTGATGCTTCCTCTTTCAGCAGCTTGGAAAACTCCGCCCCAGCCCGTCAGGTCCTGCTGCCTCCCATTTTCAGCTGACTGATCGCCTTTTTAATTTCTATCACCGTTATTTTTTCCCCCAGTTTCCCCTTTGTACCTAATTTAGACTAGGTATTTTCATCTCCTTACAAGGAAGCCGACCCTTTCTCCACCTTTCCCTTGACTTTCGGCCCTATATAGCTCCTCATAAAATTCCTTAAATCTATTACGGTTCTCCTTCCTCCTTTAGTATTTTCCCTCCTATTTTTAATTTGCACTATCCTATGACTCTTTCCTCCCTTCATAAGCCAGACCAAAAGGGGCCTGCTTTGTTGCCCCACTCATACATCCTGTATTTTGCAAAGAAATATGTTGGTATTCACTTCCTTACCCTGACTATATTGAGGAGCTCCTTGCCAACCTGAGTTCTCTCTGTTTTCTTCTCCTCCTCCCTAATTACTTCCTTCTCCAGGTCACCTTTTTGATTTCCATATCCCTTTGCTTCTGCCTTTTTCTCTTTTTGTAGCTGTATATCCGATCATAAGCCCCCTTATGAATGCTTTACCAGCTTCCCAGTATATGCCCTTGCTTTCCACCATAACCCTTATTTGTCTCCTCATAAAATTTCCATTCTTCTTTTACAAAGTCCCAAACTCCTCCTCGCCAACATATGTATAGGAAACTTCATCTACCCCTTTGTATGTCCTTCTGGTCTAGGGCAATCTCCATTTCTACCATGGCATGGTCAGATAGAAATATTGGGCTATATCCCATTGCTCTAGCATATTGCTACTGTATAAATCTCTATGAATATATACATAGTCCAGCTGTGACCAGGAACGATGTGGGTTGGAGAAAAATATATATTCCTTTACCCCTGGATTGGCTGTTCTCCATCCATCCATCAGTCAGGCCTAATTCTCTTAGCCCAGGCAGCCATTGTTGTATATCCCCATCTGTCCTGTCCCTATTCCCTAAGTAATCCATTTTAGGATCTGCCACGTAGTTAAAATCCCCCCCCATTATTAGATTTGTAAATTGTTCCTTAGCCAGAACATCCAGCACCTTCTGGTAGATGCTCTGATCCCCATCAGCCGGTACATAAAAGTTCCCAACGTAATCATTCTGGTTTCAAGCTCCCCCTCTACAAAAACATACCTCCCCTCTGTAGTGTCCCTCACCACCCTCAGTGTTTTAAAGGGCAGGTGCTTATGAATTAAATTGCTGCCCCCTCTTATGCGTGTTGTAGGCTGCTGCGTGATGCTGCCCACCCACCCACCCTCGCACAAGTTTTTGTGCTCACTGTTTGATAAGTCGTCTCTTGCAACATAGCCACTGAAACCATCGCGTTTTTAAGGGCCATTAAAATCTTACGCCCCTTTTTGTGGGAGGCGTAAAGCCTTTTATGTTCCAGGAGACTATTTTGACACCCCCAAAGGCTGGGGCGTACCATTAATCATTTCTCCAGTGTGAACAACCCTGAAACATCCTGATCACAGCTTGACCTTTTATCTCTACAGATACCATATGACACAGACCATTCTAAAAACAGTAAACATGTAAGTGAACAGTTGAACAATAACAAACTGTGTAAAAATGACCCCAACTTTGCCCCCCTCTCTCCCCTGATTTATTTCCAAAAACAGCCCTTCTTTATCCCTTCCTCCCCTGTGTTGACCCTCCCTCTTCCCTAACCCCAACTGCTCTCTCCCCTCTACATATACTACTATCCCCAGTATATAATCACTCCCCCATACACACTACTCCTGCTCCGCCTTTCTTACCCCAAACTTATCCTCATGCTATATATGCCTCAGGGTGCCCCAACCATCTATTTTTATGTTATTACTATGCTACCCGCTCCCCCTCTAAATCGGTGTCTGCACCCCCTCTCTACCAACCCCCAACCTTCTCTCAACTGGCTCACAGATATCCTTTTCTCTTCTCCCTTGATATATTTTCCCTTTATATTATTCTGAGCATTTCATCCCCACCGACTCTTAAAGAGCCTCATTCCAAGTGCCCATTCAAAGTGTTCCCCCAACCCTCAAGACATCCCCACCTCCCTCCACCTGGTCCTCTGCTCCTGTTTTTGCTAGGCATGTCTCCCTTAGTTCAGGCCTTGTGTGTATCCCTGTCTTTCTTGCTTTCCCAGCTTAGCCCTCTGTATCCCCATGGGGAAAACAAGAAAAAGGTAGACGCTCGCGCCCCACAGTGCCACATGCTCCTGACGGAGAGAAAGTTCTGTCTCTAGTCCACACTCGTGAGGCCACCAGCTACCCTTCCCCCTCCCCATATGAGGCTTTATAAACTTGTAGCATGATCGCCCCGGAGAGTAATCTGCCTCTTTTAAAAGCTCAGTTCTGTCTCTAGTCCACATCAGACGAGGCCTATGGGGGGTCATATCCCTGTCGTTCTTTAAAGCCATGTTGTAACTCAACAGCGTTCCTCCTGCACCACCTACAAATCCCTGGAGATCTGCATCTAGTGGCCACCCGTAGGACTGAGGGGAAGGGCAACCAAAAACAGATACACGAGGCCATCCAAAGAAATCTCTAGCTCCTCCATACTTTTCTCTCCCCTATGAGATCGACAAATCCCATAGCCCGCGTCCCGGGCTACAAGATCAAGCAGTCGGACTATCACAATTGCAGTAGCTAGTTGTCCAACGGACAACCAACTCAGAACTTTTTTTTTTTTTTATTATTTTGCTGCTTGGCTGCTGAGTCGCCGACCAACCACTAGGTGCGCTGCATGTCTCAATCACTCTTCCTTAGCTGAGTCACATGGGTGATGAAATTGGCACCACGTAGTTGCTGAGAGATGCCAGGAGGCAGCGGCAGCAAGGACCCTCCTGGATCCTCCCCACCCATCACAGCAGCAGAGCAGCTTCAGTGAAACCAGGACTGACAGGTGAGTCAGCCAATTTGATGTGAGAGAATACCTGTCAGTCGGGGAATTGGCGCGGCAGTGGTAGGGCGGGAGGTTTCACCATACAGAAGCGGAGACTGCTGCTGAGGCGTCATTTCACTCATTGTACTTGCAGCAGACAGACCGGTTGTTTTGCATGCTATCTTGTGTGGTAGAAAGCAAGTAGTAAAACAAATAATGGGGGACTACAGATAGAGGAAGGAAGGCTTAGTTGTCCTTTATTAGAAGGACTGCAGTTGGGGGGCGTGAGGTTAGTCGACTGTGCGGTTGGACTCACCGGTCAAGAGAAAACAAAAGGAAAGGTGCCTAGCCATCAGTCACAGGTGGGGACCGCAATTAGAGTGAAAAAAAAAAGCAAAACAAGGGTTTGTAGTGTCTTTCACTGAAAGGATTGAAGTTGATAGCTGGAGTTGGTCCTGGATGTGGTACAGTCAGTCAGGGGCTGAAACTGGAGGAAAAGGGAAACAAGGAGCCTAGGTGTGTTTTATCCTTAACTGAAAGGACTGTGAACTTGAAGTGGGAGAACCCAGATGAGACAAGCTGGCAGTTTTCATATATATAGATATATATATATATATATATATATATATATATGTATATATCTATATATATATAGATATATATATTTATATATATATAGATATAGATATATATAGATAGATATAAATATATATATGTATGTAAACAATACAGAAACGAGGGGACTGAACAGGGCAAAGCAAAGCAACGAATGACTTTCAGGGTAGTGGGGTGGGGACAGTGGCTGGAGGCGTGGGATTGAGTCTCTGCTGTGAACAAAAAGTAAGCAAAACAAATAAATGTAAAGCACTGCAGCAAAAATAAATTAGAAATAAAAGTATCTGGGAAGTCCCTGGATATACTTGGTGACATTGAACAGTAAAATCTTAAATAATTAAAAATAACAGGTGAGCACTGCAGAGCCAGCAGCCAACAAGTGGAAAGAGGCTGAGGGTGGCGTAAGTGCCACTTTCTGCAAGTGACAGTTCTGTTTTTTGTGGGGCGGGTTTTGCCTAGGATGTAGGAACCAGACCCAGAATAGTGGGTTGCCCACCACACAGTCACTTTCTGCACAAGAGTCCTAACTTTTCTAGTCTAACTATTGGTGTCTGTAGTGAATTTAATTTAAAAAAAAATTCTGAGAAATAAGTATTCAGCTACCTGAAGCAGCAATGTGCAGCACAAGCCAGGTGTTTGTGCTGTTGCCCCACAGGAAAAAAGTAAAGAGAAGCACTAGCTAAAGAAAACAAGAAGTGAGAAGGGAAAAGGGTGACCTACTGGACCTGAATGGAGTGCTACTTCTGGAGTAGTGGTACTGTAGGAAGGGAACTGACTGACTGCCTGAGGGACCCTGGATGTTAGAACTGTCACTGAGGGTGGGAGACACAGGGATTCATTGGGACAGGACAAACTGCAGTTTTAAAACAAAGTTTAAGCAAAATAAAAAAAAAAAACATAAACTTCTAACATTTCATTCTGTCCTATAGAGCAAATCTAGGCTTGTTAAATATTCCTTAAATTTCTCTTCCCTTCCACTGCCCTAGACAGTCCTGAGTGGGTGAGTGCCTCTGCCTGTGTGACTGCCTTCCTTGTTTGCACAATCACAACTACAGTATCAAGACACTACAGAGGCTATTGAAAAGGGTGAACAAATAATCAGCCATCATTACTAGTGCACTGTCTTTCTAACTCAGCCCTGACCTCCCATCCAGTTCACACCACTCTGGAACCCATTGAAACACACACACACACCACACAGTGACTGGTAAAAAATATTTTATTAGCATCAAAACATAAAATGTGCAACAGTATGCAGAAGAGGAGATAGTAAAAAACAGCAGACTCTTTGTTTTGTTTCTCTGTCTAGTCAGGTGTTGCTGATAGTGCCACTGCTTCTTCTGCTGCTGATCCTGCTGCTCATACTATTTCCAGTGTTCATTTTCCTTCCTGTCCTAGTCCTTGATGACAGTTGTGAGTTCAACTAGCTGGTCCTTCAAATAATTCTAACTGTTCTCTTCCTAATACAGACGTCAGCCTGCCCTTACCCTGTATTAACCGAAAAATATAAAAAATATATTTTTCCTGATTTCTGAAGTTCTTCTACCTCTGCATCACATCATATGAAGTTAATAGTACAATACAAACTTGGCCACACCATGTAATTTCTTTCTACATAACTTGTTTAAAAATTTACATTGAAATGTACTGGACTACCACGCAGAACTTGGGGACTACCATTTTTGACAAGGCCAGTTGTCCTGGACTAGCATGTCATTTTGAAATTTGTCGATCCCTGCCCCTCGCTGTTTATTCCCCTGGCAAGTGCAGACACCGATCCAATTCGTTGATCGCCAAATCAGCCTCCATCTTCTTGCCACTCTCTGCTTACTCTGGTCCCGCTCACGTTCTCTCATTCTTCCTGTCCCAGTCCTCCAGAAACGTTTGGCCTGTGATGAGGACCCCTAACTCCTAGCACATAAATGTAAGTTATGATTTTCAGCAGCTGTTCTTGCTCTCTGTATTTGTCTAAATCTATTTAATGCTGAGCGTCATTTCATGCAACATTAATGGCTACTGGCAGGCACCACACCCAACCTGCTGGCATTAAAACAAACAGCTGAATAGTTGTTCCCCAAGAGGGAGCCTGAAGTAGCCTAGCCATGGAGCACCCAGAGAATCCCTCCTCTGTGAACACCTATTAGGGCCCCATATGTAGTCGTCAATTGAGAGGTAGGGCTATAGGCACCCAGAGGCTTCCTGCAGATGCCACCTTTAAAATTCCATATGTTAGAAATATAAACATCAAACATTTGCATTGTCAGTGTGATTATAGTATTTCATCTTTTTTTCCTCTGTTTCACTCTTTCCTTGTTTAGTTTTCACATTTTAAATAAATAATTGTTAGCTTGGCTGTCATCTTTCTTGGCTTGACTTCATCTCTTCTTCACCTTCTTTCATGTGTGCCTCCCTGCCCTAGGCTGAAAGCCCTTGCCTTTGCAGCACCCTCTGACCATGGGTTGTCCTAGAGTGGGTGATCCCTGGATTGCACCCGAACATGGGTTGTCCTCATGGAACCTTGATGCACTACTACTTGCCTATCAGGGTGGCTCAGCTAGCTTGTTTTATTTTTACTTTGTTCTTCTGCCTCTGTAGTCACATTGTCTATGTTTCCATGTCAGGCAGAGCTGCCCTTCCCCTGGAAGAAATAATGGCAGCAATGCTTCCCTTGCCCCAGACCAAAAAGATGCATTGCTCTTTGCTTTCTTCTCCTACCACCCAACCTAGTAAAAAAGGAAAAAAATTCCACGCCCACCTATTTAATGGCAGCAGTGCTGTGTCCTCCCCATTCCACATAACAACAGCAATTTTCTCTCCACTCCTCTCTTCCCCCAGACCTAATGGCAGCAGTGCTCTCTGTCCTCCCCCCTTCCCACTCAGTGGTAGTTACATTCTCAGCAAACTCCGTCCCGTCCACCAGGCCTAATGGTAGCAAGATTCTGTCTCTCCTCTCCCTTGCATGATCTTGCCTCCCTCCAAGAGCTGTGCCTGATCCCTGGTTTTAAAATCCAATGTATCCCACCCCCACCCATCTCAGTCCCACCACCCACCACGGAAGAAAAGGGATGGTATTTGCAATGCGTTCCAGACAATTTCATCACAAATGTTGACACGCTGGTGTTTTCCTTTGTGCTCACTCCAAGGATGGGAGGGTGACCAGCGGGGTACCTCAGAAATCAGTGCTGGGACTGGCCCTAAAGTGACATTGCAGAGGAGCCGGAAGAGAAGGTCTGCCTTTTTGCAGATGTTGAGCAGAGACGTGAGAAAACTAGAGGAGTGGTCAAGGGTATGGCAGCTGGGTTTCAATGCAAAAATTTAAAATAATGCACTTAGGGCACAGAAACCCAGGGACAGAGTACAAAATGGGTGGAGCAATGATGACAAACATCAAGCAGGAAAGAGACTGCGGGGAGTAATTATATCAGATGACCTACAGGTGGCCGAAGTAGCGTGACAGGGCAGTACAGAGGGTGAGTGGGGAGGTATTACCAGCAGAAAAGAGGAAAATGGTGTACCTTTGTATAGATTGTTGGTAAGACCCAACTAGAGGATTGTGTCCAGTTCTGGAGACCACATCTCGAAGGACATAGACAGAGTGGAAAGCAGTCCCGAGGAGAGCAACTAAAATGGTGAATGGTCTGCATCAAAAGCCCTATGAGGAAAGACTAAAGGACCTCAATATATGTCTCCTCACAGGGCTTTTGATACAGACCCTGCACCATTTTAGTTGCCCTCCTCCGGGACTGCCTTCACTCTATGTCCTTTCGAGATGTGGTTGCCCACTGCCTTACTTTCGTCTCTTAAGTATTGGTTTGAATCCCTCCTCTCCTCCCTCCCCTCCCCCCGTACTCCTGTTTTTCCCGTACTTTCACACTCCCCAGTGCCCACACTTTGGCCAGTCAACACACTTTCTCCTTTTGCCTCCCTTCCCTTTGGAACAAACTCCCCACCTCCGTTAGTCTTACCTCTTGGTTTGTGGCATTAAAGCGTCTGCTTAGACAATTTCCAGTAACCTCCTTCAGTTGCCCCTAAGCCTCCAACTATTTAAGTTGTAGTCCCCTGACTCCTCACTTCTTGTTGGCTCACCTGACCTTCCCTGTGATTATTATTGTCATTTGGTTGTAATCTGCCTAACCATTGTATCTTGCACTTATACTGTGTAATACTGTGGATATGACCTGCCTAGAATTTAGCAAGGCATTTGACACAGTCCCACACAAAAGATTAATAATCAAGTTAGCCAGCCTGGGAGTGGGTCTCAGGGTGGTAGCCTGGGTAGCAAACTGGCTGCACAACAGTACACACAAGGTAATAGTGAATGGAACACATTCTGAAGAAAGGGGGGTTACTAGTGGAGTACCTCAGGGCTCAGTACTGGATCCAGTCCTCTTTAACATCTTTATAGGTGACATTGCAGAGGGTCTGGAAGGAAAGGTATGCCTCTTTGCAGATGACACAAAGATATGTAACAGAGTTGATACACAAGGGGGGGGTAGAAAGGATGAGAAGGGACTTGGCAAGGTTGGAGGAATGGTCAGACATATGGCAACTTAGATTCAATGCAAAGAAGTGCAAAGTAATGCACCTGGGAAATAAACATCCAAGAGAAGAGTACACAATAGCAGGGGAGGTACTAACAACAACAATAATGGAAAGGGATCTGGGTGTAGTCATATCAGATGATCTAAAGGTGGGTAAGCAATGTGAGAAGTCAGTAAGGAGAGCCAGGGGGATACTGGAATGCATAGGGAGGGGCATCACAAGTAGAAAAAGGGAAGTGGTTGTCCCTCTGTATAGACAGTTGGTGAGACCCCATCTGGAGTACTGCGTGCAGTTTTGGAGACCTCATCTCACAAGGACATGGACAGGATGGAAGCAGTCCAGAGGAGGACAACTAAAATGGTGCAGGGTCTACATCAGAAACCATATGAAGAGAGACTGAGAGAGCTTAATATGTATACCCTTGATGAAAGGAGGGACAGGGGGACTTGATAGAAACTTTTAAGTACCTCAAGGGAATCAACAAAGTCCTGGAGGGTAGCATCTTTCAGAAAAAGAGATGTGTAAGAACAAGGGGCACAATTTAAAGTTAGAGAGATGACTCCAGGGTAATGTGAGGAAATTCTTTTCACAGAGAGAGTGGTGGACGCATGGAACCGCCTTCCTGGAGAGGTTGTGGGGTCTGAAACAGTGGGGGGGAATTCAAACATGCATGGGACAGACATAAGGCAATTATAGTGGGATGTTGCAGGAAGTAGGCTGTTGGTTAACTAGAATCTGCAGCTTGTCCAGTAGGTAGGGAAATGGGCAGACTGGGTGGGCCAAGTGGTCCTTATCTGCCATCAAATTCTATGTTTCTGTGTTTATTTCAGTGCATTATAATGTACACTTTACTTTAGCACTCTGCATTTTACACATATTTGTCACCCTTTGTTATGGTCTGCTCCCCAGTTCCCTGTGTTGCACCTGGAAACAAGCCTTAGCTCAGTGTGTCTTCCGAGGTAACAAATCTTTAAGTAAATAAAATAAATGAATAATGCATACCATGGAACAGAAGAGGGAGAGGGAAGATGTGATAGGGAGATTTAAATATCTCATGGGGGTACGTAAAGTAAGCGGGGGGGAGTATTGATCAAAAGAAAAGGTGCTCAAGAACAAAGGAGGGACATGGGGTAGATTCAGAGGAGATGTGAGGAAGCACTTCTTCACAGAAAGAGTGGTGAATTTCTGGAACAGCCTTCCAGCAGAGGTGGTAGGGGCAACAACAGTGGTGAGGTTCCAGAGTGAATGTGATGGGCACAAAGGAACCATAGTGGAAAGGAAGGAGAGGGAGAAAATCTCAGATCGGCAATGTCTGATGTAATAGTGTAGGCAAGGAGAAATGGGCAGACTGGATGGGCCAAGTGGTGCTCATCTGCTGTCAAATTCTATATATCTATATATTATTCAAGTGTAAGAGAAAGGGCTGTCAGTTGCACGTAACTTGAGGCCACACTTTCCAGTTAATCAAAAATACTAACAGAGAATAAAGCATTTTTTGTTTAATCAGTGGGTCATTGACATGAGGGAACAGCTTACCAGAGTGGGTAGTCAGTTCGACAACAACAGATTCTTTTAAAAAAGAACCTGGACAGATACACACATAGTTTCCAGCTCTCCTGTTTTTTCAGATCACCAAATGATTTTAGGCTCTTTTTTTTTTGCCTCCTTCTGATTCTCCCGCCTCATGAAAATTTCTCCCAATTTTGCCCTGAATCAGGAGACTGCATTTATTTATTTACTTTTGTTTACCAGGTAAATGCAATGAGCCAAAGGCTCATTTTCATGCATGACCCGGGACCATATAAATACAAGATGTTACATATAAATAAAAATGATTAACATGAATACAGTTACTACACAGTCAAAAACAGTTGCAACATAGTTGATCTAACAAATGTTTCCTTAATTTAACTTTAAAAGTTTGATGACTTACATTACCGAAAAGTAACTCAGGAAGCTCATTGCAATTTTTTGCTGCCCTAAAGGAGAAAGATCGATCTCCCATTTTAGTTTTGTTTTTTGGCACTGTAAATGGTGTGTTGGAATCTGACACAGTTTACTCGGCTGCCTCATTGTGCTGAGTTTTCTTTTTGCAGCAGTTCACTTCCTGGAGCTGCCTAATGGCCTGTTTAGGACTCCACAGTGCATGTTTGATGTCATGCACTTGGAGCCATGAGCCAGTTGGGAACTGATTGCTCTGTTCTCCCTTAGGTCTGGTGCTGCATGATAGGAAGTGCAGTCCGAATGCTTGGCGATTTATTTTGTGGCCAGCAGCCCAGCTGATTAACTGAACGCCTGAAAGAACCACCAAGACAGCACCAGACCGACCTCTCTGCACTGAACATTGTTTTGCCCCTGCTTCATTAAAAGACCCAACCCCAGCACACATTTGATTGCGAGAGGAAGTGCTTTTATCTGGAAATCCAGTTGTGGCAGCTAGCTGCACACTGCAGCGCTCGCCTGAAACCCTGAATTGTAACAGCATACTGAAGACCAGCTTGCTTTTACAGCTTGTGAGTGCAACTTCAGTTGGCTTTGTCTGTGCTGTTCTTGTAGACTACAGCAGGAAAGGGGGCTTGTAAGGCAGTTGGAGGCTGTGAGGCAGCTAGGTGGGTTATTACACAGCTGGGGGGTTGTAAGGCAGCATGGGTAGGGAGGAGCAGTGGTTAGACTTTGTGCTCCTATGGGCTCCATGCACAGAGGCTGCAGTAATGGGGGGGGGGGGAAGCAGGTGTGCTTCAGCCTTTGGGGGGGGGGTATAAAGCAGCTGAACAAAACTCAGATGCACATACAGTTTAGGGCATTTTCTGTTATCCTGTGGGCTCCAGAAACAGTTGCAGTAATAGTGTGCATGCAGCACAAAGCTTGATTTACATGTGTTTAACTTTTTATAAGCTCCTGTGGGCTTCGGCAGTCGTTACAGTAAGGTAGGTGTAATGCAGCTGCAAAAAGCTGGGAGGGGAGGCGCATAAGGCAGTGTAAAGCTGAGTGTACGTGCACATTAGTTTTTGGAAGACTCAGGTGTATGTACACCCAGCTTTGCACAGCTTGCCTACACCCCGACCTGCAGCTGCTGCTGGAACACAACGCAGACAGAACGTTTCCTGTGCTGCAGTGATCATGGGGGGGTAACAGTGTAAAGCTGGGGTACACATGTGACTTTTTGTAGGCTAGAGTAGTGGCTGCAGAAGGGGAAGGCATGTGAAAAGCTGGGGGTGGGGGATGTAAGGCAGCACAAAGCTGTGTGTACATGCCCAAGACTTTCTGTGCTGTTGTGGGCTACAGTGGCTGCTGCAGTAACCTGGTGCATGTGTCAGCTTGAGTAATTAGGCTGGAATGAGGGGCTACATGCTGTGCCTGTTTTTGTACTTTTGTGGGCTCTGGCTGCTGTAAAGGAGGGGTGAGGCTAGGCTGCTTTACAAAGCACGGCTGTTGTGAGGATTGTTGGCGAAGAAGCACAATTGTGGGGAAGAATTCTTAGTTTTCTTTTACCTGCCCAGTCTCTATCAACAGAGTGAAGGCTCTATTACTATGCTGACTATCATCTTTCACTGAATAGTAGTCGCCCTTGAATAGAAGCCACCTCCATATTGAAGCCACACCTGATTCCTGTTATCCTAATAGAAACCGCCCTAATTTTGTAGCCATGGCTACAATTTGATGAACTATGACAGTGTTGTTCGAGGTCAGTGATGTGCCATATTTCTCAGCATATTGACTAGTACCAGTAACTAAAAATACACAATTAAACATTATAGGCCTTTATTAAAGTAGGGCAAAGGAAAATAATAATAGAAAACAAGTGGCACAGTAACTGACACTGTCACTCATAGCTGACAACAGGAAGGAGCATTCTATTTAAGTAACTGGCAAGTGATCAGCTGGGCACAGCTGATGTTTAGCATTGACAGACCGCTCTGCTGAATACGTCCCAATAGAAGCTGCTCCCAAATTGAAGCCACCCTCAAACTGTAGCTGTGGCCAAAAACAAGTGACTCTAATAGAAGCCACAGCTACAATTCAGTGGAATACAGTTATGTGGCTTGGTTAATTAAACCAAATTCCTCCAGACAATGTACCAAGAGACACATGATTTTCATAGAAAGCGTTATTTGTACAGTAATAATCAGGGCTAGAAATAGTGATTAAAATGGCACATTTCCTCAGGAAACTCTCTCTGGATATTCTGATTTCCTGTCACACTTTAACATTTTCAGATTAGATGCACATGGGTCGAAATGAACTTTTCTAGCCAGTAACACCCACAGGACTAGTGACTAAAACTCCACAAGCAGAGCCATTTTACCAGTCATTTTCTGTGTGCTGGGGAGGTCTCTTATCGTTTTGTCCCATTTCTATTTTTCCGTCTCTTTGCTGCCAATTTTTTAATTCTTTAATGTGCTTGTTTTATTTTTGGGGTCTGATTGTTCTGCAGAATCTTCCCTTCCTTTTCTGTTCTGTCATACAGTATTTTTTCTTCCTCAACTCTATTATTTTTGTTCCATGTTCTTTCTCCCCTCTCGCTGGTCTCTCCCTTTTCTCTGTCCTTTGGACAGCCATACCATCCCTGCCTCAATCATCTCTTTTTTTCTTTTATTGTCCCTCCCTCATATTTCATACCGCCATTTTTTTTTTTTTTTTTTTACATGGACACAATGATGCCGATCCTTGCCCCACCCAACCGATGGCACCATGCCTCCTCTTACAGCAGCAGCCTCTACTAGTGCCGATCCTCCTCTGCACCCTAATAGACACTGCTCTTCCTCTCATTACCAGCCTCCACTAGTGTCAAACTGCAGATTTTTAGCTCCTTTTCTGATGGCACCGCATCTTCTCAAACACAGTCGAGCTGATTTGCCGATCCTCAGCCCCACCTCTGACACTCCTCCTCCTTCTCTTGTGCTGAAACAGATTGTCAGCACATGCTTAAAGATAATATTGCTCCTCCCCTTGTAGAGACATAGATCCTTAGCTCCTCCTCCTGATAGCCTGGCTCCTCCTTTTGTGTGGCTGCTGTTCATCAGCTCCACCCACTGTCAGCTCTGGGCAGAGGCTGCTTAAGAAGACAAGAGACTACTCACATTTCCAAATGGAAAGGCTGTAAACATTTTTTAGATTTCCGTGGCTTAAAAAGCTTTTCCATGGAAATACGGAAAATCTATATTTGGAGCCCTGATGATACTCGGCCATTTGACTGTTCAAAACCTTAGTCAGCCTTGAAAAAGCTTGACATCTACCACATGGTATATACCAAGATTTTAGCAGGTAGGGCAGCAATGTGGCCATGGATTCTGGAAATATTCAGGTGATTACATCTTCAATAATGTACCACAACCCAAATATTAGCATTTCAAGACAATAAATGAAACTGGATTCTGAGGTTCCTAACCACTGAGACTGGGGAAATAACATTAAAAGTCCATTATTACAAAACAGAAACACTTAATTACTGGTTTAACCCAATGAATAAAATCTTATTTATAGTCAAATTTAACCCCAGATAAGTTTGATTCATCAATTTGAATATTATAACAACATACTCGTTCCCTACTCTTACCTAGCTGTTGCTGCTACTATGGAACCACTATGTGGTCTCTTGTCAACCTCTCTGTGTTCATCCTTTGTCTGATTTTACCTCTCCCCAATACCCCTGCCTCCACCACCTCACCTCTGCCTGTGCCTATACTCTCCAATTTCTCTACCGCTGCTGTCTCTGTTACAGTGAGTGCTTCTGTATCCCTCTCACCTAATTTTCTGAACCAGATTGACAGCTTACCTTAACCTCACTTTCATCTTTGTCACCTTTTACATCCACATATTTCTCTCTCCCCCTTCCTGTTAGTGAAACTAAAAACTCCCGTAAAATACAACCCCCCCCCCTTAAATTGCTTTGACATGTGTTAGTTCACATAGGTCTCCTCCTTGAAGGTGGGCTAAAGCTTGCTTTGGTAAATATCTGTACCTTGACATTAAAACTTGACCTACTCCAAGCTTGGGTTGTACTTCACAAACCGGGTGTCCTCTCTGTGGTAGAGACCTGGCTGTGCCCCGCTATATCTGACTCAGCAGTGGCCCAAAATGGCTACACACGTTACAGGGAGGATAGGTTGGATAAGCGCAGTGGGGGTTGTGCCATCTATCTGGCCATCTCTTTACTAGGGCAACTGCTCCCTTTCTCCCTACCCGGCAACACTGCTCAGGTCCTGACGATTAAAATTGCCATTGGTAAAAGTGGAAAAAAATCTCACTATGCTCTCTGTCTATATCATCTCATGTTCCACCAGACTGGGGTTTCATGCTGTCCTGGACTGGGTTTCCATCTCCCTCTCAGTCCGAGGTTATTCTATTCGGTGACTTCAACATTAACTGGTTAGCCCTGCCATGGCTTCTTTTAAGGATGTAGCTGTGGCCCTGAACATGTCACAGGTCATATTCTGTCCTTCTAGGATCAACTATAAAACAGGAACAAGCACTATCATTGACCTTATACTCATTAATTGTCCTGAAAGACTCGTGCATTGAAGTCTTACCTGACTCATTAAGTGACCATTCCCTTACCCTCTGCCAGTGGTCAAATGGTTCCATTAAAACCCCTCCTATTTTGTCCTCTCGATGTACCTTTAAGAAAGGCATGCTTGGTCAATTCCAGAACTACGTTCTTAACTCTGATTAGTTCCCTGTTGATTCTGCTACTAATATTGATGATGTCCTCATATAATTCATCTCCACTTTTAACTCTGCAAGTGACATTTTGCCCCCTTCGTGACACGTAAGTTGAAAAACTTGGACAATCCCTAAGTAATGACCCTTTTAAAATCAATGGCCCACCAGGTAACCTTTGGAACAAGGCTTTGGGATCTGGACTTTCTGCAGATAGTGCGATCGGGCAGCCAGAAATGTCTGTACTTAGGAAATTAGACATGCTAAAGCCAAGCACTACACAACCTTCCTTTCTTTTTCCTGGGGTAATGAGACTAAGTTCTGGCAAAATCTTAAGGACCTATCGGGTAAAACTAACACCTCCCCCCTCCCTATTAAATGTCAGTGGAGTTACTTCCCAATACCCACTGCTCATTGCAGATACATTCAATAATGCTTTTACAGATCTAAGTACTGTTCTCCTTCCAGATTTCTTCAGTGACCCTAGTAACCCTTCTATCCTCCTCCCATCATCTGCCCCTATCGGCATCCCTCTGTTTCGCTTCAGAGTAATATTTCCAAGTGAAGCTAGATCCTACCTTTCACGAGTCTTGAACAAGTCCAGATTCATTGGTGACTCTCTTGATCTAAAATTACTTCATTTAACATTTGATGCAGTACTCCCTCCCCTCACCAAAATTCTTAATCTTTCTCTCTGTCTCAGTTTCCCTCCCAGTGGGAATCTGTGATAGTCACCCCTGTTCATAACAGTGGTGACAGAACTGCCATGGTAACTATCGCCCCATCTCTGTCCTTCCCCTATTTCTTGAAAGACTAGTGAATGATCAAATCTCTGAATATCTTGCCAAGTATAATCTGCAGTGTAGCCAACAAAACAGCTTCAGGAAGGACCACAGTACTTCACAGCCCTCCTGCAGTTCACTAGGATTATACATAAAGCTCTGGACCAGGGTCACTTGATTGGGTCTATGTACATGGCCCTAACAAAAGCATTTGACATGGTCCACCATGGTCTTCTCTATGCCTCTCTCTCTCAGGGTTGGGCCTATTCTCTGATGCTACCGCCTGGTTTGATAGTTACCTCTCTGGGAGGTCTCGGAGGGTTAAAATCCTAGATACCCTCTCTTCCAGTAAGTC
Organism: Neoceratodus forsteri; assembly: GCA_016271365.2. Taxonomy (NCBI): domain Eukaryota; kingdom Metazoa; phylum Chordata; order Ceratodontiformes; family Ceratodontidae; genus Neoceratodus; species Neoceratodus forsteri. Next base: position 1,096,505,028 of record CM028129.1, on the reverse strand, counting down.
AGTTTGCTCACAGGTTCCACAGTGGTCAATTCTTTGCCTGCTCCTGTTTAGTCTTTTTCTAAATACTCTTCCCCATGCCAGCTCTGGCAATCTACTCCTCTATGCAGATGATGCAGTTATTTTCTGTAGTCATCCTGAACCCCTTATGCTTGAATAATGCCTGCAAAATAGCTTTACACAAATAGAGGCCTGGTTCTCCTTTCATAAACCTATCAATTACAAAAAGATCAAAGTAATGCTGTTCACAAACCACCAGAATAAACAGAAAGGAGTGTCACTAAACATCCAAAATAGTCAACTCTTGTCACTTGAGCTAATTAGAAGTTTTAAATTCCTTGGGATCACCTTAGACTCCTCCCTCTCCTACCAAGAACATATTAATCTGGTTTGCAAAGCAGTAAACACCAGAATCTGCCTCCTCTACAGGCATAGGAGCTGCCTGACAAATGACGCCCATGCCTGGCTGTCACTAGTTCTGTTCTATCCCTAATGGATTATGGTATAGTAATCTACGGATCTGACACTGCTCTTAAAAGAATAATGCTCTACCTCAATAAATCATGTCGCCTTATAACTGGAGCACCAAAGCTAACCCATACCTGCGATCTTTATAGTCCAGTGAACTGGCTAAACTTTAATGGTAGGCTTGACTATCACAACCTGCCTGTTGGCCAAGAAGCTTACCATCTCACTCTCCCCTCCTCCGTCCAGCAATTCATTTCCACTGCCTCTACCCCTTGTTCTACTAGGAGCTATGATAAGGCTCTTTACCTAGTCCCTTTCTGTATGCTCAATGACCTGCATTCTCTGGTTTCCTCCACAGTTAAATTGGGCCCCTTTAAAACTAAATTTCGCCAGCACCTACTCTCTGTGAATAGTTGTGGCTGCTTCTTACTTTTACTGGTCAATCTGGGACTGCTCTTGGTTTGTTCCTCAATTTCCCCCTGCTCCTCCCCACCTTATCTTGGTCTAATGTTTCCCTCCCAACTCTGTTCCCCTCCTGCACTCTTTCCTATTCCTCCTTCTCTACACCTTACACCCCTCTACTCAACTTTTCTCCCTACATCCGCCCTCCCAAGTTGTCTCAGAACTCTCCTTAACCGACTTCCTTCTGGTCTCCCTTTCTTTTCTTTAATTTCCTATCTGTTTACACAGTTAGCTAGCACTGCCTACACCATGTTTGTTTCATTATCATGTACTCCGGCCTCAGTTATGACGCACTTATGTATAATGCACTGCATTACTTGTGTACTCTTACCCTACTGTATGTATTATGTACTGTATTCATTTCCTGTAGTGTTTCGTAACCTGTTTTAAATCTACTCGCCATGTTATTTCTTTGCCATGTACTCCGCCCTCAGTTATGATGCACTTATGTATAATGTACTGTATTGTTTGTATACTGCCATCCTATGTATAATGTACTGTATTAATCTCCTTAAATTTTTTTGTAACCTGTCTGGTGTAAATCTGACATGGAGCCTTTGCAAAAGAGTTTTTTGATGCAAAGGGTTATAATTCCAAGACTTCAGTAAATAAATAAATAAAATACTAAAATGTGATATAAATGTTCTAGGATTGTGGAAATGTTGTTCTATCCACACTTCCTGGCAGGTACCTTGCCGCTTTAAGATGTGCCAGAAAGTCTTCAGACTGGCTCCTGCCACCCACCCAGGTGGTATAACCTCGGCTCTGCCCCATAACTAAGATCTTCCTTTCCGCTGGAAGGTTCAGGTTCCCTCCTTAGCGCTTCTGTGTGTAGTAGGCCCTGGCTCTAGAATCTTTGTATTCGCTTCCAAAACTTATTTTAAAACTCTCTTGAGTTTTGCCTTTGCCTTCTTCTCGCACTACCGCGATGGAAGACTAATCAGTTCCTGGGTTTTGCCGGTGCCCCTGTGGGCAGAAGATGTCTCGCACCGATCCACACGCCACATACGTCTACTGCCTGGGATATGACCATGATCCGCAGGCTTGTTGTCAGTCCTTTTCATCTTCGGTTCTGGAAGACCGTACTGCTGACTTCAGCTGAGGCGACCGGAAAAGCGTTACCTGCTGGTTAAGCCAAGGAAGCCTGTTGGGTGGTCTCACGGCTGCAGGGCCCACCGAGCAGCTGGAACAGCTAAGGCCTTTCAGGAGAAGTTGGCTCAGGCAGCGGCGGGGCTCCTCTTGACTGGCCTTCATTCTGCTACAACTGGGATCCTCCTATTCAGCTTCCTTCAAGGAGTTGTGCCAGTCTCTGTCTACCAGGGAGAGGGCCCTTCATGGTTGCATGTTTTGTGCTCTCGGAAGGAGTCAAAAAAGGACAAGTCGCAACATCGATGCTCTTGGGACCAGGAGTGGTCCCGCTCACAGGAAACCCCAGTTTCGACTTTGGTCGAAGTCACGGCCGAGGCCACTGGTTTCACGCTAACCTCGTCAGACCAGTCGGCTGAGACACATGTTGACATGGCCAAGATTTTTCTTGAGCCGATTGATGAGTTTTCACCCGATCTGGCCAACGACTCTTTATTTCAGATGCCGGTGCTTCCGGTGCCCTCGGATGGGTCAGCTCAGCCTGCTGGGCAGGACCCCATCCCCCAAGGAACCTGACAAGGAGGAGCCGTGGATTTCCCCGACTCCTCCTGAGGCCCCCTCTTTGACCCCACCGATGGTCAAGGTCTAGGCCTCATTCCTCGACTTCGACATCGGACAAGACTTGCCTTCATTGGTGATGTCATTCCTGACGCTGTGGTAAGCGGAGGCACCACTCCTCGTTTTCATCCTCCTTGGATGAGAGGCTCCGGCACAAGTTGCATCGGCACTATGAAGACCTAATGTGGCAACAGTTGGTCCTGTCTGGTTCTAAACCGATTCTGGTTTCTACCCTGGCCATTAAGTGGCTTTCGCCTGAGTGACTGACATCGGCCACCGTCACCGAGGTCCCGGTTAAGGCCCCGCTGGCTCAGCCAAAGCCTGCTACTCCACTGATCCAAGTGGAGCTGCCACCCGCGCAACCGAAATCTGGGGCACCGACCAAGGAATATGTCAGCCCAAGGCCTGCCCCATCGGTTGTCGGTCACTCTTACTCCCGATCACCCAAGGCAGGTTGACGGTGACACAGGTGATCACCTGCTTTATGAGGACCTCTTGAAGTCTGAAGATTCCTCCATGGTCTCCCGTCTTGTCGTGGTGAGTCTCTTGAGGGTCTCTCCATCGACGAGGGCCCTACATCACTGATGGGTATTGTCGGCTGATTTCCGAGGTCCACGGGAAAGGGCTCAAGCCTGTGAAGAAAGCAGGGCAAGTATCCTCTCACAGAGATTCTGGGCAAGGGATACTTTGATGGAGGCCTTTCCAGTGGCTGAGGCCATTGTGGGCCCATCCTTGGAGCTGTGGCGCATCCTGCCTCTTGCCCTGCACCTTCTGCCCACATGGCCTTACAAATACTCACGGTCCCTATAGGGGTCCCTTCCGGGTTTTCAGAGCACCCCTCTGCAGTGGGGTTGGTGGCTGACTCCATATTTCAACACTCAGGCAACAAAGGGGATGCGGACAGACTCCTGGACAAGGAGTCCAAACAGATGGACCATTCCGGGAAGAAGGTCTAGGCAGCTTTCTCCCTTGGCTTTTGTCAGGCCAGTTCGGTCGTTATTATGGCACACTTCTCCCATGCCCTCTTGGGCTCCCTGGATGAAGTGATCCTTCATCTCCCAGTAGACCTCCAGACCACGGTCAGGCAGGTCTGGGACCAGGGTAGGGCAGTGGGGAAGCAACAACTCCAGATGGCTCTGGACATTGGTGACTCCTGTGCCTGTTTGGTAGCAGCTGCAGCGGCCATGTGCTGCAGGGCTTGGCTGCGCATCTTGACCTTTATGGCTGATCATAGCACAAGCTGGCAGATGTTCCTTCTTGGGCACCCGACCTGTTTGGGCCCAGCATGGAGGCCACCTCCAGCATATGGAGAAGTCCAGTGCCACCTTGGACTCCACCACATCTGCCCAGAAGGACAAGGGCCCCAAGCATCAGAACGCAAGCCCTTTCACTCGTCTACTCTGTGGCAGACTGGCCCAGCAGCAGCAAGGCCAGCAGGCTCCAAACTGGCGTCCTCGGGCTAAGTTCATGACCTCCTCATTCAGGAAGCCGGGGGAAGGTCAGCAGTTTCTCCAGCGGACCCTCCTCCAAGCCTGCCCAGTGACGGATTGGGGGACGCCTCCCTCAATCCCATTGCACTTCCCCTGGGACCTCCCATGGGGGGCCGGCTCAGCCACTTCCTTTCTGCCTGGTCCACTGTCATCGCAGACCGTTGGGTTCTGGAAGTGGTCGGTCGAGGCCTGCCTCTGGAATTCAAGCAGGCCCCTCCATATCGAGCCCGCGCCCCACGGTGGGATCTGTTGTCCGCAGCCTCTCAGTCGGCTCTCTGAGACATCTTAGCCGCAGCTCCTCTGCAAGGAGGTGGTGCGCCAAGTAGCGGACCCACCTTCAGACCCAGGGTTAGTTTCCAGGTACTTCCTGGCACCGAAACGGATGGGAGCTGGCACCCATTCTAGATCTGCATGACCCAAACAAGTTCCTCAGGTCCCGCACCTTTCAGATGGTAACTCTGGCTCAGATCATACCATCCCTGGAACAAGGCATGTGATTCTGCTCCCTACATCTTCAGCACACATTCTTTCATATCCTGATCCATCCGTCCCATCTACAGTTCCTCCACTTCCGAGCCTAGGGAGCCCTTTACGAGTTCCAAGCCATGCCCTTCAGCCTGTCTTCAGCCCCCAGGGTCTTCACCATATGCTTGACAGTGGTGGCAGCTTACCTGAAGCGCCGAGGGATCCAGGTGTACCCTTACCTGGATGACTGGCTGATAGCAGGTTCCTCCAGACAGGTGGTGGAGCGATCCAGGGATCTGGCCCTCCAGACTTGCCTTAGCCTTGGCCTTCTGATCAACGAGGCCAAGTCAGAACTCGTGCCTTCACAGGTGATTCAGTTAATTGGGGGAGAGCTTGACTCCTGCCGAGCCAGAGCTTGGCTCCCGGCGGACAGGGTGGAGGTTCTCTCCTCCTTTGCCCAATCATTTCAAACAACATGAAGTCTTGCTGTATTCTGACTATTGCAGTTAGCCCCAGCACTTGAACTGCCCCAGAGAGTAGAGGGTTAAATTCTGTGCAGATCGTAGAACGTTGCGCTCGAGCTCGGTTCAAGCCTCTGTCTGCTGCACTTTGAAGCGTAACCATTAGATTCTTTACTCCACCTAACTGAACAGTCGCTTTGGAGATTTCTCCTCTGCTCGCAGTTCAACAGTCGGTTAAAGTTGTCAGCCTTACTGATCATCTAGTGTCTAATTCTGTTTAGATCTCTGTCTGTGGTACTGTAAGTACTTTGGTAGTGGACTAGTTGTAGGAAAACTTGTGGAAATTGTACATTTTTTTTTTTTAACCGGTTTGGCTGAACCAGTTTCCTTGTGTGTTGTTATTTTTGTTTCTTTATTTCAGGTTAGAGTGTGGTTACCGGTCCTTATCGGTTTAAAAAAACCAAACATGATTCTTGTGTTTTTCCAAATACCCGTAAAACGATTAGAAACCGATAAGGGGTCTTGCCTGGCTTTGCAAAAAAGGGTAAGTTGGTTAGGATGGCTACGTCTGAGAAACCCAAAGAAAACCAGACCCACTGGGTTTCAACACTGCAGTATGTGTGGGGAAGTCTTTGCTAAGGCTGACGGGTGGTGTGGGGATCAGCCTGTGTTTATTGTCTGGGGTTTGACCACCTCGATTCAGACTGCCAAATATGTAAGAACTTCCCTAAATCCACCCAAGATAAGAGGTTGGGCAGGCCTAGGGATAAGGAGGCCGAGAAGTCCACTGACCCGGATGGCCAGCCCAGTTTGGTTCTAGCAGACCAGAAGGGTGTCCTCTGACCAGGGAGATACTTCTTCGGGCAAAAGGAGAGCCGATTCCGAGGGATCGGTTCCATCAAAAAGGAAACAAAAAGGGAAATCGGCCTGTTCGGATCCAGACACCCATGTTCCGACCGCCGAGGAGATTGTCCAAGCAGTTAGGACTGTGGAATAACTTTGTCCAGTTCCGACCGATCCGAAGCCTTCTGGCTGGCGTTCGGTTCGGTCGGTTCCTCCAGTTCAGGATTATGCCCCGAAGATTTTTACGAACTGGATTTGGAGGGGGATGAGGATTACGAAGGTGGTGATGATGATGGAATGGAAGGTCTAGATGAGCCCATTGAACCAGACATCTCCCCAGACAGGCCTTTTGGTATTTCCCCCTCCTAGGCTTTCTGAGTCCCCTTCCCACTTTATGTTTTACAGAAAAGTGGTGGAAACCCTACAGCTCCCTGTGGAAGAAGCTGTGGAGGAGCAAGAGGAACCTGATTATGTGGAGATGATGGACATCCCAGAGTCCAAGAGGCTGTCTATTCCACTTCCTAAGTCCTTTGGGAAACAGACACAAAAACTTCTAAATACTCCAAATTCTTTACCTCCTGTTGACAAAAGGAATGACAAAAGGTACACTCTATAAGGCCCAGGTACGGAGTATTTGTACCAGCAATGCAGCCATGTTGAGGTTGTGCAGGCTGCAGCCTGTGATAAAGGCTAACATACCCTTGGTCCCCAGATAAAGACTCCAAGAAGCCGGATACCATGGGAAAGAAATAGTACATGGCATCCTCCTTGGGACTCAGGCAAGCTAATTACATGGCCTATACAGCCAGGTACCAGAAATCCAGGTGGGACACTGTACTGGCACTGGCTAAGCAGGCTTCCTCCCAGCTTGCCAGGGGGCTGGAGGAGGTGGCTGCTGATCGGACTGAGGCATCAAAGGTACAGTTTCATGCTGCTGTGGACTCCAATGATGTGTCATCACAAGTCATGGCTACATCTGTGGCTCTTTGGAGAATGGCTTGGCTCAGATGTACTAGCCTTTCACTGGACACCCAGGCTAAGGCCGTGGATTCCCTGTGGTGGGTAATTCTCTGTTTGGGAGCAGATAGAGAATTACATGAAAAAGATGGATGAATATAGGACCACCTAAAGGAGTGCACAGGCCAAGGAAAGGCAGGCAGCTCCTCAAAGGCAGCAGGCTAGGGGCAGGGGCAGGCCTTTTCATAGGCCTTTCTACCAAGCACAGGCCTCCTCTCCTTTTTCTCAGAAGAGGTTCTGCAAAAGGAGAGGTAGAAGGGGGATGAGTAGGGCTGCATCCACTCCTCAGCCTAAGGCTCCTGCCAAGCAGACACCCTGATGTGTCAGCCGGGGTCGACTCCCCCATTCCTGTAGGAGGCAGGCTGGCTTACTACTTCCAGGACTGGAAGTCTGTTACCTCAGACAAGTGGGTCCCGGAGGTAGTAAGCCAGGGGCTGGTTCTCGGCTCAAAAATTCCCAAAGCTGAGAGCCAGATCCTTTCCACCTAAGCATCTCCGAAACCATTGCCCTAGAGGCAGAGGTTTCATCTCTACTGCCTTAAGGGCCATAGACAGAGTTCCTAGAATATACAGGGGCAAAGGTCTGTACTCCAGGTACTTCCTTAACCCGAAAAAGAAAGGGGAGTGGCGAGCCATCCTAGACTTAAGATACCTGAACAAACATCTTTTAAAACCAAAATTCAAGATGGTGACTCTGGGAATAATCCTTTCCTCTCTAAGGCCAGAAAACTGGCTAGCCTCCCTGGATCTAAAAGATGCCTACTTTCACATTCCCATCAGGTGCTCCCACAGAAAGTACCTCGGGTTCGGATTGCCTTCAGGCCATTACCAGTTCAAAGCAATGCCCTTCAGCCTAACATCAGCGCCAAGGGTGTTTATGAAATGCCTAGCAGTAGTAGTGGCCTTTCTAAGAAGGAAAATATTTCCATATTCCCATACCTGGACGACTGGCTCATTGTGGGTCAGTCTCCAGACCAAGTCAAGTCAGATCTGCAAGTGACCCAGCAAGTGCTCACTTCTGTAGGATTTCTTCTCAATCTTCCCAAGTCAGTTCTCGAGCCTGTACAGCTTCTCACTTTCATAGGGGTAGAGCTGGATACTGTCAAAGCAAGAGCGTTTCTTCCCCTGGAAAGAGTAAGGGCTATTATAGGGCTGACTTCCTCCTTCCACTTTCTGGTCTCTCGACCAGCAAGGCACTTCCTTCAGCTCCTGGGCCACATGGCAGCTTCCACTGCAGTGGTCCAAGGGGCCAGATTTCAGATGAGGGACATTCAGTTTAATCTGAGGGCTTTTTGCTCTCAGAAAAAATATTCTAACCAAACTAATCCCAGTGACTCAGACCCTGATCCAGGCTCTCCAGTTGTGGCAGGATCAGGACAACCTCAGGCAAGGAGTCACATTCATCACTCTATCTCATTCTGTGGTTCTAACCATAGATGCTTCTCTACTGGGGTGGGGAGCCCACCTGGGGACTATCGCAGTCCAGGGAGTGTGGTCCTCTCAGGAGTCTCTTCTCCACATCAACCTCCTGGAGCTCAGGATGGTTTATCTGACTCTGCAAGCCTTCTCTCAGTCAGTACAGAACAAGGTGGTTCAGGTCAGGACAGACAACACCACCACCATGTGGTATATCAACAAGCAGGGAAGCACTCGGTCTACGGCCTTGTGCATGGAAGCCATGAGATTATGGTCCCTGGCTTATTCTCTACAGACCTCTCTGGTAGCAGTCCACCTTCCAGGGAAGGACAATGTGCTACCAGATGCATTGAGCAGGATTTCCCAGGGCCATTACGAATGGTCCCCTGGATCCCGTAGTCTTAAAAGTATTTTTTTCAAGGTGGGGCACTGCAGAGATAGATCTGTTTGCAGCCCCAGACAATCACCAACTTCCACTGTTTTGTTGCAGACACCTAGTCTTGGGCTCAGTCCTCTGGATGCTCTGATTCTGAATTGGAAGGACATTTCTATGTGCCTTCCCCCATTCTCTACATGTTCAAGTTCCTGGTCAAGATAAGGTCACAATCCTGCAAAGTGATCCTGATTGCCCCAGACTGGGCCAGGCAGCCTTGGTATCCTCTGTTGCTGTCCCTAGCAGTCTATCTTCCCCTGTCTCTCCCAGGAATTACAACCTGTTAACCTCCTCTCAGGGATGATTTGGTATCCCAAGCCTGGTTTCTCAATCTCAAGGCAAGGCTCTTGAAGAGTTAGAGTATGCAAATTTGCATCTGTCTCAAGGGGTTCTGGATATTCTCAAAGTTTCTCAAAAACCTGCCACGAGAAGAATTTATAACTCCAAATGGAAAAGATTTAGTATTTGGTGTTCCAAGAAGCATATATGCCTAGACACTGCTGAACTGTCTACAGTTCTGGATTACATGGTTCATCTCAGTGGCCTAGGCCTCAGACCAGCTACTCTTACACTTGTTCATTGTTTCTGCTTTTTTGTCAGTGGGAAAGCCTTCCTCACTGGCATCTCATCCTGTTTTCTGTAAATTTTTCAAGGGATTGCTTCATACCAGTCCCCCCTTTAGGGATCCTACTCCTGCTTGGGACCTTAATGTCTGCATTGCTGAGCTTATGCAACCACCATTTGAGCCTTTGTCTTCAGCAGAACTTAAGTACTTGACTTGGAAAACTGTGTTCCTGGTAGCTATTACCTCTGCCAGATGTATCAGCGAATTACAAGCTCTGTCAGTGGAGCCTGATTTTATCTCTTTCCATAGAGATAAGGTAGTCCTTAGAATCAATAGGAGGTTCTTACCTAAAGTGGTTTCAGACTTGCATCTGAACCAATCCATGTCTCTCCCTGTGTTTTTCACTGATCATTCTTCTTCAGGAGAGAGAAGATTACACAGTTTTGATGTTAAAAGAGCCCTTAACTACTACATTGAGCGTACTAAGGCACACAGGTTTGACTCCCTTCAGTTGTTCCTCACTTATGGAGAGGTGGGAAAGGGCAAACCTGCCACTAGGAGAACTGTTGCCAGGTGGATTGTCTCTTGTGTACAGTTCTGCTATGAAAAGCCATGCAAAATACCACCCTCAGGCCTGAGGGCTAATTCGACAAGAGGTGCAGCTGCTTCCCTGGCTGCTGCCAGGGATATTCCTTTACTAGAGATATGCAAAGCGGCCACCTGGAAAACAGTCCATACCTTCAGCAAGCATTACTCCCTGGATATCCAGGCTAGGAGTGATGCTGGTTTTGGTACAGCAGTACTGTAGAGCCTATTCCCAAAGTAGGTTTGAATCCTCCTCCATGGAGGTACTGCTTAGTAGTCTGCAACAGTCAGAATACAGCAAGACTTCATGTTGTTTGAAGGAAAAATTACTCGCCTTAGTAATTATGTTTCTTCTAATGGAGTCTTGCTGTATTCTGACCTCCTCCCTCCTCCCTGCCTCCTCTCAGAACCCTGTTTTGGGAAGTGGGCTGGTAGGTGCAGTCAGTGCACCCCAGGGGTGCATTTTGGCACTCCCTCTTTTTAGAGAGGGAGTGGGTTATGTTTTATTAAATTAATAGTCTTAAGTTGTTCACTACCTGGTTTTTGATTTTGGTTTCTTGACTTCAGTCTTTTGGGGATCCAAAATATTTGGTTGCCATTTGGCTAGTAAAATTTTACAATTTCCACATAGTGGTTTTAGTTAGTTAGTATTAGCGCATAAGAATCTGATGGTTACACTTCAGAGTGCAGCAGACAGAGGTTTGAACCGAGATTGAGCTCAACGTTCTATGCTCTGCATAGAATTTAACCCTCTATTCTCCGGGGCAGTTCAAGTGCTGGAACTAACTGCAATAGTCAGAATGCAGCAAGACTCCATTAGAAGAAACATAATTACTAAGGTGAGTAATTTTTCTTCTGGTTGGGCAAGTGCACCCTGCCCAGTACTTTCTGCATCTTCTGGGCTACATGGGTGCCTGACCAGCGTGGTCTGATGGGCCTGCTGGCATATGCATTCCCTCCAGTGGGAACTGGCCAGCCAGTGGTCTCAGCACTCAGGTCATCTCAACCAGCTGGTCTCTGTGACCTAGAGGATGTGGGATGGCCTCCAGTGATGGCTTGTCCCATCCCACCTGCAGGAAGGGATCCTGTTTGTCCACCCGAGCCGATGGTCACCCTGACGACCAACGCCTCTCTGGGTTGGGGTGCCCATCTGGGGGAGCACAAAGCCCATGGGCTCTGGTCCCCCCAGGAGTCTCGATACCACATCAACTTGCTGGAGCTTCGAGTAGTTCAGCTAGCCCTGACCGCATTAGTTCTGTTTGTTTGGGGTCAAGTGGTCCAGGTCCAGACGGACAACACAACCATGTACTATCTCAACAGGCAGGGTGGGACATGATCCTTGCCCTCTGCAAAGAAGCTCTCCGCATTTGGTCCCTCGTGCTCAGCCTGGAGGCAGATGTCCTAGCCATTTATGTGGCAGAAGCCTCGAATCAGCAGGACAGTGCCCTCAGCCAGATGGGCGGAGCATCTCACGAGTGGTATCTCCACCAGGAGGCAGAGGCAGTACAAGATCTGTTCCCCACTGGGGCAGCCTTCAGGTGGACCTGTTTACCTCCAGGAGAACGTGAAGCTGGGGCTGTATCATGCCCCCCGCCAGCAGGGTTCTCTGTAGGGGATGCCTTCTTGAGGCCGTGGAATCAGGCCTCTTCTCGCCCTTCCCTCCCTTCCCTTGATTCACAAAGTGCTCATCAAGGTCAAATGGGACAGGGCACAGGTGATCCTGGTAGCCCCAGACTGGCCATGCCAGTTCTGGTATCCAGATCTCCTCAGCCTCAGCTCCAGGCTCCCGAGGCGGCTTCCAGCATGCCCGGACCTGCTCTCCGTCAGTCAGGGAAAGGTACTCCACCCAGACCTTCAATCCCTGCACCTGATGGCCTGGTTCCTGATCGGCTAGAGTTCCAGGCCTTGGGTCTCTCCGTCAAGGTCCTCAACGTTGTTGAGGCTTCCCATAAGGAACAGACCAGAAAATGCTTTGCCTTTAAATGGAAGAGATTCTCCATCTGGTGTCAGGGCAAAGGGCTGGACCCATTCATTGTCTTTAGTCCCTCTCCCAGCAGGAACTTTGGTCGATGACCCTAAAGGTGCACCTGGCAGCCATCTCTGCTTACTGGGTGCGGGCAGTCAGAGTCAGTGGCACAGGAGAAGGTGGTCTGGTGCTTCTTCAAAGGCCTAGATCACATATCTCCTCTGGTGCGTGAATCTCCACCTCCATGGGATCTACTACTGATTTTGGCAAAGCTCATGGGCAGGCCATTCGAATCGATGCACAAATGTAACATCTCACATTTGTCATGGAAGACCGCCTTCTTGGTGGCCATCACGTCAGCCAGAAGGACTAGGGAGTTACAGGCGCTCTCTATCGAGTCTCCTGACCTGGTCTTCCACAGGGACAAGGTTGTCCTGCACCTCCACCCAAAATTCCTTCCAAAGGTGGTGTTGGAGTTTCACCTTAACCAGGTCATTTCTCTGCTGGTGTTCTACCCCAGTCACACCTCGGAGGCTGAGTACCGGCTCCATACATTGGACCCGAGATGAACACTCGCCTACTACAAAGAGCGAACGGCAGAAGTTCGGGGAGAGGTTCGCCAGCTATTTGTCACCTATGCTGCAGCTGCACCTGGCAGACCTGCAGCCAAGCAGACAATAGCTCGATGGATTATATCTTGCATTGACCTTTGCCATAGGTTGGCGGGAAGGGAGCCTCCCGTAGGGCTTAAGACTCATTCCACCCGCCATACCGCTGCATCGGTGGCTGCTTCTAAGAACGTCCCTATCCAGGAAATCTGCAGGGCTGCTACCTGGAAGTCAGCACACTCCTTCATTTTCCATTACCACATTGACCTCGAGTCACGCCAGGATGCTGGTTTTGGAGCCTCAGTTCTCCAGTCCCTCTTTCCTAAGTAGGGGGTGTGAGTCTTTCCTCCCTCCTTCCGGAGAACAGGTAGGAGTCTTCTAAGAAGTGTGGATAGAACAAAACATCCACAATTCTAGAAAAACGGGTTACTCACCTGTAACAGTAGTTCTAGGAGTGGTATATGTAGTTCATCCACACTGACCCACCCGACCTCCCTGGCTTCGGCGCACAAACCTGGCTTTCAGCAGGCCAAGATCTGGTGTCATGGGGTGGAGCCGAGGGTTATACCACCCGGGTGGGTGGGAGGAGCCAGCTTGAACACTTTCTGGCACATCTTAAAGCGGCAAGGTACCTGCCAAGAAGTGTGGATGAACAACATATACCACTCCTAGAACTACTGCTACAGGTGAGTAACCTGTTTTTATCTGCCATAAATGTGGTTATTGTCCACATACAGTACATACGGTAACCAAATTATTGGTCAAAAAGTGGTTGAATAGAGAAAATATAAATGGTCCCAAGAACTCCCACTGATTGACCCCCAAGTTAAAGAGGATCTCGAACCCCCAGTAACTTGAAATGTCTAATTTGATTGCAGGAACTGAACAAATTCAAAATCTACCAATAATTCTAAGTCAGTGAAGGAGAACGAAGTGGTTGATTTATTAAAAGCTGGCAATCCAAAGTAAGATTATTTTACTTAAACCATGAGATTTAAGAGCTAGTAAATCATTTGAGACGTTCACAAAGCAGACTCAGATAAATGAGCAGATGGGAAGCCAGACTGGTACTGATCAACCAGATGTATCTAATTAATAGTTAGAAAGTTGGGCACTAGCAACCTTTTCTAAGAATTTGGATATTAATTAAACCGGAGAGATTTGTCTGACAATATGTTTTTTTTTTTTGTTTTGTTTTTTGTAGAGCGGAGGCAATATAGAGCTGTGGTTTAGGGCACTGAGCCACAGACCTGGAGACCTGGGTTTGAATCCCTTGCATACTACTTTGTGACCCTGAGCAAGTCACTTAACTTACTTGTACTCCCAGGTCGCACTGGGAAACAAGCTTCAACTCACTGTAGCTTTCCTGGTTAAACAATTTCCTCTTTTCCTTTCCTTTCCTTGTCTGTTTTTAGTCTTGCCACCTTGTCATGTCAAGTTTGGGCACTGTGGCAGCTGATGTCAGCCACCTGAGAAAATGATACATAAAGCACAATGACAGCATATTTCTTCCTGAGGGGAAAAAAAGTCTTAAAAATATTCATAAATGCTGGTGAAATTGGAGACTTTAAACAACTAAATGAAAATGGAAGCTGTCCGAGATTTTTTACACTACAAGGCAAGATGTGATTTTTTTTTAATGCTGAATTGTGCTACTGTTTAATATTAGCCATGAAAGAATGCAGACAAAACCGTTTACAATTGTTTTTATTATTTTACATCAGGTTAGTCTTTTGGTCTGAATTTTAGTTATACTATAGATCAGTTTTTGTAATGAGGCTTTCATGAGCCTTACTTCAAGATGACCACCAACAATGTGGCAGATGTTTAGTCTACATTTGAGCCTTTGCAATAGGTACCCTTTACTGGAGTGCAGAAGATCAAAGTTAAAACTTTTAGTTCCTTCTTTTTCTTGAGCATTGTAAATCTGGTTGCTTCCAAACCTTACATGTATTATCCTCCAGTTATTTGACCTAGCACATGAGGCAACCAAGTGCTTTTGTAACGTGGCACTAAACTGAATGTGGAAATGGGGATGAGCGATTGGTGCAAATGGATCACGTGGGGGAAAATCGGAGCGGGGATTAATCCAGCACAACTGCCGTGTCCAAAGTGAAATACTACCACCAGCCAAAGAAAGGGAAAGCAGCACCAGCAATACGGCTGCAGGGATGAGAGGGGGACGTCCTCTCTTGCTCAGCCAGCGACACACAACGGCTGAGTCTGAGAGATGGAACAGACCCGGAAGCGAGAGAGCACGGAGGAGGCAACGCCACCTGGGTATCCCAGGGCAACCAAAGAGATCGATGAATAGGAGAGGGCTAGGAGTCATCACGAAGAGCCCCAGGCAGTAGAGCCCGGTGAGATGGGACCGGAGGGACACAAGCGTGTGGTCTCGCGGTATGGAGACAGCTGTCGCTGCCTCAGACTGCATGGGAGACTCACTCTGAACTGCAGGAGTGGCACTGCGATACGGATACCCTGGGAAATACTGGCATCACCCACAAACGGAGCAGAACATTGAGTGACAAGAGGAGCACAACTGGCAGCAGACCTCATCGGAGGTATGTTAGAGCAACACAGAGAGCACGGATGTTCCATGCAAATGTGTATGTGAGGCAAAGAAACGGCAGTTGAAATCAGTGACCCATGAACCTCCTACACACGGCACAAGAATAATAGCAGAGTAGATCTCCCAAAAAACCGCTGCAGCATGTGGAACGCACGGTTCTGCATATGCAGGAATAGAGCTGTTTTCACCGCATCACGATGTAAATAGATGTGTTTGAGAGTTTCAAAAAGTGCAGCACAAATATGTAAGGACAAGAGAGTCAGGGTCTGTTATGTTCTTCAAAAGATTGCAGACACAATCTTAGTGACCATCAAATGATGCACACCATGTTACAAGCACATTAAGCCACTCCGAAGGTGGCATCTAATGCTATTAATGCATGGTTGGGCTATTGTATGCCCTCGACCTGCGGCCTCGGGCCACGACCCTCCCAACCATGCATTAATCCAGCATTAGATGCCACCTTCATCATGGCTTAATGCTTACGTGATGTTTGAGATGGAGGTCATCACTTAAATTTTTGTATATTGAGTCATTATTTTATGTATTTACTTTTGCCATTTTTAGCCACTTATTTTTAACTTAGCAGATGTATCACTTGAATAGTTGTACTCACGCTATTACATTATCAACTGACTGACCTTTGACTTTCAAGGTAAAGGTCAACAAATACATTTTTGTTTATTTCACTGTCTTGACCAGTTTTAGAATTGTGATACATTCACCTCTAAAAATACTGCACATCTATTATGAATCCAAGTGGAAAGTTAAATTTTGAACATTCTGTGTCTGATTGATTTCAGACTTTGGAAGTGAAACGGAAGTAATGCACAAGATATTATGAAATCAAGTGATTTGCAAACAAACTACAGGAAACAAGAGTCCATTGCAGATAATATGTATTTGAATGTTGTCCGTGTAGTTGTAGAAGGATAAGTCATGAACAGTGAAAATGGTTGAAAATGGGTGTTGTAAAGAATAAACAGGGAAACCAGAACAGAGCTTTGAGGAATGCCAGTGGTTACTGCCTTAGGAGAAGTGCAGGTGTTCTTAAAACAGACCGACTGCTGATGGTTAGACAGATACTCAGGACAGTGCAGTGAAGTCCACAAATGACCTGCTGATGGTTCAGCAGAATCTGATGATGTGTAAGGGTCAGTGTACTGTTAATTATATGGTTAGGAATAAATATAAACTAACAACAAGCGGGAGAGAGTCTGTCCCTCCTTTTACAGTTCTGCAGCATTTGACACTGTGGACCTCCAGATCACAGTTGAGCAGCGGAGCCTCCGTAACAGCCAGAGAGAAAGGCTTCCATTTTGGTTTGTGTCTTGTCATTTCGGCCATTTGCAGTGGGTTGTTCCTTATTTTGTTTTCCTCAAGGGATTGGTCCAGCTTTGATTTTGTCCTCTGTGTGTATGGTGCCATGTGCGATCATCTGGAAACTCAACCTGAGGTTTCACTACCATGCCGTGATACCAAGTTGCTTCTCTTTCTCCTCCGATTTCTTCCTCTCTGTAACTGTTCAAGAGTTCTGACTAATTGATATCCAATCTTGTATGCCTACAAGCTGACTTAGTTTGACTGTGGAGACAAAACAAGTGCCTTTGGTATGTGTTCTGGCTGCCATTTTGAGGAGGTCGGTAGGCACCTGGAGCTTTCAGTTTTTGATTAGGTATCACTGGGAAGTTCCATATGACTGTGTGTGCCCAATTAGGGTTTTCCATAGGGTTTGACTGAAATTCTTTTTTTTTTTTTTTCAGCATGCTTCAGCTTTTACTAATTGTAAGACTTTAAAGCATACACATTTAGGCAGAATTTTAACTGTTAAACTACTGAACATCTTATGAGGCTATTATAGAAAATGATTCTTTTTATGCATACTGTAACATGGTGGTTTTACCACTGTTGAATAGACTTGTGGCTGTAGTGCAATTTACAGAGAATAAGTAAACCAACAAATGTATGTTAGGGGGTACACATAACTCACTATAACCGAAGAGACAGAAAATGTCTGTCTCTGGGGGATGGAACCAGCAGCTGACTGAGTAAGATGCTCTGGAGACAGCTGCTTGCCATCGTGGTTTTAAACCAGTTCTTTTGTTTATTAAACTCAGTTAATGAGGTTTTGACCAGCACCAGTATTTAAAGCTCATCGAATGCTTTGACCAGATACCAGATTTTAGTTGAAGGCAGTATGGCAAGACCAAACAAAAAAACAGCTGCCCTCAGAGCCTGGGAAGAGAATACGGCTTCCGCTGGCCAGACCCTCAGCCAAAGGAGGGCAGAGCAGCAACAGCACTGCAGAGTCTGGTCTTACCCTTCAGGCCATTCGTGAAGCAGTTATAGTGGTGGTTAAGGATGTCGCAAAGTGGACACTTTTAATACCAGAGTTACCCTGTTGGAAACTAAGATGGAGAAAGTTATTCCAGATACTAAAAGAATTACAGAGACTGTTGATCAGTCTGTCACCACTGTGAATGGCATGATTAATTAATATAAGTTACTCCGTTACAGTTTGGAAACTGTGGAGAATGCGATCCATTCAGCAAATGTTTATCTTTTGGGTATCCCATAAGGATTGAAGCCCAAAACCCTACTCTTTTATTCTGGACCTTTTTGGTTTTTAAAAAGTGGTTTGGAGATGTACAGGACATCTCCGTGCTCCAGGTTTATTGAGTTGGCTCAAGGAAAAAAAATGAACACCATCCTACCACGGACTTTATTGGTAATCACTGGCATTTCCCACTAACAGGATAAACTTTTGTTGAAAGCTTGGTAACATGCTGCATTATTCCTGGAAGGTGACAAATTGGGGCATTGCTACCCGGACCTTAGTTTTTCTACTAGGGAACCCTGTAGAGCATTTGATGGCGTTCAGGCTGGACTTTGTGAGCTTGGCATCATAGAAGCATGGAAATTATCAGCAGATAAGGACCTCTAGGCCCATCTAGTCTGCCCGTAAGCCCTGTACTTGATTACAGCTTCGCGCACGCCCTACAAATGCCTGCTCACCTTAAGATCTCCTATGTAGGAAAATATTTTCTGTGTACTGACCTGACAGAAGTCATCAAGAAATTAGACAACATAAAGCAAGACTTTCGTTCTGCAGCTGGGGACCAACAACACCCATACTTCAATGGGTAAAGGATAGCTTTCAATCTTGTGAGGACTCATTTTCTTTTTTTCCTCTGTAACTGGTCTAGATCCTGCCTGTAATAGTACTAGTTGTATTAGTTTGAGTTTTCTGGGGTGGGGAAATAATTGTAATGGACAAATGCTGGGGCTGTGCTTTTTGAGGGGACTTGCTAGGTGCCTTGATTTTTGAGGTGCTGAGCTGCCCATGGGGAGAGTTTGTTTTATTTTGTGTATTATTATTTTTGTCCCGCTCGAGATGGTGCTAGTGTTGATATTTTTGGACCAGCTACTACCATGTGGGATACAAGCATATGCATATAGAACTGTTGCCCCATAAAAGTTAAATAAGAGTGGCCCTGACTGTAAATAGCTGCCTAAACCTACTACATTAAGTAATGCACACTGCTTTTACTCTTGTTGTTTTATTGTTTATATGAGCTCTATATGAGTGCAGAGTTAACACCAGATTCCTAATTGTTGTTAATCTGTTTAGGAGAAGCAATGGAGTGATGAGCGTTGTCCAGCAATGCCATGATATTCATTGTCTTATAGCATATGAAATAATTTCCAGGGATATATGTGAACCTTTATGTTAATATGGCCCAGTGTCCTGCTGCAGTGGTTCATTTTATCACTGGAATATCTGGACAATGTGGCTTGGACAGTTCACTATTTACGGATTACCCCTCACTATGAGGTATCAACTTGCTGCCTGAAATGTACTCTAATGTTCACATATGGATCTTAATTATTTTGTTGCATCAAAGCAGCTATGTACTCCATTTTCATTTAGTACTGATTACCATAAACTTAATAAAAATAAAGTTTAGAAGAAAAAAAAGAAAATGTCTGTCTCTTAGTTACAATCTCATGGCTTGATAAGCCTGTGTGCCACATCAAAGCCCCTGGCCCTGCAGAGGTCCACTCTCATACCCATGCAAATTGTTCATTTTACCTTGGCCTAAACCCTCTTAGTCTGATTTCACTTGTTCACAACACATAGTTGTATGAAATTGTTTGTGAAGGGGTATCAAGTTATTCACTTGAAATCATTCATACAAAAGGAAAGTTAAGATTCTGTATGTGGGTGGTGGTCTCACTGAGTCACTGAACATACCAGAGAATAAATAAAATTATCTCTAAATTGTGTGTGGGAAGTTGTTATTGTACCTTTTAGGGGAACCTCCACATCTGTATGCTCCACACCTCAGCGTCCCCCATTAGCATTTTTGCAGATAAGTTACATTTTTTAACTTATTTTTTATTTGTGGTGTTTAGCTTGTATCTGGTTGATTCTACCATCCCTCCTGCTGACATTCTGAGTAAAGTGCCTCCATTGGCAGATCGCACAACCTTCTGTGACTAACCAGAGGCTGATGTCAGAGCTGTGGAGCAGCCGCAGGAGCGTGTATTATATACAATTTACTGGTCCCAGTGATATAATGAGACCAAGTATGGACTAACAGTCAACTGTTAGTTTATACCTAGTCCCGGTTTAGCCCTGGGACTTTAGATTGCAAACTGTAGCAATTAGTAGCTCCATCTGTAGGAATATACAGAACACCATCTCCTGCGGCTGCTCCCTGGCTCTGACGTCAGCCACGTGAGATTTGCTTTACTCCAAATGTTGGTGGGAGTGACAACTGGAGATACCAGTTAAAATCTAAACACTGTGACGTGGACAGCCAGTTCTGAGTGCTGTAGTATCATTTTTTTGTAATATCAAAATGGGTTATGGACTGTCTGTCATGAGAGATGCTGAAATCTGGTGCTCTAGGAGTGACCTCACCCTCCCCAGGTTTCAGCTGAAAGATGAAAGCCATGAGAAGATACTGAAACAGCATGTGAGATCACACACACACACACACACACACACACCAGTTTTAGATACCAGGTGTTATATGGCAGGCCAGAAACTATTTACAGACTTTTCTAAGTTAATTATAGATGTTGTTGTTAAGAGGAAAATCATAAAAAAAGGTTTATGATGTTAGAAGGGGAAACCAGGTTTAGCAAACTGGTGCGAAGTTGTAAATGTTCCTGTGATGCCTGTGTGAGAGAGAGAATACTGATTAAGATCAAAGAGATGTCATTTGAAGAACATATGAGTATGCTGAGGTTGCAGAATTTAATACTTGAAAAAGACATCATGTTTTTTTATTAAATATAGTTTTTTATATATATTCTGACAGAGGAGGAGCTAGGTGACCTCACCCAAAAAGGGGTTGGCAAATACAGTTTGCTTTAAGGAATATTCTGTTTTACTTCAGAGACACTGTTTTCTAGACTCTGACAAGGAAACATCTGTGAGCACTTTTAAACAGGTATTTAGAAAGATGGACAAAATAGAAATATTGTTGTAGGAATTTGCACTGTTTAAACCTTGTTCTTTTAAAAGATTTGTACGTCTTGTGATATAACAGTTCTGTATTTTGTGTTTTACATAGTTTTATCTATTTTAGTAAAATTCTTTTTAGAGCATACTTGGTCTGTCTTTGAATGTTCTTCCATTTGTAAGAAAAGTGTATATGGTTATAGCAGACACTAGGCATAAGCTTGAATGGTGATACCAAACTGGAAAGAGAAGCGTTTTAAATCTGAGGTCTTTATTAAAATTTTTAACAGTTCATCTCTGTATACCTAGTTAGGTGCCCGTGAGCAAAGATATCTGGCCCCGAAGACAGAAATATCTGAGCCTGTGCATTGAATGCCTAGCAAGAGGTTCACTGTTTGAATCCCTCCAAGACTTGAGACCAAAGGTTGATCCGAACTCACAAAACAGGCAGAGAGGTTACCTTGTTCTGTTAAACTGTTCACAAAACTGCACTCGGAGGTTGGCAGTTTGGGAGTAGAAGAGCCTGGCGTGCTGAGTGGGTTTGTGACAGATTGGTTGGCAGCAGTGGCATAATTTTGGTATGACAAGCTTGTATTGTTTTGTGTCAGCTGTGACTGTATGCTGTCTTGCAAAGAAAGAAAAAGGCAGAGTTTTATTTTAAAAGGAAACAGAACTATCTATCACTTGGTGTACAGTCCAGTTTCAACCCGTTTTATTTATTTTTTTCCTGAGTGCAAGTCAGAGTAGCCGTAGTCAGGGAAGAAGATGGCTTCCGACTACAGCAGGCACACTGTAGATTACGTGAAGCAGTTGTGAGGGGACAGAGGAATTCCGTTCGAGGTGACAGCCAAAAAGCAGAACCTCATAGAGGCCCTGATGGTAGCAGATATCCAGAGCAGCAAGTCACAGACCGTGACTGAAAGGGACCAGACCTCAAGTGTGGCAGGACTAGCGGTCAGTGCTGTGTCCAGATCCGGTGAGGATGACAGCAGGGCCACTGTCAGTGAAGGGCCACAGCAGCAGGGAAGGTCACCAGTATCCTGAATCCAGAGGTACTGAGGCTGTAAATTGAGTTGTGCAGGATGGAGCTGGGTTCCAGGAGAAGAGGCGGGAACAGAGGGAGGCAGACCATGAGGAGCATGAGCTAGCGAGCTGAAGAGGAGAAGAGAGAGGAGCACCAGAGGCAACACGAACTGGAGAAGCTACGACTCCGACCAGCGGCACCAGAGCAGGTAAGTGGCTTGGGTTTAACTGGGACTGCAGGACTGGGTTACAAATTGAATTCCAAATTAATAGCCGAGTTTAAAGAGGGGGAGGATATGGATGCCTTTTTAAATTCTTTTGAAAAAGTTTGTATTCAGGCTAAAATTCCTAGAGAGTCCTGGAGCTTCCAGCTATCCCTGCTACTTACCGGGAAAGCTCGGGATGCATTGGGTCAAATGAACAATGAGGACAGCAATGATTACAGCAAGCTAAAAGCTGCACTGTTAAAAAAGTTTTAATTAACTGCTGAATCATACAGAGCTAAATTCTGTAAGCTCAGGAGAAGCCCTGATATGAGCTACGAGGAGCTAGCCATG
The DNA here is from genome assembly GCA_016271365.2 of Neoceratodus forsteri. Taxonomy (NCBI): domain Eukaryota; kingdom Metazoa; phylum Chordata; order Ceratodontiformes; family Ceratodontidae; genus Neoceratodus; species Neoceratodus forsteri. The sequence goes on along the minus strand of CM028129.1, from coordinate 1,096,482,924 downwards.
AAACAACATCAGTTTTTAAAATGTTGGTGGGAAGGAATTGGAGCAAACTCTGTTGATAAAATTGAAAATGTGATTTTATTAGAACAGTTTTATTGGGCTTGCCAAGCAGAGCTAAAAACCTGGCTAGAGGACCAAGATCCCAAAACAGTGCAAGAGGCTGCTGAACTCTTGAACCGCTATGCCAAGAGCAGACCTGCTCTGAGAGCAAATGAGGTGGACGTGGCAGTGCAGAAAGGGAAAAGTGTGCCTTCAGGGCAGCTAAAACCCTCACTGCCTCCACTGAAACCAGTTAGCCTCAGGTTTCAGAGAAAAGATTTCTCTGAGAAAAGAAATTAATGTTGGTTGTGTAAAGAAACTGGGCATATTGCCAGACAGTGCCCCAAGAAGGTGAGCACTACACAACAGGGTGCTAGAAAAGAAGTAGGTTGTTTGTGTGTCCCTGGACACATGCACCCAGTCATGGTAAATGGTGTGCAAACGCAAGGGTTAAGGGACACAGGGGCATCCCTGATGTTAGTAAAGGGGGATCTGGTAGAGCCTGGTCAGCTTATACCCAATAAATACATCACTGTCCAAGGGTTCACTGGTGAAGAGAAAACATTACCCCTCGCTAGTGTTCTCTTAGACTGGGGTGAAACAGGGGAAACTGTGCAACAGGTGGCTGTAGCCAAAACATTAGCAGTGGATGTGATCCTGGTAACAATCTCCAACAGGGATGGCATGTGCAGTTACGTAGCCAAGCGGCAAGGAAAAATTGTACATGGAGGCCATTGTGAAACCACTGGGAGCTGGTTCCCCAGCCTGTGTTCTGATATGGAGACTGATAAAAGGGGTAGAAATTTCCCGGTAGCAAGTGACCACACAGCTACGGAAGGTTACTCCGAAGAGGGAGGGTGACCCATTGTCAGAGGGTTGGGATTGACAGTGATCCTGGGGCCCTGATGCTGAGTGCTAGGGACCCTAGTTTAGCGACTGAAGGGACGGTCCCATGCTTGGAATGTTTGAGGGTTCGCAGCTGCTCAGAGAAGTGACCCTAGTTTAGAAGCTGAGGCTTGGGCAGACTCAGACGGTGCACAGGGAGGTGACAGCCAATATAAAGTTTATTGGGAAAATGGACTTGTGTATACTCAGGCAGTGCAGACAGAGGGAGGGATGCTAGGCAGGCAGCTTGTCGTTCCCCAGGGGTATCGTGAGCAGTTGCTCAAAATTGCACATAATATTCCCTTGTCTGGTCATCTGGGAATCACGCGCGCACTATGCAGTGGTTAGCCCAGAATTTCTACTGGCCTAACTTCACCCAGCAGGTGTAGGAGTATTGCAGGTCTTGTCACCGGTGCCAAGAAATAGGGAAGGTGGGCAAGAAAACCCAAGCCCGCCCTGATTCCCTTGCCCAAAGTGGAGGAACCATTCCAGAGGGTGGGAATGGATATTGTGGGGCCATTAAATACCCCCAGCTCCTCAGGGGAAGAGATTCATCCTGACTGTGGTGGATTATGCCACCCAGTACACAGAGGCAGTCGCCCTATCCTCACTGAGGACAGACAAAGTGGCAGATGCCTTACTTGGGATTTTCTCCTGTGTTGGGTTTCTGCAGGAGGTTATCACCGATTGAGGAGGTTCCTTCATGTCGGACCTGATGAAATGTTTATGGGAGAAGTGTGGGGTGGTGCAGAGATGCACACGACACTGTATCACCCACAAGCCAATGGACTTGTGGAATGACTCAATGGTACCCTAAAGTCACTGCTCCGGGCATTTGCTGAACAGCATGGGAGGGACTGGGAGAAATACCTTCCCCACCTGTTGTTTGCATACAGGGAGGTGCCCCAAGAGTCGACAGGATTTTCCCCCTTCGAACTCTTATATGGACACTGGGTACGTGGGCCCCTAGACTTGATCCGGGAGGACTGGGAAGGCAAGCAACGCCACCCAGGGAACTCCCATTGTGGATTACATCTTTAGGTTTAGGGAAAGGCTGAAGGAGCTTATGGGGACAGCCCAGAGCAACGTAGCAGCTGCCCAACAGAAACAAAAAGTGTGGTACGACCTCAGAGCCAGAGCTTGCTTGTACATGGTGGGTCAGGAAGTCATGGTCCTTATTCCGGTCCAGAAAGACAAGCTGCAAGCTGAGTGGACAGGACCGTACAAAGTGGTTAGGAAGGTAAATGATGTAAACTACATTGTGGAGTTACCTGACAGAAGACAGACAAAAAGGATATACCATGTCAGCATGATGAAGCCATATTCAAATAGGGCTGACATGGTGTTTGCAATGTGTAGTCATGGGGAGGGGATGGACGAAGGAGGCCCCCTTCTGGACTTGCTGGAAGAAAGTAAGTGGGAGTCCTCTGTGGAGGCAGTAAAATTGTCTCCCCAGCTGGCCCTGGACCAGATCCAGAAAGTAAGGGAGGTTTTAGCAGACTTTGCCCCATTGTTTTAGCACCAAGCCTGGACTAACTCCTTAGTGACACACGATGTGAGACAGGAGACCAGATGCCCATACGGTGGACAGTGTATCAGGTGTCAGAGAGCTGTCCAAAAGGACATTAGGAGGAAGTGGAGGAGATGCTGGATTTAGGGGTAATCCAGAGATCCCACAGCCCCTGGGCCTCACCCGTAGTCCTTATACCTAAGCCAGATGGCTCAACTCGTTTCTGTGTGGACTATGGTGGACTGAATGCAGTCCGCAGTCTGGCCCCACCCGATGCCCTGGACAGGCGAACTCCTGGACAAGTTGGGAGGGCTACCTACCGCCACGACCATTGACCTGACAAAGGGGTATTGACAGGTAGAGATGACAGAGCTAGGAGAGGTCGGCCTTCATCACTCTGATAGGCTTATTTGAATTTAAGTAATGCTTTTTGGAATGAAGAATGCCCGTCACTTTCAAGGTTGGTGAACCAGGTGTTAAATGGTGCTGAGGGTATGCCATGGCATACCTGGATGACATTGCCATCTTTAGTACCAGCTGGGAGGAACAGCTATCCCACCTTAGGGAAGTGCTGGACAGGATATGAGGGCGGCCTCACTGTCAAAGCTGAGAAGTGCCAGGTGGTCATGGGAGAAATGGCATACCTCGGGCATGTGGTGGCAGGGGACAGCTCCGTCCTAACAAAATAAAGATAGCAATGATCAGGCGTGGCCCAGACCAGAACCAGAAGCAGGTCAGGAGCTTTCTATGGACAGCAGGGTACTACAGGAAATTTGTACCCAATTACAGTGCCCTGGCTGCTCCCCTATCTGACCTGACAAAGAAAGGATGCAAGAAAATTACCTGGGGCCCAGCCTGTGAGGAAGCCTTTACCAAACTAAAGGAGGCACTGTGCAGTGCTCCTATTTTGACAAGTCCTGACTATAGCAAGATCTTTATAGTTCAGGCTGACGCGTCAGACATGGGTATTGAGGCAGTACTGAGTCAGAAATCTAGCCAAGGGACAGATCACCCAGTAGTGTACCTGAGTAGGAAGTTACTTTCCAGGGAGAAAATGTACTCCACGGTGGAAAAGGAGTGTCTTGCAATAGTGTGGGCCCTAAAGAAATTAGAGCCATACTTGTGTGGGCAGCATTTTGTGGTGCAGACTGACAACAACCCCTGGTTTGGCTGGCGTGAGATGGGAAAAACAATGGCCGATTGCTAAGGTGGAGTCTTGCTTTACAAGGGTATGATCTGACAATCGTACATAGGGCTGGAGCGAAAAACCAGAACTCAGATGGGCTGTCTGGGGTCTATGAGGAGTGAACTGATTTGGGAAGCTCATCCCATGCAGGGGATAGACCCCCCAATTCAGTCTAGGTGAGGAGGATTGTGACATGGACAGTCAGTTCTGAGTGCTGTAGTATCATTTTTTTGTAATATCAAAATGGGTTATGGACTGTCTGTCATGAGAGATACTGAAATCTGGTGCTCTAGGAGTGACCTCATCCCCCAGGTTTCAGCTGAAAGATGAAAGCCATGAGAACATGCTGAAATATCATGTGAGATCACACACACACACACACACACACCAGTTTTAGATACCAGGTGTTACATGGCAGGCCAGAAGCTGTTACAGACTTTCTAAGTTAATTATAGATGGCGTTGTTAAGGAAATCATAAAAAGGTTTATGATGTTAGAAGGGAAACCAGGTTTAGCAAACTGGCGCAAAGTTGTAAATGTTCCTGTGATGCCTGTGTGAGAGAGAATACTGATTAAGATCGAGATGTCATTTGAAGAACATATGAGTATGCTGAGGTTGCAGAATTTAATTCTTGAAAAGACACCTTTTTTTTATTAAATATATATATTTTTTATATATTCTGACAGAGGAGGAGCTAGGTGACCTCACCCAAAAGGGGTTGGCAAATACAATTTGCTTTAAGGAGTATTCTGTTTTATTTCAGATGCACTTTTTTCTAGACTCTAAGAAACCTCTGTGAGCACTTTTAAACAGATATTTAGAAAGATAGACAAAATCGAAATATTGTTGTAGGAATTTACACTGTTTAAACCTTGTTCTTTTAAAAGATTTGTATGTCTTGTGATATAACAGTTCTGTATTTCATGTTTTACGTAATTTTATCTATTTTAGTAAAATTCTTTTTCGAGCATACTTGGTCTGTCTTTGAATTTTCTTCCATTTGTAAGAAAAGTATATATGGTTATAGCAGACACTAGGCATAAGCTTGAATGGTGATACCAAACTGGAAAGAGAAGCGTTTTAAATCTGAGGTCTTTATTAAAGTTTTTAACAGTTCATCTCTGTATACCTAGTTAGGTGCCCGTAGGCAAAGATATCTGCCCCCCCCGCCAAAGACAGAAATATCTGAGCCTGTGCATTGGGTGCGCTAGCAAGAGGTTCACTGTTTGAATCCCTCCAAGACTTGAGACCAAAGGTTGATCCGAACTCACAAGACAGACGAGAGGGTTACCTTGTTCTGTTAAACTGTTCACAAGACTGCACTCGGAGGTTGGCACTTTGGAAGTAGAGGGTCTGACCTGCTGAGTGGGTTTGTGACAAACACCACAAATGCCAGTAAGATAAAAAAATTTAACCTCTTGTGAAAATGCTGATTGGGGGTGCCCCACCCTGACACGTGGGGCATAGAGACATGGCTATTTCCATGTAAGTGCACAAGACTGGAATTTGAAATGTGTTCTATTTTGAAGTTGATTATACAGCCTAGTTTTGTTTTCAGGGCCCACATGCTGGCAGTCTTGTTGCAGAGATGGTTTATGTCTAACAAGACCAAATGTACATTACATAAGTACTGTTCTCTTCGTGTGTGTTGAAAATATATATTTTATGGCAGGGATATTGTTGTTGTTTTTTTTTCTCAATCTACAAAATGCAAGGGACTCGACTGTTGTCGATTGAGATATGTACATCTGTGCTGCACTCCTTTAGATTTAAACTGGAGTGAGCGCATAGCTCCTGCTTTACAGCTGGCAGGTTCTGACTCGCGCATCTGTGATTAGAGGTGCTATGAGCAAGGATTGGGAACATTGATGGAACAGTGTGTCCCACAAGTGAGACTGCTGTTGCTTCATAGTTCAAGTCCTGGTTGGGTAGCCACCAAGACAAAATATCTGGTACCATTTTATGCAACTGTCCTAAGTTTGGAAGCATATCTGTGCCCGTACAAAAGTACCGATTCAGTATTGATTATTAAATCTTGCCTGGTATAACGTTGTGACTTAGTTCCATTCTGGTAGTTAGATGAACACCTGCTAGGCATTGTTAGCCTAGGGGTTAAAGCACAGAACTATGAATGTGGAGATCCTGGTTTGAATCTCACAGCTGCCTTTTACTGTATAACCCTGACCAAGTCACTCAGCATCCCTGTGCGTCACCTTTCCATAACCTCTCTCTGTGCTGTTTGAATCTCCCTGTGTCTAATTACATAAACATTCACCCTCTGGATTATGAAGTGCTTGTCAGACAGAAGTGAGAAAAGGAAGAATGTCATTGGCTGAAACACATCATGTGTCTGTGCAGTATGCTTTGTCTTACCGCACAGCTGAGTCTCGGTCACATTTAAAACCTCTCTTCTATACATTTTTCTGCATAAATGAGCTGTTTTACAAGTGCAACAATCCACTACAGGGTTCACGATAAAACATATACCTTACCGCACTTCCCAGGTGGTTGAAAGCACTCGACTGCACCTCATACAACCCACTTGGGGCGGGGGCCTGCAGAAAGATCTGCCTTATGATATATACTGTTGTAGATTATTGCTTACGCTGGGACTGGGATACAGTTTATATGAAAGTAACAATACATTACAAAACCAAATCCCTTTCCTCGCTTTAGCCATTTCTTACAGTGCTCAAAAATAAAGTTGTCCTGTTCTTGTCTCTTATGGAGCTAATCAAATGAGGCTATATTTTTTTTTTTATGTTCTTTTGTGAACAGATGAAATTTGGAGGTGTGCTGTAAAGTTGTCCTGTTCTTGTTTCCTGTGGCGCTAATAAAAGGAGGCCTGTATTTTTTTTTATGTTCTTTTGTGAGCAGATGAAATTTGGAGGTGTGCTGTAAAGTTGTCCTGTTCTTGTCTCCTATGGAGCTACTAAAAGGAGGCCTTTTTTTTTTTTATGTTCTTTTGTGAACAGATGAAATCTGGAGGTGTGCTATAAATGTAGCAATGATAATGTTTCCATATTTCAACACTGGGGCTTTGAGGTTATGGCGTGTCAGACAGCTGTTTATTTTCATCTTTTAGAAATTGTTCAGTCATGGTTATTTCAGTTGCATCAAATCTGTTCCTCTTTTCTTCTTGAGATTGTAAGTTGACCTTATGCCACAACACGCACCAGGAGTGCCTGTATTCCCCATTGAGCATACCCTGTCATGTGTCTTTACCCACATTACTTGGTTAGTATGATATGTTCATACAATAGTAGTAAGTTTATTCCTAAAACATCAAAAGAAATTTATTAATTTGAGTTAATGCTCATGCTCAGTGGGTAAGTAAATTCATACACAGATAATATTGATTAACAATGACTGGTAAGTAAGCAGAAAAATACAAAATTACAGTTAGGCATGGTGTATATCACAAATTGATCACCATAGCATATCATAAGCAACAATAATACCCAATAGAATTGGGCAGTAGTGGTAATATCGGACTGGCAGGGGCATACTGAGGCAGCCGCCACTGGTGGGGGGACTTATAGCCCCTGGAATTCCAGTATTGCCCAATACCACCCACCCTGTTGAGTATTATTGCACTTAGAAAATGGGCTATATGTATAGATTTTTGTGTAATGCTTAAGACATAAAAAAATAGTGAAAATATTATTCAAAATTAACTTAAATTTGGTTTCCTAATAAAGTAGTCCCTCTACTGGTATATTTGCCTATGCTTACCAGTAGAGGGCAGTGCAGGGTTTCTCAATTGTTTTTCAGCTTTCTTACTACTTTTTAGTACCTCTCCCCTTGATTGCTGAACCATGACCCCCCTTCCCCACCTTCTCCGCCACTTCAGTTGCGTTCCTCATTTAACGTTTTTTGCACCTGGTTTGTGAGACTGGTTGCTCAAGGTTTATTTACTTTCTGCATTGGAACACTACTGGCTGGCAGCACTAATGGCCAATCGGAGAAATTGACTGATGAAGTTGCAGTATCCCGGAGGTAAATTGATCACTGAACTTAGCTTAAAGAGTGGTTTCCTACTAGTATTAGTAGCACCATACTGCATATGAAACAATAACTGACCTGGCCAGGATTCCTGTTAGTCGAGCGATCGGGCTGATTTCTTAAAATTACAGCATTTAATGGGTGAAAATACTTTGAGAACATCGCCCCATTCAAGTCAATAGAGTTGCATACACACAATAGTGTTAGTGACATCATAAAGCGGGGCTGCATGTGCTTGATGTGGGGGCATGGCGTGGGATGCGGAACCAGCAGCTTTTTATACCAGCGGGTTCAGGGAATAATTTTATGAATGAAATTACTTTTTTCAGAGGCTGCAATAAATGGATGACTATGCAGAGTTTAAATCCTGGCCAGGTCAGTTATTGTTTCATATGCAGTATGAGGCTACTATGAACCTGCTCTTTAAGTTAATTTGTTTTATAGGAGGGGGATTTGGGGGGGGGTAAATGTTAGGATGTAGATGAGGTGACCCGACAAGGCCAGATCATTAGTGGACTTGATTTAGACAATTACTTGGCCTAATAGATGAATAATCACGGCTTTCCAGTGTGGCATGAATAGTTTTAATGACTGTATGGGGGGAGGGGCAGTTGATGTGTGATGTACCAATATGTTGATGTATGTTATACAAAAACGCCTAATAAAGTATATTAAATAAAAAAAAAAGATTTGTTTTAAAAAGAGGAAGCGACAAAAATCTGTAAGTGTTTCAGTTCAGCGGAAGTGGAGCCACGGCAACTTGGGGACATGATATACAGATGCTGTATGAATAGTGCTGAGCGAGCGACAGCATGGGACGTGATGACGTCTCTTATATTTTGCTGAGAGTGAGCACTGACCAGTGGAATGAGCTTCAAAACGTTTGCGTTTCCCTGTAGAAAGGAGAATAAAAAAGTGGCAGTTTACAGCGCACTGTACTGTATTTGTGTGTGTGGGGGGGTTATATCATCTGATATCTAAGCAGAGGGGAAAAAATTGCGACTGGTGTGTTTCAGAATTCAGAGTGCCCAAGGATACCCTCAGTAATAGGGCACCCCGAATTGACACTTATTTTCAACTGGGTGTCTGTCAAAAATTAATGTACCCCCCCCACTGTGGCTTTCAGCCAATCAGAGAGCTGCTAGTGTATAACCCATTTTCTAATGCTTTTTGTAACATGGCATATAAAACTGAAAGAAAATTAAGCATTCCGATAAGTGGAAGGACACAATGTGGCACACCATCAACCATGGTCTAATACCATAGTAAATCATGCTTGCTGATATAGTACCAAATCAAACTACAGAAAGGAAAATAGCATTCTAATTTATGCATATGCAAATTAGTCCAAATTGTCCATTCAATGCTCCGGGAAAGCACAGCAAGTAAGTAGTGTGGTCAGTAGCCCAGAAAATAGAGAAACCAGTGATGCAGCTGAACTGTATGTGCTGTATAAAACTTACCTGACAGAGTGGAATCCTAGGTAAAAAAAGAGTCCAAACTGGTACAGTCAGTAGCTGATGAAACAAAGTAAGCAGTGATCAGAAGTTCATTGTAGCGTCTGTGTAAAAGTTACCTGCAGCAGTGGACTCCAAGAAAAACTTTGTACACAGTTTAAAAGATAAATTTTTAAAAAGGTAAATACTGAAAGTGTAACCGCGGACTATTGGCAATTCACAGAATCTACCCATAAAGCAATAGTAGACGTAATGCGTCCATCGGTCACAGAATGAAGCCCACAATGCAGCAGCACAGTAATGGGAATTGGGCAATATCGAAGAGTATTTTAACACCAGTGCAAGTTCTAAATCTTTTTAAAATGAAGTATTGGCATTACAGGAATAATTTCTAACAAATACAGGAATGTTTTAGTTGGTTGTTGGTTACCCACGATATATGTGATCGAAGTGTTCTAATTTTTTTCTCACTGAACGATAGGTGTATTTTGCTTCCAGAAGTACATATTTTGCAATGAAATTCAGTCTGCCTATGTTCATTTGTACGGAAATAGTAACATGGCATTACTCTTGCACATAATGCCATGTTACAAGCAGATGAAGTCACTTCGAAAGGATGGGTCTGCTGTGGAATTAATCCATGGTTGGCTTGTTGGAGCACGAGGCGGGGACCACTGGATTAATTCCACAGACTCGCCCTTTCTCGTGGACTTAATCCTTGCTTACCACACACAGTATTCTCATATGTCTTTCATCCAACCCACAGGTTGGACATTCGATGTAACCAATCATTAATTACATGCAACAGGGTAAATTACATTGTGGTTACATGTTTCTTACATGCAATTACAGTACATTGCAGTTACAGTGTAGTTAAACTGTTGCACTGTAACTGCAGTATTGTTAACTGACACTTAAAATAAGGTGTAACTCATTGAAGGGCTTCATCACTTGGACAAAAAACCTAGCATCGTATGTGACTAAATACAGTAGAGCCTGACTTAGGTTTAACATTAACATGGACAGTGTTCCGAATTCTTGGGCTAATAGAAAAAAGATGAATGGCTTGTGGTCGGGTGGGTCCTCTTCCGCGGAGAAATGGCCTATCGGCCCAAGTATTGGCCCTGGGTGCAGCTGCGGCTGGGTCGGCTGTCGCAGAGCCAGAGCTCGAGGAGGCACTGGTCCGGGCGTCCATCATCCGGAAGGAGGAGGCACCATTAATTCAGTTTTTCCTCCGATTTCCCCTAGTTGTGCTGCATCTAAGCTACCCCTGGTCTCCACCGAGGGCCGTTACAGAGCAACGTCGATCCCCAACCCACCCCAGGAGAGGAGAGCAGTCCTCTGTATGCTCAAACCTACTCCTTCCCCTGCCGACTGTCCGGCGCCCGAGTCCATTTCCGAACCCAGGTTACCAGTGTGGTGTGAGGTAAGGTGCCAGTGCCTAAACCCTCTGTGCCACCGGGCTGGCCTTGTAACTTCTTTAATGTGGGAAGCTGATATTCTGTGTCGTATGAAGAATCAACCAGTTTCATATTGTTCTTTTCAGCATGCAGTCTGCAATATAATCAGTGACTTTGTTTATGGTATTTAAGCATATAAAGTTTAAGATATGCAGCTGTCTATGGTCGTGCAACCTTAACCAGTTCAAGTTGCTATGCAGTAAGCAGTGTTGCCTCGTATGGGGAGGGGGGAAGGTCAAGAATGAAGCAGGAATACCTGTTGTACATCACATCTAGTTTCATGATCTGAGTAAGAGAGGGAACCTCTAATTCATGGGTGATTGGGACCCAGGTGTGCTGCTGAAATCCTGCTAGCCCAGAACCAAGGATAAATATTAAACAACAATGCCAACTTTTATATTTTAATGTCAAGAATGTACAGCTGTGATTACATGCAAAGGGAAACAGCACTGAGAATCCCACATCCAAGTGTGGGGCTGGTCCCAATACTGTTTACAGCAGTATAGTAGATTGTACCAGGCCAATTCTTCTGAATTCCAAGCTGACATTTTCTGAAACTGGAGGCAGTGTAGCATATGGTTAAGAGCACTGAGCTGCCAATCTGGAGAACTGGGTTTGAATCCCGCAGCCACCAGTTGCACACTGTGTGACCCAAGCAAGTCACTTAACTTCCCTGTACTCCCAAAACACCCTGGATACAAGCCTGTGTCTATTCTGGCCAAAACATTGTAAAATAAAAAAAACAAAACTACAAATCCCACAATCCCCTGCAGTTGACATCCGAGCAGGGCTGTAGCAATGGCAGATCCACTAGCCTGCAGTGCATGTTCGAGATTTTATGAGCTTTGATCTTGCTGGTCCCGCTGTCCTCGTGGGGCAGAGTACGGATGTAGAGGAATGTACTTAATCCTGGAAGAACAGGGGGAAGGCAAACCCCTGATCTAAGCTTATAAAATCTCTAGCATGCACTGCAGGCTGTTAAATCTCCCACTGCTGCAGCCCTGCTGTGATGTCAGCTGCAGGGGATTCTGGGATTTCTGGTTACAGAAAATGTCAGTTTGGAAGTAAACAGAATTAACTTGATACAATTTACTATACAGCTGTAAACTGTAGGTAAAAAATGTTTTTGCACACAAAGTTTGAATTGGCACCAACCCACTTGGGTGTGGATCTCTTAGTGCTGACTGTTCCCCTTTAAGCTACAGGTTGTAATTTGATTTAAAAAAAAAAAGAGCATGGGCCAGTAGCACTAGTGGTGGCCTGTTGTGCTGCCTTGCAGGTGACCTGAATCCCCATTCCAAGTCTGACTTTGTACCAGGCTGCAGAAGCGTGGGACATGCTCTTGGAGCAACAACTCTAACTTTTGGTGTTGGGGCGGCGTGTCATGGGAACCTCGTTGTTGCTCACCTTATTGCGGAGTGCCTCCTGCAGAGGGCTGTTGAGCAGAGCTGGTGCCATTGGTGATTATGCAAGGTTGGTTGCCCCCAAAGGTGTGGTATCTGCATGTTTGGCATAGATATTATGAGATAGTAGGGACCAGTGCTGCGGAAAATACCTGGCCATCATAAATGATGGCTGGCTTCAGTTGCCCATGTCAACAGTTCTGTCACTGTCCCCACTACTCAGACAGGGAGCAGACTGTTGCAGTTGAAACCCAGGCCCTACCATAGGGCGCAGCGGGTGGGAGGTGTGTTCCTGCAGGGGAGTGGCACAGCAGTTGTAGTCTTGACTGGAGTTTGGTTGTTCAGAGCTAGTACCTTAATGGAAGATGCCAAGGATCAGTTGGATAGAGAAAGAGAATGGCCAGAGAGAGCCACTGTATATTAAAAATAGGGGTGTCATAGTATCAAATTTTGATGGTATGATAACCATGACATGTAATACCATGGTTTTTGTGAATACCATGGTATTATGGAAATAATAATTTTTATACAAAAAAGTCTCTTTGAGCTCTTGTGTTCGGGACAGTTGACACAGAAAGGGCAGATGTTCTTAGAAATGCCCACAAAATTAGTTGAGGGGCCTGAAAAATGCTGTATACCGTGAACCACAGTTATCACAGTATATGAAATTGCCCATGGTATCAATACTGTGACTTCCAATACCACGGCAGACTGTGAAACTGTGGTACTGTGACATCCCTAATTAAAAATTAATCATTTAAAAGGAAGAATTTTGTGAGGGTTTACAATTCATTATTTACTGTTTCACACACAACATGCTAATCCTCATGTTCTGCCTCTCACCACCAGGCTTGAATACCAGTAATCTCACTCGATTTTGGAACGCATTACTGGGGCTAGTTTACTGGTATCTGGGCCCAGCAGTGAGAGAGAATGTGGGACAAAATAAATAATGAATTTTAAATGATACTGTGTGGGAGAAAGCGTATTAAAGACTGGTAACAGAGTGTGATGGAGCTTAAATATTAACTTATTAAAAAAAAATTCTCAATCTGGATAAACTAGCTCCTTGTGCAGGCAGCTGCTTGATATGAGGGAACCAAAAAAGTGCAGCAGACAAGACATCAACGCAAAAAAAATACATTTCTCAGGTATGCTTTATATCCAGCAGAAGTGCCATCAGTGTCATAGGCCCCTGTTGAAGTCTCAGAGCAGAGACAAAACTTTGGGGTAATGGTTTGGTCAATAGCTACCCTGTATGATGACCCACCCACTACTTTATTAACCTCTGGCCACAGGTGAGACCATTCCACACAGAGATAGGTGTCATCAAGGATTCTTTGTTCCTTCCCCTGTGGCAGCTCTTTCCCAGTTGGGGGCTGCCTGGGTACAATACCTTACCTCCCCAACTGGAGTAGCTAAGAGCAGCCAAGAGTAGGGAAATCTGCACCGGACTGATTTTGAGACCTTCAGGAATATGAGCCAATGGTACTGCAAGTAAGGAGTCTGACACTTGGGTAGATGAGCAAAAAGGTAAAAGTTTGCTGAAAATTTTGCAAAATGTTTGCAAATACAGCCACAAATGGCACAATTAAAATTCAGATATTTCTTATAACTAAGGCAGTTGGTGACTTCTGGGCTGTACCTCCAATCAGTCAGTCCACCAACTCCTTCTGCCAGATACCCTCCCTGGTATCCAATTACGGCGTACATTGTATTTCTTAGAACTAAGGCAATTAGTGACTACTGGGCCATACCTCCGATCAGTCAGTCCACTAGCTCCTTCTGCCAGATACCCCCCGGTATCCAATTACTGTGACCTTAAGGGCATACAGTGACTACTAGGCCTACCTACCTCAGTTAGCTCACTGATCCCTTCTGCCGGATACCCGGCCTCGGGACACATGGCCCTTTTACAGACTCAGCCTGGAACTGAAATACATGCTATAAATTCATTACACAGTAAACAAATATAACTATTCAGTTACTCATATACCTTACACATATTCACAGTTATGGAGGCATGCTGGAGATGTATACACATGTATACACAAAAGAGTTAGTAGAGAAACAATGTACATGGTTTGGCAGTCTGCTTGATGCAGGCCCTGTATGACTGGTTACAGTTGCTCTCGCCCCATAACTCTAATCCTTCACTTGACTTTGTTTAGCCCCTCTTTAATCTGCCAACTGTCTTTTGTTTGATGACCTCTGCCAGAAGTTCATTCCACTTTGACACTACCCACTTCATAAAGAAGTGTCTCCAGATCTCCGTCTTGAACCTTCCCCCTGCAGTTTGTAATTGTACCCCCTTGTGTTCTTGTTTTCAGTAAAGCTGAAGAGGTTCCCCGAGATGTACCTTATTTGTATATTTAAGGCACTTGAAGATTTTACTTCGAGGAAGGCTCTTGCAGCAGGCCAACACTGGTAGGACTAAGCTGCCAGGACCACATGGAAAACCAACTAGCTAGCAGTCTACTATGGGGGACTGCCCACCACCGACATCACCCTCCAACGTCGGCCTAACCTATAAAGATTGGGCAGTATCCCACATCCTCCTCAGTTGTTTCCCGCCATTGACCCGTGCACATCGGATCTTAGAAGACGCTGCAGCTACGGTCGACCACCATTAAACATATGCGTGGTGTATTACATCAACAAACAAGAGGGCATGCACTCTTTTCCCCTGTGCCGAGAAGCAATGAGAATTTGGTACTGGGCATTCGAACACAGTCTAGAGCCCTTGGCCGTCCATTTTTCCTGACATCCAAAATGTCCTGGTCTCAGTCTGTCTCAGTAGCTTCCGGTCAAGGGTTCACGAGTGGGAGCTTCTGACCCTGGTGGTCGAAGATCTCTTTGACATATATGGTCGTCCAGAGTTGGACCTTTTTGCATCTCCACTCAGTGCAAAACTTCCGCTTTTTTGCTTGCTCGATCCCGGGCCTGGAGTTTTCTGGTGAGACGCATTGTCCCTCTCCTGGAAGGGGAAGTTTCTGTACACACACACCCTTCTGGCTTCTGCAGAGGGCACTGCTCAAGCTCCATTGGAAGGGGCAGAGATGATTCCTATAGCCCCCTTCTGACGGTGACAGATTTGGTTCCCCTTGCTGCAACAGCTGGCAGTAGAGCCTCCAGTGCCCTTGCCCCTGTGCCCCAGCTTGCTCACACAGGACCAGGTCACCCTGGTCGGTCCAGACCTGAAGTCTTAGATTCATAGTGGTTGAGGGCAGAAAAGGACCTCCTGGCCTATCCAGTCTGCCCATTTTTTTCCCTGCCTAAATTAACACTGCAGACCCTACATGGTCTCCAGCCTCCATCCTCCCGGCCTCTTCCCCTGCCTGTCGTGTCTCCAGGCCCTGTTCAGACTCAAGAGTTTCCTTCCCTACCAGTTTTTGTGATACGCATATGTCTGTCCCATGCTTTCTTAAATCCAGTAACCATTTTTGCCACCACTACTACCACTGGGAGGCAGTTTCAGGGGTCTACCACCCTTTCTGGTTAAGAAGTACTTTCTCCTGTTCCTCTGATCCTCCCCCCCCTCTAACTTCATATTGTGACCTCTAGTCTTTGCACATCTTTTTCTCTGAAAGATGTTCCTTTCCTGTACCTTGTTTATTCCCTTTAGGTATTTGAATGTCTCAATCATGTCTCCCCTTTCCCTCCTGACCGCCAGGGAGTACAGATCTAGATCACTTAGCCTTTCCTCGTAGGGCTTCTGTTGCAGGCCTTGCACCATTTTGGCCACCATTCTTTGTACTTTCTCCATCCTGTCTATATCCTTATGGAGATGAGGCTACCAGAATTGTACCCCGTACTTGAGGTGGGGTTTCATCAAGTTTATATGGGGTATTATCACCTCCCTCCACCTACTGGTTATACCTCTCCCAATACAGCCCAGCATATGATTTGCCTGTCACACTGCCTTATCACATTGTTACCATATTTTAGGTCATCTGATATTATAAACAGGTCCCTCTCCTGCCCTGTTGCTGTGAAAACTCCTCTCCCCCCAAGTTCACACGTGACCAGTGAGTGTTTATGTCTGAAGTGCATAATTCTGCATTTCTTTGTGTTTATTCTCAACTGCCAAGTTCTAGACCACTTCTTCAGTTTTCCTAGGTCATCCCCGGTCGTCTACCGTGTACAGGTGTTTGTATCATCAGCAAAAATAGGCATACTTTCCCTTTACTCCTTCGCTATGTCCCTGATGTAGATATTAAAGAGAACTGGGCCCAATATTGACCCTTGTGGCATCCCACTTGCCACCCTGCTCTCCCCCGAGTGAACCCCATTTACTACCACTCTTTGACTTCTGCTGCTGAGACAACTTTCTACCCATCTTACTATTTTCAGACCCACCCAAGACTGCTTAGTTTGTTCACTAGCCTTCTGTGTGAGACAGCGTCAGAAATCTTGTTGAAGTCCAGATAGATCACATCCAACGCCTCCCCTAGTTCACTACCCTTGTCACCCAGTTGAAAAACTCAATTGGGTTCATCTGGCAGGACCTTCCATCTGCGAATCTGTGTTGCCTCTGGTCCTAGAGACCACTGGCTGTAAGGTATTCACCAATTCTCTCTTTAAGGAGTGTCTCCATAACCTTACCTGCCACTGAGGACAGGCTGACCGGTCAGTAATTTCCTGCCTCTTTTCTGCTACCCCTTTGTGGGGCGGTACCACATCCGCCCTCCTCCAGTCCCCTGGAACCTCTCCCATGTCTAACACTGGGCTGAACAGTGATGTCAATGGTTCAGCCAGCGCCTCCCTGAGTTCCCTTAGTACTCAAGGGTGAACTGCATCCAGGACCCATTGCCTTGACGACCCTTAACCTGGCCAGTTCCTTAAGGACACTTTCCTCTGTGAACAGACTAGTGTCCACTTCCCGACCCTGTATGCCCTTGTTATGTAGCACTGGTCCATTCCATTCCCACTCTTCTGTGAAAACTGAACAGAAGTAATTGTTCGGTAAGTCTACCTTCTGGTAATTCCCTTTTTCTGGAACCCCTTCCCCTACCAGCCTCACTACCCCTGACTTGGTCTTCCTTTTTTTTAACTGCTGTATCTGTAGAATGTTTTATCACCCTTCTCTACCAATTTTGCTGTCTGTTCCTTAGTATCTGCCTTTGCCTTCCTAACCATCTGCCCTGCCTCCCACTGTATCTCCTTTTACTTCATTCTATCCTCTTCATTTTGTGTACTCTTGTACATCTTGAAGGATAGTTTTTTGTCCCTTACTGCTCTTGCTACCTCTCTGGAGAACCAAAGCAGTCTCCCTTCTTTTCTTGCCCTTGCTGACCTGTCATGCATAGTTCTGTAGCTCTCCCAGTTCCCTCCCTGATTGCAGCCCACCGCTTCTCAGCTCCTCCCAGATTCTCTATTCCTGCAATGTCATCCTTAAGAATTTCCCTAATTTTACTGAAATCTGCATGCCTTACGTCCTTGACCCTCATCTTTGTGTGACTTGACTCCGCCCCAGCCCTTATTCTGGTCCAGTGCCTCACCTCAGCACCACCGGGCAGGCTCAATGGAACCTCAGTTTTACATTGGAGAAACTCACATTACCTCCCTTTGAACCGACTGCGAGTTGCGAGCAGCGCTTTCTGTCAAGGAAAGTGCTCTTTTTAGTTACTGTTACTACTGCTCGAAGGATTTCTGAGCTTCAGGCTCTCATGTGTAAACATCCTTATTTAGTCTCTACACCTCCATACATTGCTCCTGTGGACTTGGCTATTGCCCGCCTTGGAGTGTCCTCTAGTGTTGCAGATGTCATGGTGGCTGCTAGAAAGCCCTCCACCAGGGCCACGTACACCATGAAATGAAAGTGTTTCCCCCTTTCAGCTGCTTTGCATCAACTGGACCCTTTCGCCTGCCTGGTGAATCAGGTATTGGAGTACCTTCTTTCCCTCTCAGACTCGGGCTTGGGGTACTCCTCGCTCAAGGTGCACCTTTCTGCCATCTCTGTGTACCATGTGCCCATAGAGGGCAGGACTGTGGCTCAGCTTGAGGTGTTCTGCACCTTTCTGTGGGGCATTTTGCATCTGAAACCTTACATTCGAGACCTGGTCCCTCCATGGGAACTCATTTTTTTTTCCAGATTTTTCCCCTGTTTTTATGGAGCTGGCAGGCAGGGCTCCAGCTCTCCCAGGGGTCGCATCCATCCACAGTCTGCATTCCAATCACCGGCATTGCAGCCAGGACCATCATGGAGCTTGCCAGCTCCATTTTCGTTTTCTCCTCTCCCCTTGTTGCGGGTGCACGTATGTGCATGGAGGCGCGCGCACACTGCAACCCTGCAATACCCTCCCTTCGTGCTGCCCTCCGTCTGACACTGCCCCCAGGCCTCCACCTGGTGGCAGTCATACGGCGGGAGTGAGACCGTCCATCCCTAGGAGAGGAGAGCTGCCTCGAGGCTGCTCAATACAGCTCCCGCCCTCTCCCTGGCTGACCCCCAACAACCCAGGCTCGTTCCTAAACCCAGGTCATTGGCACAGTAGGAGGTGTGGCGTCCAGTGCCTCAACCCTCAAAGCCATCAGGCCAGCTCAGTGGGACCTCAATTTTAGGTTGGAGAAACTCGCATTACCTCCCTTTAAACCATCCATGAGTTGTGAGCTGCGCGTTCTGTTGTGGAAAGTGCTCTTTTTAGTTGCTGTTACTTCTGCTCGAAGGATTTCTGAGTTTCAGGCTCTCGGACAGGGTGTCTTGCGTACTAATCCTAAGTTTTTTCCCAAGGTGGTATCAGAGTTTACTTTGAACCAATCCATCCGCCTACTGGTCTATTATCCTGAGTGTTCTAATCAGGGGGAGGCTTTGCTCCATACTTTGGATATACATAGAATCTTGTGATACTGTACACGTCTGACCAGTTGTTTGTTTCTTTCGCCCCTGGTGAGAGGGTGCTGTGGTTTCCAAACAGTGTTTGTGTAAGTGGTTAGCCAATTGCATTGTTTATTGCTACTGTAAGTTCAACAAGGACCTTCTGGGAGTGGTCAAGGGACATTCCTCCAGGGGTATGGCTGCCTCCATGGCTTGTTTCAGAAATGCGTCTGCTGCGGTTGGATTTCCAGTTGCGCGCCGGCGACATGGTTCGGGAACGGACCTGGAGTCGTCAGAGGGCCAGCTGGAGAAGGATCGGCGTCCCTTGACTGCTCTCTTTCTCCGGTTGGGGGCATGGTGTGCGACCGGTGCTAGAGGAACCCCTGGTGGAGGCTGGAGGTACCACAACATCCGGTGCCAGCTTGACTCTGCGGGGCGGGACGGATGCTGGCATCATTGCACGCTCCCGCTCCTCGCTTAGAGGGGGAAGAAAATTGAGCTGCCGGCCACCCTCCATGATGCTAGCCCTCGGCTCCGATTAACCTCCAGGATGGCCTTCCTTGACCTATCCCGTCAACTGCAGTGACAAATGGGGAGACCGGTGCCATGGTCCCGCCTGGGGTGCCGTGGGGGTATCAAGGAGGGGGGTGCGTCCGATATGAGGTGGGAGTGAGGGTCCATGACCTGGTGGAGTTACTGGGCGGCTGGCAGCCACAAAAGCATAGTAAATTAAAAAAAAAAAAAGAAATGTGTCTGCTGCAGACCTCTGTGCAGCTACCACCTGAAGTTCTGTCCACACCTTCACCAAACATTACAGTCTGGACATTGCCTCTTGGTGCAGGGTCAATTTCTTTTTTTTTTTTTTTTAATTTAATTAATTGTTTAATTAGTATTTTGGAAAGACCTTTGAGCGTGAGCTCTTTTACAAAGGTTCCACGTCAGGGTGGACAATAAGACAATACACATATTCAGTGGTTACAGAGGCCTGATCATTAGGCATTAAAGAGCGATTACATGACAATTAGACAAATAGGAGAAAAAACAACTGAGCAGTTGTAATTGAATACTAAGCTATTTCTGATCAGTTGCCCTAGGTAGCACACCCCTGGAAACCTCCAAATCCGTTTATAGACTATGGCAGAGTAACTGCATAGGGTTTAACGCTATCCCAGATGGCAAGAGGCTGGGTGACAGTGAAACAAGGGAGATTGGGTTTGAAACCAACCACAGAGAGCGAGAGGTGGGGGATAGTGAAGCGGGGGGAGCAGCTCAGAGGGCTTTGTCGGTATGGTGTGTGTGTGTGGGGGTGGGAGGGGCAGTACCTGCGCGCTTAAAGAGGACTGATAGCTTACTTAAGCCCTTGGCTAGGCTAGAATGGGAGGTCTTCTAGGTAGCCCTGCTGGGTGTTACCTGGGGGCAGGCCTGTCTATCAAGTGGGGCCTGAGAAGCGGGTGCATTTTGAGTTAGACATTAGGTGCTGTTTGAGGCCTACTTTGAATTGAGACAGACTGTTTGTCTGTAATTTCATCGGGAGTTCATTTATCCAAAGGGGGGCCCGATAGGAGAAAGTACGCTGCCCTAGTGAGGTTCGGCCGAATGGTATGGACAGCGCTCCATTCTTCCTCTGTCTGGTGATGTGCATTGAGAGAGAAGCCTTGAGCAGGTTTCCTATACAGGGTGGGGTTTTTCCGAGGAGTGCCTTCTTTCCCAGGAGGCAAGTTTGGTATTTGATCCAGTCTTTTAGGTTAAGCCAGTTTGTATGCTCATACAGGGTGCAAGTATGAGTGTAGTGATCTGCACACAGGTGAGGCGGCATGCCTACTGAGTGCAATTTGGACCCTTGAGCACTGTATCAGTAGCAGCTCCATAGACCACCAGCCCATTGTCTATCGTGGAGAGTATGGAGCTGGAGACTGAGATCTGAGTGCTTCTGGGGTGAGGGATTTCTTATGCCTATAGAGGACCCCGATCTTTGTGTTTACCACTTTGACAAGGGAGTCTACGCAGTGCGTATAAGTGAGAGAGTCATCAATGGTGACTCCAAGGTACTTGAATAAGTGCGTCTGCTCACCAGCCTTGTTGGTGATTATGAGAGGAGCATGCTTGTGTTTGTTGTATGGGCTGGATTGTAGCATGGCCTTGGTTTTCTTGTAATTTAGTAGCAGCTTTTGCCTACTGAACCAGTCCTTGAGTTTATTGAAAGAGTTCTGTAGTTCTGTTTGTAGGGCAACCTGAGAGGTGCTGCTGCTCAGCAGCATGGCATCGTCCGCTTACAAAATAAGTTTGGTGTCACAGGCTGTGGGTAGGTCATTTACAAAGAGGCTGAAAAGCAGGGGCCCTAGAATTGGCAGAGATATGGAATGTCAAAATTGTGTAAATTACTATTTTGGTGTACATTATTTGTCATGCTGTTTCTCAGAAACAGCTTGGGGTTTGGTCTGAAAGTTTGGATACATTGTGCTTGAGTTGCAGATGTGCCTTTTGAAGATTTGGTAAAAAAATATTAATCTGTTCAAAAGTTATTAAAGTTTAAAATTTCCCATTATTTTCTATGGGAAAAATTAAATACACCGTGCGAAACAACTATTTTGCTGCTGCAAAAGCGGTACTTATTGTCGTAAATGTGGAATGTAGTGTCAAGATTCCACCATCTTGTTTTCAGTTAGCGAGGCAAACAAAGTTAGATAATTCAAAAAATACTTGCAGTTGGTAAACATCAGATTCTGTGGTCAGTTTGCCCCACAAATGCCCAGAAATACATATATATTTGTGCCGCAAATTGTGGCGGTTGTTTTTGCAAAACAAGGGGGAGTTTGTGCCACAAATTGAAGGAACACCCCCTTTTTTTTTTGTGAAACAATGACCGGCATGTTGTGCAAACAGCTGCCATAATTTGTGGCACAAATACAGCCGCTGGAACAAAAACATTTCTGGCCATTTTGGGGCTAGACTGACCCCACCATTTTTTGCTCCTTTTACAGCCTGTAAGAGGAAGGGGGTCAAGGCATGTTAATAATAAATATGTTTACCAACATCGGGTTGCCCAATCCCTATGTCAGCAGTAGAAGTCCTCCCATGCCAGTGTGGGGCACTGAAGCGCCCACTCCCAGTGTCTCAAAATATGTATTACTTTAAACCTGAAACAAAGAAAACAGTACCGTGATGTATGATTCATTTACAAACAGCAGGGTGCCCTATCCCTGTGTCAGCACTAGAAGACCACCACCTGCCAGTGTGGGATACTGGGGATCCCACTCCCAGTGTCCCGAGATGTCTCTCTCCCCCACCAACAGTGTGGGACACTGGGAAGCCCACTCCCAGTGTCCTGAAATATGTATTCATTTATTACCTGTAAAGAAGGAAACAGTCCCCTGACATCTTTTTTTTTTTTACTTGAAAAAAAGGAAATGGTCCCTGCTTGTCCCCGCCATCCCACTCACTCATCCTGACCCTCCCACTTAGCATCCACCACACCACTCTCTACCCTATACTTACCTCTGGAGGTCATTCGCTGTTGTCTTCTGTGGACCTGTCACAGAGTGCCTCTGTGAAGGGTTACAGGATCCTGGAATTAGGTATGTATGTCCCTTCCTAATTGTTTTCCGAGCATATACTCAGAATGGTATAAATGTTTTGCTGGCTGTGACCGAAAAGGGTGCTGCGCTTTTTCGCATTGTCTCACAGTCATACTGTATATTCAGCTCACTAAATTTTCAGTGGCTGCATTTTGAGTGCTCTGGGTAGTGTACATTTAATTATTTAAGCAAAATAAAGGAAGTTACAAGCTGAGTTTTAAGCCTGTTTAAACCTTGCATTCTAATGTGTCAAAAAGTTAAATAAATGAGTGAAGGATTTAGTGGTGAAAATGGTTAAACAAACAACCCCCCTTCCTCTTTCTACATTAAAAAGTAAAAATTGCGGCTGGCTGCTTTAACAGAAAAGGAACAAGTGTTTTGTTTATTGTTGCATTTTGGAAATAGTTTAAAAGAAGTAGGAATGATTTGGGAATGGAATAAATAAAATGTTGTGAGGCTACAAAATAAATATTTTGGTAGGCTGAAATATCAGCCGTTGGGAAATGGACAAGTTGTACAATAATAATTAGAACCCATGTCCTGTCCTTTTATGTTTATAAGCCTGCAGGTGGTTTCATGCTCCTTTTGGAAATCAGTCTATGTTTTTTGTATAAATAAAACATATAAAATAGCTATTTGGAGCCGTTCGTGTTCCTCAGAGTTTCTTCCTTGTTAAAATGCCCGTACATAGCTTGTTTGGGTGAAGGTTAAAGAAAGAAAACCCTTCGTTTTGTAAAAATCTCAGGGCGCTGTTTTAAATGCCCTGGTATATTATGATTATGCCTCATAAAAGATGTCGTACCTTTTAGAGTTTGAAAATATGGAAAGAACCTCCTGGTTCTTTAGTTTTGCCCCGTTAGGCTCTTTTTGGTAAGAGCTCTAAAGAATGCGGATTTTTTGCGAGTAAATATGCAGCTGAGTTCCGGTACGACTGTGTGAACATTGGTAAAATTACCGTGCGAATGTGCGCACTGTCGAGGAGGCATTTCTCCTTCTAGCTCCCCCACAATCATAACTTTTTATTTTAAAACCATCCGAATAAGCCATACATACCATAGATAGGTGAAATGGCATGGTTTTGGGCTGTTCTGGGGGCCTTTCATGCACAAGGGTTTCTGCTGTTTCATTTGGCGTCTCAGAATTCCAATTGAATCCTCTCTCTGTTACAGCAATGCTCTTAAGAGCCGGCCGGCTGTTCTTCCAAATCTTTATACTGAGTAAAAATGGGTTGTGATTTCTGGGGCTAGAACACGTATTAAAAATCTCACTGAAAGAGTGTAATTCACTTCTGTGCAAGCAATTAGGTTATTATGTCAATTATTTGATGTTTATGATGTTAAATAAAATATAAACATTGTAAATAAAGATATGTTCTTTGAAAGAAAGTGGAGGGGTGGGATTTAGATGTCACCTGACTCCTGTAGGGTATAAAAGCTGCACATTGAGCATAAGATTTAGATTGCTTTTAGGTCTGGAGGTAAACTCCAGGGCGTTGTGTTACAGTGCTCCAAGGAGTAAAGAAATGACTATCTTCTGTGCTAAAGTGAAGAATTGAGTTGCCGGATCATTAAATCTGTCCTATTGTAAATTACTATCTAAGAAAGATGTAACCAGGAGAGAGAACAGAGAAGAAGGTCTGGAGAGAACTCCAGGGAGTGCTTTCAAATTGCTATACAAATGTTTAGACTTGTTCTAACATATTCTCCTGGACATGTGAAGTGGTTTCAAGACAATATGCTGTATGAGATGTGTCCTGCTATTGATGAAAATTCTGAACTATAAAATAAATTCCTGAACTTTAATAAAGACTGCTATTGTGTCACGCTACCTGATTGCCCATGTACACCTTGCACCCTATCACAGGACCGGGACACATGTGCGCTCTTCAGAGCCGAACCGCAAACTGAGGAATCAGGGTAAGTGCCGTATAATGTATTTCAATGGTGTTTTGAACTTTGCCATTTTTAGGTATTTTTCTACCAGATTTTCAACATGTTTTTTTTTTTGGGACCCCACCTCATGAACACTGTGACAGTAGTTTCTTTAATTGGGCCTAGAAGGTGATTTTGTAGTCACTGCACAAAATCACCTTTTGAGACCAATTAACAAAATGACAGTGCCAGTCTTCATGAGGTAGAGTCCCAAAAAGCACATGTTTAAAATTTGGTGAAAACATTCCTAAAAATGTCCACGTTACGAGCGGTTATTGAAATGTTTCTATGCACGTAGATAACTTTGGTCATTTTTAATATTTTGAGTCTAAATTTTCAACATAGCCATTTTTTCACACCACCTCATGAACAGTACAGCTGTCATTTTTCACATCCTGCCCGAAACATGTTTTCACACCTGTGGTGTGGAATGGTGTTTTGGCATGGAGTTTTAACATTTTCACCTATGGGGTTTATGAGATGGGGACATAAGAAGACTATGTTGAAAATGTGGGGTCAAAATATGAAAAAATGTCAACATTATGACATTTTGTTGCAATTTCACTATACCGCTCGTAACTTTGGAAATGTTAAATATTTTTACCCCAGATTTTCAACATAGCCTTCTTATTACCCCACCTCATGTATGTCACAGCTCATTTTTCAAATCCTGCCCAAAATGTGTTTTTGCACCTGTGGCACAGAATGACACTGCAGTTGCACAGAAGAAAAAATTACTTACCTTAGTAATGTTGTTTCTTCTAATGGAGTCTTGCTATATTATGACAATTGCAGTATGACCGCAGGTTAGAACTGCTCCGGAGGTGAAATAGTTAACTTTCCATGCAGGCATGGAACTTAGAGTGCGAGTTCGGTTGAAAACTCTGACTGTCAGATCTTTATGAGCTAAAACTCACTAAGGTTCTGTGTGGAAGCTGTAAACCTACACTAGCCAACTGGCTACTAATATAAACACTCATTTTTGGCCTAAAACAAAGACTCAAGTCAGGAGACCCAAAAATGCAAAAACACAACACCAATTCACCCAAAAGGTAGGTGAAAACAACAAGGTGGGCATCAAAAAAAGTGCCAACCCTGTACCTTACCCACATCCCCAAAACAGAGTTATGAGAGGGCAGGCAGGAGGAGGTCATAATATAGCAAGACTCCATTAGAAGAAACAACATTACTAAGGTGAGTAATTTTTTCTTCAAACAACATGAAGTCTTGCTATATTATGACAATTGCAGACTACACAGCAGTACCCCCATGGAGGAGGGACAGAACCTACCTAGGAAATAGGCTCTGAAGCACGGCTGTGCCAAACCGAGCATCACTCCCAGTCTGGATGTCCAGGGAGTAATGCTTGGTAAAAGTGTGAACTGTTTTCCAGGTAGCTGCTCCACATATTTCTAGAATAGGAATGTCTCTGGCAGCAGCCAGAGAAGCAGCTATACCTCTGGTAGAGTGAGCCCTCAGGCCTGAGGGGGAACTTTACCCAACTTCTCATAGCAGAATTGGATACAAGAGACAATCCACCTGGCAATGGATCTTTTAGTGGCTGGCTTCCTTTACCAACTTCGCAAAGGTGAGGAACAGTTGAAGGAGTCAAACCTATGACCTTGGTACACTCCATGTAGTAACTAAGGGCCTCTTCATATCTAGGCTGTGCAGCATCCTCTCCCCATAGGAGGGTGGTCAGTGAAGTACACTGGAAGTGAAATAGATTGATTAAGGTGGAAATCTGAAACCACCTTAGGCAGGAACTTTCTGTTAGTCCAAAGGACCACCTTATCTCTGTGAAAAGAGATAAACTCCTGCTCCACTGACAACGCTTGTAATTCACTTATGCGTCTGGCAGAGGTGATGACTACCAAAAACACAGTTTTCCAAGTCAAGTACTTGAGCTCAGCTGAAGACAAATGCTCAAAGTAGGGTTGCATAAGCTGAGCAATGCAAACATTAAGATCCCAGGCAGGGGCAGGATCCCTGAATAGAGGATTGGTGTGAAACAATCCCTTAAAAAACTTGGAAAATACAGGATGAGCTGAAAGGGAAGAGGATTTACCTGCTGAAATAAAAGCAGACATAGCTGCCAAGTGCACCTTCAGGGTAGCTGGTCTCAGCCCCAAGAATTCAGGTGGACCATATAATCCAGGACTGTGGGTAGATCAGCAGAGACTGGGGAAATATGCTTTTCCGAGCACCATATGGAAAACCTTTTCCATTTGGAATTGTAAGTAGCCCTGGTGGAAGGCTTCCTTGCAGCCTTCAATATATCCATTACACCTTGGGAAGGTGTAAATCAGCAAACTCTAACTCTTCAAGAACCAAGCCTTGAGATTGAGAGATTTGAGATTCGGGTACCAGACCCTTCCCTGGGCACAGGTTAACAGATTGTGATTCCTGGGAAGGGACAGGAGGATGGACTGCTAAGGACAGCAGGAGTGGATACTAGGGCTGTCTGGCCCAATCCCAGAGCTATCAGAATGACTTTGCATGATTGGGATCTGATTTTGACTAGCACTTTGAACAGGAGAGGAAAGGAGGAAGGCATAGAAGACGTCCCTCCCAACTGAGGGCTAAGGCATCCAGTGGGAGTGAGCCCAACACTGGGGACCTGCAGCAAAAAAGAGGAAGTTGGTGATTGTCTGGGGCTGCAAAAAGATCTATCTGCGGGGTGCCCCATCTGGCAAATACTACTCCCAAGACCAGGGGATCCAGTGACCATTCGTGGTGGCCCTGGGAAATCCTGCTGAGAGCATCTGCCAGGACATTGTCCTTGCCTGGGAGGTGAACTGCCGTAAGGGAGGTGTTCAGGGAGTAAGCCAGAGACCACAACTTCATCACTGGTACACAAGGCCATAGACGAGTGTACCTTGCTTGTTGATGTACCACATTGTAGTGGTGTTGTCTGTTCTGACCTGAATACTCTTGTTCTGAACAGATTTGGAAAAAGCTTGAAGTGCTAGAAAAACTGCTCTGAGCTCCAACAGGTTGATGTGGAGCAGAGATTCCTGGGAGACCACAGACCCTGGGTGGTGAGGTCACCCATGTGAGCTCCCAGCCCAAGAGGGACGCATCTGTAGTAAGGATTAGAATGAGACTGAGTGACAAAAGGAACCCCTTTGTCTCAGGTTGCTCTGATCCTGCCACCACTGTAGGCTTGGATCAGGGTTTGAGTTACTGGGATCAGCTTGGTAAGAGGATCCTTTCTTTGAGACCACAAAGCTCTCAAATGGAACTGGATGTCCCTCATCTGAAATCTTGCTCCTTGCACAACTGCTGTGGAAGCAGCCATGTGTCCTAGGAGCTGCAGAAAATGCCTTGCTGGCCGGGAGACCTGCAGGGTAAATGAGGAGGCCAGGGAGACTAGGGTCTTTGCCCTGTCCAGGGGGAGGAAGGCCCTGGCTTCCTGTGTGTTCAGACTGCGCCTATGAAGGTAAGAAGCTGGACTGGCTCTAGAACTGACTTTGAGAGATTCAGAAGGAAACCTAGAGAGGTAAGCAGTTGCTGCGTTATCTGAAGGTGTAAATTGACCTGGTCTGGGAACTGGCCTACTAAGAGCCAATCGTCCAGGTAAGGAAAGATGGCAATCTTTTGCCTTCTTAGGTAGGCAACTGCTACAGCCAGGCATTTGGTGAATACCCTTGGGGCAGAAGTGAGGCCGAAGGGCATTGCTCTGAACTGGTAGTGGCCTGAGGGCAGCTCGAACCTGAGGTACTTTCGATGGGAGCTTCTGATGGGAATATGGAAGTAGGCATCCTTGAGGTCCAGGGAAGCTAGCCAGTCCCCTGGCCTTAGAGAGGGTAGGATAATTCCCAGAGTCACCATTTTGAACTTTGGCTTTAAAAGGTGCTTGCTTAAATATCCGAGATCCAGGATGGGCTGCCATTCTCCTGTCTTTTTTGGGTTAAGGAAGTACCTGGAGTACAAACCTTTGCCCTGGTGTAGGGGAGGAACCCTTTCCACAGCTCTGAGAGCCAGGAGGGTAGAGACCTCTGCCTCTAGGGCGAGTGCCTCTGATGGAGTTGCAGGAGGAAAAGATCTGGTTCTCAGCTTTGGAAATTTTTGAAGCTGAGAACCAGTCCCTGGCTTACTGCTTCCAGGACCCACTTGTCTGATGTTAAAGACTTCCAGTCCTGGACAAAGTAAGCCAGCCTGCCCCTACAGGTAGAGGAGAATCGGCCCTGGCAATCCCATCAGGGTGCCTGCTTGGCAGGGGCTTTGGGCTGAGGGTGGAAGCAGACCTGCTTGTACCCCATCTGCCTCTCCTCAAAGAACCCCTCTGAGCATAGGCGGAGGAGGAAGCTTGGGCTTGGTAAAAAGACCTATGAAAAGGCCTGCCCCTGCCTCTAGGAAGCTGCTTTTGAGGAGTGGCCTGCCTTTCTTTGGCCTGTGCACTCCTATAGGTGGTCCTATATTCATCCATTTTCTTCATGTAATTCTCTGTTTGCTCCCCAAATAGAGAATTTCCCACAACAGGAAAATCCATGCCTTAGACTGGGTATCCTGAGACAGGGTAGTACATCTGAGCCAAGCCATCCTCAAGTACCACAGATGTAGCCATGACTCTTGATGAAACATCATTAGAGTCCACTGCAGCATGAAATTGCACCTTGGATGTCTCAATACCATCCATAGCCACCTGTTCCAGCTCCCTGGCAAGCTGGTCAGGGACTTGTTTCGCTAGGGCCAGCACAGTATCCCATCTGGATTTCTGGTACCTAGCAGCATAAGCCATATAATTTGCTTGTCTGAGTCCCAAAGATGCTGCCATGTACTGTTTCTTTGCCATAGCATCAATCTTCCTGGAGTCCTTCTCAGGGGTGTGTGAAGCTAGGGGAATATTAGCCTTGTCACAGGCTGCAGCCTGCACTACCTCCACATGGCTGCATTGTTGAGTGAGGAAATCAGTGTCGGAGCCTGATAAGGTATACCTCTTGTCCATCCTTTTATCCACAGGAGGTATAGTGTGAGGAGTTTTTAAAACTTTTACTGTCTGTTTCCGAAAAGATTTATGCAAAGGAATAGACAGTCTTCTAGACACTGGAATATCCATCATTTCTACATAGTCTGGCTCCTCTTGGTCACCAACAGCTTCCTCAACAGGGAGCTGGAGAGTTTCAACAACTTTTATAAAACATGAAATGAGAAGGGACTCGAAAGCCTTGGAGGAGAAACCCTAGGGTCTATCTGGAGAGATGTCCGGATCAATGGGCACATCAGATCTTCAAAACCATATTCACTCTACTCATATTCCTCTTCCCCTCCCGGTTCATAAAAATCCTCAAAATCATAATCTTGAACGGTGGAACCCGGCAGACAACGCTTACCTGAAGGTGTCGGTTCGGTCGAACCGGAGAGAGAGACTGGACAATTTGAATTGCTTTAGCTATTTCCTCAGCAGTTGGGGAGAGAACTTTTGGCTGTACACTAGCTGACTTTCTAGTCCTTTTTGCTGGAACCGGCTCCTCAGAACCGGCTCTTCGTTTGCCTGAGGAAGTATCGCCCTGGTCAGAGGGCACTCCCTCCGAACCGGGCTGGCCATCCGGGTCAGCGGACTTTTTGGCCTCCCTTTCCCTGAACCTACCAACTCTCTTATCTATGGTGGCAGCAGGGAAATTGTGACAAATCTGGCAGTCTGAATTGAGGTGGTCAAACCCCAGACAATAGACACATGTGGTGTGTGGGTCAGCCTTAGCAAAAGCTTCCCCACAAACACTACAGTGTTGAAACCCAGTGGGTCCGGTTTTTCTTTTGGGTTTCTCAGACATAATGCCAGCCTAACCAACTTGCCCGTTTATGGCAATCCACCAAGCAAGACACCCTTATCGGTTCCCAACCGTGTCACGGGTCATGGAAAAAACGTAATGAAATCCGTTCTTTTTAGAACCGATAAGAACCGGGAACCGCACTTTAAAAAAGGACTAGTAGATATTAAATACAACCTGATAGGTTCAAACCGAACCGATAAAGAATTACAAGTTCCACACAGAAAAAATAAATGTAAAACCTATTTATTACTTACATTACCACAGACAGAGCTTGAACCGACCGGTTGCGGTTTAATTTCGGCTAAAAACTGAAAAATAATACTTTTAAACCGACAAAATGAACTGAGCAGAAGGAGAAATCTCCGGAGCGACTGTTCAGTGAGGCGGAGTAAAGAATCTGACAGTTTGTGTTTGAAGTACAACAGACAGAGTTTTCAACCGAGCTCGCACTCTAAGTTCCATGCCTGCATGGAAAGTTAACTATTTCACCTCTGGAGCAGTTCTAACCTGCGGTCATACTGCAATTGTCATAATATAGCAAGGCTTCATGTTGTTTGAATTACGTTTTGGTGTGGATTTGACAATTGTTCTGATAAGGGAATTGCAGAGAGACCAGCAAAGACTGGAAAACTGGTACATGAGGTGGGGTAATAAGATGGCTATGCTGACAGTTTGGTCACTGTTCTCCTATATAGTGGAACGCACCCTGTGCTTTCACACCTATATACAGATGTGCATCTATGGAGGGATGGGAGTGCAGGGTCCAGAGGGCCCTGTGCTCCCACAGACAAATAAGAGTATGATTATGCTATCTGAAAAATTAAGGACATTCATTGCAAAAAACTTCATTAATGCATCAGTTAGAGTTCTTACTAAAGCAACAAAAACAGGGAAATGTGGTGTTAGGGTTTCCAACCCTAACACCCAACCCCCCACCCTGCAGACACTCACAGACATTGGGGGTGTGCCCTGGGGTCGTTGGTCCTAACGCTCACCCATTCTCCTCCAACCCCAAGGCACACCCTCAACACCTGTCAGTCTCTGCAGGGTGGGGTGGGGTGTTAGGTTGAAAACCTAACACCACATTTCTCTGCTTTGTCACTTTAGTAAGAACCATAACTAATGCATTAACAAAGTTTTTGCAATCAATATTATTATACATATTAATATTCCCCAGAACACATCTAGAAATGAGTTGATACTAGTTCAGAATGTTTGTCCCGGTAAAACGTTTGAAATACATGATACATAAATATCAATCAATCATTTACCAAATTATAAATATCCTGGAAATGAGGCTGTAGAAATATACTAGTAAAAGAATCAGAGAAGGGTTATCAACCTGAAGGTAAACAAGGCCCCAGAGCCAGATGGGATGTATCTGAGAGTACTAAGGGAACTGTCAATGGTGTTAGCTGAACCCCTATTGTAACTATTCAGTAGCACTTTGCAACAAGGTGTGGTTCCCAGGACTGGAGAATGGTGGACATAGTTCTAATGTACAAGGGAGGGTTCAAGGAGCAGAAAGGAAACTATGGACCCCTCACCCTTACCTCTGTTGTAGGGAAACTAGTGGAGACACTAGTCAAAGATGACCTAGTGCAATACCTGGAGAAAAGTTGGCTAGTAAGTAAGCAACATGGGTTTGTGGCAGGGAGGTCTTGTCAAACCAATCTGATAATGTCCTTTGACTTGGCAACCATAGAAGCTGACAAGGGGAATGCAGAAGACCTACTCTACTTCGACTTCAGCAAGGCATTCGACTCAGTGTCGCATAGAAGACACTGAAGAAGATAGGGGATCTGGGAACAGCTAAGGAAATAGTAAGGTGGGTAGGGAGTTGGTTGGAAAAGAGGCAGCAGAGAGTTGTGGTGAATGGGTTTAGATCAGTGGAAAGAGTTCACCACAGACATGGCCCCGATTTTCCTGCAGCACTTTGGGGCAAAGTTCTGTGGCAGGGTTCCCATTTGCAGCAGAGCTTCTGCAGCACTAGACACCTATTTCTGCAGCAATTCTGTGACACGGTTTTAACCTAATTTTTATAATTTTTTGTTTTGTTTTTCGCTGTATTATTTATATTTTTTGTATTATTTTTATTCACCCATTAACTATGTAGCCAGACCACGGAGATTATTTTCTTTATCATATCAACCGGATTTCATGTTATTATTAGCTTTGGAGTATAATAACCTGAAACCTGGTTGATATGCATTTTTAACACATCAGTAATCCAGTTGATATCTATGGTCAACAGTATTTATATGTTTAGAATTAATAATACGTTGCCTAGAACACAACACACACACATAAGCAGTTTATTGTATTCATACTTACTTATGTTTAATATATCAGAGTTGTCACATTGGTTCATGTAGAGACAGACAGATATAGGATAGATAGACAGACAGAGTGGAGCATGTTATTAAATGAATGTAAAAGGGATGTCACCCAGAGGCTAGGAGAGGAAATGCTTGTTTATATGTATTTTAAGTTATGCCTTCGGAGCACAGTATCAATCATTCAATGAATTTATTGTTCGACCAACAGTTTTTACAAATCACAAACATAAACAAACTAATAAAAAAAAATTCCAAACATTTTTACAAATCACAAACATAAGCAGACTAACAAAAAAAAAATACCAAACGTTATCAGTGAGCATCAATCAGTTAATGAACCTAGTTAATTTCTAAATTAATGTTAAACAATAATAATCTTCAGTAGATCTCATTCAAGTATATTAAAATGTCATATTTTTAGTAATCTAATTGGGCATTTGAATAACTAGTTATCACTCCTCATTAAGAATTTGTTTACATAACAACAAGGACTCACTTGGCACAAAAATTAAGTTACAGAAACAGAAAGAAGATAAAACTGTAATGTCTTGTTTACACTTAATTGTGCACTGTCAGAGCTCCATATTCATAAAAAATACTCTCAGGTTGTACCTAAAAGAGTCCAAAGCTCTTTCCATTATTTTGGATAAATCTCTACTATTTTAGATTATAGATCCCACCCCCCAGCAAGGAGTAGCTTGGAACATATCTTATCTGAAAAAAATTCAAAAGCAAGGATTCTAGTGGGAGACTTCTTTCTTTCAGTCCGTTTAATTCTAACACATACACTCTGCGATCCACTAGCTTCTTCTGCACCCCAGAAAACCACCTCATCTGATTTCTACTCACAGTACAGCACTTCACCATCACTAGGCAGTGTCCCTCCACCAGGAAAAACACCAACACATCTATTGAGTTCTTTCAGTGCCTCGTGCTGATTTCTGAAGCGAACTGAAACTGCTGGACTACACTGAACTGAATGCCAGAAATGCAATTCAATGCCTAGAGCACAGTATCGATGTATTTATTTATTTACTGTATTGGGCTCTGACCGCTACATGGGTAAAAAAAAAAAACAACAACAACTGTAGCACATCTCAACATGGCTGGCATCCTCCATGCTGTGGACACAGTGGGGTATTTTATAAAATAAATGTAAAAGGGATGTACTCGGGAGGCTAGGAGGGGACATGCGTGTTCTGACACATTGTAAGTTACTGTAGGTGTATGGAGCACAGAATTAATTTATGTACCACTTCATCTATTTAATTCTCTGCTTTGTGTTAAAAAGAGAAACTGTGATGCGCTACTGTGGATCTCTCGGGTTTAGGGATCTCTACTGCTGTTGGCAAGAATACACAAAGATTTTTTTTTTTTAACGGAAGCCTCACTAGCTCTGTGTGGGCTCCGACCTGCTTCAGGGGTGAAAAAAAACTTATCACATCCTCTCCTTGCTGGCATCCTACATGCTAAGGACACAGTAGGCATTTATTTATTAAATACATTTAAATGAGACAGTGTGGCTGCTAAATAGTGCAAAGGGTGCAAGAGTCGAAATTAAAGCAGCAGTACATGTAGCCCAAAGTGGTTTCTGACTATTTTGGACTACCGCCAGTTTCATTCCTTTCCTTTCTGTTGGCACTCAGACTTCTCATGCTGACAGCAACAGCCCAGACCCCAGGCACCCCCTGAGACACAGCAATTGGGGGGCAGAGGTAGAGAGCACTCATGGACTATGCATACAACGTTTGTAATGCTTTGCAGTTGTGTTCAACGGCGCTCCAAGGGGGAGGGGGTCAGAGCAGATATTCTTGTAACTGTAAAACAGCAATGGCTGTTTTATTCATTACTACATGTTATTAAGCAGAAGGCCTTTTATAATTATTATTACCCTGGATGAGCACATTAAATAAATTCAAAGCTGAAAAGTCTTTTTTTTGTTTTTGTTTTTTTTTTTACCAGAGATTTTATTCTTTGCATAGCAGAAATTTAATTTTGCACCAGCATCTGGTAACACTGTTAAAGAATATGTGTATTTGGGAGTGTAGTTTCTAATAGTGGAATGTGAAGAAAGCAAGTCAAATTTCAAAATATCCACTCAAAATGGGACTCAGCACAACTCTGTCATAGCGTGAGCCATCATCAAGTCAAATTCTGCGGTGTTCCATGGATGGTACAAAGTTCTGCACTTGGAAGGGAAATCTGCGGGTGGAGCTCAATTCCGTGGCTTTTTCTATGGATGGCTACGGCTGTGGAATCACGGAAAACTTGGGGCATTGACCATGGAGTACCACAAGGATCTGTCTTGGGTCTAGTCCTCCTCAATATGCTCATCAGTGACATGGGAGGGGGAATTCAGGGCAGGTTGTGTCTCTATTAGCAGATGACTCTAAACTATTTGTTAGGGTTGACAGTGTGGAGGGGATAAGGGAATTGCAGAGAGACCTGCAAAGTCTGGAAAACTAGTAAAAAGTATGGCAACTGAAATTCAATGCCAAGAAGTGCAAAGTGATGATCTCAAAGGACAAAAATCTCAGATATGAGTACTAGATGGGAGGGGTTCAGCTGGACACAACATCAGAGGAAAGGGACATAAGAGTCATCATTAGTGACTTCCTTGAGCAAACCAGCCAATGTAACAAAGCCTTCAGAAAGGCTAACAGGATGCATTGGGAAGGGGGTTTAACAGTAGGAAATATTTATTTAGTTTTTGTTGACCGGGTAAGTGCACTAGACAAATCCTGCCTATGTTCAGGCACGACCCAGGGGAAGGGAATACAGATGAATGCCAACTGACCTTGAACCAGATTAAGCTGTTGGTGGTATTTTTAGTGAATGAGGGAAATTTGGCCAGGTCACCAGGGAAATTCCCCTACTCTTTTCGATACATGCCATGGGATCTTTAACATCCACCTGAACTACCACCAATCCAGGCAGATGGGACCTTGGTTTAACATCTCTTCGGAAAGACGGCACCTCAGGAGTGCAGCACCCCTCTCATGCTGCACTACAGTGTCAGTACTGGGATATTAACCCAAGTGCCAGATGTGGGAACTGAACCCAGAGCCCTCTGATCTCCTGGCTTCAGAGGCGAGTATGTTACCTCTGTATAGGTCACTGATGAGGCCACACCTGGACTACTGTGCCCAGTTCTAGAGTCCCCACCTGAAAAAGGACAGGGACAGCCTAGAGACAGTACAATGTAGGGGGATCAAGATGATTCAGGATCAGGAGGGCAGATCCTATGAGAATCGAGCAAAGGCACTGAACATGTATTCTCTTGAAACCAGACATGAGAAGGGGGCATGATGGAGACTTTCAAGTTATTGCAAGTAATAAAGAAGGTGAACTGTGAATAATTATTTACCAGAAACAGAGAAGCTAGGACATGGGGTCCAGGTGGAGGTTAATGGGTGGAAGGTTTAAAAATGATGTAAGGAAGTACTGTTTTACAGAAAGAGTGAATGGGCAAAGATTTGGAATGGTCTGCAGGCAGAGGTTGTGGGTGTAAATACCATACACAGCTTCAAATATGGCTGTGACAGACCCAGGGGTAGAACAACTACTCAGAGGGATGAGGACAGTAGAAACACAGAGAACAACAGAGAATAGGGTAAGCGAAGACCCTACAGAGACACCAGGTCCCAGGGTATGACAGGATGTCATGGGCAGACATGATGGACTGTCGATCATTTTCTGCTGTCATTGTCTATTATTAACAGTCTCCCCAAACTGTGCCTCACATGCAATGTACACATGTATGCAGACAACACTGTCATAAATTACAGCACCCCCCCCCCATTATCACTTCCACTGTACAATCAGACCTCAACATAATTTAATAATTGTTTTGCTAGCAGTATAGGAAATAACAAAATCTGCCTCCAGGGATGTGTTGCACCACAGTAAAGAAACACCAAGAAGCAGAACAAAAACTGTGACACTCACTGCAATAATAAGAGGCTCAGTCCAGTAACTGTGTAATACCAAAGGCTATTTTTTTTGGTTTGGTGCCAAGGAAAAAATGTGTGGGCACTCAATCAAAATGGTGCACAGGCCACATTACATACTCAACTTAAGTAAGACCAAATCCATGTTCTTTAGCTTGGTGGCTGTCTTCAAGAGGCAGAGGCAAATAGAGAATTAGTACTACCAATGGAGTTCTGTTGGAACAAGTCCCATACATTTAAGTATCTTTAGATCTGACTTGATCATTTCTTCTTCTTCTTCTGGATATAGACAGACCACATCATTTTTCACACAGGACCAACATTTAATGCCTGTTACAGATCTCAGTGCTGTCTCAGTTAACTGCTAACATCTAACTTCCTACTACTTATCCTGGACTTATACTCCATGATGATGCTTCCCAAACTGTGCTACATACCCCAGATAATCTCTTTAACCAGCCATGTAAATTCATTCTGTCCTGGGACAGACTTACTCACCACAGTTGCCTTTAAGAAAGGCTAGGTTGGCTTAGCCCAATGTGCAGAACTTTCCATTAATTCTTGCTCCTTTCTTAATGTGCATACACTAATGTTCCAAACCAGCTGCAGATATTTTGTTCACCCAAGTGAATATAAGTCATGCACTGTCTGCTTCATCCCTAAATTCTGCTATTTCCAAAACCAGAAATGACTTTGACATATGTATTTTTGACTCTGCAGCACCCCTCAATGACTGGAACATGCTCATGGTCCAAACTAAATGCTTCTTATCTCAAGAAAATTATAAACTAATGGTTTTACTTGCACCTGGATGAACCATGTCGAGGCTTTTCAGTCTTTTAATGCATCTTTGCCATTGTTAACAGGAGGTTACTCCCAAAATTTACTATCCTTTGTTGACTTATACTGTCCTTTTGTTGATTTACCTTAAGTGTGCAGACCTACAAGGATACTGTATGTCTATCATTTCTGGGAACTCCATGAAAATGAGGTGCAGTATCTTATGGAGCTATCCAACTGAGAAAAAAAAACTATAAAGTAGTTAATCCAGTGGCTGTGCATTTAACTTACCTGCAAAAACCTTGATTGTCATACGACATGTTTACCCATTCATCATAGATGGTTTTATTTTTGGGTGTGTTATTGTTGTTATTTCTCCCCTTGTAACCAAAATATGCAGCTTGCATGTTTTCCAGCTCATTACATTCAATTTGATACCATAGCTGCACCTCCCTGCAAAACAAAATATATTAATTTTTTTAAAACAGAAAATGAAAACAACAGCTTCTATGTTTACTTGTAAGTTCCAAAACTCAAAAATCAAGAGCACTGTGGATGTAGCATATTGTAAAACCGGTCTTTTGGAGCTGCTCCAGAGTCCTAGCAGTTAGGGCATCTGCCTTTCCTCTTGGAGGACCAGGTGTCTAATTCCCGTGCCCTTTTCTCAGTTGGTAGTGGTGGAAGCAGATTACCTTTCTCAGGATAATATCACCTACAGGAGGTTCCTTACACTGTCATGGAATGGCTGCACCTGGAAAGAGGCCATTCTGCACCAAATCAACCTTAGTGCCACCTCTGTCCCCCCCACCATGGTAGAAGAGGGATCACATTGGCAGAAGGTCATGGAAGTGCCAAAACCAGGCCCAAACTTCACCACTGGGGACATACTCATGTTAGCTATGCAGTCACCACTGGTGCCCTGTCCTGCACGCTGCATGATTCTGGGTCAACCAATGGATGTCGACCAATGGCACTGGGGTTTGGCCACAAAATGCACTGATCAATAAAGGAGTCATGGACACTTAGGCTACACAACAGGGAACACGGATAGTCAGGCCTGACTACAAGTCTGCAGCAGATAAGAACTGTTGCATGGATGGAGGATGTATACTCTTAAAGAATCCTTGATGTTGGTAGATAAGGTTGGCAGGGAGAAGGTGAGTAAATGGGATATAAAATGAAAAGAGTTAAACAGAATGATAAAAAATAGTTTTTGAATACACTACTGTTGACTAGCATAAATCCAATGTCTTAATAGGTTACTAATTTAACAGGAAGTAAAGTGGAATATTTGGGGTTAAAAGTGTAATGCTTAGACTGATGTATGTGTGTGTGATGTATCTTAGGATACCTAGTGTATTGATTTTGTGTTTGTGATATTTTAGAACACCACCACCAATTAATAAATGGAATCAGTGCCAGAAAATGTCTGGCCAGAATGAAACGTATTCTGTGAAGCACTAAAGAAAATTGAATTAGGTCTAAATAGAGTTGGCAGTGATTTGTTTATTGAATAGACCTTTTCCTCCGGCTGTCTATGCAGTCTGCCTTTGAAAGATTCCAAGCACTTTCTTCATCCACACCCGAGGCAGGCTGTTCCATATTTTCACACCAACAATGGAGATAAACAGACCTGCTCACCGGTTATATTATTATTAAGTCTTTATTTTGTACAGTTTCAAAAATATTATTTTACACTGTGAATCAATGTTTTGTGATGCTCTCACCACTTCTTCAGGATCTTCATACAAGCACATTACTTATATTAACCTATTCTGTCTACAACCTCATCTTAAACAACCATTCTTTCACATTGTGTATTTGAACCTTTCAGTGCTATGCTTTTATATTTCCATTACAAGACACTGCCAAACCACTGCACACTAATTTATCTATGCCATCATGTTCAACTATACGTGAGAAATACCAATTTTAAAAGAAAAGTTAGAAATAAAGATCAAAATCCACCTAAAGGTGCTTCATTAAATGCATTCTCTCTTAATCCTTACAATGCCTGGTAACCAGAAACACCACTATTTTAGTTAAGCACAATCTTCCATCTTAAAGTAATAGTGATACCTTTACCTTAAATCACATCTAAAAGCCTCACCCACTGGCATCCAGAAATCAAATTTTAAGCTACACTCCGTTATTAAAAATACACTTAATCACATCTGGCACCTGTGGAAACTATTAAACATTCATAATATTTGTTTCTCTGTTCTGTAACTGTGCTTTATTTAAGCAATAAGGCATGACAGGGTGTGTGTTATCGTGTAATAACGTCACTCCTGGAGTGGATTGAAGCACGAGGTGAAGCCAAGTGCTTCCACCCACCGCAGGAGTGAAGTTATTACACTATAACACACATCCTTGGAGTGCCTTATTGCAATTATACAGTGGCTCGATGTTATACAAAATAAAAATATTTAAAAAACGTTTTAGTAGATTTTTAGTGTAGCAATATATCTCTGTTTCTTTAAAGTAGCTCCAAACAATCATCCACAAAAAATCAATACAGTGATGTTATTGTGTAATAACATCACTGTCTCAGGCACACATTGACCAATCAGAGCCCTGGAAATTTTCTTGCCATTGTATAAATATGGTAATTGCTACATATTAGAGCTGATCCATATAAACTGACATATTTTTTTCCTTTTACTGGTTTTTCAAGTGCATGCATGCAAGTTAAACACCAGTGTCAAAAAGTAAAATCACGTCACTCACTCGAAGCATCAGTTTCTATCTGGCCCTCACACTCTGTTAAAAAAGGTATTAGCAATCAGTATACCCAGGATTAACTCTCGCTTGCTATTCCTCTTTAAAGAACACCTTTCCCAAAGTGTTCAGCAGCCATGCATAACTTACATTTGTTTGCACTGAGACAGCTAATCTTTTTAGCTTTATTGTGGTCTCCATTTTTGCATGCTGAACTGCCAAAAACTGCATTTCACTGTCAGTTAGTGGACCGCAAACTGTGCCTGTGTTTCCCTCAGCTGCCACTCGACTGACATCACTATATGAAGACTCTGTCCTCCTCATGTTATTGAGGGCCACATGGCACTA
This sequence comes from Neoceratodus forsteri, assembly GCA_016271365.2. NCBI lineage: Eukaryota > Metazoa > Chordata > Ceratodontiformes > Ceratodontidae > Neoceratodus > Neoceratodus forsteri. The sequence continues at coordinate 1,096,442,746 of CM028129.1, read as the reverse complement.
TTGCTGTGGCCACCAGTAATGAATCTTGCAATTATACTGAGTCTGTCTGCTGTCATATATTCTCACTGGAGCTACACACCAATGGTAATGATGAATCACTGTTATAATTACAGTAAAAACTTCAGTGTGCAGCCCTATTAGTCAAGCCTGAAGTAAAAGTGCAAATGATAGCATACTCTGTGTGGCTGTGACTCAGACCAGCAGACTGCACTTTGTAACTGTGGTATCAATTATTTGTTATTTGTGACTGAGGCTTTTGAGAGAACACATTATGAGGAAATAAAACTGGGGAATATGTTACAGACACTGTGAGTGGGCAGCATGGCTGGAGCAAAGCAGGTGGCAAGATGTAATTGAAATGAATGAATGTCTGCAATTGCGCAGCACCCGGTTACTCAGTGAGGAAGCGAGTAACACAGTGGAGGGGAGTTCACAGTCAGGATGCCATGCAGAAAACAAGCTTTTTGTGGTTTTCAGCTCCAGTGTATTTTATTGTGTATGTGTAGCAGCAGTGCAGTCTTGTCCAAGTGACTAACATGGCAGGTGAGCTGCGATCGGGAAAGTGGATCAGTCTCTAGCTCTCCGCAGAGGTTTGTGTCACTGATTGGGTATTTACTTGTATGTGGCGCTTGATCCAGGTAAACCTGTCAGGTAGGAAAGTGTCTGGGTACTTTGGATTGTTGCAGTATCATTAGCATAATGGCCAAAGATCTCTTCTACCAAGCCAGTTACTCGCTACAATCCTGCAAGTACACCCAGTGAACAACTGTGGCAGCACCAGTGTTTCTGGCTCCGCTCAAGCTGACATCTTCAGCTGTTGGGATGATCAAGAAGTATCCTGGTAATACAGATTAGTCATTATTTGTAATGGTGGCTGTGCTGTTCATTTTGACCTCACTGCTCATCATCTGGCTGCTTTCATGCTTTCTTTATGCTGTCCTTGATGTCAACTGCTATTCCTACCCCCCAGACTCGAAAATGTGACCAAAAATGTGTAAAATACACAGAAGGAGTTACAGTAGCTTTTTTTAGGCATGATCCTGTATTTATTGAGCTTGCACATGTTAATTTAACATGGGCTTGCAGTCACCCTAACACGCTCCATTTTATTAGGGAAGTTTTGACATTAGGGCTGCATGAAGGGCAAAGCTGACTGCAGCATGTCTCTCCATATAATGAGGTCAGCTGGAGGAGGTGGCCGGCAGCCAGAGCAGGAAAGAGGTGCAGCAGCATAGGACAGGAACGTCTTTTACAAATAAGAATATAACATCAAAAATACAGTTTTGGCAAAAAGTAATCAATGCAAACATAATTTTGGGGGACAGGACACACAACTATGAGGTAAGGAGGTGTTGTACTGAACAGTGTGAACGATGCTCTTTAAGAAGCACTCTTTTGATTTGTACTTTTAAATTCTCCTCAAATGGTGGATCAGATACCCTCATTCTTTGTTTCAAATTTAATATCTGAATTCTTGTTTTCTGCCTCCTCCACCACCTCATTTCTTTACTTTTTGGAAAAATGTCCTTTTCAGAAATGTCTATTATTACTAATAGGAAATCAGGCAGTGCCTTTTACAGTAGCACATATCTGTTTTCTAAATGTCACAGCTAATGCATTTTAACCTCACCAGTAATCAAAAACTGCAGCCTATTTCTCAATGATAAGATTTTTCCCCAATAGTAGTTTTTACCAGTGTCATAGTTTGAAGCTTTTAATCCATTTTAGAGGTCCCTACCTGCTTCCTGGTGTTTTCAGTCTTGTGGGATACATGCTGTTCTGACTGCATCCCATTAATAAGGATGTAGCAAGAGGAAGGAGGTGCTGCTAGAACTTTACTTCTCTACTACCGGGACTAAAAAACTAGAACTTACTGCTAGGACCTTCAATTCGGGTTAAAAAAAAAAAAAGAGTGTGCTTGTCTGAGTTGGGTGAAGGGAACTGTTGTCTGCACAGTTAGCTAGCTGAGAAAGAGAGCTGTAAATTATGGGGCATGGCACAGGCAGCAGAAACACAGGTGTTTGCATTTAAAACTGCCCTAGGTACAGTAGCTGTTGGTAGAGAGCAGCAAGAGGAAGGAGGTGCTGCTAGAAGTCTACTTCTGGGACTACATAGCCCCCCTTAGCTAGTTCTACTTTTACAGGCACTGGATTTGACTGACAACAGGAACTTCCTGTTTGGGAGCAGAAAGGGAGTGATCACAGCGGCATTAAAGACTCACCATCCTAGAAGGAAAAAAGTAGCTCTCCCTCCCCCTAGCTGCTGGAGGTCTGACTCTGAGCAAGTAAGAAGGAGACTACTGAGAAATGCAGGAACTTCCCGTCCAAGAACTGGAAGGGTAGGAGCTGTATGGGCACAAAAGCAGTAGGAAAGTAGGGAGAGAAAAAACAAACAAATAAAAAAAAGAGGAAACAGAAAGAGGAAAGTGTAAGCATACAAAGTGAAAGGCAAGGAGACACAAAGAAAACATGATGGGAGTGGTGCAGTGCAGTGCAGTGCAGTGGCTGTGGTGGCAGTCTTCTGGGAGACATTCTGGAGGATGCGGTGTTGTCCCATCTGCAGGCACCTCTCTGGGTGAGGTTGCTCATCTCCAGGCTGAGTTGGTCAGGATTCTGGGACCTCCTCTCCACCCAGGGACCATCAGGGCTGCCACCACTGCCTCAGAGGTTGCCAAGAAGGAGGAGCAGTTGGACCACCATGGGTTTAAGGAGAGTAGGGTGGTGGAACAGAGGTGCATCCCTCCAGTTGTACCTCTCCACAATCCATCACGCTATTCTGGCAGAGCGTGGTTCCTCTATGGAGGCACCTGCAGTGGAGACCAAGGAGGATGCTGGGAACCTCCACAAAGGGAGACCCACAAGAGGGTGGCGTGGGACCCCACGGGGAAGGAAACAACTCCTAGTGGGGGACTCAATTGTTAAGAGGGTAGAACTGAGGGAGGGAGGGGAGAAGGAGGTAAGGTGCCTTCCCGGTGCCACGGCTTGGAGGGACAGGGAGCGAATCCTCAGGATCGCTAGAGCAGCAGCATGGATGAGGGAGCTGGATGTCATTGTCCACCTAGGGACAAATTACCTGGCTGGGAATGGGATCAGAGCAGTAAAGGAGGAGTCTGTGGAGTTGGGGAGGGACCTTAGACTGTACATACGGTAACCTTCTCGGAGGTGCTGCCAGTCTGTGGGATGGGTGGCGAAGCATTGGTGCGGGCCTTTCTAAAAGTAGGAGGGGCCAGGTGCGGGGGTCAGGAGTAGCTGGCCCCAAAGCTCTGGGGTTTTAGGTGCTCTGTGGTGAGTTTTGGGGCTTTTATTGAAGATAAAACACATTTTTGTCACATATTCTCTACCCTGACTCCAGGGAAAAAATTATTTTTTTTCCTCTGGAGTTGGGGTGTGGGCAACTCTGGCTGACCTCAAAGTCTGCAGCTGCAACTGGATTGAGCAACTGCCTGACCAATGCCACTGACAACCCATACCACAGACATTAGTGTAATGTACTGTGAAATATATTTTTAAAAAGGCTGGGGATCTGGGGGCTGCGGAGCCCTAGCGCCCCCAGCCAGAACAACAACCTTTATATAAAAATCTTTCACAGTACATACTACTTGGAACAACCTCCCACACAGTCCCAAAGAAGCTACTAGCTACTGTGTCAACACCTTTAAACACATCATGTGTGTGCCCACCTCCACACCCCCTGCAACTGCATCTGTCCACAAATCCTTGGTGTTTCAACTGTTTAGTCCAAGTCTCGTAAGGCTGAGCCTGTCTCTGGCACCTTTTCCCTTAAATATCAACCCTATAAATGTGATGCCATTTTGCCATGTACTTTAATTAGCTGCTGTCTATTGGAAATATTATCAGCGTGCTGTAACAGTCCTCCATGGGACCCTCTTGAAAAATGGGTATTTAAAATGGTGTTCACAATTGTGATAGACAGCACTGAGGGTTAACTTACTCACAGCATAAGTAGGGGATGCATAAGCTTGAACTGGGGTGCAGTCTGGTCAGTCCTCCCACTCCCTGAGCCTCCTGAGTCCCATGCCGTGCAGCCGCCTGACAGTGTGACCCCACAAAAGAGACCCACCTGACCTGACCAGGAGGAGAAACTGCTAAGAAGACATTCAGCTTGCCACTCACTCAGTCACACAGTGACTTGAGGAGCCAGGACATTTAGTCAGCAGCAAGAAGAGAAGAGCCAAAGAAACAAGTAAGTTAAAAAAAAGTGCTGATCTAACCTGCACACACAGAGTGCTGAGTCTGTCTGCTGAGCTAACCATCATGCTACCTGAGTGCTGTTGATGTTCCCCCCTTCCCAACTCTTCTCTCCTCTCAATTCCCACTCTTTCTCTCACCAGATTGATCTGAGTGAGGACTCTGCTGCCACCTGCTGGCCACTGTGCTGCGTAGCATGTTGTTCACTGACACTGTCAGTGTGGGGGCTGGGTGTATCAAAAATGCTCAGAATGGCTTTTATATTTAAAATTTGCCAAGAAAAAGTGAAGGTCCATGCTCCCTCACCTTTAAAAGTAGGTGTAGCCATGGCCTCCCGGCCCCCTGGCTCCAGTGCCCCTGAGGCTAAGGTGCTCCAAGCCATGGGATTCAATGAATGGTTGAAAACTGGTGCAGAGCTCAGGATTTTGGATTCTCTGGGGACTGGAGGTCCGAGGAAGGATACAGGCCTATACTGGTGCAATGGTCTGCATCTGTCTGGAGGGAACCAGAATCCTAGGTGATAGGGTTTTAAAAGCTTCATTGGCAAGCATTTAAACTAGCCAAGGGGGAGGCACCGAAAAGGAGCTGGGAAATCCAAGCCCTCCACCCCATAAAACAGGGTAGTTAGTGAGGCAAACACCAAGGTAGAGAAGTCCATAGGAGAAGGACCGGAGTAAATGGAGAAAAAGACAGTAAGGACAGGGATGGAGCTAAAAGGGGTAAGGCCATCACAAAATGTAGGGTAATGAGTACCAATGCCCATAGTCTGGGTAACAAGCGCCGTGAACTGGTGGCCTTGATGGAAGAGGGATTCCTGGATATCGTGGCAATCACAAAAACATGGTACACAGAGAACCATGACTGGGATGTCAACATACCAGGGTATACAATCTACAGGAGGAATTGGAAAAGTAAAAGAGAAGGAGGTGTAGCTCTCTACATAAAGGAAGGGATCAAAGCAATGAAACTAAAGGGTAAACAGGGAGGAGAGGAGGCACTGTGGGTCACCCTGGAGACAGAAAATGGCACCACAATCCGCATGGGGGTTATATACAGACCCCTGTTTCAGGGGAGCAAATTGACAAGGAAATGATAGAAAATATCCTTAGGATGGCAGAAAAAGGGGAGATATTGTTAATGGGGGACCTGAATATGCCAGATGTTAACTGGAGCATTTTTCAGCCACATCCAAGAGCAGGGTCATTCTCGATGCCCTACAGGAAGCATGCCTTAGACAGCTAGTGTTGGAACCCACTCAGGAGGGAGCAATCTTAGACCTGATACTCTCAAAGGGGACAAAGAGAGGATCTCAGATTTAGAAGTGGGTAGCTATCTGGGAACAAGCGACCTCCAAACAGTGTGGTTCATGAAAAACACAGCCGTAGAGTCAAGCCATACAAAAGTGAAGGTACTGGACTTTAGGAGGGCTGGTTTTAGCAAAATGAGAGAGTGCCTCAGAAAAGCACTAGCAAACAGGCAAGAAGGAGGGGTGGAGGAACAATGGGGGAAAATCAAAACTGCCATCACAGAGGCAACAAGCCTTTGTGTGAAGCAAATAAACAAATCAAAATGAAGGAAAAAAAAACACTATGGTTCTCAAAAGAGGTGGTGGGGAAGGTAAGGGAGAAATATAGCATTCAGGAAGTATAAGGAAACACAGAAGGAGGAGGACAAAGAACTATACCAGTTAAAGCAAAAGGAAGCGGGGAAGGTAGTCAGAATAGCAAAGGCCCAAACTGAGGAAAAGATAACCAACTCAGTTAAGAAGGGGGATAAAATCTTTCATAAGTGCATTAGGAGTGGAGAAAGACCAAGGGAGGGATAATGAGGCTTAATAAAGTGGTGGATGGGTGGGCAGGGGGTGACGAGTGAAAAAGCAGAGATACTGAATGAATACTTCTGCTCAGTATTCACAAAAGAAGAGGAGGGTGAGGTACCTGAACCAATCAGTAGAAGCACTCTGGATTGGGGGTTTGATACCGGTCCATTCACAGAAGAAAGGGTCCTGAAAGAACTCCTAAAACTGAAGGTGGAGAAAGCAATGGGGTCTGACAGGATTCACTCAAGAATTCTAAAAGAACTAAGGGGAAAATTAGTGACACCTCTGACTACCTTTTTTAACAAATCAAGGGAGGATGGTACAGTATCTGAGGACTGGAGGAGAGTGGATGTGATTCTCCTACATAAAAGTGGGAGCAAAGCAGAGGCAGGAAACTACAGACCTGTTAGTGTGACCTCTGTGGTAGGGAAAATGATGGAATCACTTCTGAAAGAAAGAATTGTTGAGTACCTAGAGGCCAGTGGGGCTGGGACCAATCGACATGAATTTACAGCGGAAGGTCATGTCAGACAAGTCTAATAAATTTCTTTGGCTGGGTGGCCAAAGTAGTAGACCGGGAGAGGCAGTGGACATGGCCTTCCTAGATTTTAGCAAGGCATTTGACACAGTCCCACACAAAAGATTAATAAACAAATTAGCCAGCCAGGGAGTGGGTCCCAGGGTGGTAGCCTGGATAATAAATTGGCTGAGCAACAGGACACAAAGGGTAATAGCAAACGGAGTCCACTCTGAAGAAAGGGGGATTACTAGCAGGGTACCTCAGGGTTCAGTCCTGGGACTGGTCCTTTTTAATGTCTTTATAAGTGACATTGCAGAGGGACTGGAAGGAAAAGTATGCCTCTTTGCAGATGACACAAAGATCTGCAACAGTGTTGATACACAGGGGAGTTGTGGAAAGGATGAAAAGGACTTGGCAATGTCGGAGGAATGGTCAAAGTATGGCAGCTTAGATTCGATGCAAAAGTGCAAAATAATGTACCTGGGGCACCTGGGAAAACAAAACCCAGGAAGAGTACACAATAGAGGATGTACTAACAACAACAAAAATGGAAAGGGACCTGGGGTTGATCATATCAGATGACCTAAAAGTAGGCAAGGAATGTGAGAAGTCAGCAAGGAGGGCTGAGGATACTGGGTGCATAGGGAGTGGCACCACCAGTAGAAAACAGGAAGTTGTTATCCCTCTGAACAGATAGTTGGTTAGACCCCATCTAGAATACTGCATGCAGTTCTGGAGACCCATCTCCACAAGGACATAGACAGGATGGAGGCAGCCCAGAAGAGGGCAACTAAAATGATGCAGGGTTTGCACCAGAAGCCATACAAAGAGAGAGAGAGACTAAAGGAGCTTAATATGTATACCCTCAAGGAAAGGAGGGGAACGGGGGGACATGGTAGAAACTTTCAGGTACCTCAAGGGAATCAACAAAGTCCAAGAGGGTAACATCTTTCAGAAAAAAAGATGTGTAAGAACAAGGGGGCATCATCTGAAGATAGAGCTGGGATGGCTCAGGGGCAACGTGAGGAAGTATTTTTTCATGGAGAAGGTAGTGGACGCATGGAACGGCCTTCCTGAGAAGGGTCAAAAACAGATGGGGAATTCAAGAATGCATGGGACAGACATAAGACAATTCTGGTGGGGTGTAGAAAGAAGTTGGCTGTTGGTTAACTAGGATCTGCAGCTTATCCAATAGGTAAGGGAAATGGGCAGACTGGGTGGGCCAAGCGGTCCTTATCTGCCATCAGAATCTATGTTTCTATGTGATTACTGTGGCAATCAAAACAGTGCCATATGTCTGCACACGATCAGTAGGCCAAAACTGGCTGTTACATTCCCATTCTGGGTCCAATCCTATTCTCGATCATAGGTGTTTGAAACATTTCCATCATGCATCCGATCCTATTCTTAGTCTTCTTCAGTAACTTCCCGTCTGCCTGTGCCAACTGGTATATTCACATGTATGCTGATGACACAGTTCTCTACACCTCAGGCCTCTCAACTGTATTTGTGGAAGTCTCACTCCAGTTCAAGGCCAACCAGCTATGTGTCAATACAAATAAATCTGTGTCAATGACCTTTGGTACCAGCCAGAAAATGTCTGCTCACCTCCACCCGTTATCTTCATGCTAAATGTTTCCCACTTGAGGCTGTCCCATCCTTTAAGTGTCTTGGTGTGTGGTTAGATAACAGGCTTGATTTCTTGCCTCACATCAATGCCAAGATCAGCCCCAAACTTGATACCCTGTAAAACAATAAGGAATGCTTCTCTCTCTGCTGGTCCACCAGGTATTAATCATCCAAATGGTTCTCCCAGTCTTCAACTATGTGGTTATAGTCTATGGCACCACCCTGTCTACTTCCCTGGCCAGATTCCCCATCACCTCCTCCTCCTCCTTGCACTCCAGGGACCTGCACACTTTCGCTTCCCTACTCATATTCCTTAGCTGGAAAATCTGCTTTCTCATACCTCCTCCATCCATCTCTCCGCTGCCTTTTCTTCCTTCAGATGCCAACTAAAACTTCCCTCCTTCCCTTGCTCCCACCAACAATGTTGAATCTGTCACAAGGGGTTCAGTAAGTTGAGTGCCCAACTGGGAGCGTATCAAGTTTGCAGGAGAGTTGTCAAATACTAGACCTGCAGTCATGAAGTGACTGTTGAATGACTCTAGGACCTCCAATCTGTCATTAATAATATTGTTTCCAGAAATGATCTTGGCTGGGGCGAATTACCTGGTGTGTGGCCAGACTGATCATTGATGGCATTCAAAATTTAGCTGGGTTCTGGACAGAAGAGTCCAACTCAGTATGATAGTAAGCAGCTTTTGCATATCTAATCTTCCTAGTACATATGTTCCTAGCCTTTTAAACTGACACCAGTCTGATGGTGTCTTTGTTTACGTGCTTTTCTAAGATTGTCCCACTCTAAGAGTGCAAATTTGAGATATGGGGTGAACCATCAACATAGTTTGTTTCTTACGTACTTTAAGTAATGGGGCATATTTGTTTAAGGCTCTAATAATATTTAGTTAAGGACTTTGTAAGCTGAGTATACCGTTTTGACAGGTAGAAGTCTTGCCAGCATGTGGAGCACTTCAGATCATCTAGGTATGCATGAGGGTCAAAATTTCACCTTTCTCTTCTAACCAAGAACTCTGATGGGGATAGAGGTTTATTGATTGATCTTACACTGGCAATGAAACAGTGATCACTGACATCACTGAAGAGAACACCGGCATGGGAGAATAGATGTGGTTTGCTCACAAGGATAACAACCAGCAGTGTACTATTTCTTGGGTTCCTTTTATTAATTCTGGTTCGTTCGTTGCCGAGTTGTGCTAAACCACGTGTGTCACAGAAGGACGAGAGAGGTGTAGCAGCCTTAGAAAGCCAATCTAGATTAAGATCCCCTAATATAATAGTCTCTAGGGACCCTTTCCCAATGGTGTCACCTAGATGCGTTAATAGTTGGAGACCGGCGGACAGAGGTCTATAACATCCTATTACATGCAGTGACGTGGTGTGCAAGACCACCACCTTAAGGGATAGGCATTCAAATTCATTCGCCATAGATGTTGAGTCAAGGCAGGTTATAGAGAAGTTGTCCTTAACATAGATGGCTACCCCTCCACCTCTAGACTGTCTATCAGCTCTGAATAGTAGGTAATTAGGTAAGTTGATATCCTTGTCAGTTGTGGCAGGTCTAAGCCAAGTTTCGGAGATCATCAAGATGTTTGGTAAGGTATGGCTAACCCATGCTTGGATCATAGTAATCTTTTTTAGTAGGCTGCACACATTGATATGAAGGAAGCTCAATCCTTTGAGCCTGGCTAGGTGTGATGGTGATGCAATAGCCTCTGGAGGCCCAGGATTGAGTTCTACATTGCCCGAGCTAGTAGTAACAGGAGCAGAAGCTTCCTTTTTGCAGTAAGGGATAATTTATAGATTCTTGCTTTTGCACGTGATCTCGGGTTCTCAGTCGGTATCCTGGAGTTCCCAGTTCTAATGTTTTGTTGTCCTAGTACAGCAGTAACTAATACTCCAACTGAGAGGAGCAGTGAGGGTTCTACAATGGAAGAAGGAGATTGTGTGTCCCGCTTGATCAACTCTGCTTGAGTCCCGCCATCATACATTAGCCAGTAGTGTGGTTGTAGCTGGGAGAGGTTATAAGCACATACGTAGTCTTCTGATGCTATATTGAACCCACAGCAGGCAGTGTCAATATACAGTCACCCCATGAGGCATCGTGTGATTGATGATATTGTCCATATGGTTCCAGGTAGAGGAGAAACAAGAGGAGTAGCCACAGCTTTGCCCCCATGGTAATCCTCATGGAAAAGGGTATGCTCACTAGAATGAACTCGGAGTGTATCTGACAGGTAGGCGAGGAAGGTAAGTGTAATGTTATTACAGGAAGGTATCCATAACTAAGTTGTGACATCGAGGATAGCCTTACTAGAATGAACTATGACAGTTCCTGACGTGTACATGAAAGAAAGTAAATGTAGTCAATAGTAAGGAAAGGATCCTTAACTAAAGCATACCAACAGGGAAAGCCGGGTGAAGAGAGATAGTGAGATACCCTATTAGTGAAGCTAGATACCATAGATCAGATAGGTTACCATGGCTATGAGTGGTCTGACAACCTGGCAGTGAAACCGCCTTAGGTAAAGGTTGTAGGATGATTTGACGGACAGAAGTTAAAATGTCATAGGGCAGTGTGCTACCAATGGGAGTGTAGTTAAGAAAGGGGCGGGAAGAAGGTCTATTTAATAAAAGGCAGAAGGTGGGGGGGGTGTGAAAAAGTTGTGGCTTTGCCGTACCTTGCAGAGTCAAGTGTCCAATCTGGTGGTTTCGGGCACCCACTGGCCAAGTCTTGCCCCGGCTCTAGGCAGGGAGCCCTTCCTAGAGAAGTCCTTGGCTGGGGAAAAATAGAAAAGCATCTAAATTATATGCTGCTCAGAACAGAGTCTGCAGAAGCAGCAGGGAGTCAAAATTAGCAAATGAAAAGTTTTGTGGAATGGTTTGGCACCTAAATGTCTTGGGCTGGTTAAAGAGCTAGTGTACTGCCTGGAAACTGCCTGCAATTAATTGCAACTTTCAGATGTAGTCAGCTGTCACTTCTTATATCTCAAGTATTTTTTCCTTTCTGTTTGCTAATTAGAAGATTTTCCACCTGGCAGTACTGGGGTGATGTGTGGAGCAGCACTCTGTCTGGAGAAAAAAAGAAAGTCAGTTCTGTTCCCCCCACTACATCAACACTGAGATCACACTGACTATGATGTCACTATTAACCAATGAGATCCATTTCTCACTGCCAGGTTTCACTTTCACATGAAGCAGCAGGGACTGGCTCTCCCAGGTTACTAGTGATGTCACAATTTCCTCCATTTTGATTGGTAGCTTGTGAAAGTCACCGCTCAGGCTGCAAGGATTGTGGTACCTTAAGATGTTTTGTCTCATTTCTGACAATGTAGTGGGGAGGAACACAATGAACATTTTTCCTCCAGACAGAGTGCTGCTCCACACATCACCCCAGTACTGCCAGGTGGAAAATCATTTAATTAGCAAATTGAAAATAAAAAATACTTCAGATATTGGAAGTGATAGCTGACTGCATCTGAAAATTACTATTAATTCCAAGCACTACACTAGATCTTTAAAATACACCAAAAGGGCTGACAACACTTAAACAGTAAAATATTTACACAGTAATCAGCTTTTTCAATCCCACAGTTTCAGTAAACAGATATTTCTGTAAGTTTACACAGACATTTAGCATAAAAATCCAAAAGCAGGCTTAAATAATGCTTGGCGAGCAGGGGCCAATCGGAAACAGAGCCCTATAAGATGCTCATGCTCTGAATGGTTGCGGCTTTGCCATACCTTACACAGCCAAGTGTCTGGTCTGGTGGTTTTGGGTGGTGGCAGAAGAATGTCGACCACCCACTGGCCGAGTCTTGCCCCGGCTCTAGGCAGGGAGCCCTTCCTGGAGAAGTCCTTGGCTGGGGAAAAATAGAAAAGTGTCTAAATTATATGCTGCTCTGAACAAAGAGTCTGCAGAAGCAGCAGGGAGTCAAAATTAGTAACTGAAAAGTTTTGTGGAATGGTTTGGTGCCTAAACATCTGGGGCTGGTTAAAATACAGCAAAAGGCTGAAATCACTTAAACAGTAGCAGTTTTACACAGTAATCAGCTTTTTTCAATCCCCATAGTTTCAGTAAACAGATATTTCTGTAAGTTTACACAGACATTTGGCATAAAAATCCAAAAGCAGGCTTAGATAATGCTTGGCGAGCAGGGGCCAATCGGAAACAGAGCCCTAGATGGCACTCGTGTTCTGATTGGTTGCGGCTTTGCCATACCTTGCAGAGCCAAGTGTCTGGTCTGGTGGTTTCGGGCAGCAGCAGCAGAGGAACACTGACCACCCACTGGCCGAGTCTTGCCCCGGCTCTAGGCAGGGAGCCCTTCCTGGAGAAGTCCTCGGCATGCAGAACCAAGTGTCTGGTCTGGTGGTTTTGGGCAGTGGCAGAGGAACGCTGACTGCCCACTAGCCGAGTCTTGCCCCAGCTCTAGGCAGGGAGCCCTTCCTGGAGAAGTCCTCGGCATGCAGAGCCAAGTTTCTGGTCTGGTGGTTTTGGGCGGCAGCAGAGGAACGCTGACCGCCTGCTGGCTGAGTCTTGCCCTGGCTCTAGGCAGGGAGCCCTTCCTGGAGAAGTCCTCAGCTCCTACTGAGCAAGTGCAGATGGCTATTTGGAACTGGTGCCATTTTGGTTGCCATGGTGATCACATACTTGTTTATGGGATGCAATCAGAGCAGCCAGCACCCCACAAGACTGAAAATGCCAGAAGGCAGGTAGGAACCTCTAAACTAAATTCAAAGCTTTAAACTAAGAAGTTAGTAAAAACTACTAGTGGGAAAAAACTATCACTGAGAAATAAGCTGCAGTTTTTGATTACCGGTGAGGTTAAAATGCATTAGCTGTTGACATTTAGAAAACAGACAAGTGCTACTTTAGAAGGCACTGCATGATTTCCTATTAGTAATAAGAGACATTTATGAAAATTATGTTTTCCAAAAGGAGGGCAGGCAAGAAACAAAAGAATTCAAACCTTAAGTTTGAAACAAAGAATGAAGGTATTTGACCCTCATCTGATGATATTTTAAGGAGGAACAACAAGTGAGAGTTAATACTGGGTATACAAAGAAACACAGAACATAGACAATGACTGCAGAAAAAGAGCAAAGGTCTATCCAGTCTGCCAGAGTTCCCTATTTAGCCCTGGGGCCTACTGTTCCTCCAGGGTCCTAGCCCTCCCCATATCTCCTCAATTCACCTCAATGACTCTGATGCCCTCAGCAACCACTATAACCTTCATTCTCTCCCAGCTGTGCTTAAAACCACTAACGTTTTTTTGCACCCACCACATTGATCAACAGCTCCACCACCCTTTCTGTAAAACAGTATTTCCTCACATCCCTCCTGAGCCTCCCTCATCTTAGCTTTCACTCATGATCGCAAGTTGGTATTCAAGTTAAATAGTTCCCTGCAGTTTACCCTGTTAATTCCTTTTAGGAATTTTAAGGTCTATATCCTATATCCTGTCTCCCTTCTGATCTCCAAGGAGTACATGTTCAGTGCCTTGAGGTGCTCCTCATAGGACATGCCCTGCTGGCCCTGAATTACTTTTGTTACCCTGCACTGCACTGTCTCCAGCCTATCTTTATCCTTCCTAAGGTGAAGGCCACAGAACTGGGAACAGTACTCCATGTATGGCCTCACCAAGGATCTATACAGGGGAAATATTACCTCCCTTTTTTTGCTATCAATACCCCTCCCATTACATCCAAGCATCCTATTTGCCTTGCTATAAACCTTACTGCACTTACTCAATAGCTTTAAGGAGTCACTGATGATAACTCCAAAGTCTCACTCCTCAGCCATGGTACTGAGTCTCATCCCTCCCATCCAGTACTGTGTCTGGGGGTCTTGTTCCCTAGGTGCACCACCTCGCAATTTTTGCCACTGAATTTCAAATGCCAAACTTTTGACCACTCCTCCAGCTTTTGCAAGTCTCTCTATATTTCCTTTATTCCCTTATCACTGTTCACCCTCCCACAGAGCTTAGTGTTATCTGCAAAGAGACACAGTCTGCCCTGGAACCTCACACCAGTGTCACTGATGAACATGTTGAAGAGGACCAGACTCGGGACAGACCCCTTTGGAATCCTGCTCATGACCTACCTCTCTTCTGATTTAACCCCACTGACCACTACCCTCTGCTGCTTCCCCTTTAGCCAGTTACCTACCCAGTTTACTTTGTCCTTAGTTGCACCCAGATCCTCCATCTTCTTCAGCAAGCATCTGTATGGTACCGTGTCAAAGCCCCACTGAAGCTGAAATATAGCAAATCAGCAGTATAGCCCCTATCCAGTTCCCTCACCACCGAGTCAAAGAAACTATCAAGTTAGTCTGACAAGACCTCCCTACCATGAATCCATGCTACTTACTATCCTGGAGACCATTGCTCTTCAAATAGTCCACGAGGTCCTTTTTGACCAGTGACTCCATCAGTTTCTTACAATAGAGGTAAGACTGATAGGTCTGTGGTTTACTGCTATTCCTTGTCCCCATGCAGTGGAATTACATCTGCCATGCTCCAATTCTTCAGAAGCACCCTTGTCATTAGAGACCTGCTGAACAGACCTACTAGGGAATCAACATGTTCCACTACCAATGCCCTGAGTATCCTTGGATGCAACTCACCTGGTCCTGGGGCCTTATCAATCTTTAAGGCTCCCAATCCTTTCAGGACTCTCTCTCTCTCTAGTAATTGCTGGCTGCCTCATCTCCAGGACCCCCTTAATGTCCCCTTTGATGCCACTCTCTGGCAAGGGCTCATTGTCCCCCCTAGTGAAAACTGAGCAAAAGTACAAATTTTTTAGGCTGAAAAGCCTAATCGGGGGGTTGTAGTTTGAAGGAGTGGAGTGCTGAGAGGAAAAGTGTTGTCCTTTAACCTTCCCAGTGCTTCTGGGTTGACCCTAGTGGGTCACCCGTTACCAAAGAATAAAAGAAAACAAACAAAAAAATGTGTTCCATATTTTCTCCACTCAGAGTGAAGTTGTGTTTTTTCATCTGCCTTTTAAACCTAGTTTTCATGATTCAGAACTGGTGCCCTAGTCTCTAACAACTGTAACATGTCTTGCTTCTCACTGGGTCTGATAATGTCTGTTAAAATACCACATTCTGAGTAGTGATCACACTGTGTGCTTACTTGTTGCTGTTAATTTTAACTAAAGTTTTACAATCTTTCTACATACCTGTTGAGTCATGCTCCCAACAAACTTTTTTTGATTATTATGGTCTTAAATATTTCTTCTGTTTTCCTGAATACTACAGTTTTGCTTTGCAAAACAAAAACAATAAATGCAAAAAATCAAAACAATTTCTTTATCCTATCTGAGAAATTTGTCGTTTTTTGTTTTGTTTTGGATTACTCTTCTTTTCTAAGTCTAAGATGAATAGTGCAGCATTAAAGGATACCTATTTTCTTTCATATCTGGGGCCTGGTGTTCCATACATTTTAAAAGAACACAGATAAAGCAGTGCTGCACAAGGAATCCAAAATTCAAATATTTATTAAAGTTACTTCCAAACAGCAATTGC
Source organism: Neoceratodus forsteri (assembly GCA_016271365.2). Lineage (NCBI taxonomy): Eukaryota > Metazoa > Chordata > Ceratodontiformes > Ceratodontidae > Neoceratodus > Neoceratodus forsteri. The sequence goes on along the minus strand of CM028129.1, from coordinate 1,096,427,033 downwards.
TCGCACTTCAAAGGATCAGCCCTCTTCATCAGGGAGTGAGCATAGTAAATCATATATGCTTAAATAACAAAATGGATGTGACGTATATGTCATGTGATAAAACAGGTGAAAACATGTTAAATAAAAACATTTTAGAACATCACATTGGAACATTCTCATTCACCAATACCATCTTATTGTGCATATTAAAACAATTTACAAAACAGTAGTGATTAGATGCACAACAAATTAGTAAAAATATATGACTAATAAAGCCAAATTCATATTGTATGACGAGCAAAAAAATTATTTTAACTTCATGGTTAGAACAACAAACATGCAGTGCCATTAAAGGCACGTGTCAAAAAATACATGTTGTCTGCTCCTGTATACCTGTATTCCCACACAATTTAGGGCTTAGAACATTAGGAAAGTCCTGAATTAAATACACGTCCAGGACACCCCACCTAGGTTTACTTGCAGAACATTGGGGCGATTGCTTTTGGAAGTAACTTCAACAAATATTTGAATTTTAGGACCCTTGTGCAGTGCTGCTTTATCTGTGTTCTTGTTCTGCTACTTTGCTTTCTATTGCAGCAGCTCCTGATTTTACATTAGCACACTTGTTCCTGTGTTTTGAGACCATTTAGTTTGGCATTCCTTTGAGCTGCAGCTCCGATTGGAAGTGTCGGGCTCCATCGCTACAGAGCATTGATCTTTGTTATCTGTGACTGTGAAAAGTCATACATGGTTTACTTCAACAACAGTTCTGCAGGAATTATTGTCAACAATTTACAAAGGATCTACATAAAATCTACAACTCCTGAATTGTTCTGGAGTTTTCCTTTAGGCAGGGAACAGGTATAAGTGGCTAATTGTTGACAGCCTGATTTGGCTTCTTGGAGCCTTTATTTCACGTTATTACTGAAGAGGGAGACATCGAGGAATTATCTGGATCAGAGGACGGACCAGATACCGCATTTATCAGGCATCCTGCTTGGAGTCTCTACAAGAAAGGATTAATCGACACATCACCAAATGATCATCTCCTCTCTAGGAGTACAGTAAGTCCAGAACCAGAAAAACTGTTGAACTAAAAATATCTTTTCAAAATTGGAAAAACTGTTAAAACATTAATTATATTACAACATCAACAGCTTAGAGGAGGAATATGCAGCCAATAACAGAGCCCTCATGGACTGAGAACTGGATATCAAGCCCACTGTGGGTATTGAAAAATTCAAACACAAGGCAGAGTGGGAGAAACTTTACACACCTGCTATGAAGAGTTAATTAAGATTTTTATCAAGGAGGACAAAGACAATTATGAGGAGCTGAAAATGAGTCAGCAAAAAAGGACATAAGTAGATTTAAAACACATTCATTGTTTGAATTCAAGGAAATTGAACTTAATAAGACACTTGATATTTTCAAGATAAACATTATCAAGCATAAAGAAACAAAACATCTGTGGGATCTTCAGGATTACACTGTAGGACAGATTTTTATTTGGGACAGTCCTACACATTCCCAAAGTAGGGAAAGACAATGTAGTCTGAGTGGGTACAGAAACAGAGGACATAGTAGAAACAGCAATTGGAAAAATAAAAACTATAAACAGCAAACTCCAGCATCAGGTTCGGGAACAAACACATAGCCAGGTACCACTACATCAACAAATAAAGATGCTAACAAAAGGTTGTTTTTCAGAGAAAAGAAGCAACAAAATGAAAAACAAGATGGGGCAAACAAGGAGGAAGAGGGCAAAGAGGCACAGAGAAGAGGCAAACCCAATCCAGAACACAAAAAATCATAAATTTAAGTAACTGGACATTTACTGATGGTGAACTGTGTGTGTTCAGAAAAGGTTTTAGTTTTGTACCTTCTCCTAAAGTTAATAAGTTCCAACTTCTAGTTGAAATATTAAAATTTTTCAAGAAAATTAACTTATTTCTTTGCCAATAAAACCATGGGTGGCTCTAACATCAATTACATAATTGATGACAGCACCAATTGTACTAGTTTTGTAGATTTAATTACAGCACTAGATGATGAAACTGATATATTACCAGACAGTGGTTATTTGGGAGATAACTTGGTCCTAATTGATTTTGATGTATATGGGAATGCCATGGTGCTTGATTATTCAGATTTGAATATTGGTAGCACCACCAATTTAGGACATAATCTGGTAAGAAAGAGTAAATTTTAACTCAAATCCCTATTTTGCCCTCCCTCCACAGACCCAACCATTTCCTCGTTTCAGAGGGTGGTAAGCACTGATGCTGAAAAATTGTTTAATAAAAAATGGTTTGATAGAACAAACAACTTCACCCTCGGAACAACTGGCTCTAGAAGCTCTATGAAAAGAACAGATGTGATATTCAGAGAGGCTGACAAAGGGAAATGTTGTCATCTTAAACAGGATAGATTATGAGACTGAAGCTTTCGCTTGATGTCAGATGTCAGTATTTACTCTATCTTAGAAAAATACCCTACACTGCAGTATCAGTCTCTCCTATTTGACTTAATAGATGAGATGAGGAGAAGGGGATTTATATCAGATATAGAGAGCAAATATTCAAAAGTACAAACACCAGTTACCCCCATGTTTTATTATTTACCAAAGGTCCATAAAAACATATCCTCCTCCCGGTCACCAGATCATTTTGGGGATTGGTTCTTTAACTGAAAGCTTGTCACATTTCTATGATTTTCTTCTACAGCCATTGGTTCTTAACCTTAGATCCTACATCCATGACTCTCTGCACATCTTGGAAAAATTTGACAAAGTCATATGGCAGCCACAATATTTGTGGATTAGTGTAGTTGTTTGCTTCCTGTATACCTGTATTCTGCATAGTTTATGGCTTAAGGCTTTAAGGAAAGTCTTGAATTAAATGCATGTCCAGGGACACCCCAACCTAGTTTTCTGGTGACTGCAGTCAAATTCATCCTTAAACATAATTTGTTTCTGTTAAAAAAAAAGATTTACTTACAGAACATTGGAACAGCAATGGGCTCGACTGTACCGCCTAGCTATGCCAACCTATATCTTGGCTGGTGGGAAAATAATGTTATTTTTTCTGATACTAACATATATGCCAAAAATATTGTATCCTGGAATAAATGTATTGACGATCTATTAATCATCTAGGATGGAACAGAAAAAAGATGCAGGGGATTATTTAAACTGGATCAACCAGAATCAACTCAATCTAAGCTTTACTTCAGAAACTAATAGGAATCATATTTAATTTTTAGATTGACATCTTACAGTAAAATCTAATGGCAAAATTGAAACTGAATTTTATGGTAACAAACAGTGGGAATTCTGTCCTGTTCACAACCAGTGCTCACCTACCATCACTAATTTGTTCTGTCCCTTATGGGCAATTTTTATGCCTTTGGTGTAATTGTTCCTCAAAAGCAACATAAATCACATAAACAAAAGAAATGTATAATAGATTTGTTGAAAGGGGAAACAATAAAAACATTTTGGATGAAGCACTTAGTAGGGCATCTGAACAGGACAGAACTTCACTATTGAGACCTAAAAAGAAAGAATGTACCGATAGCTCTGTCATTAATTGTGTCGTAGAATATAACAATGTAGCCCCCAAAGTAAAAAAATATAGTACACAAAAACTGGCATTTGTTGGAACACTGTGATATTAGAGGACTATATGAGTAATCACCTCAGGTGACATTCAGCAGAGTCAAAAATTTGGGGGACTATTTAAGTCATAGTCATTACGTTCTGGAACAAATACGTCCCCCTCCCCCTTTATGGCTCCCTGTTAAACTGAAGGGTGTTTTCAAATGTGGTCATTTACAGTGTGCAGATATATTATGTGGGAAAAGAACATCGGCATCCCACTAACCAATCAACTGTTACTGTAAAGGAATTTATCCATTGTTAACACCCTTTGTAGTGTATACAGCCCAATGTTCCTGTCCATTGATTTATGTAGGCATGACAACTAGACAAGCAAAAGAAAGACTGCTTGAACATCTTAGGGATATTAGGAATGGCAACCTAGATTAAGCATTGGGCATGCATTTCTATGATGTCATAAAAAGATACAGCATGCCTGAATTTTATGTTATTAGAACATGTTAAACTACAAACTAGAAGGGAGACAGAGTCAAGATACTATTCAAAAAGAATCAAGATGGATTTACAGTTTAGATTCACTACAACCTCAGGGTCTCAATAGAGAATTAGACTTAACTATGTATTTATAGGTATCCTAATCCTACTCATGGTTTTCCTTGTATGCTTTGAACTCAAAATTAACTGTTTTTTATATCCACCTCTTTCCTCTCCTTACCTTCCTTGTTCCTAGTTTCTGTTCCTCTCCTTCCTCCCCTCCCTACTCCTGTCCCTGTTCTTTGTAGTTTTCCTTTATGTTCCATTCTGGTGTTGCTTGTAATTCATACTTGCTTTATAGTTGGCACCACTTTAATTGTTAATACAAATTTGTTTTTATCATGGTAGTAAATCATATTGTTGTGTATTTTCATCCAGTTGGATAATGTTTTTGGTACTGGGTGATTTGGCAAATATATTTATATGCAGTCTCATATGTGCCTTATCTATCTATGAAACGATTACATGAATTTATGTTTTGTGATATCAAATGTGGCTTTTGATGCCATGATTGTCCATTCAACTTTTAGTGATGTTTATGCACAACATGTATTTTTATTTTTTAATTATCTATTTATGCTCTCCTACATGCTCCGGAGCTGCCTCTCCTTCAGACCGCCATGACCCACAGACATTCCCCCTACTATCTTCCCCTCGGCCACCTACCTCAGATCTGCAGCCTTCCATGTGGTAGCCCAGTGTAGCTCTTCACCGGGTAGGTCCCTCTCTTTCGAGGGGAAAGGCACCGGCAGGAGGAGACCAGCACACTATTATTTTTTCAGTCCTGGGTGCTGCTGAGGCATTTTGCAGCTTCGGGGAGTTTTGGAGGTGTCTGGGGCTGGCAGCCATCACCTGGCTAGTCTTGAACAGTTTCTGGTTTTCTAATTCCCCATCACACACTCGTGTAGTGCCTCTAGTCTCCACTGGGGGCCACTACTGAGCAAAGCCAGTCAAACCCACCCTGGATAGGAGAGCAGTCCCTCGGACACTCAATCATATCCTCCCCTGCTGACCCCTAGTGACCTGAGTCCATTTCGAACACGGGCTCACGCCTAAGTCAGGTAAGGTGCTGCCTTCAACCCTCTATGACACTGAGCGGCAACATGTATTTTTGATGCATGCCTTTAATTCAATTCAATTCAATTCAATTTTATTTTACCAGGATAACACCATTGAGACAGCTCATTTGCAAGGAGGTCCTGAAGTACACGGATACATAACAGATAAAACTAATGTCATACAGAAAAGCATAGCACAAAGCTCACAGATACTTATACAGGAGAAACCAAAAAATAGACACAGAATACAAATACTTTTACAGTTAAGACTAAGGCATATGCAGATGCCAATTCAAAAATACAAGTGAAAATAAAAAGATTAAAAAGAAAGAGAAACCAATACAGTGGAGCTGGACAATGCAAGTATACTCTGACGTTATAGCACAGGAAGACCAGGGTCAACAGCAGGAAACATACTCTTAACAAAAGTATGGCAAGATTGGAGAAGGGGCACAGGTTGAGGGACAGAAGAAGGCAGTAGGAAGGTGCTTGAGGAGCTGAGTGAGGAAGGGTAAGGATGGAAGGAGCTGAGAGCTGTAAGACCAAAGGGATAGAAAATGAGAGGAGGACAAAATTTGAGGAGGGTGAGGAGTAGTGGAAAGGTATAAGTGCTAGGGAACAGCCAAGGGGTCTGGTTCAAAGATCAGCATGAGGATTCATGTGTAGCAATTACATTCTTCCTTCAACATGAATCTAAGCATGGACTTAAATGTACTTATACCAACGATATGCTTTAGTTTTAACGATTTTTGTAGGGTGTTCCATAGAGTAGGCAAAGCATAACGTATGGATGATGAATCAAACCAGGTTCTAATCCTAGGGATGTAAGACAGTTTTCTGAGTGTATACACAATAGCGCATTTAAACAGGGAGCAGATATAAGGGGAGTTTTGCAATTCACGGCTCTATACACTGAAAGGGATGCATTTTGCCACCTCCTGGTGTTAAGAGATGGCCAGCCAATCTGCAGATAGAGGAACAGTGGTGAGTATTAAAAGGGCATTTGTGGCAAATCTTAAGGCCCTGTGGTAAAGTGTATCCAGTGTGGATAAGGTTGATTTAGGGCTGTGACTGTACAGAAAGTCTGCATAGTCAATTAGCGGGAGAAAGATAATTTGGACCAGCCTGAGTTTGGCATCATAAGCAATCAAATGCTTTAGTTGGTAAAAGAGGCCAAGCCTTTGGTGTAATTTTTTGGCGGTTTGTTCAATATGCATGACGAAAGACAGCTTACTGTCTAGCCAGAAACCAAGGTATTTAAATTTCTTGACTGATTCAATTATCTCACCAAGGATGGTCTTGATATGGTAGGTTGCATCCAAGAGATTAATAGGAAATTCTTTGTTGTTAGGAGAGAGGAACATAATTTTTTTTTTAGCACTAAGAAGTAACTTTAGACAAAGCAATTTTTGTTGAAGGAGGTCAAATTCACATTGTCATTCATGGCAAGCAAATTATAGGGAGGGCCTGGCGACATATAGCACAGTATTGTCTACGAACAGATGGACGCTCGCTGTGCTAATATTGTCGTTGATGTTGTTAATATAGACAGTGAATAATAAGGGCCCCAGGACTGACCCCTGTGGCACACCCCTCAAAAGAGGTTTTAGGGGCGAGAGAGAGAGAGAGAGAGAGGGAGTGCCATTCACTTTAACCTGTTGCCGCCTGCCAGTGAGGTAGGAAGAAAAACATTTTAACGAGATAGCAGCCAATCCGAGGTTGCTTAACATGTCCAGTAGTAACTGATTAGCAACAGTGTTGAAGGCCTTGCTTAAATCTAAAAAGTGCAGAGACATGTTTTTGGCATCGAGGGGTGTTAGTCAATGGTCAGTAACTTTTGCTAAGGCCGAGACAGTGCTATGTTTAGGCTTGAAACCTGATTGAAGAGGGTTCAGTAGGTTTCTCAGCTTTCAGATAGTCTCTAAGTTGAGAGTTAACTAGTTTTTTCATGCAACTTACAAAGAATGGGCAAAAACGAGATTGGACAGTAATTATTAAGGTCACTTTGATCACCAGATTTAAATAAGGGAATAACATGAACAATTCTCCAAATGGAGGGCAAGGCAGCTTGGGAGAGTGACAGACTGAACAAAAGAGTAATAGACAGGGACAAAAAGTAGTATCCTAGCTTTAGGAAATACGGTTCAACAAATTGGATCCAGCACTTTTGGGGATCCAGGGCAATTAGGAGATCCTCAACCTGTTTGATAGAGACAGGGCTAAAGCTAAAATGTGCTGAGTGGGAGTTTTTTGAAGGAGAGGACAGGGGCTCCAGCGAGGGGTTGGGTGGTTACCAGCAGGGGATGAGTTGAATGCTAGTCCAGCAGCAGCAAAATGGTTATTTAACTGATCCAGGATATCATTACTCCTCATGAGGTATGGGCCCCAGTTACTATCTTAGTTGGGAGGATGAAGGTGAACTGTGCCCTTTGATTTCCCTAAGGATTTGCCAAAATTTGACTGCATTGCCTTTATATGACTCAGTGCTGCCTGGTAGTATTTAGTTTTTCAGCCCGAATGAGTCTCACACACTGATTCCTCACCACTGTAAAGGCAGCCCAATCGAGGTCAGATTTTGCCTTGCGGGCTTTCTTCCATAGGTGATCTCTAAGGTGCAGTGCAGTTTTTAGCAAATTAGAGAACCAGTGACAGTTTTTTTTTTCTTGTTCTAATTTTTATCATTGGCGCATGTTTGTTAATTACCTCCATGACAAAGTTAAGGAAGAGGGCGCAAGCTTCAGCTACATCGGGGCTAAGCAGAAGTCTTGCCATCTGATCTTGCTCAGATCAGCCAGAAAATTGAAGAAGTTGAATTTACAGAAGTCCCTTTTAAAGAAAGTTAGATTGGTGTATTGCTTTTAGGAGGTGCCTCACACAAGCAATAGCACTGTGATCACTAATATCATTATGAAACACTCCAGTGTGGGTAATCTTATGAGGTCTATTGGCAAAGATCAGGTCAAGGAGAATGCTATGCCCAGGGTTTCTAATATTGGGACAGATGACATCACAAATAAGTGGGTGAGACCGTAGGAATCGAAAAGGTTTTTTAAGGGTTCTGAGCAGTGGGAGTTCCAGTCAAGATTAAAATCTCCCAGAAGAAGGCATTCTGAGTTGATGGTTCCTGGGATCCCATGTAGGTGAGGGAGGATCCCAAGACCACTGGAAGGAGTTCTGTAGCAGCCAGAGATACAGATAGACTCATTTGAAGGTCAGGAAATCTTCAGGGTGAGACTTTCAAATTCCTTATTTGAGGAGGTAAAATCAAAAACAGAGACTGCATACTTACCAAGGACATAGACAGCAACCCCCCCCCCCAGTTGTCCTGTCTTTTCTAAATACATTATAAGAGGGGTTGTTGATGGCCTGATTTGGTGTAGAGGCTTTCAGCCACGATTCAGAAACCACACGTGCATCTGGAGTGGTGTGTGGGACCCATGCTTGTAATAAGTCCATTTTCTTAAGTAGGTTACAGACATGAATGTGAAGGAATCTGATTCCTATTAGTTGAGAGAGGTATGAGGGGGCCAAAATGGGCATAGGCAGTCCAGGATTTAATTCAATATTTCCTGAGCACAATAACAAGAGCAAAAAGTTTCTTGAGCCCATTAGTGAGGAATCTAAGGAGCCGTCTATGGCCACGTTTAGGAGGGGACCAGAGGTGGATATGGAGCGGTGAGAGGGCAAAGGGCCACTAAACCAAAGACTGCCACATGCACAGGGATATGTAGTGGCGTGAGGATGCCAGGTGAGATCAAAAGTGTTTGACAAGGCTTGAGATGTCTCCAGTGGTTAGTATGCACGGAAAGGAACATGGGTGGCAGCGGGAAAAACTTAGGAAGGGAAAGTGGCCGACGAGCTGCAGTGGTAAAAGGCTACATGGATTGATGTCTGAGGCCAACCTCAGTGAGGGATGTTCTAGTACAGGATCAATAGCGTTCAGTAAAGAGAAGAAAGGAGAAGATTAGTAAAAACAAAAAGAAACATGATTATGCATAGTTTTAAAGTCACTAAAATTTAGTGTCAAAGGTACCAGATCCAGGTCAAGGGATTATGGCCCTGAAAGGGATTATGGCCCTTTAATGGCACCGCACATTTGTTGTTCTTAGCCATGAAGTAAAAAATATTTTTTTGGTTCCAGCCATACAATATGAATTTGGCTTTATTAGTCATGCATTTTATGTTAATTTGTTGTGCATCTAATCACTACTGTTTTCTAAATTGTTTTATTATACACAATAAGATGGTGCCAGTGAATGGGAATGTTACAATGTGATGTTCCAAAGTGTTTTTTTATTTAAAATGTTTTGACCTGTTTTTTTATCACATGACATACACATCACATGTATTTTTGTTATTTTAGTGTGTATGATTTACTATAACTCCGCCCTCTGATAAGAGGGACTGATCCCTCGAAGCACTGGGGCAATTGTTGTTTGGAAGTAACTTTAATAAATATTTGAATTTAGGAGCCCTTGTGCAGTGCTGCTTTATCTGTGTTCTTGTTCTGCTACTTTGCCTCCTATTCTGCAGCTCCTGATTTTCGTTAGTACACCTGTTTCTACGTTTGTTCCATACAGTTTGCCCAATTTTGATTAGCAAAATGGCTTTGTTTACTCATGCAAATTTGTGGCAGTGACCAATCAATGGGTTGTGCCTTGCTGACTGGTGTGAACAAAATGTATTACTTGTGCTGTAGGAAAAGGGATGGGGACCTCATTTTGTATGTACAGATAGCCAGTGTTTACAGCTGCTGCCTAGCCTCAAGTGTGCTGCATGTACAGGAAATTTACCATGTTCAAGAGGCACATCAAACCATCTCCCCCCAACCACGCCACTAACCGACCACTAGGAAATAATTTTTTTCTCAAGGAAACTAGCGGTCCAATACACAGTTGCAGTTGGGGGTGGCAGACTTTAGGGGCACAAATGGGCTCCCCATTCCACCTACAGCTCCACATAATGCCCTGACTTAGCTGCCAGGGGTGGGGTGTCCCACAGCAGTTAAATCACAATGTAGTTGATGGTTGCCAGATGCTTGTGATCGCAAATAGGACTATATGTGTGCAAACATTAAAACTGTAATCACCATCGACCTCTGGTCATTGCACTGCACCAGTTGCACTGCCTGATGTCACAGCCATGAGGCGCTACTCCCACAGTGATCCCCCAACTCCCAATTTAAGACCCACTGGTTTTTAAATTATGCCTCCCCATGCTGGTCATCCATGATGAACCAGTAGCTCCCCAATCTGCTCCTTTTCAACAAATTTATCCATGATCACCAATGGAACTGCCTCAGCAGCCCCTTTCCCCATGCACAACTCCTTTTCTCTAATCCCTGTCTAATTTCAGTTCTTCAACTCCTCTAGGAGCTGCTACACCCCTGCACCACCCATACGAAACTGCTTCTCACAGTTCCACAGGGTTCAGAGGTGCTATGGCATGTGGGCAGCTACCAGAACCAAGCAGCATCTGTGCATAATGTAGTGCTTCACTGGCATGCTGGCCCATGTCCCTTCCTGTGCCAGTGCAATTCTCATTGTGATGTGAACATCTTGTGACCCCTTTCTTTATAGCAACCATTTGTATCACAAAATTTGTGACTGGGTTGTCTGCCCCAATAGCACAGTGGTGCGAGCGTTGGTATGGGAGGCGGGCTCAGGTCATCATGTCAAGCCAGGCCTTGTCAAAAGCAGCTTACCTTGGCCAGGAAGGGTTGGCAGCAGGTTTGGTGCATAGTGCCCTGTGGGTGAGCCAGGGAGCTTAATCCTTCACTAGGGTATGCTGCATTGCCAAGCCTTCATGGCACGCCTTATGGCACAAAAGTAGAGGAGGTAGAAAGTGGACGAGAAAAACACTCCTTCTGCCAACTCAACAGCATCATCTGAACAGGGGATATCCCTGGGTAATGGCAGCAAGAGGAGAAAATAGATATGTATGGAAAAAAATTGTGATGTGGTGTGACAAGGAGCGTGTAATCATGTGGCTTGACTATTCGGGAATGTTCAAAATGACAGATCAGACTGGTTTCAAAGTTCAAACTAAACTCTTTATTTTACATATGCTTGAACGGTACAGAATTAAATGATTTCATTTCCAGTTTTCAAAAACATTCTCTCATCAGGGATTTCCTTCCTTTACAAAGCAGGAATAAACTGCCTCTTCTGTTCCTCTCTGGATACTAACTCTAGGGCCCCGATTCAGCCTATACTGAACCGATTCTCTCTCTCTTTGGCTTTCTTTATGTTTTCTGGCTATTAACTCTTAGCCCTGATTCAGCCTATACTGAACTGACCCATGCCCTCTCTCTCTCTCTCTCTCTGGCTTTCTTTATAATTTCTGGCCACTAACTCTAGGGCACCGATTCAGTCTATACTGAATTGATTCTCTCTCAAAGCTTTCATCAGATCTTTCTGCTTCCAAGCAGGCTTCCATGCAGACTTTCCCAACTCTGCCCACGTCTGGCTTTTAGGGTTAAGATTCAGTCACAGGTTCTTCAGAGCTCCCCATTCAGTTCTGTGTTCTACAGGGTTTACCTCTCCCTCCCTTCAGATTCTAGCCTAAGAAAAATAAACTTCACATTGGGGCAGTGCAGTTCTTTTTATTTAGCCCCTCAGCCTGCAGGTACTCCCAGTTATCAGTTGCTCTCAACCATCCAGTTAAGGGCTGCCTGTAAGTTTGCAGGTCTCCCTGCACTGTTTTCTCTAAGGGCAACCAATAAAGGAATCTCTTGACAAATCCTTGTTTGGGTCCCATCAGAACCCAGGACAACACCCCTCTAGTCCTGAAAAGGATGGGGGAGGGCAAAGGGCAGACCAACCTCATCACACTGGGTATAGGGATTTACATTCATCTGTGAGAGGCAGTGTAGCCTAGTGGTTAGAGTGCAGAGCTGGAAGGGAACCTGGAGATTCTGCTATGAATTCCACTACTGCCATTTCCTTACATTAAGATATCTAGCAACGACTGACCCTCCTAGTACTTAAAGCAGCAGTACTGGATAATAAGGAGTGATTATCAAAATTCTGCTTTTGGCTGGAAGCATGCAGCCATAGTTCCAGATTCCATATCTGTAAATATTTTTTTCTAGTGATCTTTAGTTTTTTAGATATTTAAAATTTATTTCCATTTTTGTGCAGCCACAATAAATATGGCTGCTGCCTAATTTTCAGCCGAGCTTCCCCCTCACGTCACATTATGTCTTTTGTTTACTTCCATGGGACCCTGTGCGGTGCATTCCCGCTGTCCCTGTGTAGTACTGCAAGTCACTCGCATGTGCAGTTGGCAGCAGAGGGTTCCAGTTCAACAAGGTGGGTGGAAGAAATATAAACAAAAACAAAGGAAAATGTAGCAAATTACAGGGTGATAGTACAGTGAAAACAAGAAAGATTACCAGGTAAGTGCTTAACAGAGCACAAGGAACAAACGTTTGCAAAAGATCCAAGTTTTGTTATCTAGTACTGCTGCTTTAAACTCTGTGCTTAACCTCCAAACTTTTTTAACCTCCCTTAATGTGAAGTTAACGTCACAGTGTATACCCAATGGTTGCTGCCAACTATTCATGGACTGTTAAAAAAGCTAATTACTTTACAAATTTGCAAAAAGACTTCTTGCCTTCTGTTCTTTCCTCACTTGACATTCCCTATAATTAAAATGTTGCATTGTGCAAGCTGTCTCGGAGACCAAGCAGTAAGGACTGCTCTGGCACACTGGCATCTCTGGCTTGCACCTCAAGCCTTGGATGGATGAGCAGAGAGCAGCAGGGAGGGCATAGGAGCATCCATGAGGACTCACTCCTCCTGGGGTCAGTTGGCTGAATCTCTGCTGTCTAAGTGATACTAGGGTTGATCCAGTAGGAGGTGCCACTAGTGATCCAGGTGTCCCTGCCTGGTCGCTCATTCCCACCCTCAGGGCTGTCGCAAGGGCACACCTGCCCATGCATCCAGGAGCTGAGTGGGATGTAAAGAAAGTGGGGAAAACTCCCCAGTTGGCCATGGGCTGCTGCTGCCTTGATGTCACCTGTGTCAACTAAGCATACAGAATTAATTACCCCTCCCTGTAGAGTACTTAGTATGGTCCATGCCAGATCACCTCAACTAGGACCTGGCCAAACCAAAAGAGGGAACCACATGGGGAAAATCAGGGTTGCACAAGCATGAGCATATCCTGGGAGGTATGAAGGATGCCCAATGGCTTTTGAGAAGGGTCCAGGTGGAATCCGAAATGCATCAGGTGGGTGCTGTATTTTGCTTTTTAATATGCAATAAATTCCTTTTCTCTGAACTATGGAGTTGGTAGTCAGTGTGGTGGTGAGCGCCCGAGTGTCTCCTGTTTTTGATGACCAAGGGCAGTACGTTAAGGCCAGTACTAGGAACTGGCATAAGGATGCTGATGACAAGCCCAGCATGAGGGGAAAATAATTGTATCGTGAGGTTTATCCTAATGTCTGAACAATCTTGACACATGTAGATTTCTGGAATCTTTTATGACTTTTAGAAGATTTTTAATCTCTCACCTTTCAGGCCTTCTTCTTTCTCCCTTCTTTACACATTTGAGTAAACAACAGGTTAGAAAAGCCATGGACATCAACAGAATGATGGCACAACTGACGATGGAGGCGATGACTGCCACTCTGAATCCAAACTCCTCGTACCTGGACACGGCTGTAATAAACAATCATGATTAACCACTAGAAACAATCCAAGACTACAGACTAAAATGTTATATAAGTACTGGTAAGGTATGACTGCAGTCTAAGGCCAGTATGTGCAAATCTCCATTACTCACCACTCGTTACACATGTACATGTGTAACAAAGATACCTCACTCTTCATTCAGCTGTTTTGAGAAAAGCAGTAAGCCATTCATACTTCATTGCATGAGGAAATGCAAAACCAATAATTATAAAATAAAATATGGTCAACAGTCAAACTAACTTTTATTCACACCCTCAGTGTGACACCTAAATATACACTTGATCTTCAGTCTCGGGCTTTGTATTTGGTATCACACACCTTGAATGTAAAAAGGAAACTTAGTAACACTGCTGCCCATATATTAGTCTCTAATTTCACTCTGTTCCTAATAATCATTTATATGGTACAAGTAACTTAGTAGGAACTCAAGAAAAATACTTTCAAGCCATGTTTTGTAGTGTGTTTTCTCATGGTCTCAAAAAGCAACTTTTGATCTTCTACAGGCTTAATGTGAGAAGTTGATCACTGTGTTATCATCACAGTCATCCCAAAGAAGATTGCTGCTAAGACTTCTTCTTCCAGAGTCTAGACCATGTTCCAGATGCTAGAAAGTGACATCTTCCCCACACACTTTGTTTCAAGGCTGGGTGGCTGCATGAGCTTTAATACTTAGTAGTGTAAGGGGCTCAGCAGGTAACATACTCTCCTCTGATGCCAGGAGATCAGAAGGCTGTGGGTTCTATCCCCACACCAGGCACTTGGGTTAAAATCCCAATACTGACACTGTAGTGCAGCACGAGGGGGTTGCTGCACTTCTGAGGTGCCATCTTTTGGATGAGACATTAAACCGAGGCCCCATCTACCTGTTCTGGTGGTAGTTCAGGTGGATGTTAAAGATCCCATGGCACTTCTCGAAAAGAGTAGGGGAAATTTTTTATTAACATTCAAAACAGAACAGAAAGAATAAACAATTAATGATACAAAAAAATCAACACACAAAAGGAAAAACGTAAGAAAACAGTATTAACAAATAAACCAGCACTTCATAGTCATGTTTAAAGCATTGTACAACCTCATCTCACCCAGTCAATTCATCTCCACAGCTTGGCACACAATGAGGTGCCCCAACAAGCCAGTTCCACCTGATATAAGGCATCCAATTCTGATTGTACATTAAAAAGAACATTTTGTATAGTGACACCTTCTTGATTCAGGACCCTCTGGCATTTAACATGGCAGATAGTCCATTCAGACAACAAAAATAACATAAACTGTAATGTGTGCCTACCAGCCCATAATACAGAAGGCTGACCATAAATGAGGCGTCATATATCATCTTAGCAAACCTACTGGTGTTCCAAAAATTATCCAGCTGTGCCCCAAAGCCCTTATATAAATCGCAATCGAAAAAAAAGCTGCTGCATGGTTTCAGGTTGCTGCAAACACAAAAACTCACACACACGATCCTGCACCTGCTTATGTTTGTGATTTCCATGAACATTTAACTTCTCATGCCCACGAAGCCACATAGTGTCTTGCATCTTCTGTGGTATTCTAGTTTCTAACATACTGTTCAACAAGGATGTTACCTCAATAGCAGGTCCAATCTTAAAAACAGGTTCTTCAAAATAACATTTCTGCATGATCATAGCATAAAAAAACTTTCCTGGAAACTGTTACAACCCACATCAGTTGGATCTTCCATAATCTGATATATTTCAAACAAACCTGTACATACGTGGGAAGTAGGCTCTCTTCCCTATGCCATTTCCCCCACCCCCAGGCAGTAAGAAATCCCTGTTTCCACCAAGACATAGCTAAAGTCCCAACCATGTCCTGGTCCAACAACAAAGGATACAGATTGGTGAAAAAAAAATTTCCATATAGAAAAACTGGGGGCTGTACCACGTTTAAACCTCCGTCCTTCCAGGCACGATATGTATGATTTCTTTTGATAGGGTTCAAATGATTACCCCAGAATAACATGAAGAATAAACCCAAAACCTTAGTGTGCATAGTAAAAGGTAATGGAAAAAACACATGAAATATACAAAAACAAAGGTAATAAATATGTTTTAGCTAAATAAAGATGCTTTTTCCATGTCATTTTCCATGCCTTCCATTTCAAAACAGTTGCATAAGCTGTGTCATAAACTAAATCCCAATTACTTTGCATCACCACTGTATTTCCAAACCATACCCCAATATTTTTATCTTATGTGCAGACATGGGTATAGCAAAACCAGAAACTAAAGGGGCCCTACCTAGTGCTAGAGCCTGACTCTTGGTGGTATTAAGCTTGATACCTGTAATCCCCTGATATTTCTCAAAAATCCCAAGAATCTGCATCCCCAAGTAGACATCCTGTATATAAATAGTACAGTCATCAGCATAAGCAGTGACAGTTACAATATCCTCTCCCTGCGTAGTACTCATCGGGAGAACCCAGGCATGTCCTGCAATACAACGTAGCAGAGGATCCAAAGCAAAGACATGTAACAAGGGGCTGAGAGGGCACCCCTGTCATACCCCATATTTGAGATATATGGGGGGCCTAAATACCTATTCACCAACGGTCTAACCATCGCTTCTTTATACAATACTTTCAGTAATGACACAAAATCCTCTGGAACACCATATGCAGCAATATAATCCCACAAATAGTCATGTTTGACAGCATCAAAAGCTGTCTCCTGATCCACAGATAAAATGCAGCCATCCAGGCGCCCCATCTTACCCTGCTCCACAACCTCCCTAAGGGTATGCAATTGTGTGATGCCTCTCCCTGGAATAGCACAAGTCTGTGTCTCAGAAATCATATCATGTGCCACTTCCGAAAATCAGACTGTCAAGACTTTGGCCAATATTTTGTAGTCTGAATTTAGTAAACTCAAAGGTCTCCAGTTATGGAGATCCATCCTGTCACCTCTCTTAAATAAAAAAAATATATATATATATAATCCTTCCACCATACTATGTCCCAGTCTGTATTCCTCCCATATAGAAAAAAAACCTTAGTCAGAATGGGGCCAGTTGTTCAAAAAGGTTTATACAACTCATTGGGAAGACCATGCTGGGAAAGTTGTCTAATAGCATTTCATACCTCAGTCACTGAAATGGGCTCCAGAAGCAAGCGTAGCCTGTAGTGATGAGATATGTGGCAATTCAACTGAGTCCAAAAAGTCATCCGACCTCTGGTACTCCGACCTGAAATCTCTGTCTGATGGTTATGAACCACCGACTCCAGAACAGGCAGATCATGAATGGCTCCCATCTGCATTTGCCAGAGCTGTCATAATCTTCTGTTTAGCAGTCCTGGAATTAGCTCATCAAAAGGATTCAACTGACGAGTTGTCTGTTGGGTATCATATTTTTGGTCTATGTGCCATTGATTTTCCCTCCCTAACAAATACTCATACATCTGGCTCATTATCCCAGAGAGGGCCTGCAAAACAAGCTGACCCATAATTCTCAGAAGGGAAAGTAGCCACACGAATTTAGCCTGCAACCCCAAATAAGTCAGGTACTGCCCTTTAACCTGTTTAACAGAAAAGGAAATAAATAACTCTTTCAACCCTGATTTGATGTCTTCCCACCAATCCACCGGGCTGTCATAAAGGAACCGTATATCATGCCTAGCTTCCAAAAAAAAAATAGAACCTCCTGCCTGCAAAGATCAACTTGCAGCAGAGATGAATTCAACTTCCAGAAACCTCTTCACACGCTAAAACCCTGTTCCCCTAGGGAAACTTCCACAGCCACATGATCAGAGGTTTCAAAAGGAACAACATGGACACAACACGGACCGAAGCATCTCTTGTTCTAGTAGACAGAGGCCAAAAGTTAATTCTCAGAGAGTGTTTACCCTTATAGAAGGTGTGGGTCGGAGGAGAATCCTCTAAGTCATACACATCTCCAAGAAGGTATCTGTCTAAAATATTACGCAATAGATTGGTGTCACAATAAGACTTCCCAACCTCTACCCCAATCCCTGTCAGACAGGCCACAATTAAAGTCTCCACCCCAAAGAACTACTTTAGAGGTAATAAGGTAGGATTCCAATCGTATAAATAATGATGTGCGGTCTGCCTTTGTCTGTGGAGCATATATTAAGTAATCATAGAGCTACCCCAGTCATCATTATATCCATTACTAAAGCCTGACCAGGGAAGACATCTAACACCTGCAGAGTATGAAAGTTCAGATCCTGAAACAGAATTCCCAAGTCAGAACACTCATCCTCCCCAGAGACCAAACAGAAGGTCCCCAATGCCAATCAATTTTGCCTGCTCAACATCTGAGAGTGTAAGTACTCTAGTATCCTGTAAGAAAATAATTGTTGTCATGCTCCATATGTAGTTTTGCAAAGTGACCAGACAGCTGTTCCTAGATTTTTAAACTGTTAGTATTCAAGGTAAACATTTTAAAGGATACCATCAAGGAAAGCAAAATGAGAAAAGTGAAAAATCATGCAACAACAAGAACATAAACCATCCTTCGTTTTTCCACTTTTTCAGTTTAGCTTTACCTTAAACCAAACATCTCCCCAATATCATGCTGAGAGGAGGCTACAGAAAGACTCCGAGCCCCTATCAGAGTCAGCAGACTCAATAGCCATCAAAACTTATAGTAATTGTGGACAGGAGTGAGGTTCATATCCAGAGTTTTTATTATAGGGACCTCATTCAGCAATACTGATCAAGATCAAGTAACACGCTGAAATGTGGGTCCTTGGTAGTGGACGTGGGGCATATCAGTTCCCGTCTGGCCTACAGAAATCAAAGCATTTGAGTCTGGGGGAACAGGATCATCCGTGGAACCCAGGTCAATGTCTTGTGAGAGGACCACTGCGACAGGCTGTACCTCACTGATTTGTGCTCCTGAAGGGAGGGAAGGGTCTGTTTCTTCAACAGGGTCCAAACCTACACCTGGAGTCCGTACTATGTCAGGACCCTGGTGCCTTTGTGGGCTCATGTGGCATCTGTGGAGCCACTGGAGATGATCTCTGAACAGAAGGGCCTTGCGACAGTAATTCCTCCATTTTAGCCTCTCTTTTTGTGCAACAGCAATATAAATATCCTGTTCAGCCCTGATGGAATTGTCTAAACCATTATGTGATGCCCAAGGGCAAGCATGAAAAGCATGGCCTACATCCTCCCATAAATTACACTTCACAGGGTTAGGACAATGCACACTACAATGTCCCAATTACCCCCATCTACCACATTTCAACTGTGTACAGACATTGCTTAGATGCCCTGCAGTACCACAGCGGTAGCAAGCCCGTGGCTGCCCAGCATAGAACAAAACCTCCCTATCTCGCCCTAAAAAAACAGTTTGGTAGATGTTGTATCACCCCATTTTCTTGCTTAAGAGTAACTTTGTACCACCACATCTGTCCACAAATGTTCATCATAATATAGGCTCCGGTGGGCCATGAATGGTACAGTGTTTTTTTAACTAATAAGAAATATCCACCACATTCACCCCCTCATTTCACAAGAGTATTGTAATTCGTTTGAAAGCAGGCTTCGTCAAATGGATAGCAAGAAAAGATTTCCAAAGTGATGTGGTTTTTAAAGTTAAATACTGTTTCCAAAATCGATTAAGACCATCAGGGTGTTTGAAACTGACATCAAAACAAGTGTCTCCAGGCATGTGGATCAATGCATATATTTTGTATGCATAGAACTTCATGCTAGTCTTCAACAGGGCCTGACCCACGAACAGTCTATCTGGGAGGTCGTCCAAACTGCCCCTGAGACGTACAGCATTCCTATGGGCAGCTGGCTCAGAGGCCAAATGTACAGTCTCAGGAAATAAACAGTCAAGGACATTCGTATGCCAAACATTAGGAGGTTGACCACCCTCCCTGGCTGACGCCACCCTATGGGCCCAGAGATATGCTTCTTCAGACTGCTCGAGGAGAGGAACTATACTGGTGGCAGTTTGTAAAGGTAAAACAGCTGGGGGAGGAATTGCCACTAGCAGCATGTCTGGTACAGGAATATTCTCAGGTTCTCCTTCTAGAACCCTGATATGATGTATAATGTCATTCAGGGATGAAACTGGAGTAACCATAGTCACTGAAGCCCTAAGGTTGTCCAGCAGGTAAAGATCCAATGTCCATAAGTCCAACTGGGGGCCTGAGGCAGGATGGGAATGAACCCCTGTGCCTGCGAAAGTCACCTGAGCATTTGAGACAGAGAACCACCCTGTCCCATTAGGAACTCACCCAGCCCCTGTTAAAGCCTTCTGAACCCACCCAGGGGAAGAGGCTACAGTTACCCCTGTATTAAGGAGGGGGTGTCAGGGGGGCAGACAATACAGAACCCGAATGTTGGTGTTTATCTCTTTTTTTTTAACTGGCCAGCCAACACTTTTGCTGCAGCTGCTGTTTTTGTGGGGCTGCTATCTGAAACTCCAATCGTACAGTTCACTGCCTGGGGCAATACAACAGGCCTACCAGTTCCATCTCTCTACACAGAGCAACATTATCTGTTACTAACATGCCAGAAACAGCAGTTGCCTGTAGAATAAATTCCTTTACAGTGTCAGGAGGCCCACTCCAGTGGTCTCTCGAGACTAGTCCCGACCCAGTTCCCAGTACCTGTAGCTCCGGGGAGCTTGCAGTTCTATTCCAGCATCCTGATTCAATTCTCAAGGAGTTGCACCAGAAATCATCTCCTCGCTACCTGGGTGTACATTAGAGCAGCACCACTGAAGTCTGTCACAAATCCTGTCCCACGTTGCTGAAGCTCCTCTTCAATGTGGTTCCGTATTACTGTAGCCGTGCATGTCCAGCTGTTCCATGGAGAGACAGCCAAGAGCGACCTCAGAATCACATCAATCTCAGGAAATCTGCAGCTTCTTCTCTGGGACTGCCTTCAGTGTATCCACAGGTAGATCCATTGTTACATCAGTGCTGTTTACTATTTCCATTCATATTGCCTCCTGTAGCTTTCGAGACTGAGGAGGAGGCCTCTCCTCAGTCCTGCAGACGTCTTTCTCCTCCATCACCTCCAGGAAGACTGGCCCATCCGCACCAGTCATAGCGCCTACC
Organism: Neoceratodus forsteri; assembly: GCA_016271365.2. Lineage (NCBI taxonomy): Eukaryota > Metazoa > Chordata > Ceratodontiformes > Ceratodontidae > Neoceratodus > Neoceratodus forsteri. Next base: position 1,096,406,081 of record CM028129.1, on the reverse strand, counting down.
ACACAGTAGGAGAATTTCCCGGTGTCCTGGCCAAATTTCCCCGTTCACTAAAATATCACCAACAGTTTAATCTGGTTCAAGGTCAGTTGGCATTCATCTGTATCCCCTGTATTGTGCCTGAAAATAGGCAGACTATATCTAGTACACTTACCCGGTCAACAAAAACTAAATAAATAAATACTTGACTGTTGCAAACAGTGATTTACTGGTAAAATAGCTAATGCTTTGCGTTAAATACCGTGGGGCTTATGTTAGGTGTCAGTTGCATGTATCCCAGTTCATGTGCTTCAGACGTACATTACGGTAGATTTCCATGACTGAATGACAAAATATTACACAATATCAGAGCTGGGTATGAGGTTGTTTTATCCAGGACTGAGAGCAACACTGTTCAGAATGCAGTGATGCTCTTAGGCACCAACAGTCCAGTGCCCAGTGGCCCTCAGGTTTTTAGTCTTGGCTGGGGTGTGTGTGTGTGTGTGTGTGTGTGTGTGTAGGGGGGCAAGTCACAGGTAGTTCATATGATCATTCTTTTCAGTTCATATGTACACATCTTTACAGTAATTGCTCCTTTAATTGCCAAACTGAAATGTCACCTAAGGGAAGGGTCACTGATTTATGGTTTTAGCCATAAAAAGCAGTAAAAATCCCACAGCTTCCTGTCGACACACCAGTAAAAATCCATACAATTAAAAAAATAGCATTTCATACCAGATCAATACATCTACTTTGCCTAGGATGTTGCTATAAATCATTTTCTGCACTATCTTTATTGTGCTTTATTTAATTTGCTGTATATTTTGTTCTAAAAATGGGATGAGAAAATCCTCGACTCTGATTGGTTATTACCTGCGCATGAAATCTGTTCCATGCACAGGATCCCAAAAGCATGATCACACCACAAACAATAATCACTGAGCCATTCAAGCATTCACTTTTGAAATGCAGCCATTTTTTCCACTTGGTAACGTGGCTCATCCTGTACTCGCCGACTGATCATGAAAACTGGTGCCACTCGATCTACCACTCTCGCTTCAATAAATCAGTCTTCAATTTTTAAATGTTGCCTGTATTTATTTGAAGGGCACATGCCCGTGGTTATGTGGGGAAGAGCTCCTTCCGACATCCTATATTAACTAAGCCGCAGACTCCCGCTCTGCTTAGAGGGAGTCGCACTCACTGCGTTGGTGTGGCTGGTCTCCCCCCCTCGCTTCCTCCCCATCCTTGCCGTTGTCCTTGTGCTTCCTTCTCCTTCTGCCTCTCTCCTCCTGTTGTGTGTTCTCTTTTATTTTTTGGGTGAGGGCGTTCGCCAATCGTGCCTTTAGTCCATCCGCCATTCCTCCATCCTCCGTACCTCGCCTAGTCCTTTCCTCCACTCATGGCTGCAGCGCTACTCAGGATATCTTGCTTACTACCATGGTTATATCCCTCGCCAACCTCCTCATCATTTATTTCAGACCCATTTTCCTTCCAGCTCGCACTCATACACTAAACTGGCTTCTACAATCCATAATCAGGGACCTTACCTGCCTTTCTCATCTACCGCACCTGCGGATCGTAAGCTAATCAAATGTTGAGCTATAGCACTTAGTCTGTGGCACCGGTGGCCGAAATTCACTGAGTCATTCATTTACGTATTTCTGTTGCTGCACCCTCTCCGTGAATTGCTCCTTCTATGCATATCATCGCTATTTCACAATACTCCTATGGGGATACTGACGGAGCTTATATTCTCCCGCTTGCAAGGGACTCGCAGCACTAGTGAGTTTCACTAGCACATCTCTAATTTTGGCAGTATAACAGTATTGGGACATGCTGTTTTCCCCAGCCGCTACCTGGATTCTTCTAAGTATGCATATTTTACTTGCATTTTACCATATCAGCCTTTCTATGCAAGTCAAACCTGCACTCCTGCAATTATATGTAGTATTTTTAACCTAGCTCTTTCTAGTAATTCATGGCTTAAGCCGCGGATATTCGACCAATGGCGAATTCATCAAGTTCTTAATTGCTTGACCACCTTCAGCATCATGCAGTGACTGCAATGCTACTACTGCCGCCTGTCCCTTAATTTAAGCATTCAATCATGGAGGCCTGCCTTATCAAACATGCATGCGAGTTTATTTCCTGGATCTCCTCTGCGACATCACCCTCACCTGCTGGAGTCCTTACCACTTGCTCCTCATCGCTTCAAATTTATCAACCACGGATTCCACACTACTTCATTCCAGCTTAAGGATTCATGAACTTAGAGCTTCTTACTTGGATCCTTGCCTTATTCATCTTGCCACGATTCAATACATCCTCAGTTCTAACTGAGGACTAGCTGCCATGTTACTACTACCAGCAGACCTCTGTAAGTCTGATGCCATTTTCTAGTTACCTGGAGCTAGCAGCCTCCCTTACCTCACCAGCTGATGGATAAGCTGCGCATCTCACTAAGGGACTAGCTGCCTCATTCTATTACTACCAGCAGACCTCCGTAGGTCTGGCTGTGCTTTCATGTTACCATGAGCTAGCTGCCTCTTGACTTACCTCACCAGCTGACGGATAAGCTGAGCATCTCACTAAGGGACTAGCTGCCTCATTCTATTTCTACCAGCAGACCTCTGTAGGTCTGACTGCACTTTCATGTTACCAGGAGCTAGCTGCCTCTTTACTTACCTCACCAGCTGACGGATAAGCTGCACATCTCACCGAGGGACTAGCTGCCGCTTCCTATTACTACCAGCAGACCTCTGTAGGTCTGGCTGCGCTTTCATGTTACCTGGAGCTAGCTGCCTCTCTACTTACCTCACCAGCTGATAGATAAGCTGCACATCTCACCAAGGGACTAGCTGCCCCGTCCTATTAGCATCAGCAGACCTCCATAGGTCTGACTGCATTTTCATGTCATCTGGAGCTAGACCCTCCCCTTTTTACTTTGCCAGCTGATGGATAAGCTGTGCATCTCACCCGAGGGACTAGTTGCCACGTTCTTTTGCCTATCATCTCACCGACTTAGTGCTTTTCTTTCTACTACCCTTAGAGCCTGCCATGTTTCCAGCTCAGCTCTACAGCCATTGCCTTCTATATCATCACCTAAGGACTCTACTCCTATCGTACTTTATCGGACCTAAGTTCATCAGTCGGTAGTCTCGTGACAAGCCTTCTACCATTCCACGTATCGTATCAACCCACTATTACCAGAAGCCTGGATCTCCTGTGATGTCATCCTCACTTATTGGAGCGCATCACCACCTACAGCTTGCCGCTTCAAATTCATACCAACCATGGATTCCTCTCTACTTCATTCTGGCTTGCTCATGGACTCTCGACCTTGGAGTTTACTACTTGGGTGCTTGCTCTTTTCAGCTGACATGTCACGATTCAATCAGTCTTCAGTTCTCAGTTTCTTTGGCTTGGGTTCTACAACTTCGGGGTTCAGACTAGCCGATTAAAATATTTAGGATTACTCTCCTTTAGTATGCCCAGAAGGACGGGCAGGTCAGTAGCCATGGGTCCTCAGAGGTTTCCCCCCAAAGGGGGTTTTCCTCTCCTGCGTGCTACTGGTCACACTCTCCAGAGCTGGAGGAGGAGATCATACTACTACTCTTTTCTTGCGGTGTCTTCCTACTCAACTCCTTCGTCAGTCGGATACAGAACAATCATTGATATCATACTCCTTTTGGGGGGTCTCATAATACTGGACTAAGCTTCCTCCCTACATGTGGGATACAGAGAAAGGATAAAACCATCAAATAATAACAAGCGACTCTCAGTTCAAGCATCCAAGCACATTGCTCATACTATCTGATTCACATGTGCTACAATCATTGACTTGATCATGTTAATGCTGAAATACCTAAGCTCAAATTATTCCATACTACTAGTACCTGGCAAACCATTGTCTACTTACCAGCTGGCCTCTGAATCCAACAACCATCTACATCATCCAGCTACAGTATGTAACATAAGCACTGAGCTATGAACCACACATAATTGAAGGCACATGCCCGTGGTTATGTGGGGAAAAGCTCCTCCCCATCCTATATTAACCAAACAGCAGACTCCCGCTCTGCTAGGCTGAGCTCACTCACACCCATCCTCCCTGTCACCCTCCTTCTGCAGCACCCTATCTCACCGGGGGTCTCATAATACTGGACTAAGCTTCCTCCCTACAGGTGGGATACAGAGAAAGGACAAAACCATCAAATAATAACAAGCGACTCTCAGTTCAAGCATGCAAGCACATTGCTCATACTATCCGATTCACACGTGCTATAATCATTGACTTGAACATGTTAATGCTGAAGTACCTAAGCACAAATCATTCCATACTACTAGTACCTGGCCACCATTGTCTACTTACCAGCTGGCCTCTGCATCCAATAACCATCTACATCATCCAGCTACAGTATGTAACATAAGCACTGAGCTATGAACCACAGATAATTATTTTTTAATCGCTAAGGCAGCTCATCCCCTACGTGTCACCAAAAGCAGAGCTGCAAGATACAACAGGTCCATTTGAAGACAGAACCTTCACTAGCAATGAAAGCTAGACCACAGAATGCCAACAAAATCCAGAAAATTAGACTGCCAGTCACTGGCACAATCCTGGAATTCCAAATCTTGAAAATGGAATTTGATGGCTTAACTCATTGTAAATCAGAATCTCTTCCTAAGGGGACTCCCTGAGCTGAGCAGACAGAGAATTTGAATCAGACATAAGTAACACTGTAACTTGGTACTGTGGTGTCAGAAAGGACTTGGGATTCCTCTTGTGTGCCTCTCATGCTGAATGGCTGTGATTACACCTAATTTCAGTACTGATACAGATCCAAGCATAACTGCCAGAATGTTACCCCTACTGATGCTGCGTAATCCACAATGTTATTCTTCCTCAGGATGCTATCTGGTCTTGAACTGAATGCCTGAGTATTGTTATATTTCATTACTTCATTGGGTACGCTATTCCACATGCTAAGCACTCTCACTGTGAAATCATGCTTTCTGATGTCTCCCTGTTTCTTGTCCCCCGTCCCTCACTTCCCAGTTTGAGTGCATTTCTCTTGTTCTGCTTGGACTCGCTAGTTCAAACATCAGGCTATCATGCTATTACATGCAAATGTGCAGTCCGGTGAGACCGAACCTGAAGCCAACCTACCAAGGAGGTTGCTGTGGTAGCCACTATACTCTGAAATCAAGCAAGTCAGTAGTGTCCAGATACACAGGACTAGACTCAAGCATCACTTTAAACAGAAATATTCTAACCTATGACATTAACATTGCTCATTTTTAAGTAATTCTTGTTAAAAAATGTGGTCTGGCTAGTTCTACCTTCTCACTGGTCAGGACTCCATCACATGATTCTACATTAACATAGCAAATATCCCTGCTCAAATGATAATGTAGGGTGCATTAATCGCGACTACAACCTGTCAGATTTAAAAAGATTAACATGCAAATCACATAACCTAGCAACATCAAAAAGACGGCCGGCCCAGTGGTGCTGACGGTTGAAGCACTGAACGCCACACCTCATGCCACACCAGCAACCCAGGTTCAGGAGTGGACGCGGGTGCTGGGGGTCAGCAGGGGGAGGAGAGGATCAAGCATCTGGAGGACTGCTCTCCTCTCCTGGGGTGGGCTGCAGGGGAATTCCCACTTGGTACTGGCTCCCAGTGGAGACCGAGAGCATTACACCTAAGTGGGGACATGAATAGGTTGAGGCTGTGGTGGACATCTGTGGGAGGGGCAGATGTGTGCCCTCTGCATGCTGATGTCATTGCATGTCCATGCCTCAGGGGAGAACTAAGGAGGAAAAACCCCAGCTGCCAGGAGAGTGGCAGCGGACCCGAGAGACCGGCCCACATGCCCATCACTGGTCCCAAACCAACCTGACTCTCCATGATCCCTTTCCCTGTATGGGCCCGTGGTTGGGAGGGGATCCGGCACCAGATTCCTCAGTTGGGGAGCGATTGAGGCCAAATGAAAAAAGGCCAGTTGAGTGGGTCTCACCTGAGAGAGTCTTTGAAGACTGGCAACTGGAGCGAAAAAGAATTGACAAAAAAAAAATCATAAAGACATCATGCATATAAAAAACAAGCATTTGTAAATGGCAAATGTTGTCTCGCTAGCATTGGCATTGGTAGTACAGGAGTTAGAGTCGCATATTAGGAGTGGCAGTGAAGTACTGAACTGACACCAACCCCACCACCCTGCAGAGACTGATAGGTGTTGGGGTGTGCCTTTAGTCATCAGCTATAGCAGCTCATGCCATTTTACCTCACCCTACCCTGTAGACACTGACAAGTGTTGTGGTCTGCTTTGGGGTCCTTGGGCATTATATTTACCCCATCCCATAAGGAAATACGCTGAGGTGGGTGCAGTATAGGAGAATAGGGTGAACTTTGTGGCTGAACACTCCAAGGCACACCTCAATGCATGTTAGTGGCTGCAGGGTGGGGGTGGGGGTGGAATGGCGGGAGCATTGCAGCTGATGATCCCAAGTCACAGCCCTGACGCCTGTCAGGCTCTACAGGGTGGGGTGTAACAATTGGAAACCCTAACGCCGTAGGTGTGTGTTGGTATTTTCACTCCAAATTATCAGCATGGGCTTTTTGTGACCCCACCTCATGAAGAGCGGCAGTAACAGTTTGTTAGCTGAAAGGTGATTTTGCACAGCAACTGTGCCATTTGGCATCACAGGTACATAAACACATTTTGGGCAGGATGTGAAAAATGACAAGTGTACAACTGTATTTTTCATGAGGAGGTGTAAAAAAATAGCAACGTTGAAAATCTGGAGCGGAAATATGAAAAATTGAAGGCATGAGCATGCATAGAAACTGTGCAATGCACATCCATAACCCAATTATTTGTGGGTTTTTTTAAACCACATTTTCAACATAGGTATCTTGGGACATCCCCTCATGAACAGTGGCACTGTGATTTTCTTAATCTGTCCCAAAAGTTGATCTCCCACAGTGATTACGCCATTGTACGCCACAGGTGCAAAAACACATTTTGTGCAGGATGTGGAAAATGACAACTATGCTGTTCATAAGGAGGTGTGAAAAATGCCAGAGTTGAAAATCTGGCATGAAAATATTCAAATTTGCCAGAAGTTACTGATGCGTGGACACTCTTGTAACACATGCTTGTTAACACAGTCATTTACGGACTTTCATCACAAATTTTCAACATTGGCATTTTAAGACCTCTGCTCATGAACAGTGTCACTGTCATTTTGTCAAACTGTCCTGAAAACTGCTTTCGTACAGCGACCATGCTATTCTATTCCGGACATGCGAAAACACATTTCAGCCAAGATATGTAAAATGACAGCTGTACTCTTCATAAGGAGGTGTGGGAAAATAGCTATGTTCAAAATTTGGAGGGAAAATATTACAAATTCACGAAGTTATGAGTGTGCGTGGAAACTGCGCAATGCACACTCATAAAACAGCCATTTGTTTATTTTTGTCACCAAATTTGCAACAAAGGCTTTTTGAGAGCCCCCCTCATGAACAGTGGCACTGTCATTTCGTTAATCGGTCCCAAAACGTGATTCTGCGCAGTAACCGTGAAATCACCTTTCAGGACTGAATAATGCCATGACAATGACTGAATTCATGAGGAGTGGTCCCAATAACCCCATGTTGAAAATTTGGTGCCAAATTTCCTCAAAATGGCTGAGATATGCACCAAAGTTGAAAAAAACATATTTATGCCATTATACAGCTTACGGCATTTCTTCAGTTTGTGGTCAGCTTTGAAGACTGCAAGCGTGTCCCAGTCCACTGAAGATTGTCACGCTGGGCTCCAGAGGTAAGTATGGAGTGGGGTGTGGAGAGATGGGGTACACAGAGGGTGGGTGTGGATTGAGGAGGGAGCAGACTGACCACGAGGGACTGTTTTCTGATTTACAGGTTTAAAAAAAAATTGTGGGACTTTTCATTTTTTTACAGGGCATTTAGCATGCTGGGGTGGGCTCCCAGCATGCCACTTGAGTGTGCTGTAGCCAACGAGGGATTGGGCATCCCCATTGGTACATACCGAAGGCGGAGAACAGAGGGTATTTGGCACCCCCGGCACAACAAAAGCAGTGGAGGAGCATTATGCCAATGGGGATTGGGCCCTCTGTTGGCAAAGAAAGACAGGGGGGACACAGGATGCTGAGGGGGATTGGGCACCCCCTCGGCACACACTTTGAAATGGGAGGGAAGGGGCATTATGCCAACGGGGAGTGGGCTCCCCATCGGCAAATGAAGTGTGCCAGGGCACGCCGACAGGGGATTGGACACCCCTGAAGTCAGCACTCTGCATGGCGGCAGTCAGTGCCGCCATGTTTATGAACTACTTCACCAGAGAGTGCACGTCAGCTGCATGACGAAAGCTTGGCTCATTGCAGCAGACCTTTTCGATTTGGTGGCCAGTTTACGTGTTGCTGGTGTCAGCGCCTGCAGCTGCCTTATTGAGGAATGAGGGATGCACCTACTGATGTGTGCCCTGCATTCGCCCACAGTGACTGCACCTCCAAATCTGCTACTGCTGCAACTTGTTGGCTGGTGTGCAAGCGTGAGCCAAATAAAAATTACCATCCACCTCCCTCCTTGGCAACACTGCTACCATTAAAAAATTGCAAACCAAAACCAGCAAGATATACTGCTCAAAAAAACAAATACAATATCTATCTAAAGAAACATGAAATCCATTCAACAAAACTAAAATAAAACTGTCTGACTTCAAAATCCAAACTTGAAATGCTTCAGAGATGCTACCCACCGAGACAAACAAACACAAGAAAGGAAACAGACACACCTAATAAAAATGTAAGAAAACATTCAAAAATACAACACCAGCCAAAAGCAACCACATAGATATATATATATATATTCAGCACAAAAGCATCACCAAAACAACTACACAAATCTGCCTCAAAAGTAGTGAAATATCCACTATTACCTTACAAGCAGCAAAAGACTGCAAATCAGAATCTCTGAAACAGCTCCAACCTAGTCAGGAGCACTCACATCCAGCTTTGACTCAGATCACATGTGAAGAACTACAAGCACCAACTGTAACAGTTCAACTATAAAGCAATCAACAAAGTGAAACCGCACTGCGTCTTATGCAGTGTACCATCCATTATCTAACTGTACTATACATTCTAACATATGCCTGTACCTTAAAACTGGGCACTGAAAGATACAGCACTGTATCACAACACTGCTAAAGTGCTAAACAACTAAACATTTTAGAAGTAGAATTTTTGTCACTGTACCTCCTGGTGATTGAAACCCTTGGCTTCACCTCGGTCTGAAATCAACCAGTCGGTACATTTACACAGCATAATCCACCATCTGTCATTTCTTATTCCTTACTCTTATAATCCAGTTTCTCTATATATGTTCACTGCATTGCCAGTGCATTCTGTACACATACTTCTCTACCTTTTGTATTGAAATGTGAGACAATTATGTTAAAAAACTGGAACAATGGAACCGGGCAAGATGGAGGACACTCTCTGAGATGGATCTGCATGGACAAAATGTAAATCAGTGGGAAAAAACAGTTATGTGGCATTTTTACAAATCTACTTGTATAGATGGCAAGCAGAAGTAGTACTGCAATGAATCAACCAAAAACAAGGCAATCCAAACCTCAGTTTGACTCATGGGAGCCGGCTGAAATAATCTAAATGGACCACAAGGCTGAATCAGACCCTCATCCCTCTAACGCATGGTGGGTAAAAATGTCCAAACTAGAAAAATCACTTGCAGGCGTGCCAGCTATGTTAAAAAACCTTCAGAAGGAAATGAAGGCTAGTTTTGAAAATATCACGGCTCAGATCTCACATTTGCTGACAGTGGTGTCAGGACTGTCCAAAATTATGGAGACTCAAGCTTCCAGGTTGGATGAAGCAGAAAAAATAATTAGTATGGGTAAAGACACCCTGGCTGAACTCATGAAAGAGAGAAACACTCTAAAAAAACAAATAACTGACCCGCAACAAAAATCTGATGATCTGGAAAATAGATCATGCCACTCCAGTATTAGAATTATAGGACTTCCAGAAGCGGCCAAAAAAAACAACCTGGAGGCTGAAGTCCATGCATGACTAATCTAGCAGCTGAAGTTGGAGGATATGGTGAGGGCATTTTAAGTTGAACAGGCCCACCAGGTGGGCCCTAAACCGCATCCTGAAGAAAGAACTCATCACTTTCTGATTAAATATTGATGATACACAGACAAAAGAAAATCCTGTAAGCAGCTAAACTGAAGGCATCCATTGTACTGGACAACAGACAGAAGATCTTCATTGTGCAAAATTATAGCCAAGATATACAGCTTGCCAACGACAGTTTGCTGAATTTAAAAGTCCCTGTTCCAACGAAGTTGGGCATTTGCTCACCTATACCCCTCGAGATTGAGGACCACCCAGCCAGGTCTACTACTGATGTACTTTGACCCTCCTAATGCTGCAAAGAAACTATATTGAGGAGGAAATTGCTGCTTCTGTGGGAGATCCAGAGGACCTTAATATGTATACCCTGGAGGAAAGGAAAGAGAAGGGGGATATGATAGAGACCTTCAAATATCTCAAGGGCATAAATAAGGTACAGGAGGGTACAATCTTTCAGAAAAAGAGATGTTCTAGAACATGGGGACATGACAAGAGGCTGGAAGGGGGTAGAATAAGAGATAGTGTGAGGAAGTATTTCTTCATGGAAAGGGTGGTGGATGCACAGGACAGCCTCCCAGTGGAGGTGGTGTGAGCTAACTTGGTAGGAGAATTCAGAATGCATGTGATAGGCACAGATGACTCCTAGCGATAGGAGAAAAGAATAAAGCCGGAGATCAAGCAGGGTCTGTGGTTTTATGCGGCAGGAAGAAAATGGAGCAGACTGGGTGGGCCTAGCGGTCCTTATCTGCCATCAATTTCTCTGTTTCTGTGTTTCTATCTCATACTCGTACTACCAGCTCTGCCTAAAATCCACTAGGATGTTCTTTCATTTATAGATGTACCCCAATTTCGGTGTTCTCTGTTGCCCCCGATCTCTTGACACCGAGCCTGAGGTCTTGCATCACTTTGTACCTCAGACAGTCCTGACCTCCACAGTGCTGAGGCTTATTACAAAAGCAATACAAAGGTGGGCGATTTGTTTTGTTCAATTCAGTTGTAAGAACTACAAATATGCCTCCCCAGCATGGTCCCAGCTTGAAAAAAATAACTAGTACAAAGTACAATTTTAAAACCAGCAATATCACAATCTTGAGTAGCAAGCTCCACTTATTGTAAAATTTGGCAGCTGATCACGTGAAATCAACTAACCTTCAAACTGTCAAACTAGCTGCCATTCTGAAACTTACAAATGTCCTGTGTGACATGTCAAACTGTAGTAAAGGCTTAGTCAATGCCTCAGGCCCAATGATCTGAGGGGCAATAATATCACTCCGGACCAAAACACACAATCATAGCCTCACTACATAGTTTTATTGCCTCAATGAATTATCCATAATTAAAATTAATACAGTTGAGGCACCAACAATTACAGATATCGCATGTTCCAATCGGTCCTATCTTGTGTATTCAGCGCTTTGATCCTGCAAGCTGTCATGTGCACCGAAGGAGCTGTGCAAAAGCTAGAGCTTGATTTCATGGTTGATGGCTTCCTTGGGAATGAGGGTCCCCATTCACAATATCTGTCACCACTCTGATCACTTCTGAAATTATCCTCTCTTCCCAACAGTGCCTGGGGTTACTGGTTCCAGTGCGGAGTGGGGGTAGGGCTTAATGGGAAAATCTATCTTGGTAATATCACTATGCTCTGACCAGACTCAGTTACACTGTACAGTTGATTAACATTAAAATGGAACTTCCTGATGCAGGATGGGCAGCCCCATAGGCTCGGATGAATGCTGACACAAGCAGGGATCAGCTACACCTTCCTCCTGCATGTTTAAAACCTAGACCTATATACTGTATCGGTGAATACATACCGCTTTCCATGCGGGGCAAAGAGGTCAAAAGCAAAACATTTTCCAAGCAACCCAGTTGTGTCAGGGCAAGTCATGGACCAAGGATGCAAGGCTATGGAAAAACTTTGAGGATTTAAGAACTGTTACCTGCCTAGTTGCGAGCTGTGCACAATTAGGGTTGATCATGCTACTCTCTCGGCCACAGCGTAAGTGGATGCATGACTATGTTCTTTTGGATGTAAGCTGCCATCCACCTCGACTGTACGTGGGGATGCAGGTGGCAACAAGGTGGCACAGCACAATGAAAAATTTTGGATTTACTGACTAAAACACCAAGGGCAGCTAACAACTCACAAGTTACAGACTGCAAAGCAAGCATTTCTGTTATTCTCTGTGTGACGGCAATAATCTATCAGACAAACAGTGCTTAATAAAAAAAAAAAAACCCTGGTCTGCCTGGGAGGACCCAGATGGTGACTAGCTCAAGCTGGTGATGGTGGTGGGGGTGTCAACTAAAAGAGGAGCTGAATTGTTAGTAAGCAAGCCCTTGTGGCTCTTCAAATTTAATGAAGTATTTTGGCAGATCAGCGGACGAATGGAGTGGGGCCTCCCACCTATTGGGGGGGGGGGCTACCAGTAACACCTAATACAAATGGGAGGTGTAGTGCACAGTGCAGCCCATACACCTCACCAGAACATACACAGTGTAATAATCCCACTAATCTTTTGATTAGACTGTGGTCAGGAAATAAGCCCATGGAACCTTTAATGACCGCCATCACAAATCGAGGGAGAGGGATGACTGGCATGTCAACCCTCATACCTTGCCATCTATCAACCATTTGTTGGATAGTGGTAGGGACTTTGGGCAGTTATGTAGTTGGGGAAAGAGAGGGAATGAGGTAGGTTGGGGAGGAAGTGGGAGGAGGAGGGAAAGGTAGAAAAGAGGGCAAAACAAAGTTTTGCTATTCAAATGTACTTGTTTTGTTCAATTAACTGTTGATGTAGATAGTTTGAAATTGATGGTAGTTATCCAGAGTGCAGTATGTAAAATGTGTCGTGTTGGGGAAGTGTATGGTACTAACTGAAGGAATGGTCCAATGGTGTCCTCTTTAAAAGCTGTAACATGGAATGTGAATGGGTTGAAAATGTTGTTAAAAGAAAAAAAAGTACTAAACAGACTTAAAAAGCTGAAGGTCAACATAGCCCTACTACAGGAAACCCACTTAACATCTAGTGACGTGGAAAAATAGAAGAAATCATGGTGGGGGAGATGTGGGTGGCTGCTACCTACAGTTCAAGTGCAAGAGGGGCAATCATATGATCACTGTGGGGGTTCCAGGGACAACTAGTCGACTCCTTCATAGACTCTGGGGGCAGATATGCATTAGCAAAGCTGCAGCTCAATTCAGGAGAATTAGTGGATGTAGAGTGTGTTTAGGGTGGGACAACCCAAATGTGGAGGAGACCCTAACTTTTATCACAAATTTCATCTGAATATGGCCCTATACTGAGGACCTTGGATCCTGGGGAGCTTTAACTATGTATCCAACACTATCTTGGAAATGTCAAATCCATCTCCAGTCCCGCTCTCGAAAAATGCCCAAAGCTCTCCACAAAGTAGAAAACATCTACTTCTGATGGATATTTGCCATTTTCTCCTATTCCCATCACTCCTATACTAGAATAGACAAGCTGCTGGTATCCTCATCTTTGGCCCTACAGGTCGGCCAGGTCACTTACAAATCACTTTTAGTCTCTGACCATACAGCTCTCACAGCCCAAATCTACACAGGAATTGAGCAAAGCACCTGGAAGACAATGAAAGTTAGACCATCAGCTTCTATCAGATAAACAATATACTAAACACATCCAGGCTGCTATTTTAGAATACCCATCAGTTAACAAAAAAGGAGACACCATGCAGGCTGCAAGGTGGGAAGCCTTGACGGCATTTGTAAGGGGCCAATCCATATCCTTTACAGGCCATAAAAAAGAACAGAGGAGACTGATTTAAATTTTTTTAGAAAGGAAAATCCAGGCGCTTGAGACAGCCCACATGGCAAACCCCACCCATGGAATCCATAACAGACTGCGGCAAAATAAAGTAAAATTTAACACAATCAGTAGCTCCCAGAAAGAACGCAATTTGCTCTTGGGTAACATGTGGCCGTATTTTGATGGAGATGGGCTAGCTGGCAGATCAGGGAAAACAAGGAGAATGCACAGTACGGGGCATCAAAACTTCTGATGGGAGAATGTCCACTGATACCTACTCTATAAGGCAGGTTTTGACCTCTACTCTTCAGAGGTTTCCCCTTCTCTGGACCAAATACAGCAATTTTTAAAGAAGACCCCAGTAACAAAGATTGAAAAAGAAGCATTTGAAGAAACTGTTAGAAAAAGTAGAAATCAGTAGGCTATCAGGAAACCCATAAGGGGTAGACCCCCTGGACCAGATGGCCTCCCCATTGATTTTTTTCAGAAAATTTCAGGAAATACTCCTGGACCCATTATATGAGGTCTAAGGGGTAGGCATCGGCAAGGGACAGTTGCACCCTTCCATGTGGTTGGCTGTCATAACCGTACTACCCAAACCAGGCAAGGACCCAACCCTCTGTGCTTATCACCCCATATCCTAACTCACTTCAGACTGCAAAATCCTTGCTAGAATAGTGGTAGCAAGATTAGAACCTCTCTTACCACTTATAATTCATCTAGACCAAAGTGGGTTTGTGCAAAGGCAACAAAGAAAGCATAATATCAGGAAAACTCTGAATATTATACACTATTGGGCCAAAACAAGTAGAACCCATAGGGCATGGTCCTTGCACTAGATACAGAAAGGGTCTTTGACTATGTGGAGCCGGGTACATGTTTGCAGCTCTGCAGGCATTTGGAATTGGGCCACAAATGGTCAAGTGGATTAAAACATTGTACACTAGTCTCACATCTCAGATCCGGGTGAGCGGATCCTTATCCTAAGCTTCCTCTACACAGATGGATGAGACAGGGTGCCCCCATCCCCACTACTATATGTGCTGCATCTGGAGCTGCTGGCAACAACAATGCATAGCCACCCTGGGGTAGAGGGTTTGGGCTATAAAGGAGAACTGCCTTTGCAGACAATTTACTGTTATACTTGAAAAATCCATAAGAGGGTCTCCCACATATCCATAATATCCTCAGTGAATATGCCTCTCTCTCAGGCCATAAAATAAATTGGTCCAAAAGTGAAATTCTACCAGTAGGGGAAAAAAACAAGCATCTCTTTGCTACTAACACCCTGGGTGCCCAGGCAGTACAGAAGATCAAATACTTGGTGGTGCAGATTTTGGCCAAATGCACAAAACTGGTACCCTTGAACTATGGTCCCCTCCTCACTAAAGTTGCCCAGGACTGTGATAAATGGTTATCGTTACCACTGACTCTTCTCAGGAGGGTAGCAACAATAAAAAATAACATACTCCCACAGTGCTTATACCTGTTTCAATCCCTGCTGGTCCATCTCCCAGGCAAATACTTTAAACAATTGGATGGCATTATACATAAATTTCTGTTGAAATATAAGAATGCCTGAATTCGTAGCACTATTTTGAAACAACCCACAAACTGGGGTGGGGTGGGACTCCCAAACTTTAAGGCCTACTACTACTCAGCACAACTATTGTTTCTTCCCTCCGGGGTGGCCCAGACTACCCTCTATGGATGAAAATAGAAGGGGAACAAATGGGAGCAGAGATTAGAAGGGACTTCCTTTCCTCTTCACTGCTGCCAGGGATGACTGTGACCTGTACAACCCATTCTCAAGAACTCTTCTTAGGGTCTGGAAAACTGTCAGTATGGTCATGGGACCACCACCTAGAATATCTCAATATTCTTCCATTTGATCCACTCGGAAAAACACAGAGGTCTTCTTCGCAGGCAAAAAAAAGGGGGTTGAAATATAACAAGCAACTATATGAAGGTGGGTACTTCTTCTTCTCCTTCAGGGAACTTCAGGGACAGTGGGACCTTACTCCAGATAAATTTTTTTTTTAATTCTATTTTTTTTCTTGGTGGGTCCACTGTCGCTCATCTGCCCTGGTCATGGTCCCCGGGGCTTCCACCACCATCTATTGCCGACAATGTCCCCCAGTTACCGCCGACTTACCCCCCAACGGAGGGTGGGGCTATGGCAATGGTTCCCTGTTCATACCGCGGGACTAGTAACTGGTCAGAGGACTGCAGCGATGGTGGCTAATTGAAGCCCCAAGGAGGGTTTCACTTAAACAGTGGACCCCGCCTGCCTACTCCTTTTTTTCCCCTGTGTTCTTTTTGGAGGCGGGGACGTGCAATGATGCCAGCGTTCGCCTCCCTGTATGACGAGCGCCAGTAGCATGAGTGTCTCCCGGCCTCAACTAGGAGTCCTCAGTGCGCCGGACACTTCCCCACCCATCCCCCTGGAGAAGGAGAGCTGTCCATGGGACACTCCATTCTTCTGCCCCCCGGCTGGCCCTCTGATGACCGGGGACCATTCCCGAACCCAGGTCGCCGGTGCCACAAGCGGGCTGGCCCAGAAAATTTTTTTGTACACCTCCAAGTTAGGAGCAGGCTGACAGGTCTAACTGCATCACATATGTACGGCTCTCAGGGTGACCCTTTTGAAGAAGGGGTATTTAAGCTCCAACCCAATACCAAGCCACTGTCAGCATGGAGCAGGACTTGGACACTGCCCTCACCTTGGAGTTGTGGTCAGCAGCCCTGGGGCACCTTAACAATTGCTCTAGGAACAATAGGCTGAGGCAAACCCAGCTCAACTATTTATGTAGAGCATATATTTCCCCAGCTCGCCTTCACCATCATAACCCAGATAAACCAAAATATTGCCCCAAATGTGGTGCAGAGAATGGGGACTTCCTGCACATGAGTCTCATGTGCCCCAGAATACTCAGCAAAGTAATGTCAGTCATGCTGGGAGCTGTGCTGCCTTGATCTCCTTTGGAGTTCTTGCTGGGGGCTGACCCAGGACAAAAGTCACTGGGACAGGACTTAAGTCTATGGTCCCTTGCATTAATAAACGCTCACAAGTCCTTGGTCTAGTGTTGGATATATGACAATCCACCCATGATTGAACACTGGGCACAAAGTCTTCTGTACTGTGTGACGATAGAGTGCACCAAGGCCATCATCACAGGTGATGCCCTGAAATTTGATGAAATCTAGCACAAACTGGAAAGAGCCATTGAAGAGAGCCTGTTTCCTGTTGACTCCTTATTGCAAATGGTGTCCTTGGGAGGAAATATGGATGGTTGCCTAGCTGATGTTTATTACCAGCCCATTCCAATCCATTACATTAATTTGCCAATTGAATAAATGTCCATTACTTCTGTCATCGTTGTCCAGGCATTTAACCAACATAACCTGTGTTACTCTTTTATCTTTATTGAAAAAAAAAACGTACATGTTCTATGTAATGCCTATTTTCATTCTCTCCTTTGGTTTACTTGTTGTGTTTTTTGTGTTTTACTTTGTTAATAAAAATATTTTACAGAAGCAAACAAAATTGGAACAATGTGGGACACTGGTCCTCACAATGTGGGACATATCATGAAACATGGCAATACAAGCTCAGAACTCAATGGAAATCAGTAGCTTAATTTTTGCAGAGTTTGAAATTAGAAGATTATGACTATGTCATTCCCACTGAAAATGTTAGTGTTCAGCACATGCAATTACAAAACAACACAAAGTGAGATGCGACTATATATCGTTACAAAAATACATAATTATAAAATGCATACAAATACAATAAATATACTGTGTTCCGTAGCATATAACATGTGTTTTACAGTTAGAATAACATCAGGATCTGCACAGAGCTAACAGATTCTGTTTAGCTTCTACATGAATCTTTGGGACATGTACAGTAACACATAATTATTTTGCGTGTGCAATTGGTTTGGCAAAATGACCCACAAAGAACATGTAAACCAAAGTTCTAACTATGGAAATCACATATCATAATGAGCGAAGACTTAATTGGACATAAAATGATAAGACTCCGAGTGTCACCACAAAAACATAATGCATTAGAAGTGGTGCCACCCAATGCCAGCACATTAGCAGATGCAGAAAACTGCATGTAATCTAGAGTAGCCAGAAGTCCCTAGAAGAGAAGAAACCCAATGATGACTCGGAACAAAAAAATGCACAGTATTCACATGTGTATACTGAGGTTCCATGCAGGTGCACTAAGGATTGTAACATTTATAGTTTTCTTAGCAAATTATATGTCTTTGTGTAGAAATGGTTTACTTTTCCTAATATGTTTAATTATATGGAAGTAACAGTAACCAGCAAGCAGATTAAGTATGAAATATCATGTACTGTCAATAAAAAGTTTACAGGATCATCCAGTAAGCAAGAAAGAGGAACTTTCTTCACACTTACCGTAATTTCTTTTTCTGTTAGCTTCAACATTGTCAGTGGGTAGTACATGTGGGGTAATGTCCACGTCTACTAGTGGAAATAGCACAGCCCAATGCTGCAAAGTAGCACAGAATCCTGGCACATGAACATTCTGAACAGCAGTAACTCTCCAGTCACATTTGTTGTCGCAATGCCCCTAATTACATAGAGTAAACCCATGTAGCTTATACTGCTTGTCTTGCAATAAGCCAATACATAGAAATTTTTGCATTCTCATACCTTTTCCTTATCATTCTGTCCTGGTCAGCCATTCTGTGTCAGGTTAAGCAATGGATAGTCCGGACTTCATATAAAGCTACTGAAAGTCATGCAATAAGCAATTCTCTACCTCCGTGGTGAGTGGGAGGACAGAGAAGTTTGTCTTTGTTTCTCTCTTGTGATGAAATTTCTTTCAACTCTGAACTGACTAGAATGAGTCTGGTCAAAGGAATTAATAAAAAGGTAACACTAGAAAGGAATTGCAACCAGTGTAAGCACTAACCAGTAATAGAGAGATACTCTCATTGTTCAGAAAAATCAAAACCTCTTAACCTGCATGCCAGTAGCCTAATATATGGATGCAGAACTCTTCATTTTTTTTTTAATATTAATAATCAGCAAGTGGATCATAGGAGGATGTTCAAGCAACTTACAATCAAAAATCTTCTCAGAACACAATGGACATCCCAGTTCTGGCATACAGAACAGTATTATCCATCAGGAGCCAGGCTCTTGGGAGGTCCCATTGACAATGTTGGAGCTAACAGAAAAGAAATTACGATAAGTATAAAAAAATTTCTTCTTTCTGTACCGCTTCACATTGTCAATCGGTAGTTAGTACATATGGGTTCTAACAAGCAGTACCCAATATCCAACTGGGTGGGGGAGAATATTGTTCAATACACAAACTACAAAAAGTGAAAAGGAATTTACCTACTAACCACTGTCTGCAAAACTCTGTGATCAAAAGCCACATCAGCGGGGCTTTGAACATCCAGTTTGTCGTGCTTAGTGAATGTGTGGACTGAGGACCACATTCCTGCCTTGCACAATTCCAAGACAGATGCCTTCCCTCTCTCTGTCCAGGAGGTGGCCATAACTCTGGTGGAATGAGCCTTGATGAGAGCTGGAGCTCTCTTCCTTACTGCGACATAAGCCTTGGCAATGCAGGCCCTCTCCTACCCTGCTAGGGTGGCCTTGGAGGCTTTTTATCTTTTTTTTTTGGCTGCTCCAAAAAGCACAAACAACCTATCTAATTTTCTGAACTCCACGGTTTATCTAAGATATGTCATAACTACCCTGCACAAATCTAACTTGAGCAATTCCTTTCTCTCTTGGATGTGTTGGATATATTGGCTGCAGGCAGAAGGATTGAAAACAGAGGTCCTGATTCACATGAAAGGATGTAAGAACTTTTGGAACGCAAGATGGAACTGTTCTCAGAATCACATTGTCCTTATGATAAGGTAAGGTTCTTTGTGGGACACGGTCCGTAGCTCATCAATCCTCCTGACTCAGCTCATAGCAATAAAAAAAAAAACACATCTTGTATGACAGAACATCTAGCGGTACTGATGAAAGAGGTTTGAAGGATTTTTGCAAACAGCATTCAAAATCAGATTCAGATCCCATGAGGGACAGGAGAATAGAATACGGGTTGGCTTCTGTTCACTGCTTGTAGGAATCAGATAACCTCCCAGTTAGTCCCTAAAGATGAGCCCATGGAGGCTGCAAGTGCTGACACTGACCTCTCAATGTGCTCAAGGCCAAACCTTTGTCCACTCTCACCTGCAAAAAATCCAAAATCTGTGGAACCATTTCTTTAGAAGGCCGTATATTTTTCTTTCTGGCCCAAGACAAAAAAGTGGCCTATATACAAACATAAGCTGCAGATGAGAAATTCTTCCTGGCAGCCATCAGGGTATCCACTGCCTTTCCGGAAAAAAACCCTTATCAGGAGTCTCCTCCTCTCTTGAGCCAGACTGCAAGCTGCATCGCCTCCAGCTGGGTTTGGATGCAGAATGGGGCCTTGGGAGAAAAAGTCCCCCTGAATTGGGAGTCAAAATGGTGTGTATTGAGCTACAGTCACCAAGTTGGAGAACCATGGCGTTCTGGGCCATTCTGGAGCTATCAGAAGAAATCTTCCTTTTGAGTGTCTTTTTTGCATAAGACCTTGAGGAGGAGCTGCAGAAGAGGGAAGGCATATGCTCTGCAGAAATTCCATGTTTGTTAAAGAATGTCCACTGGCTCCACCTGTGGACACCAGTAGCTGCTGAAGAACTCCTGTACTTGAGCATTCTGACTGGAGGTGAACAGATTGATCTGTGGATGACCAAACCTTCTGCACAGAAGGTCGAACATGAGCCCACCCACCGGCACAGTGGTTGGATTTCTGCTTGCGATGCCAACGACCCAGGTTTGGGAATGGACCAGGGAGTTGGTGCGCCAGCCGGGGGAGGGGGAGAAGGATTGAGCGTCCTGGGGACTGTACTCCTTCCCCGGGGGGGGGGGGAGAGTGTCTGGTGCTTTACAGACCCCTGACAGAGGCTGGGGGTCCAATGCTGGATGTCACTGCACATCCCCGGCCCCAGATCCAACAAAGCTTCAAAAAAGGTGTCCCCCCCCACATGACGACCTGCTCTGCTGCCATCTCCACTGTCTTCGACATCTGCCGGGGGGTCATGCTCCCGTGTCCCTGACCCGGTGGGTAGCTAGGGCTTGCCTATAGTGTCTGTTGGAGGACCTCCCAGTAGTCCAGCCTGGGGTAAGCCTGGGCATGGGGTTGACAGGCAGGGCAGTTCTGATCTCTGAATGAAGGATTGGGGGACCTGGGGCAAAAAAAAAAGAAGGTTGAATACTGCCAGGGTCAGCATCCACTCATCTGGGGGGACATTCTTGCAGCTTAGCCAAGTGGCCTGAATGCGCAACTCCACTGCCAAAAGAGATAGAAGGTTCTCCTCTGCCCACAGAAGCAGATTGGTTGCTTCTCTTAGAATCCCTCTGCTCTTTGTGCCTCCTTGATTGTTTATGTACACCACTGTGACAACATTGTCTGATCTTATTTGCACGGCTTTTGATTGTATCAGCTTGTGAAAATTAAGGAGAACAAGATGAACAGCCCTTATCTCCAAGATATAGATGTGAAGGTGCTGTTCCTATGCAGACCAAGACTCCTGAATGGGAAGATGGTCCAGAACTGCACCCCAGACTGACAAGCTGGCATCAGTTGTCAGGATCAGCTCTGGGGGGACTTCCAAGGAGTACCACTTGCTTAGGTTCTCTAAACTTGGCCACCAATTCAGCGGCTGTTGAAGGGGTGGGGTCATTGGAATCATGGCCTAATAGTCATCTGAGGTTGGGTGTCAGGCTGCCAGCAACTCAGTCTGAAGGGGTTGCATGTATAAGTGAGCCCACGGAAATATTTTATTGTTGCCATCATGAAACCTAGAATCATGATAGACTGTGAGCTGAAGATGAAGACTGACTCTCAACCACTGAACCTCTCATATCAGTATCTCCTTCCTGGTTGCTGAAAGGAGACTGTATCCCATCCATCCTGAACACTGCTACCAGGTGCTCCAGGATCTGAGATGGGTTGAGAGCTTTCTCCCAACTGACTACCCAAGTGTGGAACTCCAAAACCTCCAGGGACCTGGGCACTGATTCCCTCACCAGTGTGGCAGAAAGTGCTCAGAGCAAGTTGTCCGGGTAAGGATAGACATAATGTCCCTCCTGATGAAGCTGTGCTACCAGGACTATAAGCACCTTCAAGAACACTCTGGACACTGTTGCAAGTCCAAAAGGAAGTGTCCTGCACTGGAAGTGTTCCCCCTGGACTGTGAGCTTAAGGAACTTCTGTTGAGACTGCCAAATGGGAATGTGAAGATATGCATCCCTCAGATATATGGATGCCAAGTAATCCCCTGGCTGGACAGCCGAGATGATTGACCATAAGGACTCCATCTTGAACCAACATGTGGTGAATAAACTTGTTTAGATGCTTTAAGTCCAGAATAGGTCTGGAACACCACCCCCGACTTTTTGGAAACCATGAAACAAATCGAGTAGAATCCATGGTCTTGTTCATCATGAGAAACAAGAAATTGTCAGCAGATAAGGACCGCTAGGTCCATCTAATCTGCCAGTTGCTCTAGTGACAAGGAGGCACTGGAACAATGGCCCTGGTCTGTTTGAGGTGATCTAATGTTTGAGACACTGCTTGTCCTTTCGCTGGGTTCTTGGGTATTGGGATGGTAACATAGAAATTGTCAGCAGATATGGACCGCTAGGCCCATCCAGTCTGCCCATGGGCCCTATACATTGTATGTGGCCACTGACCCTATGTGTTCAATGGCTTTCATCACCTCCCTCCTCTCAAGCTTCCCTTGTGCCTGTCCCAGGCATGCTTAAACCCTCCACTGTGCTTTCCCTACTACCTCCTGTGTCAGACTATTCCAAGCGTCCAGCTACCCTTTCTGTCCTTAATATCCTTGGGTGGATGCCATCTGGCCCCATGGCCTTATCCACCTTCAGCTTTGTGAGTTCTTCCAGAACTCTCTCCACTGTGAATGGACTGGTGCCCTCCCCCCCCATATCCTCTGCAACCCAACTGCGGTCCTTGACCTCCCTCCTTAGTGAATACTGAGCAGAAGTATTTGTTCAGTGTTTCTGCCTTGTCCAGATCCCTCCTTACACTCTCCCTTCTGCCCTTTAAGCCTCACAACCCCCAGTTTTTCTTCTTTCACTGATGTACCTATAAAATGCCTTCACCCTTTTGTTTACAGACCGTGCTAAACCCTTTCTGTCTGAGCCTTCACCTCCTAACAGCCTTCCTGCTTCCTCCATTCAAGTACAGTACCTCCTCGTCCTCCTCCCTTTGGCTCCCTTATATTTCCTGAAACTCAGCCTTCTAGCCCTGACTTTGTTCCCCACCTCTTTATAGAGAACCGTATTGGTTTCCTTCTTCTTTTCCCTTTGGCCACAATCCTAATGCATTGGTTTGTTATATCCACTATGGCTCCTTTCAGTTCCTCCCATTGTTCCTCCACTCCTCTATTACCCCTCCCTTACCCAGGGCTGTTTGTATACATCTACCCATTTCAGTGAAATCTGCCCTCCTGAAATCTAATACTCTTGCCCTTGTGTGGCTTAATTGAGTCCATGTCATGTGGTGGTCACTGGTCCCCAGCTGCCCTTCCACCTGTATTTCTTTGACTCTATTCCCATTGGTTCATACCAGGTCCAGAATCAACCTGTCCCTGGTTGGCTCATGCATCAGCTGCCTGAGCTTAACCCCTGCGAGGATTCTAGGATGGTTGTCCTTTGACTGAAGCAGCCACCTGGATGGCCCAATCACGTCCGGCATATTGAAATCCCCAGCAGCAGGATTTTGCCTTTAGCTGCTATGTCATGTATGTTCTCCACTAGTTCTGTTTTACTTCCTCCTCTGTGTCAGAAGTCTGCAGATCACCCTGTGCATATTGCTGTTCCATTCTCTGGTTCCAGGGTGAACCACATTACCTTAGCCTCCCCTGTCTTCCCTGAACTTCTGTAGCCTTTATACCATCTCTGATGTATAGGCCACCCCACCCTTTTATCCTCCCTGTCCCTCCTGCCTCCTGTCCTAAGTCCTGATAGTTCGCTTCCTCCTCCCTTGGCATAATAACTGCTTGGGTAGAAAATGCCCTTTAAGGAAATGGTTCTAAACTGTACTGTGGAGCCTAATGCCAGAATCTCTCAGGACCCAGGCATAGTACAGTTGCGTAAGAACTTACCGTAACAGTAGATCTTTGAAAGTATCTCTTGCAGCAGGTCATAAGATATGGGATATCAGCCACAGGGGTCGTTTCCTCCAGATGACTTCTCAGTAGTTGACCCTGGGAGGTCCCAGCTACTCCTCAGTTCTTTTCCATCCTAGCGACCAAATGAGGAACCATTTCTCAGGCCTCCGAGGGGGAAACAAGGAGGGAAATAAAGCAGCAGCTCGTGGAGTTATAAAAGGACAGGATCAAGTAATTCTTCTGAAGTAACAGCAAGGGGGAAGGTGGGTGGGGCTGCATGACCTGCTGCAAGAGATACTCTCGAAGATCTACTGTTATGGTAAGTTCTTACAGAACTGTACTGTTTTCTTCGAGGCAATCTCTTACAGCAGGTCATAACACATGGGAAGATTCCCAAGCAGTTATTATGCCAAAGTGAGGAGGACGCGAACTATCAGGACTTAGAACAGGAGGCCCTGTAAAACGGCTCGTCCCAAAGCAGTCTGCTTCTTGGAAGCAATGTCTAGACTGTAATGTTTCATGAAAGTATGTAAGGTAGACCACATGGTGGCCTTACAGATTTCTTTTTTTTTTTTCAAATTGTTTAACCAGGTGAGACATACTAAGCTGAAAGCTTGTTTACAGGTGCAACCTGGGAACACAGGGAAGTTAAGTGACTTGCTCAGGGTCACACAGTATGCAAGTGGGGACTGTGGGATTCAAACCCAGGTCTCCATATTTGCAGCTCAGAGCCTTAAACCACTGTGCTATACTGCCTCCCAGCTAAGGCAGAGACTCCTGGAAATGCAATGGAGGCAGCCATGCCTCTGGTAGAATGGGGTTTTACAACCCCTGGGAGAGTTTGATGTTTTTTTATAGATGAATGAAATGCAGTTGGCCAACCATGTGGACAAGCACTGCTGAAACCTGAATGCCCTGATTTCCAGGCGAAAAGAAACAAAAAGTTGCTCAGTTTTAGCAACTGTAGATGCAGAGAAGATAAAACTCAGTGTTCTATGCACATTGAGAGTATGAAGCAGGATTCCTGGATTACACTCCGCATAGTGCACTGGTAAGTGGATATCCTGATTTAAAGTAAATTCAGAAACTACTTTTGGCAAAAACAATGGGTTGGTGTGTAAATTCACCCCATCATTATGAAATTGCAGGTGGGAGGTTTACACATTAATGCCTGTAACTCTGAAATGTGTCTGCCTGACATAATGGCAACTAAGAATACAGTTTTCCAAGAAAGATAACAGAGCTCGCTGGATTCAACAGGCTCAAAAGAACTCATCAGCAATTTTTCAAGCACAAAATTCAAATCCCACACAAGGACTGGATCCCAGGTAGGGGATGAAGATGCAAAATATCTTCTAAAAAGGTTCTGATCAGTGGTAACTGGGACAATGGTTTGTTGCCAAAAGGTAAATGGAATGTGGCAATAGCCAAAAGGTGGACTTTTACAGAGGAATATTTCAGTCCACCTCCGACAAGGAGAGCAAATAGTCTAAGATGCTTTGAGAGGAACACTCATAAGGGTCTAAGGCCTGTGTAGTCACACAAATGGAGACGCGTATCCACTCCACAGAATAGGAAGACCAAATAGATGGCTCCCTGGCAACCTGGAGAACTTCTGCCACCTTTGGGGGCACCCTGAAATGTGAGAGGACTATGTCCTCAGGAGTCAGACGTGCAGATGGAGGGAGTGAATGTCTGGGTGTAGCAGGGAGCCTTGTGCCTGGAACAACAGAGAGCGGAAAACTGGCAGAGGTAGGGGTTCCAAGAGTTCCAAGAGCTGCAGAAGCAGAGGGAATCAAATCTATCTTGACAAGAATGGTGCTATGAGAATCACAGATGTCCCATCCTCGACCAGTTAGTGTAGTACTCTCTGAATGAGAGGAAAGGGTGGAAGGTGTAAAGAAATCTTCCTGTTCAGGAAAGAGATAACACATCCCACCACACAGTTCCAGGACCTTGCTTGAGAGAGCAGTAAAGAGGCAGTTTTGTGTTTTGCAGAGAGGCAAATAGGTTCAGCTCTGGTCAGGCCCATTGGTGGAAGACGTCATTTAGGACATCTGTCAGGATTTCCCACTTGTAGGCATGTGCAGTGGATCTGCTCAGGGCATCCGCCAGGGTGTTGGACATCCCGGGGATGTGGATTGCCAGACGATGGATATTCTCTGGATCACCCAGTAACAGACCTTTATTGATTCTCTGAAGAGAGGGTATGAATGGGTGCCTCCTTGCTTGTTTGGGTAGTGAACTATCACAGAATTATTTGATTGCACCCGAAGGCAACTGGGGAGGGAGTCTCAAATGCCTGTAAGGCATGAGAACAACCCTCATCTCCAAGACACTGACGTGGAAAAGGGTCTCTACCAGTCACCAGGATCCTTGGGACCAGATGTGCAGAAGATGAGCACCCCACCCTATCAAGGAGGCATCTATAGTCAGACTGAGACCTGGGACAGGAGAATGAAATGGCATGCCTCGCATTAAGTTGTCCCTGGACTTCCACCCTTGTAGAGTTTGAAGAGCTGGGGAAGACTTCAGGACCGGGGCATAAAAATCGTCCTCCTTCTGGTCCCATTGGACTCTCAGGGACCACTGAAGGACCCTCATAGTCAACCTGGCATTGGGGACCATTGGAATCGTGGCTGCCAAATGTCTCAGGAGGCACAGGTAGTATGCGTCTGAGACCAATCTGCAGGAAGCTAGTCTGTGTGCCAAAGCAATCAGGGCATCCGCCCAAGCCACTGGCAACTATGCCATCCCCAAGGACGCATCTAACACAGTTCTGATATAGAGAAGGCATTGTGCTGGGTCCATTTTGGACTTCAAATAGTTTACAGCTATCTCCACTTCGGCGAACAACTGCAGGGTTTGAGAAAGTGTGGACAACAGCCTTTGGTGGGACGACACTTTCAGGAGCCAGTCGTCCAGGTAGGGAAGGACATACAGGCCTTCCCTGAGGAAGGCTGCTGTGACTGCCAGTAGGCATTTTGGGAATACCCTCAGGGCTGAGAAAAAGGCCAGATGGAAGGGCCCTGAACTGATAATGATGACCCTGAAACAAAAAATGGAGAAACCGTTTGTGAGTAGGGTGCTTCAGGATATGGAGGTATGCGTCCTTCATATAGAGGGAGCAGAGCCAATCTCCCATGTTCAGCAAGGGGAGAAGAGTCGGAAGAGACACTATCCTGAACTTCTGGTATTTGATATAGGGTTGAGACACCTTAGATCCAAAATGGTCGTAAGTCCCGTGTCATATACCGTCACAACAGAACTTTCACGGCGAAGACCATTACAGTGACAAATATCGGCAGGTTGCTGTAATGGTCCCATTGTACTCTGGCACTGTTTCTTCCAGTGCTATGCCCCACCCTGAAACAACTACGACCTTGAATGGGTTATTTTATCATGAGGTAAGGAAAGCCCTCTGAAAAAACATTTTCTTTGGTCAGCACAATGCTGACTGCTGGCATTGTGCCCATCGCTGTAGTGGATGTACAACAACGTTGTCACTGTGGCATGGTACATCCGTCTCCCATCCATTTGGGAACCAGGAAAAATGGAAGTAAAATCCCATACCCTCTTGTGGAAGGGGAACTGGTTTGATGCGCGTTTGTGAGCAAAGCATCAATTTTGTTCAGTAAGACCAATGTTTGGTCAGGTGGGGGTAATGAGAAACCCTTGATGGAAAGTCAAGGGGAATCTCTGAGAACTCCAATGTGTGTCCTGACTCGATCAATTGTAGGAGCCAAAGGTTGGAGGAGATGGCTTGCCACCCTTGTAGGTGCAGGGAAAACCTGCCACTGATGGCCGTTAGAAGGGTCTGCAGTCCCACGACCGGAGGAAGACCTTCAGGCCAAAGGCTGGCCCTGCTGGGGAACAGCAGGAACATAATGGGACATTTTCTGAGCATTTCTAGGACCAGGCAATGACAACTGAGGCTTTTGCTTATTGGCAAGTGGTCTTTGAACATTGAGCTGTGCCCTGTAGAGGCAGCCCCTGGAGGATCCCCTGAAGGCCAGTTTTGCTTCTGGATGGTACATGGTCTGGACCAACTTAAGGATATGACCTGAGTCCTGTAAGTCCTTCAACATTTCTTGAGTCTGTGGACCAAAGAGCTGATCAACCTTAAAAGGAGCGTTAAGGATAGATTGCTACATGTCCTGTGAAAATCCTGACACTCTGAGCCTGGCATGGCATCTGAGACAAACGCCTCAGAGGATGTATGGGCCACAGTGTCAACTGCATCATAGGTGGCTCTGAGCAGGTGGTGGCAAACAGCCACCTCCATAGACATCTTGGCAGTCAGATCCTCCTGGGCAGAACCCACAGGGAGGGACTGGACCATTGCCTGGGAGGCTTTTAGGGTTTTCTCCTATTTCAGAAGGTGTCCCATAAACCCTTTTCTCCATAACATCCAATTTCTTGGATTCCTTATAGGGGGGTTGAGAACTCATGTGCGGATGTCTAGAGGACCTATCATGAGCAGCACTGATCATCACGGAGTCCACCTAAGGTGGAGATGATAAGTAGGGCGTCCACCAGGGACTGATAAATCCTATCAGCCTTCACGAGGATTGGAGGGAATTTTGAAAGGTTGCTTCCAAGCAGCCCAAATAGCCTCGTCAGCCAGCGTCAACCAGAGGGGATGACCATAGTGGAGCATTCGGGTATACCTAAATACTGTGCCAACTTCTTTCTTGAAATATCCTGTTCCATGCTCTGGAACCCAAATGTTTTCTGGAGTGTATCATAATGTCAGAAAACATGGGATCATCTGGTGGAGAACATGGGAGTTCAGGGGTAGGTTCACCCTGAACTGATGAGGCGGCCGAATAGGACTGAGGGGAGTCCCCCTGGTCCATACTGTCCTCATCCTCCAGGTCAGCCAAATCCCAGTCCTGTAGGAAAGGGTCATCCATGTCAACATCCTGAGTGTGAAAACCTGGGGAGAGAGAGGAAGAGCTGGCCATCCTCTGGGCCGAAAAAGACTGAGAGGGAGCAGAGACCGGAGCCAACCCTTCAAAAGGGGGCAAGGGTCTGTGTAAGTTCCAGGATAGTATTTACTAGAGCCTGGACAGTAATCATGGCCATCCTCCCAGCGGAAGTAGCCAGGGTAGCATGGACTGAGTGAATAGGTACCACTGATGGTACAGAAGAAGCCAGTGGAACCAAGCAAGCAGTCATTGATGAGGTGTGTATAGGACCCCAGGATCATCGACAAGGGCGCTAACATAGAGCCTGTTGTGGTAAGGCCAGTCGTTAATGAGAGGATCATCAATGGGCCAGAAGCCATTGTCAACGAACGATGGCCAGAAACCACAGAGGGGAGGCAACGATGGAAGATGCAATTCACCCCTAGAACCCACCATTGATGGAGGAGCCATCAATGAGGGAAGAGAGGAGCCAACAATTATCAATAGTACAGAAGATGATGTAACAGTGGCCTCCTTTTCAATATTTACCTTTCTGGTAGTGATCGGGCACTCGTCATTGACGACAGGAGCTGCAGAAACATGCTTCATTTGCTGGCATATTTCTTACCAGGACCCTGTCCCATTGATTGGGGAGGCTCATTTGCAAACAGTGAGACCCAGAGTAGGACATCGAAGACTCCTGGGCTTGGGCGTTGCTGCTGCTCAGAAAGGCAACTTTTTGCTCCATGAGGAACTCACAAAGCTGCTGAAGCCTTGACGTTTGGTGGCCTTGTTGAACTGCTTATAGAGATACAATCCGGTTGTTGTGTTCAGGACCAAGGCACTGAACACAGATGTCATGGAGGTCCTCTGTAGCAATTCTGTGAACACGGTACACTTTTGGATTAAGGGATCTGAAGACATCAGTAGATTAATCCATTTAGAATGGCAACTTCATCAGTAGAACTCTTAGCCGACAACTGGTAAGCAGACCTTGGAAGGAGAACTTGTTGCATGCAGGTTGCGGTTGAAAAGAACAGGATAGTTGCTGGGACCTCCCCTTTTATACATGCCATACAGACACCATGTGGTAACATTAGGGGTGGTCCCAGGGTTGACTGAGAAGTCATCTGAGGAAATGATGCCTGCAGCTGATATCCCATGTGTTATGACCTACTGCAAGAGATTTGCCTCGAAGAAGATCTGACATTATCTGGATCCATCTTGTGTAAAAATTCTGCAGTCTTCCACAAAGGGAAGGGGGCCAGAGATGGTCCCACGTACCCTCATCGTGATATGCCACCTCTTCACCATGGACCACCATTACATTTTTGAGCAAAGACTCCTCTGCCATTATTGCCCTCGAACCCAGAGTAGGATCCTTTATTCCTCTGGTTTCTGAAATTCTGAAAGGAACAAAAACCCTCTTGATACTGTCTCTGTCAGCCGTCTTCTCGACCTTTTGAATCTGAGTTGGCCTTTTTGCTGTTGTTTTGATACTGCAAGATGTCCCTTCCTATACTGGATATCTTTCAAAATGTCACCCTGGCCTGATTCAAATAACAGCCTTCCTCAAAGGCTAAATTAAGCGCTTGGTCTTGACACCCGTTCATGACCCAATGCTGCAGTCATACACCCGCTTGGTGGACACAATGTGATAAGAGGTGAGCTGACATTTGTAAGTTCTCCATCATGGCATCCCTACAAAGGTTGAAGCCATAGATACCAGCTGTAAAATACTTGCCCCTCAGAATCCAGGGTAACACAACTACCCAAAGCTGTAACTCATATGTTTAGTGCTCTAGTGACAATAAAGGATGCATAGGAGGTGAAGAGGTTTGCTCCATTTAGCGAAGGCTCTTCTGCTAAGAGCCAGAGATTCCTCAACTGGAATAGTTGTGTGCTTTACAGAATTATGTACAGCCTTACCTGCCAGGGGTGGAGTTTCCCATTTATGGGTAGTTTCTTCTATAAATGGAAAACACTGTACCCTGGGTTTAGGCAATATTGTCTTTGTCCGTGCCTGCCCATTGCCCATTCCTATTCAATAATCTGGTCACAGTGTATAAAGCTTGAAAAAATACTTCAGAGTGGAGTGGGATGTGGACAGGATAAAAGTCAGATCCGTGGTTTTCACCTCCTTCAGCTGCAGTGTGTCCTACAAACTTCAGTTATAAGACTGGACAGAGACCTTGCATTGTACAGGGGAGGGATTGGAATCCTCCTTTTAGGCCCCATCCACTCCCCTTCCTCCTCCTCATTGGAGGGGCCATCCTTGTCATCAAGTAACACTTTGGGGTCAAGATTTTCCCCAAGATCCCTGGTATCCTCCTCCTGGCCATCTGCATGGTCAAGGTCGGGGTCTACCTGCAGATTTAGGTAAGCAGACTTGTTCTGCTCTGACGCACCTGGACATGCCTATGTGGCTCCCCCGCCCCAACCTGAAGGGCCTGACTTGGCATTGGGTGCATCAAAAGGGATGTCCTACAGAACATAAAGGACTCAAATCTTTCCTAAGAGCAACAACAAAGATTTATGCAATTCTGCTTTGCCACTGCCAGCTGGTACACCAGGTGCACCCACCCCAGCTCAGGGTTCTGGCTGGGAGAACCATGATGGATGGAGAGGTTGTGTTACCCTTCTGCAGGTCTTACATCTGTTAAAAAACAGAGAGGTCTCCTATAAGCCATGGTGCCTATACCAGAAAGTCTGAGTACATCCAAAAGAATTGTCTGGGTTTTTTTTGTTTGTTTGTTTGAAGTGATCATTGCTCTGATCCCTCCCCCTGCTATGGTGGAAAGACACAAGAAATGAACAGAAAAACTGAACACTTAAAGACTGGAAGACAGTCAGGAAAGAACTGGATAAAACAGTCACACACTAGTGTTCCTACCAGCCTACAGAAAAGACAAGCTGTAGTTGGAATGATTGCGCCTAAAAAATAGAATAACTGAGCTGGGGAATCACTGCCACTTCACCTAGTGCTTGAAAGAACACTGATGCATGCGCACTTATGTGAGTGTGTGTTCACGTGATGTCACAATACTACACGTGATGTCACCACGTCAGAGAGAGCGCACCCAGACCAAGAGACATGAAAACTACTGGAGCTGTGGTACAAAAGAGCTGCCTGAATAGAAGACGGGCACAAGCCTGACAGACTAGCAGTAATGGTAGGTGTCTGTGCAACAGTAGAGCCATGAGGAAAGTAAACCCAGTGCCCAAACAGAAAAATGCAGATGAGCTAGAAGTGACCCTGTGACAAAAAACCCAGGCTCAGCCAAGGCGATCACACAAAGAACAAGCATTGGGGTGTGCCTTTGGGTCATCGCCCATAACAGTCATGACATTTCACCTCACCTCACCCTACCCTGCAGACACTGACAAGTGTTGAGGTGTGCCTTTGGATGTTTGGGCTTTACACTCACCTCATTGCATAAGAAATATGCTGAAATGGGTACAGTATAGGAGAATGATGTGAATTCTGGGGCCAAAAGTCAAAGCGCACTTGATGCCAGTCACTGGCTGCAGGGTGTGGGTGGGGGTGGAATGGCATGAGCATTACTGTCGACAGTCCCAAGTCACACCCCTGACGCCTGTCAGTGTCTACAGAGTAGGGCGTTATGGTTGGAAACCTTAACGCCCTGGGAGTTTCTTGGTATTTTTACTCCAAGTTTTCAACATGGGCTTTTTGCGACCCCACCGCATGAACAGTGACTCTATCAGTTTGTTAGCTGAAAGGTGATTTTGCACAGTGACTTTGCCATTTGGAGCCACAGGTGTGAAAACACATTTTGAACACAATGTGAAAAATGACAGCTGTACTGTTCATGAGGAGGTATAAAAAAATGGTAATGTTGAAAATCTGGAGTGAAAATATAAAAAAAATG
Organism: Neoceratodus forsteri; assembly: GCA_016271365.2. Lineage (NCBI taxonomy): Eukaryota > Metazoa > Chordata > Ceratodontiformes > Ceratodontidae > Neoceratodus > Neoceratodus forsteri. Next base: position 1,096,373,081 of record CM028129.1, on the reverse strand, counting down.
GTGAAGTCACAAGCATGCATAGAAACTGCACAATGCACACCTATAATGCAATTATTTTGGGGATTTTTTGCACCAGATTTTCAATATAGGCATTTTGGAACCTCCGCTCATAAACATTGTTACTGTGATTTTCTTAATCTGTCCCGAACACTGATTTCCCACAGCAATCGTGCTATTCTGCGTCGGAAGTGTGAAAAAATATATTTCGACCAGGATGTGAAAAATGACAGCTGTACTGTTCATAAGGATGTGTGGAAAAATGCCAATGTTGAAAATCTGGAGTGAATATATTACAAATTTGTGAAGTTACAAGGTGCGTAGAAACTGAGCAATAGTGCATCATAACACAGTCATTTTATGGACTTTTGTCACCAAATTTTCAACATAGGCATTTTAGGACCTCCGCTCATAAACATTGTTACTGTGATTTGCTTAATCTGTCTCAAAAAATGATTTCCCACATGACCACGCTATTCTGCACTGGAAGTACGAAAACACATTTTGGCCAGGATGTGAAAAATGACAACTATATTGTTCATAAGGAGATGTAACAAAATGCCAATGTTTAAAATCTGAAGTGAAAATGTTACAAATTCACGAACTTATGAGTGTGCATGGAAACTGCGCAACGCATGCTCGTAACAGTGATTTTTTTCACCAAATTTGCAACATAGGCTTTTTGAGAGCCCCCCTCATGAACAGTGACACTGTTATTCTGTTAATCGGTCCCGAAAGGTGATTCTGTGCAGTGACCTCGAATCACCTTTTGAGACTGAATAACCAGATGACAGTCATTGAATTCATGAGATGGGGTCCCAAGAACCCCATGTTGAAAATTTGGTGCAAAAATTCAAAAATACACCGAGATACGCACCAAAGTTGAAAAAAAAACATTTATGCTATTATACAGCTCACCAGCATTTCTTCAGTTCGTGGTCAGCTTTGAAGAGTGCAGACATGTCCCCAGTCCACTGAAGATCATCCCTCTGGCCTCCGGAGGTAAGTATTGGGTGAGGGGGAGTGTGCCCCCATTGGCCATACAGTGTGCAGGGGGAGCACATGATGTTGCAGGACTTTTGCCATGCTGGGGTGGGCTCACAGCATGGGACCTGGAAGTTTGTTTTGGGGGCACTGGAGCCAATGGGGATTGGGCACCCCTGTCAGATATACAGTGTGCTGGGGGGATCTGCATGAGCTGAGGGTGGGCACCCCCATCACACAACAAATGGGGTGCATCATGCTGATGGGATTGGGCTACCCCATCGGCAAATGAACTGGAGAGGGGCATGCTGACAGAGGATTGGTACCCCATCGGCTAATGAATCTGTGCTGTATCAGGACTGGAATCGTCTGTCTGGACCGGAAGTGTTGCACGTAAATGTTTGGGCAGCCTGTGTGTGCCTCAGAAATGAGTCCACCATTTAAAGAGAAATAAAAACAAAATGAGCTCTCAGGACAGCAATTCAAATGCAGTGGTGTACAGCTGAAAGAAAAATGACCACTACAATCAGTGGTGGTGATGTGTAGGCAATTTGCATACTGCTGACGGCACAGCAGTATGCACATTGCCTACACGGTACCTCTACTGATTGTAGCTGTTGTTTTCTTTCAACTGTAGACCTCAGCATCTGAACTGCTGTCATAGTCAGCTTGGACATTCATTGGTGCGATGCAGCCGCGCCTACAAAAAGGATCAGGGCATTGGAAACGGGGGTGGCACACCTACGAAAACTCGTATGGTGGCACTATGTTTCTTGCACATGCATGCAAGCAAACATAAAAAACACAGCCCCCAGCACAGCAATAAAATTCCTTACACACAGAAGCAGTCTCAAGCACCAAGGGTTCATACAAGCTAAAAAACGGCCTGATGACAGTCCCCGGGGGGGGGAAGGGGCAGGGTGTCAATGCCAGTGTAGATATGAGGGAGAAAGAAGAAAATAATAAACTTGACTACCAGATCCTAACAATCACCACAACAAGAAAATAATACTACCAGAGGCACCAGATGAAGGAGGAAAAAGGGATTGAGGCTTGGTAAAGAAAATAAACACTCTTCAAAATAGTGTGGCAGAACGTAGCCTCAATTCAAGCACAGACAGGCAACGGAAATGGGGAAAAAGGCAGGTTAGCCAATTTGAAAGCCACAGCTTAACAGGCACTATTTTAAATTTAGGGGTGCCTCCTGTCACTAATTAGCCTCAACTTGCTCAGCAGAATCATAGTCCTAGGGATGAAACACTGAAAAGAATTTTTTTTTTTCAGAGAAATCATCTATGCCCCCCATCCACCTGGAGAAGGACAGCCATCCCTTGGATGCTCAATCCTTCTCCCCCAACCCCGGGCTGGCCCTCCGACTCCCGAGTTCATTTCTGAACCCAGGCCATGAGCATCGCAAGTGGAAATCCAATCGCTGCTGCTTCCCCTTTGACGACACAGCAAAGACTGCAGGGTTGCTACTGTCCAGAATGTTCACATGCCCAGGATTCTATGCTGGTCTGCAGCTTTGGGCTACCGCTATTTCCCCTAGTAGGGGTGCACACTAATCCATACGTATTAACAACCCATCGACAATGTGGAGCACTACAGAAAGCCCAGCCAGAAATGGGCTAATCCAGATCCATCTGTAACCCCTAGATGGCGCTATCCCAGGGGCTACTACCCCTGCCTGATTTGCCACTAACAGGTTGAGGGGCCTGGATCCAATGGCGGGTGCCTCCACCCAGAGGTCAGGGTTTGCAATAGTTAAACTAACTTGGTCACAGCCCTCTGGGACACTGCAACCCCTTTCTCCCACTAGTGGCCCACAATATATCAGAATTACCTTCACAGTATACACTACCCCAGTGTCTGGTTCCGCACTGGGACCTCCTGTTGAAATGAGATACAGTGCAACAATCACAGCACAGTACTTTAACATAGACAAATACCTCAGGCAGTATAACTTTGCTGAAACAAGCAGCTCTGATTTATTTAGGGGATATAACAAGGACGAGGAAATCAGGTTAATTAGCTTATCACTCTAATAATCTACCTATGGCTCTGTGCACAGGCCTATCCCTATCAGTTACTGTCCCTGGTACCCAAGCCCTAGTGGCTAGTCAAACCGTGGCAGCTGGTAGGGGCCCTTTCACACAGAGAAAGGAGAATTAAACAGTCAGCAGTACAGTAATTCCATTTGGATTTAATGTGGCAATTCAACAGGGAGCGACCCTGAATTAGTACTCACGACCTCCAAATAAGATAGGGTCCTTCAATGTCAGCAGGGCTCACTTGAGGTACACAAACCTCTTCACACATTTATATAAAAGAGCACTATACCAGGCAGGCTGCATCTGTATCGATCGCAATTACTGCACAATACCGGAGAACACACAGCAGATTCAGTTCTGACAGACAGAGTGCAATTTTCAGCAATTCCTCCAGTCTTCTACAGGGTGAGCCTGGTTTCTACTCTTCAGATATCCTTTGATTCTCTTCACAGGACGGATTCAGTCCTAACAAGCTGTTACACAAGCTGCAGACCGGAACTCTGAGCCTTACACGTTTTTAACTAAAACTGCACACTGAAAAAGCACAGGGCTCCTTCCTTCTTCACTGCCAAAGCTCAACTGAAACTCCAACCGACAAAACTGGCACTTCCTTTGAGTTCCTCCCAGTTCTTGACTGGATTGGCTGTCACTCACAATAGACTGCTGCTGTTGGTCCAAAAGGTGCTGAAGTCTAAACTACATCTCCCAGAGTCACTGCTCATACAATCCTCTTGTGGCTGGCTCAGATTATAGTCAAGTTCTGATTCGTCCAAGGCACCATTTTAGAGCTAGCTTACCCCACTGATTGGTCCAGTTCAGCAGTTCAAAACTAGAATGGGGAACTAGCAGACACAGTTCTGACTGCAAAGAAAGCAGGTTAGACAAACTGTAATTTCATTATTACTCTAAATAATTTCTGGCAAACAGTTACATCTTTCAGATAGGTTCCCTTTGCACTCCTAGTGACTGCAAAAATGAAGTGAATTGGCAGCAGCTGGAGTGGTACTCAGAGAAGCACACAGTCCCCCCATACAAACTAATTATGTCTGCAAGCAGACAGCTCTTAAAGAGACAGTACCAGAGGCTCTAAAAACACTCACTGATAAATGGCTTAAATGCCAAACACCATTCAGGCTTGGAGCATTCAAGCAAGCTCCTGAAGTCTTTGGGAACCCCCATTTGCAGGGGGTTACACCTTCCTGGCCTGGGAAAGCTTGACGTCCGCTACAAGCAAGTACTATAAGTTTCAACTGCAACCATATACATTTGCATTAGGCTCGCGTGTAATCATCAGTCAATATATCATTTACCAAGACACATTTCTGAAACATTGCGATACGTCCTCTTTACACAGTATTACATACACATTGTACCATAACTCAAGTTATTACCTCTTGTACATGAAACCTGAAGAGAGGGGGTCCTTCCTATCAGTTACCTTTGGGGCTGGACGGGGCAAGGGCACCATACTAGAGGGCAACACAGTAACTTGAGTTAGCACCGGGACGCCAGTTTGGGCAATGAGCTCGGGACACATACACTCCTTTATGGACAACGTTGAGAGGCAAATCCACAGGCCTCCCAAGGAATCATAACTGAGGTGCACCACAGGCTTTACAGCTCGACCAGTCTTTCTAGGGGAACTGTTATAGTCTCTGCACTCTGAGCCTCATTTTCAGCATTGTCCTCACTTGTCAGGAGTCTCCATGGGGGTAGAGGCTAGAACTTGGGGCACTTTCAGCTCCAGGAGTTACAGTTTCTGAGTCCACAACATTTGGCTCGTAGGAGAGCTTTCGGACACTGGCAGTGGACTGTCAGAGCACTCAAAATACTCTTCTTGTTCTGGTGTATCACCAGTCTGACCCAATCCATCACATTTTCCTCACAAAGCTCAAACAGTTCAACCATGCACAATGATTCCATTTCATCTGATCTGATGCTTTGCACTTCACTTTCTGGGAGCATTGGCTCCAGGGATGAAGCTGGAGCTTAGACAGTCCAGAAGGCCCAGCTTCATCTCCAGTATTGACTAGGGATTGCCCCGAAACAATTGACTCAGTTCGTAGAAGGATAGTATTCAAAGTCACTCTCACTTTCTTCCGATATGGACTGACAGTCATGCTCAACTGGGACTTGTGGAGGAACACTTTAACTTTGCTTCTGTAGGTGCAGACTTTCTTGATCTTTTCTTAGCAGCAGCTCTAGTCACTGGTCCAGAGGGCATCTTCTAGGGGCTCAGACTCAATTAAGATTTGTCAATGGGCAGTAAATAGATTTCTATGCATTGTTTTACATCTTTTGAATTATTCTCAGACCTTACTTTGTACACTGGCAGATCATCTAGTTTGCCCACTACAATGTGAGGAGATGGTGCCATCTGTCAGCAATCTTGTGCTTGCCATGCAGTCCCAGATTTCTTAGTAACCCGATCTCCCTCCTGGAGTTCCTGTGCTTTCACCTTTTTATCATACCTTTCTTTGTTGGCCAGATTTCTTTTGGCAGCCATGGTTTGAGCCAGTTGGTACGCATGAGTTAGCTGGGCCTTTAACTTTTGCACATACTGTAAATAGTTGTCAGCTTGAACCCCATCAGGAGAGACCCCAAAACACACATCTACTGGTAGTCGAGCTTCTCTTCCAAACATCAGGGTGAGGGGAGAATCCAGTGGCATCACTTTTGGTGCAGTTATAAGCATGTACCAGGGTGCTAATTTGTTGGCTCCATCTAGGCTTGTCCTTTGGGTGCAGGGTACCTAGCATATCTGTGAGAGTGCGGTTGAAAGCGTTCAGGCTGTGGGTCCCCCTGGGGTGGTAAGGAGTGGTTCTGGACTTTCGCACTCCCCACAGAGAAAGCATCTCTTTGATCAGACGACTCTCAAAGTCTCTCCCTTGATCAGAATGGATTCTTTGTAGAGCCCCATAGTGAACAAAAAAGTTTTCTACAAGTACTTTGGCCACAGTGGATGCTTTCTGGTCTTTGGTGGAAAGCTTGGGCATATCTCGTGAAATGGTCAGTGACCACCCAGCACATTACTGATATTTCTTTGATCTGACTCAAACTCAGAAAATCAATACAGACCAGCTCCATGGGTGCACTGGTGGTAGATATTAACAAGGGGCAGCCCTCTGGGGCAAAGCTTTCCTCTGTAAGCAGCGACTACAAGCTCGAATGTGTTGCTCCACATCCGCCCCCATCTTAGGCCAATAGAATCTGGATCTCACCAAGTCAAGTGTTCTGTCTACACCAAGGTGCCCCATGTGGTTGTGCAAGGACCTCAGTACTGAGTCTCGAAAGGCAGTGGGCAGCACTAGTTGTTGTTTGTCTACTTGTCCCCCTCTGTCTACTGTTTCTCTGTATAACAGTTTATTGATCAGTTTCAACTTAGGACCTTCTTTGTATAACAGTGCAGTTCTCAAATCAGGTGGAGCGTAATTTGGACACATCTTTTCCTGCACAGAGGCTTCTAAGCTGCTTTGATCATGGGATCGTGGGATTGAGCCATCCGAATACTGTCATTGTCCAGCTGAGGCAGTGCACCAATGTCTATTGCAGAAGAGTGGCAGTAAGCAGCAGGTATGCAATTCTCAGAGGTCCTAAGCAATCCACCATGCAGTCCACTTCGTCCGTGGACATTTGTTCCTCCTGTCAAACTTCCGGCAAGGAGTGCCGAATGTCAGAGTTCTGCCAATGGGACCCAATCATTCTGGGGAACAGGCCTCCGGGAGAGAGCATCAACATCTATGTGGTTTCAGACCTGCTCGTTATTCGAGGAGCATAGTCATATGTAGACTAATGCAGAAAGCCACCTATGGCCAGTGGCATCCAACAGCTGAGGTCTGCACATAGGTCAAAGGATTATTGTCAGTTTTTACTAGTATTTTAGCCCTGCAAGTACTCATGGAATTGGTCAACAATAGCCCACTTCAAAGCTAGGAACTCTAACTTATGTACAGGATAGTTCTTTTCGGATGGGTCAGGCTTCTACTGGCAAAAGGCCACTGGTCTCAAGGCCATTTCTCGTTGCTCTTGGTACAACACAGCCCCCAACCCTTGCAAGCTAGCATCATTGTGTGCAGGGCGTAAGGTTTTCTTGGATTGGCATAGGCCAGCACTGGAGCATGGGTAAGTTGTTATATGATCTCCATGAAAAGCAGTCTCACAATCAGGAGTCCAGCAGGTTTAAATACTTCACTTCGATGAAAATACACTCTTTCAGTCTTGAGGGCGTTGACTTTGGTATTTTTTGTGGGTTGGGGATACACTTGAGTAGGTTAAGTAAAGGGGGATCACTCTTGAATAGTCCTTGATGAGCGCGATAATAACCACAGAATCCCAGGAATCTTTGCAGTTCTTTTAGATTTTTGGGCTGTGGCCAGGTGGTCAAGGCCTCAACTGTTACTTGGGTCGGGCTCTATTCCTCCGGTGGATTCTATGTGTCCCCATACTTTACTGATGTTTGAAAAATTGACACTTATCAATGGACAGTTTAAGGCCAAAGTCCTCCAGTCGGTCCAATACCTTAAATAATCTGCTCTCATGTTCCTCCAGTGAGCTGCCAAACACAATAACATCATCTAGGTATACCAGGCACTCTAGTAAGGTTCATGTCCCCACTGCCGCTCCATCAATGGTTGAAAAGTGGCTGGGGCACCTGAAATCGCAAGGCATCCTCATGAATTCATTAGAAATAGCGGACAGATAAAGGCCGTCTTCTCACGGGTCCTCTGGGGCCATCGGGATCTGGTAGTACCCACTGCGGAGATCCAGCACAGAGAACCACTTGCTCCCGTTTAGGCAGTCAAAAGCATCCTGATGCGGGGCATTGTGTACTGATCAGGGATAGTCCGCCCGGTTTAAGGTGCGTATAACCACACACATCCTTACTGTTCCATTCTTTTTTCCTCACTACCACAATGGGGGCATAAGGGCTTCTGGATTCTTGTATTACACCTAGCAGCTAACATTCTTGCAGATGCCGTCTCACATCATCTATGTCAGCAGGTGCCAGGCGAGACCTCTCACGAAATGGTTTTCGTCATGCAGCCGGATATTGTGCTCAGCTCCTTGCACCATCCTGACATCCCATTCCTTTAAAGAAACACCTGGTCTCTCTGGGCAAGCTTCTCACTGATCCTCACTTTCCATTCAGCTGGCAGCGGGGGTCGCGAAATCAAACAAGTCAGGCGTTACTCTGTCATTCTTCCTTGAACTCTTGCTGCTGGGTAGCACTGCAGTGTCTGCACAATGCACATTAGCCAGGATGCAACCTCTGTTTACTCGAATGTCTCTTTCAGACACATTATGAACTTGGACCATTACCCTTCTGGCATAAGCATGGGCTCTAGCGGGCAAAATACTAGACTTGACCAGCAGTCCCTCTGGCAATTTTCACCATCGCCTGGTGCATCCAACATTAATATTTTATTCTTAACATCCTTTCTGATACGGACCTCTCCCTGTAAGGTACACTGGGCATTTGGCGCCAGGATCAGAGACTCAGGATCCTTCTTCCATACAATTCCGACCGGTTCCTCTGGTTCTGTTTTTTCAGCATCTCTCTGTGCCTCATAGGCCTTCTTAATTAAAGCCGAACTCTTAAGCTCTACTAGTCTTTGGACCCTGTTTTCATAACACAACTGTAGCCAGCCTTCCGAACATATGAGCATTGTTCCAATCAACAAAGGACACCATCATACAGTCCAGTGGGGGACACACTAAGGCTAGGGTCTCTACTTGTTCAGCCACTCCAGCCAGCGGAGGTGGGAAAGACAGCCAAATTCGGATATACCCGGAACAGGGTGATTCTCACTTAACCCCATACATGCAGTCCTTCTAATGGTTGTAAGGGTACGTCTGACAAATGCTTCTGATACCAATCCTGGAACATAATTGTCACTTAGGAGCCACTGTCTAATACAGCTCTTGTAGACACTCCATTCACCTTTACAGTGGTCTCCATGGAGGACCCACTATCCTGGACCAGTCTGGAGGGCGGTGGTGGGGGGCCTGGGCAACTGACCTTGCCACAAAGGGCGTGAATTAGCATTTTGTGTGCCCTCACTGGGATCATGTAGTGCACCTCTTAACCACTGATTTCTTCTCCGAAGCTCTCCTTGTAGCCTATATACAACTTTGTCAGTGTCTTTTGGGGACTGGCATTTCCTTTTCATGTGCCCATCTTCCACAATTATAGCAAAACATACTTTGGAGTTTGAGCTGGCGGCGCCACTGGGAGCCAGGGCAGGGGTATTACTAACTGGAAACCTGGGTGCCATCTCTGTCTGCGGCATGATAAGCATTTGGAGACATCTCGTCAGTTTCTCCACTTCCATGGTCAAGGAATTGAGTTTGGAGCTGTTATCAGCAGGAGATACATGAGGTGGGTACCCCCACCCCATAGCAGATGCAGTCGGATATAGGTCAGGGCCCGTACTTGCAGGCGTGGCCTTCATAAAGGGACTGTTTTTGAATTCCTGGATCTCTCTCAACAGTTCGCCCCATTGTGGCATATCTTTTTCCTTGTCAGAGCACTCATCGACTGTCAACCTCTGCCCCTGAACTTCACTTGATGGGTCACCCTCAGTCACTCGGGTCGAGCCACAGCTGTTGGTGCAGGTCCCTCCGAGTCGCCTTTTCTCAACTCCTCGAATTTCTCTCATTAACTCATCATAGGGAGGTGGATTCCAGTCGATTTGCCAGGCGTAACTGAAGCAACAGCAGTTCTGAGAAGGGGCAGACTTAAGGATTCTTGTCCAGTCTGGTTCGGTCAGTTCAATCGCTGGCAAACTACCCTTTCTGAGGCATTCTGCAACAATTTTTCCAGCCGAGAGAACATGCAGACAACAACTCCCTTGGTACTGTTGTGCATTTCTTACTCTCCACCATAGGTCCTCATCAGAATCTGGGCTCCCATACACATTCTCCAAGGCCTCAAGATAGGCCTGTGCAGTCGCCCAGGGTTATCAGTCTGCTTAGCAGCACGATGGTAGCCAGGCAGGACCTCGGAGGCTCCTTACCAACCCCTTCTTTCGGCCTCGAGCATTGCCATTCTAGCACCTGGGGGGCAACATAGTCTATCCAGGTCTCCCAGTCATCCTCCCCTTGGGGGGTGGGAGGTGCCAGAGAGATACTCAACCTTCGGTGAAGTCGTGACTAATGGCAGGTGCAGAAATAGGGTCTGCATTGGTTCAGCCACCATTACGGGCACTGGAGCAGGAGAGGGTGTTGGGGAGGAACCTCCCAGGTGGCAAGAATAGTTTCTTCAAGTCCTCCTGCTTTCCTTCTCTCCCAGCAACCATTTGGCAAATTTCTCCTCAAAAAGTTTCAGATAGTGGTGGGGGCTGATCTCCCGGTCTTCACTGTCCTTAGTTATCACTCTCCAAGCAGTGAGGGCTCCTCTGGGGTGAGTGGTCTGTGCACTTTGGAGCTATTCTATGGGATGCTTAAACTCTACTAGGGCCAGGAAAGTGTGGGTGAGCAGATTAGCATGCCGACCCACCACCACAGGGTTTTGTAAACCTTCCACCTTGGAAAGTACTCCCTGCACAGTGTCGTGATTGATACCCAGGGGATGTCCGGATAAGAGCAGCATTTTGGGGTCGATCTCCTCCCCAGCACACCACTCCACCAGCCGGTGCACAGCCACTTCTGTCGGGTACCCATTTTTCTTAACAGTGGTTCGTAATATATGGCCACTAGAGGACACACAATCCCAGCGGTGAGCCTCCAAGATGTAACCCTAGATGGCGCTATCCCAGGGGCTACTACCCTGCCTGATTTGCCACTAACAGGTTGAGGGGCCTGGATCCAATGGCGGGTGCCTCCACCCAGAGGTCAGGGTTTGCAATAGTTAAACTAACTTGGTCACAGCCCTCTGGGACACTGCAACCCCCTTTCTTCCCAATTAGTGGCCCACACAATATATCAGAATTACCTTCACAGTATACACTTCACCCCCTGGTCTGGTCTGCACTGGGACCTCCTAGAAATGAGATACAGTGCAACAATCAGCACAGTACTTTAACATAGACAAATACCTCAGGCAGTATAACTTTGCTGAAACAAGCAGCTCTGATTTATTTAGGGGGATATAACAAGGACAGGGGAAATCAGGTTAATTAGCTTATCACTCTAATAATCTACCTGTGGCTCTGTGCACAGGCTATCCCTATCAGTTACTGTCCCTGGGTACCCAAGCCCTAGTGGCTAGTCCAAACCGGTGGCAGCTGATAGGGGCCCCTTTCACACAGAGAAAAGGAGAATTAAACAGTCAGCAGTACAGTAATTCCATTTTGGATTTATAATTCAACAGGGAGCGACCCCTGAATTAGTAATCTCACGACCTCCAAATAAGATAGGGTCCTTCAATGTCAGTAGGGTCACCTGAGGTACACAAACCTCTCACACATTTATATATAAAGAAAGTACTATACTAGGCAGGCTGCATCTGTATCCCGATCGCACTACTGCACAATACCCGGGAGAACACACAGCAGATTCAGTTCCTGACAGACAGAGTGCAATTTCAACAATTCCTCAGTCTTCTACAGGGTGAGCCTGGTTTCTACTCTTCAGATATCCTTTGATTCTCTTCACAGGGAGTTCAGTCCTAACAAGCTGTTACACAAGCTGCAGACCCGAACTCTGAGCCTTTCACACGTTTTTTAACAAAACTGCACACTGAAAAAGCACAGGCTCCTTCCTTCTTCACTGCCAAAGCTCAACTGAAACTCCAACCCGACTAAAGCGGGCACTCCTTTGAGTTCCTCCCAGTTCTTGACTGGTTGGCTGTCCTCACAATAGACTGCTGCTGTTGGTCCAAGGTGCTGAAGTTCTAAACTACATCTCCCAGAGTCACTGCTCATACAATCCTCTTGTGGCTGGCTCAGATTGTAGTCCAAGTTCTGATTCGTCCAAGGCACCATTTAGAGCTAGCTTACCCCACACTGATTGGTCCAGTTCAGCAGTTCAAAACTAGAATGGGGAACTAGCAGACACAGTTCTGACTGCAAAGAAAGCAGGTTAGACAAACTGTAATTTCATTATTACTTAAATAATTTCTTGCAAACAGTTACATCTTTCAGATAGGTTCCTTTGCACTCCTAGTGACTGCAAAATGAAGTGAATTGGCAGCAGCTCAGTGGTACTCAGAGAAGCACACAGTCCCCCCATACAAACTAATTATGTCTGCAAGCAGACAGCTCTTAAAGAGACAGTACCAGAGGCTCTAAAACACTCACTGATAAATGGCTTTAAATGCCAAACACCATTCAGGCTTGGAGCATTCAAGCAAGCTCCTGAAGTCTTTTGGGAACCCCATTTGCAGGGGTTACACCCTTCCTGGCCTGGGAAAGCTTGGCGTCCGCGTCAAGCAAGTACCCATAAGTTTCAACTGCAACCATATACATTGCATTAGGCTCGCACATACGTAATCATCAGTCAATATATCATTTACCAAGAACACATTTCTGAAACATTGCAGTGCGTCACTCTTTACACAGTATTACATACACATTGTACCATAACTCAGGTGCTTCCTCTTGTACATGAAACCTGAAGAGGGGTCCTTCCTATCAGTTACCTTAGGGCTGGACAGGGCAAGGGCACCATGCTTAGAGTGCTACACAAGTAACTTGGGTTAGCACTGGCCGCTCAGTTTGGGCAATGAGCTCAGGGACACACTACCTTTATGGACAACGTTGAGAGGCAACCACAGGCCTCCCAAGGAATCATAACTGAGGTGCACCACAGGCTTTACAGCTCGACCAGTCTTTCTAGGGGGAACTGTTATAGTCTCTGCACTCTGAGCCCTCATTTTCAGCATTGTCCTCACTTGTCAGGAGTTCCATGGGGGTAGAGAGGCTAGAACCTTAAAGGTTTCTTCAGCTCCAGGAGTTACAGTTTCTTGAGTCCACAACATTTGGCTCGTAGGGAGAGCTTTCGGACACTGGCAGTGGACTGTCAGGGCACTCAAAATACTCTTCTTGTTCTGGTGTATCACCAGTCTGACCTAATCCATCATTTTCTCCCTGAAAGCTCAAACAGTTCAACCATGCACAATGATTCCATTTCATCTGATCTGATGCTTTGCACTTCACTTTCTGGGAGCATTGGCTCCAGGGATGAAGCTGAGGCTTAGACAGTCCAGAAGGCCCAGCTTCATCTCCAGTATTGACTAGGGATTGCCCCAAACAATTGACTCAGTTCGTAAGAAGGATAGTATTCAAAGTCACTCTCACTTTCTTCCGATATGGACTGACAGTCATGCTCAACTGGGACTTGTGGAGGGAAACACTTTAACTTGCTTCTGTGAGGTGCAGACTTTCTTGATCTTTTCTTGGCAGCAGCTCTAGTCACTGGTCCAGAGGGGCATCTTCTGGGCTCAGACTCAATTAAGATTTGTCAATGGGCAGTAAATGATTTCTATGCATTGTTTTACATCTTTTGAATTATTCTCAGACCTTACTTTGTACACTGGCAGATCATCTAGTTTGCCCACTACAATGTTGAGGAGATGGTGCCATCTGTCAGCAATCTTGTGCTTGCCATGCAGTCCCAGATTTCTTAGCAATACCCGATCTCCTCCTGGGTTCCTGTTCTTTCACCTTTTATCATACCTTTCTCTTTGTTGGCCAGATTTCTTTTGGCAGCCATGGTTTGAGCCAGTTGGTACGCATGAGTTAGCTGGGCCTTTAACTTTTGCACATACTGTAAATAGTTGTCAGCTTGAACCCCATCAGGAGAGACCCCAAAACACACATCTACTGGTGGTCGAGCTTCTCTTCCAAACATCAGGCGGTAGGGGAGAACCAGTGGCATACTTTCTGGTGCAGTTATAAGCATGTACCAGTGCTAATTTGTTGGCTCCATCTAGGCTTGTCCTTTGGGTGCAGGGTGCCCAGCATATCTAGCAAAGTGCGTTGAAACGTTCAGGCTGTGGTCCCCTTGGGGTGGTAAGGAGTGGTTCTGGACTTGCTCTCCCACAGAAAGCATCTCTTTGATCAGACGACTCTCAAAGTCTCTCCTTGATCAGAATGGATTCTTTGTGGAGCCCCATAGTGAACAAAAGTTTTCTACAAGTACTTTGGCCACAGTGGATGCTTTCTGGTCTTTGGTGGGGAAAGCTTGGGCATATCTCGTGAAATGGTCAGTGACCACCAGCACATTACTGATATTTCTTTGATCTGACTCCAAACTCAGAAAATCAATACAGACCAGCTCCATGGGTGCACTGGTGGTGATGTTAACAAGGGGCAGCCCTCTGGGGCAAAGCTTTCCTCTGTAAGCAGCTGACTAAAGCTCGAAGCTGTGTTGCTCCACATCAGCCCCCATCTTAGGGCCAATAGAATCTGGATCTCACCAAGTCAAGTGTTCTGTCTACACCAAGGTGCCCCTGTGGTTGTGCAAGGACCTCAGTACTGAGTCTCGAAGGCAGTGGGCAGCACTAGTTGTTGTTTGTCTACTTGTCCCCTCTGTCTACTGTTTCTCTGTATAACAGTTTATTGATCAGTTTCAACTTAGGACCTTCTTTGTATAACAGTGCAGTTCTCAAATCAGTGGGCGTAATTTGGACACATCTTTTCCTGCACAGAGGGCTTCTAAAGCTGCTTTGATCATGGGATCGCTGGGATTGAGCCCTCGTCAATACTGTCATTGTCCAGCTGAGGCTGTGCACCAATGTCTATTGCAGAAAAGTGGCAATAAGCAGCAGGTATGCAATTCTCAGAGGGTCCCAAGCAATCCACCATGCAGTCACTGCTGCGTCCGTGGACATTTGTTCCTCCCTGTCAAACTTCCGCAGAGTGCCCGAATGTCAGGTTCTGCCAATCGGACCCAATCATTCTGGGGAACAGGCCTCCGGGAGAGAGCATCAGCATCTATGTGGTTCAGACCTGCTCGGTATTCGAGAGCATAGTCATATGTAGATAATGCAGAAAGCCACCTATGGCCAGTGGCATCCAACAGCTGAGGTCTGCACATAGGTCAAAGGATTATTGTCAGTTTTACTAGTATTTTAGCCCATACAAGTACTCATGGAATTGGTCAACAATAGCCCACTTCAAAGCTAGGAACTCTAACTATGTACAGGATAGTTCTTTTCGGATGGGGTCAGGCTTCTACCTGGCAAAGGCCACACTGGTCTCAGGCCATTCTGTGCTCTTGGTACAACACAGCCCCCAACCCTTGCAAGCTAGCATCAGTGTGCAGGACGTAAGTGTTTTCTTGGATTGGCATAGGCCAGCACTGGAGCATGGGTAAGTTGATATATGATCTCATGAAAAGCAGTCTCACAATCAGGAGTCCAGCGGGCCCCAAATACTTCCTCGGATGAAAATACACTCTTTCAGTCTTGAGGGACGCTGACTTTTGGTATTTTTGTGGGTTGGGGATACACTTGAGTAAGTTAGTAAAGGCGGATCACTCTTGAATAGTCCTTGATGAAGTGCCGATAATAACCACAGAATCCCAGGAATCTTTGCAGTTCTTTAGATTTTGGCCAGGCCAGGTGGTCAAGGCCTCAACTTTACTTGGGTGGGCTCTATTCCTCGGTGGATACTATGTGTCCCACATACTTTACTGATGTTTGAAAGAATTGACACTTATCAATGGACAGTTTAAGACCAAAGTCCTCCAGTCGGTCCAATACCTTAAATAATCTGCTCTCATGTTCCTCCAGTGAGCTGCCAAACACAATAACATCATCTAGGTATACCAGGCACTCTAGTAAGTTCATGTCCCCACTGCACGCTCCATCAATCGTTGAAAAGTGGCTGGGGCACCTGAAATCCCTTGAGGCATCCTCATGAATTCATAGAAGCAAGCGGACAGATAAAGGCCGTCTTCTCACGTCCTCTGGGGCCATCGGGATCTAGTAGTACCCACGCGGAGATCCAGCACAGAGAACCACTTGCTCCCGTTTAGGCAGTCCAAAGCATCCTGAATGCGGGCATTGTGTACTGATCAGGATAGTCCGCCGTTTAAGGTCGATAATCCACACACATCCTTACTGTTCCATTCTTTTCCCTCACTACCACAATGGGGGAAGCATAAGGGCTTCTGGATTCTTGTATTACACCAGCAGCTAACATTTCTTGCAGATGCCGTCTCATCATCTATGTCAGCAGGTGCCAGGCGTCGAGACCTCTCACGAAATGGTCTTTTCGTCATGCAGCGGATATTGTGCTCAGCTCCTTGCACGCATCCACATCCCATTCCTTTAAAGAAAACACCTGGTCTCTCTGGGCAAGCTTCTCACTGATCCTCACTTTCCATTCAGCTGGCAGCGGGAGTCGCCAAATCAAACAAGTCAGGCGTTACTCTGTCATTCTTCCTTGAACTCTTGCTGCTGGTAGCACTGCAGTGTCTGCACAATGCACATTAGCCAGGATGCAACCTCTGTTTACTCGAATGTCTCTTTCAGACACATTATGAACTTGGACCATTACCCTTCTGGCATAAGCATGGGCTCTAGCGGCAAAATACTAGGCTTGACCAGCAGTCCCTCTGGCAATTTTCCATCGCCTGGTGCATCCAACATTAATATTTTATTCTTAACATCCTTTCTGATACGGACCTCTCCTGTAAGGTACACTGGGCATTTGGCGCCAGGATCAGAGACTCAGGATCCTTCTTCCATACAATTCCGACCGGTTCCTCTGGTTCTGTTTTTTCAGCATCTCTCTGTGCCTCATAGGCCTTCTTAATTAAAGCCGAACTCTTAAAGCTCTACTAGTCTTTGACCCCTGTTTTTCATAACACAACTGTGCCAGCCTTCCGAACATATGAGCATTTGTTCCAATCAACAAAGGACACCATCATACAGTCCAGTGGGGGACACACTAAGGCTAGGGTCTCTACTTGTTCGCCACCCAGCCACGGAGGTGGGGAAAGACAGCCAAATTCGGATATACCCGGAATAGGGGTAGGCCTTCTCACTTAACCCCATACATGCAGTCCTTCTAATGGTTGTAAGGGACGTCTGACAAATGCTTCTGATACCAATCCTGGAACATAATTGTCACTTGGGAGCCACTGTCTAATACAGCTCTTGTAGACACTCCATTCACCTTTACAGTGGTCTCCATGGAGGACCCACTATCCTGGACCAGTCTGGAGGGCGGTAGTGGGGCCTGGGCAACTGACCTTGCCACAAGGACGTGAATTAGCATTTTGGTGCCCTCACTGGGATCATGTCGTGCACCTCTTAACCACTGATTTCTTCTCCAAGCTCTCCTTGTAGCCTATATGCAACTTTGTCAGTGTCTTTTGGGGACTGGCATTCCCTTTTCATGTGCCCATCTTTCCCACAATTATAGCAAAACATACTTTCTGGAGTTTGAGCTGGCCGAGGCGCCACACTGGGAGCCAGGGCAGGGGTATTACTAACTGGAAACCTGGGTGCCATCTCTGTCTGCGGCATGATAAGCATTTGGAGACATCTCAGTTTCTCCACTTCCATGGTCAAGGAATTGAGTTTGGAGCTGTTATCAGCAGGAGATACATGGGTGGGTACCCCCACCCCATAGCAGATGCAGTCGGATATAGGTCAGGGCCTGTACTTGCAGGCGTGGCCTTCATAAAGGACTGTTTTTGAATTCGGATCTCTCTCAACAGTTCGCCCCATTGTGGCATATCTTTTCCTTGTCAGAGCACTCATCGACTGTCAACCTCTGCCCCTGAACTTCACTTGATGGGTCACCCTCAGTCACTCGGTTCGTAGCCACAGCTGTTGGTGCAGGTCCCTCCGAGGTCGCCTTTTCTCAACTCCTCGAATTTCTCTCATTAACTCATCATGGGAGGTGGGATTCCAGCCGATTTGCACAGGCGTAACTGAAGCAACAGCAGTTCTGAGAAGGGGTGACTTATGATTCTGTCCAGTCTGGTTCGGTCCAGTTCAATCGCTGGCAAACTACCCTTTCTGAGGCATTCTTGCAACAATTTTTCCAGCCGAGAGACATACACAGACAACAACTCCTTGGTACTGTTGTGCATTTCTTACTCTCCACCATAGGTCCTCATCAGAATCTGGGCTCCCATACACATTCTCCAAGGCCTCAAGATAGGCCTGTGCAGTCGCTTCAGGGTTACTGGCCCGTTTAGCACGGATGGTAGCCAGGGCAGGACCTCGGAGGCTCTCACTAACCCTCTTTCGCTTTTCGCCTCCGAGCATTGCCATTCTAGCACTTGGGGGGCAACATAGTCTATCCAGGTCTCCCAGTCATCCTCCCTTGGGGGTGGGGAGGGTGCCAGAGAAGATACTCAACCTTCGGTAAGAGTCGTGACTAATGGCAGGTGCAGAAATAGGAGTCTGCATTGGTTCAGCCACCATTACGGGCACTGGAGCAGGAGAGGGTGTTGGGGGAGGAACATCCCCAGGTGGCAAGAATAGTTTCTTCAAGTCCTCCACAGTTTTCCCCTCTCCCAGCAACCATTCAGCAAATTTCTCCTCAAAAGTTTCAGATAGTGGTGGGGGCTGATTCCCCCCCGGGTCTTTACTGTCCTTAGTTATCACTCTCCAAGCAGTGAGGGCTCCCTCTGGGGTAATGGTCTGTGGCACTTTGGAGCTATCTATGGGATCCTTAAACTCTACTAGGGCCAGGAAAGTGTGGGTGAGCAGATTAGCATGCCGACCCACCACCACAGGGTTTTGTAAACCTTCCACCTTGGAAAGTACTCCCTGCACAGTGTCCGTGATGATACCCAGGGGATGTCCAGGATAAGCATAGCATTTGGGGGTCGATCTCCTCCCAGTACACCACTCCACCAGCCGTGCACAGCCACTTCTGTCGGGTACCCATTTTTTCTTAACAGTGGTTCGAGAATATGGCCACTAGAGGACACACAATCCCAGCGGTGAGCCTCCAAGATGTAACCCCTAGATGGCGCTATCCCAGGGCTACTACCCCTGCCTGATTTGCCACTAACAGGTTGAGGGGCCTGGATCCAATGGCGGGTGCCTCCACCCAGAGGTCAGGGTTTGCAATAGTTAAACTAACTTGGTCACAGCCCTCTGGGACACTGCAACCCCTTCTTCCCACTAGTGGCCCACACAATATATCAGAATTACCTTCACAGTATACACTTACCCCAGGTCTGGTTCCGCACTGGGACCTCCTGTGAAATGAGATACAGTGCAACAATCACAGCACAGTACTTTAACATAGACAGATACCTCAGGCAGTATAACTTTGCTGAAACAAGCAGCTCTGATTTATTTAGGGGGATATAACAAGGACAGGGGGAAATCAGGTTAATTAGCTTATCACTCTAATAATCACCTATGGCTCTGTGCACAGGCCTATCCCTATCAGTTACTGTCCCTGGGTACCCAAGCCCTAGTGGCTAGTCCAAACCGTGGCAGCTGGTAGGGGCCCTTTCACACAGAGAAAAGGAGAATTAAACAGTCAGCAGTACAGTAATTCCATTTGGATTTAATGTGGCAATTCAACAGGGAGCGACCCTGAATTAGTACTCACGACCTCCAAATAAGATAGGGTCCTTCAATGTCAGCAGGGCTCACTTGAGGTACACAAACCTCTTCACACATTTATATAAAAGAAAGCACTATACCAGGCAGGCTGCATCTGTATCCCGATCGCAATTACTGCACAATACCCGAGAACACACAGCAGATTCAGTTCCTGACAGACAGAGTGCAATTTTCAGCAATTCCTCCAGTCTTCTACAGGGTGAGCCTGGTTTCTACTCTTCAGATATCCTTTGATTCTCTTCACAGGACGGATTCAGTCCTAACAAGTTGTTACACAAGCTGCAGACCGAACTCTGAGCCTTACACACACGCTTTTTAACTAAAACTGCACACTGAAAAGCACAGGGCTCCTTCCTTCTTCACTGCCAAAGCTCAACTGAAACTCCAACCGACAAAACGGGCACTTCCTTTGAGTTCCTCCCAGTTCTTGACTGGATTGGCTGTCACTCACAATAGACTGCTGCTGTTGGTCCAAAAGGTGCTGAAGTCTAAACTACATCTCCCAGAGTCACTGCTCATCAATCCTCTTGTGGCTGGCTCAGATTATGAGTCCAAGTTCTGATTCGTCCAAGGCACCATTTTAGAGCTAGCTTACCCCACACTGATTGGTCCAGTTCAGTAGTTCAAAACTAGAATGGGGAACTAGCAGACACAGTTCTGACTGCAAAGAAAGCAGGTTAGACAAACTGT
The DNA here is from genome assembly GCA_016271365.2 of Neoceratodus forsteri. Classification (NCBI taxonomy): domain Eukaryota; kingdom Metazoa; phylum Chordata; order Ceratodontiformes; family Ceratodontidae; genus Neoceratodus; species Neoceratodus forsteri. Next base: position 1,096,352,870 of record CM028129.1, on the reverse strand, counting down.
AATTTCATTATTACTCTAAATAATTTCTGGCAAACAGTTACATCTTTCAGATAGGTTCCCTTTGCACTCCTAGTGACTGCAAAAATGAAGTGAATTGGCAGCAGCTCGAGTGGTACTCAGAGAAGCACACAGTCCCCCCATACAAACTAATTATGTCTGCAAGCAGACAGCTCTTAAAGAGACAGTACCAGAGGCTCTAAAAACACTCACTGATAAATGGCTTAAATGCCAAACACCATTCAGGCTTGGAGCATTCAAGCAAGCTCCTGGAAGTCTTTTGGGAACCCCCATTTGCAGGGGGGTTACACATCTCATTTTAATGTACCATGGACAAATCAGGAGAACATGCAACAACTTCACCGCTCCCCCAATAGAACAAGAACAGGGATTCCATGATACAACTGAAGTAACCTAAAGCCAAACCAAACGTCATTTGAAATGTACCAGGAAGAAAACCATGATCTTGATATAATTTCTAAATCCAGACTTTGACTGTTTAAATGAATCTTATTCTTGATGTGTTTCTTATTTTTTAAACTAACAGTAATTCCCAGTTTAACATAATTATTTAGAAATGATAGCTCATACTCTTAAATATTGGCAAAACATGTATCAGCCAAGGAGATTTGATGTCATGTTGTTCTAACTATCTCTTCTTCTCCAAAAGTCCAGACTAAAGTAAATTGTCCTTAGGGAGTCTTGTGATTCTGATCCAGTACCCCAGAATTAAAGCATCAACTAGGGTTTTAAAACTGTCCAACCCTAGCTATGCTCTTATATACGATGTGGAAATTGATTTATTGAGCTGGAGAGAAGACTGAATTAATTCAATGGATTGTTTCTCTAATTTCAAAATCTAGTAGAGTGCCCAAGTTTCAGCCCCGCAAAGAGCATTTGAGTTAAATTTTAATAACAGAACTTGATCAAGAGGCCTAATGCAATTTTCAGGTGATCTGGATTCGGGAATGAACTTGGGTCACCAGGGTTGGTGGGAGGGCTGTGAGATGACTGAAGCAGCCACTGGGCTGCTCTCATCTCCCAGACTGGGAAGGTGAGTTTCCCTGCTCTTGGCTGACACTCAGGGAGGCTGGGTGTCAGAGCAGAAGTCTGGGGACTGATGTTACGTTGGGAGGCTGGAGGGAGACTGTGGTTCTGGAAGCGCATGCATGCCTCTATGCACTTGCACCTGGTGTGTTGCCACAGCTCTGGGTTGGGAGGGAGAAAAAACACAGAAAAACTCTTATGTCTCTCTGCTGTCATGTGTGATGGTCCCCAGCACTCTAAGGCCTGTTCCATGTGGATCCCCACAGGTGCAACAGTGGGGGAAGCGGCTGACAGGGTTGGGAGCAGCCGGGCCATAAACCTGATGGTGAGACGGAGGTGGCAATGGAAGAGCAAAAAGCTATATTAAAAAAAGTTGCTTTAAGCCGAGAAGCGTTTTTGTAACTTGCTGCTGTATGTACAACATGAGCATTCCAAGAACCATTAAATGCAAAATATATAACCAGGTAAGGATTACTAGACACTGAGGAAACAGGCCAACTGCTGGCTTGGTGCTACCAAATACAATTATCTGAGGGTTTTTTTTTTTTTGCATCGATGGAAACATCCAACTCTGATTAAAAAGTCGTGTACTTTAAATGCCTGAATTTACAGCACCTACTATGCATGGGTTCACTTTTCTTATGTGGGACGATTGTGGAACAGACCTATTTTGAGCAAAACAAGGCAAACCTTATTTATAGAGCACCCATTCCCGTGGGCTCCAAGTGCTGTATAATATACAATACAGTACCACCTCATTACATACAAACCACAAATCTAACAAGAATAGCCACAAAAGAAAACCAATAAAGATCAATATTAAAACTCAATCAAAATAATTATAAAAATAAAATAACTAGAATAAATAAAATGAAATTAAATATGATAAAATGAACAGACTGAACAGCCAGTATGCTAATATAAACCAAAAGCTGCTGTAAAAACAGTGGGACTTCAGATCCCTTTTGAAGGCTTCTAGTGAGGGGGCCTCCCTCAGAGATCTAGGACTCAAGATCCATAGGGTCAGTCCAGCAATATCAAAGGCCCACTCACCCGAAGATTTTAACTGAACGCCGGGGCCTGAAAGGAGGCCCACCTCAGAGGAATGGAGAGGGCAGGAGGTCTGCTGAGGAAACAGAAGGTCCAGTAAGTAGCTAGGGCCCAGTCCGTGTAGGGCTTTACAGGTCAGCAAGCTGACATAGAAGGGAATCCACCATCTCACTGGCAGACAATGCAGCTTTCACAGGACCGGAGTTATATGACAGGACCTGGGTTGACCTGTTAACAACTTTGCTGCAGCGTTCTGCACCAGCTGAAGGAGATGAAGGGTCCCTTCATTTAGCTCAAGGTAGACGGTATTGCAGTAATCAAGTCTGGATGTTATAAAAGCATGTACTAGTAAGGGTAGATCACTGTATGGGATAAAAGGTTTAATCCTGGCAATATTCCTGAGATGGTAGAAGCAATTTCAGACAACGGACGACATCTGAGCCTCTAGTGTCAGTTCGCTGTCCAGAATAACACCCACATTTTTCACCTTTCCTGAAGCAGATAGCGAAGAAGAACCAAGTACTAATCCAGTCTCTTCTCCCTTCCCCCCACCAAGTTCTTTGCCGGAGACCAGGCTCAGTCACCAAGACTTCTGTCTCATCTGGATTGAGTTTCAGCCAACTGGAGGACATCCAGTCTTGAATCTCAGCTAGACAAGAATTCAGAGCAGAGACCACCCTGTGTCCTTGGTACAAATAAGAGATACAGTTGGGTATCATCTTCATAGCAGTGAAAACCCACCCTGTAACATCTAATGATATCCCCCCAAGGGAAGCATGTACATTGCAAATAACATAGGTGTGTAAGCGTGTGGGTTCAATAACAGACACCAGTCCTTAAATCAAGTGCATAAAAAACGCTGGTGTAGCATTTATCATTTTATTTTCCAAAAGTGATAATAACAAAATTAACTGTTCAAAAATATTTACAGAAAAGAAATGGGTGTTTAAACTTTCACACCAAAATAACAATAAACAAAAAAGTAGTCAGGCTAGTCTTTCCTCAGACTCCCTGCTCTTCTCCATATATTCAATATTTTTCTCCACTCTAGTGTATAGGCACTCACACCTCCTCTCCCTTGCTTGGTCAGAAGAAACTGACCAGCACACCTGAATTAGCCTCCTGGTGGGGAGGTTAATATAGCACAAAAATCATGACATCATTGACATGTGACTATCAATTATACCATAAAACCTTATTCCTCTACTCTGGAACTTAAGATTAGGCTTCAATTCTCTAAATCTAAAGCTTATTATGTGTTTTTCAACATAATATTAGTAATACTCTATAGGTACTCATTTTAACTTAGAGGAACCTTAATTAGTGGTGAAAGCATCATCAAGGACCTTTTTAGCCCCTCCCCTTTCAATGACATCACCACACCACTTCTATATTAGCAGCCATTTTCTGGGCTGCCAGCTCTATAGAAGCCATCCCTTGCTACCTGCCACCATTTCAGGTAAAGAAACCAAGAAAATCAAACTTGTTTATAGAGGACTCTAACCTTCCCAAATAAAAACAGAGTAGGGGCGCAGCTCTATCACTGTTCAGCCTTGTTTATTTATCCCTTAAATGAGTTACTTGGCTTAGTTTTTCTACTTATATCTTTACTTCATTTGAACACATTTTTATTCTCTGCATACATTCCAAAAAGAGCCTAGTATTATTATTATTATCCTTAATGTACTGTGCTAGAACTGTATTTAAACATATTTTTATGTTTTACATTTCTCCACCTCCACCCCCAACGACAGCTCTGCCATTTCAGCAGTCGGCAAACATTGCACTATTTCACTCCCCATACTGTACTTCACTTCTTGGTAGGTTTAAACAGCACAATAACAAGTCAAACACCTCAAATCATGTTTTTATACATAGGAACAGTCTGCACTAACGTTGCAGTACTTATTTTAACTTTTTATTTAATCTCTTTGTTTTTCAGGCAGCAGAGCAAGATCTACAGCAAGCGGCTGCAGGGAGAGTTTACTTTCTCCCTTGCAACAGCCTGCTTGCTCATCTTCCAGTCTTGCAGAGACTCGCTTTAAAATGGGGCTATATGGCAATCTGCTCTGCTGTTGGAAACACTCTTGTTTCTTGGGGGATTCAAAATCTTCCACAGAATTTACATAGCAGGAGGCTTTAAAGGGGATCTGCTTTTAACTTCATGTGGCACTTTTGATGGCTAGAATGACAACAGATTAAAGGTACAGCACAGATAGGAGAAGAGAATTGTCAGGTTGGCCACCCTAACAAGAAATTAAGGATAGACAGAAAAGTTTAAGAGAACAGGACAGAGTGAAAAGAATAAATGTTTTTTTTTTTGCAATTTTTATGTTGACATTCTCATCCTGCCACATTCCTCCCCATTCAAGAGGGCAACATTATTATGATGCCCAGTCCTATAACCCTAGGAAGGGCTGGAACTTCCACCCACCCACTCTAGAAGTTCCCCTCAGGGACCCTTAAACAAATGGAACAATTACCAAAAGGTGATTATACATCCAAACAATATTGTTCCAATGAACTACTATTCCCTGAGGTGTGTACAAATACAAACTGAGGCATACATTTTACAGTTTGTAACAATCACAAGAACATTATATACAGAACATCAATCATTTCCTGAAACAGTGTTGTCTGCACCAAACCTGGACAAGAAATCTGCATTTTTTATGCTGGGACCCTGCTCTACGTGTCAGAGTCGGCTGTCCATTTAACCTTGGTGGGAAAACAATTCTTAGTGAGGTTTGTAAGGGGGGTGGCAGTGATAGAGAAATCCAGAATAAACTGGCGATAGTAACTGGCCAGGCCTAAGAATGAACGTACATGTTTTTTTGTACTAGGCACAGGACTGTTTGCCACAGCTTCCACCTTGGTGATTTCAGGTTTTATGGTTCCATTTCCAATAATGAAACCAAGATAACGGGTTTCGGTTTTTGCAATGGCACACTTGGCTGGGTTAATAGTCAAACCAGTGTCTTTAAGGCTTTGGATGACTGCACTCATGTGTACCAAATGGGTTTCCCAATCTGGACTGTAGATCACCACATCATCCAGATATGCTGCACTATATGGTTTATGGGGCCTCAATACATGATCCATGTACCTTTGAAAGGTGGCAGGAGCCCCATGCATTCCAAATGGCATCGTTGTAAAGTGGTATAAACCAAGTGGTGTGTAGAAAGCTGTTATTTCTTGTTCCTGAGGTGCCAAGGGGATCTGCCAGTACCCTTTTGTTAAAACAAGGGTACTGATGTACTGAGCAGATCTGATTTGGTCCAACAAATCATCTATCTGTGGCATGGGGTACCCATCAAACTCTGAAACAGCATTTATGCGTCTAAAATCCAAGCATAACCTCACTCCGCCTTCTTTCTTATTAACTACTACCAGGGGTGATGACCATGGACTACATGGTTGTACAATAACCTTGGCTTGCTCCATCCTTTTTACTTCCTCCACTACCTCATATCTGACCTTTTCAGGAAGCCTATATGGTTTCTGGTGCATGGGCCTGGTCTGTGACAGTTTGATTTCATGGACCACCCCCTTCACTCTTCCCGGGGCTTTAGTAAATGTACTTTTGTAATAGGTTAAGAGACTATCAATCTCTTGGTGCTGTGTTGGTGTTAAGTCTGGGTTGATCTGAATGGGTGTCTCTTTATGCAACGGATCTAGACGCTATATGCTATATCCAGCTCTGTTTTTCTTGTTCTGGCTGTATATAGCAAATTACATCCGTTTTTTGATTTCTCCTCCCATTTCCTTAACAAATTAACATGATACACTTGTTTTTGTGGTCTGTGTCCCGGCATCTCCATCTCATAATTTACTACTCCTCTTTGTTGGACAATGACATAGGGGCCTTGCCACCGCATCAACAACTTATTCTCGGTGGTGGGCAACAACAATAGTACTTTCTCCCTGGGTACAAACTGTTTATTTTTAAGTCCCATATCATACCTGGCTTTTTGGGCCTGCTGTTTCTGGTCCACATTCTCGTGGGCCAGAGTTACATATTTTATTAACCTTTTTCTGAGTGACAACATGTAATCAATAACATTGGTATGCCCGACAGTTTTTCCAACTTCCCAATGTTCTCTGACCACATCTAATGGTCCTCTTGGATTGCGCCCATATAACAAGGAGAATGGTGAAAATCCCGTGGTGGCTTCGGGCACCTCCCTATATGCAAACAAAAGGTAGAGGAGAAATTTGTCCCAGTCTCTACCCTCCTCATGTACATACTTCTGGAACATTTTCTTCAGAGTTTTATTAAAGCCGCCCACTAATCCATCCGACTTGTGGATGGTAAGGTGAAGTTCTGAGTGCTGTCACCCCAACAATCTGTATAATTCAGTTAACATGACCGAGGTAAAACTACTGCCACAATCTGTCAATATCTCCTGGGAATCCCATCCTGCTGAATACCTTGGCCAGTTCTTCGGCCACTCGAGAAGCTGTTACCATCCTCATAGGGATAGCCTCGGGGTACCGGGTAGCATAATCACAGGTAACCAGGATATACCAATTGCCCTTTGAGCTTTTAAGCAAAGGCCCTACCAGATCCATTGCTACTTGATCGAAAGGTGTCGTAACATATGGAATGGGCTGCAAAGGTACCAGGTCTTTCTTCCCCCCTTGTGCTACCCGCTGACATTGTGCACAAGTTCTACAGTAAGCAGCTACACCTTAGTGGATACCTAGCCAACAAAATCTAGACAGGATTCTTTGAACAGTCTTGTCCCTCCCCTAATGGCCAGCCATGGGAATGTCATGAGCTAGGAACATCACCGGCTCTCTGTACTTGTGGGGCAACATCAGTTGTTCAGTCTCAGAACCATTTTTTACATCTACAGCAATTCTATACAGCATTTTATTTTTCTGTACAAAATATGATTGTCCTTGTTTTCCTGTAGACACCTGTAAAAATAAAGGTTGCAATGACTCGTCTGCTAACTGCTCCTCATAGAAGTTTTTACTAGATAATCCTGGTAACCTGTTTAATATACCAGCAGTATGCTGTTCTCTCCACATCTTTTTCTCCCTTCTTCTTTCCTTTTGAGATTTTTTCCTTTGCCCACAGTCTCAAAATAGTCATCTTCAAAAGGAAACACAGAGTCCAGTTGGGCTTTTGCTTGGGCTCTTGTAACCACATTAACTGGCTCTGTAAATGTCTGATGGTTACTCATCAAGGTAGCAAAGGTGGGAAAATCTTGCCCAAGGATGACAGGGACTGGTAATCTAGGTACCAGACCGACAGCACTTTACAACAAGCATTGTTTATTTTTAAGTCAGTACGATTCTGCGAAGCTCCAAAAATGTTTATAAATACAGCCGCTCGGAAGATCACACTTGCTTGAACAGCTAATTATCCCTGTGTATCATAGAACGCTCCCATCATGAGTAACGACGGAAAGCTTTTTGTTGGTGGCCTATCTTTTCAGACAAAAGAACAAGAATTGGAAGACGTTTTTGGCAAATATGGCCATATAGCCGAGGTTGTCGTGATTAAAGATCGAGAAACGTAGCGGTTGAGAGGGTTTGGCTTTGTAACCTACGAAAACCCAGAGGACGCGAAGGATGCCTTGCATGCGATGAAAGAAAAGACCATCGATGGGCAGCAGATCCGTGTAGACCAGGCTGGCAAATCTAAGAACCGATCCCGTGGTTACGGTGGTGGTGGCGGCGGTGGTGGACGTGGCTATTCCCGCGGAAGAGGGGGTGGTGGATATGGCGGAGATGGGCATTACGAGTCTAGCAGAAGTGGTGGATACGGTGGAGGCTCTTATGGCAGAGACAGGCAGGGAGGTTATGACCGATATGGAGGAGGAGGATCCTACAGAGACAGCTATGAATGAGTTAGTGCTGCACACAACGAGTAAAATCCTCCTGGTTCAAGATCGTCCTTCCAATGGCTGTATTTATAAAGATTTTTGGAGCTTCACAGAATCATTGTGTAGTCCCATCTCATTGTAATCTCTGGATATGTAGTGTTATCAGTTTTCCTTGTCTAACAGCCTGACAGATTTTAATACAACATGCATACTCGGTTTTCAAATCTGTCAGTTTCATTTTTTTTTTTTAAGCAGCAGCGCAAAGCCAGAGGTGTATTTCTTTTGGATGTATTGACAATACTTGTTCTCTACCCTAACTCTAGTCCACATCACACTGTTATTTAAAGCAAGTGGTATTTTTTTAATTTTTAATTTTTCTGGAGAGAACTAAAATTCCACAATTTGGGGGGGTTGTGGGTTAGAGTTCTTAACCAACTTAGCTAGCTGCACTGCTGCTTTTAAAAGTATGTAAAATGCTTTTGACCTTTATTTGGGGGTGGGGGGGGGCCAGCATTTTGTGATGCACAGGGATTATTAGTCCTACTGTTGGTGCAGTAGTTGTGTTCAAATTTTTAAAATACTTTTGGATAGACTTAACTGTTCAAGCAACTTGATGGATGTGGCAGCTAAACAAGCTGAAGTTTGTTTTGAGCAGCTGACACCTCTGAGAAGTTTGGAAAACAATATTGAAACAGTTTATTCTGTAATCCCTGTTTCTCCATTCTTCACTATTTGCATGAAAAAGATCTTCCATGTGCTCGTGCTGCAAATATCCGCATCGGGTCCTAATCTGCTAGACTGTCATTGAATGCCGTGGAAACAATTTTTACCTCGCGTGGGGTGTTTTCATCCTGTCCTTCATAAGAGATGCATAAACAACCTGAAGTCGAATTTTTAATGTTTTACAAAGTTTTCACACAGGTGTTAGCTGCCCTGTTAATAATGCATTGGTTCTTGCAACACATTCCTTTTAAGAATGGGCCTGAGCTCTTGATTTTTATTTTTTAAATGACCTTGATACAACTAAAATGCTTCTAGAAATCACAAGTATGCACAAAGTAGTTTATGAATGCATATTTTTCTGTACAGTATTGAATGACCCAGGAAACGCTTTTCAAAAAATAGAGGTTCTTGGAAATGTTAACTTATATTGCGTTTGTGTTTTTACTGAAGAAGAATGCATATCCCACTTTTGACCCAGTGTAAGCGTGTGGGTTCAATAACAGACACCAGTCCTTCAATCAAGTGCATAAAAAACGCTGGTGTAGCGTTTATCATTTTATTTTCCAAAGTGATAATAACAAATTAACTGTTCAAAATATTTACAGAAAAGAAATGGGTGTTTAAACTTTCACACCAAAATAACAACAAACAAAAAAGTAATCAGGCTAGTCTTTCCTAAGACTCCCTGCTCTTCTCCATATATTCAATATTTTTCTCCACTCTGGTGTATAGGCACTCACACCTCCTCTCCCTTGCTTGGTCAGAAGAAACTGCCCAGCACGCCTGAATTAGCCTCCTGGTGGGGAGGTTAATATAGCACAAAAATCATGACATCATTGACATGTGACTATCAATTATACCATAAAACCTTATTCCTCTACTCTGGAACTTAAGATTAGGCTTCAGTTCTCTAAATCTAAAGCTTATTATGTGTTTTTCAACATAATATTAGTAATACTCTATAGGTACTCATTTTAACTTAGAGGAACCTTAATTAGTGGTGAAAGCATCATCAAGGACCTTTTGCCCCTCCCTTTCAATGACATCACCACACCACTTCTATATTAGCAGCCATTTTCTGGGCTGCCAGCTCTATAGAAGCCATCCCTTGCTACCTGCCACCATTTCAGGTAAAGAAACCAAGAAAATCAAACTTGTTTATAGAGGACTCTAACCTTCCCAGATGAAAACAGAGTAGGGGCGCGCTCCCCCTCTATTTATTCTATGAAGCCAGAGTAGCTCTATCACTATTCAGCCTTGTTTATTTATCCCTTAAATGTGTTACTTGGCTTGGTTTTTCTACTTATACCTTTACTTCATTTGAACACATTTTTATTCTCTGCATACATTCCAAAAACAGCCTAGTAGTATTATTATTATTATCCTTAATTTACTGTGCTAGAACTGTATTTAAACATATTTTTATGTTTTACATTTCTCCACCCCTCACCCCATCCTATTGGCTCTGCCATTTCAGCAGTCGGCAAACATTGCACTATTTCACTCCCATACTGTACTTCACTTCTTGGTAGGTTTAAACAGCACAATAACAAGTCAAACACCCCAAATCATGCTTTTATACACAGGAACAGTCTGCACTAATGCTGCAGTGCTTATTTTAACTTTTATTTAATCTCTTTGTTTTCAGGCAGCAGGCAAGATCTGCAGCAAGCGGCTGCAGGAGAGTTACTTTCTCCTTGCAAACAGCCTGCTTGCTCATCTTCCAGTCTTGCAGAGACTCGCTTTAAAATGGGGCTATGTGGCAATCTGCTCTGCTGTTGGAAACACTCTTGTTTCTTGGGGATTCAAAATCTTCCACAGAATTTACATAGCAGGAGGCTTTAAAGGGATCTGCTTTTAACTTCATGTGGCACTTTTGATGGCTAGAATGACAACAGATTAAAGGTATAGCACAGACAGGAGAAGAGAATTGTCAGGTTGGCCACCCTGACAAGAAATTAAGGATAGACAGAAAAGTTTAAGAGAATAGGACAGATGAAAAGAATAAATGGTTTTTGCAATTTTATGTTGACATTCTCATCCTGCCACAAGGTGAGAGGCTCGAACCCTGGAACTCCACAGGACAACGACATTAGGCAGGAGGAATAATTTCCCATCATCACCCTTTGCATCTTACCTGTGAAAGGGACTCAAGCCAGGTAATGACAATACTGGTGAATCCACAGAGCTCCTGATCCATGGTGTTAAATGCTGAGGAGAGATAAAGTAGAATGATAATTGACCATCCACCTGTATCTCTTGCCCTGAGGAGATCATTCTGCACCTGAGTAGTGCCGTCTCTGTACTGTGCCTGGACCGAAATCAGACTGGAGTGGCTCATAGATGTCAAAGTCAGTGAAATGTGCTTTGTGAGCAGGTGTGGGTGAAGGATAACACAGCAGACTAAGAATTAGGTGCATAAAAACTGCAGTCATCGTTAATCATTTTATTTTACTCTGAAAATTGCAAAATAAAAAAGTATATACAAAAAGCAAAATTAGTTTAGTCATACTCAACAAACTGTGGCTTAGCTTCAGCCTGAAATCAATCTGCCAGCTTGATCAAGCACACACATGAGGTCTTTCTCCTCCGATGGTGAGTGATCAGCTGACCTCCTATCTGAAACTCTAGCCCCTAGTGGTGGGCTTTTATACAAAAGGTCTGGTCACCTGATCTGCCCTTATCTAATACAGGAAATAACTAACTATTCCTAAGACAAATGTCAAGAAGACCCACCATAATAACCAGTTTTTATTATTACATAGGACTGCTTAAGCACATTTGATACAATCTTGAAAGAAAATAATTATAGACCCATAGAGGCCCTAACTATGGTCAACAAAGTACTAGGTAAGACCAGACTGGCAGTGATGGGATAGACATGAAATTTCTATCCCTCACCCTGGACATTCTTACAGTGCCCATTACCAAGCTTGCAATAAGTCCCTGGCCCTTGCCCAATTCCAGCGGTTTGGAAGCAGGCCCTAGTTATGCCAGTGCATAAAGGAGGTGATAAGTCTCTGGTAGCCAACTACAGACCCATATCGATCCTTTCCCCTTGTCCAAGGCACTGGAAAAGATTGTGCGGGTCAACTCATCAACTACCTCAATAAGTATAATCTACTATGCCCCAACCAGCATGGCTTCAGACAAAATCATAGTACCACTACTGCCCTGCAGGACTACATGGACTATGCACATAAGGCCCTGGATGAAGGCAAACTGGTGGGGTCTGTCTTTACTGACTTCACCAAAGCCTTCAATACAGTCAAACACTTCCTGTTACTGACCCAACTGCTAAACACAGGTGTGGTGCCCAATGCCCTTTGCTGGTTCCAAGACTACCAGATACAGAGAAATCAATGTGTCAAAATTGGGCAAATGGTATCTAGTGCAAGAGAGGTATCATTAGGGGTACCCCAGGGATCAATACTGGGGCCCCAACTCTTCAGCCTTTCTTAAATGATCTTCCCACAGTCTGCGACACCAAACTCATACTATATGCAGATGATGCTGTGCTCCTGAGCAGCAGCACGTCTCAGGCTGCCCTACTATCTGAGCTGCAGAACTCCTTCTCCAAACTCAAGGACTGGTTCTATAGTTATAAGTTGCTACTAAACTACATAAATACCAAGGCCATGCTTATATCCAGCCCCCACAGCAAAAATAAGCACCACCCCCTCATCTTCTCCAACTCATGCAGTGAGCGCTGGAACAAGCCCACTTGTTCAAGTATCTGGGGGTCATAAGAGATGATACTCTCATGTTTGCACACCATATTGACTCTCTGGTCAAGATAGTCAATACCAAGATTGGTGTCCTGTACAAGCACAGGCAATACCTCTCCCCAGGGGCTCTCTGCCTCTCAGTCCACAGCTCCATCATATCTACTATTGACTATGGACTAGTAGTCTATGGGGGGTGGCAATGGATACAGCGCTCATGAGGGTTCATACTGCGCTCAACAAAGCCTGCAGACTCACCCTGGATGCTGAGCATGGTATGCACACCTGTACTCTGTATGAATGCACAAACTGGCTGTCATTAAGAAACGGTCAAATTTCAGACTTGCATCCTAGGGAAGAAGGCTCTATCAGGTAAAACACTGCTTGTGTAGGCAATTTGATCAAGGTGGCCAACTCGTTACAGGTCACCAGGGGAGGACTAGAGGGGCCTTGGCTATCCCCTTCCATTGTACCTCGCATGGGCAACATGCATTTGCCTATAGGGTCCCCCTATAAATGAATAAACTCCCCTGGGCACCTCTTGGCCACCAACTGTCTGGCCCAATTCAAAACTGATCTCAAACAGCACCTAATAACACTTTCTAAGTGCACCTGCTCCTAAGTCCAGCCACACCAGCTCTCTCTGCTCCCCAGCAAGCACTAGGCAGGCCTCAGGTACCCCACCTCCCTCTGTCCCTTCTCATGACTTGCCTCAGCAATCAGTTCATGTCATGCTCCTTCAGCATTCGCCACCCCACCTTGCACCCACCAACTCCCAGTCCTGTGAGTTTCCCTAACAGTCACTACTAATGCAAGCTGCCTGACCATGCCCCCCCGCAACCCACCATTTACTCTAGCACATCTTCTCCACTCAGTCTCCCCTCATCCCCCATTTCTCCCTATACCTTATCGCCCTTCTTCTCTCACCCTACACCTCCACCACAGTACCTACCTCTCTCTCGTAACTCCTTCCTTCACCCCACTGCCAGCTATCCCCGTCCCTCTAAACTACTGACAATGCACTTTGTGGCTGCTTATTCCCCCCCATAAAGTGTTTTTCTTGTTATTTTAACTTGTACCATTGTTTTGAGTTATTCTGTAAGTTCTAAATCCAAGCTGTATCGTTCATTGCAATAAAAACATAGAAACATAGACTTTGACGGCAGATAAGGACCGCTAGGCCCATCTAGTCTGCCCATTTCCCTACCTACAGGATAGGCCGCAGATCCTAGTTAACCAACAACCTATTTCTTCCTACCCCCCACAAGAATTGCCTTATGTCTGTCCCATGCATTCTTGAATTCTCCCACAGTTTTAGACCCCACACCTCCTCAGGAAGGCTGTTCCATGCATCCACTACCCTCTCTGTGAAATAATACTTCCACATTGCCCTGAACCACCCTCCTTCTATCTTTAAATTGTGTCCCTTGTTCTTGCAAGTCTCTTTTCTGAAAGATGCTACCCTCTTGGACTTTGTTGATTCCACTGAGGTACTAAAGTTTCTATCATGTCCCCCTCTCCTTTCTTTCCTCAAGGGTATACATTATAAGCTCCTTTAGTCTCCTCCTCTCGGCTTCTCTTGCAGACCCTGCACCATTTTAGTTGCCCTCCTCTGGACTGCCTCTATCCTGTCTATGTCCTTGCGGAGATGGGGTCTCCAGAACTGGACACAGTACTCCAGATGGGGTCTCACCAACTGTCTGTACAGAGGATAACAACTTCCTGTTTTCTGCTGATGATGCCTCTCCCTATACATCCCAGTATACCCACAGCCCTCCCTACTGCCTTCTCACATTGCTTGCTAACCTTAAGGTCATCTGATATGATTACCCCCAGGTCCCTTTCCATTTTTGTTCTTGTTACTACCTCCCACCCATTGTGTATTCTTCCCTGGGTTCTTGTTTCCCAGGTGCATTATTTGCACTCCTTTGCATTGAATCCTAGCTGCCATACTTCTGACCATTCCTCCAACCTTGCCAGTCCCTTTTCATCCTTTCACGCCTCCTTGTGTATCAACTCTGTTGCAGATCTTTGTGTCATCTGCAAAAGGCATACTTTTCCTTCAGTCCCTCTGCAATGTCACTGATGAAGACATTAAAAGGACTGGATCCAATACTGAACCCTCGCGGTGACCCCACTAGTAACCCCCTTTCTTCAGAGTGGACTCCATTTACAATTACCTTCTGTGTCCTGTTGTCCAGCCAATGTTTTGCCAGGCTATCACCTCGGTCCACTCCCAGGCTGGTTAATTTGACTATTAATCTTTGTGTGGGACTGTGTCAAATGCCTTGCTAAAGTCTAGGTAGGCCATGTCCACAGCCCCTCCCTGGTCTACTACTTTGGTCACCCAGTCAAAGAAATCTATTAGATTCATCTGACATGACCTTCCCGCTGTGAATCCATGCTACCTTGGGTCCTGTGCTCCACTGGCCTTTAGGTACTCGACTATTCTTTCCTTCAGAAGTGACTCCATCACTTTCCCTACCACAGAGGTCAGACTGACAGGTCTGTAGTTTCCTGCCTCTGTCTTGGACCCACTTTTGTGAAGGGGAATCACATCCGCCTTCCTCCAATCCTCAGGTACCACACCATCCTCCCATGATTTATTAAAAGAGTAGCCAGTGGTTTCACTAGTTCCTCCCTTAATTATTTTAGAATTCTAGGGTGAATTCCATCAGGACCCATTGCTTTGTCCACCTTCAGTTTTAGGAGTTCTTGCAGAACCCTTTCTTCTGTGAAAGGACTGGGATCGACCCCCCTATCAAGAGTGCTTCTGTTAATTGGATTAGACACTTCCTCCTCCTCTTTTGTGAATACTGAGCAGAAATATTCGTTCAGTATTCCTGCTTTTTCACTGTCCCCCTCTGCCCACCCACCGTTCATTCTATTCAGCCTCACTATCCCTCCCTTTGTCTTTCTCGCTATGATGTACCTATAAAGGTTTATCCCCTTCTTAACTGAGTTGGCTATCTTTTCCTCAGTTTGGGCCTTTGCTATTTGACTTCCTCCTGCTTCCTTCTGCCTTAACTGGTACAGCTCTCTGTCTTGCTCCTTCTGTGTTTCCTTATACTTCCGAATGCTATCTTTTCTTCCTGACTTTCACAGCCACCTCTTTGAGAACCATAGTGGCTTTTTTTTTTCATTTTGATTTGTTTATTTGCTTCACACAAAGGTTGTTGCCTCTGTGATGGCAGTTTTGATAATTCCCCATTGTTGCTCCACACCTCCTTCTAGCCTGTTTGCTAGTGCTTTTCTGAGGCACTCTCCCATCTTGCCAAAGTCAGCCCTCCTAAGTCCAGTACCCTCACTTTTGTATGGCTGGACTCTGTAGAAGTTTAACATGAACCACACTGTTTGATGGTCACTTGTCCCCAGATGGCAACCCACTTCTAGATCTGAGATCCTCTCACTGCCCCCGTTTGAGAGTACGGGGTCTAAGATTGCTCCCTCACGAGTGGGTTCCAAAACTAGCTGTCTAATGCCTGCCACCTGTAGGGCATCAAGAATGGCCCTGTTCTTGGATGTGGCTGCAGCAAATGTGCTCCAGTTAACATCTGGCATATTCAGGTCTCCCATCAACAGTATCTCCCCTTTCTCTGCCATTCTAAGAATGCCTTCTATCATATCCTTGTCCATTCCTTCCCCCTGACATGGGGGTCTGTACACAACCCTGTGCGGATTGTGGTGCCCTTTCCAGTCTCAGGTGACCCACAGTGCCTCCTCTCCTCCTGTTTACTCTTTTGTTCAGTTGCTTTTATCCCTTCCTTTACATAGAGAGCTACTCCTCCCCTCTTCTCCCTGCCTGTCTTTCCTGTAGGTTATGTACCCTGGTATGTTAACATCCCAGTCATGGTTCTCTGTGTACCATGTTTCTGTGACTGCTACGATATCCAGGCATCCCTCTTCCATTAAGGCCATCAGCTCAGGGAGCTTGTTGCCCAGACTACAGACATTGGTACTCATTACCCTCCATTTCCTGATGGCCTTACTCCCTTTTGCCCCATCCCTGTCCTTCTTGCCTTTGTCACTTTCTCCATTTACCCCTGCCCTTCTCCCTATCGACACCTCTATGTTGGTGTTTGCCGCACTTACTACTGTGATTATTTGGGGGCTAGGATTTTCCTGCTCCTTTCCAGTGCCTCCCCCCTTGGCTAGTTTAAAAGCTTGCCAATGAAGCATTTAAACCTATCACCTAGGATCCTGGTTCCCCTCCCGGACAGATGCAGCCCATCATGCCAGTATGAAGCTCATCACTCCAGGTGGACCCCCAGTCCCCAATGAAGCCAAACCCCGGGCTCCACACCAGTTTTCAACCACTGATTGGATCCCATGGTGCGGAACACCCTAGCCTCTCTATGCCATAGATGGGTAGCACCTCTGAGAAGGTTACCGCGTGCTACTTGACTAAGGCCCTCCCCAATTCCACAAACTCTTCCTGCACTTCTCTAATCCCTTTCTTGCCAGGTCATTTGTCCCTAGGTGGACAATGACATCCAGCTCCCTCCCCTGTGCAGCTGCTCCGGCAATCCTGAGGATTCGCTCCCTATCCCTCCAAGCCATGGCACCAGGCAGGCACCTCACCTCCCTCTCCCCTTCCTCCCCCAGTTCTACCTTCCTAACAATGGAGTCCCCCACCAGGAGCTGTTTCCTTCCCCTGCAGGGTCCCCTGCCACCCTCCTGTGGGTCTTCTTTGTGGAGGTTCCCAGCATCCTCCTTGGTCTCCACTGTGGGTGCCTCCATAGAGGAACCACACTTTGCCAGAATGGCATAGGAATTGTGGAGAGGTACAATGGGAGGGATGCGCCTCTGTTCCACCACCCTCACCCTCCCCGAGCCCACTGTGGTCCAACTGCTCCTCTTTCTTGGCAACCTCTGAGGCAACGGCAGTGGCACTGGTGGTCTCTGGATGGAAGGGGAGGTCCCACAAATCCTGGCCAACTCAGCCTAGAGATGAGTAACCTCCTCCCTCAGCCCAGAGAGGTGCCTGCAGATGGGACAACACCACATCCTCCAGAACATCTCCCGGAAGACTGCTGCTCCACAGCCACTGCACTGCACCACTCCAATCATGTCTTATTTCTGGCCCTTTAACTGTTTGCAATCCTTACTCTTTCCTCTGTTTTTTTTTTCTCTCTCTCCTTACTTTCTGCCTGTGTGCCCTTTAAGCTCCTGATTGTCCTGTTCTGAGACAAGAATATCCTATATTTCGTAGTAGACCACTTACTTGCTCAGGGCAGACCTCCAGCAGCTAGAGGGGCGGAGAGCTACTCTTGCCCTTCTAGGATGGTGGGTCCTTGGTGGTTCTGTGATCACTCACTTCCTGCCCCTAAACAGGAAGTTCCTGTTGTCAGTCAAATCCTGTGCCTATAAAAATAGAACTAGCTTTAGGTGAGGGAGGAAGGGCAATATAGTCCCAGTAGAGAAGTTCAGTCACACAGCAGTCCTTTCTCCTGGTGCCTTCTGCCAAGCTATTAGCTGAAACTTTCTAAGGCAGTCTTTAAATGTAGCTTCCTTCTAGCTAAGCCACTCCCCCTACTTACCAGATCTTTCTACAAGTAATTTAAACCTCACAGCAGTTAAGTCCTTTCAGTCACCTGAGATTTACACCTAGATAACTCTGCAGATACCCATTCAGTTCAGTTAACCCAAACACACACTTTTTTTTTGTATGTTAGTTTTTTTACCCTAAATTAAAGGTCAAATACAAAAGTTCTTCTACTTTAGTCCCAGCAGAGAAGTTCAGTCACACAGCAGTCCTTTCTCCTGGTGCCTTCTGCCAAGCCTTTGTACCTTTACTTTCTCCTATTGTACTTTGTTTTGGAATCTATGATGTGGAACCTTTGTAAAAGAGCTTGTGCTCAAAGCTCTTTTCTGAATCATTAAATAAATTAATTAAAAAAAATTAAAATAACAAGCACTTAATAAGTGCACAGTCCTGCCTATTTCCACAATGAATGGCAGGTTTATTACTATAAACAGAGTTTGAAAAGGGCGCTGCTCCCCTATAGTGAGAACTCATTCACCTTCAGGCAACAGGTAGGCCCAATTCTGGCCTAGAAGGGTTGAGGAAAGGGACACAGGAAAACAAAACAGAAAACCCTTTTTGTTGCTTTTTTCAGGTATTTAAACAACTTACAATATTGCAGTAGTTTTATTTCAAGTCTTCCTCTTGGTTACAGTTTGCTTTTAATGAACTTGGTTTTTAAAATAGTGGGTAACTTATAACAAAAACAGGCCTTCTCTGGAACAAATACTGCCTTTCTGCCACTATTTAGGCAAATGGGGCTCTCAATCATACACACTTCTGTCAGTATTTATATTCAAAAACAGAAAGTAAATGGACTGGGACACTTATTTCTGTATGCATATAATTGTTCATGTAATTAAGCACTGCAAGCACTTTATCAGCCAGCAAGTAAGCTAGCAGTACTTTATGTAAGCAATAAGGCAGGACGGGATATGACAGTTCTAATGCATGGCTTGGGGGTGTAGTGAGGCACGATGTCAGCAGGGGTAGTGCAACCAGCCCCCTAGCCATGCATTAGAACTGTCTAATGCACACCCCAGAGTGGCTTATTGCACTTTTAAAATGGGGCACTGTATTTTACATGTATGGAAAAAATAATATTGTAATGTTTAAATACTGTAATATTGAAATCTTTACAGCATTTTGTAGTAAAATAGTTCATCTGCCTATGATGCTTGTCCCCTTTAATACTTTTGTCCTTATATGGCCCCTGTAGTTGAACTGGGGTTGTCGTGTCACTAACCCCCCACAACTCACACGGATACAGCACAGAAACAACATTCCCATCTCTGTCTTTTCTGTTTGTCTGTTTGTTAATCTTTACAGCTACTGTGAGGTGGACCTGGCAGTTTCTGCATTAATTCTGCTTTTTGTTTTAGAGAGGACGGTGGTGTTGAATGCCACTATGGTGAGAGAATCAGAAGCAGAGTGGAAGTCAACTGTGACAGCCAAAAGAACCATTGGCTGAACTTCATTATTAGGTTGTTTTTTTATGATGGTTAGTTACAACTGAGGACGGTCATTTAGAATTACTTGAACTGCTGACAGGGTCGGGAACCGTGTGCTGAACTGACAGGATCAGGAATCGCGTGCTGAACTGAAACGGAACAAGTGAGGTAGTTCATACAAAAAAAAAAACTCAGATCAGTGATTTGTTTAGAAAATCCAACATTGACCTGAGCAGAGAAAGGAGATGAAAGAGTGATGGAGGCAGAAGGTAAGAGCGAGTGTGTGGGGAGAGAGCAAATGGCTGCCTGGCTGTGAGGCCAGTTGCTGGCTGACTGGGAGGTGAGAGAGTAAATGGGCAGAGTTCATGGACACAGCGCAGATTACAAAAAAAAAAGAGAAAGAAACTATAGTTTTTCTTTTTAATGTATTGTGTTTTGAGAGACAGGTACAAAAAAAAGGGTGGATGTGTAACATCGTCTGGACTGCTGAAGTCTCGCTATGTGGAGGGTGGTAAAAATACCGGTCACTAACTGTTTTGATTAGTAGCACAAGGATTTGCTTAATGTCCATCACTGCATCCAGCTCGGCAGCACTTGTTTTAGCTATGCATTAGAACCAATCAGGACGCAGGATTTTTCTCTACCCATTTTATGAACTCCTTTTGATTCAAGGCACAAAAGGCACTTTATGCATGTTTTCTCTTTACTAGTGTTCACATATTGTAAATATATGAATTTAGATATCTTTACACTTTACCTTTCTATTCATTTTATTAAACTGTACAGTATATTTAGGCATCTTGTCATTTCTTAAAGCATTTTCTGTTGTAAGTATAAATTCAGCACTGCAGGCACTTTAAAGTCCTACAGGTGTGCATATACAAACACATTTATTTTCCTAAAGCCCATGAGCACATTATTTAACCTCCAGCAAACAGCTTGGCATTATTGCTTTGTGCATTCTGCACGCTAAATCTAGCAGCTCTTTGGTATTTGTGAAGGCCATACAAGCCCCCTATAAAGTATGTGCTAAACAATTTCTTTTTTTTATTTTACACAGGCACCTTGCACTTTTATGCATCATAAGCACTTTTCTCCAGAACAACAAAGGGACAGAAAGTGAAAGTTAAATACTAGAACAAGAGGATAGTGAGCGGAGGATACTTAGGTAGGTGGCCAACCTACCTAGGCAGAAACATGAAAAGACAAAGAATAGAAAAAAGGGTGCTGTTGCAACAGATTATACAGAATGAAGGGAGAAATATGTCCCTGAGTGCTATACCATTTGTTAGGTAAAGCGAGCTCTATTACATGCCTCGAGCTGAATAGCCAGTACTTTCTCAATAACCTTCCCCAAAAAGGGAGATAAGAGACAGGTCTATAATTTGCATATAATTTGGGTCAAAGATGGTTTCTTCAAAGGGGTTTCACCAATTCTTCTTTGAAGGGAACTGTCAGCAATAAAAGCCTAACACCCAAGTATAGGCTGATCCCAATTAGCCCTTTGTGTGAAAAACACTTTTTACCTAATGATTGCTGCAGTGAAGTAGATTGTGTCAAGCTAATTTCACTGACTTGTGAGCTGACATTTCCTGTAACCAATGTGCCAAATTCCCCTGCTGCTGACGTCAGAGGAGGACTGCTGCAGTGGGAGATTCAATAGCCTACAGTGAATGTCAGAATTTTATTTATAAGATGTAATCTTCTGTTTGCTGGTCTGCTGTTCTCCTGGGGCTAGATATAGTTACAGAGGACTGTACTAAGCCCTGTAAGCACAGCAGGACCAGCCAATGTCTGATATTAGCTTACAAAATCTTAAACATGCATACTGCAGGTACTGAATCTCCCAGCTCTGCAGTCCTCCTCTGATGTCAGTTATAGGGAATTCTGGGATTTCTGGTTACAGGAAATGGAATCCTAGAAGTCAGCAAAATTAGCCTACAACATTGTACTATACTGCAGTAAACAGTAAGTAAAAAATAAAATGTTTTTTTTACACAAATTGCAAACCGGAGTCAGCCTCACACTTGGGTGTGAGGCTCTTATTGATGACAGTTCCTTTTTAAGAGCACTGGGGAATATTGCTTTCAAGAAGGAGCACCAGATTATCTCGGTGAACACTGGAACTAGAGATTCCACATATCCCATTAAGAGACATGTCGGGCCTGGGTCAGTTAACAATACATAGGGCACAACCTCGTAATTATCCCTCTAACCTGTTCCACCCCAACAAAGCTAAACTTGCCCCAGACATGAGGATTGCTTCTTTTAACCCCAGATCCAACACTACATGTTGGATGAGACCTCGCTGTGAAGATCCCCACCCTGAAGTAAGACACCTTGTCAGAAAAGAACAGCAAAGAACAGAGCAAACTCGTTGCATTTAGCAACAGACAATTTTCTTACTGGCTGGAGACAGGAAGGATGGATAAGCCTGTCGACCATCTGGAAGAGCTGAGCTGGTCTGTTCTTAGCTGCAGCAATCTCTGGACAGGAACTTTGCCTTCTTATGGGATATTGCCTTTGACACCTCAGTATAATGAGTTTTCAAAGCCAGTCTGTCTCTCTCAGTCGGTACCTCTATCTGCAGCACTCAACTTCCGACCCATGGTCTTCAGCAATCTGAGCTCCCCATAGAACTATGGGGACCTGAAGCATGAAGGACTGGGTCATACACTGACTTGTGCTGCAGAATCAAGAGTCATGGTAATAGCCACATTATAGTCTGCCACCACCTCCCCATGTCCTGTCCCACAAGCATCCAGCACACTTGATAGATCCAGCTCCACCATCAGTCCTTCTGGGGCCACCTCCTTTAAAGGGCAGAAACCAACCCTCTCCCACAGGGGAAGGATTCTCAAGGGGCCCTAATGAAAACTTCACTGTGCAATGATCCGACCAAACAGCGGATCAATCTCAAGTTATTGATCTTGAGTCTCAATGAGAACACCAAATCCAAGGTGTGGCCATGAATATGGGTATATCTGGTCAAAACTCTGTAAGCAAATACATCCTGTCAAAAACCACATGGTCATAAGAGTGCTGCACAGTTTCGGAGTTAGTATATCTACTCTAGCGTGGTTTTGTACTGATCATGTGGTGCGGTTATTGACCGCGCTGTGTTTGACCGCATGGTCTTGACATAGTGCCGAGTATGGGTCATAGAAGTAATGACTCATGATAGGCCCCATGATTCCATTGTCTGGAGGAAGTCACAAACAAATTGTGAGAGTTTGTCATCTACTCAGACATTGAAATCCTCAGAATTAACCAGCTGGGCAACTTCAACACCCAGTCAGTGACAAAATCTGCCACTTCCTGTAGAAAATCCCTTTTGTGTCCAGGGGCCAGTACGTGAGAAGGACCATGCAGCCTGCACCTGGACCCCCTCGAATGGCCACACATGTAAACGATGTGGTAGACTCCACACAGAGAAGTTCAGGCTTGATCTAAAACAGATAGCCACTCCCCCCTTCCCTGTGATCCCTCCTCAGGCAGTGCACAGTGGAGGACTCGACCAGAACCGACGCCTCCAATATTGGCCAGGTATCATCATTCAGCCAGGTCCCCATGATGCAAGCCAGGTCAACTGATAAAATCAAGTCTGCCATAATTGCAGTCTTATTTCTTATCGATCTGGCATTACATAGCACTGCCCGGGGTGGGATGAGTGGCAGCTGCTGGCCCAGCCACTGCCTGTCCACTCTGTCCAGTGGAAACCCTGGGTATGAGAACCAGCCAGAGCAAACCCCTCTCTAGCTCCCATTTTACCCCTGAGCACCTTCTGTACCTCACCACCCTGATACCATCCCCTCCGTTAGCACCCCCCAAGCCCCTTCACCCAGCCATCTGCTTCCTTACTATTTCTTATGCCCTGCAGTGACCATAGATGATCGCCGACAGGGGGCAGTCCACAAAGGGGTAGCAGTCCAGTAGCTGAGCTGAGGAGCAGCTAAGTTTTAGGGGCCTGCCTCCCTGCACATTCTGGCTGGCTGTTGATAAAACCTTACTTAAAACACGGTGGCTATCATAATACAAGTGCTGTGGCAGGTCTCTCTCGATTTCAGCAATGGACTAGTAGCAGATGCAAATGAACTTTTGGAGACAAGAATCCTTTTACTGTACAAATTCCTTAGTAAAACAGAACAAGGAAAAGGGCAATGCAGAAAATATACGACATATAAACTGAATCATAATGAAATATGATGGGCCCAATTAACAATCACAAGGGACCATCTCAAAACAGTTATGCAATGATTTTGCAGCGGTCACTGGCCTGCGACCTCAGAGCTATCCTAAAAGGGATCAGTGTCCTTTCTGGCATAGTTCAGGACTCCTTATGACCACACAGTAAGGGGGGTGCACGTTCCCATGCAAATGGCCTGCAAGGTCATCCACAAAGCACTGCGACCATCACATTGCAAGGTCACATCTTTTGCGACACCTGTAAATAAGAACTATGAAAAACAGTTCTAAGGGGTGCCACAAAAGAGCACTGTGGAATGGAAGATCTGGTGGGGGTTGGAGATCATCAAGAGAATAAGGACACAAAGGGGAGTGAGCTAGAGATGGGGGAACCACTGGACGCCAGGGCTCGGGTTAGGGAGGCCTGACTGAACCATTGAAGCCAGAGAAGCCCAAACACCAAACATAATTGTCTCTTATAAGTGGGAAATAAGGTATAGGTCAGGTTGGAGAACAACTTAGTTGGTACTGCTTTGCCCATGGCCATTGTGGATGGCATAGTGCCATGATGTGACTGGCACTATACCATCCAGGAAGGCTCTGTGTGTTGCACCTCAGGTGTTAATTGGCACAAACCCTAATTATGCCTATTAACATCTGGCAAACCTCATTTTCACTGCCCCTTAGTTGCTGGGGAGAGTCCTCCCACTGATAACTTTGAAGGCCTTGTGTGGCTAGCCGCTCCGTGTATGGATGCAATAGTGTACTTGTTCACATTCCATTTTGCATTGTGACAGGGCTAAGTTAGGCCCTGTCCCATATGTATTATGTGGGAGGGAACTGGAAGCAAGGATTCTATTACTAGCTCTGTCTTTTCTAACTCTCTATTCGACTGCACAGTCATTACCTCTACCTGCTGCACTTTATAATTTCTAATTCCTGCCTTGCTTAGGTTTGTATTGTATGTAGCTGGGTTCCCTGATACATAAACTAGAGACAGTGAAATGATGGCAGAGGCAGCTGTGACAGAGTGTGACCTCAGACTGATGTAATCTGTCACAATGCTCTAGCCAGCTACAAGATGGGTCACAATGTTATGCCTAGCAACAAACAGCTACAAAGTCTGTCTTGCTGAGAAGGTTTTTGGGGAGAGATGATTTTTCAACAGAGCCAGGGCAGACTGCTTGTGTCCTGGTGTAGAGATTGATGAAGAGAGACTAGAGAAGACATGCAGATTTCATGTCTTGAATGATCTTCTAATTTGCTGAATGAACACTGATCTGAAGAAGAAGAGATGCTGAAATGTTTTCTAATTTGTTTATTTTTTTCCTTGTGATTTAGTATAATAAATCACCACTGGTGGATTTTTACACTTTCTCCTGGACTGCTCATGTTTCTTGATCTAAGTCTCCAATATATTTGTGTCAGAGGTATCTGGTTCAGTTACATCTGGTGTCATTCTGTGTCAGAAGCCACGCCACATCCAGAAATCTCGCCACATGCATCTGCAAACTTAGAAATTTGGGGCCCCGTGTTTTTTCAACATTTTTTCAAAAGTTGCAAAATCTCTTAAGTGGAAGTAAGGTTTGTGGAATTTCCTTAAATTTAAAAGCTCACGCAAAGCTGTTTCAACTGGGGTATTGTGCCTACCTGAAGGTCTTAGCAGCCAAGAGATATTAATATGTAAAGCAGTACAAAATTAAAACAGTGCAGCTGCCATGTAATGTTAAGACAAGAAGTGATGTTTTGGACAGCCACTCTTTAGCTGTGCCTAAAGAATAGGTGTTCACAGTTATTAAATAAGCAGTTACTTGTTTTCTGAATTGTGTTTTAGTGTGTTACTAAAAGACACTTTACTTTTATTGCTCGGTGTAGGAATGAAACAAGTAAGTTTTCCCAATTACATTTCAAACTGCTAGTAAAAAGAAATCAGTAAAAATCTGATAGTGTGATACTAGGAAATCTCAGTAATGAGGGGCCCAAGGTATTTCAATGAATAACTGTAGATTTAGTTCACTTTCAAAAGAAATATTCACGTATTTCAATAACACATGCACCATTTATATGTCTGTAAATTAAAATCAACAAAGAGGCCAGCCCAGTGGCACTGAGGGCTGAGGCATTGCCAAGCACCTTGCTTCATGCCATGCCAATGATCCAAGTGCAGCTACAAGCTTGGGTTGCTGGGGTTTGGTGGGGGAGGGAGGCAGCAGCAGGACTGAGCTAGCAGCCAGGCAGCTTTCCTTTCCTGGGCCAGGGTGGTAGGCTGTCCCTGTCTGGGCTGATATCGGGTGGAGGCCAGGTACCACAGCAAGAAAGTCGGGAGGCTGACGTAAAGTCAGTTGGGTGGATGGGGAAGTAGGCTGGGAGCACATGCACACCTCCATGCGCATGCATTCCCTGCATGCCATGACTTTTGCGTTGGGACAAAGAATGTTGGAAAATGGAAGGCATGGTAGGGATGAAGGAAGCCCATGCACCACACCTCCACCTGCCAAATCACTGGAGGCCTGCAGCAACTACTGGGGGTGAACTCTGGGATGAGAATGGCCCTCCCCCTCCTGATCCCACTGCAGAGGGCAATCCATGGGATACTCAAATGTCAGGTAAACTGAGGGGCTGTGGATGATGGGAAGGGAGTGGTGACGCTGGCTAAAGAGAGCCTGTCCCACCATGGCCTGGGAGTATAAACAATGGATGGGAAACAAAGACAGCAAAAGAGCTTAACAGAGCACATTGAGTGCCAGAGTATAAGTGAAATCTACAGACACTCACCAGCCAGTCTGTAAAGAAGAAGATTCTGCACAGCAACTTCAGGATACAAGAACAAGGCTGGAATTTTTAAAAAGGGAGGGCTCTTGTGCAACTCCCAGTTTTGAGTTGCTCCTGTAACCTCTGAGATGTGTGAAAATGTCCTGTTCCTAGCTTCTGATATTTTGCCATATTAACAATGGCTGCCACAGTTTGCAGCCACTTCAAGCATTAGTGCCCAATAATGTAAGCAGACAGTGTGGACCAAAGAAATGCTGACCACAGTCCATGCTCATCTGATGTTTCAGTCAAATTAGCTTCTTCACTGGTGACATTGGACAGAGAGAACTGCATTGTTATAGAAGTCTATAGAAATGGTACAAACAATTGGCTGCAGTTAATTTCAGTATAAAGAATCAACAAGTGCAAAACACAGACAGCCCAAAAAAGCAATCAATAGATAAAAAAGTTTAAAACAATTAGTAAAACAAAAATATGACTTATAGTACATGAAAAATTGGTCCCTACAGCTAACAGCCACATTGTCTAATGTAACAATAATTAGTAGGCTTGAAAATGTTATGCATTGTTCCTGATTATTAAATTAATAGGCTCTCAAAAATAATGTATACAGTGTATAAAACAGGGACACTTACGAAAAGTTGATCTTTACAGTTAATAACATTGCTTATTTAAGCAATAGTTAATAGGCTAGAAAATGTTATATATTGTTCCTGATTATTAAAATGATCAAAAGTATATCATAAATGGTATGAAAAGAGACCCAGTACTGTATTTCCACAAGATATAAACATTCTGTTTTACAAGTTCAAATGGTCTTGCAAATATCATCAAATATCACTAGAAAGTGCTCTGAAAGTTGCAATCTTCAGATGAAATCAGCTAAAAGCATATCATATCAGTTCTTCCCAAGATACAGCTAGATAGCAAGAAAATTTCAGTTGCTAAATTGTACCAAATGTTGGACTGAACTTCCTGCATTGCGATGGTATTTCCACCTGAGTTGTGGGGGTCAGGGGTTGGCTCAGTTCCCAACAGAATAATACCAAGAAATAAACAGTGGCAGGGTCAAATTCACCTCAGCGACAGCTGTGTCAAGGTGAGGAAGTCACTCTCCTACACTGCACAGGCACAACTGCATGTCCTAGGTGGTAGCAACCCATGCCAAATAGTTCCTCCCACTCTTTTTATATTTTGAGCCAAAGTTACCACAGGGTGTCACGGGGGGGCACCAGTGCAGCAAAAGCAGCATGTTTACATGCTTACACGCCTGCATTGGTACATGATCTCACCAAAACAGGGATTGCGGTTCGCCACAACAGAGCCACCTACAATGATCTACAAGTCGTTTACACGATTCTAAAAGGCTGTTGCTGTGGCAGACAGGCAGACTAGGTGGGTCAAGTGGTCCTTACCTGCTGTCAAATTCTATGCTTCTATGTGGCGCATCAGCTTCAAGTCTGGCTCGTTAACATTTATTTATTTACTGTACTTACTGGATTTTAGTAACCGGGTAAGCCCAGTGAGACAATATCCCTTTTTCAGGGATGACCAGGAATGAATTAAACAAAAGTTAGGGAAAACATATCAGTACAGTACAATAAATTCAATCACAGCATTAGAAATACAAATTGTTAGCCAAACAGCTGTATAAGACATTACAGTTCAGAAACAAGTTTGTAAGCAACAGTTGTCTACAGTTTAACAAAGGAGAGTACATAAACAATATACAGAATGCATTGAGGGTTCAGAAATCACAGTTATGACTGTCACCAATGTTGTGAGCCTTTAGGTTAGACTTAAAGGCAGCAGTTAACAGTGATCTGGATATCATTGGGGCGTTTGTCCCGTACGTAATGTGCAGCATGCAATGCCTACATAGTCCAGGTCCTGCCTACTTGAAAGATCTCCTGTCTCTACACACCGTCTGCCCTCTCCTCTCCCTCCCTCTCCACAAAGGCTGGCTTGCTATCAGTTCTCCATTCCAATCTTATGCTTTCTGGGGACAGGGCCTTTGGGATGGCTGCACGTATTCTGGAATTCATTGCCACCCTACGTTCATTCTGCTTTCTCTGTGGAGGCCTTTAAGGGAGCCTTAAAATGTTATCTTTTTCAATAAGCCTACTGTTTTAGGACCCAGTCCTCAAAGGCACTCTAGATACACATGAATTGTGCATGTCTGGGGTGCTTTGACCCACAGCTGTAGAAGCCTATGCACCTGCTAGCATCCACAACTCCTTTCTGCTGTGCTCCACTAGTACAGGTCCACACGTGGGGAGAGCAGGGTGGGGTAGAGCTGTAGTCTGGTACTTACTGACAGTGAGCTGCATTTAAAGAAACCACACAGCAAACGAGTAATTGCCAGCTCGTATTGAGGCTGATCAGTATCACCTATTACCTTTTACTGCCATGTTTACACTGATCTGTGTCTGATCCCTACCTATCAGCTTGAATATGGGGTTAGTGCTATGGTTCAGTTACACACTTTCACCTTAGATGCCTTTAGTTTTCTTATCCTTTTTTTCTTTAATTATTACTCTCTCGAGTGCTACCTTTGTTTTGTTTTGCTGGTTTGCTTTTTCGGTATAGCACACGCTCATTTCGAGAGCATGGGTTCACCTGTGGATTTGGCCGTGCTCCTTGTTGTATGAGCAGGCTAGCACTGATTTGGTTATGGTTTATTTTAATACAGCTCACTGTCAGTAAGTAATTATCGGTAAATCAAGTCAGAAAAAGAGATAACTTTTAAAGCAGATGTTTGAAGATCAAGACTGGATGCAGAGGAATGGACCACTTTCTCTTGAAATGTGGTCTTTGTTTTTGGCCACAACTTACAGCAGGGCACCAGCTGATAAATATTCATGATCTTGTTTTGTCTAGCTTATTTACTGACTGGACCGGAGGCAAGTAGCTTTAGCTACTGCGGTAGTAATTTTAAACAGTGCACCTCACAACTTACAACTGTCTGCAGGGGGGCAGCACAGTGGTGTGCAAGTAGTCAGTCAGGTACAAAAAGCAGCTCTATTTTTTATTTATTATTATTATTTTTTCATAACATGAACCACATTGAAAATGGCAACGTTTGAAGTCAGACTGCCATGAAAAATAATGAAAATCAGGCAGAAAACTGCATTCCCATCTCAAGAGGAGTGCATTTCTAATGAAGTCATGACAATCTTGAGCTGCTACGATTAATGTCAGTCCTTGAATGATGTCAATGGCAGTCAGCACTTAGCCGACACTGGGAAAAAAACAGAGACACTATTATTGACTGGTAGGCAACAAACAGTAGCTTGCTTATGTGACAGATGTTAAAACACAGGACACAATGAGTAATCAGGTTTAAATGGTGCACTTTATTACACACCAACTAAATAAAGTGGACATTTGAATTTTTCATTTATATATCTGCCATTGATCTTTAACCTATCTGTGCTCAATTCTGTCCTGGGCTGCACCTGGAAATGAGCTTAGGCTCAGTGTGCATATCCAGGGGAAAAGAGGTCTGAAAAATAAGATATACCCCTCCAGCAGCGACACTTTGACTGTGATTGACACTACAGCGACAGGTCGCTGTAATGTCGGCGCTGGACCCTGGCACTGTGTTCTGGAGGTCTTGCATCTCCTCCCCTAATCAGCTCTGACTCGGAGTTGATTATATGTAGTGGTGGGGGTGCGGGGTGCACAGCTCCATGCGTGGGGGGTTCAGGGTCAAAGCCCCTGCAGAAAACATGTTTTGGTGCTGCCTCATTAGCGCAGTGGTTGGATTTCCACTTGCGGTGCCGGCGACCCGGGTTTGGGAATGGACCTGGGTCACTGGAGTGCCAGCTGGGGGGAATTGGATTGAGCATCCAATGGACTGCTCTCCTTCTCTGGGGGCAGGGCGTGGGATGTCGCCGGTGCACGGGGGAACCCTGGCAGAGGCCAGGAGTTCTACAGCAGACAGCGCCAACAAGGAACACCGGGGGTGGGGCAGACACTGGCATCATTGCACATTCCCGCCCCCATAAACAGGGAAAAACCTGCCCACCTGCTGCCTCTATGAAGCCCGCCCAAGCTGCACTTGGCTCCCCAAGGCCGACTCCCACCCTATCCCATCATTTGGGGCACCTTACAGCTGGTGCCATGACCCTGCCCTTGGGGGCATTCCAGGGGGTCCCGGGAGATTGGCTAATGTGGGGGAGCTGCAGCCGTGAGGTCCATGACCAGGTGGATGTCTGGCGGTAGGCAGGGGCCAGAAAATATAAAATAGAAAAAAAAAAAAAGAAAACATGTTTGGAAGTGAGAAACTTCATGCCGATCGCAAATGCGGTCAAGATTACGGTTTCACTGTACAGTTGTTTCACAAAATATTTTGTCGACGACCGATTGTAAATCCTAAAAATAAAACTGCTTGGTGAACCCTAACTTCTTTCCATGCACGGTCACTAATGAGTAAGTGAGTGCGCTGATACAAGACAAGGGACTGTCACTAAATATTTGCTGCAATCACTTGGTAAAAGTACCTTGTGACTGTGTACAGTATAGGGCCCCTAAATTCCAGATATATTCTGGGAGAAGGGTTAGAGGGTGAAAGAAAACAGAGTGGAAGCTTTCATACATCATGCGGAAATATACAACTATAAGCAATGTATATACCATTAAGTTCAGAAATGTAGTAGTAGTATTTTTATTCATATAGAGCTATGAACAGGGATAAAAATGGATCTGTTGTTCATTTACAGTGAGGTCCCAGTAGCATTCAATTATAGTAACAAAACACGATAAATTAGGTCCCAGTAACATTCATTTATAATTAATAAACACAATAAAGACAATAAATTATCATTAAAAACAAAAACAGGCATCAATATAAATCGCATGCAAATAAGAGACCTCCAACCAAGTACAATACAGTCAAAGGTTAAGAGACAATATTTTCTAAACTTGTGACAGTCATAGAGTTGGGGCATGCCCATGGGCTGGCTAGGGCGAAAATGAGTTAATGTCTGTAAATGAATGCATACAGATCCTGCATTACCAGTACAGAACTCACTGCTTTGTAAAACAATTTGAGATACAATTTGTATGAAAGCTGCACTATAAGAACAAAACTTTTTTTTTTGTTTATACTTTATTTACTCAGGATAGCCCATCTGAGATGCAATATCTTGTTATCAAGTCTGGTCGTGTTTCTGCTCATTTCTTTAGCTGGCAGGACTGGAGCACTGGGATGTTAAGTGACTTGCCCAAGGTCACATAGCAAACACTTGGCTCTATTGGGGTTTGAATCTGCAAGCTCCTGGTTCCCAAGTTGGTGCTCTAACCACTACATCACACTGCTTCACAAGCATCCCATAACAACAATCATTCCCTTCACAGCAAGAAAGATGGACAGTGATAGACAGGACTGCAGTGTGAGGAAGGTGCCAGACAAGACCAAAAAAGTGAGACTACCAGGGCTGTTTTACACTTCATGGTGCCCCAAACAGAAATGCCTGTGGTACACCCTTCACTGCCCCCTCTGCCTTCTCTCCTCCCTTCTGCCCCACCTTACATCAAAAAAGTGACAATTCTATTAATCCAGGTGTAACAATATCAGTTTTGTTTTTTATATCAATACTTCATTTGCATTTCAAGCTGATCTCTACATTTGCTTTCTACTTTAGTGTCCCTTCTGTTCTGCCCCCCTTCCCGAAGCAGCTGCTTGGTTTGCTTGTGCCTAACACTGCCTCTGGAGATGACTATGATAGTGAGTCAGAAGAGAACCAATTAGTCTCTTTCATTTCAGTCAGTAACTTGAGTTAATACCACATTTCCCACTGCAAAAGACCTACAACAGCAAGGTAACTGTTTCTGCCTCTCTATGGGATCACTACACAAAGCTGCACTGTCATAAGCAGGGGGTCCCTATATCTGAAATAGCAGACTGGGGACTGTGTTACATGACAATGAGTTCATTCACAATTACCACAATGTTTCCTGAATGGGGTCAGCTCAAGGAGGCTGCTAACTGCTAAAGCTGTAATTAATTACAGTTTTAGTAGGGCACAGATAAATTACAGGCACTTGTGCACTTGAACTTCTGAGGCTTAATAAAGAGCTGAGCAGAGCAAATCGATATATCATGAAAACATCATTTTGACAGGAAGTCGTAATTCTTACGTTTGCAGGTTGGTATTGCTCCTATCCATTGTGTGTTGTTTCCTTTCCAAACACAAGTAACAACTCCATCTCCATCTAGCCGGTGTTTAGAGGCGCACTGAAAGGTGATGGCTGTTCCGATGGTGGTGCCATTCCCATTCTGTACCTGCAAGCTGCCAAACGCAGGCGGAACCACTGGAGTGCACTGACCTGAAAAGGAAATGAATGCACACTCAGGCACTGCTTAAGACATATGGAGCCCATAATATCCATGAATATAAACTGTCATTGGGCAGATTTGATGGCAGATGAACTCAGATTATTTTTGACAGATAATACATGAGGTTTTTCACTGCAATGGTATTTTGTGCACCAAACTCAACCTACTGCTGCACATAATTACTGAATGGAAATCAATTTGCAAGGTGCCGAGCACTTACAGAAGGGCAAAGCATTTAATCTTTCTTGAGGGACTGCAAAAGGAAACAGGAAAGTGCTGCGCATTGCATGGAAGTGAAACCATGGGCTTGATTTTCAAAGGGTGATGCAGGGCTTGCATGAAGCCCTGTGGCAAACCCTTTCTTTGGCACAGCTGCACCAATCATCTTTGCTGCAACTGTGCCCGATTTTGGTAGGTCAGGTGCAGCTGGAATACGTCACCTGATTTACAGCAGCTTGTGCCACCACTTTGGCAGAAGCACCATAAAAAGAGTCCCCGAGATTGCCACAAGCTATACTAGAAAAAAGCTGGTCTAACTTGTGGCAAATGGTATATGGGATTGAAAATCACGATCGCCAGCGGGGTGAGTGCTGTAAGCAACGTGTGCTATATCTTCAGCACACCTGGGGCTTGCAGCAAATGTGGGCATTTGAAAATCGAGACCTGTGTTTTTATTAGGGGTACAGTCCTGAAAGTAGACTACCATGAAGCAGTACTGCCTACTGCACTGAACGCAGACCTGGAACCCACAGACACAGATATGAATCCCACCACACAGTTATGCATTGTGCGACATTCGGCAAATCACTTAGCCTTCCTGTGCTGAACCTCTCACTCTGTATCTGTGCTTCCCCACTTGCCAAGCTTTTTAACCTCCCTCACTCATGCCTCAGAGCTCCTGGCTTAATGTGAAAACTCTGAAAAATACAAGAGTTAGGCACAATTCTCTTTTTTATTTCATATATTTTCTGTAATTCTCCCCCCTTTTCTTTATTACTGAGGGAATCTCATGAAAACACGAACACTATCCCCTAGATTTTATCCTCTCTGTCTGCATGTCTACACCTGGCATCATAATCCTGTTTATGACATTACTATAATCTCCACAGCAACATATTACGATGTCATAAACTGAACTGTGATGTCAGGTGTAGGCAAGCAGTCAGTGCAGATAGGGAAGAGATCCTGTCTTCATGCATATGTACTTGGCATAATGGAAATATGGGTGGAGAAAAAAGACAAAAAATATGAAATACAAGCTAAACTTGTGCCTAAATATTACATCTTTTCAAAGTTGTTCCAATGGTGTCACGGGCTCCTTAAGCTCTCTGTACACAACTATTGGGTTCTGTTAACTATTTGTGGATTATATAGAGGATACGCCTGATGTACAGGTGATAACCATGGTGTAATAACCTCAGTGGTTGCTAGGGCATCAATAAACCTCAGGAGAGGTTTACATCGCCAAGCAAACGAGAGATGATTACACCATGGTTATCCTGCCATCAGGCGATATCATTATAGTGTATGGGACTCGACATGAAGTTACCCCCCACCCGCTTGAACAAAGTAATTGAGCCTTACCTTATTAATGAATCAGCACTACAGCCACATGATTGTGTAGGAAAATAATTTATTAGGATACATGGACTGATGGCAGGTGGCCAAAATAGGGACCAGAGTTAAAATCTCTATTAGACATAGAGGCCCTGTTCACACTTGTGTTTTCAGAGCTGTAATGTTATTAGTAACGTAACAGCAGCTACCGTTCTAAGCGTGTCCACACCAGCAGAACCGTGTTTAAGCACTGCAATCTCCCATCCAGACATGCTGTTTGGGGGTGTGCCAGTAATGCTGTAGCACACTACTGTTCTTCCAGCGTTGTGGGCACTGTGAGGACCAGGACTAGCAAGCACGGTATATACTCCCATCCACACAGCTGACTTAACCATGCTACACCCTGTAGCGTTTTCAAAACCGAGCTCAAACACTCATTTCTACAGGGTTTTAACTCAGTTTTGAAACATAGTTCAGAACCATGTTAGGTGTGGATGCAACCCGTGTTTGCCATTTTTGTAACATTACAGATTGCCAGTAACGTTACAAAAAGGCAAGTGTGGACAGGGCCAAAGATTGCTAGATTCAGTAACAGTAAACTGAGACAACTGGAATGTTATTTGAATACTGTACTGAGACTAACAATCACATTCTGGGTGTGTAGAATTCTGAATAACACTGGCATTCGATTTTGTAAACCCACTGTTACGACATAGATGAGATAGGTTTATAAGGTTCTGACATATCACAACAGTGGGATTACAAGGTTGTAATCTGCTTGATTTCAGCGGGTAATAAGGGCTACCCATACATTATAACACACTTTATATATACAGCATTTATGACTAGTGCTATATACAGTTCTAAATGTATTTTTCTTTGCTTACCCTTGTTTACATAACGTAGAATTTTTAAAATATGGAAGCATTGCATTCAACGGATAGAAAAGGAATCAGTCTATCTGGTTTGTCCCCCTGTTAATCTGGCGGTTATACCCAGCATGGGATTTGCTGTACCCATAGAGTGCCTGCATGCACACTACTGTTTTATTTTTATTATGATCCTAGCACTGTGGAAAGGGAGAAATCACCTATGGCAAAAACATATGTGTAAGTGCCTCTGCATTCAATACCACCAGGGACAAGTTGGTAAAATAAAAATATTTGGAAAAAATATTTTTTTTTTTCACGAGTAATTTTTCCATCCTGATCCTGCTCCAGTTGGCCTGACCAACCACCTAACCCCATCCCCTACATCTGTGGCCATGTCCTTCCAACACCTCCCTCTGACTTGCCCTTGAGGAAGTACAGAAGGGGACCAGTTTCCACTATGGACACCCACTGATTAGAGGGAGTAGAGCAGACTTCGCTGGACCTGAATGCACCTATTGTTATCATGCAGGCCAGAGAACTGATCCCATGTATTTCCCACCTCATGGGCATCCGCACCCCTGGGCTCCAGTGTGCATGTATGCCGCAACTCCATGGTACTGGCAGGCCAACAGACATCCTCTTCTCTAGCTGTTCCATCTTCAGTGCCACCCTACTGTAGGTGGAAGTGCTAATGCAGAATTGGGCAACCCCTCCCCGAAGGAGAGCATCCTCTGGGGCACGCAATCAGTAGAACCATAGAACATGGAATTTGTCAGCAGATAAGGACTGCTTGGCCCACTGGTCTGCCTTATTTTCCCTGCCTTTACTTTCACTGTAGACCCTAACTGATCTCGGCTATCTCCCCAACAGTTTCCCAATTATTCCCTTGTGCCTATCCATGCACGCTTGATGACCCTACTGTTTTTGCCCCACTATCTGTACTGGAAGACTGTTCAAGCATCCAGCACTCTTTCAGTGAAGAGTACTTCCTCACATCCTCCTAAATTTCCCCCTTTCAGTTTCATTACATGTCTCCTTGTTCTTGTGCACTTTATCTTCTAAGAATACTCTCTTCCTTTACCTTGATAAACTCCACGAGATATTTATAGGTCTCTACCATATCTCTCCATCTCTCTTTCAGGGTGTACATGTTCAGAACCCTTAGTCATACCTCATACAGCTTCTGATGCAGCCCCTTCACCATTTTAGTTGCTCTCCTCTGGACAGCCTCCACCCTAGCTATGTCAATGAGATGCAGTCTCCAGAACTGGACACAGTAATCCAGGTGAGGTGTCACCAATGATCTGTACAGTGGCAACACCACCTCCCTCCTTCTGCTGGTGATACCCCTCCCTATACACACCAGCATCCCACTGGTCCTACCTACTGCCTTGTCGCACTGCCTTGCCACCTTCAGGTATGATTACCCCCAAGTCTCTTTTCTGTTTGATGACCACCAACACCTCTCCCCCCATATTATACTCTGCCTCTGGGTTTCTGTGCCCTAGGTGCATGATTTTATACTTTTTCTTATTGAAACACAGCTTCCATACTCTTGACCATTCCTTGAGCTTTTTCAGGATGCTAGACATTCTCTCTACCCCCTCTGCGGTGTCCACCCTATTGCAGATTTTGGTGTCATCTGCAAAGAAGCATGCTTTCCCTTCCAGCTGTTCTGTCATGTCACATATAAAGACATTAAAGAGGACTGGACCCAGTACCAAACCATGAGGCACCCCAGTTGTCCTTCTCCCTTTCCCCAAGTGAATTCTGTTTACCACCACCCTCTGTTGCCTATCCAGTCAATTTGTATCCAATTTCATACCGAGATCCTTCTCCCTCAGTCAACCCTCCAATGCACCTGCTTGCTGGCAGATACCAGAGAATCTTTATTCCTGAGGGCACCTGCCCTGTACCAGGCCAGTCTCGCTGATGGAGCCCAGAGGTCAGTGCTGTGCTGGGCATCTCCATCAGCATCCCTTACTCTTTAACAGGTGCAGCAGCGTATGCTCCAGCCTCCCCTCTGGCAGTGGCTGGCAATCTTCCCAGCACCTCTGCCAGAGGCAGCAACTCTGGTAGCCATCCTGTACTCAATTTAGGTATATTTCTCTTCTGTACTCAGTGTAGATAAATCTAACTTAAACACCAGCTTTGTCTCTCAACCAGGCCTTTCTCCATCAGCAACTTGTCTTTCAGCATCATTCAGCACAGAACCACAAATGCTCCCCAAAGGTGACAATCCCTCTTCAGTGGGACCCTCCCTGCACCAAAGGCTGCCAGGGACACCCTTGAGGGGCGCCCTTCAGGAGTCCCACATCCTTCTGGTGTGTCCCTACATATTTCAGGAGTTAACAGTGATCTATATTAAATGTCCTTGGATCCTTTCCTGGGATCACCACTGCTGTGTTGAGACTGTCCCTGGAGACTACTTGATTACTGGGTGTCAAGATGAACTGGTCTCAAAAGCTAGATCTATTGACAATTGCGAGTGTAAGGTCCTTGCCACCTCAGAGCAGAACTGGCAAAATCTGACCTTAAGGATGCCCCACCACTCTTCTCACTGTCACTAAGCTCTTTACAATGGTCTAACAAGGTCAGAGTCACTACCAGTGAGCAGGTTCTGGGTCTGGCATTTTAGTAACAAACCCCACCCCTAGAGGCAGAGGGGTTGTTACAGCATCATTTATTACTCTCCTTAGTTAATCTTGAGGTGGAGGAAGAGGACTGAGCCAGTAAAAGCCATTAAACTCTTCCAGAACATGTCAGCTGACATGTGTTGCTGGGAGAAACTTATTAAGAAGGCCATAACACAGTGCAATAAAGCTGAGCATCGAGAGAGGAGAGGAGAGAGCAAGACACTATAACATAGGAACCGTAGCCACCCCCATGCCACTGCTGGCCCAACTCCCATGATGTGAGTATATGCCATCCATGTGACTGCATCATGAGGAGGAGGAGGCTGATGCAGCCAAAAAGAAAACAATTCCAGCTGTGCAAAACAGTCATGGCTGTGCAGCAGGAGGTTCTGGACAGTTGGAAGCAAATTTTATAAGCCACAGCCAATGTGGAGGCAAGGGCTGCAGCTGGTCTCAGCCAGCATTAAAGACATTTAATTTATTCATGCTGTTGCCGCTTGCTGTTGCCATTCTTGTTATTGGTGCTGATGTACCGTATATCTTCAGTTTGAAGCCGCGGTATATATTAACAAACTGCTACTCTGCGATGTGGCTTATCTTCAAGGGCGGCTTATTATCGAGGGCTGCTTATATTAGTGATTGCCTGTTAGCAGCTACAGTACAAAATGGGCTAATGGAATAATCGCTGACAATTGCTGACAGCTGCTTATCACTTACTCACTGACTCAGTACAGTTTAAAAGACGAAATGGCAGCTTAGCACTTGAGAGGTGCGAGAGGTGCAAGCTGCAAAGTCTGTTTGAGTTACGAGTTGGTGCAAGTTGTGAGTTGTGCACTTACAATGCCCAAATCAGAGCTTGATTAAAAACTAAAATTTAGAGCTCACCATGCTCAAAAATGTTTTAGAAATGTTTTCAGCAATTGCTTAATAAATTGTTTAACTCTAACATCTATGGTAGTGTTGACTTGCTGACTTCAGGTACGGTACTTCCGGATACCTGATACTACAAACAAACAAGCAAACAATCGGGGCATCTGACTCAGTTCGTGGGGCCGCCATCTTTTTATTTTATTTTGGGCTTTAAACATTTGTAGACTGAGAAGGGAGGTATAAACTGAGAGTGTTGCTGGAACGAAGGTAAGATTAAAGTGTCAGCATTACCAAACAGCTTCCTGAAATTACTGGTGCAGTACATGGGGTAAAAACGTTGGCGTCTTTTTGGTGAGGATGCAATATGCTACTATTAATGGCCACGGTTTATATTGGAGGGTGGCCTGTATTAGCAAGTTTAAATGTTATCCGCAGCTTATGTTTAAGGGCAGCTTCTGTTAGAGGGCAGCTACGAATCTAAGATATACGGTAGTTCCAGTTGTTAGTCCCTTATATTTTCCTACAACACAAATACCCTCACTCCCTCAGTCAGACCTGCTATTGCAGGGCGCCCCTTCTTCCTGCTTTCACCTATGGTGCTGCCACTTATGTAGGTGCTGCCAAAGCTAATCTCCATATATGGAACACTACCTATAATAATATTTGACATAGCCGGCATGCCAGCACAGGGGCAGGCGCCCGACTCGCGATGTCAATGGCCTGGTTTGAGAGCAGATCTGGGAAGCGCTGGAAACCCGACAGGCAGGAGAAAGGGTTGAGCATCCATGGGACTGCTCTCCTTCTCTGGGAGGGAAGGAGGTAGAATGTCTGTCATGATGCGGACCTCTGGTGGATACTGCTGGTATCTCTGGGTCGGCGCCGTTCTTTGTGAGGGGCAGGGCGGATGTGAGACACTGGGTCTGCTGTTCTTTGTACTGCATTTCTTCCAGTTACACAGTATTTATTTCTCTTCATCTTATTTTGAAATGTTGTTCATTGATTTTTCTTTTTGCTTTGCACACTCTTTATTCATCTTCATTTGTAACTATTATCAGCCCATTTTTACATATTGTAACACTTTAATGTTTCTTTGTGCACACACACACAGTATTCAAATATCCACAGATATGTGGTTTATATATTTCTAATTAATATGCTTTACACACACACGCGTCTTGCCTACTGCAATTTTCTTTAACTTATCTGCAGTGAGACTTGTAACATCAGATAATTTACTACAAAGATTCTATTCTGAGACATTTGACTTACTCATTGCTATAGCCTCAGGGATGCCTGCTTATCTCTGGTTGTATTTCTTAACTAATTGCTAATCTGTCGCCCTTGTGTAAATTTGTTTTTCCTCTGGGCTTTAAACGTGAGTTTTCTAAAGATCTGCCATTTCTTCTGAAGAAAAGACCTCTATTTGAGTTCAACAGCTTATGATTTTTCTGTAATCTCTGCTGGTCCAATAAAAGGTATCAAATCACCTAATGTTGCATCTGCTTGTACCATTGTGTCATGACTGTATTTGGCTATGCGCTACAAGTCGTGCCTGAAAATATAGCATATAGACGTCTATAGCACTTACCGGTTATCAAAACCAAATAAATAAATAAAGTAACACTGACCCCAGCACAAAATTCACATGAACCTAGAGCAAAAGTCCTGCAGAAAAGCCAACTAAACATATCTATTAACCATGAATCCTAAAGTGGATCAGCTATTCAACACCAACAAACAGTAACCCAGTAGTTAAAACATGCCCAATATGAAGAATTTGGTGGTAATTTCATCTTGTGAAGACAGCAGCAAGATAAGCCAAAGTCCCAGCTTTACTAAGTGCAATTGCCACTTTGCTCTTCGCACACCCTACGTAATATTTTATACAGTACATTACTTAGAGTCAAACACTACTCTGCAGTTATAACTGCCAATGAACACTACACTTCAAGATGCACAAATAACTGGTCAAATAATTGATCATCAATTTGTAACACACAAAATGAAGTATTGTGGCAGCGATGGCGCATAGGCGTCCATCAGTAAAGTCCTCCACCCACCTACTTCTTTGCAACAAATATTACACTAGGAATTATTAGTAATGAGACAGAAACTTCTGGTGCAGCATTGCCGAATAATGTTCCGTTCTCAAACTAAGAGCAAAGCAAGGAAAACAAAAAACGTGGTTTCAGAATAAAGATTACTGAAGTAGTAAGTACATAATAGCAGTAGTTTTAAAGTGATTTTATGAGGTTTTGCAGATGCCTTTTTCATATAGTATGCCACTGCTGCCCATGCTTCAGATGGTAAAGCTGCAATTTGTTTTATAAAAAAAACTTACCATAACGATTTTGTTCTCCGTTTTATCAACACTCTGTTCTCTGTGTGTGGTCACACCCCCAGAATGATGCTATGCAAGGGAACTGTCAATGTTTTACATATAGCACCAGTGCATTCTGGCTAAATTAAAATGCTAATTTAAATGTTAGTTACTTAGAGGTACAGTCCCTTATTTTTGGTGGTGGTGGTGACTGCGAGAGGTATTATGCTGGCATACTCTCTTGCCTGAGTAGACTTGTGTCTTGAACAGTTATGCCTTAAAGATTTTGATCTGCTGCTGATTATTTAAAGTTTACAAAAAAATATGTAGACATATGAAGCAAGGCATTGTGAGTACAATAAAAAGCTCATGTGTTTATTTTCAAAACAAGGCAATGTGCATACAGTATCTAGCTGACAAGATTTCTTTACTGAGAGATGCAGTTTCCTATATCGGTAGTGCAGATGTCTGCAATACCAAGACTGACCAACAGAGGTCTCTGTTTCAGACCAGTGCTTAAGAGATTTTATTGAAAAAGAGATGTTGATGGCAGAAAAGGACCGTAAGGCCCATCCAGTCTGCCCATTTTTTCTACCTTATGTATGTGCCATAGGCCTGTACTCTGTCAATAGCCTATCTATTCATACTCATCTTTATTGCTCCTTTATGCTTGTCCCATGCCTGTTTAAAGCTCTACACTGTATTCATATTCACCACTTCTTGAGGTAGGCCATTCCATGCATTCACCACCCTTCCTGTGAAAAAGAACTTCCTCACATTACCCCTTAATTGGCCTCCCTCTAATCTCATGCTGTGTCCTCTTGTCCTGCTATTTTGCTTATATTGAAACATGTTAGACTTTTTCACCTTGTTAATGCCCTTAAGATGTTTGAATATTTTGATCATATCACCTCTCTCCCTCCTTTGCTCTAGGGTATACATATTGAGCTCCGTTAATCTGTCCTCATATGTTTTCTGATGTAGTCCCTGCACCATTTTGGTTGCTCTTCTCTGGACTGCCTCCATTTTGTTAATGTCCTTGTGCAGGTGCCACCTCCAGTACTGCATGCAGTACTCCAGATGGGGTCTAACCAGTGTCTTGTAAAGAGGAATTATTACGTCCCTCTTACGACTTGTGATATCCTACTAATACACCCCAACATCCCTCTAGCCTTACCTACTGCTTTAGTGGTCTGCTTGGATGATTTCAGGCCATCTGTGATGATGATGATGTCTAAGTCTCTTTCTTCCCTTGTGACTGCCATCAACTCCCCTCACAACCTATAGGTGGTTTCAGGGTTTCTCTTCCCTAAGTGCATGATCTTGCACTTCGTTGCGTTAAACCCCAGTTGCCACTCTTCTGACCATTTTGCCAGTTTATCCAGATCTCTTCTCATTCTGCCCACCCCATCTGGATCATCTACTCTGTTGCAGATCTTGGTGTCATCTGCAAACAGACAAACCTACCCTACAGTACATCTACAATGTCACTGATGAAGATATTCAAGCAGACAGGCCCAGGACTGATCCTGACCTGAAGTACCCCACTTGTGATTTACATATCTTCTGACTGTATGCCGTTTACCACCACTCTCTGTTTTTCTGCCAACCAGTTTGCCACCCAGTTGACCAACTTCTGACCCAGCCCAAGTCTACCCAGCTTATTAATCAAACTTCTATGTTGAACAGTATCGAAAGCTTTGCTGAAGTCAAGGTGGGCGACATCAACTGCTCCCCCTTGGTCCACCACTCTGGTTACGCAGTCAAAGAAATCTATGAGATTAGTTTGGCAGGACCTTGCTGTTGTAAACCCATGCTGTCTTGGATCCTGTGCTCCTATGGATTCCAGGTGTTGCATTATCCTTTCCTTAAGGAATGCCTCCATAATCTTGCCCACTACTGAGGTAAGACTGACTGATCAGTAATTCCCTGCCTCCTCCCAGCTACCACTCTTGTGGAGTGAGATCACATGAGCCCTTCTCCAGTCTTCTGGGACCTCTCCTGTGCTCAGAGACTCACTAAACAGTTCTGATAATGGCTCTGCTAGTTCCACCTTTAGCTCCTTTAGTACCCTGGGATGTATGCCATCAGGTCCCATTGCCTTGTCCACCCTGAGCTTACTGAGCTCTTGTATGACCCTTTCTTTTGTGAAGGGATTA
Source organism: Neoceratodus forsteri (assembly GCA_016271365.2). Classification (NCBI taxonomy): domain Eukaryota; kingdom Metazoa; phylum Chordata; order Ceratodontiformes; family Ceratodontidae; genus Neoceratodus; species Neoceratodus forsteri. The sequence goes on along the minus strand of CM028129.1, from coordinate 1,096,309,802 downwards.
GTGCACACCTCCCTCCCTCCCTTTGTGTCTATGGTGCTGAGCTGTGGGCCCTGCCCTACCTTTTCCTCAGTAAATACTGAGCAGAAGTAACTATTTAGGATAGATGCTTTTCCTTGGTCCTCCTCCTCACACTCCCCCTTATCCCCTTTGATCTTAGCAATACCGCCTCTGGACCTTCTCCTTTCACTAATGCATCTACAGAAAGTCTTGTTACCTTCTTTTACTGTTCATGCTAGTGTTTCCTCGATTTGGGCCTTTGCCTGCCTTACTGCCTTCCCTGCTTCCCTTAGAGAAGTTTGGTATGCCTCCCTATCTTCGTCCCACTGTGCTTCCTTATATTTCCTGAAGGCCAGCCTTTTGGCTCTAACCTTTTCTGCTACTGTTCTTGAGAACCAAAGTGGTTTCCTTCTTCTTTTGCTCTTGCTTTTCTGACACAATGGGATGTTGCTTCAAGTGATGCACCCTTAATGCTTGCCCACTTTGCCTGTACCTCCTCACCTGTATTTCTTCTTGCCAGGGCTAGCTTAACTCTGTTGGCTATCTCATCAAAGTCAGCTCCTCTGAAGTCCCATAGTTTTGCCTTGGAATGGGATGGGTTAGTTCTAGTAGCCAAATTGAACCATACCATGTGATGGTCACTGGCCCCCAGGTGACCTTCTACCTGGAGATCTGTGATCCTTTCCCCATTAGTCAGTACTAGATCTAGGATAGCTATGAGGTTTTTCAGATGCCTTTTTCATCTAAAGAACTCCCTATTGTATTTTTGTTCTATTCTCATGTGCAATACTATTCTGATTGTTGTATTTACCCGCCATATTGTTCCTACTGTCTCTGCTTACTGCCATCTACCTAATATGTAAATTGCCATTGTATTCGGTGTAACTGCTGTATTATTGTCTACTCAATTGTACCCATATATATTTATTTGTGTAACTCCACTTCCCTGCCCCCAGCACACATCTGGAAACAGTTATTGCTCAGTATGCCTTCCTGCTGAAACACTTGGATAAATAAATACAATAAAAATAATATGTAGACATATGTAATGAGGCATTTGGATACAATAAGAACAGTTTTCAATATCCTGACTGTGAAGTGTAGTTTATTTCTGTAGTGGCTTCAAAAATAAAAGCTCATATATGTTTATTTTCAAAACAAAGGCATTGTGAATATAGTATCTAGCCGACAAGATTTCTTTACTGAGAGATGTTCCCTATTTTGGTAGTGCAGATGTCTGACCAAGACTGACCAACAGAGGTCTCTGTTTCAAACCAGCTTTGGTTTCCTTGCATGATGTCATGGTTGGGGATTGCTGCACTGAGAAAAAGAAGGGGCAGGTTATACAAATGAAGCACAGCATATAAAAGCATTTTTTTCAGAGAAAACAGCACTTTTTGGCAGTTTGAATGGTAGGAGATTGAATCACAATTTCTACAGGCTACTACTCCTATTTGCTATGGCAAACCTCACAAAATCACTTTTTTTTTTAAGTTGTTTAACCAGGTATAGCACACTAAGCTGAAAGGTTTTTACAGGAGCGACCTGAGAGCACAAAGGAGGTTAAGTGACTTGCTCAGGGTCACACAGTATGCAAGTGGGAAGCTGGGATTCAAACCCAGGTCTGGTCTGCTGGATGTCACCAGATTTGCAGTTCAGAGCCTTATACCACTGCGCTTATACTGCCTCCTTAATCGGAGTACTGGGGGACTACTGGGGGCTGTAATCATATCAGATGACCTTAAGGTTAGCAAGCAATGTGAGAAGGCAGTAGGAGGGCTGGGGTATACTGGGATGCATAGGAAAGGCATCAGCAGCAGAAAACAGGAAGTTGTTATCCCTCTGTACAGACAGTTGGTGAGACCCCATCTGAGTACTGCGTCCAGTTTTGGAGACCCCATCTCGCAAGGACACAGACAGGATAGAGGCAGTCCAGAGGAGGGCAACTAAAATGGTGCAGGGTCTACAAGAGAAGCCGTGATGAGGAGAGACTAAAGGAGCTTAATGTATACCCTTGAGGAAAGAAGGAGAGGGACATGATAGAAACTTTTAAGTACCTCAGTGGAATTAACAAAGTCCAAAAGGGTAGCATCTTTCACAAAAGAGGCGTGCAAGAACAAGGGGACACAATTTAAAGATAATGGGGGAGTGTCTAGGGCAATGTGAGGAAGTATTATTTCACAGAGAGGGTAGTGGATGCATGGAACAGCCTTCCTGAGGAGGTTGTGGGGTCTAAAACTGTGGAAGAATTCAAGAATACATGGGATAGACATAAGGCAATTCTTGTGGGGGTAGGAAGAAATAGGCTGTTGGTTAACCAGGATCTGCGGCCTATCCTGTAGGTAGGGAAATGGGCAGACTAGATGGGCCAAGTGGTCCTTATCTGCCGTCAAAGTTTATGTTTCTATGTTTCTACAGGCAATCAGACTCATACTACTAATATATGTAACTACTCCCAATTTACACTGCTAAGAGGGTTATCAGACTATTACTTTAATTGTTTTGTTTATTGATTATCAAAGCAATCAATACTAAATTGATACTTTCCAAGACTATACATCAGTTTGGGTACACTGGCTATTATACTACAGGTGTTCAATTGCATTCTCAGCATTAGTTACAAGACTTTGAGGGTAACCAGAAATATATTCCACAGTTATATACTAATAAGCCACATGCCCTCAATGTTAGGTCTCTGTTCCCAAAAATAAAGTCTAACATTATTTACCAGCTTACTCGAGAGCCTAACTGAATCACAATATAGCACCACACCACTCCCTGCTCTTGTACAATAAAGCCCCTACATCATCATTAGGAACCCACGGCAGTGAAATGAGAGAATGAGCAGTATGTGGAATTAAGCCCAATCATCTCACATGTGTAACCCCACACTTTTACATATAGAGTAACATGGCTATATCTTTTGGTGGGAGGAAAAATAAACTGGAGTGTGAAATGCAGTTTTAAATTTAATGTAAAGTCTCAGAACCTCAAAATGTTCCTAGTGGCTATCAGAAAAGTTCTCAAAACTACTGGAAGGAGGTACCATGCTATTTGCCACTTGGGTCAGGCTCATCCAATTGGCAACGCCTCACTGTTGGTGCACGCAGGCAGTTTGAGCTTTATCCCACACATAGATTTTGTGACTAAAGAAATAAACCAGAAGTTGGGGTTCCTCTATAGGAAAATAAATTCACTAAAGGAAGACAGATTTTTAATAGCAAGTCAAATTCTTAAACCCATATTAGATTGTGGTATAATGCTATTTACAAATCAAATAGACACATTTATCTTGACGTATCAAACTACTCTGAACAGTATATGTGAATTTGCTCTTCAGGTTCCTTAATATACTCACCATTATGGGCATTACAAGGATATGTAAGCATTAATCACCGACAGAGGAGGGCTCTACAGTGGATTAATGCTGCGCCGAGGGGTGGTGCCAGGCGAAGCCCGAGGGTTCCAACCCCAGCGGGCATAATCACCGGTAGAGCCCGACTCTGGAGGTGATTAATGCGCTTGTAGCAGGGCAAGAGCGACGGGGGTAGTCTCGGAATACTGGGTGACATGGTAATTAGGAGCGGTTCGAGAGAGTGACAATGTTCGCAGGTTAACTGTGGTATCTTTGGCTGGTTTCAGCTGACTCTGCTACTGTGAGGACGTGCGCGGCCACGGCTCATGCCACACATTCTTTTACATAGTGTTGAATATTACTCACTCGAGACAAGGAAAGGATTTGTGCGAGACACATATCTCAGTATACTACTTTGTCCATTCCGACCTGTTGTTTCCTTGCTGTCCCGTTCACTGCTGGCTGCCGATCACGGACTGGAGTAGTGCAGTCTGGGACACATACTCTCTGCCCCTACCCACAACCAGAGTAGAAACTATGTTGTGTCGTTTGGGGGTCTATCTTGATGTGTGGGCTGTGGTGTTTGATGAACTGCAACTGTACAACTGCTGGCGGTAACATTTTTTGATTTGCCTTTTTTTTTCTTTTCTTTACCTCTGAAACAGACTGACTTCTCACATCCGGTGCCTCAGAGGTGACAGGAGGCGGGCTGCGGCTCTCGAGCGTCGCGGGTGGCCTGAGGGGGTGGTGACAGAGTGGGCGGCTTCCCTCTACTGCCGCAGTGGCCACGGGTGGTACTAACCGAGCGGGCGTTAACTGTGGGTTAATACCCACTCGGTTTGTGTCACCTGTGCCACTTCGGCCAATGCGGCAGCTCCATTTCCCTGCTCTCTGGTATGCCATGTTACAAGGGTATTTATTCACCTATAACTATGATTCATTTTAGTTTTACTGTATTTGCTCCAAAAACTGTACAAAATTGCAACACCGTATAATCAAATTAGAACTTTTTGTCCCAAACGCTGCTATGCTTTTTACCAGCAGTTCCAGTGCCCTATGTTTCAAACCAAAGCAAGTGAAGTTAACTGCTGGAGTGCATTTCTTTATTGGGCTGATCCCTCCCCCTGAACAGTTTACCATCTCATGTTAATATTAAGAGTTCTCCCTCAGGCTTCAGTAAAGTCAATAAAGTTCTTAATCTAACCATTACAGTTTCTTCAGAATACAAATGTAGGTCTGTGATTTTATGATATTTAAATAATTGTATACTGTACATATTAATGTTGTTTTGTATTACTGTAGGACTTGTTATACCTCTGTTGGGTGGGGCTTAAAACGGGCACTGTCCCAACCCAACATCTGGTAAAAAAATAGAAATGAATGAATGTATTGCCAGCCATAAAGTACAAAACAAAGGAACAGTCTCAAAGTTCTTAATGTCATTTAAGTTTAGCCAAGCTGCTCTCCTACCTATGGTCCCCCTTATACATACATACATACATACATACATAGATGTTGCCAGCAGAAAAAGGCTCTTGGCCCATCCAGTCTGCCCACCCTACCTAACTAGTCTGCCTTGCCCTTGTGGGCATTATAATCAAACAAAAGTGAATCTGTAACTTAAGATGACAGATAGATGTGTTGCGGGGCTAGACAGAGGGCTTCAATTTCCAGTGCTATCAATCTGGCACCTTTCACAAGCACTAAATTCACACACAGATAAAAACTAAAATCTAAAAAAAAAAACTACAAATAACTATGGTTGCTTGGCCCTCTGTAGCCTTGCAAACCTGACCTGCAAAGCCACAAAACCCCCAATAGAACCCTCCTGATTTATAACCCTCCTGCTGGCTGTAGCAGATTTTTCTGGTGTAAGTGTTGCATGTGCGGTGGGGTTGAATGAGGTTGTGGCAGCATATAATAATGCGGCCACCTAGGCACTCAACGCCATTGCACCAATTCATATATGACCCAAGTCTTCTCACTTGAGATCCCTGTAGTTTGATTGGGCTATCAAGGAGTTTAAGATCACAGGTCAAATGTTGGATTGTTGCTAGAGAAGGACTGGGTCCTTGGATGATGAACTGGCTTTGAGAAGTCATTATGGTGAATATCAAAGGGCAATCAACCTTATGTAGGCAGAGCCCCTGCCCAGGGAGATTGCTGCAGGAAGGAACAGATAGGCTTTGCTCTTTCAGACTATAGACAGGCTATTACATCCAGTCTGTCTGTAGCCAAAAAGAGCAGTTCAATTGGACAGCGCACGGAGTTTGCTCAGTTCTTTTCTGATGGAGTGTCCTCCATTAGGACTGGGATCTCTCCAGAGGGACATGATCAATCCTACAGTATAGAGTCTGGTATTAACTGTACATGGGCACTCCATTTGTTTGGGAAGAGTTTCAGCCAGTGGGGGTGGCTGAGGTCATTGAGGTACTCTTGAAGCTGTGACCCACTTTTTCTGAACTGGACTCAGGCCCGACATGTCTTCTAGTGGGATTTGTTGAATCCATTGGCCCAGTTTTCACTGAGATTGTTCAGTGTTCATTCTCAAAGGGTCTGTTCCCTGATACCTTGAAGGAGGCATTGGTGAGGTCCCTTCTAATGAAACCATTGACTGACCCTGATAACTTAGCAAATTACTTGACCTGTCTCCTATCTTCCATTCTTGGGGAAGGTGGTGGAGAAAGTGGTGGTTCTGCAGCTTGAGGCCCACCTGATGACCTTTGACATCTATGAACCACTCCAGTCTGGATTTAGGAGAAAGCATTGCACTGAAACAGTGTTAGTCAGGGTGCAAAATGATCTCAGGGTGAGGGATGGAAGAGAGCGATCAATTCTCAGTCACTTGGATCTCACCTCAGTATCTGACACTGTAAACCACATGGTGCTACTTGATTGCCTTAGAGAGCTCTGTGGACTCACCAGCAGAGTCATCAGCTGGTTTGAATCCTTCCTGACAGGCAGGAGGCATCGGGTAGTGATGGGGAATTTCTCCTCCTGCCCAAAGTTCCTGACCTGTGGAGTCCTTCTGGGTTCGCTCTTGTTGCCCATGCTGTTTCTGGTGTACATGTTGCCCCTAGGTGACATCATCAGGTGTTAAGGACTTGGTTTTCACTGCTATGCAGATGATACTCAACTGCATATGTCCTTTGCCCCAGAACATCAGATGCTGTGGATGTGCTAAATAAATGCCTATCTGAGATTCAAGACTGGATGTCCTGTAATTGGCTGAGGCTCAACCAAGACAAGACATAGGTACTGGTGATTGAGCCGAGTTGTCAGTGGGACATGGCCACCACCAGAGCAGGAACAAGGTTGTTCCAGGGTGCCAACTCACTGGTGGTGGCCAATAAGTTTCGAAATCTGGGAGTCATCCTTGACGAAGGTTTGACACTTGATGCATCGTCTAAAATGGTTTTTACCACCTCAGGAATGTTACCCAGATTAAACCCTTAATCCCATCTGACCTGCCCTCACTGGTACATGCTTTTGTCACATCCAGACTCGATTACTGTGACACTCTTTACTTCAGGGTCAGTGAGGGTAACCTCCACTGACTGCAGCTGGTTCAGAATGTGGCATCCAGGTTGTTGACGGGCCTCCCCAGGTCCGCTCATATAACCCTGGTTTTGCGTGAGCTGTTCTGGCTGGTCAGGTGGAGGACTGCTTTCAAGGTGGGCTTTCTCACCTATAAGGCCCTATACAGTTCAGGTCCTGGCCATCTGTTGGGCCTTCAGATACTTGCCCGCCCAGTGCGCTCACTCCATTTCTCCATGGAGGGCTTTCTTATGGTTCCAAGAGCACAGTTCAAGACTTCCAAGAGATTGTGCCTTTGAGGTTACAGGGCCCATCCTCTGGAACTGTATGCCAAGATCTTTAAGGGAAGCTTCCTCTGTGGAGAGTATTAAATGAGGACTCAAAGCACACCTATTTAAGCAAGCATTCGACGTCCACTACATTTTTAAACAGGGTTTTAGAGTTTTAGGGTGCATTATTTATTAATGTCATTTAATTGACTCTAACTTAAATTATTTTAATGATTGTTATGTGTTTTTAAATGTTGCACCTCTCTGTAAAGCACCCAGAGCTGCTGGGATTGGGCCCTTAACAAATAAAATCTTACTTACTTACTTATAACCGTGACTATATATATATATATATATATATATATTCAGGGAAAACATTACTGTCCATTGTGTGTCCACTTCAGAATCAGCCTCTGAATCCTGCTGCTCTGCCTGCTCTGCTTCCTTATGTTTCTCTTGCCTCCATTTCTCCAACATTTTCTCAGCATTCTTGGGATCACTGTATATGAACTGTTCGCCACTGACCGTAATATGCAGTTTGACCAGTAGTAGCAAGGCGAGTTGGATCTGGGTCTGTCCCAGCTCCTTCTTGATCCCATCAAACAATATCCTACACTGCCTAATGACATACCCTTATGAAAATGAAATATATTTTAAAATATATTAGTAACAATTTATTTACATATATGGAAATATTTTCAAATCTACTTGTTTTATAATGTATTGTAATGTATTGGAAATTCAATATATTTCTATATATTTAAAAATTTGCAAATATATTGCAATGTATGTTAAATAAACATGTTAATGCCACTTTAGTATACTATGTATATTTCAAAATATATAGATTCAATTCTAAATATAGTGAAATAAGGATGGTAAATATATGTTATCGGTACGTTGCCAATATATGTACAAAAGTATTTTTGTTACATTTCAAATTATGTTTCCTATATTTAAAGTAATAATATATGCGTAATAGATAGTAATACAAATGTCAACTTAACCAGAGAAAAACAAAGGGAACTGAATATGATTTGGGCTGGTTCACTAGCTACCTGAGCAACCGCTATCAGCAGGTTAGAATTGGGGATATGATATCTGACAGCAGGCCTGTCAGATCTGGTGTACTATAAGGATCTATATTAGGACCACTGCTGTTCAGCTTATTTTTAAATAACCTCCCGGACTCTAGCTCATGTCAAATGCTCCTTTACGCAGATGATGCGGTCTTATTCACCAACAGCCAACACCCTGAACATCTGGAGGTGGATCTGCAAAGTGGCTTTGCAACCGCAGAACAGTGGTTTAAGGACCATAGACTGGTCTTGAATTATAAAAAGACCAAAACCATGATGTTCTCCACCCCACAAAGCAAACACAGAGTCTTCCCCCTTGCAATTATGAACGTTGGGGGTGCCACTCTCAAACTTGTTCAGCATTTGAAATACCTAGGCATCACTATCGATTCCATCCCATCACATGCCGAGCACATCGACATTACTGCAAGGGCCATCAGTACCAGAATCAGGATCCTGTATCGGCACAGGCACTACCTCACACTCGAAGCCCTGATCACTGCCATCAATAGCTCAATCGTCTCACTCATCAATTAAGGGCTGGTGATCTATGGATCTGCAATAGACACAGCCCTCCACCACATCTCAACCAGACTGAATAAAGCCTGCCATCTCCTCACAGGTGCTGCTAGACTCATGCACACCTGTGATCTCTATACCATGGCAGGCTAGCTACAGCTCAGTGGAAGAATCAGGTACCAAACCTGCCTCCTCAACAAAAAAGCCTCCTTAAACCTTCTAGCACCAGGAGTATGGAACCTACTGACCCTTCCCCAAAGCACAAAGCAAACTAGAAGCGCCACTTCTCAGGTATTCCATGTGCCAAGGTGCGCACTACCTTGGCTCAGCGGGGTTTCTTATACCAGGCCCCCCTCTGGACAAATGCACTACCTCAGGACATCTGTGATGCAGTAATGATTTGCTCTTTTAAACTCAAACTGTACCAACACCTTCTTGCTGTGGGTACCTGTGCCTGCCCCCACTAAATCCCACCTCAAGTCAGTAATCCCACTGCAGTAGTCTGTACTTACCCACTAGTACTTCTTAACCCAGTCACTGTTCAACTGGGTAGCCCCGAACTTGCACTTCACTGACCCCCTGTCCTAGCGCCATGTCCCACCCCAACTCTCTTCCCTACCCCTCCATCTTCTACCCCCACCCACCATTTCCTCTTACCATTACCTCGTCATCTTCTCTCCCCTTCTCCTCCCTCTGTCTACTCTACTGATTTTTGTCTCTCCTCGATGCAGGCATACATTGTACAATGCCTCAGTATAGTGTAACCATGTACTTTATCTGTACTGTTGTACTATAACATGTATTTGTATATTTGCCATCAAACCACTCTGTATCTGAATGTTTAAGTATCACTCTGTACTTGTTAACTGATGTGGAAACAATTAACGAGCATCCGCTCACAGGTGTTACCCAAGATTCCAATAAATAAAAAATAAAAATGATTTAATGTACCTTATCTGTACAAATGGAGTTCCTCTTGTTAGTAACCATTGAAATATTTACATAGGAATTACTGTCTCATGGTGTATTTTACTCAAATATACATTTTTTTTTTGTTGATTCTTTTTCCCTCTGGTCACGGCCCGAGGAGGCATCTCTCAGGCATCCTGCCTGTTCCTGCCCACCTGAGGTCCCCCTGAACCTGTGCCTCCTCTCTCCTCCAACCCTCCCACAGCAAGCACCCGCAGCTTAACCCCTCTGGGGTGGGGCCGCGCCTCCAGTTGGGCACTCTAACACACATAGACTGTGGCTGAGAGAGTGGGCCCTGGGCGGAGGTCCTGAAAGGCCAGACAGGGTGGATCCGGCGGTGGGCATGGGGGTCAGTTGTTACTGCCTACCCCTCAGAGCCGGACTTTTCCTTGTTCTTGGTGCCCCTCCCCCTGCATGGTGCACCCATGATGCTCTGGTGCAAGGCAACCCTACCAGCGTCATCCACGCTGCATGACGTGCAGCCAACGTGCTGCAGCACCCCCGATCTCCACTGGGAGCCACTGGCATGCCGAGCTGTCCTCTACCCACACCCCGGGGGAGAAGAACAGCCCCGCAGGTACTCAATCCTCACCCCGTCCCTGCCAAACCACGGTGCCCAAGCTCGCTCCTGGACTTGGGTCGCCGGCGTGGCGTGAGGTGTGGTGTCCAGTGCCTCAACCCTCAGTGCCACCAGGCCAACTCTCAAACATACATTTTATACAGTTATACTTAAACATAGGACTTACCTCATAAGCTCATTCTTATTAAGTGCTCAGATAGGTATTTGTAATATCCCATTTTGTTTCCCTTTTAGGTCAAATTCTATATATACTTGCTTTATACTTTGTACCTTTCCTTTCAGTCTGTAAGCTGATGTTGTCAATTTAAAATTATTTTAAAAATAGAAATTATCATGAGTTTGTTTGATAAACTATGTTTTTGAAATATGCAAATTAGTTATGCAAATGTACATATGGAACCACATTAAGTATTTACAAAAATATATGTAACATACATAAAAATATATGTAACATATACAAACAGTATATTATATGTTTTTAAATATACTAATAATATATTTCAGACAATGTATTACTAAATAGATTGACATACTTTCAAGCAATGTACAGTATTAGGCAGAAATACATTATTATATATTGTTTTAACATATTTCATCAGTTCAGTGTATTAACATATGTCACATAATTTCCAGTATATCGAAATATATTTCATTTTCGTATTAAAATATATTCTTTCAATAGATTTAACATACATTACATCATTTACAATTGTTTAAATTAGAAATATATTGTTTTAATATATGCTGAAATATACTGTTTATTACATTTCATTGAGTCAGTGTATTTTTTTTTATTGAAAATTCTGAAACACCATTGAGCGGAGCTCTTTTACAAGGGTTCTATGTCAACACTGTATAATGCAACAAAAAGGTAGTATTCGGAGAAACTGACAGGTCATTGGTTACAGCAGAATGTAGTATATTCTTGATACAGTGTACAGAGTTACAATAATATCTGGACAAAATACACAGTTTATTGGTTTACAGCAACAAGTTGTACATTCTTGTATTCCAAAAAGGCCACTTCATGGAAGCATTGTCCAGTAGGTAGGGGAGGGGGAGGGAAGAGGAAGGGAGGTAGGGAATGCAAATACAAAGCGATGAGACGGGGTGGGAGGGAGAGGAATAAGTGCCACAATCAGAGGTTTTGTGGTAGTGAAGTGCAGGTGCAGGTGGAATTCTCAGGGGAAATAGCTTTTCAGGGTTGTTTGAATTCAGGAGGGTTTGATTAATCCCATGATAGAGGAAGGTAGCTCATTTAGTCAGTACAGGGATCTAACGGAGAAGGAGCACCTAGCCAGGCTAGTCTTTCAGAAAGGGATATGAAAGGGGTTCTTGAGGGTGCCACGGGTGGTGTGCTTGCTTTGGGCAGGGAGGAGGAAGAAGGATTTAAGGGTGGGGGAGGAGTGGCCTTGGAAAGTTTTAATTCCCAGCATATACTTTTGGTATTTGATGTGCAGGTCCAAGGGTAGCAAACCAGAATTGTTATAGAGGTAGCAGGTGTGTGTCATTCTGTCAGTTCCTAGGACAATTCGACATGCATTATTCAGTGCTACTCTTACTCTATTAAGGGTAGATTCAGCAGCGGCTGCATAGACCACTAGCCCGTAGTCAAATATTGAAAGTACTGAGGATCCGACCACCAGATGCCAAGCCTTCTCTGACATAACTGATTTGTAATGGTATAGGGCACCCGATTTTTTATTTACTGCTTTCATTGTTTGTCCAGTTCTCAATATAGAGACATATAGTTTTGCATACTATGAATTAGAAATATATTATGTCAGTATATTTAATAATACATTTCATAATATATATTACATTGGAACAATATATTTCTCAATGAATTGACATACTTCAATACAAATTTTTTTATATATTTCAATATATTCTATTTTTGTAAGGGTAGGGCCAGTCAGGAAAAAACACTATTCTGCAATCATCAACCAAAATGTGTCTGTTTCAGACAGCATGGAACGTCATATTACTGTCCCATGGAGAAACAAAAGAACCAGATGCATAGCCTGAAGGTGTTAATTTTTTTTCTATTATTTGTTTACTGTTTTTTCCCCGGTCTTTGGCCCCTCTGCCTTCAAGTCCTTGGTGCAAGTGAGCAAGTGTGGAGGCATGCGCACATCATGCACTGTGGGATGCCCCACCCTACCAATCACCCATGCTCGCCTGCACCACCACTGGACCTTCATCTGGTGATGGTGGGACTGTGGGAGGGTGATGCCCCTCCCAGGAGAGGAGATCTGCTGCAAGACAGCTCAATCTTGCTCCCACACTCTTCCCATGCCTGCTTCCCAATGACCTGAGGTCATTCCTGAACCCGGGTGGCCGGTGTGTCACGAGGTGAGGTAGAGATGCCTCAGCCCTCAGCACTGCCAGGCCATCTACCTGAAGGTGTTCTAACTAGATCTCAGCCTGTCTCAGTGTGATTCCATAGGCCTGCTATAGATGGATCTCAGAGGGCAATGTTGGTTCCGACTGGAGTCACCACTCCATATACCCAAGTGGGTCAGACCCCTTAAGATCTTCTGGGAGCACCAGGATTTGAATATTTCTATCCCTCAGCATATTCTCTGAGGCGTACAATATGTGTCAACTATTTCTTTCTAGGTAAAAGTGTGAAGATGGGTTTTGTGTTATGAATTTCCTTTACAGGTGTTGTGGGTTACGTACTGTGTCCATGTATGGATGTAGGTTGTTTCCTTTTCAGCACTCAGAAGAGGAGGCACTGCTAAAGGTGGCAAGCTATAAGATCTATCCCTTTAGCATACGTTACAGGTTTACAAATGACTGAGCAATGAGGTATTTTGTGCATGGTGACCAACTGTTTGTGTGCCAAGAAATGTGAAATGTTGAATGGGTAAAAGTGAGGCACCATCTTTGTGGTTGAGCAATCTGTGGGAAATCCTAAGGGGGAGTAGCTGTGAACCATGGAGCTCCCATTCCTTTTCCCGCAGTCTTAATGTCTGCATGACTGCCAGTGTATTTAGCCTAATGTGTGTTCCCATCCGTGTTGCTTAAATGTAGCGGGCAGATTAGTAATGTCCCTTCGCAATGGCCTAGGAAGGGTTGAAAGTAATTATCCCCTTTGCAGATGGAAATGATAACGTGCCTTGCAGGGGACCACAAGGGTCTAACATGGGAAGTGTGTAACCAGCCTCACCTCCCTCTCCAGTCCAGTAACTAAACAGTTAGAGCAGGGGTTCTCAAATGGTGAGGCCAGCCTCCCTTGGGAGGCCCCAACCTGTTCCAGGGGAGGCTCAAGCAAGTCTGAAAAAGTACTGTATTTAAATTTTGAGTTTTATATATTTTGTGTGAAGAGAGGAAGCAAACTGAAAGAGAATAATAGTAGGTGAATTGTATGTATTTATTTACTAATAGGTGACAAGGGAAGGTGAATGAGCCAAGGCTGATTTCAGGTGTACCCGGGGAAAGGTAGGGAGTGAATGCATTTCAAAAGGTAACTGCAAAACAATCAAGAAATACACAATGAATAGTGCAAACAAATACGAACAATAAACTAATAATGAGGGGTAGTAATTGATCAATTTGTAGACTGATGGTAGAACAGCCCAAATACAAGGGTTGAGCACAGAAGTGCTAAGAGCAATAGCAGGAAGGAGCAATGTAATCCCAGAGAAGTTGCTTAGGAGCAGGGAAAGAGGGGAAGAAGCAAAGTATGTAGGAAGGTTATTTCATATAGAGAGGAAACATAGAAAATAGTCTGAACCATGAAGATACTTCAACAAGGGGTAACAATGGTTCAGGAATGAAAATAGCAGAGCAAGAATGCTAGTCTGTTGGGGGGGTTATAATAAGCTAAATAATAATATTTGTTTATTTTATTTGTTATTCAGATAACACCTTTTGAGCATAGGAGCTCTTTTTCAAAGGTTCCATGTCAGTATAAGACAAAGAACTGAATGTGAGCCAAGTACTCGGAGGCATTTCAATTTATTCATGGTGTACTACGCAAAGTACAATATGTTATTTTTCTTTGGGGAGGCCCAAGATTATTTCAATTTTGAAGGGGAGGCTCAAAATCTTTTCCATGGATTTGGGGAGGCTCACTGTGACAAAGTCTAAGAACTATTGAGTTAGAGTGAAAGAGATGTGTCTAAGTCCTGGAACATTTTGTCCTAGGCCATAATACAGAACCCAGGGGGATCAAGAACAAGACCTCCACCAATCTCTTTGATGCTGTATGCTCCGGGAGGAGGCCACATATGTGTGGCAAGCATGGTCTATCTGTTACAATATATGTCTGTGCCCTGGAAAGCTGAAGAAAGTAAGAATGTTCACCCTTTATGAGCCGCAACTCAAGGTAGCATGCAACAGAACTTGGGGAGAAGTACCCATTTAGACCAGGCCTCCAAGGGGAAGGATAACATCAGCCCCCACTGTGTGTAACAGAGGGTGGGTAGTTGTAACTGTATATCACAAAAGCCCCCTTCTAAACTTGTGTAAGTAGAACTGTGCACTGCATTGTTATGGGTGAAGAGGATCTATACGCGAAGTGAGGGTGCTCTACTGAGGGACCCTATTTTTGTACCCCCCTTCCCTCCTTGGAGAGAAGTGTCCCATACAGAGATAAGCAGAATGCATAATGAGCAATGCAGAAATTAGTAGAGGGATCCCTGCTATTCAGGAACCCTGAAAAAAGGCCCCTTATGTGCTTTAGTGACATTAGGTTGTGTCCCCCTAAGGGAATTTGTCTGATGTTTTTGTGGAGTTTATTAAATTAAGTTGTGCTTGACTCTACTTAGCAGCTTTACCAGTCTTTTATACACCTGCAGTCACTCCAGTGCCCAGACACAAATAAAATCCCTGGCTGATTCCCTGCTCTGTGGGATGTACCCAATGATCGAGGGAGTGGTTACATAAGTGTAACTGCCCCTATCACTCACCTGGGCTGTCCCAGAGCCCTTGGGGTACTCGGCATACACCTCCAAGGGACCGGGCCCAAGCTCTGGCTGTGTCGGCAACGGTGCCACAGTTTTTCCACCCGGGGTAGTGGCAAGGACTCTTGTGGACAAAGAACAGGTTACCACCCCCCAGGAACAATGAAGTCACCCCGTTGAGGCTGACCCCCTCAAACACAGTTTCCTACCGATTCCCCCCCCAATCACCACGTTTGAATAACCACAAAACAATGAATCAATGACAAACCACAACCCCTTTATTTAGGGTACTCCAAAAGAAAAGTGAGGTCATTACTCGCACCTTCCAATACACAGTACAGTCCCAGTAGCAGAACCCCCTGTGGGTGTACCCAAATGTATCCCTGATGGTGGGTACCTCACCACTTTCAACTACAGGCCTGGGATCTTTAGTCAGGGCCCATATACCATACTAACAATGGGTACGCTCAGCATAAGCCTGTTGAGGGGGTGGGGACTCAGCCTGGATCCTAAAAACTTATTCAATAACTCCCCAGAGCTGTGGCTCAAGGTACTCATAGTTCTCCTGGGTGGTGGAAGGGCTCTCTGCCCGAGGAGCTGCTGGATGCCTTGAAGTGTCTCTGTAGAAAGATGTAACTCCAGTGGGCAGCCGGGGCTTGGAGGGTTTGTAAAGTGATGTCCTTCACCTGCCTGACCTTTCCAACTTTGCCCATGGGCCTTTGTAGACAGTATTCACTCAGGCAGGCCTGTTCATCCTTCTGCTCTGGTACATCTGCAGTGTTCAGCCTGGGGAATCAAGGTGGCACTGTTCCCCTTCCCTTCTGGGTCACTCTACCCCTTTCCTGGGCCTGATCAGAGCAGTCCAGCTTCCAGGTCTCTCCCCTGGCTGAACAGGCCTGTTCCTGTTCAGAGTAGCCCACGTGACCCAGGGCTAATGACCTTTTAGTCCAGTCTGTCAGCCCCTGAGCCTATCATTGACCTGCCTGTCTGCAGCCCTGCGGAGGCTGCTGTCTCCCCTCCTGCACTTAACTTAAAGGGGGGAGGAGCCAGAGAGCCCACAGTCAGGCAGACTTGCTTTCTTTGTGGCGATCTCCCACTCTCTCCCACACTGTTGCCCTCTGGACTACCCTCTCAGACCTCTCCCTTTGTCTCTTTCTCTCTCTCCTTTTTGCGCTAGGCTCCCCTTTTAAATCCCTGGCACAGCCTCTCTCTTACTGGCGGAAACCTCACTGTGACCTCCAGGCTGCCCGAGGTTAGAGGTTTACATGGGGGCTGCCATCTCAGTTCCCCAGCCAGGCTCCCTGGAATGGGGCCCTATATTATCTTTGCTAGCCCACTGCCAGGGCTATTTGTAGCAGGGTTCAGGACCGGAAGCCTTCCAGTCACTCAGTGCATCCTCCCGGCCCCTCTGCTTATCTGCAGGCAGGAGGCACTTGTTTCTCAGCGCCGCCATTGAAATAGGGCTAGCTCCTTTAACTCCTTTTCTCCTGGTGTCATACTGCGCGTCTGTGCACACAGCCACCATGGACATGCAGTATCCTTTCCCAAGTAGCCTCAGTTTTTTTTAATTATTGTGGGCCGCTCCAACCTCCCTGCAGTGCCTGTCATTCTGGGAACATCACCCAGACCCCGGCTCTGTCCACATCCCGGGTCGGAGTCCCGAATCGGCATTGCCGCAGCCGCAGCACATAGGAGCATCCAGGCTCGAGCCCCACCATGATTCCCGGGACACCCACACCAAGGGGAGGACTCAGGGCCATGAGAGCTCCACGACAGGTATGCCTGCATTGGGGGGCTTACATAAGGAAGAACTAGACTGCAGTAGGCACTGTGGCTACCTACAAATATCTGCCCAACTGCTAAGCTATCTAACTTTCTAAGGTTGCTTTTCTGATTTTCTTTTTTTTTTTTCAACAAATCTTTATTAGATTTTGATTAACACACACATCCATTACAACTAAAAAAAAAAAAATAGGGGAACCTGGAAAACCAGGTATACAGCCCAAACTGGCTGTATGAACTATATACAATCCCATATATACATACCCAGCAGGAATCCATCCTAAGCAGCATATTTATCAATAAAGACCCTGTATAAACAACTACAATCCACATTGCTAAATAGTAACATATTATCCATAGATATAGTCTAAACAAATGAACCAAGAGCAGTTCCCCAATCGCATCGTGAGAAGAAAAAAAGAAAATAGGAAAAAAAAAAACAGGAGTCAACTCTACCATGCTACCTCGTGTAATATCTCAGGATACTAAACCAAAGGTGCAAATCAAGAAAACACCTTAGGTTAAATCAGAGGTGGAGTCCTGCTATATCCCCTAAAAGAGAGAGAGAGAGAGAGAGAGTCCCATCCCGTCTATCCTCTGGAAGGCTTACAGTCTAGTTCCCCAAAACCCTTACTAGGATCCCAGCTTATCTATATAATGACCGCTTTACTCAATCATGTGAACAAAGTGCTGATCAACCAAATCCTTACTAGAAAGAAGAGAAAACCAAGCCCTTGCTACTCAGAGCATGACAGACGGACCTGGGGTAATCTCGAGATGAATAAATCGCTTCTAAAGATGCCCATCTCGCGTGATAACCGCTTATTCCCCCATTCCAGAGCTGTCTCCTTATCCTGCCCAATATGACCATCAAGTCCCGCACCCACTGACCATAAGAATACTCCTGGTCGCTCTTTCCAATGCTGAACTAGAAAAGACTTGATTAGTGCCGTCATCAAGGCCAAATGAAATTTAGCTAGGACTCCAGGAACTTTTGAAAAAATCACCCAGAACACACACACCTCTGGGGTTATAAATTCTGAGTAATTCATCAGCGGGTCCATACGCTGCCCAATTTCCAGCCACAAGGGGGAAATTTTACAGCACTCCCACATCACATGTAGCAAATCCCCGATTCCCATCCCACATCTGAAACAATGGTCCGTCTGCCTAAGCTTTCTATCACATAGTTTTACCGGGGTAAAATAAAGATCAGACGCAATAAAATACTGCATGGTCCTAAACTTAGGAATTGTTATGTACCTATGGCCTTTCCAAATTGAATCCCACACAAGAATCTTGGGAGCCATTACCTTGTCCCAGTACGCCACCTGCATGGGCAAGAGTGGACTAACAAACTCCAGCAGCTTCCTATAAATCTGAGAAAGGGCTTGCCTTCGCTCCACTGCCTCCAGAAGATCCCATGTAAATGACCCATCTGAGAACCCTCCAATCTTTCTCACCACTAACTCCAGCAGCCAAATCAGTTGCAGTTTTTGAAAAGGGCATCCCTCCATGGAGGCTGGAATAACAACCTTACACCTTGGACAAGCTCCTCACCTTAAGACCCTCACCTGGTAGGCCCATCAATGCTTATCACCCGCCTCCAATTTCAATGTGGATTACTCCACTAACGGTTGGTCCCAGGATTTCAACTGTAATTTCCTTTGGCCGGGGACAGAAAAGACCACCACGCCTCAGTGACTTCCCAATCAGGTTCCCACCCTCTTCCTGAAAGCCTTTACCAGGTTAACATATATTAACGCCTCGGGCGAAACCTCGCCTCTCAAGATTTGTCTCTCAATCTGTAGCCATGTTGGGATATAAGCCCTTCAGTCTCCCTAACCCAGCGAAGCATAAAGCCCAATTGCCCTTGCCACATAATATAATAGGAGATCAGGCAGTTTGATGCCACCCTCAGCTGGGGCAAGCAAAGTGATTCATATTTCTTCCTAGGTAGCTTAGAATTCCATAGGAAATCAGAAAGAAGCTTCCTAATAACCTTGAACCAAGTAGTGTGAATATCATACGGGGCAATATATAGTGGGTATAAAAGCCTGGGCAGCATATTCATTTTAATAAGGCCAAGTCTAGTCAGTAAAATTCAAGGGGAGCTTGTTCCATCTCAGTATATCTCCTCTTATTGCCGATATCACCCCCTCCATGTTTGTATCCGCCCTCTTTCGCTAGTTGCCGTAACCCGGATACCCAGGTACTTAATCTCATCCGCCCTCCACTGGAGGCAAAATTGAGTAAAATCCGCCCTGAATACATGCGGGGTCAAGGGGAGAACCTGAGTTTTACTTAAGTTCAGCTTATAATTTGACACCGCCGAGAAACGCCCAATCAAACCCTGTGCTCTCTCAAAACTTCTAGCTGGGTCCTCTATGCAGCAAAATATCATCCGAAAAAACTGTGAACTTAAGTTCCCTCCCCCCTACCCTTACCCCTTTTATAAGTTTGTCCTCCTTAGGGCTCTTAACAAAGGCTCTAGATAGATATTAAATAGTATTGGCGACAGGGACATCCCTGTCTGGTCCCATTTTCAACAACACTTCTTGTGAACTGTACCCATTGCACAAGACCCTAGCTGTGGGGGCGGCATAGAGGTGTTCAATACCCTTGAGCAAACCCTCCGAAGCCCATCTTCGCATTGTGGCAAACAGAAAACCATGGAAACCCTATCAAACGCCTTTTCAGGCCCAATGATATTAAAGCTAGAGGTAATTGGGAATCCGACTGCATAGGCAATTATATGATGCAGCTTCCTATGGGCGTCCTGAGCTCCCCTCCCCGGCATAAATCCCACCTGCTCCTCGCTAATCAGAAGTGGCGCAATACTCAGTATTCTATTAGACAAAATTCTTGTTAAAATCTTAATATCCTGATTCATTAAAGCTATAGGTCTATAGCTGTCCACCCTATCCCTAGGTTTGTCTGGCTTGGGAATGAGAGAAATAAATGCCTGGTATAACGGCGGATGGGACAACCCCTCTTGCATAATGGTATTATAAAAATCTAGTAGAAGGGGGAGTACTGTCTTAATGTGTGCTTGGTAGAACTTCGCCGTAAGACCATCCGGTCCCGGAGTCCTACCCACCGGCAAAGACTGCACCACCCCCAGTATCTCCGCCTCCGTAATGGGGCACTAATCTTACTAGCCTGCACTTCATCCAAAACCGGAGGGTATTCTCGAGAAAAGCATTCACTTCCTCTTCTCCTACTATATTTCCCAATCCATATATGCCGGTAAAATAGGGACGCAAATGCTCTGCTATTTTTTGAGGGTCTACTATCAATTGCCCTCGTACAAATCGTATGATAGTTCTACTAGCTTCCCATTCCCTGATCCTAGCCGCTAGCAGACGACCGGACATCCCCTGGAGGAGATATTTAGCCTGCATCCTATCCAACCAATATTCCACCTTACCATATCTAATATCGCCCATTTCCCCGTAGGAGATTTAAGTTCTCTATCAATTTCTCCTGGAATGACCCTCCAGGAGATAAGCAGCTTCTCGCCCCAAAAATAATTCCTCCTTTGCCTTCCTCGGTCTGTTCCTCCTAGCTGCCAGAGTCTGGACCGCCCTGCATATAGTACCTTACATGTCGGCCACCAGCTTTTTGATTTTGTAGGGATGGTAATTGAGACTGTATGAATCCTCCTCAGATGCTCGACTAGCTCCTCCTGGACCTTAGGTTCCGCTAACAGCAAATCATTCAGTCTCCACCTAACTGGCCTGGGAGGAGCAAGACTTGGTTCCCACAGCAACGAGATGGGGGAATGATCGGAGAGAACCCTAATCTCAGTCGTCAAACCCTTCACTTCCCTGAGAACCGCACTACTAACCAAAAAGAAGTCAATGCGCGACTGGGACTTATGAGCCCCAGAATAGAAGGTCATGGTGTTGCCCTTCTTGGAGTGGGTCCTACACGGGTCCACCAGAGCCATCGCCTCCACCATCTTATTCAAGGCAACCTGTGCTTTGGTTAGAGGTTTACCAGTTGGAGGTATCCTATCCTCCAAATTGCTGGCGCACACGTTCCAGTCCCCAGCCAAAATAAATAAATCTGTAGGCAAAGCTGAAATGTCCCTCTCAATGGAGGCAAAAAATGCTGAAGAGGGAGGGACCATAAATAGAGGCCAAGGAAATTGCCTTACCAGCTAAAACCCCAGACAGATATAGCCCCTACCATCCTCCCTTAACAACCCCTGTTCCATCCTAAAGGGCAATTGTTTCTTATTAGAATCGCCACCCCGAGCTTTTCCTTACCTGCCCATACACCTGACCCACCCATAGTTTTTTAAGACAGCTTAATCCTCCATTAGTAAATGTGTCTCCTGTAAAGCAGCTATATGCTCCCAAGTAATTAATATGCCTCAGAATGACCATTCTTTGTGCCTACCCCTAAGCCCTTTGAGATTCCAGGAAAGTATATTAATATGGACCATTATCCATCCACTAAATCATAACATGAGATCCAATCCACCCAAACCTTACCATTCCGCCTTCTCTACACAATCTAGATGCTCTCTCTCTCTCTTTCCCAAACCCCCAATCCCACCCTCTCCTGCCCCGATCCTTCGATCGCTCTCCTAACGTTTCATCGGTCATGGATGAGCTTCCTGTGGTTTCCTCCCCGCCTGTCCTCCCTAGCCCTATCTCAGCAGAAGACCGCCCATCTCCTGGTCCTGGTGATCACCCCGCTTCCGCCAGTGCCCTCCCAGCTCACATATATTCCCCTAATATTTCAAGAAAAACAGCGTGGTCCAGAACAATGCCCTGTTGTGAGTCCCAAGCCAATCTCTTCACACTGGCAACTGGTCCTGCCCAGAACTGGTTCCACCATATAAAGAGGAATCTACCAATGCCCTCCTTACATGTTCCCTCAAATAAAAGGTGGGCGTCCACCGACCCTGGGAGCTATACCCTCAGAACCAATACCCCCAAACCAACCCCCGATCCCCACTCTAAATCCTCCAAGCAAAACCCACGCTGGTCAAACCACCATAGTGCAATCCCCAGATGCCACCCAGAAAGAGAAAAGGAAGAAAGAAGAGAAAGGCAGTACAGCCATGGCTAACTTAAGGTTAACGACCTAGAACAGCTGTATAAAGTCCTTGTCAAGCTGAAAGAAGGTCCACATAGCCCCACTTCATCCGGGCAGTCCACCTCAGGTCAGAGGTTTAAATAGATTAGGAAGTTCCGTCATGAACTTTCCAGTGCATCTCATCGGTCAGATACCGCTTTTCCCGGATTGCAGTCTCACCACTAGCGTTGCTGGATACTGCACGAAATTTGATTCGCTAAACACAGCTTTTTCTTAATCTCCACATATTCCTTCTGCTTCTCTCTGATTAAAGGGGTTTGATCCTGGAACATCCAGAGGGTCGCGCCATTCCATTGAAGAGAGTTAAGCTGTCTGGCCTTCCATAAAACGTGCATCTTCTCTTTAAAATTAAGGAATCTCATGATGATCACTCTGGGCCTCGCTCGGTAGAACTTCCTTAAGGCACGATGGGCCCTTTCCAAATTATATGCTTCTCCATATGGTGTCTGGCCCAAAGCTTTAGTAGCAAATCCTGAATAAATGAGACACAGTCCGCCTCCTCAGCTCTTTTGGGCAGCCCAGCCAGTACCAGGTTGTTTCTCCGGCTTCTTGCCTCCTGGTCATCAATCCGAGCTTCAATTTTTAATTTGCTTTTTGCCAATCAGCTCCTGCTCCATAGACATCACTTTCCTCTTTGCGATGCAATCCTGGCCTCTGCATCCCCATACATTGAGCAAGAGACTGCAGTGCCGGTTTTACTGTAGCAAAGTCCACTACCAAACCCTGTAGCATCTTCTTAATTTCCTGCAGGTCCTCGCTTGACTGACCCATCACCCTCCCCATCTATATCCTCCTCTGGTTCCACAAGGGTGGGGGACTGTGGCTTGGGTCTCTTGGGTAGCCGGGATCTTCGGCTGAGGGTTCAATTGCTTGGACTCCATCCAGCTACCAGCAGCGGCCTGTGGCTTCGACTGCAGCACACCCTGACAGAACCTCGCGCCGGTGTCCCAAGGCTTTTGGTGTTCAGCTGCCACTCGAACTCGCGATCGCTACAGCTTACACCCCCTCCTGATCCGAAGGCGACCGAAACAGGCGGACCCCAAAGCAAATAAACAGAAAATTTGTAGCTCGGGCCTAGGAGCGGCGCGGAGGACGTCCAACTCGTCTCAGCACATCACGTGACCTCGCTTTTCTGATTTTCTAGTTTCAGTGAGAAAGGCTAAGTAAGAAATCCTGCTCACTCTGTTACTGTCCTTTGGTGTGCAATACATCCTTGCAAAGAATGCTGGGTATACTACTTCTGCAGGTCATGTGCTAAATCTTAAACAGAAAATGCTGCTTTTACTTGTAAAACCCCGTTTTGGCACAATAATCCCCCCCCCCTTCCCTCTTTGCCTTCTTCGCACACAAGAAATGTGTGGAAGTGTGGGTTAAGTGACAACACAAGACAGTTCTGAGTTGTAGAAAACACACTGGCTTAGTGTGTTGAAAGGATTTATTTCTGTTACAAATCAAATCAAACTCATCCACTGAAGCAACGAAAGGAAAATAACTTTCATAGTTTAAAACAAACAAAATTTCTCTGAACCACACACTTCTGTATTAGAAACAGATGCATTGTACCAACAACGAAAAATTTGAGCAAGGGTCATAAGCTGCAGCACACAGTTCTAAAATGTTTTTTACCTGCAGTGCATAAATCAGAAGCACTCACTAGGATAATTAAAACCCCCATAGGGATGGAACAGTAACAGAATTGGAACAGTATTTAAAAATAAGCTTCTTCAGGGGAAAATGGCTTGCAGGCTCAGTGCAGTTCTCCTTTATGTGGTTACTTATATGAATTTTCCTAGAGCACTCTGCAGTTCCTTGGGAAGCTGAAGTTGGTCCCAGCTTGCTTTGAAGGCTTGTACTATCTCATGTCCACTGTCTATGCAGGTAGGCTGTTCAATAGGTTCACCAACCTTTGGGAAACATGCCTCCTAACATCATCCCTGAATGTAACCTCTGAGCTTCAGGGTGCATCTCTGCATCCTGCTGGAGTACACCAGATCAGACATCTCGGTTCAGTCTTGACGATGCTCTTGAATATGCAACAGACTGAGATCATGTCCTCTTAGCCTCCTTTTATTTAATGTCAACACATCCGAGGCCAGCTGCCTCTCCTCATAGCTTTTCCTCAAAGCTCCTAATCATTTTGGTTGGCCTGTATTATATCTATTGACTGCCTAAGTATTTGTTTTTAATTATTTAATAACTGGGTAAGGCCCACTAGGCAAAAGTGCCTGTTTTCAGGGGTCACCCATGAATACTGGGGAGGTTAAGTGACTGGCTCAGAGTCACTCAGTATGCAAGCAGAGGTTGAGGGAATCAAACCCAGGTGTGTTGGATGTACCAAGCTCATTCACAGCTCATTACTCTAACCTCTAAGCTATACACTGTCAGCTCCAACCTGGACTTTCTGTATTGAGGAGTCCAGAACTGCACTCAGCACTCCAGGTGGAGTCTGACAAGGACCATGTAATGTGATAGGATTAATTCCCCTGTCATGCTGGTCACCCCCTTTTATGAAACTTGGGATTTTTTTTTCTTCATTTTTAAGCACCGACAGCATAGCTGTAAGCCCCTATTGTGGTCATGCGTACTCTTTTTTGCATTTAGTCAAGTTGAAAGGTACATTCAGTGGGAGTGATTTGCTGCATGATGCCCTGATGATGTCAGTGATAGGAATTTCAGGTCTTGGCAAAGGATTTTAGACCTGCACAAGCCTGGGTTCACTTCTTAGTACAGAACATTTTTTTTCTTTCTCACTACGGTTCTGTAGAATGAGAACAATTGTTAGATGTCATTGATGTTGTAAGTGACAGAGTTTTAGCAAGTTTGAAGTTCTCTATTGCTGATAACTTGAAAGTTCCAGCTGAGATTTTAAAGTTTAAATGCAATTGGGGATACACTACTTCAAACAGAGAGACACTTAATTACAAACATCCACTGCAGCTGTGTGTGTGTGGGGGGTCTATATTCACTGTTGGATATCCTTTGCCACAGCATGCATTTCCTGTCTAGGAAGTTTAGTACCATTAGAGTTACAGGATACCAAGCAGCAGAGGGTAGGGGTCCTGGGCTTGATCCCCAGAGTGGAACCTTTTTTTCCTTTTCACTACAATTCATGTAGTATGAAATACATTTTTAGATGTCATTTTTGATGTTAATGATAGGCTTCCTGAAAGGTCTGACATTCTGTATTGCTGATAACTTGAAAAAGTTAGACATCAGACTTTGAGGTCTAAAAGCAACTTGGAAATATTACTTCAAACAAGCAGACTGTTAAATATGAAAATGCACTGCAGCTGTGTAGGACAGGGGTCTGCACTTTCACCGCGACCCTGCAAATTCTTTGATTGCGAGATTCTTTGATCGCGATAATGCATCGTGAGAGTAGGACAAGATGGCCGGATTAAAAATCTATTTTCTTAGCCCAGGAGTGCCCTAGGAAGTCAAATGAGGGTGGGTTTTGCTCAGGGGGCTTGCCTGTCGAACCATGGTGGTGGTTTGCCGCAAGTCTTTAAATTTTTTAATTACTAAAGTTTTTATTCTTTGTTCGTGAGCCTGCAAATTCTTTGATTGCGATTCTGCAAATTCTTTGATTGTGAGATTCCTTGATCGCCATCTTCGATCGTGAGGGCAGGACACGATGGCCAGATTTTTATAATGGAACAGATAGGGAAATTTTACCAATATTTTAACATTGAATATCTTGGAAATGGTTTGGTCTTTGAGTTGAAATTTGGAGGTGTTTACAGTATATCCTGTGGATGTAAATTACAGTCATTACATGTCAGAAAACAATTATTTGCCAGAGATATGGCGTGGCTGTAGTTTACATTCTCATGGACACCATTTTGCTTGTGTTGGGGCCTTGAAATTGATAGGACACCTAGCTTTAGTGTCATGGATGTAGTTTTCAGTCATTGTATGTGTTAAATGTCATCAGGTGTGGAACTGTGCTACTGTGACAAATGAAAATTTCAAACTGTGACATGCTGTATCTCGGACACAATTTGGTCTTTTCACTTGAAATTTGGAGAGTGTTGACAGGATGTCCTGTGGATGTGAATTGCAGTGTTTACGTGTCGGACACTTTATTTTTGCAGAGCAATTGCGTGGTGCAGTTAATGTTTTATGGACAGCATTTTCTGTTGTTCTACTACATTAACATTTGTTTAGTGTCTGCTTGTGTTGTTGTCAATGTACTTTTAGTCATTAGCTGTATAATGTGGCCCAACACTTACAAGTTGGTGGGGCGAGGGCCCACGCTCCCACCAACTTATATAACTTTCTACTTTTCTATTCTTTCTTAAAAGATAAGAAATTAAATGCATTTACTTCGTTAATGTATCAGTTAGAGTTATTCTACAGTGACAAAGTGAGGAAAATTCGACATTGGGGTTCACACCTTGCACCCCCACCCTGCCCCACCAACAGGCATTGGGGTGTGCGTTGAGTCATTGCCTAACCGTCACCCCACCTCCTGCAGTGCACCACCTCAGCTTGTTTGCACATGGGATGGGGTGAGAGTTAGGGCTGACAACCCCAATGCACACCCCGATGCCTGTTTGTGGGCTTGGGATGCAAGGACAGGGAACTCCTAATGTCGCAGTTCCTCGCTTTTGTCGCTGTAGAATAACCCTAACTGATGCATTAACAAAGTTTTTGCATATGTGTGTGTGTGTGTGTGTGTGTGTGTGTGTGTGTGTGCATATATATACTGTATATATACTCATGGAGTGGTCAGACTCAGTTCCCCAGATCTGTGGCTGATATGGAGCGTGCTTGCTACCTGATTGTCCTTTTCTGCAGGAGGACCTAATCATCTAAATCTTGTATCCGATGGAGAGCATTGTCTTTATGCGATGTCTGTTAATAGGGTAAGACCACATTTATTTACAGTACTAAAGGTTGTTGCATACAAGTAACTGGTTGTATTATAGGCAAATGTGTAGCTGCTATGGCACTTGAGGTCAGTAGTGACTGGGGTGTTGCTGCTGTTTGGATCCTCATGTGCCTAACATTCTAAAGCTTGGGCTGTGCCACTCCCCTGGTAGGGGTGCACTATAACCAGTTGTTATGGTTAGCCATAGACTGACCATTTAGCCTGCATCTGCACTCCGTGTGTACATTGGTTGCATTGTATGCTTAGCGAGCAGGGAGATTGGGAACTAGCTACTAGCCACTGACATCATATCTCTGGGAGGGATACCCTGTTTAAATCTCCGGCCGCTTGCTAGTGCAAGTGGTAGTGAGTGGCGTGAGTGCCACTCCTCAGAGGAAAAAGAAACAAACATTTTACAGTTTGATTGTTGCTTCAATAAGGTATCCTCTTGCAATGGTTTATCTGTTTAGCTATGACTGTGAGTGTGTAGTTTAAAGGGTTTAGGATTTGTTATTTATAGTTTACATAAATTTCATACATCTAAGAAAGGGGTATTTAAATTTCTGTGTTTCATATTTAACGGCTTCTGCCGGTTTTTATATTTCTTCGCTTTGGCCATGTGCTGCTTTTAAGATTGTTCCCAAAAGTCTGTAATTCTGATTTTTAACAAATTGAATAGTTGTAGTTAAAGGTAGGAGTTTATTTAGTCCATGTGGTAGCTAAAATCTTAGATATTTGTGATGTGCAGGGGTTGCTTGGGGGCGAGGGGCCAGAATAGTGTACAGGCATCCCTTTGTGCGACCCTTCACCTGCCTCTCAGTTTCGGACACTACGGTAAGACTTTGCTGGGAAGTGGGATTTGGAGAGGCTGGGGAAGCCCCATGCACAGCACAGGGTGGTAGGATTGAGATTTTAGGTCCAGAAGGTGCTCTGGATTACAACGGGCACAAAGAGAGGCCAGGCGTGTTTGGTGCCTGTCTCCAGGGAGTCCACCAGACTGAGTGGTCCAGGTAACCCGAGGGGCTGCCTTGCCCTAAATCCTTAGGGAAGTGCTATGCAATGCCAGATTGATTAGGAACAAGACCGCAATTATTGCGGATCTGGTTTCCTTAGTCGATCTGGCTTGCATTACGGAGACCTGGGTTAGGGACCATGCAGGCCCAGTTCTTGAGGCTGCCGCCCCCAGGTATACAGTGCACTGCCCAGAGAGAATGTAGGGTGGTGGTGTAGCCATTTGTTTTATATCCGACCTGGGCTTCACATGCACCAGTGGGAACCCCAGGTTCTTTTGAATGTGTGGCTGTTTGTAGGGGTCCAGGCACAGGCTGCAGGATTTTCCTTGTTATCGCCTCTGGGACAACAGGGAACTTCCTACAGGAGGTTGCCAATTTGTCACCGTGAAACATTGGAAGCTCCAGATGTATTATTCTGGGGATTTCAGTGTTTGGCCGACGACGATCTTCTCGGCTTGGTTATAACCTCCTCCAAACTATGTCATATTTGGGTCTGTTGTGTTGTCTCTGCTGGCGACTCATTAGGGCGGCCACACATTGGATCTGGTGTTCTTGCTGGGGCTTGAAATAAATAATCTCAGGATTGATTGGGTGGTTTGGTCCGATCATTGCACGGTGCAGTTCATGTTCGGGCCCCACGGATGCCCTCCTCCCACAGAGATAATGAGCTGTCGCCCTTTGCAGGGATTGACCCCAGAGGGTTTTTGGCGGCAGCCAATCTATCTGATGTGGGTAATGTATGCATCGGAGGCATTGGTCTCATGGTGGACTCTTATAATAGATTTCTATCTGATGCCACTGATTCCCTCGCACCTGTTCGTGTATGACCCAAATCTTCCTACCTGAGGTCCCCCTGGTTTGATGGAGACCTCAGGGAGATGAAGAGAAGGCGGAGGTTAGAGAGCTGCTGGAGGAGGACAAACTGGCCCTGCGTGTTCATTATAATGCATACCAGGGGCAATCAACCGAAGAAGGCAGTGTTCCTGTCCAGGGGATTGCCGCCGGAAGAACCAACTAACTATACTTTTTCAGACTGTGGACAGGCTACTTCATCATGCCTTGTTACAGCTGAAAAGTTTTTTTCAAATACTGAATGTGAAGAGTTTGTTCGGTTCTTGTCAGACAGAGTGTCCATAACCAGCAGGGAGTTTCTCCAGTCAGCAATGCCATAGCTGGCTGTGGTCGCCAGAGGTGTACTAAGTGTGCTCCACCTGGTTGGGGGGAGTTTAGACCAGTGGATGCAGTGAGGTTATCGGGTGGCGTACCAATCTGAAGCACACTTTTTGTGAACTGGATCCAGTACTGACACGTTCTTGATGAGATGCATCAACACCATTGGCCCGTGTTTGCTCTGATTGTCCAGTGTTCCTTATCTGAAGGGTCTTTCCTGATGCCTTGAAGGAAGCTCTGGTGAGTCCACTCTTAAAGAAACCATCCTTGGACCCGGAGGTCAGGGCAAATGACCGACCTATTTCCAGTCTCTCTTTTGGCGAAGGCTGTGGAGAAGGCAGTGGCGCTTCAGTTGGAGGAGCACCTTATGTACTCCACGATCTGTACGAACAGTTCCAGTCAGGGTTTTGGGGCAAAGCATAACAGAGAAACCATGCTTGTTCAGGTGCAGAATGATTCTCTCAGGGCTAGAGATCAAGGAGAAAGGACAATTCTTGTTCTCCTTGGTCTCTCTTCAGCTTTTGACACTGTGGACCATTGTGTGTTGCTTGACCATCTCAGGGAACTCTGGACTCACCGCACTGTCGCCTGCTGGTTTGAGTCCTTTTTAGCCAACAGGAGGTAACAGGTTGTAATGGGGAATTTCTCCTCCACTTCTAGCCTCCTTTCTTGCAGAGTACCTCATGGTTTGGTTCTGGCCCGATGTTGTTTGCAGCGTATGTGCTGCCCGGGGGTCATTAGGAAGTATGGCTTGGGTTTTCATTTATATGCTGATAATACCAGCTATACTTATCCTTTGCCCCAGGAACATCTAACGTGGTGGATGTGCTAAGCAGCTGCCTTGCTGAGATCAATGATTGGATGGCATCTAGCTGATTGAGACTGAACCCCAATATTGGTGGTGGGAGTCAAACAGAGTGCGTGATAGGTTGCCACCTAATTCAGAGACTGGATTTGTTCTGGTTTCTGTCTCATTGAAGGACTCTTCAAAGTTGTGACATCTTGGTGTTATTCTTGATAGGAGTTTGACTATGGAGGCGCAGATTTCCTCCCATGCCCGCTCCTGCTTTTCCATCTCAGAAATATCACCAGGATAAAGCCCCATGTTCCATCTCTGGACCTCCCACTTTGATGCATGCCTGAGTTACACTGAGGCTTGACTACTGTAATGCGCCTATCGGGGGGTCACGGG
Organism: Neoceratodus forsteri; assembly: GCA_016271365.2. Classification (NCBI taxonomy): domain Eukaryota; kingdom Metazoa; phylum Chordata; order Ceratodontiformes; family Ceratodontidae; genus Neoceratodus; species Neoceratodus forsteri. The sequence goes on along the minus strand of CM028129.1, from coordinate 1,096,279,442 downwards.
AGGATCATCCACAGACTGCAGCTAGTGCAGAACGCAGATGCCAGGTTACTGACTGGGCAGCGAGGTTTTGCCATATTACACTAGTGTTGCGTAGCTACATTGGCTGCCGGTGAGGTGGAGGATCCTCTTTAAGGTGGGGTTTCTCACCTATAAGGCCCTACATGGTCAGGGCCCTGGTTACCTGTTAGACCTTCTTGTACCTGCTGTCTCAGCTTGCCCCCTCCGTTCCTCTTGTGGAGGTCCTAGCGGTTCCCAGGTCGAGGTTGAAATTGGCTGATGATAGGGCTTTTAGTGTCACTGTTCCCATCCAGTGGAACTTGCTCTCTGGGGTTAAGGGGCCCCACTTGGAGGTATTCAAGGCCCGCCTTTAAGGCCCTCCTATTCACCTAGGCATTTGTAGATTAAGCTTTTGATCTGTAAGTTCTGATTTGAGTATAGTAATTGATAATCTGTCATTTTACTTAATGTTTATATGAATTATACATATGTTTATAATTATTATTTATGTTTTATTGATGTATTTCTGAATATGTGTTTATTTATTTGTACAGCTTACAGATCCCTGGGAATGGGTGTCTTTTAAATAAATTTTGCCTTGCCTTGCCAATGTTGGAGCTAACAAAAAGGAAATTATGGTAAGTATGAAGAACATTCTACTATGTCTGGCATTTGGCCTAGCTTATAGATTTGGACCAAATCCTCAGACACACTGGCCCATAACAAACAGAGATTGAATGGAGTCAAACCATGCAGGATGGTCAGTGAGTAGTTTCACAACAGATCAATGATGTGTAGTGATGGCAAGGAAAACAGGCCCTAGAACCCACAAGCAAAGCTGGAGGAAGCCAGGTCATAACCGGAGACTGGAATAGTCATCTGGGCCATAAGGAGAGCACCTTCAAGGATACTGGTAATGGAATGTCTCCATTAAAGTATTGGGGAGGGTCTTTAGAAGCAGTTGGTCAATCTTGGCCGGATGACCAGGAAACCCCCAGGAGGGCAGGCAGTCATTTACCACAGCAAAAGCGAAGCTTCAGCAAATACCATTGTTACCATGTGTGCATGGGGCATAGGGAGTAGCTGCCAGATTCAGGGTTATATGAGGACAACCAGAGACTGGGTAAGTGCTTAAGTAACCATCTAATAAATTCCTAGGTGCCTTGTTAGGGTTCCAATTTCTATGAGCATATTATTAACATACTATTAATTTTTAGAGTCCAGTTAGGGAACTAAGAGTTCAGTACTGTGGCTTCGTGGAGACAGAGAAGTGTCTGGCTTGTTTGACTATAATTAGGAGTAATCCAGGACTGAGGGAGTCCTTGCAAGTATAAACATTCCAGCCCAGCACGGGTACTGAATTCAGGAGTACTCATCGGAGTAAAGTAATTAACTGTGTAGGTTATAAACTAATTTGGGTATATAGGAAGGGAAGGGAAATTGTTTAACCAGGAAAGGCACATTAAACCAAAGCTTGTTTCCAGATGCAACCTGGGAACACACAGTTATATGACTTGCTCACAGTCACGTAATATGCAAGTGGGGCTGATGAGATCCAAACCCAGGTCTCCAGCTTTGCAGCTCAGTGCCTTTAACCACTACCCTATACTGCCTCCTAATATGACCAGTATGAATTTAACAGTTGTGCTCCATACCATCTGTGCCTCAGTAATAGGAGAGTCAATGACAGCCTCTGTGTTGGTGTGGTCAGTTAACACTGGAGAGGAAAACCTGTCTCAACAGTTCCTTAGACAGAATAAGGTTGAACTGAGCTTGTTTTAACTGTTTTGCATGGAGGTCCTGGCAAACACATTTTCCATCACAATACTCCTAGGCACAGGAGTGCCCTGGACCATGCCTACTTCCTCTGTTTGCAGTCATTCAGGTTGAACAAGTGACAGGAAAGTTACAATGTGGTGGCCCATCTGAATTTGGAAGTAGATTTGCAACCATGGACTTAAAATTGTTTGCATGAGAACACCAAATTATCTTTGCACCTAAGACAGGAGAGCTACCCACCCAGATGTCAGAACCAGCTGACCAACCCATAGAGAAGGTAGTACATGAGGGCATACCCCCAGAAGAATTGAGTATGGGACTGAAAAATCACAACTTGAACAATGAGTATGACATGGGGCATTTGTCAAGCCCACTACCCATGCCAATTGAGGAGTCACCTCCACCACCCTACAAGGGAAAACAGCCAAGGGAACCAGAGTGACCTAGGTGCAGGTACCTGGACAGTTCAGAACCTGGAGGCTTTCCTCTTCCAGTGAGAAGGATGAACATTTTATTAGAGTCAGGCAGTGACCTCCTGATCTCATGTGATTGTGCTTGGCAGACTGAAAGATCCCTTAAAGGTCTCCAGTAGATGGGTTTCCAATTCACATATAATCCAAAATGGCAGCTATGGAAAACTATCAAGGCCCTTTGGAGGGAATGACTATAGCAGCAGGCCTAGTTCAAACTGGGAAATTCTTATTTTCAGCTAGGACTCAATTTGAGCCAAAATTCAGAACACGATGGATATGTAGGAAACCGTGAAGAATAAGGATGCATCACATTGTCTATGTGGCACCAAATGGCAAGGTGCCCAAGCGACAGAAAAAAGACGGGAATAGGCACAAACAAGTCAGAAATCCGATCCCTGTCACTACCAAATCCTGGAGTTGCACTGGCCTTGAGGTTTTGGTCATTGCCATTCCATCAGCTGCCTTGGTCTGCTGGATGGACAGGAGAAGACTGCGCTAGATGCCACCTTTAGAGTCTAGTTGCCCTCTTGGTGTTTTCTCTATTTGTTACTAAAATCATGGGCATTTATTCATTAGGGGTGAATATCCCATTCATAGGTAATATAACTATTTAAATCAGTTAGTACAAAAAGTGCATATGTTGTAGTAGCAGTAGTAGTAAAACTTTTATTCATTCAGAAATTAATCAGAAAACTTATCTGAGACGCTCATTTCCAGTCAGGTCCTTGGTACAAAGTATTCCAGTTATAATATCAGTAAACCATCAACAACTATTAACATTTGATAAGGACAATACAATACATAATAAAATGTAAACCCCACCCTGTCTAGGGGTATCCAGAAGGTAAATTCTTGAGAGGGGAGGGCACTGTACTGCCCAAGAAACATAGTCCAAGAAATAATAACAGGAAAACACAGTACCTTGATTTCCACAGGTGGTGCTGTTGATGGATTTTCTCCATCTAGGGTGCCCCTGGCCACCAGACGATGCAGGGTGGTGCACTGGGATGATGCAGCTCGTCACCTGCCTGGCCTTGCCCACTTCACCAGATGGCCTTTGCAGACAGTCTTCACCAGGCAGGTGTCTTGATGACTTCCTACTCAGTGGTGCGCAGGTTCTCTGGGATCAACCCTGGAATACACTAGTGGCTGACTGTTGAGGCAAGCTTATTTTAGCAGCAGAACAGTTTCTTCAATAAATGAGGCAAACACCAGACTGCAGAAAACAGGGATCCCATATAATGAACAATTAACAAGCAGAAACAGTCACTCCTTGGAGCTGAGGGTAACACATACAGTGGAGGCATCCACAGGAGGTTGCCTAAATCCTGCGACAGTCTCTTGTGTGAACAGACTGAATTATTTCATGCAGTATCCCTTGAGCTGATCTTGCTACATTCCTGGCAGCACTTTGGGGCCAAAAGGCCTCCACTTGAGGTAGCTTGAAACTATCATTCTCTGTATCCACATATCTCATGCCTTAGCTTTCTCTCTCTCTCAGGCACTTCCTTTCCTTTCCATTCAGACTGTTCTTTGCTATTCTATTCCTACGTGTCTCCTGGCATCCAGCCTCTTTTGTGCAGTTCCATTTCTCTACATTTCTCTTTAGGCTTTTGACAGCACAAGATGATTCCACTGTCCCAAACCCTTTACACTTTTAATTTCTTCCAATCTGGTTGCACACTCTCTCCACCCAAGGGCTAATTCTTATGGTGCATACCCTTTTACTTTCTTTCCAGGTCTTAATTTCTGTACTTTTCACATGATGTTCTATAGCAAGAACCGAACCATCAGAACCCTTTCAGACATCCAGTCGCTGATGCCTCAGCTGGTGGCTGGGCCTTATTCTGGGGTTTTGGTGCCCTGGACCTGATCCCAGGCCTTACCACCATGCTCGCTCATGCAGCAATTCCAACCTCTAAACTGACTCTTTAGGGGACTTCTGCCAGTGCCACAGATCACTCAACAGACTGCCACCTCACTTGGGTCCCAAACATTACTCCCACAAATGGACTTTCCTTGCCTCCATAAGTGGCTCACCCCATGGATCCCATCTCTCGGCAGCCTCCAGCCTGGGATCAGGGATAACACTGCAACCAATACACCCTCAACTGCAAGGGCTGCCACTTCTAAGCAGGCCCTACTGCCATAACAGGCCAGCCTACAGTAAACCATCTGACCCAACAGCTTAACTTACCTACGGGCAATCTTTCTTTTTGGGCTTTAGGCCCTATCGGTGCTACTCTAAAAGGTGCCAAAGTTCACTTGATGGCCTCCATTTTCTTTCTTCTCCCCAAGCTCCAGCTCCCCATTTGCACCAAGAGGCACCTTTTCTTTGCTCCATTGCTCCCCACTTTCTGCCAACCCAAACCCGTTGCTTTTCATATCGTGGGTCTTGAGGGTGGAGGGCCGGGATGGCAAGTGGCCCTCCTAGCTCCACCATGGCCCTCCGTCCAAACTTGCAGGCCAAATCCCAACTTCTCTCTCTCTCTCTCCCTTGCAAAATCCTCCAGAAGAAAAATCTCTTCCTATTTATACCCACTGAAATGGGCCCCACATGCAGTCAGCAAGCAAGCACACATCCCAGACATACTGGCACCACTAGCTCTTCCTCCCTAGCTACACCTCGCAGCCAGTCTAACTGCACTTAGCAACCAAAATTAACTAGTAAGTTCCAAGAGGGACTTACAATACACACACTACATAAAATAAGTGAGTACCCCAGTTCACATGTAAACATACGAACATATGAAGATGCCAGCAGAAGAAGGACATTTGATGCATCTAGTCTGCTCCTATTGCAAGGTCCACAGCTTGAGCTACTGTCCCTGCCCCTCTCTCCCACTCCTCCCATCCTCTGTACCCATGAGCTTTACCTTCCTTCTATGTCTATCCCAGACTCTCTTGAAGCTGCCCACTGTCTTCAACGAGACCACCTCTTCTGGCAGTCCATTCCAAGTGTCCACCACCCTCTCTGTACTAACATACTAAAATGCCAGCAGAATAGGCCTAACTGTCTTTTGCTGCCTGCTCGCTTGGTCAGCCCCCACCCTGGGAGCTGACATTGCTGCCCCCCCACCTTCTCTGGCTTCTGTCTTCCCAGTTCCAGATATTCTCGCTGCATTGGATTTTGCTTCCAGAACCCTTCCCCTGTACCTGTCCCACCCTCTTGAACCCCTACACCATCTCTGCCTCCACCAGCCTCCTAGGCAGCGCATTCCATGGCTCCACCACCCTCTCAGTGAAGTAGCACCTCCTCCTTTCTCCTCTGAATCTTCCCCTCCAGCTTCCACCGTGCCTCTAGTGGCCCCTCCTCCGTCTTCAAGCACCCTGAATGCTCCTCCCCATTTACCTCCTTCATGTACCTGAAGACCTCTATCATTGTCCCCCAGTCCTTCTCTCTTCCAATGTGTACATATTTAGCTCTTTGAGCCTCTCCTCATAGGTCTTGTCCCCCAAGCCCCAAATCATTTTGGTTGCCCTCTTCTGACCCTCTCCAGGAGTTTAATGTCCTCTTTAAGTGTGGCCTCCAAAACTGCATGCAGTACTCGAGGTGTGACCTCATCAAGCAGTTATACAGGGGAGTATCACTTCTCCTACTGGAGGTGATCCCCCAGCGATGCATCTCAGCATCCTGTTGGCCTTGGCTACTGCACTCCTACAAGACTCTGAGTTGTTCATCTTGACATCCACCACCACACCCAGGTCCCTCTCAGCCATCGAGACTTGTAGCATCCCCCTCCCGGGTGTACACTTGGAACTGGTTTCTGGCCCCAGGTGCAATACCTTGCATTTCCCCATTGAACCTCAGCTTCCACTTTCTGGACCATCTTTCCAGAGCCTCAGGTCCCCTGTAGGGCCACCTCCCTCCACCCCATCCACCACCGCCCCAGTTTTGTCATCCACAGAGACTCATCTCACTCCTGATACCTGTCCTTATGTCAGAGACGAGGCGTTGAACAGGAGGGCCCAGAACTGATCCCTGTGGGACCCCACTAATGACCCTCCTTGGGGATGAAACTATCCCACCAACTACGACCCTATGGGTCCGGTCCTGAGTCAACTGCCTATCCATCTGATCATCTGGTTCCCCACCCCATTTCTCCCAGCTTATCCAACAGGCCCTTGTGAAGAACAGAGTCAAATGCCTTGCTGAAGTCTAGAAAGAGGACGTCCACTGGTCTACCCAGGTCCAAGGCACTCACCCAGTCATAGAACTCCACAAGGCTTGTCTGACAATTTCCAGGATGAATCCATGCTGTCTATTGTCCAGGCACCCTGACTTTTCCAAGTCCCCCAGCCTCTCTCTTGGCAATGTCCTCCATCATCTTGCCCACCACCGATGTCAGGCTGACAGGCCTGTAGCTCCTGCCACCTCCCTTGATCCCCCTGTGGATAGGCACTTATGCACCACCTTCCATTCCTGGGCACCACTCTGTTCTCAGAGAGATGGTGAAAAGCTCCGTCAGGGTTTTGCCAGGACATCCTAAGTTCCTTCAGCACTCTGGGATGTAATTTATCCAGCCTCGGTGCTTTCTCCGTCTTAAGGGACCTGAGGGCTTCCTCACACTCTGCTGTGATTTCCACTTCCACTACCTCTTCCCTGCTTAGCCTTCCCTCCTGCCAGTATGCCTCCTCTCCCCAGACCTGCCGATCGGTGAGGGTCCCCTCCTCAGTGTCACTGTCTCCTCCCATGTATGATGCAGCACCCCATTTTTCTTGGTGAAAACTGAGGTGAAGTACTCATTTAATACCTCAGCCTGCTCCCCTGGGTCTTGTGCCCATCTCTCCTGTTTTAATCCTGCTAATCTGCCCTTCACCCTTTGTTTTTCAAGAGTGTATCTAAAGACCCCTTGTTCCCTCTCCTTATTTCCCTGGCCCGGTTCTGCTCCTTCCTTGCCTTAGCTGCGCCACTCACCCTAGTGGCTCTAGCCATCAGCTTGTACTCCCCTCGATCCCCTTCACCCTTGAGCACATGAATTGCCTATAGGCTGCCTTCTTTCCCCGCACCACCTCCTGGACCTCCCTGGTCCACCAGCAGGTTTCGGGCCCTACCGCATTTTCATCTTACTCTTGCACAGGTGCTGGTAGCATCCAGCACCCTCTCCTGATGATTTCCCACCTACTATCAGCATCCATGTCTGACCCAATCACATCCAAATGCCCCTTAAGGATCCTTCCCATTTCCTTAAATCCGCCTCCCTGAAGTCAGTTACCTCCGTCTTTGTGCAGCCTTCTACCCCTCCTAGGTCCAGGCAGAACCAGACCGTGACTTGGCCACTCCCGCCAATGGGTCCCTTACCCAGGCCCTCAATCTGGTCACCGTCTGCCAGGACCACATCCAGTACCCACACCTCCTAGTTGGTTCCCTCACCTGGTGAGTTAGGAACGCATCTTGAAAGACATCCAACAACCTCTATTCCCTAGCCACTGAGGATGTCATAGTCTCCCAGTCTGTTCCTGGCATGTTTAAGTCCCCAACACCACCACCCTTCCCCTGCCCAGTCTGCAGTGTCTCCCAACATCTGCCACCAGAATCTCCTCCAGCTCCTTTGTCAGTGCAGGGGTCTACACCACTCTATTTTTACTCTCTTGCCCCCTTGTTATCAAGGTGACCCAAATTGCCTCCATGGTTCCTCTGCCTCCTGTACTCCCCCTGCCCAATGCAGTTTTGACTGTCATTGCTACCCCTCCTCCTTCCCCCCATCCTTCCTGAACATAGCGTAACCTCCAGGTTCAGGTCCCAGTCGTGTCCTTGGCGCAGGTCTCAGTGACTGCCACCACACCACTGCTTCCTCAGTTAGCATCGCTGGAGCTGAGGCATTTTATTGCCCAAGCTCCTGGACTTTAGCAGGACTACCTTCCACCCTTTCCCTATACTTCCATTTCCCTGCTCGTGTTTCCATGGGATTCCATTTTCCCTGGTCTGTACTTTACCAGTCGGCCTTTTCCCGCATTCCTCCAGCTCCCCAGCAGGGTGGAGACAGAGTCCCTCCTTTATTGGACCTCCCTCGACAGCCTTTTCTCCCATCCTCCCCTTCACAAGTTTAAACCCCACTTTTAATCAGTGAACCCTCTATTTTCAACTTAAGGATTCTCTCCTCCAAATTGAGATGGAGCCTATTCTCAGTTACAGCTGCCTTATCCTCCCAGGTCTCCCGCAGTCCCCATCAACCCATACCCTCTGGCCTCACACAACTGCCTGAGCCACTGGTTTATCTCCTAAGCTTCCTTTTGTGTTCCCCACTAGCCCTGGCACTGGCAGGATTTCCGAAGGAAACTGTGCATCCTATGTCATGACAGACCCTGGCAAGCTCCCTGAATCTTGCCTGTATCTCTAGCTCGCTATTTCCGCCAGTGTCATTTGTACCCAGGTGGACCAGTATGTCCAGGGAACCCCACAATCCTTTGCCAGCTGATTTACCTCATGCTTGGCCCTGTGCACCATTAGTCCAGGGAAGCATTTTGTTCTAACTAGCCGGGTTTCTCCCTCCCTATCCCATTTGATACCCCTGATCATAGAATCCCCAACAGGAGCACTCTGATGGCTCCTTTTCCTCCATTTCCCTTCCATGTCCCTCATCCTTTCTATCGGTCCCTCCACCCAGCCGGCTCCTTGTTCCTCCCTATCTGGGTGCCACATGCCACCCCTCCTTATTTACCCTGCCCTCCCTCCCCTCCGATCCTATGCCTCTTCTCCTCCTCCCGTATCCTTTGGTACCTTGCTAACTCCCCTCGCTGCTGCAACTGGTCCTTCAAACAACATGAAGTCTTGCTATATTATGACATATGCAGTGAGTCCCAACCTGAACTGCTCTCGGAGGGTGAAAGAGTTAACTTTCCGTCAAGGCATGGAATGCTGAGCTCGAGCTCGGTTGAAACTCTGTCTGTTGTTCTTCAAACTCAAACCATCAGATTCTTTACTCTGCCTCACTGAACAGTCGCTCCGAGAGTTCTCCTTCTGCTCGGTTCATTTTGTCGGTTAAAGTATTGTTATTCTCGGTTTTTGACCGAATTTAAACCATAACCGTTGGTTCAGACTCTGTCTGTGGTATTTGTGAGTACTAGATAGGTTTTACTTTAATTTCTATTCTGTGTGGAACTTGTAAGCGGTTCATCGGTTCGGTTTGAACCGATCAGGTTGTTTAAAATATCTTAATCTGTCATTTAGAGTGTGGTTACGGTTCTTATCGGTTCTAAAAAAAACCGGATTTTATTACGGTTTTTTCCACGACCCGTGACACAGTTGGGAACCATAAGAGGTCTTACCATGGATTGCCATAAATGGGTAAGTTTGGTTAGGACTGGCACTATGTCTGAGAAACCCAAAAGAAAAACCGGGCCCACTGGGTTTCAACACTGTAGTGTGTGTGGGAAGTCTTTGCCAAGGCTGACCCCACCACCTGTGTTTATTGTCTGGGTTTGACCACCTCGGTGCAGACTGCAGATTTGTAAAAATTTTCCTGCAGCTACCCTGGAAAGAGGTTGGTAGGCTCAGGAAAGGGAGGCCAAAAAGTCAGCTGAACGGATGGCCAGCCGGTTGGGTTCAACGTAACTGGAGGGTGCCCTCTGACCAGGGCCAGACTTCCCTCGGGCAAAGAGATCTGACTCTGAGGAGTCGGTTCCAGCAAAATGACTAGGAAATCAGCTGGTGTGGAGCCAAACTTTCCTCTCAAACCGCGAAGAAATAGCCAAAGCGATTAAAATTATCCAGTCGCTTTCCCGGTTCGACCAAACCGGCACCATCAGGTAAGCGCCCAGTTTGGCCGGTTCCACCAATTCAAGACTATGATTTAGAGGAATATTATGAACCAGAGGAGGGAAAGAGGAGTATGAGGAGAGTGAATGTGGATTTGAAAGTCTGGATGTGCCCATTGACCGGACATCTCCCCAGACAGACCTTCAGGAGTGTCTCCTCCTAGGCTTTCTGAGTTCCCTTCTCATTTTATGTTTTATAAAAAGTGGCTGAAACCCTCCAGCTCCCTATGGAGGAAGCTGTGGATGATCAAGAGGGGCTGACTATGTGGAAATGATGGATATCCCAGAGTCTAGGGACTATCTATTCCCTTGCATAAATCTTTTGAAACAGACATTTAAAATTCTAAAAACTCCTCACTATACCTCCTGTGGATAAAAGAATGGACAAGAAGTACACATTGTCAGGCTCTGATACAGAGTTCCTACACAACAATGCAGCCATGTTGGGGTAGTGCAGGCTGCAGCATGTGACAAGGCAAATATTCCTTGGCTTCACACCCCTGACAAGGACTCCAGGAGGATTGATGCCATGGCAAAGAAACAGTACATGGCAGGATCCTTGGGACTCAGACAGGCAAATTATATGGCTTATGTTGCTAGATATCAGAAATCCAGATGGGATACTGTTATGGCTCTAGCAAAACAGGTCCCTAGCCAGCTTGCCAAGGAGCTTGAGCAGGTGGCTGCTGATGGTATTGAGGCATCCAAGGTGCAATTCCATGCTGCAGTGGACTCTGAATGATGTGTCATCAAGAGTCATGGCTACATCTGTGGCACTTGCAGAATGGCTTGGCTCAGATGTACTAGCCTGTCTGAGGATACCCAGACTAAGGCCATGGATTTTCCTGTTGTGGTAATTTCGTTTGGGGAGCAGACAGAGAATTACATGAAGAAAATGGATGAGTATAGGACCACCCATAGGAGTGCACAGGCCAAGGAAAGGCAAGCCACTCCTCAAAGGCAGCTTCCAGGGGCAGGGGCAGGCCTTTTCATAGGCCTTTACCAAGCCCAGGCCTCCTCTTCTGCTTATGCCCAGAGGGGGTTCTTTAGAGGAGAGGCAGACGGATACAAGCAGGCCTGCTTCCACCCCTCAGCCCAAAGCCTCTGCCAAGCAGGCACCCTGATGGGGTTGCCAGGGCCGATTCTCAGCTACCTGTAGGGGCAGGCTGGCTTACTTTGTCCAGGACTGGGAGTCTCTGACATCAGACAAGTGGGTCCTGGAAGTAGTAAGACAAGGACAGGTTCTCAGCTTCAAAAGTTTCCAAAGATGAGAACCAGATCCTTTCCACCTGCAAATCCACCAGAGCACTTGCCCTAGAGGCAGAGGTCTCTTCCTCCTGGCTCTCAGAGCTGTGGAAAGGGTTCCACCCCTACACCAGGGCAAAGGTTGTACTCCAGGTACTTTCTTACCCCAAAAAGACAGGAGAATGGTGGCCCACCCTGGATCTCAGATATTTAAACAAGCACCTTTTAAAACCAAAATTCAAAATGGTGACTCTGGGAATTATTCTACCCTCTCTAAGGCCATGGGACTGGCTAGCGTGCCCTGGACCTCAAGGATGCCTACTCCATATTCTCATAGAAGCTCCCATCGAAAGTACCTCAGGTTCGAGCTGCCCTCAAGCCATTACCATTCAGAGCAATGCCCTTTGGCCTCACCTCTGCTCCAAGGGTATTCACAAAATGCCTGGCAGTAGCAGTTGCTGCCTAAGAAGGCAAAAATTGCCATCTTCCCTTACCTGGACGACTGGCTCATAGTAGGCCAGTCCCCAGACAAGTCAAGTTACATCTACAGATAACTCAGCAACTGCTCACTTCTCTAGGTTTCCTTCTGAATCTTTCAAAATCAGTTCTAGAGCCTGTCCAGCTCCTCACCTTCATAGGCGCAGAGCTGAACACAGAGAAAGCCAGAGCCCCTTCCTTTGGACAGGGCAAGGACCCTGGTCTCTCTGGCCTCCTCATTCACCCTGAAGGTCTCTGACCAGCAAGGCATTTTCTACAGCTCCTGGGGCACATGGTTGCTTCTACAGCAGTAGTGCAGGGAGCAAGATTTCAGATGAGGGACATCCAGTTCCATTTGAGCCTTTTGGTCTCAAAGGAAAGACCCTCTAACCAAATTGATCCCAGTAACTCGAACCCTGATCCAGGCCCTACAGTGGTGGCAGGATCAGAGCAATCTGAGACAAGGGGTTCCTTTGTCACTCAGTCTCACTCCTTAATCCTTACTACAGATGCATCCTCTTGGGGTGGGAGCTCACATGGGCAACCTCACTACCCAGGAATTGTGGTCCCTCAGGAATCTCTGCTCCACATCAATCTGTTGGAACTCAGAGCAGTTTTCTAGCACTTCAAGTTTTTCCAAGTCTGTTCAGAACAAAGTTGTACAGGTCAGAACAGACAACACCACCTAATGTGGTACATCAACAAACAGGGGGGCACTCGGTCTCTGACCTTGTGCACCCGAAGCAATGAGTTGTGGTCTCTGGCTTACTCCCTGAACACCTCCCTTACGGCAGTTCACCTCCCAGGAAAGGATAATGTCCTGGCAAATGTCTCAGCAGGATTTCCCAGGGCCATCACGAATGGTCACTGGACCCCTGGTCTTGAAGGTGATATTTTCCAGATGGGGCACCCGCAGATAGATCTTTTGCAGCCCCAGACAATCACCAACTCCCTTTTTGCTGCAGGCCCCAGTGTTGGGCTCAGTCCCTCTGGATGCCTTAGTTCTCAATTGGGAAGGGAAGTTTCTCTATGCTTTCCCCTTCCCTCTCCTGTTCAAAGTGCTAGTCAAAATCAGATCTCAACCCTGCAAGATGATCCTTATTGCTTCTGGACACAGACAGTCCGGTATCCACTCCTACTGTCCTTAGCAGTACATCTTCCCCGTGTCTTCCCAGGAATTACAATCTGTTAACCTGTGCTCAGGGAGGGTTTGGTACCAACCTCAAATCTCTCGATCTCAAGGCCTGGCTCTTGAAGAGTTAGAGTTGCTGATCTACACCTCTCCCAAGGTGTAATGGATATCCTGAAGGCTTCTAGGAAACCTTCCACCAGGGCTACTTATAATTCCAAATGGAAGAGGTTTTCCATATGGTGCTCTGGGAAGCATATTTCTCCAGAATCTGCTGGTTTACCCACAGTCCTGGATTATATGGTCCACTTAAATACCTTGGGGCTGAGACCAGCTACCCTGAAAGTGCATCTGTGTCTGCTTTTATTTCAGCAGGTAAACCCTCTTCTCTTTCAGCTCATCCTGTATTCTCCAAGTTTTTCAAGGGATTGCTTCACACCAACCCTCCATTCAGGGACCCTGCCCCTGCCTGGGATCTTAATGTTTGCATTGCTCAGCTAATGCAACCCCCTTTTAAGCCTTGTCTTCAGCACAGCTTAAGTATTTGACTTGAAGACTGTGTTTCTGGTAGCCATCACTCTGCCAGATGCATAAGTGAATTACAAGCTTTGTCAATGGAGCCTGATTTTATCTCCTTTCATAGAGATAAGGTGGTCCTCAGGACTAACAGGAAGTTCTTGCCTAAGGTGGTTTCAGATTTCCACCTTAATCAATCTATATCTCTTCCAGTGTACTTCACTGACCATTCCTCCTCTGGTGAGAGGAGGCTGCACAGCTTAGATGTGAAGAGAGCCCTTAGTTACTACATACAGCTGCACAAGGGTCACAGGTTTGACTCCTCCAACTGTTCCTCACTTATGGTGAGGTTGGTAAAGGAAACCTGCCGCTAAAAGATCCATTGCCAGGTGGATTGTTTCTTGTATCCAATTTTGTTATGAAAAACTGGGTAAGGTTCCTCCCTCAGGCCTGAGGGCTCACTCTACCAGGAGGTACAGCTGCTTCCTGGCTGCTGCCAGGGACATCCCTATTCTAGAGATATGTCAAGCAGCTACCTGGAAAACAGTTCACACTTTTACCAAGCATTACTCCTGGACAGCCAGGCAAGGAGTGATGCTCGGTTTGGCACAGCTGTGCTTCAGAGCCTATTTCTAAGTAGGTTCTGTCACTTCCCATGGAGGTACTGCTTTGTAGTCTGCATATGTCATAATATAGCAAGACTTCATGTTGTTTTAGAAAAATTACTCACCTTAGTAATGTTGTTTCTTCTAATGGAGTCTTGCTATATATGACCCCCCGCTTGCCCCTCCAGAACCTCTGTTTTTGGGATGTGGGTGGGAGTGCAGTGTTGGCACTTAGTAGGCCCACCTTGTTGTTTTTCACCCTCCTTTATTGGGGTGACTTGGTGTTGTGTTTTTCATTTTTGGGTCTCTGACTTGAGTCTTTGTTTTGGGACCAAAAATGTATAATGTTTAGTAGCCAGTTGGCTAGTGTAGATTTACAGCTTCCACACAGGACCTCAGTGAGTTTAGCTCGTGAAGATCTGATGGTTTGAGTTTGAAGAACAACAGACAGAGTTTCAACCGAGCTCGAGCTCAGCGTTCCATGCCTGGCATGGAAAGTTAACTCTTTCACCTCCGGAGCAGTTCGAAGGTTGGGACTCACTGCGTGTGTCATAATATAGCAAGACTCCATTAGAAGAAACAACATTACTAAGGTGAGTAAGTTTTTTCTCCCCCATGCACTAAACTAGCCTGGCTCATCCTCCCTTCCTTCCTGTCTCCGTTTAGTCCTTCCTTGCTTGTCGTGCTCCTCTGGCCTAAACCCTCAGTTCCCTTCACTGTATCCTCCTTGTACTTCTGGTCTTTCTCCTTGCCCTTTCCTCCCAACTGGTCCTTCTCCTTGCGCTTTCCTCCTCTTCCCCGCCCCTCCTGCTCTGATTCACTGCTTCCCCATTTTCTGCATTCCAGGTTCCCCTGTCCTCCTGCTATCCGGCCCCATTCCCTTTCCATCTCTAACCACCCCTGTCATGGCTACATCACTCCCTCATCCTCAAGCAGAAGAAGAGAATTGAAGCGTTACTGAGCGAAGGTCCGATCTGCCTCCTGCCTTGCTTCCTTCTGTCCAGCCCCAGCCATCTGCCTACTTCTGAGAATGTTGTCCCTCTGGCCCCCTTTGTGAGAATCCCCAGTTACCTGCCTGCTTCCTTGGTAGTGTCCTCCTTTGGGCCCTCTGCCAGGGTCCCTATGTGACCCCAGAGTATTCTCCTGCACTCCTTTCCCTATGCCCCGCCCTAGTGCTTGGTGCAACCCCTTGGGAGATCCCCTGCCCTCTTCCCCAACCATACCTCCCTCTTCCCCAGCTGTCTCCTAATCCCATAACCTCTTCCCTAAGCTGTGCCAGCTGGTAGCACACTAGGCAGCCACCGAACTTTCAAGCCCAGTCCAGTATCATGGCTGCCCCACACCTGTGTACCCCACCACCCTCCCAAAGATGTCGGCCCTAATGACGTGGTGGTCCCATCCCTCCAAGTAGATTTCCTTGGGTGAGCCACCAGGTTCCCCACTAGTCCAAGATACACCCCTACTGCCTAATCAGGTCACCCACTAATCCTAGATACAGTTCCACAGTAAACCGGTAACCCTGTTACTAGGTGCAGTACAACACAGTAAACTTATAAGGGAAGTGAACAACTCCCTAAGCTCCTCTCTCCCAGCCTTTTAATCCAACCTCAGTGGCTAGAACTACATGAGTTGCACCTGCAGCCTTTTCCTCCATTTGCAGGGCAGGTGTTCTCCTATAAATAAGCAGAGTTCTGGGAGGAGGTTGGGGGCATTTGGGCCTACACCTGACTCTCTCTCTGAGTGATCAGCCCTGTGTCTGCCCCTCCAAGCCCTTTTAGCCAAAGAACCAGCCCCTAGCAAATCCCACCAAATAGGTTTTAAATCAGAAGAAATAGGCCTCCACCAGCGCAGCCTGTTACACAGTGAAACATCCAACAAATGAGGCCACTTACAGCCACCAAATCAGTTTTCAAACTTTCAACAGCCCCAAAAACAATACCTTGCTAGCCCCTTAGAAGAAAAGAAAGAAATAACATTCTACCAAGCAAAATCCACGAAACCCTGTAAAACAAGAAGCAGCAGCTACTGTACTGGAACACAACTGATCCTGTCCCTTCTAGTTCCTTCTGTGAAGAAGTTCTTCCTGACCTCCTCCTAAACCTCCCCTCCAGCTTAAGACTGTGCCCCTTGTGTTATGGTTGTCACTCAGCTTAAAGAGACCCTCCTTATCCACCTTATTTACCCTTTTAAGTACTTGAAGGTCCCAGTCATGTTCCCCCTCTCTCTCTCTCTCTCTCTCACCTTTCCTCCAGGGAGTACATGTTCAGTGCCCTCAACCTCTCCTCGATGCCTTACACTGTTGACCCACTATCATTTTTGTAGCCCTCTTCTGGACCTTCTCCAGAAAGTTAATGTCCTTTTGAGGTGTGGACACCAATACTAAACTCCATACTCTAGATGTGGCCTCACCAGTGATCTGTACAAGGATAGTATAACCCTGTCTCCTACTACTGATCCCCTAGATATGCATCCCAGCATCTTGTTTGCCCTTACTGATGCTTTCTTGCACCACGTGGAGTGCTTCAGGTCACTAATGATCATCACTTCCAGGTCCTTCTCCTCCTCTGATGCAGATACCTGGACTTCACCCAGGTGGTACTCTGTCCTGTGATTCTTGGCTCCAGTGTGCATAACTTTGCATTTGGCATTGAAGCCAAACTGCCAGATCCTGGACCACCTCTCCAGCTTTTCCAGATCATCCTGTAGGTCCTGTGTTCCTTCAGCTGTGTCCAGTCTCCACAGAGCTTGGTGTTGTCTGTGAATGGACACATTTTGCCCTTAATGCCATCCCCAGTGTCATTGATGAAGTCATTGAACAACACTGGCCCCAGCACCAAGCTCTGTGGTACCCCACTGGTGACCTCTCTAGTGCCAGATAACTCTTTCCCACAACCATCCACTGGGTTCTGCCTCAGCCAGTTTTCCACCCATATGGCCATCTTTTCCCAACCCGAGATCTGCCAACTTCCTGATCAACCTTTTGTGGGTACAGTGTCAAACTTTGCTGAAATCCAGATAGAGGATGTCTACCGCTTGGCCCCTGTCTACTGTCTTAGTGACCCAATCAAAGAAGTCAATCAGATTTGTCTGACACCATCTCCCCCATGAACCGGTGCTGCTCGCATCCTGGAGACCACGTCCTCCAGATATCTTACCAACCTTCCTTAAGTGCGGTCTCTATAAGCATGCACACGATTGAGGTTAGACTGACCGTCTGTAATTTCCTGGGTCATCCTTGGGACCACTTTTGTGGAGGGGCACCATATGTTCTGTTCTCTAGTTCGTGGTACCATGTCTGACTCTAGTGAACTATTAAATAGGCCTGCCAGTGGCCCTGCCAGTTCCTCAGCCAGTTCCTTAGTACTCTTGAATGTACTCTGTCTGGGCCTGTGATTTGTCCACCTTCAATACTAGCAGCACCCCCCACTCTGTCCTCCTCTGTCACGGCATCTGTGTTCACCCCACCCCCGCCCTCTTCTCTTTCCTGAAGGCACTGGTCCGTCCTTCTCCCTAGTAAAGATAGAACAGAAGTATTTGTGATGCTTGGACAGCTGGTTCTGATTACACTATGATTTTTGTAATATAAAAATGTGTTATTGAGTGTCTCGCATGAGACATGCTGTTTCAGCTAAAAGATAAAAGCCAGGAGATAATTAAAGGCTAGAAGAGACCTAAATTAAGGATCTCTTATTTATCTAGCTTAATTGTAGCTGCCAGCTGCTAGGCTGGAAAATCATAAACTTTTATGATGTTTAGAGAAGAATACAGGTTATGTCACTTAGGTGCAAAGTCATAAATGCTCCTTTGATGTCTGTGAAGAGCAGGATGCTGCTCATGTATGAAAAAAAGAACTTGGAAAATTACAGACTTAATTGAGAAGTCATATGGGAAACAAGTTTTTTTTTTTGCTGATGTCATCTATTAATTTACCTCTTGACACAAGACATCCTGACTGTATAATTTTTAACAAACAGAGAAGAAGCTGGGTGACATCATGGAGAAAGCAGAGTCAAGACAGATTTTTAATTATGCTGTAACTGAACTTTAGAAACACACATGTTTGGACTCTGAAACTACAACATCTTTTAGCATTATAAGTATATGAGAATAAATTAACTAGGCAAGTCTAAGTGTATTATTAGTAGGAATTTGCACTTTTAACCTTATTCTTTTAAAAGATTGTATGGTTTTGTGATATATTGTTCTGTATTTACATTTGATATTTTTATGTATTTTAAGTAAACATCTCATTTTAGAGAGTACTTGGTGTGCCTTTGAAATTCTTTCTTTGACAAGTGAAGTATATATGGTTACAGTGACACTGTGCATAGCTTAATGGTAATACCAAACTGGGAAAAGGTAAGAGTTTATTTTGAGGTCTCTAATAGAGTTGTTAAGGGTTCATTTGTACACCTGGTTAGGTGCCCATAGGCGAAAGATATTTGGTCCCCGAAAGAGCAGAATTATCTGAGCCTGTACATTGGGTACGCTAGCAAGAGGTTCACAGTTTGAATCCCTCCAAGAACTTGAGACCAAAGGTTGATTCGAACCCACAAAACAGACAGGAGGGTTACCCTGTTCTGTTAACTGTTCACAATACTGCACTTAGAGGTTGGCACTGTGGGAGCAGAGGGCCTGACCTGCCGTGGGGTTGTGACAGTATTCATTTAATATCTCTACTTTTTCCCTATTATCCTCCACCCACTCCACCCCTTTCTTAAACCTAACAATCCCATCCTTCTTGTCCCTTTCTCATTTATATAGTGAAAGAAGGCATTTTCCACCTCCTTAATTCCTTCAGCTATCTGCAGCTCCTTCTGTACCTTAGCTGCTGACTTCCTTACTTGCTTCACTAGCCAACCTTAGGTAATTTTCCCTATCCACCTCTCTCTTGGTCTTCCTGAATTTTCTATAGGCTAACCTGTTTTCCCTTACAGCCTGGGTGACCCCAGAACTGAACCAGCTAGGCGCTTTGGCACTTGTGTTCTTCCCCTTGAGCCTAACACACTCCTCTGTGGCATCCAGTATTACTTCTTTAATGATGAACCACCTTTGGTCCACACCCATTTCTGCTCTGATGCCTGCCAGGTGGCTCCTTAGCACTTTGCTCATCTTGCTGAAGTTCGCCCTCCTAAAATCCAAGATTTTGGTCTTAGTCAGGATGCTTTCCCCGCGTGTATTCAACTGGAACCACACTATGCAATGGTCATTCCCACCCATGGGCTCCTGACTATTGTTTCTTGTACATGCTCCCCATTTGTGAGCACCAGATCAAGAACTGCCTCTGCTCTTGTTGGTTCTGTGATGCCCTGAGTCAGGAACCCACTCTGCAGTCCTTCCAGGATCACCTGACTCCTAACACATGTTGTGGATGGTACGCCCAGTCCATTAAGCATTAATAATCACTATAGCAAAATGTTATAGTCAAACTGTGAAAAAATATTATATCATATTATTACAGTAGTCATTCAAGGTGGGTCTGCAGCTAATTTCCTTAGTGCCCCAGAAAGGAACCAATTTTGATCTTTTCTATTTGAATTTTGGTATTAACTGCCTATTGACCAGTTGCAGTGTTCACTTTAGTCTGATGTATTTAGCTAGAGCTTAGCTGTTACACATGTTCCTATGACAACAGATCTCTATAAATAATTAAGCCTGTTGTATATTATGTTATTGTTATGTCTGTGCATTGGATTGTGTCTCATGACTTGGAACCTTTGTAAATGAGCTCTGGCTCAAAGGTTATTTCTGAATAATTAAATAAATAAAATAAAATAAAGTGGCAGTGTGTTCCATATGTGTATTATTGCTATATGTGTGTTTATTTTCTTCTTTCTTCTGCAGGTCCCGAAACAAAGTCAACCAGGTTGGTACTGGACCATTGGATCTACGATACAATAGATGACAACATTAGGGGCACAGAACAGTTCTTGAATTTGATATGTGCTGCTAAACCAGTATCAGCAGCTCAGTAGGTACTGTAGCATGCTCGCCTCTGGGTCCGGAAGAACCAAAGATTGTGGGTTCTATCTTTACATGAGGTACTTGGGACAGTACCCATAACTGACACTGTAGTGCAGGTAAGAGGGGTACTTCATTGTAGAGGTGCAGTCCTTCGGATGAGATGTTAAACCGAGGGCTCTTCTGCCCATCTCTGGTCAGTGTCCAGGTGGAAGTAAGAGATCCCATAGCATTTATCAATGAAGAGCATGGAGTTTTACTGGTGTCATAGCCAGCATTCCTGCCAACAGGTGGAAGTAAAGATCCATGGCATTTATTGATGAAGAGTAATGAGTGTCACTGGAGTCATGACCAGCATTCCTGCCATCAGTAAAACAGTTCCATGTAAGGACACACTTGGAAGAGGCTATCACAGCTTAGTGCACCCTTCCTGATCAAAAATTACAAATAAATAAATACTTCACTATATTATAAGGAGATTCACTATCCAGCATTTTTGTTTAGCTGTCTCAATTAACTGCTTTACAGTGCCAAATGTTGTGGCACCCAACCTTCCTGTAACAATGTGTAATCATCTTCAAGCTAACACTGCCAGCTGGGGCTGTCAGTATAGCCTTGAGGTTAGAATAACAAGCTTGGTACATCCAGCTGACCTGGGGTTGATTTCCTAATCTCCACTTGCATATTGTGTGACTCTGAGCAAGTCAGTTAACCACACCAGTGCTCCCAGATTGCCCATGAAAACAGGCACTTGTGTCTAGTGTGCCTTACCCAGTTACCAAAGAATTTAAAAAGATGAGTAAAATTTTTTTCCACAGTACAAGTCTGTTTTCTAAAATGTTCTTCTGCTCTCTGTCTCTGGGGTAGGGGTGCAGTTACAACAGGGACCCTGGAAGGTAGATTTTGGGATAACTAGGCAGGTAGTGACTCCCCAAGTATTTGGGAGGTTATTGGAGGGATTTCCATCGAGGCAACTTGGAAGTTTGCTAGCTCTGGGGGTAGGTGGGGTTGCAGCCTAAGATTGGTAGACTGGATCTACCATTTGTGATGTGAAATACAGTTCTGTTTGGATGCCACAGTGACCATGGGTGCTCAAGATGGCAGGCCTGGCACAGCCAGTTGGAGGGTGGCTAGCTTCCCAGGTTTTCTGGCTAGTAGAGCCAGAGCGGAGGATGCTAACCTCCGGTGTGACTGAGAGTTTGTGTGTGAATGGTACCTGTGGCCCTTTATAAAAAAGTGGAGGATCCATCTCCTGGAAGCATAGTGTAGAGGGTTTATTTGTTTTGGGTGGTTTGACAACCAGACAACTTTTGTTGATAGTCTGAAATATTTTGTCAAAGCGACTGCCTTCTGTAGCAGTAGATGGGGGCCAGGAGACACTGATCAAGGGTTAGAAAACTGGCCTATTTGGGAAATTCTCAGCAGCTCAGCAGGGTTTCTTAAGTGGTGTGGACTTTCATTGCACTGGCTTCCTGAAAGAGGGATTAGTTTGTTAGTACACAGGACTCTGAGACATACTGTCTCAGCAGCATCTGAACACATACATTCAGATGCTAAATAAGCTGCAAGAGGAAGCTGGGTCCTGAGACATAGAGAACAGATCATATTGCAAGTAAGGCATCACCCAAACTTCCAGGACTGAAGCTGTTTCAGCCAGTCAGACAACCCTAGGTAGACAGATACTAGATAGATATTTTTATTTATAAAGCGCCCATTCTGGGGACTGTGAGTGCAGTACACTTAAAACATGTACAATTAACAAACAATAATAGTATTACTCCTATAACATTCAGCAACAGTCAGCAGAAATAACCTATCTATCTATGATATAAAACCACTAATTAACTGTATGAATCAAATGCCTGCTTAAACAGGAAGGTCTTAAGACCTGACTTAAAGGTTTCTACCAAGGGCCTCCCTTAAGTATTTAGGCAGTGAGTCCCACAAGGTAGGTGTGGCAACTGAAAAAGCCCAATCCCCAGAATGCTGCAACCCAGCCCTGGGAACTCTAAGGAGGCAACCTCGGCAGAGCGGAGAGTCTGGCTGGGCAATGGGGCACAAGGAGATCTTGCAGAAAGGCTGGTCCCCTTCGTGTAGGACCTTGTAAGTCAGGAGTCCTACCTTGAAGGTAATCCTCCACCTAACTGGCAGCCAGTGCAGTTTGCGGAGGCAGGAGTGACATGCTCGCTTCTTTTAACTCCTGTCAATAATCTTGCCGCTCTGCACCAGCTGCAGTTAAGTGGAGGTTGCTCCAGACAGCCCTAGGTATAGGACATTGCAGTAATCCAATCTGATGTGACAAATGTGTACCAGCATGGTCAGGTCGTTGTGAGGAATCAGGGCCGGATCTGGGCAATGTTCCTCAGATGATAAAATCCACTTTTAACTACGGGCCGACACCTGAGCATCCAGTGTCAAGCCATCATCAAGGATTATTCCCAGATTCTTCACCTGACTGGATGATGTAGTTGCCCCCGCAGCACTCGCCCGATGGATCTCCTTGCCCACCCCACGGCGATGACCCAGATCCACCACTAGTATCGCAGTCTTGTCTGGATTAAGTCTCAGCCTGTTTTGAGTCATCCAAGTCTGGATTTCTCTAGGCAGTTGTTAAATACGGAGGCCGCCATCTGGTTCTAGGTGCACAAGGCGGGTATAGCTGGGTATCATCTGCATAGCAGTGAAAGCCCTGATAATGTCTCCCAGTGGCAGCATGTACACCATGAATAACAAGGGTGAGAAGACTGAACCCTGTGGAACACCACAGAGCAGAGGCTTCGAGCTAGATGTGGTGAGCCCCATCGTCATCTTCTGTACTCTGCCTGTTAGGTATGGCCTGTCAGGTACAGGAAATGACATCACAGCCTCGCTTGATCAAGGCTCCAAGGGAGAGAGTCTAAATGCATCATCCAAGTTATTTTCTGTCTCTTTCACTGGGGTCCCCGTGTGTCCAAGGAGGAGCCTGACTGTGTCTGCAGAGAGTGGTTCAGGTAACAAGGCTAGCGGATAGTGAGGTAAGATGACTCTACCTTGTAGGGAGGGAGGGCGGGAACATTGTTTAACCAGGAGTAGTACACTAAGCGAAGCTTGTTTCCAAATGTGACCTGGGAGCACAAGGAAGTTAAGTGACTTGCTCAGGATCACACAGTATGCACCTAGGCGACTGTGGGATTTAGAAGGGTTTACCAGCACAACGTGCAAGTTTTCTTTTATAATCCTGTATGTGTACTGTTGTTTTACTATGTGTAAACAGTGTTATGCTTGATTATTACTGTTGTAATTACACAACCAGTGTTGTATTAGTAAATTGTTTTGTTTTGTTTTAAGACTGGTGTAACTGGTTGCTTGTGACCGCATCTCTGAGGGAAGGGTTCCTGTGGGGTGCTCTGACTGTCACTACTGTGGTTTGTCCTGGGGTGAGGAGCAGTGCTTCAGTCACACACACACACACACATATCATTTGGCAAAGGGTGGAGCGATCAACCCCTCGATGTGACAAAGTGGAACCGAGGTATCGTTCCATCTTTGTTTTCTGGGACTGAAACTTTGAACTATGGGGAGAGTGTAACGTTCCCTTCCCCAGAGAAATGAAGCAGTGGTTGTTACTACTTGTGTCCATCTTTAAATGGTGCCCATGGCCAACATGCCAGGGCAGTGGTAGCATTACAGCCTGCAGTGCTGGACGACCCATGTTCAGGAGTGAGCGTGATGTGTCAGAGGGTTGGCTGGGGGAGGTAGGATGCGCATCTGACGGACAGCTATCCTCATCCAGAGGAGGGGAGGAGTGTCATGGTTTCCCTTACTAATACTTACCCAGTCGAGGCTGGTATACAACAACCAGAGCCACTGTAAAGTGGGGGGGCAATGGCAGATGTCTGTGGGATGCATGAAACATGCCCATTCCACTCTGACATCATTGCACATCCGCGCCTCCAGGGACAAAAGAGGAAAACTTTGTATGGCTGTGCAGAGTAAGTCCTCCTACTCCATGCCCAATGATGCTACAGCCAGCCCCGGAACTGAAAGTTGATCTTGGTCTCCTCTTGGGGGCTCTACGGTATGGGGCAAGCTGCTGGCTTAGGTTCTGGGAGGCTGTTGTGGGCTGCTGGCGGCAGATGCCCGTGGACTAAATCGGGATATCCCTGCCAGAGTACAGTGAGAAACAGAAGAGGGAAAAATGGTGCCCATGCATGAATATTGGGTGATGAGAGTGGGAAGAGTCAGGAATTATATAAAGGCACTCATGGTGGGAACAGTGAGTTGAGGAAAGTTTGGTGGTGAGAAAAACAGACAGGGTTGTCCAGGGACTAAGCAGCACAGTTCAGTTGGAAGTCACAACCCTGAAGTTTTACCCGACTGTGAGGAGCAGGTGCAGCAAACTGGCAGTAGGGTAGCTCAGTTGTATGGTTGCCCATTTCTAGTATGGCATGCTGGTGATCCATTATGTTTCCTGGCAAGGTGGGCAGGGATGGCAGCTTGCTTGAATGGCTGGGTTCAGCTCTGGATCCAGGCATATGCGGTTCCTGTATGGGCTCCCAGCTGGTACTGGAGGATTGGTTTCCCTAAAGCCAAGGGTGGAATCAGATCTGACTGAACCCTAGCACCAAGACGGGTAGCACAGTATATGTGGTGCCTGACCTGGCCAGCAGATTTGGACCCAATCTGAGATGCACTGGCCTTAATAAACAGGGATCCAAAAGTCTCAAACCGTTGATGAAGGGGAAGAGTGAGCAGGTTCCCAAAAGGGGCAGGAATCCTGGGTGGCACATCCTCAAGGTGTATGGGCTGATGCCCTTGGGCCTGAGGGACTCCACAAAGAGGAGAGCTATGGTGGAAGTGAGGAAAGGAACAGCACAACAGAAAGTTCTTTTATGGACACCCTTGGATGGGTTCACTAGTCTTCCTTGGTTTATTGGGGAAGATTGAGGCACTCTTTATCCAAGTGAAATAGCTATAACAAATCAGCCAAACTCCAACCAGTTCTTTTTGACTATTCAGTACTAAGGAGAACAGGCCTGAGAACCTATAAGTGGAGCTGGAGGAGCAGGTCATAAACAGAGACTGGACCAGTCCTCTGGGTCAATGAGTAGAGTATATCAAAGGATACAGGTAGGAGAATGTGTCTGTTGACTTATTGGGGTCAGTCTCTGAAGAAGAGGAGTGTTGGGCAATCGTGGCAGCACAAGTGGAAACCCTTGGGAAGGCAGGCTGCGATGGCTACAGCAAAGCGGAGCTTTGGCAGATGCCTTCGTCCATGTGTACATGGGGCATTGGCCATTGCTGCCAGATTCAGTGTTATTGGAGGATGACCAGAGGTTGGGTAGGTAGCTTATTCACCCATCTAATAAACTGTGTGCTATGTTTGGCATGCTTATTTCTATGAGCACATTATGAGCAGATTTCTGCTAATTTTGAGAGTCCAATTGGGAAATTAAAAGTCCAGTACATGGCTGAGGTGGAATTGGGCAGCATCTGCCTTGTTTAGCTATGGTTAGGAGCAATACAGAGACCCAGAGAGTCCTGGTAAAGGTTAAACGTCAAGCAGCTGCAGGGTAATGAATTCAAAGAATACTCATCAGAGTAACATAATTATATAAAAGAGGAACTGAGCTGAGTCTATGTGAGCAATATGAATTTACCTGTTATGTCCTGTGCCAACTGTGCTTCAGTAAAGGAAGAATCAAGAATGTCACTCGTGTTGGTGTGGTAGTTTGATGTCTGAGAGTGAAAGTGCTCTCAGTAGTTCCTTAGGCAAGAGAAGGTTAACCCAAGCTTGGTGTGATTATGTTGCAAGGGCTCCTGGCAAGCACATTTCCATTAAAATACCCCTAGACACAGGAGTGTATTAGGTCATATCCACCTCACTGGGTGCAGTTACTGTGGTTGAACAAGTGAAAGGTGAGGTTGCACTGACTCAAAAGCATTTAATTTTGCCTGCTTACCCACTCCATCACTTTAAGTACAGTATTAAATGAAATACCTTTTATGTTTGATGCGCACTCAAACGCTTTGCTACAGTGAAAGTGGATTAGTAGAGTGTCACTGCCGGTTGCATTGCATTTGAGAATAGCAGGCTCGGCAGTTCTGCCAATGACCACGCACTCTATGCTTGACATCAATTGCTGGCTGTAGGGCAGAAACTTTGCATATTTCAAAGGATGATGCCGCCCAAGCAGAGGGCTGTCGTCATTTGATTTGCATGAAGCTGGACGGTCAGCAAGCATCTGATCAGCCTGTAACACCAGCAGCCTGTCTTTGTTAGTGACACGGAGTCAAACCAGTGTACCCAGGTTCAGCTAAATATGTTTCTAGCTATGGTGGCGCTGAGGATTGAAGTGCTAGATGCCACACCTTGCGCTGCAGGAGCGACCTAGGGTCACGGGATGCCAGCGTGGGGAGAGAGGGAGCAGGATCGAGTGTTTGCTCTCCTCTCCTGGGTAAGGGTGGGTTTGCCCGTAAGTCCCGCCATCACCAAATAGAGGGTTCGTGGTGGCGGTTAACGGTGCAACTTGAAGGAGGTGTCCTGATTGGTGTGTGCATGCCTCCATACGCACGCCACATCAGGGACGCCGTGTAAGTAGGGGCCAGAAGAAACCAGTAAAACCCAGAAACTGTAAATGGAAAAATATATATGTTTTAGCTACAAGAAAGAAAGCTGAACTTGAGAAACTAGTTAATGTTTTTGAAATGAAGGTAAAAAGTACTATGTCGCACTCCCGAAGTGAAGCTTGGATACTAGGTATGCGCCTCATGCATATATGTATAAATATGCATGCTGGATGCCCAGTGTCATGGCTCCACTTTGGAGCATGATTACAGACATTTTACCCTTGTTTCAATACATTAATTAGTTTCCTGAGTTCAGCTTTTTCTTGTAGTTAAAACATATTCAGCTGAGCTCGAATTACATTTTTTTTTCTAATGTCCCCATCCCCTTCAAATGTCTGATTGCCAACCCACCCTTCCCACTTCTGTACATATATTTTAATTCAGCGGAGTGGGGTGTACACCCTGCAACCGCTTCTCTGACACCTCCTCCAGGTCACCCACCACTGTTCTCAAGCATACTCAACACTGGAGTGCCCAATCCCAGTTTCGAATGCAATTTGTCTCTGTAAAAGAAAACTGTCCATTGATGTCTGTTGCACGGTAGTTTTTTAATGTCCCCATCCCATCCAAATGTCTGTTCTGTCCACTTGTCCTTTCCATCGGTACAAATGTTATTTTAATTTAAGCAGAGCGGGGTCCTCACCCTCAACCACTTCTCTTGACACACACCTCCTGCCCTCCAGGCCATATATTATGTTAATTTAAGCAGAGTGGGTGCCCACCCAGCAACCACTACTCTTGGCACCCCGGGTCACCCACCACCACCACCATTCTCAAGCATACCCGACACTGGGGTGCCCAATCCCAGTTTCGAATGCAGTCTGACCTTTTTTTTTTTTAATCCTGTAAAAAGAAAACTGTCCATCGATGTCTGTTGTGCCTGCTAGTTGCCCACCCCACCCAACCCTCCCACTCAGTCACCATCTCCCCACCCCCAAGCCCTTACTTACCCACCGTGGTCTGACGCTGTCATTTTCTCTGACTGCAGACACGCTCTTCACTCTTCAATGCTGGACCATAAACTGAGGGAATCAGGTATGTGTTCAATGTATTTCAAATGGGTTTTGAATTTAGTAGAACACTTCTGGGCTAGTGTTAAACATAGGTGTGATAATTCCTTTAAGTAGGGCGCAGTTAATGATCCACTTCAGTTTGCTAGGACATCTGCCAGCCAATTCTGCACCTCAAGCTACTGCGGCCAATTTTCTGGGCAAGTTTGCTCTGTTTTCCTTTGTGAAATGTAAGTGGCTTAGGTGGCTGCAATTGCAGTTGCAGCTACTTAACAATGAGAATGCACACATAAAACAAAGGCTTTTCACTGTGTGGCTAAATTACCATACCTTTGCTTTAGCTCCGTGATGTCTGCCCAATGGAATGTGCTTACACTTGATGAGTGGGTACGGGTTGTTGAGCCTGCACGACCCAACCCAATCATTATCCTCCGTAGCGCCAAATTCAAGATTTCCAAAAGTCAGGCTGGGAGAATCGGCAAACCATGATTCTGTTCTGTCCGAATGGCATGCCAACTCAAATCCAAGCTGTAAGAGAAAACGAGATGGCAAAGACAGTGACGTGGATGATGCCCTCTTACTATGGTTTTCCCAGGTTCTGGAGAAAGGAGCAGATCTCTGGTCCTAAGTTAAAATCAAAGGCTGCCGATTTGGCAAAACAAATGGGGCATGTTGGGTTTGAGGCAACTGATGGCTGGCTGCCCTGATGGAAGCAGCGCTATCAAATCATCTCAGACAAGAGCACGGTGAGAAACAGCACGCAGATGCTACTGCTACCAGCTCTTGGATAACCGATGCCCTGCCAGGTGTGCTTGCCAGCTTTCCACCGCCGTGTCTTTAATGCAGATGAGACAGGCTTGTTTTTAGAGGCTACCCTGACTGTGGGCACTCCCTTAAAAGTAAAGATTTAGTGGGTGGAAAGAAGGCAAAAGACAGAATTTCGTCATGTTGCCAACCAAATCGAGGTGATCAGAAAGAGCAAACGCCCAGATGTTTGCCAGAAGATCTTAAAACCCTACCAGTGGCATACACAAGCTCAGCTAATGCTTGGATGACGGGCTCCATTTTCCAGGAGTCCCAGCTTTTCAGCATACCTTTTTTGGGACCCTACCTCATGGAACAATTGCAGTTACATTAGGTAAATCTGTCCCGAAAGGTGATTTCGTGGTCACTGCATGAAATCACCTTTGGGCCACAGTTCAACATTTTCTCTGCCCTTGTTCATAAGGTGGGGTCATAAGGCAAAGGTTGAAAATTTGATGTAAAAATATTAAAAACAACAGTTATGAGCCTATGTTGAAATTTGCCAACGCGGAGCTCGTACTCTAGTAATTTTCAATATGTTGACCTCAGTTTTCAACATACCCATTTCATTGCAGCACCTCATGAATGTGACCGCTGTCATTTTTGAAATCCTGGCCAAAATGAGTTTCGCATCTCAAAAGTGTTTTTTGCACTTGCTGTGGAAATCACCTTTGGGCAGGCTGGAAGAACTCACAAAACTGAAGGTGGATAAGGCCATGAGGCCAGACGCATCCACCGGAGGATATTAAAGGAGCTGCAAGGGAACTAGCAGCACCTCTGTCGGCCCTGTTCACAGAGTCACTCAACATGGGTGTCATTCCAGAAGACTGGAGGAGGGCACATGTAGTCCCACTGCACAAAGGCGGCAGTAGGGAGAACATAGTCGGTTTTAGGCACACAGCGAACTCCTGGGCGGTCGCTGGGGCCCCTGCTTTGCAACCCCAACCAGAGCACTGTACCTTAATTATTTTTATTTTTATCTTCTTGAACAGCAACAAAGGGCTGTAGCAGCTCCTTCTGATGTGGCATCATGACTTCATAGAAATGCCTTACCAAGCTATATGACCCTGTCAGTGCGAGGCAGATGAGCAGCAATGGTTGTAATGGGAAGAACTTCCAAAAGGAGTAACTCTGCTGTCTGCCAGTAAAAACACTTAAAATATACCTCTGGTTGTACTGAAAATAAAACACAATGATGTGCATATAGGTTACAGTCAAACAGGCAAAGGTCGGCCAAGTAAGGGGCTGCCATGACTTTACTAATCCTGCTGGGGCCCTCCAAACTCTAAAGCCAGCCCTGAGGGAGAAGGTGGTAACTACAGGCCAGTCAGCCTCACCTCAGTGGTGGGAAGATCATGGAGAGACTGCTGACAGAAAGGATACTGGCACATATGGAATCTAGCGCTGCTCAGGATCTGAGACAACATGGATTCACAGCAGGAAGGTCATGTCAAACAAATCTAATAGATTTTTTGATTGGGTGACTAGGGAAATAAATCAGGGAGGGGTGGTAGACATCACCTACCTAGATTTCAGCAAAGCCTTTGACACCGTCCCACATAGAAGGCTGATTAACAAGATGGGTAGTCTGGGCATGGGAAACAAGGTGGTGAACTGGGTTAGAAACTGGTTAACAGGAGACAGAGGGTGGTGGTAAATGGTGTCCAATCTGGGGAGAGGGGTGACCAGTGGGGTACCACAGAGATCAGTACTAGGACCAGTCCTGTTCAATGTCTTCTTAAGCGACATTGCAGAGGGCTGGAAGGAAAGGTCTGCCTGTTTGCAGATGACACCAAGATCTGCAACAGGGTGGATACTCAAAAAGTGCAGAAATGAAGAGAGACCTGGATAAGCTTGAAAGATGGTTGAAGATGTGGCAGCTGAGGTTCATTGCAAAGAAGTGCAAAATAACGACCTGGGTAGAGGGAACCCTGGGAAGAGCTACAGGTTGGGGGGGAGCTGACTGTCAACAAAGAGGAAAGGGACCTAGAGGTTATCATCTCTGATGACCTTAAGGTATCAAAACAGTTCACAGAGGCGGCAGGGAGGGCCAGTGGCATGCTAGGGTGCATAGGCAGAGTATCACTAGCAGGAGGCGGGAGGGTAATGTGTCATTGTATAAAACATTGGTAAGACCTCATCTGGAGTACTGCGTGCAGTTCTGGAGGCCACAAGGACCTAGATAAGGTGGAGACTATCCAGAGATGGGCAACAAAGATAGTGCAGGGCTCGCACCACAAAACATATGAGGAGAGACTAAGGGACCTCAATATGTACTCACTGGAGGAGAGGAGACAGTGGGGACATGATTGAAACTTTCAGGTACCTCAAGGATATAAACAAGTTGCAGGTGGGGGACTTTTTCCAATGTAGAAAAGTACTAGGACAAGGGGCACAATATGAAATTGGAAGGGGGCAGATTAAGAGGCAATGTGAGGACATTTTCTACACAGAAGGGGTAGTTGACTTGGAATAGTCTGCCACAGGAGGCAGTGGGCAAGCTACAGTGGAGGGGTTTAGCATGCCTGAACAGCACAAGGGAAGCTTGAGAGGGGAGAGAGATGAAAAGCCATTGATCACATAGGGTCAGTGGCCACATACAATGTATAGCCTATGGGCAGACTGGACTTGGCCTAGCAGTCCTTATCTGCTGACAATTTCTATGTTTCTATGAACATTTTCTCTACACTTGATGAGGTGGTGTCATAAGAAGGTTATGTTGAAAATTTGGTGTACAAATATTTAAAAACAACAAACTTATGAGCCTATAGTATGTTGAAATTTACAAATGCAGGTTCATAACTCTGGTAATTTTCTATATTTTGACCTCAGATTTTCAGCAAAGCCATTTCTTTACAGCACTTCATGAATGTGACAGCTGTCATTTTAAAATCCTGGCCAAAATGCGTTTGTGTGTCCTGAAAGTTGATTTTGCAGTACATGAAATCAACTTTTGGACAGGAGTTGAAAATTTTCTCTACACTTGTTCATGTGGTGGTGTCATAAAACAACAAAGTTATGAGCCTACATTGAAATTTGTGAATGCAGGCTCCGTAACTTTAGTAATTTTCAATACTTTGATCCCAAATTTTCAACACAGCCATTTTTCACAGCACCTAATAAATGTAGCGGTTGTCATTTTGAATCTGGCCAAAATGTGTTTTCGTGCCTGTGCTACGGTATGATGTTTCAGTGGTCTTGGAATAACATTTTGGTGGGAATTTGAAAATTCTACCTACCAGGTTGATTATGTATGGTAGTAAGAAGGCTGTGCTGAAAATTGGTGTACAAATGGTACAATGCCCAGGTTATGACTGAACGTACACTGTTTCAGAGTTTACTCATAACTTCACTAACTTTCAATATTATGACTCCAAACTTTCAACATAGCCATTTTTCCACACCACCTTATAAACTGCAGAGGCTGCATCAGATGGCAGCAGCTATATTTTTCTGGGGCCATCCTTCCCTGGACCTGGGAAAGAGGAGGGAAGGGAAGTTAGAGGTGGTCCACAGGGGAATAGGCAGGATCCAGGGATTGGACACGGACCACCAGGGCTTCCCACTTGGGAGGGGTCACATCTTGTGGGAGAGGAATTTCTTGGGACATTAGCCAGCTGTCCCTCCTCTTTCACCTTTAGCCTTGCAAGGATCAGGGACGTTCAGTCAGCCAGGTAAGGGCCTAGCAGGCCTAAGGGCTGCCATGCCTGAGGCTGTGAGGTCGGGGCCAGGCGAGAGGGAGTGGGCAATCAGCTCCAGCACTATGAGCCAGGTCAGGCACGCTGTCCTGAGTAATAAATAAAAAACAAATTCCAGAAAGAAATATATATATATATATATATATGTGTTTGTATGTATGTTAACTCTCTTTGTTCATGGGCTCCTCATTTGGCAGATAAGTAGACTGTATAACCCGATTGGGAGAAACCTTGGGTAAGCCATTTTGCCTGTTGGGGGACAGAAATTGCAAGCCAGGGTATTGCAGGAGGTTAGCTGGTATATTGGTGATCCTCGCCACAGTGGCCTTACCTGTCTTGAGTCCACGTGGTCCCAGTGCCCTGTAGGCCTTGAATTGCTCTGCTAGTGGTGTTCCTTGGCTGCTCCTCCACTAGCTGGGAAGGGCAGTGACACCGCACAGCATCTTGATGGGCCAGGGTACTGGCTGCCCAGTATCGGATGGTCACTTTCTGCATGGTGCTCTTGCGACTAGGAAACCGGCCCATCAGGGCAGCAGGGTGTATCGGGCCATGCGTGGTTTCTGAGCTAGGGGTTTTTGCTTGCTGGCAGGTCTGGTGGCTGCCAGGGATGCTTCTTGTTTCTCTCTGCATGCTCGGCTGGTAGATCGCCAGTGGTGACAGGGTGTCTGGTCATGGTGGGCACCATCGGGCTACACGGGTGGTGGAGGCTGTCCGATGAACGTGCTTAAGGTTCTGAGGCTTCAGGAGGCTGGAAGGGGCATTGTCCAGCAACAGGTCCCAGGTTGTAATTGACAGGCCTCAGAAGTGGTCCCGTGAGATGTGGCTGTGCACGATTGGCTTCGAGGTCTTGCAAAACTCTCGGCATGGCCATCTTGAGAATGGCAAAGTTGGACATAAGCGGCTGTGGTATCGTGGGATCCTCAACAACCCTCTTGAATTGGATGGCTGGTGTGCTGCATAGCAAGTGGGGGAAGGGTGGCACAGCATCCAGAAGGGCTGAGCTAAAGGAATCCATGGGGACCCAGGGTTGGGGCATGCAGACCTTCTTCCTCCCCCAACCAGCAGGCATGGGGTTGTGACTCTCAGCCACCTGGCAGTGGGGCCCGAGGGGGTGGGCACCCATTAAGCCTGGTATTGCAATTCGGGACCTGGGTTTACTGATGCAGGTTAACATTATAGCCACCAATTTAACTTGTGACTGGAGGCAGAGTTTGCCAGGTGTGCGTATGGGAGGGACCGCCCCGCCTAGGTACTCCAGGCCGTGCACACTTTGCCACCACAGGTACGGTGACCAGAGCAGTGCAGCAGGCAGGGGTAGGATCTAGAGGATCTCCTGTTGGCAACACCTCTACGCCGCATTCCGGGTTAGGAAGAAGGGGCAATCCAACAGAGGGCAGTCCACATCCCCCCTGCCTGGGGTGCTACTGTTATGCCTATCTAACCAGGCTCTTGGCATGGGGGACTTCCCAGGCCTTTACAGGTGCAGCATGTCAGCCCATCAGAGAAAGCCATCGACTTAAGGCCACGGAGGATCTGGACACGAGGCCTGGAGATGTACCGGAGGAAGGAAGCAACATGTCTGGAAGCCTGCCAAGAAGGGCTGGAGGGCCCGACATCAGCAACGGGGAGGGGTGCCACCAAAGAAGCGCCAGTGAAAGGACGGATGGCACCTCCAGCAAAGGTCCCTAGGACACTAGGGGGTAAGCAGCGAGTTGAGGTAAGGTAACTTAGAGATGGCAGTGTGCTTCAGATACTGGATGTGCTCTGGGAGGTGGAGAGCAACAGCAAAATGGACCTGATAACTCGGGAAGGGATACAGAGGTTGATGCACTCCCAGTAGGACGCCACCCGTGAGAAGGGCCCAAGGAACCTCCCATGGGCGGCTGGGACAGATGGGGGATGGAAGCAAATTAATAAGCTTCTGGACCTGATGGTGATCATGGTGGAAAAGCTGGAGGGAAGGATGTGCCTGCTGGGGTGGCTGACGTCCTGCTCGTAATCCCGACACTGCTCCGCCCCGGCTGAGCTCCTCGCTGGCTTAGACAAGCAGTTGGGGTGCCACCTCACAGACAAGGTTAGGCAACAAATTAGGAACAGGGAATACATGGACATGTTCTTCCTCCTAAACGGGCCAGTCAAGCAGAAGGATAAGAAGAAAGAGAAGGGGAGGAGGCCGAAAAGACACCTTGCACCTTTGAAAATTGGATTGAGGCCTTCCCACCTTCGCAGGTACTATCCTGCAAGTGGACTTTACTTCCTTGCAAATGTGCTTAATTTTGAAGAGAGGCTTAAATACCAGTCCTGCCACATGGCCAAAAAAATATTCCTTGGTTTCACCCTCTAGGTGTCACCTCCACTGTTCTCACAGCTGTCCCTGAGTCAATACCTGCAGTGCCTCCAAATCCTCTTTCGTAGTTCCTAAGGTCAGAACTTCCTAGCCCAAAGGACATTTGGCTACAGGTGCCCAACCTGGTTCAGCTCTCTATCCACTTCACTAACTAGTCTTCCTAAGCTAGGACTATTCAAAGAGGCCCTCATGAATCATATACTCTTACTCGCTCTGTGTGTGTACCTCCCGGTGAACCCAAGTCCACTGGGCTCCTCCGTCATGACTCTTGAGTCTATGACAATGGCTTCCCTAGCCAGCTTAATCAGCCTCAGTCTGAAAATTGGTCAACTGGCAAGTTTGATATGTGTCCTTAGCTACCTCAGTGTATAGGCCTGTAACCCCAGCTGTATACAATTTGTAACAGTTCTTAAAATCCTGCTGTGTTCCTACTATATTTGTACCCTGTACCCTTTGTACTGTTTATGTCTATAAGGAATGATCATACAGTATGTAAGTCACTGTACTTCTAACTCTGACGTGGAGCTTTGGAAATGAGTCCCTGACTCAAAGGGTTGTAATTCTGATGACTACAATAAATAAATAAAGACCAAGGGCTAGAGTTATACACCTACCAGAACAGGATTACTGTCATGCACTGCAGGAAGGTGGGTAGCATGGCTGAAGTATGACAAGGAGTTTCAGCAGAGGAGGCATGAGGACAGTACCCTTGGGTGGGGGACAGTGGACATGGCGCTCTTGGTGGATGTCATGTATGGGGGATTAGTGCACACCGACAGCTGCTTGCTACTGTGGGTGGCCGCCACAGAAGGGGAAGTTGGCACTATCATGACACAGGCATGCTACACGCATAACCAAGCAGTGCCCCGGCAACATCTCATTTCCGCACATCTGCATGGTTCTATGACAACAACACCCCTTCATCCAGTGCACTTCTCTGCGCCTCCCCAAGAGGGGATTTAAGGGAGTGAACAGGAAGGCGGAGCATCCACTGGCAGCAGCATGGCCACCCGGTAGGGGTGGGCAGGATTAGCTTTGGCTGGCCCAGTACCCAGACAGGAGGCCACAAACCTATTGGATGAGGGTTTATGGTGGGTTTCAGGCTCATACAAAGGCCCCGGGGGCATGAGGCAGGAACCTGAAATCCATGTGGGACCATCCACAGGAAGTCCAGGAGAAACTGGAAAAAGAAAGGCAGCTGGGGAGGTTAGCGGACTATTCAAGTGCCCCACCATGCCCGTCCTCTTCGGTATCACCCATTGGCCTGGTACCTAAGAAGGCACTGGGGGAATACAGGATGATTAATCACTTATCCTACTCAAAAGAGACTCTGTGAATGATCACAGTGACCCACGATTTATGGTGGTACAATATGAATCGCTCAACAGGGCGGTAGAAGTAGTACGCAGGGTAGGCCCCAGGCATTCATGGTGGGGCAGACATAGTCAGTGTTCAGGTTGCTTCCAGTCCACCCAGATGACAAGGAGTTGCTGTGCTTGAAATTTAAGGGCCAGTACTATGTGGACAATTGCATGCCTATGGGTGTGCGGTGGCATGCTAGTACTTAAAAAATTCAGTAGCTTCCTTCATTGGGTGACACAGCAGCTGTTGGGGAATCAGAGGATGGTCCACTACCTCGACAATTTTCTGTCCATTGGGTCAGAAGGGATGGTGGTTTGTGAGGACACGTTGGCCACATTCATGGCTATCTGTCAGGATTTTGGGGTCCCTAGTGCCAAAAGGTGGAAGCCCCTAATAGGGTCTTGGTTTTTGGGGATTGAAACTGACAACATCAACAGGCTCTGCCTTTTGCCCCAGGACAAGGTGTCTGCACTCATGTGGTGGACTCCATGGTGGGGCCCAGAAAGTAACATTGCAGTAGTTGCAGCAGCTGTTGGGACACCTCAGTTTTGCATGTCGGCTCATCCCAATGGGTGCACCTTTCTGTGTCATATGGACAAACTGGGGAGAGGGTGTTCCAGCCACACCATAGTCTGTGAGTGATGGAGGGATTCCAGGAGGATTTACAGATGTGGAGGGTCTTCCTTAGTCACTTCAATGGAGTGGCATTGTGGCAGGCCATCGATGAGGGTCCACCTTTACAACTCTTCCACAGATGCGGCAGAAGGCCGGGGTTTGGCCGCATACTACCAAGGGCAATGGTATGCAGGTAGCTGGCTCCCAGAGTGGACGGAGGCGGTTTACACACCAACATTATACTACTGGAATTCTTTCCCATAGTGGTAGCACTGTGCTTATGGGGGCTGCAACTGAGGGATTGCAAGGTCCTAGTCGTTCGATAACTTGGAGGTGGTACACGTCATCAATGGGCAGCTGGGGCAAGGGTCCGACTGGGGACTTGATGCGTATCTTCGCTCTGAATGTTTGTTTTGAACATCACGCTCAAGGCTGTACACATACCCAGTGTTGACAATGGAATTGCTGATGCTTTAACTTGTTCACAGTGGCAACGTTTTCAGGAGTTGGCTCCAGCAATGGAGCAGTAGTCGAGACAGTACCTCCCTTCTTGTGGAGGGTAGTGACATCTCGACTTGGAAATGCATAGGTAATTCCATCACACTGGGGACAAGGAGGTATACAGGAAAGGGATGGAACATTACCTGGGAGTACGGGCGAGCAGGGCTGGCCAGAGGATTGTCCCATTCCAGTAGAACAGCTGTGCAGGTACATCATGCTGTCAAAGCAAAGCTGGGTCAAGTCGGAGTGGTGGGTAGGCGCCTCACTGGCTTGTCTTGGTTCTTCAGGGCTCTGGGAGTCACCAACAGTACAAAGTCTTTCAATGCGAGGAAAGTACTAGAGGGATGGGGAAAGCTGTTGGTTTCTCACCAGGACACTAGGAACCCCATCAGCCTGGTGATCCTTGAAAGCATCCAGGGGTTCTTCCCAGAGTTTGCTGGACCTCATTTGAGGTGCTTCTGTTAGACTCCATTTTTGGTGGTATTTGCTGGGGCATTTAGAGTTTCAGAGCTAACGCAGCCCACCCGATTTATAAGATTATTGAGGTTGGAAGTGGGAGATGATAGCAACTGAGAGGTGCATATGGGTGAGGCTCAGGAAGAGTAAAATGGACCAGGTGCAGAAGGGCTGCTGGTTCTTGGTGGAGACACTGCCTGGGGTGTCTTGGAAGGTCCAAGAGAGAGTGTGGGCTTATATAGCTGCAAACCCCAAAAAGGGGGGCATTCATCCAGCATGCAGATGGTAAGCCCATCATAGCATACCAGTTTAGGACTGTCCTTGCCAGAGGAGGCAGGGTTGAACCCAAAGGAGTTTGGGACGCACTCCTTCAGGATTGGGGCAGCCACAAATGCCAGGAGTTTGGGGTGGGCAGATGGACAGATACAGGCGCTAGAGGTCACAAGCATTCTTAAGTATGTGCACCCACATTTACAATAAAAGCTTTGGTTTATTTCAGTGTCCCCAGAGGTCAGTGGTTTGATCTGGATCTGTAGTCATGCCTTCATACAGCAAGCAGCAAAAGAGTGACGACAGGCAGGGAGGCAACCCTGGAGGCAGGGTCATCCTAGGGTCCATATCCTATGGCTGGGGACGGAACACATGCACTGGGATGAGCTAGCCCATGCTGATGGAAGAAGGGCAGACCTGGCGATCCAGGGAGATGTTGGTGGTACATCTTGAGGGAAAATTTGGGAAGTGGGAAGATGGTGGACTTGCTGCTGGCTATGAAGGAGGACTTTAGAACCATTAGGATGTGGTGGTTGCATGCCATCCTCATCTGGTCCCAGCTGATCCAGAGGTCTAGCTAGCCAAATGGGGAGGGGGCCCTCTCAGCAGGGTCTGCATTCGGATTAACAGAGAGATGAGGGCAGTCATGTGGGCAATAGGGGGACCGTTGTGAAACAGTCAGATTCAGGCATCTGGTCAGATCATGGTAGCCGGATGGATGTTTGACTGAGAGGGATTAGAGCTGTGGCTGGGGCACTGGAGTGGGTCTTGCAGGAATTTGTGGAGCAGGTGGTTTGGGGGCAGATGTTGTCCGTCCTGTGGCATCTCGGTGGATCACTATGAGATGGAATAGTGGTTAGGAACCGTGATGAGCTGAATTTGTCTGAAGGGCTTGTGAATCCTCTGGTCGGCATGGAGGCAGAAACCAAGTACCCGGACCCAGAGGAGGGTCACAGTCTGCTTGCTGCAGGTACATCTATACTGCAAGGCTAACAGCACCTGACGGGCGGCTGAGCAGCCTTGGCCATTACGACTATGGGCGGCTGATCCTTCCGGATGCGCGGTCTGCTCTTATCTGAATGTTATTCAATAAACACATGGCTGCAGCCATTTCTCCAATACATGTGTCAGTGTGTTTCTTTCCAGGAAAGGAGGCATGGATCATGGATACCAGATAAATGACGGTCATTTTCAAAATCCTAGATGAGATGCGCTGCACCTCTGCTGCGAGATGAAATTTGGCCAATAAATGGTACATGTCATGTCTGTCAGGCTATTCTAAAGCAATTATCTTCAAACTTGTGGTCACAATTAAAAAAATAAAAATAAGCAGTTGTTTACCACCCATCAAACTTCTGGCATTGATTAATGCTTATTTTGTAGGTATGCTCTTCTTGTTTTCTCCTTTCCTCTCTTGCAGATCGTCCAGCATAGGCCCTAGCTAGCCAGCCCTTAAAATCTTCTGTCTCCTGTAAGCCTGGTTCAGCTCCTGCCCCAGTCACACAACTGTTTTGCAGTTTGCAACTAATTACTCAACCCACAAGCGGCTGCAATATTTTCTCAGCAAGTTTCCCACACTGTCTACTAAAAGTTAAAGAAATCTGAAGAACTACCCAAACACTGGTTCGAAGCACTTACTTCTGCCAACTCACTCAGGCTATAACTTTAAGTATTAAACACAATGCCTTGTTTGGTATAGGCTAGCTGCGGTGTTTCCTCCTTTCCTTCAGCTCTCCCAGCACTGAGGCAGGGGCTCAGGAGTGTAGCAGCCATCATCGGCGTCAGAGCACCATCCCTTCCGTCCCAATCGCGGCATGGTCATGATCCAGAGCTCCAATAATAGTACTATTAGTTTATTTGCTATGCTACCCTTTCCTGGAGGCTAAGGACACCTTACAAAGTGTATAGCAAGCATCAGTAGCATATGCAAAATAAACAATTTAAACAATACATAACACAGCAGATAAATGCCTAGATATCAAAAATATTCAGGTATTGTCAAATGCTTCCTTAAAGAGGCAAAATAAAATGTAATGTTTACAGGAATAAGAAAATGATGGGCTGGATATTCAAACTGCGCTCTGTGGTGCAAGCCCTTGCACTGCTCAAAAAGTTAGCAGGGGTGTGGCAGGAGCAATATTCAGCGGAGTTGCGCTATTGAGCAACTCCTTGAATATCGCCTGCCACAGTTATTTCGTGTGCATGGCGAGTGGAACTTAAGCCAATCGCAAAGTGGTCAGAATGGAGCATTCAAGATGCGGTGGCACAAGTTCCATTGCGCCATGTGCAAATTCCGATATTCAAAAGGTGATATGCAAATGGAGCCATAATTCATGCAAGGTGCACGGGGGCCATTTGCATCTAATTACGCCCCTATTAGCATGCAGGTGCACCATCCCTGACGATTTGCACCTGGCGCCCCTGCCAGGCAGTAGTCGTTGGGACTGACGCCCTGCAGCCTGATTGCGGCATGATGTAAACTCTCCCCCACTGGCCCGATCAAGGCATAATCTATAAGAACCCTCCACACTGGCCCGATCGCAGGCATAATGTATAAGAAACCTCCCTGACTGGCTCGATCATGAGCACAATGTATAAGAACCTCCGACTGGCCCGATTGCGGGCAGAGCGGAGTTCAACCCCCAAATACCAATATCCTGGTGGTCCAGTGGACCATGAAGCCTGATCAAGGGCATTAGAGTCAAACCCACACCCCCAAAGTCCACTTGCCCTGGTGGTCCAGTGGCCCCCACCCACCCACCCACAGAGCCCCACCACCCCGCCTCCCGCCAGTCGGGCGAAGGGCAGGTGGGTGGGTGCTGCCAGCAAGCAAAGCAACTGGCACTGTAGCATTGGAACAGGACATCAGTGATTCACTGCTGGCTCACACAATGCAGTCTCCAGCTCTAATATACAACAAAACAGCCTCCTGCATACAGGTGCTCGTTGTAATAGGAAATTGCAGCAGAATAGCACTTCACTTACAGCACGTACATTAACGCCAGTTCACATATTAGTCGCACAACCAGGAAGTACCCCTAGTTGTGCGACCTGTTGTATGTGAGGCTTGGCGTGTTATTTGTAATATTAAACTTATGCTTGCATTAACGCCAATTACAGAGTGCTGAGTTTTGCTTTGCCGAAGTCTCCAGCTCTGCTGTTTCATGTCTGAACCCTAAGCTTGCTGTGGACAGTGACGGCATGTTGCCTAGTTTACCCAGCAGGGTACCTGGGGTAGGGGTTGGGAGCCTAAGAATGACTGCTTTGCATACTGTTACACATCTTCTGGCTGCTTCTCTGCCACCCGCTCACAGCACAATGCAGCTACCAATATAGAAGAAGGGAATGAGGCACTTGCCTAATTTATTCAGCTGTCAGTGACTTACATTTAAGATGAAGTCACTGTAATGCACAGTACGGAAGACTGTATATTTGCAGCTATAACTGGATTAAACTGGCAGTTTAATGCATACTTGCTCTTGGTAGAAATGCCATGAGCGTGGTGAGGTGTGTATGGAAA
Source organism: Neoceratodus forsteri (assembly GCA_016271365.2). Lineage (NCBI taxonomy): Eukaryota > Metazoa > Chordata > Ceratodontiformes > Ceratodontidae > Neoceratodus > Neoceratodus forsteri. Next base: position 1,096,238,310 of record CM028129.1, on the reverse strand, counting down.
TGGAAGACACTGACTGGCCTTTTGTTCCCCCTGCACTCATCCTCTTTTATATTCCACGGCCAGTTTAATCTACAGTGACTGTAATTTACAAACTCTTAAAGGGATAGTCCCTCCACATTGCCAACCTGTTCTATAGGATTGCACTCCTGGAATACTGCACTGCTGCTTTACTGGGTTGTTATTTCTATGGGGATGTGAAAAACATGCCCAAGCACCATATCTTGTGTTAGGACAACACTGATAGATTCTGCCACAACCAATGCTGGTACATCATACTGTGCAGCACACTTTATTTCTCATGTACAAATAATACTGTACAGTGTAGGATGCTGGTGCTGTAGGAGGCACATCGACATATAACACCTTTACTACAGTTAACACAGAAAGACAACAATATATAGTACTGTTCATACCTTTGGTGCCATATCATACTAAAGGAATAATGCATGACAGGGTGTGTTTAGGTGTTGGGATAACGCCACGCCTGGGGTTGGGCACAAGGGCCGCAGGCTGAGTGTGTCCACGTGCCCCAGGCGTATGCTTTTCCCAAACGACACACACCCTGGAGTGCATTATTCCTATTATACAATGGCTCGTTGTTATACAGAATAAAAAATAATTTTAAAGATATTTTTCTGTGGAAACATATTTTTGTTTTTAAGAGAAGATGAAACAATCAGTCAGATGCTCAGTAAAACAATCAATAAGATGCTCAGTAAAACAATCAATAAGATGCTCAGCAGTAGGTCACAGTGCTGAGACTAGACCTGTATGACGCTGGGATAACGCCATGGGTCCATCTCCAAACTGACCAATCACGGTCCAAGATTCTTTCTTGCCATTGTATAATCTGTATTAAACTTCATGTCTTCTTATTCTGCTCTTTCACACATTGTACTTAGGAAATGTCAGGGACCCAGGTGGAAACGCTAAACCTTATTGCAATGGATACAGAAGCAAGACACAACATACTAGTACTAATACTGACATACTAACTTGTTGCATAGAAACATAGACTTTGACGGCAAATAAGGACTGCTTGGCTCACCTAGTCTGACCATTTCTACCTAAAGGATAAGCTGCAGATCCTAGTTAACCAACAGCCTATTTCTTCCTACTTCCCCAACAAGAATTGCCTTATGTTTGTCCCATGCATTCTTGAATTCTCCACAGTTTTAGACCCCACAACCTTCTCAAGAAGGCTGTTCCATGTGTCCACCACCCTCTCTCTGAAAAAGTCTTCCTCACATTGCCCCTGAGCTGTCCCCTCTATCTTCAAATTGTGTCCCCTTGTTCTTGCACATCTCTTTTCTAAAAGATGATACCCTCTTGGACTTTGTTGATTCCACTGAGGTACTTAAAAGTTTCTATCATGTCCCCCTATCCCTCCTTTCCTCAAGGGTATGCATATTAAGCTCATTTAGTCTCTCCTCGCATGGCTTCTCTTGCAGACCCAGCTCCATTTTAGTTGCCCTCCATTGCCTATAAGAAGTAACAGCATGCACAACGATGGTATTTGTATTGGTGCAAACAGGTGTACACCTGTGTAAAGACTGCAGTGATTACAAGGGCCCCTATGGCTCTGACTGTTTTGCATCTGCAAACTTCGAACCTTACAGAACTGTTGTGAGTACTGACTACTAAACAGTCATCCACAATACAACTTACAGGCAACAGCTGTGCTTATAAACCTACTAAATCAGCCACATATCAGAACAAAACTGTGACATTAACCTTTATGGGAGCGTACTACTTCTACTGTTTGGATAGTGTGCAACATACAGAGCTTGTGACATGGATACCCACAGTACAGATAGATATGACGTTGTGCTACACTGACCTGCAGTGCTGTGTTCTGCTTATGGATATTGAAGCAGTCTGAAACAGTTCACTCACAATCATGTTGCACACAATGGGACATATTGCAGTGTTATACCACAATGACATACTATCCAGATGCCTACTGTGCTTTGCTACAGTAGCAACTGGCTACTGTTTGTGATAGTGAAACTGGACAGTGCCATGATTTGTAAACTTTTCAGATCAAAGGCAGGAAGCATGCCATCGTTGCACTGCTGCTCATGTGCCAAGTTGCGTCACTACTTGTGCTTGTTGCCGTCACTTCACTGTGGACTGTACAATGAGCAGCTGTGTTGATTGCCAATGATGACCTTGCCTGTAACGATGAAGTAGGAGGTATGGAGCTCTTCTTCTGCCCATAGGATGAAAGTAGATTGCTCCATTTCTCACACTCACTTGTTGGATGCAGACCAGTAATTCTTTAGGCTAGTCTCACACATCTATGGCCAGTAATAGACATAATTTCACAGGAGGCAAGACCAGCCTCAGACAGTATTTGTCAGCAGTGCTTTGTATAGTAGTTTGTACACCGCTGACTGAGACCTGCTTCCATAGATATTCTGGCCATTAAGTCACCCAGATAATTTACTCCCATGGGCTGCTGCATATACCAGTGTTCATTGCTAGAGCAGACAACTTGCTTTTGGTGTTAATACAGTGCTCGGGCACTTGGAAGACATCTACTGATGTATTTCTGTACAACTGACAGAGCAGCATGGATCTGAGGGATCAGCAAACAGAAACCCACACTGACTCTCCTTGTTGGTTTCATGTATATTGCTATGATTTTTGAGTGAGGATTATATGACTGAGTTAAATTTTCTTTTCCAGAACTATCTTTCTTGAGTGTAAATGAGTCCTGCTGCAATTCTCTGACCCTTCTTGTCCACGGCGTATAACCCCAATTGCAGTTCAAACCACACATGCTTCATGAGTCCTCCGGTGTGTCTGGGACAGAGCTGGAGACGTCGCAGTTTTTTTTTAAGTCACTCTTAGTAATAGCTGGATGATGCACAGAACGATCCTGCCCTTTATGATTTGTTTTAGTACAACAATGAAGACATTATTGGCACTTTTGAATGCAGGATCTGTACAAATATTGAATAGACAATTGTTCTCTGTATTATTCAGGAACCGATTTATACCCGCCACAAACAGAGAAGACTATTAATGGTATATGCCTTGCCTTGGAAACCGTGGTACTGAGGCATACAACTCTTCCAGCAATCCACGGAGGACTTCCACAGGTACCTCTTTATAACTGATGTTTATCTTCTTGCCTGTTAGACAGTCCTGCAGTGCATTCACTGACCACACTGTACTTTATTGAATATTGTGCTCATCTTTAGTTATCTCAGCCGGTCTAGTTGTTTGGTTGAAAGAGCCAAGTGTCTGGTTTCTTTACCAAGTTTCTGAGCTGCTGTGGTCAGATTCGAGACTTTAGAAACATTCACGGAACTTAACTTCTCCCTTTAGCACCCACACTGTCTGACTTCCTAGGATGTATGTTGGTACTGGATTTTGTCGGTTGTGTGTCAATGGTTGTTGTGGGTGGAATCACATTCTTTACATCCACAGGATTATCCGTTTACACACAGACCTGCAGTGTGTCCTGTGACAAGACAGGTTACTATCTGACACTGCATCACTGCTTAACCTAGTAGCCCATTGAGCTATGTTGCCATGTGTTTTCGAATTGATGATGATGAAACAATGCCATGTTGCTATGTTGCTCTCGCATTAGCACTTCTGCAATCAGCCATGATTTTATGGTCAGGGATATTCTTCACATTGTGCTGCTGATTGCCACTGCTGACAGTACATGAGGTTGTTGTCTCTGCCTTGACATGTACTGCTACTAATGCTGTGTGCATGATTGGCAGGTGTTGCACAGACATCTTCCTGTGATACGTCTGTCTTGTACAACTGCTGTGCTTTTAATTGACACTTCTACTGCTAACAGACATGGATACTGTGTGCTGCACTTGTGAAGATACTGTGTCCCGCTTTACAAGATACCATAGGATTTTCTCCAGTGGAACTGGAAGCAGTGCCAACACCTGCCGTGACTGCTGTGTGCAGGATATAGACTGACCATGAGAGTACCATGCCAAGAACTCAGCTTGCTTTTTCTATACCTGCAGTCTATGTGCAGGTGCAGCCATGGTAGACACGTTGAAGACAGCAGGGTACTTTGTGGCCTGTAAGTGACTGACATAGACTTCCCTTGACTGCACACACTGGTTAACCACTGCTATGCATAATGTACCTGTTCTGTATTAAAGGGTCTGTTACTATTGGTATGGTCTTCATTTGTACTGAACTGCTGGTGTGGAACAGTTGCTGGCTTTGCACTGCTATACCTTATTTCAGATTGCTACTGGCGTTGTCTTTGACTATGTTAGCTGAGTTTTTTCTGCATTGCACTGCACAGACCACTAACATGTGGCTTTTCAAAAGAGACTGCTCTGCTACCACACATTCAGGTCCTGTAATGTGACCAGTGATATGTTTCACATATGGAAAGCTATACCATGACACATTCAGGTTCTGTACAGCTAGACATTTTAGATCTATAAAGAGGGGCTTCTGATTTCTGTTGTAGGGTACCTTTTGGGAGCAGCAACAACTTCTTGTCATTGTATTACACTGACAAATTAAGCACTGTTAGAACTCTGTCATGCAGTAATGCTTCTGCTGCATGCTGCATGTGAGATATCACTGGAATAAATGACCTGTCCTGTGCGCACATCTATAGCGTAAGATGCCCCACCGCCCACAGCTGCAGTGTTCTTATTTGACCTTTGACCACTGCATTAGTCAGCACACCCCTACGGATTTGCTGTAGCACTGTGCTTGGTTTTATTTGCTGCCGCCTTGCCACCATATATGCAGTGGTCCCTTTGCATATTTTCAAACCCTTCCAAATGCACTGTCCTGTGACCGCACCACTTTCAAGCAGCTTTGGTGCCACGTGATATTCCTTCTGCCAAATGCATGGCACTGCAGCACCCTCACACACTCCACCCTGAGTGCTACAATTTGTTGGCCCTGTGCATAGATTTGCAGAATGGGAACAACTCTTGCATGCCTCAGCAGTCTGAGCAAACGAGTTGCTCTTTACCAGCTCTGCAGGTTGCCCAATGTCACTGCCTGATTCTCCTGCTGTGCAATCACCTTGTTCCCATTTACATGCCACTTTAGGAGCCACTCGAGATGCTTCAAAGTCCATACTAATTACGTGCTGTCTGTGGTTGTAACTGACGAGGGCCCTGACACTCCAATAACTTCTTCATCAATGGGAGCTGACTCCAAGATTTTTATTTTAAACATCTCAGAGCATGGCTTCACAGTGCAGAAACTCTTATTGAGCCACTGATCAATAGTCAGTGAGCCGAATAACGAAAACTTGACTTCCATTATACAGTGGAACACTATGCACTGCAGTGCTCGCTAAGATTGTGAACAACAATGGCTGCGAAAGACGCAGAGCAGTGTTCTTAGATCACTCCATGGTGTGAGGAAGTCCGCCTGAACATATATGTGTACTGTTCACTAAAATCGTGGAACAGCAATGGCTGCTCAGAAGATGAGCAGAGCAGTACACTTGGATCACTCCACGGTGTGAGAAAGTCTGCTCTGGTACCAGAAAAGAAGAACAGGCTGGTAAACCATGGATGAAATAGAAAATTTAAACCACGGTCACTTGGTGTTCTCCAACCAATCAGTTCAGCCATCTTCAGCTTTCTCAGGTAACATGTTATAAAGTCTTTAATGCTCATATTTGGGCTATGGTACATTCTTGAAGACTTCATCTCCTGTATATTTCCAGAAATCATGGCCTTGTTACTGCTGTTCCTGCTAAGATCTTGGTATATGCCATGCTAGATGTCAATTTTTTCAAACGGGGTAGGGTTTGAACAGTTAAGGGCCCAGTATTGTCAGGGTTCATATAAGTTTTTCTGTATTTCTGTGGAAAAGCACTTTGAGCCACAGAAATCTAAAATGTTATGCCTTCCATCTGAAATGTAAGCAGCCTCTTTGTCTTCTTAGGTAGCATCTGCCCAGAGCTGACAGTGGGTGAAGATTATGATCAGCATTCACACAAAAGAAGGGCCATGCCAACAGGAGGAGGAGCTAAGGATCTGCATCTCTACAAGAGAAGGAGCAATATAATCATTAGGGATGTGCTGATCATTGGTTTTAGCACAAGAGGAAGAGCATTGGGTGGAACTGAGGTGCGACGGATCAGCACAAGTGTATGTAAGACTATGCAGTGCCATCGAAAAGGAACTAAAAGCTGCAGTTTAATGCAACAGGAGACTGGTAAAGGAAGTGCAATGTCTATTGGGATAGAGGAGGATCAGCATTAGCAGAGGCTGCTGCTGTGAGAGGAGCCATGGTGCCATCGGGGTTGAGGATCGGACACCATTGTGCCCATGTTAAAAAGGCAGTAGAAAACATGAGGGAGGGGCAACAAAGAAAAAGAGAGATCATTGAGACAGGGATGGTTAGGCTGCCCAAATGACATAGAAAAGGAAGAGACCAGGGAGAAGGATGGAAGAACATGGAACAAAATAACAATGTTGAAAAAGCCAAGGAGCAGAACAGAAAAGAAAGGAAAGACACTGGAGAACAATCAGACAAAAATAAGAACATTAAATAACTCAAAATGGGGCTGTAGTGAGACAGAAAAGGAGAGAGAAACAAGGCAAGACCCCTGCACACAGAAATTGGATGGTAAATGCCTCGTGTGGATTTTAGACACTAATCTTATGGGTGTTATTGGCAGAAAGTTAATTTTGACCCCAATATGCATCTGATCTGGCAATGATAAAGTGCCACAGGAATGTGAATATCCAGGTGCATATTTCCAGAGGAAATATGCCAGTTTCTTAAGTATTTCTAGCTCTGATTATTACTGAACAAATAACACTATCTGTTAAAATCAAGTGTCTCTTGATGTGTTTTGGGGAGAATTTGACATAATTAACCCAGCCACATACTGTACTTCACTGAAATATAGCCACGTTTCTTTTAAATTCACTTGTTTTAAGCTGTGGCTACAACTCAAGGGCAGCTTCTATTAGGACGTGTTCGACAGGAGAAGTTGGTCATTGCTTAAAAATAGCTGTGCAGCTGATCACTTGCCAGCTGCTTAAGTAGAATGCTCTTTTCCTGTTGCAAGCTGTGTGTGACAATGTTAGTGTCACTTACTGTGATCATTTTATTTATTTTTTATTTCCTTTGCCCTGCTTTAATACAGGCTTCAAATGTTTAATTATGTATTTTTGGTTACTGGTATTAGCCAATATGGTGAAATATATGGCACATTCATGATCTCAGACAACACTGCCATATTTCATCATATTATAGTCCAGTTACAAAATTAGGGCAACTTTTATTAAGATAACAGGAATTAGGTGTGGCTTCCATTAGAGGGCAGCTGCAATTCGGTGAAATATGGTAGCATAGTAATTTAAGGTCATTCACTCTGTTGATAGAGACTGGGCAGGTAAAGCAAGCTAAGCATTTCACCCTACAAATGTGCTTCTTGGCCAACACATTTCACAACAGCTATGCTTTGTAAAGCTGCCTAGGCCCCATCTTTACTGCAGCCTGAGCTCCACACCCACACAAGCACAAACAGGCACTGGTCAATGCAGAATTTTTGCCGCTGGTATTGCTGTTGTGCCGAGTCTTGCTTGTACGCATTTTATTATACATTTACCCAGGACAGAGCAGATGAGATGCAATCTCATTTTCAGTGGCCCTGCATTGACACATTGTTAGACTGTGATTACCCAGGATAGGCAGCTGAGAGGCAATATTTACTTTAAGGGGCTCACACATTTTGACTCCAAATGCCCAACAGTCTTTTATGACCTGATGTTATGAGCAACACAGGTGGGATTTTAAATCCCATCCGAAAGGTAGTTTCATTGTGTGACTCTGAAACAAGTTTCGAGGGGATTCAAAAATGACACCTCCCATGTTATAATATTCTTTCTGGTATGCGGACACTAGAACTAACCACTATAATCCATATGCAGTCTGACCAATGAATGATACAAGGGTAACATTACCTCCTTCCTTCTACTTCTTTATTACTGAGAATACATCTGCCCCATGTATGCTGTAGCTCATTGATCCCAAGCATGTCATTACATCAATAGAAAGGAGCTTCCATTTCTTTTTATGATGGTCACAAAACAAATTTAGGGACTGCTCATCACTCCAGAGAAATAAAACGTACTGAAACATAAAGTCACAAAAGAGACCGCTGCTGGTGAGAGGCTTCATGGAAGGCAAAGTGCCATTGGCTCGATATCTGTATATAACGGGTATCAGTAGGAGAGTGTAACTTTGTGACACTGACCTGTTTAGCTCTGTCAAATTCTGGCTTGCCCTACACACTATTAAATATACATAGATGGGTGTAATCAGAACACTAGTGCATGTCACGATGCAGAAATCTGCACTGTTTGGGATGCTGGGAATACAGCCTGCAGTGTGGCATTATGCAGCACAACCATGAACAATCTTGGCATCCTTGGTGGTTCAGTTGTCCCTCGTTTCTAACCTTGGACAGTCCTATATTCCCTGGTGATGCCTCCCCCCACACACACACAGTGCAACTTTGTTCCATCCCACTGCGGTGTATTCTGCAAATAAAGAAGTTTAACATGCCTCAAGAACCTGGGTCTGCCTCTCATTCATAGTGATATCCTTGCATGTCAGCGTGATTTTTGCTGCATGCAGTTACACCTTGGCCAGAAAAGAACTCCTCCCCATTTTCTGATCAATATAAGAGGCCTGCTGGTGATGATGGTTCAAAATCAGAGGCACTCTTAAGAGATGTACAGAGTGTGTAGTTTGTAAAATCTCTTTATATTCTGCAAGATTTCTTACTAATACTGAAAAATCTGTCACTGCAGTTTCAAAGAGATGACTTACTAATTCTAGAAGTATTACAACTTGTCGAGATCTGCCTACTCCAGCTGGTGGAACTGAACTCAAGCCAGGGAAATGCATGACAGCTTTCCCAAGCCATTTCAAACCTCTAGTACAAATGTATGGATTATGTAGTTTCAAAAAGGAGAAGGAGGCAAGACTGTTCCTTTCACATTCAGAGGCAACTGCCCAGAAATCAATTCTGGAACAGATGCAGAACTGCAGAGTTTAGTAGATGCAGCAATAACTTACATAGATGAGAAATTTCAAAATTTCTCAGAGACACCTCTCAAATGGTTCACCTGTCTGGATTTTGGATTTTAAGCAATTTGATCTCCCAAGAGAACAGCTTACAGAGTTTGGGACCACTGAACTGGCTAACTTGGTCGAGATACTTTGATTTTTTTCTCTCGAGAGTTGAAGGAAAATATAAAGTCAGAATATGCTGCATTTAAAGCACTGCTGAAATCTGCAGTTTCAAACCCTATCTGCAGGTCTATACAAGACTGCTAAAAGAAACAACTCCCTAAACTGTTCACATTCTTGAGTAGAGTTTTCAATTCAAAACCTCCCAAAAATAAAAATAAGGGCACAGTTAGTTGATGATGTAACAAAATAGGAAGTTCAGCACTTAAATCCATAAATGACGCCATTCATAAAATGAAATTTTAACTTAAATTTTATCCAAAATGACCTAACGATGGAATAGTCTGACATAGCTGTTAATAGGTTATTTTTCAAAGGCCTTTGAAAAAGAACTCCTGTGTCTCGAAACATGCTGTGTGAGACTATGTCCATTGTTGGTTGTTTTTGAATAAAATGTAAGTTAAAAACTTAATTTTGTGTAGCGTCCCATTTATGGGTTTGGGTGTGCTGAGACTCCTGTTTTTGTTACATCTGTAGTCTTTAGCACCCTAACTTTGTGCATACCCTTTAGAGTTTTGGCTGATGATACACGCCAGTCTCTCCTGCAAATCACAGTAGAGAGTCCTGAACTACATGACTTTGATCCTGATCTGGCAGTCAGTCACTGGCTGCTCTCTGGTCCAAGCACTTGACATGTTTATAGGCATGTTGCTGCTACAACTGCTGCTTCTGCATCTTTGCTAGAACTTTTGCTCCATAATTTAAGTACTGCACAAGAAACAGATAAGGTTCAAGACCCCACCCTGTTTTATTAGTGACGCTGCTCCCAGACAAATGGCACACCTATAAATCGACCTCTGAAGCACTGCATGATTTGCAGGTGAAATAGTACATCAAAACTGGAGGTCTGCAGTAGTGAGCGCCATGTCAGAAATCCTCCACAATATGGCAGTAGTCAGGACAGAGAAGTAATTGCAAAGAACATGCCCAAACACTATCGCCGACATACTGCAACAACTTAAAGATATGAGGAGCGATGCTACAGGCTCCATGACTTGAAGTAGAAACCACCACTGTTGAGGTCAGCTTATGTTTTAGGGCTGCACTGGCAGAGCCCTGCAGACCCTCTTGTTATGAGAAAAGGACTCCGATTCCTGGCGAATGAACATGTTGGAGGGACAACAGTCACCTCTGCGTCTGTGAAACACTCTCTATTGGCAGCTATAACATGGGCTGTACAGGGTTGTACAAATGCGACACCCAGTTGGTGCAGCAGCTGTGTGTGGCTACATGGAGGGAGTTAGTGCTGTGCCACTGGCTCTCATTCCCTGTAGGAACAGTGAAACAAAAGTGGCAGTCATATGCTGGTGGCAGAAAGCAATCAGGAGTGGACACGCGTGATCTGTTCAGTGCAGAGCAGCAGAAATGGGAAGCGACAGTGACTGAGAGAGAGACACACACACACAGTGACAGTGAATTCGACAGTGTGAGTCTGTCTCTCTCTCTCTCTCTCTCTCTCTCTCTGTCTGTGTGTCTGTGTCACTATCTTGCTGCATTCTCATACAATCCAGACAGAGTTTTCTCCTGGTGAGTTGTGCGCTCTGTCTGTTTCACTCAACTGAGCAAGCCAGACAGTACATTTCCCAGCATGCATATGTTGCTGCCCAGTGTCCCGCACCTAGATTTCCAGGCCCCCAGCCCCTAAGCTCCTTACTTCTACCATATAGTGGTAGTCAGTTTGAGAGAGGGACACATACACACAGCAAGACCGAGCAAAGAGACACACACACACACACACTGCATTTCCATATAACATGTCAAACTGAGTTGTACCTGAATGGGGTAGCAGTTAAAATTGCTGTAGAATGGCCCCTACTGCTACAGACTTTGCCCTGTTTCCTTAAGGAATTCTGTCCCTCCTGCAAAGCTGAGCGCACCCATGTAAAGGAGAGAAAGAGCGAAAGTGGAGTGCAGGAATAGTTGTGCTGTCCGTGGCTCTGAGTCTGTGTCTCTACATACTTAGGGTGTTAATGAAGCAATACAATACCACTGCCTGTAGTGTTCACGATTTTTAAATCACTACCTTTCACTTTTGCACTCTTTAAGAGGAATGGGCAGTCGCTTTTCTAGAGAGTGCAAAATGAAAGGCAGCCATGTAAAATCATGATCCCTGCATACGGTGGTATCGGTATTGCTTCATTGAAACTTTCAGGTTTTGAGTGACTTCGAGTGAAAACAGTACATAAGTTTCAGAGTGAACAAGTGAGAGTTATGGGAGCAGTAGCAGATAAAAGCAGTAAGCAAGCGAGAGTTACTGTTTAAAGCGACCCCACCACACAGATGCATGGTTATGTCATGTCATTTATTTTTTCCTGAAAATTGAGTTATCCCCACCCAACCCCTTCTCAGCAACCCTCCAAAAATAACACGTGACACTAGGAGTGCCCAATGCCCCAGTGTCCTGATGCGAAAGCTTGATTTTTTTGTTGTTTAAAATGTGCCCCTCCCCACTACTACGCATGCACAGTTATTTCTTCTTTTTTTTTTAATATATATTGATATCCCCCACCCGACCCTCCTCTCAGCACCCACCACACACACCCAGAAACATAAGAGTGACATGTAGGTGCCCATTCCCCAAGTGTCTCAATGAGGAATCCTTTCAGAGTTGTTGTTTTTTTTAAAACCCTGCAAAAGAAAACCATCCATTGAGGTCTTTGTGACCGCAACTGCCCTCCACCTGATCCTCCCACTCAGCACCCCCAAACCCTTACTTACCCATCGGGGTCCAATACCGTAATCTCCTGACCACAGAAACGCTTTCACTCTTCAAAGCCGGACCACGAACCGAAAAAACAGGTATGCAGTTTAATGTATTTCAATGGGGTTTTGAACTTTGTGGTATAATTGGCATTTTTTGTATATGTTGCCTAAATTTTCAACAAACCTTATTTGGGACCCTACCTCATGAACAACTGCACAATCATTAGGCAGATCTGTCCTGAAAGCTGATTTTGCAGTCCTGCATGAAACCACCTTTGGGCAGGAGTTGAAAATTTGCTCTGCCCTTGTTCATGAGGTGGGGTCATAAGAAGGCTATGTTAAAAATTTGATGTAAAAATATGAAAAATAACATTATAATGCTGGTCCAGTGGTGCTGAGGCACTGGACGCCACACCTTGTGCCATGCTAGTGACCCAGGTTTGGGAACAGACTCAGGTCAAGGGTCAGCAGGAGAGGAGAGGATGGAGCATCCCATGACAACTGTCCTCTCTCTGGGATGGGTAAAGGGGCGTCACTGTGCAGCGGTACCCGATGGAAGTCGGGCACTATAAGGACAGTGCACAGAAGTGGCTGGAGCATGGCGGACATCAGCACGCATGTGCGCTGATGTCATTGCACGCCCAGCTCTAGAAGGAGAAACCCAAGTGGAAAATTGCAGGGCAGTCGTGGCAGCTGATGGCCGGCACCACGCCCCCAGGACCTAGAGAGGTGCACCCTCAGGTATGGGATCTGGGTCCCTATGGGGGACACTGCATGCCAGCCTGTGTGAACAGAGCGAGTCACTGACCAGACCTCGGTCCGGGTGCGAATGCCGCGGCCAGATGACCTGCCAGCCGCCTCCGACAGGAGGAAGAAAAAGAATATGAATATATATATATATATATATATATATATAAACAAAAAAATAATAAAATTATGAGCCTAAGTTGAAGTTTGCAAACACAGGCTTGTAACTTTGGTAATTTTCAATATTTTACCCCAGATTTATAGCATTGCCATATCTTTACAGCATCTCATGAATTTGAAAGCTGTCATTTTAAAATCCTAGCCAAAATGTTTTTTACATCCCAAAAGGTGATTTCATGGTCCTGTGCAAAATTGCCTTCGGCAGGAGTTGAAAATTTTGTTGCCCTTGTTCATGAGGTGGTGTCATAAAAGGCTATTTTGAAAATCTGGTGTAAAATATTAAAAAGCAATAGAGTTATGAGCCTACGTTGAATTTTTTGAATGCAGGCTCGTAACTTTGTAATTTTTCAATATTTTTAACCCAAATTGACAACACAGCCTTATCTTTACAGCACCTCATGAATGTGACAGCTGTCATTTTTCAACTCCTGCCCAAAATGTGTTCTGCATCTTGAAACCTGGATTTCACAGTTCCTGTAAATCACCTATAGGCAAGGATTTTATCATTTTCTCTGCCCTTCTTCATGAGGCATCGACATAACAGGCTATGTTAAACTTTAGTGTAAAAATATTACAAAACAAATTTTCACTATTTTTTACCCTCAAATTCCTCAGCTGCAGCCCTATCGACTTTGGCCAGAAATTGTTCCTATTTGGCACTGTTGGGGAGGGAGGCTTGGGGAGGTGGGTTGTGGGATGCCTAGTGGTCCCTCCGGTCTGTGTAATTCCTTCCTCAGCTCTCACGAGCATTACACGTTTTGCCCTACTTCACCTGGTATTTGATTTATGGAAGGCAGATTTGCATATACTTTTTTCTAGTCTCACTGTTTTTACGCAGTGAAGTATTGCATAATGGGGGCCCCATGGTAATGATGGTGGGAATTGCTGCCAGGAGTTCCACTGCAGCCCACCTACTCACTAAGACTAGCTACCATCACTGCCTTTAGCGTACATCATATTTTATCAACATCTACCACACTGGATGTACTGTTAGTCAAGCTGGAATGGGGGAGCATTTTCCTGCTGACTCTACATTAGGGAGTGCTCTCTACTATTAAAGGTGAACTTAAGACTGAGAGCTACAGGGTCACACTGCCTGATCTCCCTGTCTGGAGATGCCCCAAGCATTTCAGTTGCATTGTCACTCTTACCCCCATCCCACATGCTCTCTTAGATCTCCAAGGAATTCACTAGAATGAGCCTTGCTCAACTCAGTTTGGACCCGGTACTTTGTTTGAACAGGAAGTGAACTGGACTGCTGCCCACTCTTACAAACCATGGCTCATATGTTGTTTGAATATATAGGGATCCTGCAACAACTCTGAGGACTACATTGTCCTCCCAAATATAATAGCCCTCTGGTTTGCACCAGTGGGCAAAGATCCAGGGGGAAGCTTGTTCGCTACTCATGGTCTGGATCTATGCCCTTCTTTGTAAAAGGACTAGTTATGTGGACTGTTTCCTATTAAACCACTAGTTTTCCTCAAACATAATTTCTGACTATGGACTGTTTTCTGCACTTAATAATAGATTTGTTATGAGGATTAGTGTTTGTATAATGTTCTTCCTGTCTGATGATCAGAATTCACTGTCAGTATTGAGCTCCACACTCAGAGATGGAAGTATTGATGCACTCCTAGCTAATCTGATGAGAAAGTATGGTGACTCTTCAGGATTTAGGTCTTGAGGGGAGACCCATTTATTCCCTACAAGTGCCAGATTTGCAAATTTGCATCCTGACATCCAGTATTCTAAAGTGAAAGGGATTGGCAGAGTGCAGCTGTTTCATGAAGTTTTCACTCTCTTTTTCTTTATGTTACACCACAGTGTTATGCTGTGCTCCTTCATCTTATACCCCTCTTCATATTGACTTTCTAGGCCATACAGAGGCCCAACCCTCACATGAGCTTGGCAGACCTTAAGGCAGGCAAGGGTTCTACTACATTGCCTGAGAACACAGGGTGGGTTATGATACACACCACTCCATTGGAAGTCACACCTTCTGACATGAGTAGTTCACACCACACAGGGCAGTTACTGGTTCATACGCTGAGCCCAGTTGGCTCTTTTCCCATTATAAGGTTCACACAGTTGCTTTTATTTACTGTTCCAGGTGATTTCAGCCTTAACCGGAACATCAGACCTAATATAGGTAATTATAACATTGATGTACAGTGTGGAAGATTAGAAACTGCAGGGGGCACTTCCCTGGGGATCCCTGTAATAGTTGAGCTGGGGAGGGCTCTGGAGTGCTGACTTGCCACATGGCCTACTGATATCTTTACAACCACCTTTACAGTGGTCATGCAAAATGTTAATGGGCTAAGCAACATTGGTAAAGAGGTCTAAGGTGATTACATACCTCAAGAAAAGGAAGCCTCAACTTATATTCTTACAAGAAACTTGTATGTTTGCTGGGAAAGATGTTAAATTAGATAAATATGGGATGGAACACATCATTGCCTCCTCCTCCTGCCAAAAGGGTCATAGTCATGGGATGATCATATTGGTTCTAAAAATTCCATGTTTAGGCTAGAGGCCTCCTACATGGATAAAGAAGGAGGCT
Organism: Neoceratodus forsteri; assembly: GCA_016271365.2. Taxonomy (NCBI): domain Eukaryota; kingdom Metazoa; phylum Chordata; order Ceratodontiformes; family Ceratodontidae; genus Neoceratodus; species Neoceratodus forsteri. The sequence continues at coordinate 1,096,222,874 of CM028129.1, read as the reverse complement.
GGTATTTTGGTGGTACAATTCACTGTAGGAGCATATACTTCTGGCTCAGATGTCTCTGCACGCCAGTGCCTGTTCAAGAAACAAGTAGAATTTCAGAAAGGGCATTTGTCCCAGAAGGGACTTTAATTTGCTGTTAGACTTGAGTAAGAACAATTCTAACTTTTACCTTTCCAGGTCTACTACTGGCCAGAAGCATGGTCAGAGACTTATTAAAGAGCTCGACTCACTGATGTGTGTCGTCACTTCAACCCACACCTCACGTATACACCTTTTGCTCAGGTGCCCACTTGCATTACTTGTGTCTTGATTATTTCTGACCACACTGGAACATACTGGATGGGTTGCTAATATTGAAATTGCACAAAAGAAAAAACAAGAAAGAGGTTGCACATGGAGAACAGGTGTAGGGATAAAATGCAAGCAAACAACAAGGAAATACCGGATTCTGAAAATGAAAATAAAAGGACTGCTCACCAAAATATATCTTGAAGTGTTTTATTTTATTATGAGTGCTATGTTCAAGGCCCTGATGTGTTTCGAACTGAGTTTCTTTATCAAAGGAAATTGCACCTTTACTAGTGTCAGACCATGCTCTTATCTTTTTGACTTTAGTCTCACCCCTGACAATACCACAGGGCAGTGGATGTTTAACTTCTCTTTCCTGAGAGACCCCAAGCTCAAGAAACTGATGGCAGCACAGATAATTCTAGATAATACTGGCAGCATTGAGATATCAGCCCCCAAAGGCAGATCACCAGCCCACAAACTATGCATCCAGAAGTGTAATGGAGTTGGGGCAGTCTCCCAAGATGGTAGAACATGAGAATGATGGGAACCAGCCCTGACACTCTGTCTGATATTTTTCAAAATATTGGCTACCACATCGATTATATGAATGCTTTTGATAATCTGACTCCATTAAACAACACCTTGCCATATCCAGAACTTGTGCCTGTAGGAAATGACTTGACTGACCCAACACTTCCTCTTTATACCTCTTACTGATGTGCTTATCTCCCGCTGGCAGGTCCCTCCTGTAGCCCCCTGCTTACTTCTCAACTGGAAACCCTCACCTCTCCCTCACCCCATCACACCTGCACTCCTCCCTATTTGACAACTCTCCTCTTTCTGACCCCCACAATTACCTCACACATATACCTACCCCACCTCTTCCTGGCCTTTCACAGATCCCTTAACCTGTCTCTCTTCCACTTCTTTAGACAAAACTGTTGTTTGACAACACCTATGTATCTGGCTGCCCTATGCCATTGCCAGGATGGAACACTAACTCTGGGTATATTATGTAACCACCTCTTCATTGTTGACTGTTGTATGTATGTGTTTTGACTCTGTCATTTGTAACTTTGTTTTGATTTTTGTTTTATGACGGGAACCTTTGTAAACAAGCTTCCGCTCAAAGGTTGTTTCCTAATAATTAAACAAATAAATACGTAAAATAAATATCAAAAGAAGAAACACCATAAACTCTTTGCCTTATATGGGATAATGACACCAAGGAGGGATTCAAAACCTAAGCAACTGACTGGAAATATGGTAAACAAACTCCAGTGGTTTTAACAAGACACCAAACAGGTCAACATTTAAAACTAAGACAGCAGTCTTTTTTTGGGGGATTCTGGATTCTGAACCAGCTATTGAGGTGAAACTGGAGTTGTTTGTACAAAGTTTACAAACCATGAAAAAGGGCACATTAGCAGAGGTTCAAAATCTAACTGATCTTGTTGAAATGAATATGGGGATACTGAAAGCAGCCCAGCAGGCCCTCAGCAGTGAATTTGAAATCTAGACCAAGTGGATCAGTGACCTCACCAACAGAAGGAGGCATTGTACATTTTTAAAATGGCCTGCTGAAGCTATAAGTAAACAGGAGCTGTGCTGAGAGTAACATATTAGTTAAGCTTTAAGAAGCAGAAGACCCAGGTAAACTGAGCTGAAGCCACTGCAGAGGGGGTGATAGGACAACAGTTGAATAATTTAGAAAACCTTAACCCTCACAAATAGAGTAAAATCAACTATGGTATTGAACTGAGACAACCGTAAGTGACAATATAAAGAAGATTAAAGAGGTTATGCTCGAAAATGGAGAGAAAAGTGAAACTCAGCTCAGGGATGAGCTTGCTCCAGAGATGCAAATCAAGGGCAATGATAAGTATTCTGAACCTAATTTGGATAAACACCCTAGTAAGTAAAACCCACATTCAACACAAGAAAAATGTGCAAGCTGATCCTCATATTAATTTGAGCTTTGGGATACAGGAAGTACCGGTGCTATGCTGAATAAATGCAAATAACTATTTATTGATAGTGACAAACAATCTGCCAAGGTAGACCTCATGTAGCTGCAAGTATGCAAGCTAAAATCTCCCAAATACAGATCCAGTTTGCAGAATTTAAAGCAGCTTTGATCCTACAGTTAAACAAACTGTTTCTCAGTTTTCAAACCCCTAGGAATGGACTTTTCAAAATAGAGTGAAGAAGTCGAACAGTTATTCAAAGAAAATAGATGATACTAAAGTAAACCTGCTGAAATAAATCTCTTTTAAAATAGTTACAGAGAATAAGGAGCTTAATCCTTTTGAAGTAGAAAGTTCAGAAAATTCAGAAGATGAAATCTTTGTTAATCCTTTACCAAACTTCTATTGTTACAACAAATATAAAAGTCTTCATCATGCTTTAACAATGGAAAGCAGAATGCAATTTTTGGGACTCAGAGGATAACGGAGAATAGTCTGATGAAGATGAAGAGGAAGGCTGTACTATTATGCCAGGCTGGGACAAAAACTTTTAAATGAAATGGTTAAAATAAATTAAAAAACTCTCTGCAATTCAATCATTAGATATTAAAGTTGACCAAATACAAAATTAATCAATGTTGTTATTCTAGAGAACGAACAGATGAAAACTGAACTAAAACAAATTCAGTTGAGAGTGTCTGAATTAGAGGACCAACAAGTACCAGTAAGCAGACAAGTGGAGAGACTGGAACCCATACAAAAGACTTATAGAAGAAACTATTAAATTTTGAATCAAGAGACTAAGGAAAACTATCCTAATATTCAGTGTTCCAGAAGCCTGGGACAAAATTCAACACTTTTGGATACTTTTAAAAGATAGCAGTGGCCTACTTAGAGCAAATACCAGAAGAGATGAACATTGAAGTAGACAGGATCCACAGATCGCTGAGAGCCAAATCAGAACACAGCGCCCACTGAGACCTATTATTTTGAAATTTATTAAGTCAGAAGATAAGGATCATTTAATGACTCAGGTGTACCGCAAAAAAAAAAAAAAAGAATAACCTTGACGGAGCATCTATTTCTATTTACAATGACTTGCCTCCTGTTATAATTAATGAAAGAAACTTTGATTCAGTTCAGAATAAGCTCTGCACAAAGGGTTTTAAAGCAACTGTGGTATTCATGGCTAAGAATAGGTGGTAATAGAGGGTGAAAGACTTTTGTTTTATATCCCCAGGAGGCAAGTATGAACTAACGCAGAAACTGAAGATTTGATTTAATACTTTTAAAGACATGATAGAAAAATAAAATACAGTTTGCAGGAAATCTGTTTTGTGGCTAACTAATGATGAGTAAGATCAAATTAGAGCTGAGGTAGCAAGGGAAAGGATAAAATTTAAAGGAATGAAGTTTTCAGCTCATTTGGGCTGCAAAAAAAAACTGATTCAGAAGTAGGATGGATTGGGTAAAGTTTTTTGGGGACAATCTTTTTGGAATAGATTATTTAATGAAAATTATGGTGATGTTTTGGTTATTACTCATTCTAGGAACAGGGCTTTTAAGTTGCAGACAGATGCATCTTGGTAAGACCCTTTTGCTAGTAGTTCTGGTTAGTGTTATACTCAAATAAAATATGCCACCTTTGAGGTTAACTGCTTAAATGCAACGATTAAAAGAGCAAGGGTACAGGCTTATCTAAATAAAATTAATGCTGACATTAAAGCTTTACAAAAGACTCATCTAGATGTAGACAAGTCTAAAAATTTTGAAAAGGAACTGGATAGATTCAACTTATTTTGTTCTGGAACAAGGAAATGTGCTGGAGTTTCTATCTTATTTAGGAAGAAAATACATTTTTGCATTTTATAGAATATAGATAGACAAGAAAGGTTGTATTTTACTGGTTAAAGGGATTTCAGTGGTGTCTCTATACTATTGGTTCACTCTATGCCTCATTTGATAAGTATCCTGAATTCTTAGTCAAGGTTACAAGAACCCTAGTAGAATTAGAAGCAGTTTAATATTATATTAATGGGTGATTATAAGGCATTCAGTGATCCACTATTAGATAAATCTTCCCATTTCAAATAACAGTAAGATAATCTCCAGAGTTGTAAAACAAATTATTGAAGAACATAAATTATTAAACCCTTGAATGACTCAAAACCACTTACAAAGGAATATACTCATTATGATGCAAAATCTAGATGTTTTCCAGATTAGATTATATTTTCATTTTCAAGTCATTATATAAAATTACATACAACTTCAGTAAGGTCCATATTACTTTCTGATCATGCTGCGTGTGAGTTGTTTTATGGCTGGATAAGGAATGTACTAAAATGAAGAACTGGACCTTCACTAATGAGTCACTTAAAATCCCTGAATTTATAGATAAAATGAAAGAAGTCATATAGATTACTGGTATTATAATTATTCTGGACAGGGAATGTTCTTCCATTATGGAACCCATTCAAGGCAGTTCTATGTCAGGCAATAATCTCCTTTCAGGCCCGCATTACATAAAATGTAAGGAAGAAATTAGGTTACAACAAGAAGGAAAAACACTGGATCTATTAGTTATTAAGGATAGGATGAAACAGTGTAATGAATAGATGGCTTGCAGATTAAATGTACAGTAAAATTTAGAAAACATTTTGAGGGTTAAAGTTTTAAGACACTTACAAGGTGACAAACTGGTGAAGTTATTAGCAAACCTACTGAAAAAAAGAAGGAAGGTACTATACTCCCTTTTAAAATGATACTGGAACAGTAATATTGGATTTAGATGGTATGTAAGATATTGTTTTAAGGTATTAAAGGTAAATGTATCAGTCTTCTGGAATGTGTAGAGTGGATATAATGAGTTTTTGGGGATCAGATTCAGTTTAAACTAATTCATATTCAGGAGCAAATGTTTTCTAAACAAGAGATAAAGAAAGTTATTGATATACTTTCTAAAAACAAAATACCTGAATGGATGGGTTTACAATTGAATTTTTCAGGTTTTCAAAAAGAACTTACCCTATGGATAGACCAGATCTGGGCTGAACTAATGTAAGGAAGGGAACCTACCATATCCGATGAATAATGCCAAAATATTGTTATTACATAAGGAAGGAAAGCCTAAATATCATATTAAAAATTACAGTCCGATTGCACTCTAAATGGCAGTTATAAGATATTGGCAAAATTGACAGTTTCAAGAACATTGCCTCAATTATACCTTGCTATCCATCAGGATCAGCATGGCTTTTCCCCTGAGAACCGTGAGCACAGGCTATTCACAGAGTTCAATCCTGTTTGAATATGCAAAACTCTTACCTGAGAATTATTATGCTTTAGTATTAGATGCTTGCAAAGCTTTTATATTGCTAATAGAACATATATGATAGAAGTACTGAAGCACTGGAGATTTCATCTCAGTTAATTTCAGTTATTGAACAGTTAGATAAAAACCTAGAACTGCCTTTTTAATTAATGAACATTCAACTGAAAGGATTGACATGCTCAGTGGAGTGAGAAAAGATGTACACTGTCTCCCATTATTTTTATACTTTGTCTTGAACCTTTATTGCAGACTATAAGGAACTGTAATGACATAGAAGGAATTAAAATAAAAGATGATGTATTTTAAATTAAGTGTATATGTAGATGATACACTTATGTTTAAATATATAAGATCTTTAGTACCTGCATTAATTAATCTTATTGGCATTTTTAAAAGTTTGCTGGGTATAAACTGAATTCTGATAAGTCTGTTATAATGCCAATCTCCCACAGGAAATTGATTTTGAATATGAAAATATAGTTACATTCAAAAGGATGATAAACTAAGATATTTAGGAATAATTTTACAAATAATTTTCGAATTAACATTGAACTATAAAATGGATAAAAGAAATTCTCATGAATAATTTTTAAACTAACATTGAATTATAAACTGGGTAAAAGAAATTATCATGAATAATTTTGAACTAACATTGAATAATAAAATGGGTAAGAGAAATACTGTACTATGATTGGTGGAATCCAGTCATATGACCATGCTGATATCCCAGCACAACAGCACAGGTCAGAAATGCTTAACTTTCTGAACCTCATTACTTGGTCCTAAAATAAAAAAAAAATCAGGAAGCCATTTTTTAATCATAATAAGGAATTCAGGATGTGCATAATTGTGACATAATGGCATTTCTCAGGTGTGTAAAGCCCTCAATATCACCACTGGCTTACTTCCTAAGGTGTGCCAATATCAAACAGTAACATACACCATGTCATGCCTTATTGGTTAATTATGGTTTTGTAAAAGAAAAGATAAAAAATAAGGTCACTAATTGGCAAAATTCATCTCTATCTCTGTGCAGGAAGGTGGAAGTAATTAAAATGATGACTATTCTCATCGTGTATTTTTTTGCAAGCACTATTTATAGTAAATGGATCTCTGAATTAAAATTTATTTTGTAAAATTTCTATGGTGAGGTAGTAAGCCTAGAATTGCATGGACTTATATTTCTAGTCATAGAACTCTGGGAGGGTTTGGCTATCCAGTTTCCTATAAATATTATTTATTTCAGTCATTAGCCATCAGCATAGGAATGGGCATTTATTCCCAGAGATGATCATCTTATTTTACAGTCTCTGGTGGATATATTAGGTAAATAGTTACAATTGATGCTATCCTGTTTCAGAATAAACTAACCAAGTGTAAATACATCCCCATATTAAACTCCTTCTATCATCATTATAAAAATGTTATGCAGCAGATAGGTAAGATCTGTATCCCATGGTTACAGGCCAAATTTATCAATTGTAACTCTTTAGGAAACATAAATTTTGTGAAACTACATAAAGTTCTTTCAAATAAAAATATCAAAACTTGGGCTGACTTAATTTATGAGAATAAATGTATCCCACATAATAAATTTAGAGAATTGGTAGGTGAAGGTTATTGGGAGAATTTTATAATTTATAATGCACTATTTAGAGCTTTTCAATCCACTATCAAGGCTGCGATATCCAGAAAGAGAAGCTAAAATAAGAACAGAAACAGAAATTAAAGTAATTTCTCAATTACAAAAATATTTTTTCTAAGCTCTAAAAATTGAGTTAAAGTCCCAGCACAATGTAGGCAACAAATTTATTGGAAGTTGGAAGAAGAAACACAAGTGATTTTTCAGGTCAATAGTGGCAAACATTCCAAATTGCTGCAATACAAACTATATTTCTGCAAGAAATAAATCTATTCTAGGTAAATTAATAAATATAGCCTATATTACTCCTAAACTATTAAACATAATAATCCAAATCTGTCTAATCAGTGTTAGCATGGATGCAGTATGATACGATAAATGGGCAGACTGGGTGGGCCAAGTCGTCCTTATCTGCCATCAAAGTCTATGTTTCTATGTTTCTATAGCTGATCTAACTCATAATATATGGAGATGTCCATTTAGTAATAAATGGTGGAAGGACTTTGTGTCTATGCTATCACAACTATTAGGAATCACAATTCCATGCACTATTGAGATACTTATCTTTAATAAATTAGATAAATTAGGTGTTAGTAAAGAACAAGAGAAGGGATCTGTTTAGGGCTTATGGCAACTAAAAGAATTATTATGAATTACTGGAACTGTCAAACACTCCCACAGTCAATACAACAGGTTTGATGGCACAGAACGAAAGAAACTTTATTATATGAATGAGTATGGTATCAAACTGAATATCCAGATGATATATCAATTGCATGGTATGAGTTAATGAGTCTTTTTCCTCTGTTAGTGAGAATATTTTTTTTTTTTTAGTTGTTTAACCAGGAGTAGCACACTAAGCTGAAAGCTTTTTACAGGTGTGACCGGGAGCACAGGGAAGTTAAGTGACTTGCTCAGGGTCACACAGTATGTAAGTGGAAGCTGTGGAATTCAAACCCAGGTCTGGTCTGCTGGATGTCACCAGATTTGCAGCTCAGAGCCTTAAACCACTGTGCTATACTGCCTCCCTAGAATATACTGTAATAATGTAACAAACTATTTTTTCTTTTTTGTTTTGTTTGCCTCTCCTCCCAATCTGGATTTGTTAAATATGAATGATATGAAATGAAGTCTTAACATTTTCCAATGAATTTTGATAGATGATTTTCAATGACAGATATTTATTAAAAAAAAGATAATTCAGGTACTGGGTTATTCAATGGCGTGCCTATTTTTAAATATGCTTTATTTTCTGAGCCAGCACCCATCAGCCCAACCCTGAGCCCACCCCCATTACAACAGCATTGAGGGAGGAATGATCAAATATGCTGTCCAAGTCAAAAAAAAAAAAAGCAGAGGCAGACACAATTCAAGAGATGCTGCCAATATTATGTAAAGGTGGCTAAGGGAGTCCAACACTTGAGCCCACTAATAAATGGCCTTTTTTTTTTGCTGCCAATAGCCACACCCTCAGCTGTTGTTGATGAAGACTTCCAGTAATATTTGTTAAATTTTATGTTATTTAAAATGTGTTAACCAGGTAACTGCAATAGAATCAAATGCTCATTTTCATGGAGGACCTAGATAAATAACAAAAAAATGAATACATAGAATTCTTACATTACATGCATACATACAAAAGACAAGCAATATATACACTATAAAACGTAGTCAAAATAATGGCACTGAGATATCAATGCAGTACTTCTTCCCTTTAATATGGGGGGACTGGCTGCAAAATTGCTAGCTGAGGCATAAGCAGCCTAAAGCCAAGATGATGTCCAGAAGGGACTGCTCTACCAAATGCCAACATGATTGTATCTTGGGGCAGTCCAAAAAGTGTGTGTATGGGTTGCCTTCTGATGGCCACATTGTCTTCAACACTCCATCCTCTTTGTGTATCACACTGCTCAGTAATATGGGGAGTATGAAAATATCTGATTATAATTTTCCACCTGTATTCATTCCAAATGTACAAGGAAGTTAATTTATTGTATGTGTTTCAAACAGATAGCTTCCCTTTCATGTTCCGAAATGGTACATCCCATTTCACTTTCTTATTTGTGACATACCTACAGTGTGGATTCCAGGTGAATCCTTTTCATTGCCTTGTAGATCACCAAAATGGCATGGTCCAGTATCTGACCCTCCATCACTCCCAGTATGAGATCAGTCAGGGGACTGGTAGCTTCCCTATCCCATATCAGACCTAATCATACTCCAAAACAGTGGTGAACCTGTATGTAGTGCAAATGATCCCTGGTCTAAGGGAGTACTGTTGCTGCAGTTGATGGAAGGTTTTAAAACTCCTGCCTCATAGAACTGGAAGTTTTGTCTCAATCCCTGTCTGTACCATTGTTTAAATGTATCATCCAGTCTGGAGGGAGTGAAGTGGGGATCCAAGGAAATCAGGCTGAGGTATCTGGCCTTGGGTCCCACTGGAGGGTCTGTGATAAAGCTTGCTAGTTATCCATTATCACTTGTGTTAAACCTAGAAGGGTCCCTCATGACTACCACCTCCTGCACTGCCAATAAAAGGTCTGCAACTGGGCTAGGTCACGTATGGTGTTCTAGCAGATGTTTTTCAAGAACAGAATTATTGCTAGAAAACTTTATGATGAAATTGTTTGCGACCAACAAATACTGCTGCTTTAAACAGAACCTTTCTTGAGATTTCATCATAGTAAACCCAACAAGAGACAGCTCCTTTACCTTTATGGGAGTTTCTCTGTGGCACTTGCTAAATTGTTTAGAATGTCCCCAAGGAAGGAAAGAGATCATAATTTGCCCCTGAGGAGCTAGCTGGGTGGTACATTCCACTTCCTTATCACCACCTCTGCCCTCTGCAGAGATTTTATGACATCTGTATAGGAAGAGCACGGTGTGCTCCATTAAACTCAATGGAGCATCATTTCTAAAGTTTTATTTTCAGTCATCTAAGTAGACATTTGGTAAAATGGGAACCAAGATTCAACTAACAGAGCTCTTGTTAGGTGAACCCTGACTTCAATTTGACCAAATATCCACTTAAACACTTCTTGGGTGTTAGACGCACTTGGTCTGTGACCTTTCTGCCTGCATACCCAAAGTGGGACATTACTCCAGCACAACACACACCCCTGTCATGCATTATTGCTTAATTATTAAATAGGTTGACAAAATCAAGCAATATGATACATAGAAACATAGAAGTTGATGGCAGATAAGGACCGCAAGGCCCATCCAGTCTGCCCATTTCTTTTCTACCTTATAAATGTGCCATCGGCCTTTGCCTATCAATGGCCTATCTATTCATACTCATCTGTGTTGCTCCCTTATGCCTGTCCCATGCCTGTTTGAAGCCCTGCACTGTATTCATATCCACCACTTCCTGAGGTAGGCCGTTCCATGCATCCACCACCCTTTCTGTGAAAAGAACTTCCTCACATTACCCTTAATTGGCCTCCTCTAATCTCATGCTGAGTCCTCTGTCTTGCTATTTTTCTTATATTGAAACATGTTAGATTCTTTCACCTTGTTAGTGCCCTTTACTTTAGGGTATACATATTGAGCTCCATTAATCTGTCCTCATATGTTTTCTGTTGCAGTCCCTGCACCATTTTGCTTGTCCTTCTCTGGACTGCCTCAATTTAGTTAATGTCCTTGTGAAGGTGTGGCCTCCAGTACTAGATGGGGCCTAACCAGTGTCTTGTAAAGAGGATTACTTACCTCCCTCTTCTGACTTGTGATACCTCTACTAATACACCCAACATCCCCTTGCCTTACCTACTGCTTTAGTTGTCTGCTGGATGATTTCAGGTTATCGGTGATGATGATGCCCAAGTCTCTTTCTTCCCTGTGACTGCCAGCAACTCCTCCCAGCCTATAGGTGGCTTCAGTGTTTCTCTTCCCTGTGTCCATAATCTTGCACTTCTTTGCATTAAACTCCAGTTGCCACTCTTCCACTATTTTGCTAGTTTATCCAGATTTCTTCTTATTCTGCCCACCCCATCTGGATCATCTACTCTGTTGCAGATCTTGGTGTCATCTGCAAACAGACAAACCTTACCCTCCAGTCCATCTGCAATGTCACGGATGAAGATATTGAAGAGGACTGGCCCCAGGACTGATCCCTGAGGTACCCTGAGGCCGAGAAGCCTTGCAACAGGGCTGTTATCCTGGTCAAAGACAAGCTGGTACTCTGTAGCCTATTTTTATTTACTGTACTTTCTTCCCTGAACTCCAGCCAGCACCCTTTGGCCCCCTTTCTTCCTGGCCCCATCAACCCTCATCCACAGGATGTGCTCGACTCTGTGCCCCTGAGGATGACTCCTATGGAAAGGACTGCCCGGAGCCACCACTAACCCTGAACAGAGTTACAGTGTTGGTGGGGTGCAAGAGCCTCAGTCAGTGATGTGGGACATGCGGCAAGGCGGTGGACAGTGTACTGCTCAGTTGTGGATCTTTGTGTTTTCTACCCTACCAACAAGCATTGTGGAGATGGTGTGACTGACGCCAAGATGTCAAAGTGATGATGCTCCCTCACTTCAGCCTGCATTGCCACCTGTGGTCGCCTTGGTGGCAGTATTGTGGCAGAGACTGAACCTCCCTCCCTGAATAGGTGAGTGTCCATGGGACAATCAACCATCCTCACCGACTGGCCATCAAGCAAGCCATGCTCGCTCGACCGTGTTGCTGGTGTCGCAAACTGTATTGCTACTGCTGTGTTGGCAGGCCAATTACTCTGTAGCCTTCTAACTTATCACTGCACTTCTGACAGAACCGAAAATTCCATTTGGCAACCATTGTTCAGTACCACGCCTGACAGGGGAACAAAGAAAACAAATGGAGACTAACTTTGAATTCTTTTTTGACATCATTAATGAAGCTGACCAGGAAACCACTAGCAGAGAAGAACCTCCACAGCCTGCCACTGTATAACAGTCCGAAACAACAGAAAGCATCATCAACCAGCATGGCACTCCTCAGAAATTGCTCTGAATCAGGAAGAAATTGATTGAAATGAGCTAAATATGAAATGAGCAGATCTTGTGAAAATTGTCTGAAGGCACTGATCATGTAGTCACTTGAGACCAGGCAAGAGAGGGAGATATATAGAAACCTTCAAATTACTGAAGGAGGGACAATGTAAACTGTGGGGAACTATTTAACAGGAGCACAGAGTCAAGAACCCAAGGTCACAAGTGGAATCTGGCACAGGGAAGGTTTAAGAAGGATGTGGAGGTAGTTTTATTTCATGAAAAGGGTTGTGGAGCTGTGTCTACTAGCTAAGTTGGTAGGCATCAAGACCATAATTGGTTTCAAGCATGGCTGAGACAGAGGAAGGCTTTGGTGGTTGCTCAGGTCAGTAGCAGTAGGGAGGGAGCAGGAGTGACACAATCCCATATGGAGAATAGGTCCGGGCAATTAGGGAACTCCAGGCATACTAGATGGACTTTTGGTCTTTTCTGCCATCATTTTCAGTTTCTGTTAACACAATGCAGCAGATAAACTGGGCAATCAATCAATTCTCAGACTGACTGAGCGAGAAAAGGTGTCTCTGAATTATGAAAGCATCACTAAATCAGAACTAAACATTGTCTTCAGTGAGCTGTATCACAATAAAAACAAACTGGGAGAGACCTACATACTATACAGCATCTCATGGTATGTGTCATGAGAGCTAACAAACAGTATATAGACATTTCAGTAACCCTCCTGTCATCCGTGGTTTTAAAATAGTGAAGTATACTGAATTTTCTCTTGAAATAACATTTTCATGGGATTTAAAAACTTTGAAAAACAAGGGAGGGTAAATCATTCCTTCATCCCTGCATACCTGCTTCTGATCTAGCAAAATATGAAGCAGTGCTGCAGTGCCTTGAGCCCACAAACTGCAGTGGGCTTAGTAAGAAAAAGTGTGGCTGGACACACAACTTTTCTTGCTGCCCAAGCCATGAGGGACTGTGATCTCAAAACCATCCTCATTTAAAATACAAGTTGATAAGAACAATCTCCTGCTGTACAACAATGGCCTACAATGAGGCAACCAAAATCATGTCCACTCACAACAACTGCCACATTTAGCACTACAGATTACATGAGAGCTGCAAGGAGATTTGCTGTGACCGATTGCCTCATTTGGGTCCTGTCCACATTACCGGTGCTTTTCAAAATGTTCTGAAAATTGTTTTGTGTAACGTTTTCATAATGGTTGTCAGTGCATTCACACTAGCATCCAACACCAAGGTTGCCCTCTCTGGAGTTCCTCAAGAGCATACTTACTGATAATACATAAAGCATTGCAGGCACCGAAGCATGCGGGATACTCCGAATGGGCATGCCAACTGATTGGAGTAAAAGAACACCGATTGAATCATGATGTGATGGCAAGGTGGGATGTAAGTAAAATTATCCCTTTTCCTTTGGACGGCAAACATTTGCCTTATTTATTTATTTATTTATTCATTCTCGGATTACAATACCTTTGAGCACATAACAGCTCTTTTACCAAGGTTCCACATCAGTGGGAAGGGCAACAGACATACAATGGATGGTATTACATACAATTTTGACAAGAAAGCATTTCAAGTGACATTAACATTGCAACTAAAATTAAAACTACGAATTGGTAGTAAATCAAAATAACTTAATTAAAGAAAGGCAGCCCAAGGTGCTTTGTCAAATAGGTATAGGAAGATTTGGGTGAACAAAAGTTTAGGTAAGTGAAGATAAACAGTGGAAAGAAGGTGGAGGGTGAGAGGTGAGGTGAAAGAAGGATCAGGGAAGGAGGCAGGAAATAGGGTAGAGCAGTTAGGGTGAAAGTGGTCATTCGTAGAGAAAGGAGAGAATTAGGTACACAAGGATGTGTCAGTACTGCTGAAGTAATGCCATGTCATTTGAAACAGTCACAGGAACTGTTAGCTGTAAGATGCTGATGAAGAGTGCCTTTAAATAGTCCCAATTTTGGTAAGGAAGAGATATCTCTGGGCAGCGATTAAACCATAGTGGTGCTCTATATGCAAACAATCATTGCTCTTCTGAGTCTGGCATCTTGGGACAGAGAAGGTTGGTTGACTGAGCTCCTGCGTGTGCTGGGAGCTGCAAGAGGGGTTGAGTAAGTTTGTAACACCAGAAGGCAGGAGCCCGAGGAATGTCTTTTTAGTTAACAAGCAGGTTTGTTAGTGAATCCTCCCATTTAGCTAAAAGCCAACCTGTTTGCATATACAGTTCACACATGTGAGTAAGGTGTGCTGCTCCAGTAAGAAGTCCGCATGCTTTATTGAGTGCCACTGATATTCTGCTGAAGGTAGTGGTGGAAGCTGACGTAGATAACCAGACCATAGCCAACAATGGATACTATGGGGCTATAGATAGCTAGTCTAAGGGCTTCAGGCATTAGATTGTGTTTATGTCTATGGAGTAACCCTATCTTGATACTGGCAGACATGGCAACATTCTCAACATGGGGTATATGATAGTGAGCTAGCCATGGTTCTCCTAGATACTTGAAATGTTGAGTTTGTTCAAGTGGGATGCCAGAGGAGTTCCTGAGGTTAGGGCACTGGATCTGTGTTTTCTGTGAGCATCGCTGAACAACATGACTTTTTTTTTTTGTAGTAGAGAATCAACTTGTGTTTCCTGAACTAGCCCTCCACTTCCTCAAAGCTGAGTTGAAGTTGGTGTTCCAGTGGTTCAGGGTCAGTGTTCTTGTATATGACTGCATTATCCACATAGGGGAGGATTCACTGGTGACAGGAGCAAGAGATTGTTAAGAAAGATGCTAAAGCGAAGTGGACCCAGTATGAAGCCTGTGGTACTCCAGAGCAGACCTGTTGATGGTCAGAGGCGACATAAGCTATCTTCACCTGTTTGGAGCCGCCTCCAAGATAGCTTTTGAACCAGGACACAGTATCTGCTGAGAGGTCAATTGAGGACAGTTGCTTGAGAAGTAGAGCATGGTTCACTATATCAAAGGCCTTTGTGAGGTCTATGAAGGCCGTATCCACCAAACTACCTTGATCCAGATTGGTGAATGAAACCAGTGAATTCTAGCAGTGCTGTGGTATTGCTATGTCGCTTTCTGAATCCATGCTGCTGGGGCACTGGATCGGTATTTTCCTATACTCCACCAGATGATCTGCAACTATGCACTCAAGTGCCTTAGACAGAGGTGGAAGTATAGAGATAGATCTATAGTTTTGTGTTTAGTACGGTCTCCACTTTTGTGAGCAGGGTAAAGAGATGACTTCCAGATTTGGGGAATTGTGCCAGTCTCAGTGAGAGGTTTAGAATCTTTGCAGCGGGCACCAGTATTTCTTCAATAGTATGGGCAACTAATTTGCAGTCTAAGGAATCACTGCTATGCCTTAACTTCCTCTAGTACTTTTACTAGGTATTTCCGACCATATACAGCGGGACCTCTTTGAAGTAGAAAGGAGGTGGCGCAGGAAGCGAATCATCTGCCCGCTGTTCAGTGTCTTCAGTGATGTCTTGAAGGAGTCTGGTGGGAGGACACTTCCCAGGTCAATGAATACATTATTAAAAGCATAGGCTATGGTCAGTGGGTCAAGGTCGGGAATCCATTAATATTAAGCATGGTGGGTGCAACCTTAGCATCTTTAACTGTTACATCTTTTATATTGTTCCAAAAATCTTACTGTCACCCCAAGTGTTAGCAAGCTGTTCCTTATAGTATTTGCTTATAGCCTGGGTGCACTTATTCCTAGTAGTTTTTTATTCCTGTACATCTGCATGCTTGCTAGTAGCCTTTGCATGACACCAGAGGAGATCTCTGCGATTCATCTAACTAGTGAGGTTGGTGGATAACCAGGATTGATGATGCCTCAGATTTTCATCCTTTTTAAAGGAGCACGGCTATTGTAAGCTTCATTAAAGTGCTTGATGAAGAGGTCCAGAGCTATATTTATATCATTTGTGGCATCAAGTAATGACCAGTCAATGCTACGGAGGTGTTGTTTTAGGGGTTCCAGGTGTCCCCACTTTAGCACCCTGCTGAAAATTGTTTTGGGGAGATTTATTGAATTTATTTGACCAGTTACAGGAAATAGGGGAGTGGTAACTAATGCATCAGGGAGAACATTCATGTTTGTGATACGATCTGGATGATTGGACAGTATCCAGTCGATAAGGTACTCCTATCCATCTTATAATTGGCCCTAGTAGATGATGGAACAAGCTGGGTAAGGTTGAGTGTGGAGAGTGCATCCTTAAAGGAACCTACTTCAGGGAATGTCGGTTGACATTGAAGTCACCATAATTATCGTTTTAGCATTATGGGGCAGGTTCCTAACGTACTCCATCAAGCTTTGGAAGCCTGTGAATTGGTCCTCATTTATTTCATTGTTCAGAAAATAACCTTTGAGCAAAATGCTCTTTTCAAAGGTTCCACGTCAAATAAAGTACATCACAATACAAACAGAGAGTTACGATGAACAGTAGTCTCAATTACAATGGAGAAGTTACAATTGTTAGGACATCTGTGGTTTATCTTCACAGGTTGGAAGTATTCAGTTACAAGGAGATCAAACAACATTAATGAATTCATAGTGAACAAAGATAGGGTTACAGTTACCAAAATAAGAAACACTTACTAATAAAATACAACCGTGAAACACTAGGGATACAGGAAATACAGGGCAGTGGAGAAGCAGCCCATAGTCAGTCTTTGTCCAGGTTTCAGGAATGAAGAGAAAAGTAGAGTTAGGGCAAAGGGAAGTGAGGGAGCACAGAAAGGGACTGAGCAAGAAAGCAGAGGATACTCAAAAGAACCACTATAAAAAATAACCGAGGACCAGACAGAAACTGTTAACAGTAAGTGCAAGGACAGGGAGGAAGGAGGAGGTGTGGAGAAGGTGAGGTAAGAAAGTCCACGAAGGTTGCGTTAAACCATTTTACACTATGGTTTGCATCCACACTACTTGAAATGGTCAGGGTTTGAGTACAGTTAGATACGGTTTCTTAAAATGGTTCAGAACACGGTAAAACTGTGCTGTAATATGGACACGAACCGTGGTTGCAGTTTTGTAACATTACAAAACCGCAGGCCCTGTCCACATCACTGGCGTTTCAAAACGTTCTGAAAACCGCTTTGTGTAATGGTTTTCAGAACGTTGTCGGTGCATCCAAACTAGCATCCGACACAAAGGTTGCCTGCTGGAGTTCCCAGGCATACTGGCGGCAGTACGGAGCCCAAAGCATGCCGGGATACTTATGAACAGGCATGCCAACTGATTGGAGGAAAAAGCACCGATCGATTCATGATGCGAAGGTGAGGTCGGGATGTAAGTAAATTATCCCTTTTCCTTTCAGCTGCAAAAATTTGCCTCAGAAAGTCCACAAGATTGCCTTAAACCATTTTATACTACAGTTTGTAGCCACACTACTTTTAAAATGGTTTAAGGCAACTGTTTGGTCTGGAACCATGCTCAAAACCTGCTCTGATCAGGTTTCGAGAATGGTTTCTTAAAATAGTTCAGAGCATGGTAAAACTGTGCTATAATGTGGGCCGAACCGTGTTTGCAGTTTTTGTAACATTACAGACTATCTGTAATGTTACAAAACTGCCAGCGTGGACAGGGCCTTAAACTCTACCTATCCAGAATACCAGCAGATGTTGCAGCCTTCTGTTTGCAACCCTGAAGGATCCTGATTCCCAACTAGCACAGGAAGCAATCTGATACACAAAAGAATGGGGAAAAATAACTGACCTCCATAGCTTCCTGTATCTGTAAGTTAGACAACTTACAGATTTCATACACTAACCACTCCTTCAGAGCACCACGTGCATCTTGTTTCATTGGAGGGCTTTGAGTCATTAGAGACAATGGACGCATTGGCCATCATGCAGAGCTGTCGCCCGGGTTACTGGGGCCCTCTCTAGAAGACAGACTCTTGTGGTCAGCAACTCTAGCAGACAAGTTGCAGAGCCCCACCATACCTATGATCTGATCCAACATTCAGCATCCCTTAATGCCATCCACATCATCAGCAAGCCACCCAAACAGACTGTAGCCAGCCTGCAATGACTTCCACCTCAGTGCCTGTGCTGCACAATGATCCACCAGGCTGGCAATCGGCCTCCAGCATGATGCCTCGAATGCCTGCGGCAGTTCAACTGCAACACAACTTTGTGGCTCCTGATCAAATGAGTATGTAGATCTCATAACACACCACAACCAACCATCATCTGGACCTTCCTTCAAGAAGCATGAGGCCATCTGTACAAATAATAGATCCACAGGAAATCAGAGAAACTGGAGGTACAACCCAACAGTCTGCACTATAAAAGTACTGTAAATCACTGTGGGAACTCTGCATGGGAACTTACAGCTAAATGTGTACAACTCTGTGGATAAAAGGACTAAAGCTACGTAACGATGCAGATCACTAATTGTTCAACTGATTTATTGATTTTATTTTGTTAACTGGGTATGAGCACTGGACTGAGGATCCTTTTCAGGCTCATCCGGGGCATAGCATACAGTACAATTACACAAAAACAAACAAAATTATAAATCCATCATATTACAATAATACAGTTAACAACAATCCTAAATACATTGATTGGGCAGATACTGTTGAAAATTATTTTAAAAACTTGAGATAACAAGATTGCCATAATGAGTCAGGTACACCATTGCAATCGTGGGGGCCAGCCACAGAGAAAGCGCAAGAGCCAGTCTTAGCTTTGCAAGATTTTACATCAAGTAAAACCCCTTTAGCTTATCTTAAATTAGACAACATAGTCCTTTTAGAAACCAAGTCTAAGAGGGCAGATGGGACGAGAAATGTTTTTTTTCAAAAACTAGGCAGCCAAAAACATATTCCGTACTTTAAGACGTAAGATAACCAACCAAGCTTGGAATATAAAAACAGCGATGAGTACACTGAGGAACATGCAAAACAAAATGATGAATATTGTTTTAAACAACTGAAAGATCATGACATTCTTAAACTCCCAAATGTAAAAAAAAAAAAAAGACTTAAAACATAATCAAAATGTGGTAAAAGAAACCAACAGCAATGGCTCTCTGGTGTCAAAGGAGAAGACATACTTCAGTTTATGCAGTACTCCTAATTTTTTATTAATGTTCTGACAACTCAAATTGCTTAATTAAGTTACCAATATTTTCCTGTAACGTGGAGAGACATATCTCTGCCCTGCACTGCTCAAGTGCCAAAATAGCATAGATTTTGTCTTTTCGAATAAAGTACATACTGAGAGGAAATCGTATCGAGGTTTTGGAGATGTTATACAAATCCTTAGCAGTAGAAAAAGTATAAGATCACAGCATAAAGCAACGAATCACAACATTTAAAAACTAATGGAAGCAAATTATCAAGGACCCAAATGGATCCTTATGGTACTCCTTTCTATTTTACAGGGATCTGAAAAATACAGAGCCCATCCCTACATACTGAATGTGATCAGTCAAGTAATCATGCACCCAGGAAACCACATTAGCAGAAAAGTCGAGGACTGCAACTTTAGACAAACCATATTGAGCCCTATGCACAACTCAGGTGCGGGTACTTGCAAAAGGCGTGTTCCTGCCCTTCGCTGCCCGCACCCAGAGACAGGTCTGCTATGGACAGTATTCACCATTGCCAGATGCCTGTCCATGGTCCCATCCCCGGTGCACAGCAGCACAGGAGAGAAGCACTGCTGCACCGACAGGCATCCAATCGGATGCTCATCCTGGTCCTGGAGTGGACCCCTGTTGCGATATGCAAGGGGTCCTGGGACAGCACATAGCCCAGCAGAGTTTAAACAATGGGTATTTGCCCAAACAGACACTCCAGGCAGTACAGTGGGCAGGTGCAGATGTGCAGGGGATCCTGTTGCCTCCACACCCGCTGTTAACCTTTGGGGTGCATAAATATTTATGGCAGAGTCCCTTGTCATGCAACATTATCTGCACTGGTGTGGCATGCAAGTGCTGTCATGAATGCATAGAACATGAGCATGTTCCCTGGCATGCCCCCTGGACCATCCTTGGTGTGGTGCCATACAGCCAGCCAGGGATCCTGTGCACAAGGCACTACTGCGCCTGTTGTAAATGCTGTTGTGGGTCTGCTGGACTTGCTGTGCAGATGTGAGGTGTAGGATGGCCTACATGCCACAGATATGCAGCGTGAGGCTGTCATACTTATTAACAAATAAACCCCATTATGATCAGTAGATGAGTGTTTGGTCAGGTCCACAAACACAGCCCTATCATAAGACCAGAATCCAGGTCATTGAGAACTGAGTTTATGAACCTGACCAAGGCAGTTCCTGAACATAGCCCTTTCAAAATTCATACTGCTGTGGACAAAAGATATTATACTTAAAATTTTAAAATACTACACAAAGGGGAAAACAATAAATAGGTCAGTAAGCTAAACAAAATTACTCTCCAGGCCATCCCCACGATCACTGCTTTTATCAGGAAGTGAGGAAATTAACTTAATAACTGCAGCTTCAGTGGTTGCTGTTAGTGTAAAAAACGTTTTCTGATTCAGCTATGACAAAAGCATTTCTACTGACACATGTTTTCCCATCCCCCAACAAAAACAACTTGGAACAGTTCTTGCTTGAAATTGTACTTGTTAGCATGTTTATTTATGGCTTAAATGCTATTTATTAAGCATTTAAACCAGTGTTTATTAAAGCAGGTCCACTTTAGAAAAGGGACCATTTGGTGTACCTTTTCCCAATAAAATTCAGTAAAAAAAGACAGTACACATGTATTTAAACTCCTCCATTCAATTTACTGCTATACTCAAAACATCCCTCCCTAGAGGTACTAATGATAAAGATCTCACTCCTTTTCCTCTGCTATTTTCATTGCTGGAGCCGATTGCTGCCTGAACACCTCCCTCATCTATTAAAGAACTATTAACCATCCTTCAATATCACTCCTCCACCAGTGAACTTCACATTATGGGCGACTTTAACTTAAACTAGCTCACCCATCTCAAAGCAAAATCAAAATGAAATAGCTGCTTTAAATCTGACACAACTAATTGGCAAACCCATGCTTAACCCCCATCTCAAAACCACTTCTTAATCGACTGGGCTCTCAGCTCCACCCTTATAGGATAATTACAGTCGGTATACTTCCTGTCTCCATTAGTGACCACCACCTAATCTATTTTGTCTGCAAAATCCACCATCCCAAAGCTCTCCCAAAACCTTAATACTCCATTCCTACAAATACTTGGACCTATCTCTAATGCTAAATGACCTCTTCTCCTGTGATTGAACACCCATACATCACACTACATCAATTGACTCGGCTTTTCATTACTTCCATTCTAAAATCCTCTGTATCTGGGACTGATACACCCTCCTAAATGAACCCATGTGCGTAGCTCCAACCTACTCTGGGTCTCTGCTGATCGAATTGCTTGTCTACATGCCAGGATCAGGCATGGAAAACATACAAATCATTCTGCTCCCTCTGCTCTCCAAACTTACTGCACACTAAGAAATGTCTGCAGTAGAGCAACTAGACTTGCAAAGGCAGAGTACTTCACTGAAAACTTCAACAAAACATTAACCACCCATCCAAATTCTGGAGGTGGTCAATTCCCTGTCCCCCCATCCCAACCTCCTGCACCAGTTCTCATAGTGGAAAATGTCACCCTGTCTGACTTGCTCCCTGTAGCCTCTGAGTTTAACACTTTCTTCACCTCCTGTGACTCCTCCTGCTTTCTACCCTACCTCCCACCTCTCTACCACCCTCTAACCCCCATCCTAAATCACCCATTTAGCCCTCCTTTCACCTTCACTCCTATCACCCTGCTAGCACTTTCAAAACCCTTCTTTCCCTTAACCCCTAAAGGCAAATCCCCTCTGGTCTTGATTCTAAAATCCTCTATCTTCTCCAGCTATTGCAACCCCACTTGCCACTCTGCTAAACCTCTCCTCCTCACTTATGCCTGAACCATCCATCTGGAAACACACCACTGTAATCCTCTGCCTAAAGCTGGTGATCCCACCTCCTGGCAACTACTGGCCCATCTCTTTACTACTCATTCTTGCTAAGCTTCAAGAGCACTTGGTTCTTTACCTACTCTCCTCCTACCTTGACTCCTCTTCCTTTTCACACCTTACCAGTCTGGCTTCCGGAAAGGTCACTCACCACCACCTCTTCCCTCCTCAGGCTCACTGACTCCATACTTACCAGTATGGATCATGGACATATCTCTTCTGCAATCTTTGTCAACCTATCTAAGGGCTTAGACACTGTCTTCCATTCCCTCCTGCTTACCTATCTCTTTGCTGTTAGGCTCTTGAATACTACTACCAACTGGTTCCATTCTTACTTAGTTGGAAGAATACAATCTGTTCAGGTCTCTGACAAAACATTTCCTCCACTTCCTATAACTACAGTGGCACCCCAAGGTTCAGTGCTCAGCCTGCTGTTATTTTCTATCTTCTTAAAGGACCTTCCCTCTGCCTGGCTTGCCACCTACATCCATATGTATGCCAATGATACTGTCCACTATACATATGGACCCTCCCTGCTGATGTAGCATCTAGACTTCAGGCTGATTTTGATAACATTCAGCAATGACTTTGCTCAAATCAGCTATTCCTGAATGCCTAGAAGACAGTCTCCATGACCTTTGGCACTAGGCAGAGACTCTCTCAACTCACATCCCTATCCTCCTTCCACACCCATGAGGGGACTTTGCTTGAGGACACCTCCTCATTTTACTATCTAGGGTCTGGCTTGACCAGAACCACCCATTTTCTGGGCACATCAATGCCATCCACAAAATGTTGCATCCCAAACTGGGTGCCCTATATAGAAACCGTGCTTGCATCCTGCTGTCGACTCTCCATGCTCTGATCCAGAAATGATACTCTCCATTTTGACTATGGTGATGTAGTCTACTGTGCTGATCCCAAATCTTCCTTAGCCAAACTGGACATTCTATTTCGCTCCTTCTGCCATTTTGCACTTCAAAGTCCTCCATGCACCCATCATTGCAACCTCTACCAGTCTTTCTCCTCCACTTTCTAGCTGACAGATGACATATCCACTGTGCCTCCTTCCTTGCTAAATTCTGGCTTCATCTCTTCCCTCTTACTTCTCATCCTCTGTCTCTCCCAAACCTCTTTCCTACCACTCCCTTAGAAACCAAGACTCACAAACCCTAAACCTTCCTCACAGATCTTCATCTGCAAGCCAATCAGCTTTCTCCTACCACTTCCCTAAAATATAGAACTCCTCCCCAGCCTGTCCAGCACTCTGCCTCACCTAAAATCCCTCCTCCTCTTAAGGAACCTTTTCCTCCTATCTGTACTTGCACCTAATCTAAACATACTAAATAAATACTCCCTCGCCTTTATTTTTTGCTCCCTGGTTTGCACATAAACTGTTAGCACTTATAAATGTTAAAAGTTAAATCACTCTGTCCCTTGTAATCTGTTGGAATGATTATGTTTCTTTTGTTGCTGTGTTCACTACGTTTTGCACTGTTTAAAACTTTGCCTATAGCTGACTCAGTAGCTCTTGTCTTCTGATGTATGCTGTATATCAAACTTTATACCCTCTATAAAATGTTAATTACTATATGTGTAAGTTTATACCACATATGATGTTTATATCTGTTTGTATTCCTTTCCTTTATCCCTTCCTCCACCCCAGACACATCTGTAAATTAGGTTTTGCTTAGTATGCCTTTTCTGGTAAAACATTTTAAATAAATAAAATAAATAAATAAAACACATAATATATGTTTAATAAACTTTTCTTAATTTACATGGATTGCCCCTCCAGTTATTTGCAAGGAACCCATTTCATACTCACATTAAGGCACTCCATGGGGTGTACTGTGGTGAGATAAAGGTCCTCTCATGGTGGAAGCACGCAGCCTACAGCCTTGTGCTCAGCTCACCCAGGGTGGGTTGTTATTCCACCACAACACACCCTGTTGTGTCTTACTGCTTAATTATAAAATGGATAAACTAAATTGAGAAATGTAATTTGTCAAGTAAAATTACATGGCAATGCAGTATTCCAGCTTAATAGTATACTGTAGGGCAGAAATGCTTAAAGTGATTTTCCA
This sequence comes from Neoceratodus forsteri, assembly GCA_016271365.2. Classification (NCBI taxonomy): domain Eukaryota; kingdom Metazoa; phylum Chordata; order Ceratodontiformes; family Ceratodontidae; genus Neoceratodus; species Neoceratodus forsteri. Next base: position 1,096,198,576 of record CM028129.1, on the reverse strand, counting down.
ATATTCAAGAAAAATCATAGTAAAATACTCAGTATGTTGCAGAAAATTTGTTTCCAGAACTCCCAGTTCTTTTGTAAAAGAAGGTAAAATGTCTTGGGCTTGAGGAAGCCTCTGTTGACTTAATCTCAAGCAAAACACAGAATCCAGTGATGAGGCTCACTCCAAAAATCATCCAGTCTTCATAAATCTTTTTATTTTAACTAGCCACTGACTACTGAGACAAAGCAACATTTCATGGCTTTCAGAACCACTTCATCTTAGACCATTCACAGTGTTATATCAGATATAGTACTGGATTATTGAATTGTCACTTTTTGTCAATATATCAAAATTCATAATGACAGCAAATAAAATGTTTCACATTTGTGCAAACTCAATAAAAGTTATAACAGTGATTCACTAAGATAAGGTTTAGGAGCAGAGGCAAAGCCCATGTAGAGCTCATATCATTCACCCATAATATACTGTAGAACAGGTTATATTATCTGTGAAATAATTATAGCTATATTAGCTTAAGTGATAATTGTGCTAAAATAAATGGCGTTAATTAGACAAAACTGCACATTTTCAATGGATGAAACCTAGGAGCTAATTGCAGACCATGACATTAAATCTGTGCAATTGCAGCCGAATGGTGCCTGCAGCTAAATATAACTTGCATGAGAATAAACCATTCTATAGTTCTAAAAAATTCTATTACTATGTAATTGTCTAATCTATTTTTAAATATTTCTTTAGATTCACTAATAACTACTGCTGTAGGTAGTGAGTTCCATGGGCTTGTTACTCTTTGGGGGAAAATACCTGTGTTTTGTTGTGTGTGTTTTTCTACTCAACTGTAGTGGGTGCCCTCTTGTGTTGATATTAACTTGTTTAAACTCAAGACCTGAGTTCTCCATAAGGTATTGATAGTTAATTATTTCCCAAGTCAACATGAGATCTCCTCTCATTCTCCTACTTTGTAATAGCATTAATTCAAAAGATTCAACCTATTCTCATATTTCAGGTCTCTTGCACCTTGTATATATTTTATTATTTTTCTTGCATTTTTCAACACGTGCTATATCTTTTTTATAATGGTTCCACAATTGTGTTGCATAGTCCAAAAGTGGATGTATGTAGACTCTATAAAGTGGTAGTAAAATTTATTTTTCTTTAGATTTTATATTTCTTCTGATCACCCACCAAACTTTTTTTGCTTTAGTTAAATTTTCTGTTATTTGATTGTCAAATTTGAAATTATCGGATATTATGACTCCCAGATCTTTTTTAGTTTTTGATTAATTTAGTTGGTGACTATTGAGGAAATATGTAATGTATGCTCTTGATTTTGGTCCTGCATTTGTTGATATTGAAATTTTGGACCCATCTGTTGGATCATACAGTTAATTTATCTAGTTCATTTTGAAGTTTATTTATTTCTATGGTATTACTACATACTTAACTAATTTTGCAGTCATCTGCATATTTTATAATCCAATTATCAATGTTATCTGATAAATCTGCTATATAGATCTGAAAATAAATGGGGCCAATACAGATCCTTGGGGAACTTTACTAGACATAGGTTTCCAGTCGGAGACGTGACCATCTATGACTATGCTCTGCAAATGACCAGTTAGCCAACTTAAAATCCAGCTGATGAACCTTGATTGTATATTCTTAGAATATAATTTATGTATTAAAGCCCAGCAGAGTACAGAATTGAATACCTCCTTAAAGTCTAAAAATAACATCACATGGATTTCTACTATCACGGCTTTTGCTTACTGGTTCATAAAACAGAGAATATTTGTGGTACAGGACTTATTTTTACAAAAAACATGTTGACTGCTGTCCAGAATCCCTAATTGAGCATATCTTTAATTATTCCTTCATCATTTTATATATCACTGGTGTCAGACTAATAGGCCTATAATTGCCCATATTACTGCTTTTCTTTTTTGAATAGTGGTGTCACATTGGCTTTTAGCCAGTCTGTTGATATATTTCTGGTAGATATACTTTACTGGAAATAAGCTGTATAGAAACATAGAAACATAGAATTTGATGGCAGATAAGGACAGCTTGGCCCACCTAGTCTGCCCATTTCCTACCTGATGGATAAGCTGTAGATTCTAGTTAATCAACAGCTTACTTCCTCCTACCCCCACTAGAATTGCCTTATGTCTGTCCCATGCATTCTTGAATTCTCCCACTGTTCCTGACTCACACAACCTCCTCAGGAAGGCTGTTCTATGCATCCACAACCCTCTCTCTGTGAAAAAATATTTTCTAACATTATCTCTGAGTCGACCTCTATCTTCAAATTGTGCCCCTTGTTCTGGCACATCTCTTTTTCTGAAAGATGCTACCTCTTGTACTTTGTTAATTACCTTGAGATACTTGAAAGTTTCAATCATGTCCCCCCTCCTCCTTTCCTCAAGAGTATACATATTAACTCATTCAGCCCCATAGTGCATATAAAGGCCATCAGGAAAATTCCTCTAGTCCCCATAGCGCATATGTGCATCAGGTATTCACATCATCTCATCCCCAGAGCACATATGTGTGTCCTGCACTTTATGCACTTTCTGGATCACAACCAGTCAGGATAAGGTTATTGGAAAGTGCAGGTTCAGTAGGAAACATTGCTACCTTCCAGAATACCGACTTTATATTGGACACATTTGCTACCTTTCAGATTTTTTAGGTTTTAATTTGGGTTAAAAGTAAAGAAATGCTATTTTCTCCATCACAGGTCTCGTTAAAAAAATTGTAAATACTAAAACGTGGATCCCTGATTTGAAAGCTCTTTTCTTTGTGAAAATGATTATGCTGGTGTCTGGGAGCTAGGAGGTGTACTTTTTTAGTTTTTGGGATTAAAAAGTGTACAAATTTGATTTTCCTCCATTTCAGGTACTGTAAAAAAAACTGTAAATGTTAGACATGTGTGACCCATCATTTGAAAAGTCTCTTTAATGTGGACAATTACCATGCTTGGGGTCTAGGAGGTGTACTTTTATGATGTAGGTTTTATTTGGGAACAAAATGTAAAATGCTCTTTTTATCATTTCAGGAACTGTAAAAAATATCTGTAAATGCCACTAACACGAGTGACCCGTCATTTTAAAGCTCTTATTATTGTGAACATTTTCCGTGCCAGTGTCTAGGGGCTAGGAGGCATACTTTTTAGTTATTGTGGTTTGTGCATCATGTGGGCAGTTGTGCAGAGCATTTTTCTGAATTCAGTCGGTTTACTGGTTTTATGTGTTGGCACATGCCTTACTTTATGGTCTGTTTTATTATGCAAAACAGCTCAGAAATACTCTAAACTGTGGCAGTGTAATGCACAGATGTTGGTGTGATGGAAAACCATCAGGCAACAGACATTTGCCACTTCTAAGGTGTTTTTTTAGTTTTTAGAAAAAGAAAAATATGTAAATTTTCATTGTTACATGCTCTGTAAAAAAAGGTTAATGCTACTAACATGTGACCCTCATTTTAAAGATTTTTATTGTGAGCAAACTGTGCTGTAAGTTTTGTGACAGGAGTTATACTTTTTAGTTATTTATACTCCAAGTCAGAGTGTTACCATTTTAGTTCGACATTCTAACTGTTCAGGAAAACAACCATTTTACACAGGAATACAGCACTCACTCAAGATTCCATTCAAGAGCTGGAGGAATTAAGCTGCTTTAGTCTCTCCTCATATGTCTTCTGGTGCAGGCGCTGCACTATTTGAGTTGCTCCTCTGAACAGCCTCCACTCTGTGTATGTCTTTGGAGATGGGGGCAGGATTCACGATGGGGAGAAGGATCCCAGCCGGGAAACACTCGGGCGCTAGTGAGAAACCACTTGCAAGTCGCAGGTTGCCCACAGCTGTGGGTATTCACAGGTGAGCCAGAGTACAACTGGCTCCACAGAATACAGTAGCTTATGGATGCTGTTGTCATGGATAGCACCGCAGCTGTGGGAGGCTGCTACGGTCAGCGAACCTCGCCGTAGCACCTCCACAACTGCTGCAGCTGTGAATCGCCTCCACCACAGCTGTGGATCATTCCAGTCTGCAGCAGCAGTTGTGGAGGGACACTTTGCATTTTCTCATTGTGGATCTTGCTCGGGGTCTACAGAATTGCACACAGTACTCCAGACGGGGTCTCATAGTGAGTATAGGAGGATAAGGTGGTTTTGCATGAATTTAATTATATTTGTGGTTATATCATCTGGCCCTGGTGAGGAACCTAATTTCAAGGTTTTTATCTCTTTAGTGATTTCTTTGATACTAAAATTAATGTCAAATGTATCAGAATTTGTTATGGTGTCTAGTATTGTATTATTTGTACTATAAATTTTATGAAAATGATTATTCAATTGATTAACCATTTCTGTGGGGTAATTTGGTACCTGAAGTTGTATCAAGTGGTCCAACTTGACATTTATGTTTCTTTAGAGAGTTTCTATAGCAGTAAAATATTTTGCTATTTCCCTTCGTAGTAAGTTGTGCCAAATTTAGCTCTGTAACTTGTTTCGCTTTTTGATTTCTGTTTTATATAATTTTTGAAATTTGTTAAATGCTTCCCAACATGAGGTTGATTTGTGGGAAAGATACTTTCTATATCTTCTTTTTTGTCATTAATTTTAGTATTTTGTGATTTAGTCATTTTGGTTTTTATTCTGGTATTCTTATGCTTAGTTATCTGTGGTATACCTAATGTGCAATATCTAACATATGAACATAAATAAGAAGCCAGCATAAGAAGACCATTTAGTCTTAACAAGTCTGCTCATATTGCAGGGTCCACAGCTTCAGCTAATGTCCCTGTCCTCCTCCCCACTCTCCCATCCTCCCTACCCATGATCCTTACTTTCCCTATGCCTATCCCAGCCTCTCTTTAGCTGCCCACTGTCTTCAATGAGATCACCTCTTCTGGCAGCACATTCCAAGTTTCCACCACCCTCTCTATGAAGAAGTGCTTCCTGACCTCCCTACTAAACCCGCCCACCTCGAGCTTAAGATGTGCCCCTCGTATTACGGTTCCCACTCAGCTTAAAGAGACTCTCCTATCAATCTTATTTATTCCTTTCAAGTACTTAAATGCCCCAATCATGTCCTCTCTCTCTCTCTCTTTTCTGTCTTCCAGGGAGTACATGTTCAGTTTCCTCAAACTCTCCTCATATGCCTTACTCTACTGACCAGCTATCATCCTTTAGCCCTACTCTGGACCTTCTACAGCAGGTTAATGTCCTTTTTGAGGTGTGGCACTAGTACTGAAAACCATACTCTAGATGCTCCTTACCTGTGATCTGTACAAAGGCAGTATAACCTCCTCTCCTACTACCGATCCCCTAGATATGCATCCCAGCATCTTGTTTGCCTTTGCTGCTGCTTTCTTGCACTGTGTGGAGTGCTTCAGGTCACTAATGATCATCACCCCAGGTTCTTCTCCTCTCTGATACAGATACTGGACTCCACCCAGGTAGTACTCTGTCCTGAGATTCCTGGCTCCAATATGCATAGCTTTGCATTTCTTGTCATTGAAGCCAAGCTGCCAGATCCTGGACCAACTCCTAGCTTTTCCAGATCTTCTTGTAGGTCCTGTATCCCTTCAGCTGTGTCCACTCTCCCACAGAGCTTGGTGTCATCCATGGATAGGCACATTTTGCTCTTAATGCCATCTCCAATGTCATTGATGAAGACATTGAACAACACCAGCACCAAGCCCTGTTTTTTTTTTTGAAAAGTTGCCATATGTTTTGGTATTTAGAGTGTTAAATAGTTCAGTCTAGTCAACCTTGATAGAATTTCATTAATTTTATTTGAAACTGCTTTACTGTAATTGTAGAGCTTAGTAATATTTGTTGATGTTTCATTCTCAGAGGAGACTTCAAATTTGATCATGTTATGATCGCTACTGGCAAGTGGTAAAGTTACTTTACAATTTGTTATAACTATTTATTTTTATTTTAGTCTTGGTAACTGGGTAAGACCCACTAGGCACAAGTGCCTGTTTTCAGGGGTGACCTAGGAGCACTGGTGGTTAAGTGACTTGCTCAGAGTCACACAGTATGCAAGTGGAGGTTGTGAGAATCAAATTCAGGTTTGGTCTGCTGGATGTATCAAGCTCGCTCACACCTCATTCCTCTAACCTCTAGGCTATACTGCCAAGGATATGTTTATTTATTTATTTATTTAAACATCAGTTTACAACCTTTGAGCCTGAGGCTTATTTGCAAAGGTACCTCGTCCACAGAGAGGACAAACACAGTACAAACAGGCATAAATAAAATAACAGTGCACAGGATTTGGAAGAACATGATGACATCAAAAGGTTACGATACAAGTTACAAGTACAAAATATGTATAGAATAGGCTGTGCCTCAGGCCAACAGGAGAGATCTATACAGCAAATGTCTAACAGAGACAGGCAGAGCGTAGATAGGTCATATAGGGAGGTAGTGAGTTTGACCTTGTTGACCTTTGTTGACCTTGAGTTGAATGAGGACATTTATTTCAATAATAATTAATTGCATAGATTCATAAAACATTTTGAAAGTCTACGTAGCTGGCTTGTTGACCCAATCTATGTCTCTGAAATGTAAGTCTCCTATAAATATAATTTCACCAATGTCAGCTGCATTTTCTAATTCCTTCATGATTTCTTCTGCAACTTCTTCAGTGGAGTTTAGGTGTCAGTAACATAATCCTGTGATAGTTTTGCCTAAATTCTCTATCCATTTGTATCCAAATAGTTTCTGTAAGTGAGGAATTTTAATACTTTTAGTAATATCTCTAGTAATAAGGTTGACATTTATGTATAATGCCAAACCACCTCCTTTTTATTCTTTCTTGTGTGATAATAAAGTTCATAATTAGGATATGCCTACCTCAGGTATCTGTATTCGATCACCAGGTTTCAGTTATGGCCATTATATCAGGTTATGTATTACAGTATGCTAATAATCCATCAATTTTATTAATTAGACTTTGAGCATTTAATAATAGTCCTTTAATTTATTTCTTTATTTTTTTTTGTCTATTTTATCTTGTACATTAGTGATTTTAAAGGTTGTATAGTGGTAGAAAGACTATTTATTTCCCCAAAGTGTCTAGTTTAAATCTAGACAGGCAAATGTAGTTTGAAAGTAAGAACTAAGTTAAATGGCTCCCTTTTTATTCAAGTGTAATCCGTCTCTTGCAAATAACACTTTGGTACTGTAAAATGCCTCCCAGTGATCGATAAATAAAACACTTCTCTTGTACACCAATTTTTAATCTAATGTTTATTCTTTTGTATGGTTTGATTTTTTTCTGATAGTGCACGGAATCAGTAGAATATCAGAGATAGCAATTTTTCCTCTTTTATCTTCTTTTTTTTGCACTAGTTCAATTAATTCATAACATATATCCTTTTCGTGAGTTTGTCCTATGTTGCTAGTTCTTACATGAATGAAAATGTTTGTGTTTCTCAATGTTAAGTGTATCTATTCTTTCTGAAACATTCTCTATTTTGCTCCTGGTAAGCAAAATGACATTGTTATTTAACTTATTGTCCTGGTATATGTGAAAATCAGTGTAGTGGACCATAGAGTCATCAGTTACTTTATAATGTTTTTAGCTTCGAGAGAATTATCAGTTTCATTATTTTCAGTACAGTTCTGATGTTCCAATGAAGAAGATCTAAATGGAGTCCACAGTGAAGAAAAGGGGGTTACTAGTGGGTACCGCAGGGTTCACTACTGGGGCCGGGTCCTTTTAATGTCTTTTATAAGTAATATTGCAGAGGGACTGAAGGAAAGTATGTCTCTTTGCAGATGACACAAAGATCTGCAACAGGGTTGATATAAAAGGTGGGTGGAAAGGATGAAAAGGACTTGCATGGTTGGAGGAATGGTCAAATGTATGGCAGCTTAGATTCAATGCAAAGAAGTACAAGTAATGCACCTGGGAAACAAAAACCCAGGGAAAGAATACACAATGGGGGTGAGATATTGACAACAACAAAATGGAAAGGGACTGGGGATAGTCATATCAGATGACCTAAAGGTGGGCCAGCAATGTGAAAAGGCAGTAAGAAGGGCTGGGGGATACTGGGATGCATGCGGAGAGGCATCACCAGTAGAAAACAGGAAGTTGTTGGCCCTCTGTACAGACAGCTGGTGAGACCACATCTGAGTACTGTGTACATTTCTGGAGACCCCATCTCCTCAAAGACATAGACAGGGTGGAGGCTGTCCAGAGGAAGGCAACCAAAATGGTGCGGGGTCTGCACCAGAAGACATATGAAGAAAGACTAAAGAAGCTTAATATGTATAGCCTCAAGGGAAGGAGGGAGGGGGAACATGGTAGAAACTTTCAAATACCTCAAGGAATCAACAAAGTCCAAGATGGGAGCATCTTTTAGAAAAGAGATGTGCAAGAACAAGTTGGCACAATTTGAAGATAGAGGGGACAGTTCAGAGGTAATGTGAGGAAGTATTTTTTCACAGAGAGGGTTGTAGATGCATGGAACAGCCTTCCTGAGGAGGTCATAGAGTCAAAACAGTAGGGAATTCAAGAATGCATGGGACAGACATAAGGCAATTCTAGTGGGTGGTAGGAGGAAGTAGGCTGTTGGTTAACTAGGATCTGCAGCTTATCCATTAGGTAGGAAATGGGCAGACTAGGTGGGCCAAGCGGTCCTTATCTGCCATCAAATTCTATGTTTCTATGATGCCTTAATGACGGGCTTTGTGATGTGTAGCATGATAGTCCTGGTCCTAAGTTAGGAGGATTGAATGATTCTGCTATACTACCTTTTTCAATTTTCTTTGTACTGTCTCCCAATCAGTAAGATTTGTAAATCTTTTCTGGTTCTCTTGTACATTTTTCATTTCTACATTATTACAAGTATTTAAAACTGGAATAATGAGGCCTATTCACAAAAGAATGCGCAAGAGGTGCGATGGGGTAATGCAGCTCTCCACCCAGGGATTTTCATGCTGAGACCACATTCACGATCACCGCCCCCACCCAACTCCCGATGACCCTGCCCCTGGTACAGGTCCATGGGGGCAGGTGGGTGCAGCGCTGCAGATCATGGTGGGCAGCCAATCAGCTTGCCCAGGCAGGGACCCTCAGTGGATCCTCTTATGTGATTCTAGTGCTATGTTGAAGGAAAAGTATGCCTCTTTGCAGATGACACAAAGATACAGGGTTAATACACAAAGGGGTGGAAAGGATGAGAAAGGTCTTGGCAAGTTTGGAGGAATGGTTAAAAGTTTGCAGCTTAGATTCAGTGCAAACAGTGCAAAGTAATGCACCTGAGAAACAAAACCCAGGGAAGAGGACACAGTGGGGGTGGGGGAGGTATTAACAACAAAAATGGAAAGAGACCTGGGGTAGTCATATCAGATGACCTAAGGCAAGCAAGCAATGCGAGAGGGCAGTAAGGATGGCTGGGGGATACTGGAATGTATAGGAGAGGCATCACCAGTAGAAAAAAGAAGTTGTTATCCCTCTGTACAGACAGTTGCTGAGACCCCATCTGGAGTGCTGCATGCAGTTTGGAGACCCCATCTCCGCAAGGACATAGACAGGATAGAGGCAGTCCAGAGGAGGGCAACTAAATGGTGCCGGTCTGCAACAGAAGCCATATGAGAGAGACTAATGAGCTTAATATGTATACCCTTGAGGAAAGAAAGGAGAGGGGGACATGACAGAAACTTTCAAGTACCTCAAGGGAATCAACAAAGTCCAAGAGGGTAGTATCTTTCAGAAAAGAGGTGTGCAAGAACAAGGGACACAATTTGAAGATAGAGGGGATGGCTCAGGAGCAATGTGAGGAAGTATTTTTTCACAAAGAGGGTGGTGGATGCATGAACAGCCTTTCAGAGGAGGTTGTGGGGTCAAAAACAGTGGAGAATTCAAGAATGCATGGGACAGACATAAGGCAATTCTAGTTGGGGGTGGGAAGAAGTAGGTTGTTGGTTAACTAGGATTTGTAGCTTATCTGATAGGTAGGGAAATGGGCAGACTAGGTGGACCAAATGATCCTTATCTGCTGTCAAAGCCTATGTTTCTATGATGGCAAGGTCAGCTTTGTTGGGGGTGGTGTTACCCCCACCATGCCCTCCGTGTCCGGTGGTAGCTCTCCTGGGGCATGTAGCTGGCCCCGTGGTTTATGGCTGCCTCCCAGATGTGGATCTGGCAACCCCATGCACAGCACTCCATGGGGTTGTAAATGCCACTGAGTGTTGATTCGTTTCTGCACCACCCCCAAGCCTGCCCCCATGCGGAGCTCCACAATCGGCCGGGGATTGGGTGCATTGGGGTGTGCATCCTGGTGGTGAATGTGGCAGAGGGGAGCAGTGAGCATGGGGCACCTGCACGGTGACTACTTGCCTGACTTATGTGCATGTAGCCACCCCAGCCGCTCATGAATAGGCCCCATTATTTTCAGTGCATACAGGTGTTTGTTCCTTAGGTGGTTCCAAAGGGGCTAGGGTCTGTAGCGTCAGAAGGTATATTTCTAATCATGTCATCCATGAAGATTTCTAATTTTAAATTTCATTAGCTCTGTTAAGAGCTGTTGTTAATTTTTTCACTTCATTTCTAAGTTTGTTTATTGTTACAGTTAAAACAGGATACCTGGAGATTTTCCTGTCATTGCATTGTTTATTGCTACCATACAGGTACAAACTTTACAAATTAGAACAGTATCTCCATTGCTTAATTTCAGATTCTTACATGGTATCAATTGTATCACTGTGTTTTCTATCTTTGAGTTAAAAGATTGATGCTCCAGGGTAATAAAAATTATTCTAATAGTATGATTATATTTATATGCAGCTACCTTTGATGAAGCAAATAAAATATCTTAGACCCAGATACTACTGTCTAAGAAAATGGGAAAACTTAAATTACCTGGTTTTACTATCTCATCTCCTCAGCAGAATTAAAGTACTCATGGCTCTAAAGGGCCAGCCAGAACTTTAGACAAGCTGTAGCAGCTACTGTGTGTTTGCCTCAGACCTCACTATGGGGGGAATCAGAGGTCCAGTATTCACAGTATATTTAGTAAATGTTCAACGTTTTATATCTGCCTCTGCTTGCTGAAGCTGTTGTTTATATACTGGCAGGCACAGGAGGTGACATCATACACACTTACAGTGTTCCAGTTCAACAAAGTGTAAATTCCACAATATATAAAACTCAGTTTTACTTAACTGTACAATGAAACTGCCTTTTGAAAGGCAGAATTAGAGTACTCTGCAACTCTAAAGTGCCAGCCAGAACTTCAGACAAGCTGTATCAGTTACTATGTGTTTGCCCCAGACACTCACTATGGGGAGGGGTGGGGGGGTCAGAGGTCCATTATTCACAGTATATTTAGTAAACGTTCAACACAGCTCTCTCTCAAACAGACAATAAGTTTACACTTTTAAATCAGTTTTCTACAGTTTACGGTCTTGGAAAAGTTTTATATCTGATGATAGTCCGCTGTTGAATCCACCTGTGTATGAAACTGCAACCTATACATACTTGTTTATAAAACACTTTGATGTAATCATGTATCTGTATATGGCTTGCTTACATCTCCATGTGTATTATTAAAGCTCATATTGTAACAGCTGCATAGGCCCCAAAAGAAAAGCAACTATAACTTGATTATTGCAACTCTCTGTGTCTAGGGCTACCAGGGGTTGATGTCCACCGCCTGCAGCTTGTGCAGAACGCTGCAGCCTGGTTATTGACGGGTACTTGTACCTGTCATATTTCTCGTGCGGCGCAAACTGCACTGGCTGCCAATATAGTAGCGGATCATCTTTAAAGTCGGTCTTCTGACTTATAAAGTCCTCACAGACTGGGCCCGACTACTTGAAAGAGCTCCTGGCACCCTACTGCCCTAGGCAATCACTCCGCCAGTGGACAAGGGGTTGCTAGAGATTCCGAGGGTTTCTTTAAATCTTCGGGGCTCATGCTTTTATGTACATGGCCCCAACCCTCTGGAATTTCTACCCTGCCCACTTAGGGAGTGCGGTCTGTGGAGGAATTTAAACAGGCATTAAAGACCCGTCTATGGTTGATGGCATATCCCTGATCAAGATTTTATTGTATTTTATGAATTCAGTATTTATTATATTTGTGTTAATTTTATTGTTTTTATGTGAAGTTTGCTGTTAAGGTGCCTTGATTTTAGAAGGTGTGTTAAAATAAAGAATTATTATTATTATTATTCAGTTTCTTCTCATAAGCAGTAACTTTTAGTCACACTGTGCCATTGTATACCACCATTTACTTTTCTCTAAGCATTCTATCTGTATAAAAATGGTGATCTTATTTTAATAGCATGCATATAGCATTTACATATTTTTTCCAATTGTTTAACCAGATGAGACACACTAAGCTGAAAGATTGTTTACAGGTGCAACCTGGGAGCACAGAGAAGTTAAGTGACTTGCTCAGGGTCACTCAGTATTCAAGTGGGAGCTGTGGATTCAAACCCAGGTCTCCAGATTTGCAGCTCAGAGCCTTAAACCACTGCACTATACTGCCTCCATGCTGACTCTTAGGAATGGTTTCAATAACATTTTTCTGCTACCTGTAATAAGATTAAGTTTTACCAAGCTCAGTGCCAAGCCATTTCAAATCACACATTTTGTAAGAGCAGTATACATGATATTTATTTATTTATGTTTTTATTTATTTATTTAAATGTTTAACCAGGAAGTACATACTGAGCTGAAAACAGCTCATTTTCAGATGTGTCCTGGGGAGAGTGGAAAGAACAGCTAACAATGAAAACAATAACAAGGCAAAATACAATAATATAGTTTTATAACAGAATCATAAATATTATAAGCAGAATAGTAAATGAAGGCATCTAGAAAATAACACAATATATACAGAAAGGAAAATAGCAAAACAGCAAGAAGAGGCCAAGACTAGAGACTGGAGAAAAGAGGAAGGGTCACAAGCAGTTGCAGGTAGGACGACAAAAGTCAGAAAGAAGAGACTTGAGGGAGGAAGGAGAAGAAGCAGAATGAATAAGAAGGGGAGGAGGACCAGAGTTTTGGAAAGCAGTAAGAAAAGCAGATTAGCCAACAATAGATTTTCTATTAGGAAAAGAGAGAGAGAATGGTAGCATTGTTGCAAAGAGGGTAGGAGGAGAAAAGAGGAGTGGAAAGAAGGGATTTGAGATAAAGGAAGAGGCAGATCCAGAATTTGGATAAAAAAAGAGACATAATGGGAAAGGCACCTAGTACTGAGAGAGGGAGGCAAAGAGCTGAGTAAAGAGAGCAGTGATGAGGTACAAGAGGGGCAATGTAAAGCAAAGTGACAGAAAGAGAAAAGGGGCCCAGTCTGGCAAGACAGGATTTAGAGGCACCACTGTAGACTAAATCACTGTAGTCAAAAATAGGAAGGATCATTTTAGGACCATTTCTCTGCAGACATGGAGCGTATACTCACTTTATTCCTGTACAAAGCACCAAGTTTAGTGTGAAGCTTTTGGTGAATTGTATCATGCGCACAGAGAAATCAAGATGTCAGTCAAAGCAGACCCTGGGGTAATTTATAGGAGGAGACATCTTCAATATTAGCACCATCAGGATATTAAATAGTAGGGGAGAAGTAAGTTTGGCAAGCTTCTGATAGGTACCAAAAGTAATTGAGACTGTTTTTTTTTTTGGCATAAAGAGACAGTTGGTTATCCTAAACCAGCCTGAATGTTGTCAAAATCCAACCGGTTGGAAGGTAAGGTCATAGGAGAGGAGCCAGATGCAAAAGAACTGCATCATTGGCATACATATGAATAGATGCAAATGAACAGACAGAGGCTGGGCCATTTAGAAATACTGAAGAGAACAAGACCCAGGACAGACCCTGAGGGACACCTGAGCCAATGGGAAGTAAAGGTGAAATGAATTTTCCTATCCAGAGAACCTGAGACCTGCCTTTAAGGTAGGAACAAAACCAACTGACTGAAGAGTCAGAAAGGCCTGCAGTTTTAAAGTTTGTCCAGTAGGAGGGATGCCACAGTGTCAACACCATAGCCAGATCAACAAAATGGCAGAAGTCATCAGTCCTATATCAATACATATAAGCATGGAATCAGTGAGCTGAAGGAGGGAGGTAGAACTGGAGTGGAATTTGCTAAAACCAGACTGAAAGGGAGTGAAGAAAGGAAGTAAGCTGAGATAGAACAATGTGTTCCTGTAACTTAGCTAAGGTAGGAAGGAGTGAAACTCGGGAAGTTACCAAGAGAAGTGGATCACCACCTTTGTAAATTGAGATGACAGTAGCCATAGATTTTGTAGCATTTTATATACACCTGAAGTATGTGATACTACATAAACCCTGAGAGCACAACTTGAGGGGTTGAGAAAGCAGCACACCACAAGGGTGTGCATACAATCCGAGTTTGAGCACGAGTACCCATGTTTTATTTTATATACTGTACTTGTTGGGTACTGGTTTTCACCCCAGGTCATACGCTAAAATTATGGGAAAATCTGTGTGAATGTGTAATGCAAAAGTGCACTTGACAAACATTTTAATCATCAAACAATTTAATTTCAGAACTATAGTCATGTGCTACAAACTCAGAACTTTATGTGTCAAAACAGATAAGGCACAGTACACTTCGGATTTGCAACTGCTTTTTAAACTAGTGAATATAACTCCAAAATGATTTCAGGCAAGAACATTCTGCACTTGGTCTTAACTGTAGCAGTCTAGTTTCTTGGTCAGCTCATAGGACAACAGTCTTAGCTTCATTTTCACATTGCCATGAGATGGTGGAGAGGGAGAGGATGCCAGGAACAGTAGCAGAGGAGAGGAGAGATTTAGAAGTAAGGTAATGGGAAGAGCAATGGCAGGTGCCGAGTGAAGGAGAAGTTTAGGGTCGAGACCATCAGGACTACCTCCCTTTAGTGGATTTAGGGAAAGCAGGGCCTTTAGGGAAACAGCAGAAGTGATGAGAGAAAGAAAACAAAGAAGGAGGAGAAAAGGCAATGAGAGGAAAGGAGGGGTGGTGGTAGAGAAAGGGATGAGAGAAAGGGCACATGTAGTAAAGTAGGAATTAAAAGACTTAGCAACAGCAGACGGTCAGAGATAAGGGAGTCACCAGTCTTAGAGGGAGTGGAGGGGAGACTGGGTCTGAGGGGAGAAAAGGAAATGGATAACCTTCCAAAATTGGAGTGGTTATTAATGTTGTTTTGAGTGTGGAACTAAAACATTCAGACTTTGCAAGTCTAATGGTCGGTACAGTAAATTATGAAAGCTTCTGAAGTGGGACAATGAGGACTGAGAGCCAATGATTTTAACAGTACACTAGGCAAGGTTCTTTGTAAGGAGACAAGTAAGTATCTCAGCCAGTATCCAGGGAAGATGTTTACCCCACACTCTGGTTCTATACAGGGTGCATGACTATCCCATATAGCTAAGAATTTAGACTGAAAGTAATGTAGGGCAGAATTTATATTACAGGCTGTAGAGATGGGAGACCAATCAATTAACCAAAGATCAGCAAGAGAGAGGTCAAGTCAAGTGACTTAACAGACCTGAGGTATATAAATTTAGGAGAGCATTAGGACAGTGTAGCTTACACTTATAATAAACCATATGATGATTGCTGAGTGCATCAGGAAGGATACCTGCATCTTCTACATGGTGGGATGAGAAACGAGGACCCAGTCAACCAGTGGTTTAAGTAAGCCACCAAAATAATAAAAACACAAGACTAAATAAATATTTAAGAATAAATAAATCTTTATCATTAGTAAATTGCTCCTCACAGTAACAGGTGGATTGACCCATCAAAGAGGTCAAATTGGCTGTCAGGTAAAGCTTCATGTTGTTACTAGAACCATTTTTGTTTTTCCTACTGTCACAGTTTACTGAGAATTGTGAAGCAGTGAAGTGATATTGCTATTTAGTTAGGGCAACCTAGAAAACAAGTTCCATGACTTGCAAAGCACTTTCCAGCCCTGTGCCGTTATTATTCAATTATCATACAGGTGTGGACAGCTATTGACCATCCAAATCATTGATTTTTTCTTGCCCATTTTATAAATATTGACTTTTGCATGGGTAGGTGCGCATAACAAGAATTTTATATACACCTGAAGTATGTGATATTACATAAACCCTGAGAGCAAAACTTGAGGGAGTTATAAAAGCAGAACATCACAAGGGTGTGTATACAATTTGAGTCTACGCACAACCTACCCATGTTTTATATAATTGCTGGGTACTGGTTTTCTACCCTTAGGTCATACACTAAAATTATGGGAAAATCTATGCAATGTGTAATGCAAAGGTACATCTGACAAACATTTTAGTAATTTTCAGAACTAATGTTCTACAAACCTTACAACTCAAGGGGCCAGGTATTCAAACTTTGCCCTGTGGCTAAATTATCACTGCTCTGCATGTTAAATTAGCCCAGAACTAATAGCCCGCTATATTCAAAAGGGATAGCCCCAGTGCTAAACTTGTTGAATATAGCATGCTAAGGAAACTGGACAAATCGGGCTGGGAGTACAGTGCAAAACTAACCTGGGAAATAAGACAGCTCTGAATATAGTAACCAGGAAGTGCAAACCACAACAGCAGCCCAGTGCACAATGATATGAAGGAAGGTAAAGGTGAACTATGTGGCCAATGTGTGCTAGCAAAGGAGTGGATTCATTAAAGCTGCAAGCACCAGCACATGTGAAATTCTGCAGAAATGTGTCATGTTTCTGAAATGTTTGCACAGCGCAGACATATTTGCGCAGGTTTTGCACAGAGCTAAGATGTTTGCCTCTGCGCTATCACATTTGCCTGGGGCAAAATTTGCTGTATTCAAAAGTGACATGCAAATGAGCCTACTTAGGCAGTCTATTGGCAAACACAGAGATTAGCATCTCATTATGTCCTGATTTGAATGCAATTTGCCCAGCGCTATTGCAGGGTCCAACAGCTCCACCTGTAGGTTAGTCTGGAAGTACAGGGCTGGCTGGGTCACCCACAGCTCCACCTGTTGGTCAGGCTAGAAGTGCATGGTGGTAATGCGGGCTACATTTGTACAGAACCACGAGAATATTGTGCCCCAGGGGACTACTCAGCACAGGCACAAGTGGTGGTGCTGCATCCATAGTCAAACTGTAGTTCCTGCTACAGTGCATAGCCGACACTACAGTAACAAGGGGCCAGTAGTGTGAGGGACACAGCAATGCCTATGGTGTGTAGGGCAACAATGACTGCTGCACTTTGCACAGTGACAGGCCCATCTTGCAGGTGTGTACTGACAGTGGACATTACTGTTATGCTGTTGTGTGACCCACAGATGCTGCACCACTGGCATGGATATTCACAGTGACATATACATGGCTGTCTCGCGTGTTGTAGTGTCTGTACAGAAGTGCAGTATGTGGCAGGGGCACATACCATCAGACAGGCACACTGGTGTTGGGGTATTCCCTACACTGGACCATTTGCACTGCATGGATTGTCCTAGCCTTGTGGCAGCACCCAGTATGTGGTGCAGACTGTCCACCTGTACACCCTCCCTCAACACCCTCCACACCCCCAGTGCTCCATGTGTGTGTGCTGGATTCTGTTGGTGTTCACCAAGGGTGGTCTGCAGGTATGTGCTATATGGACACACTGCCATGGTGTCCACTGGGCACTGGGTCACCAATTAATGCCTGGCATGGGTGGGACCGTGGCAGATGATGGCAACATAGGAGGTGTCATTGTGGTGCAGCATGTTTCTTCCATGTCTGGTTTCTTTCTGTGTTTAATATTTACTGGTTAGGTCACTAAACCACTGCTGGCAGACTTTGCAAACTCCATAATTCACACTTAGAATTAGAGTTCCATAAACCATGGTTCTATGTCACACAAAGCTGCACAAACCCAAGCAAAGCTGGTTTGCCCAGAGTTAAGACTACCTTTTCCTAAGTGTAATTTGCACCGCAAAGCATTGTGCTAAGTCACGCAGGTGCTAATGCACTGAATGTAGCATTGTGCCTGTATTCGCATGCATGCCCCCTCTTTGCCCCTTGCATACATTATACTTTTGCCCGGTGCTAAAGCAGTTTGCCTGTGCTATTTGGCCTTTGAATGTAAGCGGACCTAAGCAAACTGGTGCAAACCAAGTGCAAACGGTTTGTGCCCAGTGCAAAGTTTTGAATATCTGGCCCAATATGTTAAAACAGATAAGGCACAGTACACTTTGAGTTTGCAACTGCTTTTTATGTTGTCTTATGCGGCACAAGAAACATGTTGCAGTAACTTTAGAATAGCAGGTTTTGAGGCAAGTTGTGTTGTGGCCAGTGGTGCCACTACTTTTGGGGCTGGGCCCGTGGCATCTTAATTAGATTGCATGCTGTCTATGACAGCAGTGCAAAAGCATGCCACCAACTTAAACATTTTAGCCGCTGCAGTGAAGGAGCTTCACCTCATTGCAGGGCATGCCTTTCTGGTGTAACATTTCAATCAGACCTGGCGGCTGTGCGTCCCCTCACACAGTCTGCAGAAAAGCCGATGCTGGGTGCCCAATCCTCTGTCGGCATCATCTTGTCCCTTTCCTGAGTTAATTTGCCAATGGGGAGACTAATCCCTGTCAGCTTCATGTCCTGTGCCAGTTGTTTGCCGAGGGGTGCCCAATCCCTTTGGCATCATCCTCCCAACACCTTTTTTTGTTTGTTTTTAAATTTCTTTACCCTCCTGATCACCCTCGCTGTTCCACTCCTTCAGGCATTGCTCATGCTGCCCATATCCCTGACACAGAGTCTGCCCCAGAGTGCCCCAGTAACTCCTACCTTTCTCTCACCTTCATGGAGCACCTGCACAATGGGGTCTGCCCGTGGATCCTGGACTGATGGCTTGGAGCGGCTGTCATCTAGGACCGCCGAGGGTTGTTTTCCGCTTTTCTGTGGTCCCTTCCATCCCCTGAGGATGTTAGCTTGGGCAGGTTACGTGCTTATGCACTACACCTGCCAAGTACCTAACAGTGTCCTCCCTCCCCAACTCCAACCCATGGAGCTGCCAATGCCCCAAAAGTCGGTGCTCCCACTGACCCCCAAGGATGTCAAGTGTGTAAAGCACCCCTGGTGGCCACCCTGAAGGAGGAGAGCATCCATTGGGATGCTCAATCCTCCTTCCCTGCTGACCCCAGCACCCAGAGTCTGTACCTGAACCCAGGTCACCGTGTGGTGCGGTGTGACGCCCAGTGCCTCAACCTCAGCGCCACTGGGCCGACTTCCCCAGCACCTTTATTTGTTGATGGGGTGCCCAATCCCTGTCAGCTCCAGTCCCCAACCCCAAAACACGCAGGTGGCATGCTGGGAGCCCACCCAGTGTGCCAAAAGTACCTGTTAAAAGAAAAACCTTCGCCAATATTGTTTTTTTAACCCTGTAAAGTAGAAAACGGTCTCGCTGTCTGCAGCCTCCCCCAACCCGCACCCACCCACTGCACTCCCACCTCCCCACACCCCTCACCCCCATACTTACCTCTGGAGCCTGGCATGACGATCTTTGGTGGACTGGGAATGCATCTGCACTGTTGAAAGCCGACCGCGAGCTGAAGAAATGCCAGTAAGCTATATAATGGTATAAATAGGATTTATTTTTAAACTTTGTGCATATCTGGCATTTTTGGAATTTTGGCACCACATTTTCAACATGGGGTTATTGGGACCCCTCCTCATGAATTCAGTCACAGTCGTGGTGTTATTCTGTCCTGAAAGGTGATTTCTGGTCACTGCACAAAATCACCTTTCAGGACCGACATCAAAACGACAGTGCCACTGTTCATTGAGGTGGGCTCTCAAAAGCCTATGTTGCAAATTTGGTGAAAAAATACTGCTTTACAAGTGTGTGTTGTGCAGTTTCATGCACCCTCGTAACTTTGCAAATTTGTAACATTTTCACTCCAGATTTTCAACATTGGCATTTTTCCACACCTCCTTATGAACAGTACAGCTGTCATTTTTCACATTCTGGCTGAACTGTGTTTTAACTCCCATTCAGAATAGCCCAGTCACTGTGCGAAATCAGTTTGGGACAGATTAAGAAAATCACAGTGACTCTGTTCATGAGCAGAGGTCCAAAATGCCTATGTTGAAAATTAGTTGACAAACGTCCATAAATGACTGTGTTACAAGCATGCTAGCAGTTTCCACGATGCTCGTGAATTCGATAATTTTAATATTTTTACTCCAGATTTTCACCATTGCTATTTTTTCATTCCTCCTTATGAACAGTACAGCTTTCATTTCCACATCCTACCCGAACTGTGATTTCGACATCTGGTGCGCAGTGGCGAGTCGCCAGAGGAAAACAATGTTCAGAACAGAGTAAGAAAATCACAGCAGCATTGTTCATGAGCAGAGGTCCCAAAATGCCTGTGTTGAAAATTTGGTGAAAAATTCCATAAATGATTATGTTACAAGCGCATTATGCAATGTCCATGCACAGTCGTAATTTTGAGAATTTGTAATATTTTCATTCCAGATTTTCAACATTGTCATTTTTGCACACCTTCTTATGAACAGTACAGCTGTCATTTGTCACATGCTGCCCGAAATGTAGTTTCCTGCATACAGCATAATCGCCCAATCACTGTGGGAAATCAGTGTTCAGGGTAGATTAAGATAATCATAGTGCCACT
Source organism: Neoceratodus forsteri (assembly GCA_016271365.2). Lineage (NCBI taxonomy): Eukaryota > Metazoa > Chordata > Ceratodontiformes > Ceratodontidae > Neoceratodus > Neoceratodus forsteri. The sequence continues at coordinate 1,096,177,952 of CM028129.1, read as the reverse complement.
GTTCATGAGCAGAGGTCCCAAAATGGCTATATTAAAAATTTGGTGAAATAATTCCACTAAATGACAGTGTTACAGCTTACGATTTGCAGTTTTCACACACACTGTAACTTTGAGAATGTTTAATATTTTCACTCCAGATTTTTAACATTGCCATCTCTTCACACCTCCTTATCAATGGTGAAGCTGACATTTTAATGTGGTGCAGAATGGCAGCCACTGTGGGAAATCAATGTTTGAGACAGATTAAAAAATCACAGGGACACTGTTAATGAGCAGAGGTCTCAAATGCTTTCATGAGGTGGGGTCACAAAAGGCCATGTTTTAAAATTTGGAGTGCAAATACCAACACACACCCAAGGCATTATGGTTTCTAACCATTACGTGCCACCCTGTACAAACTAACAGGCATCAGGGGTGTGTCTTTGATTGTCTGCTGTACTACTCATGCCATTGATCCTCCACTCCCACCCTGCAGCCACTGACAGGCATTAAGGTGTGCCTTGGACTCTTCAGCCCCAGTTCAACCTATTCTCCTATGCTGCACCCATCTCAATGTACATACTTATGCAATGGGATGACCATAAGGCCAGATGACCCCAAGGCACAACGCAACACTTGTCAGACTCTGCAGAGTAGGGTGAGGTGAAATAGTATGAGCATTATGGCCAGTGACTCCAAATGCACACCCCAATGCCTGTCACCTCTGCAGGTGGGGTGGGGTTGACGCAGTTCTATACTTCACTGCTATTCCTCCTGTTATGCATCTCTCTTAACTCCTGCACTACCAGTGCCAACACCAGCAAGACAACATTCGCATTGACAAATGCTTGTTTAAACTAGTGAATATAACTCCAAAATGATTTCAGGCAAGAACATTCTGCAGCTGGTCTTAACTGCAGCTGTCTAGTTTTTGGTCAGGTCATAGGACAAGAGTCTTTAGCTTCATTTTATGCTGCCATGGAGATGGTAGAGGAGAGAGAGGGAAAATGCTGTTAGACAGCCACAACTGCACAACTGTGGTACTCTGATTGGTAATTTCCTGATTGGGGTGGTCTCAAGGTCCATCTTGGTTTCAAAAGCCAGGTGATACCCTGTTCTGCTTGTAATCTTCAATATTGTATCTCTTCTGAATTGTTTGATATTTTGTTTAATAAATTCTTTTTATTCTGTCAGTTCTTTATTGATTCTTCCAGCCATTCTGTGTATTATGTCAATTCAACTTTTGTTTTGAATTCTTCCTTCTGTGAATTTATTTCATATGTCAGTCTGCTGCATCCTCTACAATTGCTTTGATTAATGCCAGCATTAAACCTAGAGAACATTTGTTTTAATGCCTTCAAATCTTTCTGATAACTTCTGAGTGATAAATCCTAGATTGGGGTCAATTAGGACTCTGAGTACGCCTAAAATTTAATTTTTATGTACTCTGCTAGCAATAGAGCTTGCCACTAGAGCCTGATATGTTTTTGCTGTGCCATCTTATTTCAGCCATTTTGTATACTAGTGGCTGATGGCCATGTTTTGTTTGTGTGAGTGTTCCTAATATCTAGGTTTCTTCTTCTAAAATAAAGTTATGTGACCAGAACCAGTTCTCCTGGGTTTGAGGAAACTCTCCTAATGGGTTCATATTAATTATATATAAATTTCTATTTTCCACAAAGTACTTCAGGGAGATGTGGGTGGAACAGTGCAACAATACAGTGTCAGGGCAGCCAGTATGATACCTCCACCAATAAGGTACCCTAGTGTTAGACAAAGAAATAATACAGTTTAACTAGGGTTCTCTTTGTTTTAGAAATTAGTAGGTCACCAGAACTAGTTTGGACCAATGGGTACAATCCAAAATAAAAGCACAATCCCACAAAATGTCCAGGATGCCTCTTCCTTATGATAGAGCAATGACACATCACATACTGGGATACCACCTTAAGCCGACACCAAAATGTATGAGATCTAATAATAAGGGCTCACTCACTTCATAGAAAAATAGTTTTCAACTTTATCTTTTATTTTTCTGCTACAATATAGAGCTTATGATGTATTGGAGCACCACCTTCATCAGGCAATATTGCTGTGATCGTATGCTTTAGATACATGTTATGGTAGAGATATCATAGTACTGATATAACAGCAAATTACTGATTATACATTTTCCTAAAATCAGTTCTCAGTTATTATAATATGTTTAGATGTGCAGTTCTTGTGTCTGTTATGACTGTAAGAGTTTCTTCTCAAGTCCTTTGTGTGCCAGAACTGCTTTGCTTCACTTTCCATGCTCAACCACAGCAAGGCCTGGTCTGAGGATCTGGCATGTGGACAGGAGTAGAAACTGAGCCATCCTCAACAGCATGCAAGCGGATCTCCCTAAAACCGCTGGCACTGCCAGACTGAACAGTCACCTCCCACACACTTCGACTACAGGATGGGTGGACCGCTAGGAGACACCACAGCCAAGATGTGCCCATAATCTGGGTCTGTCCAGGCCTTTACTTGCCACAGATAAGAGTCCCCACAAAATGTTCACTAAACTAAAACAACAGTAATGAGTACTTCACTTGGGCAATTAACTATTCACAACCAGTTCTCACTTCAGTCATCCTTGGAGGCCAATACAGAAACATTCACTCTTCCAAAGAGGTAGCAAGGAGCAAGGAATGTCCACTGCTACTTCTTCCAACCCTGATGTCAGAGATAGATGCCCACCTCGAATCAGAGTCAGAAGTTGTCAGAAGTTATCTAACTGCCGACTGTGATTAGAACTTGCCATTAGCACTTCAGACTAAGGCACACAAACAAAACCCTCAGACATTCAGCCAAAACATAATTACGAGTCAGAGAAACAAGAGATTGACAGGGAACACCTGTGCAGGCTACGATACCTAAACAAAACACCTGATCTGCTCCGCTTAGTTCACAGGATTCTCACTAGCATTAAGAACGCCCTTAGTTCAACCCTACTCTGTGTAACTCAAAACTTTGCTAAAAGCACAAAAATTTAAACAAAATCAGCAGACTTATTCAGAGTTCACTCTAAGCTGGCAGACAGCACGCCCAGCCTGGCAGCCATCTTTGCTGATTTAGGGACTTTAATATGCTGGATGCAGACTGTGGCATCCCAGTTTTAGCAAGTGCAAGGAACCTGCTCCAGGTGGAAGCATTCCAGGAGCCTTCCTTACACAGCTGGTTTAGGACCCTACAAGGGAGGAAGGATTCCTAGACCCAGTGCTCACAAACAGTGAGAGGTGCACAGTGTAACAGTCCATAAATTGCTTGGGTCAGATGACCACAAGAGAGTGTGGATAAAGGTTCAGCTGGCAGATAACAAGGGGTAAGCCAGGCTAAGGTGTGGAACTTCAGAAGAACAGCCTCTAATAGGATGTGGGAACTACTAGGGTACTATTAGAGGATTAGCAGGGATTAAGGGAGGGAGAGGAATGGCAGGCATGCAAGTTGGGAGTAAACAAGGCTGCAACCTGTTGTATTGGGAGAATATGCAAGATAAAAAGGCCAGAGGTGAAGGATACAGTGAGAGTGATGAGGAGGCATTTAGGAAAAAAGGAAGCCTAAGGGTGGATGATAGGAATCGTACCTAAGGGCAGCCAGAAAGACCAGCAGGATGGTCAGAAATGACCAGTGTGGAGCTTTGAATTGCAGAGGGTGAAGGTGGACACTAACTGTTTTTCCAATACATCCAGGAGAAATGTAAATTCAAGGAGGTATAGTCTGACTAAAGAAAAGGGAGGGAAGGAAGGAACAGAATAATGGCTCAGATGCTGAACCAGTATTTTTATTCATTGTTCACCAGAGATGAAGTGGGCCAACACCAGATTGTGGAGTAGGGTGAATAAGAGGAATGGGTTAGTCTTACCAATCACAGTCAAATCACAAAAGAGAGAATGCTGGAGGAGATGGAGAGTGGACAGATCGATGGTGTCATATGGAATGTGTCCTAGGATGCTCAAAGAAACAACAAAGGTATTTATAGCACTGTTGACAGATATTTTCAGCTGTTTCATTGCCATGGGGTTGGTGCCCAAAGACTGGAGGACTGCCAGTATTGTCCCTCTGCACAAAAGTGGAGGAAGGATGAGCCAGAAAACTACACACCAGACATCTATAGCAGAGAAGGTACTTTAGGCCACACTGAGGGAAAGACTGGTAGATATTTTCAAGGTAAACTGGTTGCAGGATGACAAACAGCACAAGTGCACTGGGAAGGTCATGCCAGATGAACCTGATTGAGTTCTTTGAGGGTGACAAGGGTGTCTGACAAAGTACAGGCAGTTGACGCTCTGCACCTGGCCTTCAGTCCCCATAGGATTCTGGTCAAGAAACTGAGGGTCCTAGGGTGCAGGAAAGGATAGCAACATGGGGAATGAGGGAAAGTCCACTGTTGCTTCTTCCAATCTCCGATGTCAGGGATGGCTGCCCAGCTCACACCGTAGTCAGAAGTTATCTAACCAACAACCATGATTAGAACTTGCCATTAGCACTTCCGACTAAGGGATGCAAACAAACAAGCTGTCTGAGGGAGGATGCAGAGAGCAGTGGTAAATGAGAAGTTCACCGATAGTAAAGAGAGACATGGGGTGGACATACAGGGCAATATCTGCTTCTTCGATGACACTAAGATCTGCAGAAGAGTGGATAGTGTGGTTGAGATAATAAACAGACAGTTAACAAGGACATATGCCTAATTTTGTCTGTATCATATAACTATCTAACTATGATTAGGTCACTAAGCAAGGACTGGGGTAGGCTGGAAAAATGGTTCAAATATGGCAGCTGAACTTTAGTGTGACTAAATGTAAGGAAGTGAATGTAAGGAACAAAATCCAAAACGCCGTACTTGGTGGGGACAGGGTTGTATTAGAAAATGCATCAGAGAAAAAAATCTCATTGGATTAAAAGTTAAAGGTCCATTGCACAGTGCAACAAAGTTCTAGGAAGGCAAACATGATTCTGGGATGCATAGAGATGGGAATCCACAGTAGAAACAGGGGATCCTTCCACTGTACAGATCCCTGGTTCACCCATGCCTAAAGTATTGCAATGTTCTGGAGCCATACCTACAGAAAGATTGCAAAAGTGGGGAGGCTGTGCAGAAAAAGGTAATGGAAATGTTCCAGGGATGAGAAAACACATGAGGAGAGACTACAGAGCCTCAATATTTAGAGCCTGGAATCTAGAAGGAGAGGAGGGACATGATAGACATAAAATACCTGCATGGGTTAAACAGTGAGTTAGGGGACATGAGGTGAAGGAAAGGGATGGCCACTAGGGTCACCTTAGGAGTAATAGTTTGGATGGGCAGACTGAATGGGCCACTGGGCCTTTTTCTACCATCATGTTCTTTGGTATTGTTCATTGTGCTTCTCTCACCCAAAGAACTTGAGAATATACTCTATTATACAACAGGTATCTGCTCTAAGTCAATCACAGTGCAGAACACTTACCAGTTATTCTCCTACAAACTACCTCAAGGAAAACCCAGAGTTGGATACTCAACTAAACCCTCCCACAGAGTCGGTTATTGAACTAAACCTCTCCCACAGTCATTTAATCAAACCTTTCCGACATCTACTATCGGTTATTCAGACAGATCCTGACTGCAACCCTCTGTCCCCTTGCCTCCGCATCAGTAATCCCCTCAAACAATGCTGCACTCCTGCACATTAAAATATTTTGTCACTTTAGAGATGAAAAGCTTGGTTTTTCTTACCACTTCCTAACTACAAATCCCCTCACTCACTTACTCCACCACCGTGGCGTCAGTCACACAAGCGCCAGTTCCTCCTAACAGTCCCCCAGTTGGCCAATCAGCTCACACTCACCAGATTCTTACTGCTTGGTACAACAGGTTACTTGACTACTGGTGGCCTCTCTGAAATCCTTATCTCTCTCAGCTGCTGGCAGGCAGGCTCCAATAGCCGCATGTGTTGGCTCGCATTAACTCTTAACAGGAAGGTACGTGCTCCACTGACACCAACCTCGGTGCTTAGATTTACACTGCTCCCCGCCACACTGACCCGGTTCTTAAAAACTGTCAAATTCACTCCAACTCATATAATAGTAATAACATCCAATGAGTTGGAGCATACTTGTATTAATCGTTTGGGATTATGCCCCGCTTCACCGCATTTAATCATCCACAGAAGCTGGTTATGGTTATTGCTTCAGTATTCTCCAACTTGCCGGATGTTATCACTTAAATAACCATAAGACACACAGAAACTGTACATATAAACATACAGTGGATTTTGGATACATGCGTGTACTAACGGACAGCCAAAATGTGTGCATACATCCAAAATGGCATACATCTGGAACGCTATACAAATAATGGAGCAGATACAAACATGTCAGAAAAATGTCAAAGATACTTTATTCAAGTTAAAGCTACTAAAAGCACTAAAAATCAATAAAAACTATTTTCTTTTACTTCTTAGTTGTTTCTTATTAAAAAAATATGTTAATGTAGCTTTGTTTGGTTGTTTTTTGCGCAAGTGTTTCTAGCTGCTTTTCAAACACATAAAACCATGTAAAGCCTGTTGTTTCTTTTGCTCACTGTAGTGATGGATTCTTGCATCACATCCAGAGACATCGGTTGTAGTAGGTAGGCTGGATGTCAAGGTCCTCTCATCCTGTCTGTCCTCTGTAGTGGTGTACATCGCTGATGAGCAAATCTCCCCATCTGTCAGGGCACCTGATGTTATCTTCTGCACTGTTACGGAGGGAAGCTTTGCAAATGAACACAGTAGGATGCCTTTTTCAGCCAGACCGCATTATCATCTATTAACACTTACTCAGCCGATGTGACATTCAGCCAAAGGGCAGCCAGGGACCATAAATGTGTCATACAGCCCAAAACAAGTTGCATACAAGCAGAATACTTAACATTGCCTGAACAGGAAAAGAAATGAGAGTTCAGTTTTACAGTATGTGCATACATCTGAAACGGTACACAGCTGAATGGCATACGAGTGGAACTGATTTAATACATAGTGCTAATGTCCTCAGCAACAAAGACTGAGGAGAGATGTACTGAACATTTAATGTATAATATGTAAAACCATGACGTAGGCATGCACATTAGCACTGATGCTAATGCACATGCCTGGAGTCGTGGCCTTACATTGCACCTAAAATTACTTATATTGCAGTTCTCATTTTTATAAACAAGCTACACTGTGGCACTCAGGACACTGGCCCCATCACCGAATGCCTTTGAAATACAGTGCTTGCAGAAGCTCAAACTTGCGTGAGCGTGACTTTACCAGCACTTCTGCACCACGCTTAACATCCACGCCCTAACAAGCATTCTGCTGGGGTTTTAGTCAGGTCAGGGAAATATAAAAATAAAGTGAAACAAAGACTAAACATTTTAACGTTCATTTTATGTTTGCTTGCACACGTGTGCAAGAAACATAGTGCCATCATCGGAGTTTTCAGAGTGTGTCAGCCCTCTTCCAATTTAGTCAGTGTGTTTGCAGGCGGCCGCAGTTCTCCAGTGCTGCTGGAGCTGTCTATGACAGCTCCAAAATGCAGTGGTTACAATTGAAAGGGGAGCTACGCTCAGTGAGCAGCTATCAGATATTGCCTGCTCATGCGCGCGCTCCCTACACACACACACACACACACACACACACACACACACACGCCACGACACTGTGTGTTGTCCCCCCAGCCCAGTTACATAGGCCACGCTGGTGCCCACCCCAGCGTGTCACATTGTATAGCCAACGGGTGCCTAATCCCTCTGTCGGCTGAAGCGCGCCCCAAGCCAGTTACATAGGCCACGCTGGGTGCCCACCCCAGCATGGCCACATATTGTCAGTCGACGGGGTGCCTAACCTCGCCGGCTCCACTGTTTCTACCCCCAGTACAGGGTGCCATGCTGGGAGCTCACCCCAGCATGGCAATGAATGGATTATTGGGTTTACCTAAGTTTCAACTCTGTCGGGCTGCAGGTCTCCACTGTCGTTCTTGTGCCACACTGGGTGCCCACCCCAGCGTGGCAAACGCCCCGCTCGTCACCTAAACAAAATAAAACACCTGTAACTTAAAACTGTCCCTCGCAGTCTCTGCCCCCACCGCACTCACCCACTGCGCACTCCTGCCTCCCACCCCCCACCCCATACTTACCTCCGGACTTTGGCGCGACGATCTTCGTGGACCGGGAACATGTCTGCACTCTTCAAAGCCGACTCACTGAACTGAGGAAATGCCGGCAAGCTGTATAATGTAATGAATAGGATTTTTTCAACTTTGCTGCATATCTCAGGCATTTTTTTGAATTTTGCACCAAATTTTCAACATAGGGTTTTTGGGACCCCTTCTCATGAATGCTGTCACTGTCATGGCATTATTCGGGCCGAAGGGTGATTTCAGCAGTCACTGTGTGAAATCACCTTTTGGGACTGATTAACAAACGAGACTGCCAGTGTTCATAAGGTGGCCTCTCAAAAGCCTATTTTGAAATTTGTGGAAAATTCAAAAAATGACTGTTTTATCGAGCTGCAGGCGAAAGTTCTATGCAGGCTCATAAGTTCGCTAATCAATATTTTCACTCCAGATTTTCAATATTGCCATTTTACCACACCTTCTTATGAGTAGTACAGCTGTCATTTTTCAAATCTCACCCAAAACGTGTTTCCGCTCATGTACGCACAATGTCGCAGTTGATGTGCGAAATCAATGTACCGGACAAATTAAGAAAATCACAGTAACACTGTTCACAAGCAGAGGTCTTAAAATGGCTATGTTGAATATTTGGTGAAAAAATTCCTAAAATGACTGTTTTACGAGCGTGCATTGCGCAGTTCCCACGCACGCCAGAAGTTCGTGAATTTTCAATATTTTCACTCAGATTTTCAACATTGCCATTTTACCACACCTCCTTATGAGCTGTACAGCTTTCATTTTCACAAATTGCCCAAAATGTGTTTCCACTCATGCAGCGACAATGGCGCAGTCAGTGTATGAAATCAATGTATGGGACACTTAAGAAAATCACAGTGACACTGTTCATGAGCAGAGGTCTTAAATGGCTACAGTATGTGTTGAATATTTGTGAAAAAATCCTAAAATGACTGTTTTACGAGCGCATGGCGCAGTTCCTACGCATCACCGTAAGTTTGCGTAATTTCAATATTTTCAATCCAGATTTTCAACATTGCCATTTTGTTACACTTCCTTATGAGCAGTACAGCTGTCATTTGTTACATCTTGCCCAAAACATGTTTCTGCCCATGTAGCGCACAATGGCTAGTCGGAGTGCTAAATCAATGTATGGGACACATTAAGAAATCCCAGTGACACTGTTCATGAGCAGAGGTATTAAATGGCTATGTTGAAAATTTGGTGAAAATTCCTAAAATGACTGTTTTATGCACTGGCAGTTCCTAATGCGACGCCATAAGTTTGCGAATTTTCAATATTTTCACTCGGATTTTCAACATTGCCATTTTATTACACTTCCTTATGAGCAGTACAGCTGTCATTTGTCACATCTTGCCCAAAACATGTTTCTGCCCATGTAGCGCACCCCCTTTTACCTGCTCACCCAGTTCCCTCCCATTCTCTCCCCCCTGACCCACCTGTCCTTTGGATCTGCCCTGTATACCTTTAGCCACTCACTAAATGCTACCCATATACTGTAAATCTGCTGTTTTCTCTTGACCTGTTGATTGTCACTGAAGCTGTACTCCTTTATTGCCTTTTACCAAACTGTTCTCTGTACTGTTATTGCTTCCTGTATTATGTAAATAAACTCTGTATTGTTACTGTACCTCCGGGGTCGTGCCTGAAAATAGTCACCTGTTTGGCTAGCGCACCTACCGGTAAACAAAAACTAAATAAAATAAATAAATAAAATGGTGCAGTCAGTGTGCAAAGTCAATGTATGGGACACATTAAGAAAATCACAGTGACACTGTTCATGAGCAGTGGTCTTAAAATGGCTATTTTGAAAATTTGGTGAAAAATTCCAAAAATGACTGTTTTCACAGAGCCATTGCACAGTTCTCGCTTAGCATTTCAAAGTTTGCGAATTTTCAATATTTTCACCAGATTTTCAACATTGCCATTTTATTACACTTCTTTGGAACAGTACAACTGCTATTTTTCACATGTCACCAAAAATGTGTTTTCACGTAAGCTTACAATGGTACAGTCGGTGTGCGAAGCAATGTTTGGGACAGATTAAGAAAATCACAGTTACACTGTTCATGAGCAGAGGTCATAAATGGCTATGTTGAAAATTTGGTGACAAAAGTCCATAAACTGACTGTGTTACTAGTGAGCATTGCGCAGTTTCCATGCACCCTTGTAAGTTCATGACTTTGTAATAGTTTCAATCCAGATTTTCACCAGTGGCATTTTTCCACACTTCCTTATGAACAGTATAGCTGTCATTTTTCACAAAATGGCCGAAATGTGTTTTCACACTTTCAGCACAGAGATGCATGGTCGCTGTGGGAAATCATTGTTCGGGACAGATAAAGAAAATCACAATGACACTGTTCATAATCGGAGGTTCAAAATGCCTGTGTTGACAATCTGCTGTAAAAGAAAAAAAAAAAAACGAATTACATTACGGGTGTGCTTGCACAGTTTCTATGCACGCCTGTGACTTCACCATTTTTTAAATATTTTACTGCAGATTTGCAACATTGCCATTTTTACACCTTCCATGAACAGTACAGCTGTCATTTTTACATCCTGTCCGAATGTTTTGCACCTGTGGTGCTAAATGCCATAGTCGCTGTGCATAAGCAGCTTTTGGTTAACAAACTGATATTGCCACTGTTCATGAGGTGGGTCACAAATAAACTGCAATATGTTGAAAATTTGGAGTGAAAATACCACGAATGCCTAAGACATTAGGGTTTCCAACCATAATGCCCAACCCTGTAGAGGATGACAGGCATCAGGATGTGACTTGGGATTCTTGTCTGTAATGCTCATACCATTCTACACCCTGCAGCCAGTGACAGGCATCGAGGCATGCCTTGGACTCTTACTTAAAGTTCACCCATTCTCCTATACGCACCCATCTCACCATATTTCCTGATGGAATGGGATGCGCATAAGAGCCAAAGACCCCAAGGCACATCGTGACACTTGTCAGTGTCTGCAGGGTAGGGTGTGTGAAATGGCGTGGTCGTTATGCCTGACGGTACTCCAAATGCATATCCTAATGCCTGTCACTCACTGCAGGGTGGTGGTGGGGTTATTTCAGTTCAATACTTCACTACCATTCCTATTATGCAGCTCTGTAATTTCTACACTACCAATGCTAATGCCAGCAAGCAAAACATTAGGCATTGACAAATGCTTGTTTTATGTTTGTTTTAGTTATAGCTCTATTTTAATTTTTTCTTGGTGTTTCTGTTTGCAGTTGCAGCAAGAATCTGTGTAGCCACCATAAAGAACTTGCAGCGGCAGTCTGCTGCAAATTCTACTGCTCAGACTATCTCTAGCATTTGGAAGGTGATTGTGGAGTAGAGCCGTCTTGTGTTATCAGTGTCTTTAACAGCGATTTGTTGCTGGTCTGTTGCCGGTTTCACTGCCTGGACTGCCCATCTTACATTTGAAGGCATTTGCCGCTGATGCTGTTACTGATGCCAAACACCTTTGGAGATCGGATTAATACTTTGGGGATTTGACCCAGGACTGCTGCTCTGAGACCGAGGTAGTGATTTCCAATGGGCAGTGTTGGGTGGGGGCGCCTGAATTCCACTGATCTTAGGGCTATACCCGACCCCGGGACCGGCTGAGTTGGCTTAGATTTGGCTCAGGAAGCTGAGGCATTATCTTGGCCTTTCTAAGAAGCCTCAAGATTGGCCCTGATGGCCTAGTTTTGAGGTGTCCATAGCTGCAGGTTGCGGGTTGGAGTGATTGGGGCCTTTGTGATGGGTGGAGGGCATCCTTTTTCTGACCTGTTCCTGGTTTTTATATTTGGACCCTCTTATTGACTTTTGGTTTGAGCTGGTATTATGTGAATTTAATTCTGGGCTCATGGATTTCTGCTCGGAAAGAGACTGAATGGCTGTATCCTGGAAGAGTGGGGGAGCTTGAGGAATACTGGATTTATTTGAATTTTGACTGGCCTTCCTTAGCCTAAGTTGTTGCTCAGGACCAGCAGTGACCCAAATCTGTTTTTGGCTTTCTGCTGTTATGTTCTTATGGACAGGATTCTGCTTGGTTCGCTGAATTATGGAATTAATGTACTTAAGGACGATGACATCAAGAATTAACTGCTTCCTTCCATTGATTTAAATTAAAACATTTTATGGTGGTTCCTGGTGGTGAGAGGACCTGGGTGTCCATATTTTTTCTGACTTATTTTAGTTCTCTTCTTTCTGTATTGTACGCTTTTTGTGTTTTTTTTCTTTTGTGGATTGTGATTTTCAGTTTAGGCAGTGAGAGTGCCTGAACCTACCTGTGCCTTCCTGGTCGTGAGAGGACTGGGGGGTAAATATCATTATCCATAATATTATTTTGTACAGCTATAAGAGGGATTGAATCAATTTCAGAACTCTTTGTGGACTTGGACTCTTTTGGGCAGTAAGAGTGTCTGAATTCCCCTATCTCCGGTCATGAGAGGACTTTGGGGAGGGGATTGTTACTAATTGTATTTTGTGGAAGGATTGCAGTGTTTTCCAAAATTAAGTGTAGGAGTGACTGATTCAGCATATGTAGGATAGGGTGATATTTTTAAGTGGCATTTTATTTTGTGTTAGGTGGGTTATTTGAGTAATTTTGGTATTTATTTTTTAGTTTTTACTCATTGTTTTGTTATTGTGATTTATAGTTTAAGTTTTGGGGAAATGGTTTTGATTGGGGTTGGATTGGGGTATTTATTAGATTTTAGGTAGTTTGTTTATTTATCAGTGGTGAAGAATGTTGGATGCCAGTTCCCACAGTTGTGCGCTATTCATCCTCTGCTCTGCGTGCCCTCTGCCCTTTCTCCACTCCTCCTCTGAGTTTATAACCTATCAGCTCTAGAGTGCTGGGTATTATGCGTGGGGAGAAGGAGGGGGCGGGGGTCATGAACAGTGGAGGATGAACATGGGGTCATCATATTGGAGTGGTAGGATCCAGGAGGCTCTGGGGTGAAATGGAATCCAGACTATGGTTCTCCATGTCTGGTGCCCATATCCAAGGGCACTACTGACTGTGGTAGGCAGATGGTTCGGGCAGCCAGGAGGTTCATCCAACTCAGCGGTGTTGTGCAATGCCAGGTCCATTAAGAACAAGGCTACAATTATTGCAGATCTTGTTGAAACAGTGGACCTGGCATGCATCACCGAGACCTGACTGGATGAAAATTGTAGCCCCATCTTGGAGGCTGTAACTCCAGCTGGGTACTTGCTGATACACTCGCCAAAGATTGGATCCGGGAAGGTTGGTCTGTTTCAAGACCGAACTTAACCTCACAAGAGTATTAGTTGAGGAGGCTGAGTCATTTGAGTGTGCCATTGTAGCAGGTATAGGTTATCGAATTGCCTTCCTTCATCATCCACCTGGTGATGAGAAGGATTCCTTCAGGAAGTGGTGGACGTTGTCGACATGGTGTTTGAGTTGCCCAGACTAATCGTTCTGAGTGACTTCAATGCCTGGGTCGACGATTAACTTCCTAATTTGGTCAACACTTTCTCCAGTTGATGACATCTCTGGGCCTTTACACAAGTGGTTTCCACTGCTACTCATAAACACAGACACTCTCTTGACTTAATCTTCCTCCTAGGGATCGAAACTTCTGACTTGGGGTGGAACGGTTGGGTGGTCTGATCATTACACCATGGGGTTAGTTTTAGCACACACACCCGTGAGGCCTGCCCCTGTGGAGATGGTTAGGTACTGACCTTTATGGGATATAAGTTCTCATGGCCTAAGCGGTGGTACTTGATCTCTCGTCCTCTCGTTGGCAAGCAATGACCCAGAGACCCTCATGATGGCTTATAATTTACCCGTCTTGGAGGCTCTGGATTCCATTGCTCCAGTCCGTGTTCACCTTCGCCCCAGGTCCCCTGGTTTGATGGGACTTTGAGAGAGAAGCGGAGACTAGGATGAAGGTTAGAGTGTTGCTGGTGCAAGTCCGCCCTTGATGCCGACCACCTTAGATTGATGGACCATTATCAAGTCTATCAATCTGCAATCACCTGTAAGAAGGCAGAATTCCTGTCTGGGGAGATTGTGGCTGCTCAGAATCGACCAGTTCAGCTTTTCTGAACTGTGGGCAGATTGTGCAACCCCGACTGTCTACATGTTCGGAAAGCTTTTCGCAATTAGAGTGCAATGAGTTTGCTCGATTCTTTGCAAATAAGGTGGCTGACATCAGGCGGTACTTCAGCCAGCACACTCTTTGGGTGTTGCTTTTGATCAGTACAGGGTCACAGTACCTCGGCCTTCCTGGAGTACCTTTAGTCGACTGGAGTTCATGGATGTCATGCAGATTATCCAGGGTGTGCACCCTACGTGCTGCAGTTTGGACCCTGGACCTACCTCTCTAATTTAGTGTTGTATTGATGTCATCGGTCCAGTCCTTACATGGATAGTCTGGTGCTCCTTGGAATTTGAAGAGTTTCCTAGCTCTCTGAAAGAGGTGATGGTGACATCACTCTTGAAGAAAGCTACCTGGACCCGACTGCCATGCAAACTACAGACCTGTATATAACCTTCCTTTTAGGGAAGGTGATTGTAATGTAGTGGCAGCTCAGCTGGAAAACCATTTGACCATCCATAACATTTATGAACTGCTCCAGTCCAGTTTTGTAAGAGACATAGTACCGAGACACGCTGGTTCGGGTGCTCAATGATCTCCTGATGGCAAGAGATTGGAAGAGCCTACCATCTTGGTCCTTCTGGATCTCACTTCAGCTTTTGACACCGAGGACCATAGGGTGTTGATAGGATGCCTGATGCATATCTGTGGACTGTCAGGAACAGTTCTCAGGTGGTTTACATCTTTCCTCATGGGTAGAACACAGAGAATGGTGTCTGGGGTTTATTCTTCAGGCCCATCTCTGTGTGTAAGTGCCTCAGGGCTTAGTGTTGTCACCCATGTTGTTCATGGTGTACATGCTACCCCTTGGAGACATTGTAGAGGGTATGTGCTGAGGTTTCACTGCTACACAGATGATACCCAGCTCTACCTTTCTTTCATGCCCAACCAGGATGACGCTGTCTCAGTCTTTAATAACTGTCTGAGAGAAATCCAGGAGTGGATGGATTCCAGCTGGCTGAAATTGAACTTGGAAAAACTGAGGTATTGGTTGTGGACCCAGGTCATCGGATGGGGGATCGGGAGTAAGTCGCCCTCTGGAATTTTCTTGGCGGTGTCTCACTCCCAACCTCTGAACGGGTGCATAACCTGGGGTAATTTATTTTTTCTCCCTTTATTTATTCGCCTCTGGTCCCCACTGGAGCCGCACCATCGGAAGTCACCAATCAAGCCTTTGTCTCTGCAGGTGCCTTACCTGTTAGTCTTGGTCCCTCCATCCTGCCGCTGATACCCACCCCGGGCAGAGTCAGCTACAGGCAGGCACCGGCACATCGAGACTTGACTCAGCTCCATCTTCCCAGCTCCAGTGGGGGTGTTTTCGTGTTTTCTATGGGATGTTGTGGGCCCATACGTCAAGGCATGAGCACCGACATTGGCAATCCCTCCCCCTCCTTCTATGAAGGAGAAGTCCCTATGGCTGATTGGTCGCTGACCCACATCCCCACCAATCAAGCCACTGGGACCCAGCTCGCTCGTCATGCCTCCAGCCTCCACCAGGGGTCGCTGCTTGCCAGGATGATTGAACCCTCCCTTCCCGGAGAAGGCAAGCTGTCATTGGATGCTCCAGCCTGTCTTCCCAGTCGACCCCCCAGTGGCCTGGGTTCGCTCCTGAACCCAGGTCACCGGCGTGGTGCGGTGTGGCACCCAGCGCCTCAACCCTCAGTGCCACCAAGCTGGCTGGGGGTAGTTTTGATGATGGACTGACTCTGCATTCTCAAGTGTGGCTGTCGTCAAAGCGTCCTTTTATCATCTTAGGAATATCGCCAGGATTAGGCATCTGGTTCAGTCTGATGACCTTCCTACTCTGGTCCATGCCTATGTGTCCTTGCACTTGGATTATGCAACTCCCTCTACCTAGGGTTTTCTGGGGTAGAAATCTGTCACTTGCAGCTGGTGCAGAATGCGGCAACCCGGCTTTTGACAGGATCTGCTCAATCCTGTCATATTTCACCAGTGCTGCACAAACTGCACTGGCTGCCAGTACAGTGGCGGATCATCTTGGTTGACTGACTTTCAAAGCTCTATATGCACTGGGCCTGGACTATCTGAAAGAGCTCCTGGTCCCTTACTGCCCTGGTCAATTACTCCACTCGGCCAATGAGGGTTGCTAGAGATCCCAAGGGTGAATTTAAAAATATCTGGTGCAAGAGTCTTTGCATATGCAGCCCCATGCTTTGGAATTCTCTACCCGGTCAGTTGTGGAGTGCACAACTGTGAGGGATTTAAGCAGGGCTTAAAACCTTTTGTGGCACCAAGTCTTCTTAGCTAACTAACTGATTTACTTTTCTGATTTATTGTTATTTGATTTTAATTGTATGATTTTGATTTGCTTTTTATATTGTTAGGCGCCTTGCCATTCGATAAAGGCGCCTTATAAATAAACGTATTATTATTATTATTATTAAATCATACTGTTAAGTTCAGCAGGCATTTTATATGAGGAAGCTAATGCTAGATACGGCTACATCAATCATTTTGCCAAGAAACTAAAAAATCAGATAAAACTGACAGTGTCCCTTTAAAAGTGTTCTTGGATTTTGGAAAAACTTTCAACTTTCTAAACCTCATAACCCATTAATAAAATTAAATATCAAGGGAGCTATTTTATAACTGAAATAAAGCACTACAGGATGTATATAATTGAAGTATAATGGCAGTTCCCGGTGTGTGAAGAACTTGGCTTTACCTTATGCCTCACCTCCTCAGGCTTACTGTATTCCAAAATAACACACTCATGGCATGCTACTGTATATTGTTTAATTATTCTATTGGATTGCCTTTCTACTTATGAACTAGTCAATTCATTTTTTCCAGTAAAAGCTATGGCATCTTATGGATCCACGATGGGAGCTTGACAACATTTTTGTCAAGCGCGCTATCAGCGACACCAGCAGGTCAACCGCATTCTGCAGTCGGCTGCCGGTTCGCACTGTCCATTCTTGGTTTCTTCGAGGATATGCCCCGCACCCCTACTTAAGGATTATCAACTCTGAGTTGTAGCTGATTGGGGGTGCAGGACCCCGACAGACCAGCGCTGGGTTCCAGTGGGTTTCCCACAGCAGTATGGCGCTGTAGTCACTGTGGGGTACCTTGCTGGTGAAATGTCGCTGTCGGGGGAGGGTAACCGCATCTTATAATGGAAAAGAGAGTGTGTGTGTGTGGGGGGTGTTAATAGCATTAAACATAAAACTGCTATTCTACTCTTAATTTTAGAATACAATGACATCAAATAGCTTGTGCATCTGAGACCATTAGACAAGACTTCATTTTTGGACGTGAACATACATTCTGTCCTATTACTTGCTTCAATGTTTTTGTACAGCATGTATTTATATAGTTACTCTGTTTCAGTCTCTAGCTAAATCATAGACCTGTTTTACTTTTTGTATTGCCAGTATGGAACACATTGAGGATGCTGTCAACCCCTTAGACCTCAGTGTGTCTCTAGTTTAAAACAATTTTCTGATTGATCACATTCTGTAAAGATTGCTGATGTAACTGGTAGTCTGACTCTGATCCTTGTTTTCTTTTTAGAAGTGTGGAACAGCCTGCCCACCATACTGGTGTAGCTGCACAAAAATATGTTAGTTGACAGTCCTTGATCAACTTTGTTACATCTTTCCTGGACTTGTGGAACACCCACAACACAGTCTACAGGATCTACCTTAACAGTTAGCCAAAAATGGGAAGGGAAATTAATTGCATAATTACAGAGCCTGAGTAGGAAGCTATTTGTCTTTAGCAACGTAAATTGACTTCCTCCCACGTGTGGCAGAATTTACATGGAAAATCACAATTCAGTATTTCCATACTCCCCATATTACAGGACAGTATAATATGCAAGAGGGTGGGGTGTTGGAGACAATGTGGAACCAGAGGGTAACCCATGTGCACATTTTCTGGGATTGCCAAAGATACAGTCCTACTGGCAGGCAGCGGAACTGTCTTTACTGGACCTTGTCCTTGCTAAGTGTCTAGACAGAAGATTGGGGCTGGGGAGGAACCACTAGACCACCAGTGATTTCTTTGTTTTTACTTTTTGGGGATTGGGACTAGGGAGGGACCGTTGGTCCACCAGGGATTTCTTTTCTTTACTTGAGAGGGATTGTGGATAGGGAGGGACTGCTGGTTCACCAGGATTTTATTTTACTTGTGTGGGGATTGGGGCTTGTGAGGGACCACTAGACTACCAGGAAACTATTATTTTACTGGACAGAGGATTGGGGCTAGGAAGAACTGCTAGACTACCAAGGACATTGTTACATTTCTTGCAAAAGGCAGGGCATGGGAGGGACAGCTAGACTACCAGGGTACTCACCCTTGACAGTGCATAGACTAGGTGCAGGGCACCCCCACCCGTGCACTGTTGAGGGCTGGGTTTCAGAAACTTTAAACTGCACTGTGCTTTCAGCTGGTTAGTGCTCTTGAAAATTTCAAATATCGTGCTGCACTAATGATGCATGCGGGATCCTCATTTGTATATGCATAGCGTGATATTGTGTGCCACGTGCTATCGGGGTGTGTATACATAGGTGGCCTTTCAATATGGCCACATCTCTGATGGTCAGTGTTATTCCTGGTTAGCATGGCAAAAACCTAAATTATGCTGCACTAACCTTTTGAATATAGGGCCAAAGTGTTACTGTTAAGTCCCATTGGTTCATTAGAAACAAGCATAAATGTGTTTTGCATGTTTTAGCCATAACTTGGTCAATTTGTTTTGGTTTGATATGAAACATACTATGGTTGTACTCCCAGAGGAGATACACCTTTGATGATTATCGGACTTTAATTGTGGATTTGGCACCATGGTGAAGTTGGGAGGTAAATTTGGGGCGTTATGCATACCTCATGAATTTCTGGGAGGGTATCATGTGTTAGTTGTATGGTAGCCATTAAGACTTTTCTTTTGATATGTAGATTGTCTCTAACTCCAAAGACTGACAAAGTTATGGCTTTTGAAGTTAAAATGTGGAAAAAATGAAGCACAAATTCTTTCATGAGAAATCATCTTCCTTCATGAAATTTTCATGAGCTTATGAAAGAGTTCTGCTTTTCACAAAAGCAGAATAAGAAAAAGTCAAAATTCTTCTTTCATGAAAATGGATCTTCTTTCATGAGATTTTGTGAGCTCAAGAAAGAATATTGGCTCTCACAAAGAAGAATGTGAAAAACCGACAAGTCCATATTCTTCTTTCATATGTCTCTATTATTTTTCGGAGCTATGCAAAAAGAAAATCATCTCATGAAAGATTTTTTAAATGTTCCAAGAACCCTATGGGATCATTGAGTTCAGAATCTAGCTAAACAAGTCCCATTTATCTAGTTATGTCTTGGTGTCTCTGCAGGGCATCATTTTTATAGGTTTTCAAAATAATTTTATGTCCAGATTTTTGTTTCATATCAAACATCTATCCAAAAGACTTTATTGAAATTCCCAAATCCTAATCACTCTGGAACAGATTAAGATTTTTTCTCAAACTAATGAAAGGCACCATTCTAGGGCACACCTTTCCACCCTGAAAATTCAAAACAAAATTCCAAACCGTATGGGCTGTAGGCAATGAGAAAAAAACAAACAGCACTATCTGGATCTCGGAATTCACACATCTGACCAGAACAAAATTTGTCACATTGACAGACCTTGCCCCAAGGCCATGTATGCATAATTTTCGTGCAATTCCATTGAATAGGTGAAAAGCTATTAAGGTACAAAGTTAGGGGTTTAATATTAAACAGCTTACTCAACCATAACTATAGTGGCGCTACCATGCCACTATTACTACATATTGACTGCTATATAAGTTATTTTAGCTGTTTGTATATGTACACTGCTGTTGTAAACTTATTCATGCTGCAGAAAAGTTTAATAAACTTTAAATAAAAAGGATTTGAAACAAAGCTAGACTGGGTATATTATACCACTAGTATGCATATCAATTCTACTAAGAAAGGAAGCAAATAAAACAACCAACAACATCAAGGGGTTGTACACAAGTTGCCAGATATTCAAAATGCACCAAAACCCAGAGCAAGTCTGGCCCAGTGCATATCCGATGTTTACTGGTAAAACAGGAGCAATATTCAGAGATTGCTCATGCCGTGAATGCGACAGCGCAACCTGGCTAAATATAATGCTGCACCATGGTGCAACCGGGAATGCAACTACGGCATAAGCAGAGGTGCGCCATGGTGCGACACACACAGTTGTGCCACAGCATTAGAGCAATGGGGAGGCATGGCACAGAGAAGTGACCCAGGGACAGAACCAGGGAGGCACA
Source organism: Neoceratodus forsteri (assembly GCA_016271365.2). Taxonomy (NCBI): domain Eukaryota; kingdom Metazoa; phylum Chordata; order Ceratodontiformes; family Ceratodontidae; genus Neoceratodus; species Neoceratodus forsteri. Next base: position 1,096,157,381 of record CM028129.1, on the reverse strand, counting down.
GTGACAGGCCACACAGGCCACCACTGGGCACAGCAGGGTGTGAACAGGCACCCACACCTCCGCCCCCAGATCACAACAGTGGTACCGAAGGAGGCAACAGGAGGTGCCAATGGTCAACAGAGGGCCACCAGGGGACCTCCATCTGGCTGTATGCCGTGCCCCCCAACACAGCCAGACCAGAGCAGGACACACCAGGACCATGCAGCCAATCACACACACCCACAACACACCCTTGACAGCCCTCCCTGGGCACCCCCAACATGCCCACTGACCAAGGGAGGGACACCACCACAGTGGGACATACCACAGCACACACCAGGAAACCACAGAAGCACAAAATGCACCTGACGCATGCACACCACACAGACAGGCACTGGGCCACTGCAGCATGGGAGCCCATGCCACCTGCAAAGCAGACACTGACACAGGCAGGCAAGTCAAAATATTGTAATAGAGAAAAGAAAATCAAACTATGTACAGAACAATGGGGAAGGAAGGTGTAGGAATGTGAGGGATGGGAACAGGATTGTACAGTGGGAAGGGGACTGTAGGGGAGGTACAGCAGGGGAAATGGGAAGGTAGGCTGCACATTAGTAGTGGCCATGCCATGCTGCCCCTCTTTCATCCATGGCATCTACCTCCCAACACCCACCATGTATCTGGAGCACCGCCTCCATAGTGGTTGACACAATGAGAATTATCTGCCACAAGAGCCTGCAGTACAGAGGCATCCTCCTCTGCATTTGGACACCTAGGAGAAGGGACAGGACAAGTGATCAGTGCAGTGTCCCAAGGAACCATGCCCAACCACTGAACAGGCCCCGCAAGGGGATGGTCCAATGACTGCCAACAATGCAGCACACCCAACTGCGCAATGCCAGTCACATGCACAGTGCTCATGTAGCACCACAGTATCTACAGTGGCAGCCAGTCTCACACCCACCCCACCAACAGCTGGCATATTAGTACAATGGATGTGCCACAGTGGCGGGCCCCACACAGTGCAGCTTACACAGCTGCCATGGCACAGGTGGCCATGCCCAGACGCATGCCCTGCTAACCCCCGCAATACAGAGTGAAGGCCCATGACAGTGCCTACCTGTTCTCCTTGGCCCTGCTGATGCCGGGGCCACCCAGTGCCACCTCTAGGTCCCACTTGCGCCTGCCGCCGCTACTGTCCTCCGCGCAGTCTCAGGGCCTGGGAATGGAACATAGACAGGAACACATCAGTACACAACCACAGCAGCTGCCCCTTGTACAGTGTGGGCCTTGCCTGCATGGTCTGCACAGTGGCATGTCAACACAAGTGGTGGTGGCGATGCATCCCGCGATGGCCAATGACAGTACACTGCCCTGCAGGACATGCCAGGTAGCCAAGCCAACACTACAGTACAGCACCAGGGCACGCATGCATGCTGGGCCTTCTCACCTGGCTGTGGCACATGCCCATGCCTGGCGCGTGCCTCCTGCCATCAGAGTTGACCTGGGTCCCTCCGCATCAGGTCCCCATAATGGTGCCGACACTGCTCGCTGCTCCTGGCCACCCCAGTTCGCTGCACAAGTGTGGCAGCAAAATCCTGCTACACAGCTACAGGGCTTCTGTAGTGAGGGCCTAGGCCAACAATTGGGGTGTGTGGAGCTGGATGCAGGCCACGAGGTTGTCCAGTTCCACCTGCATCCAGTTTCTCACCCAACAAGACCTGCACTGCACCATGTCCCTGCTGAGAACCATGGAGCAAAATGGCAGCCATAGCCACACGTGTACAGCATGCACCAGATGCATGGGCCGAGGAGATGCACTGTGTCCACCTATCACGCAATGGCAGAGATGTGCAACATGGGTGTGGCTGGATGGGGCCATGTGTGCGGATCATCTAGGGTCAGAGTTCACCACAGGGATCCAGACATGGCCGTGCACTGTCGCCAACTGCAGAATAGCACAGTGCACAATAGTTGGCGGTGCACCAATGGCACCTGCACAGCTCAATGAGGCACTGTGCATGCATGTACATTGCATCACATTGTGCTCTGGAGCAATCATATAAACTTGCTCAGAGCACTCTCATTGTGTACAAGCGCAAATATATGATATTCGCTGACACATGGCTAATGAGCTCATCAGCCAATCGCGTGGCACAATGGGGGCATTAGCATGTCATTACCATTGTGCCAAAGCCCATTTGTATATCGATGCACCATAAAAGTGCCACAGAATGGCACAGGCCATGGACCAGTATTGCATCCTTGAGGTAGAGGTTAGCATGCTGCTGGAGCAAACTGAGCACAGAGGGCACAGCAAGGGGATGGCAATGGGTGTTGCAACCACTGACACACTGTGCTGTCCATTTCCACAGGAAGTGACATGTCGGAACATGAGGAGGTTGGGGAGTGGGCAGGCCCAACTTCACAAAAGCAGAGTCAGAGGCCCTGTTCAAGACTTACCTCAAGAGGAGCCACTCTTGAGTGGTGCCACAGGCACACCACAGGTTAGGCTGGGGCCTTGGTGGAGATGGCAGAATGCATCAACCAGCAGGGCAGCCACCAGTGGTCAGTGCAGGAGTGGCACAAGAAAGTGGGCACTGACAAGAGGCAGAGCAACGACAAGGTGGTGGCCATCCATGCAGCCCGGAATGCCACAGGAGGGGGCCTGCAGATGCACCACAGCTCACGGCACAGGAGGAGCTGGTGGCAGCCAACGTGCTGCAGCACCATGGAGGTTGTGCCTGGAGGAGGCTTCCAGACAGGTGGCAGCCCATCCCTGCATGGTAAGTATGGTGGCAACACTGCATGCTGTGGCATAGTTCGGGGGCATGTGTGGTCATTGCTTCACTGACACACTTGTTTTCTTTCAGCACTGGCACACCTGTGAGCAGAGGATGGGGTGCTGGCTGCAGCCGTGGAGGCAGGCCCAGCCCCAGATGACCAGCCATCCACCTCCATGGGTATCCGGGGCCTGGAAGGCTGTAGCACACCACCACTGTCCAGCTGGATGTCCTGGGCATGGGGTCGGATGAGGCCCTGGATGTCTTTCTACAGGATGCCAGCCTTGGCATCCTGTGTGTGGAGTCACAGATTGGGGTGGGATCTGACACTGATGGCGACCTCACCATAATCCTGGACAGCATGGGTGGTGTTCTGGAAGACACCCATACCAGGCACAGGCAGCGCATCAGTGACCTGACAGCGGGGAACAGCCGCCTGCCACCACTGCAGGTGCCGCTGTGTGCACTGCCATAGCTGTGCCATGTGGTGGTGGTGATGGTGGTGAGGCCGCGGCGGCTGGGCAGTGTCCAGTGGCCAGAGGGGCAATGGCAGTAGGCTGCTGGTGCCACAGGGCAGCCGGATGCAGGGTCCGCCACCAGGGTGCCAGCTAGGGACATACCCCAAGAGGACCCCACTGTGCAGCATGGCTGGTCACCACAGGAGGGTTGGCATCCCACCCATAATCTCCAGAATGGCAACCAAATGGCAGAGCACACCTGTTTGCTCGGGCCTCCATTGAGCAACAGGTGCAGGTTACCACTGAGCTGCGTGCACTGCTGCGCGAAGTGCCTCAACTGGCCGAGCAGTGCGAGAGGGCATTGTGCAACACCTGGCAGGGATGCAGTGCATGCAGAAGGCCATGATAGCTTCCATGGATTGCATTGCACACTGCATGCAGGAGGCCACGAGTGCATCCATGGATCGCATTGCACAGGTGGTCACGGATGACCTCATTGCATTGTCCACCCCACAATCCCGCATCGGGCAACACCCACACTGTCGATGCCTGGCTCTGATGTTGGCATCCTAGGAACTCCTGGGGCGGGCTTGTTTGGGTGCCTACACCCCACATGGATCTGGTTGCGGTCCTGTGGGTCAACCCCTGGGGGCTATTGCAAACATGCCCTGTGGCTGATGAGCAACCTGTGGCTGCTGATCAGCCTGGCGTGGCTTCCCCCATGGCCGTGGTGGCTAGGGTTCCATGCGGTGGCCTCGATATGCGGCCTGCCTGACTGCAGTCTGCTGCTGCTGCCCTGTGCATGCAAGGGTGGCATGTGCTTGTGCATACCACTGGTGTGGCACCTGTGTGTTCGCCGCATGTTGCCTGTTTGCATGCTTGCCCAGCTGCTGGACCATGTGACGTGGGTGTGATGAGGCCAGATCTGCACCAGTTACGCCTCTGCACTGGTGCTGTGCATCTGATCCTCGCCACATGCCAACTCCTGGGCATGTGGGTATATGTGTGTGTGTGTGTGTGTGTGTGTGTGTGTGTGTGTGTGCGTGGCTGTGAGCTGCTCTGTGCAGTTGTATGTGGTAGTGTGCCACTGACTCCTGACCCTGCACCATGCCTTTGTGTGTGCATGCCCATTGCCGAGCACACCTGCATGTGTTCTGTACCTGTGTGTGTGGCTCATGCATGGGTTTAGTGCCACCTACCTGCATGCACCATAGTGCTCCTGTGTGATGGTGTTGCGGTGCTGTCGGGCCTGCCTCATCAGCCATGGATCCCTCCGCCTGGGGGCTGTCCAGCTCAATCCGGCACATTGCTTCCATTGTCCCCACTACTGTCACCCTCATCATGCCTCGACAGCTATCCCATGGTCAATGGCCATGTCATGCAGTATGCAGCAGGCCATGAATAGGCAACAGGCTTTCTAGGGGCTGTACTGTAGGGCACCGCTGGACCTGTCTAGGCAATGGAAATGTGCCTTCAGCATTCCAAACACATGCTCAATGATATTCTACATGCTGGTGGGTGCCTTGTTGTAGCATTCTTTGGCTGCAGATGATGGGCGCCAGTTGGGGTGAGCATCCAGGGCCTCAGTGGGGGGCGCTGTCACCTGTGTGGATAGTGACATAGTTAGCTCTGTGCCTTCCCCTACTGTACTCCTTGCCTGCCCTGGCACCTCGCCTGCTTGCCCACCCTGCCTACTCTCCGTTCTATAGCCTGCCCAGGCAGTCCCATACTCATCCATGAGGTGGCCTGTGGGATGTCCCCATGTTCAAATCAGCATGGAGCTGTGCCAGATGAAGGCAACATGTGCACTCCCAGGGTGTGTGGCACAGACATTTGTGATGTGCCCGTGGCATTGCACACCACCTGGCAGTTGATACTTGGGCTCCCTTCCTCTTGATGTATGCTAGCCCTTCAGGGCCAGGTGGCATGCAGATGCCCACATGGGTGCAGTCAGTGGCTCCAAGCACACCAGGCATACGTGCTACCCTGTGGAAGTCCTGCATGGCTGCTGTATGCTCTGCCTGTGTGCTGGGGAAATGGATGTATTCGAGCACGTGGCAGCAGGGCATTGAGGAACTGTGTGAGGCGTGATGTGGCTGACTGGGTTATGCCTGTGGTGTCCCCTGTTGGTCTCTGGAAGGTGCCCGTGGTGAGCACATGACTGCTGTGATTACATCTCCACAGACATTGTATGGCTCCGTCTTGTGGGTGCCTGCATCTCTTCACTGCACAGCCTGCAGAGCTGCCTCAGAATAGCCCTATTCAGGTGGTACCGGACCACTATCTCCGTGTTGAGAAGTTCTTGAAGGTGGTATGGGCACGGTACCACCTGTGTCAGGCATACCACCGATGGGCCCTTCTCGGCCATGTCGTTGTTCTACCTGCCCACTCCCACCCCTCATTACGGCCTCCATCATGTATGGTGCACTGTCCATGGCCCCTGCTGTCTTGTCTCCTGGGCGGTTGGCTGCTGCGAGATGTGGCACCCTGGTGCACTGCCTGGCACTGTGCCTCCTGCCCTCTCACTCTTTCTGCCCTTCTCCTTTCCACTGCCACCTCTGTCACTCTCCTCTGTGGCTGCCTCTCTTTCTTTCTTTCTTTCTTTCTCTCTCTGTCTCTCTGTCTCTCTTTCTTTCTTTCTTTCTTTCTTCGTTCTTTTGTTCTTTCTTTCTTTCTTTTCTTTCTTTCTTTCTTGTTTTGTCTCTCTCTCTCTCCCTTCCTCTCTCTCTCACCTGGTGCAAGTGCTGTCTGTGTACTTGCGCCTTGTATTATAGGCTCAGGTCTGCTCGGCGCATCTTGGATTTGCTCACACATCGCCATGGTTCCTGATTGAATATACTTTCGCTGGATATTCATGGGACCCCTACATTTGCGCCTGCATTCATTACAGTTGCACATTGGTGCAATGATATTTACACTGCGCATTGGCTCCCGCTGAATATGGCTCCATGGTGTAATTCTGCACTTACGCCGGTGCAAGTCAGTTGCGCCATGTGCAACTGCTTTGAATATCCAGCCCAAGGTACGCAAATTATAAAATGTGGGTTTTCAACTAGAAATAATATGCAAAAGGGCTGACAGTGTCCCTTTAATTTCATGTGGGATTTGCAAATGTAGCTCAAGAACTTGGAACACTGACTTAGGTAGCTAAAACACCAGCAGGGAATCTGGAAACTCAATCAAACCCTGATTTCAAGGACAAAAACTGTTCATAACCACAGATAAAGGAACTGACTTTAGAACATGCCTTCTCTGTCTGTAGTAACAGCCATGGTCGTTTGCTCTATGGCACAGGCAAAAGGAAGGCTCAAGCCACCCAACATATTTGTCCCAAACTAAGGGGGTAAATATGCTATATTGTAAGTGAAACTTAATTAAACAGTTATTTTTATTATTAATTGTTTACTCATTGCATGAGCAGATTGATTATAATTGAAGAAAATAACATTGTTCAATGTTTTCAGTAGATGGTGCCATAGAGCTCAGAATGTCCCTCTGAATGAACTGTTTTACAATAAGTAAATGACTCACAAAAGAATAGCTAAAGACCATGTTGGCTTGTACTCACTCAGGAAAGTGTGGAGTGGCCTTTTCTGATGAGGCAAGTAGGAAGCTCGTAGGAAGAACCACCCGTTGCTTGGCTGAGATGGAAATTGAAGGCGCTACAGATTAATTCTGTATTGTCAAGAAAGGTGTAGATGAATTTACAAATGGGTTTGATTCAGTATTTATTAGAAAATATTTTTTTGCATGCCAACCTTGGGTCCTCACACTTCTGTGACAGGTAGGGAAGTGCTGCCTGTGGCAATGCACTCTCCTGGGGTCGAGGAACCTGTTGTCTGAGTCCTGCCATGCCAGCACTCCAGAAGTGCCTCCAATGGGTGGGCCAAGAGTTGCCAACACATTAGATATCAGCTCTGCCTGTAGGATGCCAGAAGCCAGGGTCACAGCAGAACAAGGAGGGAGGAGACCCATGAGGCGCAGGCATGTCAGATTTTAGATGGGCATGCTAGAGTCATTCGAGCTGATGGGAAGAAATGAGGAAAAAGAGTGCTCCTGGGCTGTAAGCACCAAGCCCTAATGCCAGCTCCCTAGCCTTTGGACACTGCCAGATCCATAAAGAGCTTCCACATATCTCCACATGCCTTTTGGGAGCTGATGTGGGTGACCCCACTGGGGAGCCAAAGAAAGCATCTAAAGTGGAATGGGGTTGGTGGTTAGGGAGTATGAGGGCACTGTGAGACTGGGTGCCAGACTTGAGAGGAGCATAAACAGAATAAAAAAAAATGAAAAATACGTTTTCTGGAAATATCCCTTTGAGATAAGGTGTTTTGCTTGCAAGGGTTTTAGCCATACTGTGTAGGTAATTCACTGGCAGATCATTCATTTGTAAAACTAGTCATTAAAATCACTAATAAATTTCCTATATGCTTTAAAATGTTCAAAACATTTCGATGATATACAGTAGGTAGGCGAGATGTGTTCATGCACTGGTGCCCATTTATTAAACTAGTTGTACAAGTTTTATTTCTAAAAGTGTCCTGGTGGAACATATTCAAAATGACAGCAATTTCACAATAGATCATTAGCATGAGTCACCTGTGCACAAAATCCAGTAGGCTGGCAGTATAGCCTAGAGGTTGAGAGTAATGAACTGTGAACAAGCTTGGTACATTCAGCAGACCAGACGTGGGTTTGATTCTCACAGCCTCCACTTGCATAATGTGTGACTCTGAGCAAGTCACTTAACTGCCCAGTGCTCCCAGGTCGTCCCTGAAAACAGGCACTTGTGCCTAGTGGGCCTACCGGTTACCAAAGACTTTAAAAAAAAAAAAAAAAGTTAAAACATGCTTACCAGGCCAGCTTGTCTGCGCAGTCCAGCACTACCACTTGCAATGCCCGGCAATCCAGGTTCAGGAGAGAGTGCAGGTTGTCATAGGGCCAGCTGGGAAAGGAGAACTGAGCATTCCAGAGAACACACGACTCCTTTAGGAAGGAAGGGCCACTACCTCCACTGCAGTACTGCCACCTGGTGACAACATATGGCAGTGCAGCAGAGGAAGCTGCTAGAGAGAGAACAGCCTCCTGAGTAGTGCTGCCACACTCTGTGTATAGACTCCCTAGCATGTCAGTGTCTTTAGAGGAGAACCAGGATGGAAAAGCCCTAGTGAAAACAGGATGGTGGTACACTGGAGCTCTGGCCCAGTCAACCAACCACCATACCCAGAAGGCACTCTACTGAGAGGCACACACCTTGCCTGGCATGGCCAGCTGCAAGCCGAGGGTTGTGCCAGGGGAATGTGCTAAAGATGGCTGGGTAGAGGACTAGGTGGTGGCCACCAGGTGGAGCAGCACTGGTAAAGAAGGGCATGAACTGTAAATAAAAAAATGCTAAACCATTCAGTACTGACCATAAGTCTTATGTAAAATTATGTACTGCTCTGAGGTGATACTTTAGATTTTTTCAGGGTTCATGATTTGATTGCTGATAGAAGATTATTGTGTTAACAAAAAAACAGTTATCTTTAAGAGTGAGTTAAGATTTGGAGATTAAAAGCGGTTCACAAAGATTGGACTTGAGGAGTACCATTGATAGTAAAACAAATCAGAGCACTAGTATTGAGTGATGTCAAGCTATCCCATGCAGAAGAAAGACCCCACAGGAAATTAGATGTGGCATCTCAGCCATGCTATCCTATGTAAATAAACTGCTTCTAAATCACTTTGGGATACAGTCCACGAAAAGCACAAAATAAGTGTAAATTCTATACTGTTCCACAGTTTACACACTACGTCTTTGATTAATGTACCACTGAGTGTTGTAAAGCCATTTTCTATCTCCTCAATGCTTTCCTTCAAGCATTTACTGTATTCCATTTTCTGGATTGTAGGATCATATTATGTGACAGTTTGCTTGATCAGCAACAGTAAATGACAGTTAACAATCAGCTTGTGCATTTATTGGCAGCCACAAAGGACCAAGACCATGTTCTACAATGCACCTGCTTCAGGAAAGCTTCCAGTCCACCACAGCTCAATGTATGAGATACCATTACAGTCACCATAACTTGCATGGGAAGTAGCATAACAGAAAGGCAGTTTGTAAGAAGTGCAGTATGTGGAATGCATAAACAGTATATAAAGACTGATCTTTCCAATTTTGATGATTTTTGAATTTCTCAAGGCATGTGCATGCATTCTAAAGCATAGAAACAGATATTGACGCAGATATGGACCGCTCAGTCCTCCCAGTCTCCCATTTTCCTACCTTTAGTATCACTGCAGACTCTACTTGATCTCTGGCTCTTTCTCCCTTGCCCTTCTTTTCTACTAAGTTCCCTAATGCTTTATACCTATCCCATGCATTCTTGAATCCCACCACTGTTTTCGCTTCCACCACTAGCTGGAAGGCTGTTCCAGGAATCTACCATTCTTTCTGTGAAAATGTACTTCCTCACATCTCTCCTGAATCCTCTGCCCAGCTTTGTAGCATATCCCCTTGTTCTTGAGCACCTTTTTGTTCTGAAAATACTTCCTCCTGTACCTAATTTACCCACATGAGGTATTTAAAAGTCTCTATCATATCCCCCTTCCAGGGTATACATACTGAGGTCCTTTAGTCTCTCTTCATAGGGCTTTGATGCAGACCCTATACCATTTCAGTTGCCCTCCTCTGGTCCACCTCCACTCTGTCTATGTCCTTCCAGAGATGTGGTCTACAGAACTGTACACAGTACTTTTAGGATGGGTCTTACCAGCAATGTATACAGAGGCAACACCACCTCCCTCTTTCTGCTGCTGATACCTCCATCTGCACTCCAGCATCCCACTAGCCTTCCCAATAGCCTTGTTACACTGCCTGGTCACCTTTAGGTCTTTTGATATGATTACCCTGGGTCTCCTTCCTGGTTGGTGGTTGTCGATACCACTTTACTCTTTTTGTACTATGCCCATGGGATTCTGTGCCCTAAGTGCAATATTTTACATATTTTGCATTGAAACTCAGTTGCCAAACCCTTGATTACCCATTGAGTTTTCTCAGGTCTCTGCTCATCCTTTCCATCCCCTAGAGTGTTCACCCTATTGTAGATTTTGGTGTCATCCACAGAGGCAGACCTTCCTTCTAGATCTTCTGCAATGTAACTTATAAAGACATTGAAGAGGACTGGTCCCAGCACTGATCCCTGAGGGCACCTGCTGATCACTCAGAGTGAAGTCCGTTTGCCACCAATCTCTGTGGCCTATCCCTAAACAATTGTTACCCAGTTTCCTACCTTTGGACCCAATCCTAAGTTAGCCAGCTTACTTACTAGTCTCCTGTGTGGAATGGTGTTGAAAGCCTTGCTGAAATCTAGGTAGGCTACATCCACCGCCCATCCTTATTTAATTCATTGGTAGGTAGGTACAATTTTATTGTTCGACAGTATGTAATTTCAATCCAAATCGATATACACATAAATATTTACCTTAAAAGACAATTCCATGTACATACACATACACATGCATAAATATCTAAAAAAAATACATACTTTCTTACATACATCCTTGGTCACCCAATCAAAGAAACCTATCAGATTCATTTGACATGACCCCCTTCCCATGAATCTATGCTGCCTCAGGTCTTGGAATCTATGCTGCCCGAGGTCTTGTAACCCATTGGATTCAAGCTGTACCACAATCCTTTCCTTCAGCAGTGATTCCATTAACTTTTCCCACCTCAGATGTCAGGCTGACTGGCCTATAATTGCCAGCCTCCTCCCTGCTATCAATTTTGTGAACTGGTACTAGATCTGCCCTCCTCCAGTTCTACAGAACCACGCCTGTTTCCAGTGAGCTGTTAAATAGGATTGTCAGAGGTGCAGTCAGTACCTCCGTGAGCTTCCTCAATACCCTTGGAGCCCCGTCTGGCCCCAGCTTTGTCCACTTTCAGATTAGCAAGTCCCTTTAGGACTCCTCCTTCAAAAAGTACTAGTGTCGACTTCCTCCCTCCAAAGCTCCAGTTACGTTTTTGTGGCCCCTCTCCTCTGCTGCCTCTGTGAACACTGAACAAAAGTATTTGTTCAGTGTGTGTCTGCTCTTTCCTGGTCCCCTTCATTTTTAACTTACTGCACAATCCCCCCTTCCTTTTGAACCTTACACGCCTCCCGGTCTTCCTCTCTTCACTTACATACCTAAAAATGTCTTGTCCCTTTTGTTACTGCCTAGGCTATTCTCTCTTCATTTGCACCTTTGCACCCCTTACTGATTCCCCTGCTTCCCTCTGTTTCCTGATACATCTCCCTGTCCTCCTCCTTCTGCATCTCCAGTATACTTTTGAATACTGCCCTTTTAACCTTTTTAGCCATCTCTTTCGAGAACCATAGCAGTGTCTTTTTCCTCTTCTTTAGCTCACTTGCTTGATAGAAGTTTGTTGCCTTCAATATGCCCCTTTAGCTTTGCCCTCTTTTCCTCCACCCACCCAGGTCACCCTCCCAATCAGGTCATCCCTGAGGTATTCACTCATCTTTATAAAATCTGCCTCCTGAAGTCCCAGACCCTCACTATTGTGTGGTTCTTCTGCAGCTGTCCTTATATTGATCCACAATGTATGGTGATCACTGGTCCCAGGTGGCCTCCAACATTGACAGCTGCAGCACTGTCCATGTTAGTGAGTACCTGGTCAATTATTGGCCCATCACAAGTGAGTTTGCTGAGTAGTTGCATGAGGTATACCCCCTGCAGGAATTCAGGATGTTCCTGCTTCTAGCTGAAGCTGGGAGACTCCAATCTACATCAGACAGACCCCACCAGCAGCACCTCCCCTTTTCTGCCATCTTGCCAGTGGCTTCCACAGTACATAGATACATACATAGAATTTGATGGCACATAACGACTGTCTGGCCTGTCTAGTCATCTTATTCCTCCCGTGCTGGAGGTTTGTAGATCATGCCAATGTGAATAGTGGCTCTGTTCCCCGTCTCAGGGTGACCCACAGTACCTCTGCCCCCCCACCATATTTTCTGTATCTCCACAACTTCTATGCTTTCCCTGACATAAAGCACCACATACTCTCCTTTCCTTCCCACCCTGTTCTTCATTAACAGAGTACAGCCTGGTATGGGCATGTCCCAGTCATGCTTTCCAGTGCACCATGACTTAATAATGGCCACAATATCCAGGTTGGTCTCTGCCATGATGATCTCTAGGTTCTGAATATTTTCCTAGTCTTCAAGCATTCACACACATGGCCTTCCATGTTTTGGCACCACTCTGCTTATTACCCCTCCCTCTCCTTTTAACCTTTTCCTTCCCAGTACCTTATCTAATTCCTCCTCCTGTGTTGGAGGTCTGTAGATCATGCCAGTGCAAATAGTGACTCTGTTCACCATCTCCAGGGTGACCGACAGTACCTCTGCTCCCCACATTCTATCACCACTGCTTTTATGTTTCCCTCACATAAAGCACCGCACCCTCTTTTTCTTCCCACCCTGTCCTTCCTTAGCATATAGCTGGTAGCCATATCCCAGTCATGGTTTCCAGTGCACCATGACTCGTAATGGCCACAATATCCAGGTCAGCCTCTGCCATGATGGCCTCTAGGTCCAGAATAATTTCCTAGACTTCCTTTTTTTTTTGATTATATTTTTATTTTCCATAAAACAGAAAGAAATACAGTACATAACAAACTGTACCCGTCTTGAACAAAGAGTTGTAACCAGCAAACTAACACAGTAATTAGGCTGTATGATTCTAGTGCGCTATGTCACACTTAACCCATGCTTATATAGATAGCCTTTTCTTGTTTTTTATCTCAGTCTTATGTATTTACTACCTGTTGTAGTAATCCACTCATATTTTGGGGCTACAATGCACAGTTAAAACAGTGTTCTAGTGCAATTTATTTTTGTAGGGCTATCCCTTTTGCCTTTTAGAGCAAACAGTGAAGGAATTCAGCTGAGAAATAGAAATAACCAGATGGAAACAGAAAGACCAGAGATTAGAGAAATAGGGAGTATAGAAGTCTCTGTTTGATTGAGTGGAGGGCATTGCCCCTATGGCACAAAGTCTGAATAATTTTCTAATTGATATAGCACCCATTTCCTCCAAAATGTCTCAAACGGGAGAGTTTATCTTAATAGGTGTATGTCAAATACTGCATATTGTAGATCTCCACCATTATGGATCTACAGATCCCTAGATGGTAATCTGGCAGTATGCCAAAGCCGTGTGGTAGCGTTTTTCCACTAGGATTGATATCAGAATTATTATTATTTATTTTTTCTGTAAGTAGTTGTACATTTTTGGCTTTTGTTTCCGACCCGTATGTCCTGGCATTGTGTGCACGTGTGAAGGCACATGCAGGCCACTTACAATGGGATGCCCCACCCTACCTGTCATGCCATTACCGCTTGCACCTGTCACTGGACCTCCATCCGGTGATGCCAGGATTACGGTGGGCAAACCCCACTCCAGGGAGAGGAGAGCCAGTTCTTAATCCTGCTCCACCCTCTCCTCATGCATGGCATCCTGACGACTCAAGGTTGTTCCTGAACCCAGGTCGCCAGTGAAGCGCGAGATAAGGCATCCAGCGCCAGCCCTCAGTGCCACTGGGCTGGCTAGGACTGATATAAGAATTAGGCGAGCGTGATACAGCTCAGTTCAAACTCCTCTGGGGAGGATGGCTAATAGTATTAATGAGGGGGAATTGTACTCTGACATTCAAACGTGGCATCCATTTCCTGAATAACTGTCACCCAGAATGGCTGTATGTTAGGACATGCCCAGAAAACATGTGCAGTATTTGCCGTGTGTTGCCCACACCCTCCAACACATATCCAGCCCCTTACCTACATATTTAACTACTACTTCTGGTGATTTGAAAAATGTATATCAGCACTTCCAGAAGCCTTCTCTCCAGTAGGCTGAGGAAGTTAAGTGATAGGTCTTAATTGCAAACCATTAGAAAATTAGATTCTTAGATAATTAGTTAGAGTGCAGGCTTAGGGATTATAGTATAGTTTAGCAGGGCATAAGCATAGAATAGGAGATTAATTTATTATTTTCAGATAGGGAAGTAAGGTGGTGCATGTATACTGACTTCTCTGTAGTTTATAGCAGTGGTGGAAGGAAGTTGCTCTGGTGTTGGCTGAAGATTCTGAGTGGAGAGCGAAAGAAAGAGTGGACCATGGAGGTGAAACAGACGAACTATTGCTTGGTTTTGGAGCTGCTGCTGACAAGGGAGTTTTCACCTGGTAGGGTGATTGGGGCAGTGCTGAAGCTTGGGCTAGGCAGGGAAAGAGTGTGGCTGATTCGTGGCGATTCTGCTGTGTTTGGTGTTGCTGTGTGACCCTGTTTCTGCTCTGTCATGAGACAACATCGAGGACAGGACTTGTGACTGGAATTCAAGTAGAGGGATCTTATGTGCCGTGGAGGATCGGTTAGACACTGTCTTGCTCAGAGTCGGCTGTTTTGGCGTCGGCAAGTTTCTGTTAGATAGTCGCGCGATTATTGCCAAAGCTGGAGAGAAGCTGACCGGACTCAGGAATGGCAAACAGCCATCACTGTTTGTTTGCTGCAGCAGGCCATTTTAAGATCAATCATTCCCATTGGCTTTAGATCGGTCTGGGGATTAGAGGGCATCAGGACTGGACCTGCTGCGCAAAATTGGACACCTGGAGTATTCACCTAAAAGTCTGAGAACTGACTTGGAAACCAAGTAATTATGAGTACACGCTATAGTGTTCCACCACAGCTACAATATATTTTTGGTTAAAAGCCCTTGACAATGGGACAGTCATAGGGCTATAACATACACTGATTAATTTACTGAATAGGCTATGGGGAGCAAAGCATTCAAGGATAAACTGTCTACAATCACTTCTGGCTGTTGGGAAGCGAGAGTCCCTGGAGCTGATTTGAATTTATTGTGCTGTGGGAAGTGAGAGACCCATTACAACAAAGTAAAGAACAGAACAATTATTAGGACTTTGGCACTACCTACTTAAGAACTTTACTTAAGGACTGCCTACATACATTTAAGGACTGCCTGTTTTAAATTGGGAGGGTTGGGGTTTGGGGATTGTTATTAGTGTGATTGGTTGTGTGAATGGGTGAGTGAGTGTGTGTGTATGGTCATTTGTTGGGCTTTTATTTAAAATTGTTTTTGGGGGTTGAAATAAGCTGATATAGAATAGTGAATCTAACACAGTCAGGATGTGCCTGGGATGTAAGCCTGGAAGGTGCAGCTACTCGGTGGCCTACCTCCGTGACCTTCACCCCTTTGAGCACCCTTGTTCCCTGCAGAAATATATAGAAGATGCAGGGCACTGGGGATCCAGCATGAGGGGTGGGGGTCCAGGTCAGTGAGCTGCCCAGTGGCTGCCAGGGAAGTCATGAATTCAGGTGGTATACACAAGGATGTGCCCTGGGGCAACATGGGAATTGGACAGGGTCCACCTGTCTGATCCTCATACACAAGGGCTCTACTATAGGAAGTGGGCAGATGGCTGATCCAGCAGTCTCAATTCTTCCTACTCGGGCTGTGTTATGCAATGCCAGGTTGATAAGGAGCAAGACTGTGGTAGTAGCAGACTTGGTGTCCTCAGTAGACCTGGCTTGCATCACAGAGACCTGGCTGGATGGGAAGCTGCCCTCATTCTTGAGGCAGCTGTGCCAGCTAGGTACTCTGTGATACAGAACCCAAGGGAAGGATCGCAGAGGCGGGGGTGGCCATTTGTTTTAAAGCCAGCCAGGGCTTCACGAGTGCTACCGCTGGTAGGTCCCTACCAGGTCATTTGAGGGTGTTGCTGTGCAGGGGTGGGGGTGGGGTCTGGCCGGCTGCAGGATTCTTCTTCTTTACTGCCCTCTAGGTGGTGAGAGAGAATTCCTGCAGTAGGTCGGAGAACTTCATCCCTGGCATGTTGCTGGAGTCCCCAGGTGATTAATTCTGGGGAATTCAATGCCTGGGTCAATGATGGACTCGTCATTTGGATGTGACCTCCAACAGAGTATGGAAGCTCTGGGCCTGTCGCAGTCGTTACCTCAGTGACCCACTCACACAGCCACACACTGGATCTGGTGTTCACACTGGATCTTGGGGTTGATGACCTCAGGATTGATCCGGTCACTTGGTCAGATCATAGCACTGTGAGGTTCACATTTGGGGCCCCCGCCCAAAGGTCCTTCCTCCGTGGAGATGGTCCGTACCACCTTTACAGAGATTGTCCCCAGCAGCACTACTAGCAGTGCTGGGCCTATCGCATTGGGGCTGCATGTGCAATTGGGCTGGAGGAGGTAGTGTCAGCCTATAATAGGGCCATTGGTGTTGCTTCGACTTGACCACTACACCCGCTTGAGTCTGACCATTAGCTACTGCTGGAGGCCCCCTGGTTTGATGGGGAGCTCAGGGAGTTAAAAATAAAGGGTCAGAGGTTAGATTGGTGTTGGAGGAGATCTGGACTGATGGAGGACAAATTGGCCCTCTTGTATGGACTGAATACGATCTAGTTGGAGTGATACTCTTGAGGCTGCGACCAACACATTGTGACCTTGACCTAAGTCCAGTCTGACTTTTGGTTGGATGTTCCGACCTGATAGGATCTGTGGTGGCTGAGATTGTCCGGTGCTCCTTGGGGAGTGAGGCCTTTCCTATGGCACTGAAGGAGGCCTTGGTTAGGCCCCTATTGAAGATAACCTCAATGGACCCGGAGTGTCTCAGCAACTACAAACCTCCCATTTTTAGGGAAGGTTTTAGAGAAAGCGTGGCCATCCAGCTCAAGATGTGTCTTGCCTTCTCTGCCACTTATGAGTGCTTCCAATCTGGATTTAGGGCCAGGCATAGCACAGAGACCGCCCTGGTGAAGGTGCTAAATGATCTCCTAATAGCGAGAGACAGGAGAATGTACCATCTTGGTTCTTGATCTCTTGGCGGCATTTGACACCATGGACCACAAGGTGCTGCTGAACCACTTGTGGTACTGGTGTGGACTAACTGGTAATGTCGTCAACTGGTTTAGGTCCTACCTCACAGGCAGAGTGCAAAGGGTTATGATGGGGTAGCCTCATCTGACCCGATGCCTCTGTGCTGTGGAGTTCTGAGGGGTTGATCCTGTCGCCCTTGTTGTTCACAGTGTAACATACTGCCATTGGGAGACATTATCAGGTAGTATGGGCTGGGTTTTCATTGCTATGCCGATGATACTCAGCTATACCTGTCGGCACACCGAAACCAGATGGCTGCTTCTGTGTTTAACACCTGCCTGGAGGAGATCCAGGGTTGGATGACTCACAGTTGGTTACGACTCAGCCCAGACAAGACGGAAGCCCAGGTGGTGGATCCGGTCGTCGGAAGGAATGGGGGCGTGGAGATCCCCTGGTTTAATCTTGGGGGTCCCTAAACCCCTCTGTTCGGGTTAAGGATCTGGGCGTGATCCTGATGATGGTCTGACACTTGATGCTCAGGTGTCAGCCGTCATCAAAAGTGGTTTTACCATTTGAGGAACATTGCTTGGATTCAGGCCCTTTTCTAGTGGAGGACCTGATCACCCTGCTGCATGCTTTCTTTATGTCCAGACTGAATGACTACAATGCCCTGTACCTGGGGCTATCTGGAGACAATCTCTGCCAACTGCAGCATTGTTGATGGGCATAGTGAGATCAGAACTTATTACGTCTGTCCTCCATGGACTGTACTGGCTGCCAGTTAGGTGGAGGACTGCCTTAAAGGTTGGACTACTGACCTATAAAGCCCTACATGAAGGGGGACCAGCCTACCTGCAAGACCTTCTTGATCCCCACCGTCTGTCCCAGGCTCTCCGTTCCTCGAGGTTGCCTCCTTGTGGTTCCCAGGGTTAGGTTGAGACATTCTGGCGATCAAGCATTTTGCAGCTGCTGCCCAACCCTGTGGAACTCGCTACCTAGACAGCTAAGGGAGGCACCTCAGTGAAACCTTCAAAAGGGATTAAAAACAATCTTATTTGACCAGTCTTTTGATGTTTAAGAGCAGAACTGACTGTTATTTTAGTGTGGATTTTTATTGAAGTATTTTTCTATGTATGATAGGTAGAATTTTTTATTGTACCATTGATGCTTTGTCGCTTGCTATTAGGCTTGTTGCCTGATATTATCTATGTATTGTTTTAGGATTTTGTTTAGTGCTCGAGCCCCAGAGAAGGAGCTATATAAATAAAGTATCTATCTATCTATCTATCTAATGTATTCCATTCGTCTATCTTGTGGTCTGTATCTAATTCAGCATTCCATCTTTGCAGTGTGGACACCATGGATTCCACTGCCACCTCTTGAAGAGCTTTGTAGGCACGTCCTACTATATGATCTGGAGAGTGTCCCTGTAGGCAGGACATCAAAAGCTGTAGGAGTAAGGGAGGGTCTGCCAGAAGGGCACAGGATGGAATGGGTTGATCCCCTATAAATGATCTCACTTGTAAATAACAGAAGTAGTCAGTATTCGGAGATAGAATTCTGATTGCAGAGTGGCAAATGGAGGTGTTCCATGATGTTGTGAAGGGCTAACCAGATACATATAGTGCATAAATGTGCAGCCTGGGCATATTTTGATAGATTCAGCAAATTAAGGCTGCTCCTGTGCCTTGGAAGTTGTAATGTGGATAATTTAATCTGGCGGGTCCAATTCCAGATGAAGAGTGAGATTGCTCTATCCACGCTTGTAAATATAGCTAGTCTGGCATAAGGGGTAGGGTTTGCAAGTAGTATAGGATACATGGTAATATGTTTTGGCATATTGATTCGATGTGTTGAAAGAAACCTAGGTATGTCCATTTGGAGGGTTCTCTGTAATTTGTATAGTTAGAGGTCATAATTTAGGAGCTCAAGGTGCACCAAGTTACGGGTTATCTTAATTCCCAGATATCTAAATGATGTCTTATTCCATCTGAATGGGAACATGCTCTTAAGTTGTTCACTTGGTTTGTAATTATATAGAATTACCTCAGTTTTAGAGGTGTTCAGTTTGTATCCTGAAAAGCTTCCAAACTGGTCAGAATCTTCCACAGTGTAGGGATCAACTCGCCTGGGAAGTGACAACAAAGAGCAGATCTTCTGCAAACAATGACAGTTTATATTCTCCGCCTCTCACAGGAATTCCTGAAATCTGAGGTGTTTGCCGAACATGCATGGCTACCGATTCTAAATAAAGTGTGAAAAGAAGGGTGACAATGGACAGCCTTGCCTGGTCCCTTGTTCTAGGGGAATGGATCTGACAATGAACCATTCAGCCTAACATAAACAGGAGTCTGCATATATCTTCTGTAGGGTGAAAATTAAGTCATCTGGTATGCCAAGGAGGACAGAATGGCCAACAGAAATGCCAGGACACCCTGTGAAAAGCTTTCTGGCATTGAGACTTAATAGTGCTAATGGGATCCTATGTGTTGTAATATGGTCCAGTAATAGAAAGTCCATCTCACATTGTCATGTGCTTGATGGTTTCACCCAAAACCCACATGGTCCTTAACAATATGATTTCAAGTCTAGTGGCTAAGATGGACATTTAAATTTTATAATCATAATTTATTAACAAAACAGACCTGTAAGAAGCGGCATATTTGGGGTCTTTATTTGGTTTTGGCATTGCCGAAATCACTGAGTGATCCCAGGTAGGTGAGGGGTGGTCCCAGATTGAACCACATGGAAAGCTGAAAAGAGGACTGGGGAGAGCAATGTGTTAAACATTTTAAAAACATTCTGCTGGGTACCCTTCTAGTCCTGGAGCTTTCTAGGCTTTGAGTCTCAAATTGCCCTTGAAGTTCTCTGGCAGTGAAAGGAGCTATCAACCTCCCAGCCACCACCTCATCCAGTTTTGGAATATGAAGAGAGTTCAAGTAGTCTTTTATTACTTGTAGCTGTGCTTCTGGCTCAGCAGTACACCTTTTGTCACATTTAGCTAGTGTATCCCTAATGACTGTTGGGTGTATAACCAGTCTTCCATGATCTGCATCAAACATTTGAGTGACATAGGCTCAATATTTTTGGAGAGTGCTCTTCCTAAGTTTCATACTCCCCAGGCCCCTCCATTGTAGTAATAATTTTTGAGAAAGAACAAGGACTGTTCTACTTTAGAGTCCAACATTTTCTGCACTTCCTTTTAACTTGATTTATTTGCTGAGAAATAGAACTGTCTCCCTGTATATAAAAGGACTGCAGTGTTGCAAGTTGGGTTTGCAATTGTTTAAGTTTCCCTTCTCTCTCTTAAGCAATAATGTCTCCTGCAGAACCACTTTAGTGGTGTCCCATAAATTAGTTGGCAGTGTGGAGGGGTCTGATTTATTG
The DNA here is from genome assembly GCA_016271365.2 of Neoceratodus forsteri. Taxonomy (NCBI): domain Eukaryota; kingdom Metazoa; phylum Chordata; order Ceratodontiformes; family Ceratodontidae; genus Neoceratodus; species Neoceratodus forsteri. The sequence continues at coordinate 1,096,136,875 of CM028129.1, read as the reverse complement.
CTTATTATTTGGGGACTTTGTGTTGAGCCAACTGAACAAATTCAGGGTCTTTAAGAGTGTTAAATTGAGTTACCAGGGGACCCAAGTGGTGGTTTTCCCAAATTAATTTTTGTCTTCACTGGGGCATGATCGGATAATAATAATATTGGACCATGGCTTATATCTTGGTTAGTATCTAGATGCTCGGCATTTGACATCAGATAGTCTAGTCTTGCCAAGGATCCTATCTTGTGGGAGCTACATGTAAAGCTGGGGTTGTTGGGAAAACATGGCACCATTCATCAGTGAATCCCAAATGGGATAACATGTGCAAGTATTTTTGTCTTTGTGTAGTTCTATGGAATATGAGGACTGTTGTATCTAATGTGGGAGTGAGAGTTGTATTAAGATCCCTTCCCACGATTAGCTGGCCTTGTAATAAGAGTAATAGTTTATTAAAGAATAGTTGGACCACCACTTTGTCAGGTCCCGTGGACAGTATACACTTGCTAGCGTGACCTGCACTGCATATACTTTTCCAACAGCTATTACAAACTCTCCCTCTGGGTCCAGTACTGGTCTGGTAGGTGGAATGAAATCTTGTGGAATTAGTATAGCTACTTCCCTTCTATGCCCAGATCTGTGGGAAGCTGCTATCACCGACTGAAAACCCTTGACCGAATTTGTCATGTTCTGGTTGACAAGTGAGTCTCCCGCAGGAACACTACATCTGGCTTATCCCATTTTAGTTGTTGTATTAGTCTGGTTCATTTTATGGGACTGTGGATTCCATTGGCATTCTAAGATATAATGTGAGAGTAGTTATCCATTAGGACAGTGGAGCGAGGCAGCGGAATATACCAGTGGGATAGCCCCTCCAAAAGAATCAGCGGAGAAGGTAGAACCAGAATAGCAGGAGAGAGAAAATAGAATAGAGTCTGGTAAGAAAGAAGCAAGGATTTGATAATTAGTATGTGATAACAGAGTGCATAGTTCAAAACATTTCCAAACCAATCACCTCTACGCACAAACCTTTAACAAGTCTCAAAGGGCAACCTGAACCACAATTTGAAACAATTAGAGTGCCATTAACTCTTGACACCTCCACTGGGGACAGGATGGACAGGATGGTCAAACTTTGTACTCACAAGGTAGGAGATAATGTGACCTCCTATACAGGGATAGCTATTATATCCCTGAGGGGTATTTCACAGCATCCACTGTGGTCCCTCATAGTAGTAGTTGCTACCAAGTAGGTGAAGGAGGTCGAGGGTGTTCACCTTCCTATAGGTTCCTACAAAAATGTTATCAGCTGCACGGTGTGGACGTGGGAGTTATGGCTCCACAGATCCAGACCCCAAGTCTTTCAGGTGCTTGGGTTAATGGACTGGGCTGGCAGGTAGTATTCATCTCTGGGATCTTGACAAATGCTATAAAAGCACACCCAGGAGGTTGGGGAATTGTCGGTATTGAAGGAATGCTGATATATATGTAACCCCTACAAATGGAGGTTCCGAAAGTCTTCCTTGGGTGTGCCTAAATGTCTACTGCCAGGCTGGTGTCCTGTGTCTTAACCGTTTAAAAGCTATTGCATGTGAATGCCTTTATAGCATCTGTGTCCTGTCTCTTTAAGAGCTGCCTTATGCTGTGTATAATTAATCTGGGTGAGGGCTGAGTGTTTCTAAGCTTGAGTCCCACCTGGGTTGCCAGCTAATTGCTCCATTCTGCCATCGTTAATTGCACAGAGGGAGCTCTGTTAGAAGCTGTACTTATTTGCTGATTATCTATTCTAATAATGATATTGAAGTTTGTCTAACCTGCCTTCTTTGCAGCACGGACATTTCTGTAAATCACCACCATCTTGGTTCTGGACTGCCATTGTGGACCAATCAGTACCTTTGGGGGTCCTAAAATGGAGCCTGCCCCAGGGGTCTTGTGGGAATGAATTTCTGTAGGAATTGTAGCTTTTCACTTTGGAGTCTAAATGGACCTGGAGGAGCCCTTGCTGTGACAGACAGTTGAAGCAATAAATAGAACCTTTTGGATCAGCAGGAAAGTCCTGAGCTACCTGCAGCAGTCAGTCAGTCTGAGTTTGGAGTTCAGAGATGAACAGCTTGAGATATTCGAGCAGCTGCTCCTGTGTCGCAAAGGAAAATGGTGGAGGGCTGTGTTTTTGGCCTGTCTGCTACTTGTCCCTCATGAGGAATCCTTTAGCCTGAAGTTAAACGGACTAAATCTGAACTGACTGTGACCAGAGTTACAATTGTGACTGCCTTATTGCCTGAAGAGGACCGAAGATTTGCTCCACGCGATCAGCCTGTCAGGAAGTCTGAAACCACCACAGAGCATACGGTTTGCGCAGAGACACTGATTGTGAATGGACTGTCATCTGAGCTGTGGTATTTACCTTGTTTTACCATAAGTGTGCTGAATGGTGTCAGTGGGTCACGATTTGGTTCCTTACTGCCTGCTTGTGTCACGCTTTCTGGAAGCTGAATCCACCACTACCAGACTGCCACCTGAATTTTTCACCTGGCCTGGGTCCTGCTACCTTGCCCCAGCCAGCTACTCGCGCCACAGAGAAGACCATCGATGAGAGACCTGCCTGTGGATCAGCCCCTGCTCAACATCACAAACAGTAATGACACCATGATGAATCGTGAGGGCCCGGCTTCTCCTGGCAAACCAGCAAGTCATCCTGCAGTCTCCATTTCATCCATCCTCGTCCTGTACTGGGTAGCATGAGTAAATACCAGGGTAGCTCCTGCAACAACAGCTCAATCAAAGGGTGTCGCCTGATTTAATTGTTTTGTCTATTATCACAAACTGAGCCTCCTGGCTCCAGATTACAAATTGTAGGTTATTGTGCATGACTTGTCTTTCCATCATAGGGTCCCGACCAGCTGCAATGCTGGCCAACCTTAGGCAACATATCAGGCTAGCCTACCTTGCCACTGGGTACCCAGCGTGTGTGTGACTGTGTTGAGGGACTCTAAAATGCATGCCTTGTAGCCTGATTGAATCAGTACCTAAACCAATCAACCTGATTATGCCCCTTCCTTGTTCATTTCCCTTGAATAAATCAGATCTGAATCTTTTGCACTTAATCTGCCTGTGGTGCACTTCTGTACTACTAGCACTGTAGTACTATTGTTTGCTGTGTTTAACCTTACTTTACAGGGGTCTCCAGGGCAGAACAGGTGGAACCAGCTGTGGTGGTAAATGGAGTCAGAGTGGGGATATATCTGTTGTTCGTGGGCTATTGTACCTGTGTATTCTGTTCATTGTTTAGGCCACTAGAAGGAAAGGGGGTCACAGTGTCCCAGAAGGCTGTACCCAGGTCAGCTACAGTACCACTAACCCTGTCCTCCAGGTGGAGGCACCCATTTCAGTACCCAGGCCCTTAACCTGCAACTAGTCATGCAGGCAGGGGTAGTAGCCCTGGGATAGTGCCACCTAGGGGTTACTATAAATATATATTGTGTGTGTGTATGTATGTATGTATATATATATATATATATATATATATATATATAGTATATAAATGTATATTGTAAAAAAAATGTTATTAATGCTCCAGTTAGGGTCAAAGCAACAAAAGCTGGGAAATGAGACATTAGGGTTTCCTAACACCACCCCCAAAGGCAGGAGAGCAGGTATGGGGTGTGCCTTGGGCTTCTCAAGCTAATGGTCACCCAACTGCATCTGTAAATATGGTCAGATGTGTAGACTTTATGAGAATGGGGTGAGCTTTAGGCTTGAGAAGCCCAAGGCACACCCCACACCTGCTCTCCTGCCTGGTTTGGGAGGGTGGAGCGTTAGGGAAATCCTAACACCTCATTCCCAACTTTGTCACTTTGAACCTAACTGGAGCACTAACAAAGTTTTTGCAACTTATTTCCTTACTGTTTGAGATAGTATAACAATATCCTAATTTTACTGTGGGAGCGCAGGGTCCTTGGATCCCATCCTTCCATAGATGCATATATGTATGAATGTAGCTGTGAAAGCACAGGGCCCTTTGGGCACTGCACTTCCATTTGTAATACAACAGTGACCAAATTGTCAGCATAACCATCTTACTACCCCACCTCATATACCCGTTATAGAAAATTTTCTAATCCCCACCCAAACGTAATTCTGCACAACTGCAACGCCATTCCGTGTCACAGGTGCAAAAACTTATTTTGGCCAGGGTTTGAAAATGACAGCTGTGACATGCATGAGGTGGGGCAATAAGAAGACTATGCTGAAAAGCTGGGGTAAAAACATTTAACATTTCTGAAGTTAAAAGCGGACGAACGAAATTGTAACAAATGGTCATAACTTTGCTATTTTTTCATATTTTGACCATTTTTCAGCATAGTCTTCTTATGACCCCACCTCATAAACCCTGTAGGTGAACATTTTCAAATGTGTGCCAAACCGTCATTCCACGCCACAGGTGCGAAACACATTTTGGGCAAGATTTGAAAATAACAGCTGTGACATACATGAGGTGAGATAATAAGAAGGCTATGTTGAAAATCAGGGCCAAAATATTGAAAATTACTAAAGTCATGCACGTGCATAGAAACCTTTGAACAAACACACGTAACTGCCATTTTAGGCAGTTTTCACCGAATTTTCAACATGGCCTTTTTAGGACCCCACCTCATGAACACTGGTGGTGAAATTTCAAGGTGATTTCATACAGCAATCACAGAATCACCTTCTGGGCCCGATTGAGCGAAATGACAGTTGCAGTGTTCACGGTAGGGGTCCCAAAAAGGCCATGTTGAAAATCTGGTAAATCAAAAAAATGACCTAGTTCACCAGTGATTTTCTTTTGTTTTTACTTTTGTGGGGATTGGGGCTAGGGAGGGACTGCTGCTCCACCAGGGATTTCTTTTCTTTGCTTATAGGGGATTGGTGCTAGAAGGGACTGCTGGTCCACCAAGGATGTTTTTTGTGTGTGGGGATCAGGACTAGTGAGGAACTGGTAGACTGCCAGAGAAACTATCCTTTTGTTGGACAGAGGATCGGGGCTGGGAGGGACTGCTAGACTACTAGGGACACTGTTACATTTGTTGCAAAGAGTAGTGGGGCATGGGAGGGACTGCTAGACTACTAGGGTACCCAGCCTTTGATGGTGTATGGACTGGGTGCAGGGCACCCACCCCTCTATGCACTGTTGAGGGCTGGGTTTCAGAAACATTAAACTGCATAGTGCTTGCAGCTGGTTAGCGCTTTGAAATTTTAAATGTTGTGCTGTGCTATGTATGCATGGGGATCCCTCATCTGCATATGAACAGCATGATATTATGCACCACAGTGCTATCAGGGTGTGCCACATATAGGTGGCCTTTGAATATGGCCACATCCCTGATAGATGGCGCTATTCCTGATTAGCACAGGAAAAAGCGGTTTATGCTGCACTAACCTTTTGAATATAGGGGCCAATGTGTTCCTGTTAAGTCCTTGTAATTCATATGAGCAAAATGTGTTTTGCATGTTTTAGCCATAACTTGGTCAATTGTTCTTGGCTTGATGTGAAACATGCTATGGTTGTACTCCATGAGGACATACACTTTAGATACATTTTGATGATTATTGGACTTGAATTGTGGTTTTGCACCATGGTGAAGTTGGGAAGTAAATCTGTGGAGCTGTGCGTACCCCAGAAATGTTTTGGGGGAAGGTATAATCTGTTAGTCATATAGTAGCCATTGAGACCTTTCTTTCAATATGTAGATTGTTCCTTAACTGCAAAGACTGACAGAGTTATGGCTTTTGAAGTTAAATGTGGAAAAACAAAGTACAAATTCTTAGTGAGGAATCATCTTCTTTCATAAGATTTTCATGAGTTTATGAAAGAGTTTTGCTTCTCACAAAGAAGAATAAGAAAAAACTAAGTCCAAATTTTCACAAGAAATGAATCTTCTTTTCATGGCATTTTTGTGAGTTCACAAAAGAAGATTGGCTCTCACAATAGAATAAACTACAGTAAGTCTAAATTATTCTTTCATATGGCTGTATTCTTCTTTTCTGAGCCATACAGAAGAAGGAAATCATCTCACGAAAGATGTTTTCAATGTTCCAAGGACCCTATGGGATCATTTAAAAAACTGAGTTCAGAATGTAGCTAAAGAAGTGCTATTTAGCTAGATTTGTGTCTTGGTGTCTCTGCAGGGCATAATGTTCATAGTTTTATGGTCAAAATGTTCTTTCATATAAAACATCTATCCAAAAGACTCTACTGAGCATGCTCAGAATAGACATTTCAAATCCTTATCACTCTAGAACAGGTTAATATTTTTTCCCCAAACTAATGAAAGGCACCATTCCAGGGCACATTCTTTCTACCCTGAAAATTCCAGAACAAAATTCCAAACCGTCTGGGCTGTAGGTGATGACAAAAAAAAAAAACAGCAGAAAACTCACATTTTTCCTAAAGCACCATCTGGATCTCGAGTTCACACATCTGACCAGAATGAAACTTGTCACATCGGCAGACCTTGCCCCAAGACCGTGCATGCAGAATTTTCATGCAATTCCATTGAATGTCTGCAAAGCTTAAGGTACAAGTTAAGGATTTAACATTAAACAGCTTACTCAACCCTAACTACAGTAATACTGTATTGTCAAGGAAGGTGCAGATCAAACATATGGGGACTCGACATCGGTGAACAAGAAGGCGCCTCACCTTCAGGATGAAGACGAAGACCTGTACTGCAGGAAGTGGCAGGCAGTCAAAAGGTGACCTGAGTGGAAATTATACCTCACTCTGACACCCTATGCTGTGAATACCTGCCCCACTTCTTCAGCTCTGCATATAATTCTCACCTCGAGCCCCCAAGCCTAGTGATCACTTCCTCTCAAACACTGCTGGATTGAGGAGCCATTCTTTAATACAGACCCCTAGGCCAACAAAATGTCTGTAATTGCTTTTTCTTCTTCTCTTAACATCTTATCTTCAAAGGAAAATAAATAGGCTACTTGGGACACTTTGACTTGGTCTTGGGGTCAGGCAACAGAAAAGAACTAAGCAGATTTCCTGTACAGCACATTACAGAGCATGGTGGGGGAGGCAGGAAAATACAGTCATCTGAGGAAGGCCTAAATATACTCTGAGCCCACTGCTAATTAGACCACACTTTCAGACGCCACAAAGAAAAGCAGAAACTGATACCACTTCTTAAATTTCTCACCTGACTTGACTGTCCAAATTTAATGAGGGACTCAAGTTTATGTTATTTTACTGTGCAGACTCACCCAGTTTGCTTTGAGCAGGTCTAAAGTGGAGAACTTGAATGCTACAGGGTTCGACTTTGGTTGCTGGCCAGGATGGTTCACATGTTTTGTAGGTGGAGTTCTGTGGAGAGGGGCCTTTAGTAACACTGCAAGCTTCCGGAAAGGGCAGCGGGAAGGGCAGGTTGCATTGGGTAGCTGGACCTTGCCCTCTACCGCTAATACAATCCTAATAACAGATAAAGCATTATGTTCCCCTGTAAGTCACCTCCCAGAAATACTAAAGGGCACTTCTTCCTATACAATAAAACTCATTGCTCCTGGCTTAAGTACAGACAAAGTGTAAATTAACAAATATCGGAAGGAGCCTATAAATACATATTGGATGCCTCAAAGATTTGTTGGCATTTAAATGCATGTAGCTGGTTATTTGGCAAACACTAAAATGGGCTTGTAACTCTATATTCTATAAATGGCATACTGTACTTTAACACCAATGACATTTTAAACTTTACTAGCAGTCACCAAGCTACTGCAGTTTACTGAGTTGGTGGGGAGTGGGACTGGAAAGATGGCAGCCAGAGTTTAGACAGACTGCTGATGCTGGGCCATACAGCCATGCCAAGGAGACATTCCCGAGGTGAAACAGGCTGGCTTATGCTTTTTATGCAAGACAATTTTCATCACCAAGGCGATGACCCACGAGCTGACTGATCCACCGCAGCTTGACCCTGGAAGTCAATCTGAGACTTCTCTCAGTGTGGGCTAAACTGCTCCCCTTATAAGTGGTGGGGCCATGGCCACATATTGCTACAGTGTAATGTTGACAAACAATTTCAACAGGAGACTTATACCTGTCAGTTCTTCCCACTTGGGGTAATAGCATTATTTTAATTCTTAATTTGCAATGAATGTTTTATGTTGCATTCTTGTTGTAATGGGGTACATATGCAGGAAGTTAAGAGTTGTCAGAGATATGTTTCATGCAGCCACTAGTCAGGAGGTTCAACCAGAAGCTAAAGTAATAGCTCTGACATAATAGCTATCAGAATACTAAGGTTCTGTCATTTAATATAAATGGAATAACCAGTCCTATTAATAGGAAACAATTGCTGAGGTTCTTAAAATGCAAGGTAAATTTCCTACAAGAAATGCATTTGAGCCCTACCAAGACCATAAAGTTAAAATCTAGGAACTTCCTAATTTATTTCACACCTTTCTACAGACAGGAAAACGTTCATGCAAGAAGAGATTATTGAAGACCCTGGAGCTAGATATATTATAGTAGTGGGTAGAGTCCAGGACACCATTGTAACACTAGCAAATATCTATGCACTTCAGGCTCCCCTGTCCTTCTGTACATCCCTGGCTCAACTCATAGCAGAGAAAGTGAGGGCCTACTAATCATGGGGGAGATTGGAATTTAATTTTCAGCAGAAAAATCGATACACATCACAGATCCCAAACTCCGATGTTTGGAAGCCCTCCTTCAAAAGCGTTCTAACAGAAATAGGCTTAACAGACATCTGGAGGAGTAAATACCCCACAGCTAGAGATTAACATATTACTCCCCAAGATTTAAAATCTCTCTAGGTTGGACACCTTCATCACCTTCACAAAGGATTTGTCCGCATACCATCTATGTGGGTTGGAACCTCTACCCTCGGGACCATCAGCCAAGTTTTCTGGAGGTGGGCTGAGACTGCCAAAAAGAATACTTATTGGAGACTAATGCCTCTGCTCCAAGACAAAACAGTGGTCATGGAGATAAAGACTTTATAAAAAGACACTGAGGAGAACACCCAACCAGAAACAACATCCCAGATCTTATGGGACACGGTAAAGACTTTGGTAAGGCAAACTAATTTCTATAGCTACTTACAAAAAGAAACTAGCATGGCAAAATTATACAGAACTTCTCTCTCAACTAAAGGTCTAAGAGACTGCACAGAAAATCAAATGGCTGCAGGAAAGAGAAACAGAGATTAAAGAGCTAAAAACAAAATACAAGGCCTACAGAAAGCTAAAATTGAGAGGCACTTTTGTACTTAAAACAAAATTACTATGAAGAAGGGCCCAGAGCCACTAGGCTTTAAGCGTTCCACCTTAAACAACAGACGGCCTGAGCTACTATAATCTGGATTAAAAATCCAGTGACTGGCATGGTCGCATAAAATTGAACAAATTGCAGAAGCATTCGTGTCCTATTACTCTAAATTATATCGTTCCCCAAAGTCCTTGGTGGAGTATAAACTGATGTTCTTAGGTCCCTGACGTTACCAAACACAACACAAGAGCAGAGTTAGACTGTCATTAGCCCAATCATACAAGCTGAAATTTCAGCAACAATTAAAATAAAAAAAGGAAATGCCGGGACGGATGGATTCAGAGGAGAGTTCTACAAAACCTTCACAAAGAAATGGTACCTCTTTTGGGCGGAGGTTTCTCTGAGATTTGGCAGGAAGGTAACCCTATGCTCCCCATCGTGGCATTATGCCACAATATCAGTTCTCCATAAACCGGTAAGGACCCTGCAGAACGCCGGATCATACCGCACTGTTTCCTGCTCAATTCAGATTATAAAATGTTTACCTCAATTATAGCCTCTAGATTCAATTCCTCCTTCCACAAATCATAAAATTAGACCAGATGGGCTTTATCCCAGGCTGGCAGGCTCCAACTAGTGTGTGATGCACAATCAATGTAATTAATGCCATACATAGGACCCATGACTCTGCCTGTCTCTTGAGCCTGGGCCGCGGAGAAGGTGTTTGATAAAGTTTCCTGGAGTTTCCTCTTTACGATATTAGAACAATGACCTTTCTGCATTCATTCATAGACGGTGTTAGAGTGCTACATACAACACCACAGGCCTATATCGGGTGAATGGAGGTATCTCAAGCAGATTTAGACTGGGCAGGGCACCCATCAAGGCTGCCCCATCACCCTTGCTTTTCTACTTTATACATTGAACCACTTGCCGAAGCCATTGAATGGCAAGGAAGTGAGAAGGAATTGAGTCGGAGGAGTCAACCATAAAATTTCTTTGTATGCAGACAACGTTCTGCTCTGCCTCCCTCATCCAGAACAATCAGTCCCCTCAGTTTGAGCCATACTGGACAAATTTGGCAGACACGCAGGCTACACCCTTAACAAAACTAAAACAGAAGTCTTAAGTTTCTACTATAAACCCTTTCAGTCTATCATCCAAACACTTCCCTTAATTGAATGCCACCAAAATTAAATACTTAGGAACAATCATCACTAAAATATATCCCAACTATTTAAAGCTAATTACACCCACTGATTGCACAAATACACACTGACATCAAAAATAGTCTCTAATAAACCTCCCCATGTACTCTAGAATACATTCCATTACAATGAACATATTACGAGATTTTTTATACCTATTTCAGTGTCTCCTATATATATTCCTAAAACCCAGTTCCAGACTTGGCACAGAATGCTGTCTAAATATATCTGGGACAACAGGAAACCCAGAACTAGACTTCAGATCCTCCAAACACACAGATGCAAAGGTGGCAGGTCCCTCCCAGATCTGGAGGATTACTACCTAGCTGCACAATTGAAGACAGCTCTCCTGTGGTCAGTTTCATCCTACCAGGCTAACTGAAAACAATAGAGCAGGGAGGAGGAAGATGGCCCCACTAAGAGACAGAGTAAAGAACCCGGCAACTAAAGGTAACATTATAAACCCTACTTCAATAGCGACCCAGTAGGGTTGCCACCTATCCGGTTTTGACGGATAATCCAATTTTAAGGGTCCTCATCGGTTTTGATTAAATGCAATCGGTTTTGGGGCATTTGAGTGCTCACATACTCTTAAAATTGATGTATCAAATCATTCACTGTTTTGGCTGCATTGCATGTCCACATTACAAAGAAGTTCTGGTGTCACAGTCATTCAGACCTGCCTTTGTTTGTAAAAGCAGACTGTCTGGGAAGTGTAAAGTATGGCCATTAAGATAATTATGATAAATTAACCTAATCTTTTCCACTCTGAATTTTAAATATAGTCTTTTACTGCTATGACAGGAAACAGCTTTTACACCTTTATGTGCTCTCATGTGTTTCTTTTTGTTTGTCCTATATTCTGGAATGTTTTAGACCCATTTTGTTAAATTAATAATCTAACTTTTATTGCCTTTATCACCACATTTGCCTAATTTCTTGTATTACCTGAACAGTCTATGATATTAGCTACACTTTTACAGGTCATACTAATAAACAGCATGGAATTGTGCATCTGAAATTGTGGAATGTCTTAGAAATATGAATAGAAACAGAAGTAGCTGCTGAGGTAAAGAGGAACACAATGCAGTATTAAGGTACCACAAGCATCGATAATTAAGTTATCAAAAATTGGTCAAAGCATCTGAATACATGACTGACATGGAAAGGAAAATGGGAAGGTGTTTAACAGAGGGCTGAGCAATAAGCTGTGGATGAGCTTAGCACATCCAGCAGATCTGAGTTTATTCCCACAATCTCCACTTACATACTGTGTGAACCTGGGCAAGTCACTTAACCTTCCTGTGCTCCTGAATCACTCCTGTAAAATGGGCTATGTGGCCTATGGGAGTTAACCTGGTTGCCAAAGTATAAAAATACATAACTGAATAAATAAATTAAACCAATAACAGTATAAAAATGATTTCCTAAGACTTCTGGTGGCGTCACGAATCTAATAATTAAACTAGCTCCATAGCTCTTCACATCCCACCAGCCAAAACTCCCTAAACGCAGTAACTAATTACAAAAACTAGTAAAATGGCATCCAGACCTGAGGAGAAACAAACAGAACAAAATGCGGGGCAAAGCACATCAGAAACAGGATGATGGTGGAGGATCCCCGACATCGAGAACCAGGCCACAGTATATCACCACCTGGAGCTGGGCCCCAGGACAGCGACACGGATCAGGAAACGAACGACTTTCAAGAACCAGATATGAGACCTTGCTAAGTGAGATAAAAGTCTTCAGGGCAGAAAACAAGTTTGAATTCAGCAGTTTACATGCCTGATTAACATAAGTAGAAATGAAAATTGAAATGGCAGAAACAAGGATATCAGGGGCAGAGGATGACATGGTCAAATTACACACCACAGTGGAGTTTCTAGCTACGGCGCAAGATACTATGCAGCAGAAGCTTTTAGACATGGAGGCTAGGCTCGGAGGGATAACATTAGATTCATGGCCTCCCAGAAGACTCTGAAACTGGGCTGATGGAAGACTTCTTACAGGATTTACTCTTGTGATGTCTTGGCGTTCCCTCACGACTTCCAATTCAAAATTGAAAGAGCACATAGGGCTTTAACACCTAAACCCTCAGACCCCAGGGCCAGACCACGATCTGTGGTGCTCAAACTTTCAAGCTATAGAGATAAGGAACAGTTATTACGTTTTGCCTGGTCCAAACAAATAATAAACTATAATGCCTCCAGGTTAATATTTGACAATGATTACCCACCTGAGATTGCCAACAAAAGGGCAGCGTACTCACCAATTTTTAAAATCTTGAAGCAACATAAGGTATGATTCAAAGCCTTATCCTGCATGACTTAAGGTCTTTTGGGACACAGGAGTTACATATTATGAGACACCACTTGAAATATTCGAGGAACTACGAAGGAGAGGGTGGAGTTCTGAGTCAGACCAACCTAGGGAGTACTGTCAACATCTAACACGTCCTGAATGGCGTATAACGAGCAACCAACCGAACAGAAACTCAACGCTGCAGCAACACTCAAGACAATGGCTGAAGTCAAACAACTCCTCGACCAATTAGGCCAACAATGCCGAACCAAAATGTTGATGAAGAGCCAGAAGAAACTTGAAGGAGGGGTGAGCAGGATATTCATGTTTACAACTACCTTATGGTAGTTGGACACCATTTGGTACTCCGTGGGGGTTCCTGGGATCGTGCATTAGCTGCGTGCTGAGGGATCCCACCGCGCAAACCCTCTCACGAGGACTTATAATTCAAATAACAGCAGCCTGACTTTTCTTGGGGCTTAATACAAAGCCGAATAATATAGACCATAAATATATCAATATTCATTAAGCAGCAAGGTGTGATTATTACATAGTTTACACTGCTTTATAGAAACCCGGGTATTCTCTCTTTTCCTTACTTATAGAAGTATATGTTTTAGCCCCACATCTTCTTTTTTTTTAAGTTGGTGGGATATGAATCTAATATCTAATCAAGCTGCAGCTAGATTGATTTGAAAGGGTGGTGTTAACCCTTATCTGCATTTTTAGTCCGACTTTAAATCGTACTGGGGAGGACCTGGCTCGCTTGCAGCCACCTTACCTCCTGCTCGAATGGAGCAGATCTAATTTTCAAACATTCCATTCGAGCTTTCAGGGATGTAGTACACTGATCCCCTATTATGGGAGTCAACTTGTATATAGTTATTTGTTGAGGGAAGGGAAGGAGAGGAAATAGGTACAGTTGTTAAAATAGCACCTAACTGGGAAAAGAAACATTTAGATAATCGTCTAGTTGTTAAGTTGTTTACTACATTTTGTGTGGGTTCGGGGAGGGGACAGATGCTCACTTATTGAAACAACATCTAGTTGGGGAAAGGAAGATTTAGATAATAGTTTTAATACTAAGTTGTTTATTATACTTTGTGTGTATTCTTGCTAGTTTCTTAAAAATATAACCTGAAAGCCATTGCAAACTGTTATGACAAGGGGAACCAACTTTATTACAGTTGTTATTGGAGTCTCTTAGACTATTACTCACCGCTCACTTATATGAAAGAGAAACATGGGAAGTTTACTTTGGGAAAGAGATATTATTCTTAATTGTTAACAGAAATATCAATGGATAAAACTCGTAAAATTAAAATAATATCACAGAATGTGAACGTTTAAACAACCCTATAAAAGGTATAGGGTCATTACCCAAATTAAAAAACAAAATCCTGAGGCAATACTCCTCCAAGAAACACACTTAAGCAGTACAGAACACCTAAAACTGATCAAGTTTGGTTTCAGGAGGTAATTTCATCATCTTACAAAAAGGTAAAAGAAGAGGTGGCAATTTTATTACCAAAGACTTCTCATTTTAAAATTTCCACTTCATACACAGATCCAGAGGGCAGGTTGGTGGTGGTCTGGGAGAGCTAGAAGAAATCAGATTACACTGGCCTCTGTGTATACTACCCTGGTTCAAAGGCATCAGTGCTCAGTCTTTACTTCATAAAATCACGGAGTGCCAAAAGGGATGCCTGTAGTGGTGGAGACCATAATCAAACATACCAGATAGAAGACACATCCATTCCTAAAACATATAGAAGAACGGCCCAAAAGCTGCCATGAGATTCTTTTCAAACCCTTCAATGGGTAGACAGCATGGAAATGCTTAAACCCCACTAAGAGGAATATACGCATTAGTCAGCTCCCATCACATTTACACTAGAATAGATTATATGATGATCTCAAAAGAACATACGCATCTATTGGAACAATGTCAGCACTCCTCATCAGTGCTGTCAGACCACTCCCAACTTATTTTACTATTAAAATGGCCTATGGAAAGAGCCCAGACCATCTGGAAATTTAATAACTTTCTTTTATATTTAAAAGAATTCACTGAGATGGTGGAATTCAGAATACCTCAGATTCTAAGTGAGAACCAGTCCCTGAGATATCGCCGCTATATTGTGGGACACCCAAAAGGCAGTCCTAAGGGAGACATTATAAAATTTTCAGCTAATTATAAAAACAACAAAACCAGAAGTTAGAAAAATTGCAACAGCAATATAAGATGCTACAGCAACAAGTTGCAGCAGGTGATGAGGCAATATATCCCTTACTGCAAATTACAAAACAACAGTTGCAACATCTTTTGGATGTTTGTACAGAACAATCACTACAGTACTTAAATCAAAAGTACTATGAGACTGGACCCCGAGCGACACGTCTTTTGGCACACAGATTATGCCAGAAGAAAATCAAGGGGACAATTTTGCAGATTCAAGACCCTACTACAAAACAAATGGCTAGGGTCCCCATTACATATTGCTCAAATATTAGAGCAACGTTATAAAACTCTCTACACCCCAGAGACTCTCCTGATCCACACACAATCTCAGCCTATCTGGCACAGTTAAATATGCCCACACTAATGGAAGAAACACATCAGGCATTAAACCAACCTACCTCGGCTGCTGAGATACATTGTGCCATCTCAAAATTAAAACTAATAAAAGCCCTGGGCCTGATGGTTTGACGGAGAATTCTTTAAGAAGTTTAAAGACCTACTGACACTGAGACCTGTTGGAGGTTGCCACGGATACAGGAAGGAGCAAATACCACCTACCTGGAATTATCGACCATAGCTAATATTCCTAAGCCAGGAAGGATGCTGTCCATTGCACTGCTTATAGACCTATTTCAATTCTAAACATAGATTACAAATTATTTGCCACAACAATGGCTAAGAGGATGGAGCAGTTCTCCCTCCTGGTTAATCTAGACCAAACAGGGTTTATCCCAGGAAGACAGACCCAGGACAATATTAAAAGATCCCTGCATATTTTACACCACTCTGCCGGTTGGGAGGTCCACTACTAATATTAAGTCTTGAGGCCAAAAGGCATTCAATCGGGTAGATTGGCGGTTTTTATGTAAGTCCTTCATAAGTTTAATTTTCTGACCCATTTATTAAAATTATCAATAATATTTACACATGGCCCAAAGCTTACATTAAGGTGAATGGCAGGACCTCTGCTCCTATCTCCTTGTATCGGAGCACAAGACAAGGTTGCCCTATGTCCCCACTGCTATTTGCTTTATAACTAGAACCTTTGGCACAGGCATTAAGGCAAGAATCGGAGATACAAGGTGTCCGACTGGGTGGGGAATCTCATAAACTGGCACTATATGCAGGCGATTTCTGATATACCTGGTGACACCAGAACATTCCTTAGACCCACTATGGAGAACCCTGACGAATTCGCAAACTGGCGGGATATAAAATTAATTCCACAAAACAGAAGTACTACAACTAAATTATCACCCTCGAAACAATTAAACACAAATACCCATTTAGATGGAACTTACAATCCCTAAAATATCTGGGAATCAGACTAGGACTAGATCCCAGACTTACGTTTAATATAAATTATATTCCACTTCTTAACCAGATAACAAAAGACCTAGAGAAATGGGTAATGATACCAATTTCTTTAACCCAGTGAGTAAGCGGTAAAAATGGTGCTGTTTCCCAATTTCATTACCTGGCGCAAACACTTCTGATAGAAATTCCCAGAGTATACTTCAGAAAATAAATAGGAAGATCTCAGATTTTTGTGGGGCCCATCTAGGCCTTGGATTAGATTTTCACTACTACAACTTCCAAAAATCAAGGTGGACTAGCCTTCCACATTTGGAAGCATATTACATAGCAGCCCAGCTGAGAACAATAGTATACTGGGGTAACCCTACATATGCTGTTAGGTGGAAAACATTGGAAATCGGGAGGAAGATCTGCATCATTTGCCCAAGATGCTATTGGCTCAGACTAGGGTAGAAGGAGACAGGAGTCCATGAACCCTTACACTCAAACGACTTTAAAATGTTGGTACAACATATTAAAAGATAAAAGACTAGCCTCCTGGGGGTGCTGATGCAAGCCATTCCATATACACAGGATTTCAACCCAGCTTCTTTAGACTGGGGATTTCGCAGATGGGAAAAATGACCCTATATCTGGTTTCTCAATTTTAAAAGAAGGAAGGCTACTGACATTGAAGGAGTTACATAAATCATATAGGATTCCTTTAAGGACAGACTTAGGTATCTACAGGTGGTTAAATATATTAAGTCTGCCTCGGGGACCTTTGGGTCTCTAACCCACCTCCGCCAATAGTTAACAAACTAATAGAAATAGTGAGCAATAAAATCACACACTCATATGGTCACACAGCTGTATGGGGTTCTCCTCTCAGTCAGTAATGTATACTGAGTACAACCAAAAGAGCATGGGAGAAAGACCTGGGAATAGTAATTGAGCAACAGAGCTAGGAAGTGCATCTATCTAAACTGCAGTCTGGAACTTCAGCAATCTCTTGGAAAGAGTTTTCATGGAAGATTACTAACAGATTTTTATTAACCCAGTAATACAAGCTAAATATCATCCAACAAAATCTTCCAGTTGCTGGAGGAATACGGTCATAACTCAGCTAGTTTAGCACACATAATGTGGGCATGTCCTTTGTTGCTCCTTTCCTTGGTGAATTGCAAAAAGCACTGACTGAGATTTTCTCCCTGGAGCTGGCTAACCCCACAGCTGTTTTTCTTTAATGAATTCCTCAGATTGCAGAGATCCCCATACTAAAAATTATTAACAGTCTGTTATTAGCAGCTAAAAGAATATAACCAAGAACTGGTTGACCCAGAATCCCATTATTTTTAAACAATGGCAAGATATTATGATTGAAATATACTGAATGGAATCCCTAACAGCTATGGTAAATAAAAACCTCAAACACTTGAATTGACTTGGCAGAGATGGGTTCTGTATATATCTCCCTTGAGGCTTGAATTCATACCATAAGAATCCAAGGTACACAGTTACTTTGAAATAATGGACTCTAAAAATCCGACTGTACTGAATCCCCAGTAATAGTAATGATTTTCTTTCCTACTGGCAATAACTATTTATTTACTATTTATTTTGTTGTATTGTATTATATTTTGATATGTAATGTCTTTTAATGTTTTTGTTGTTGTTGTTGATGTGTTCAAAGGGGAGAAGAAACTGACAAATAAAGAAAGTTGAAAAAAAATTATTTCCTATCACTAGTAATGTCTATTTCAACATTACAAATGGTTTTGGAGGAGGAGCGATATACTTGCCAGTCATAAAAAGGGGTGAGGACAGAGACGGGTTTGAGGTGTGGTTTAGCGTCCAGTTTTACCTCATCCAAAAGTGGTGACCCTAGACCCGAGACAACCAAAAGGCAGTCCACAGGGCTTGGAAAACATATAAACTGGATACCTCCCTGGGCCTCTACAATGGTTTGCATAGGATGACTCCTTTTAACCCACCAGATTAGACCATATGTTCCCCAGGTGAGACAGACAGGGCCTAAGATTACTAGACCAACTAACATCGGCTGGACGACACTGGATTTCAAGGCAGTGCGAGATGCCTTTGCACTTCACAATTCTGACCATTTCCGATTTTTATAACTTTGTTCCCACATTAACTAATGCCAGAAATCAGACTAGGACCAAATCAGGGCAGCCAAACAAAGAACAGAACTCCACCATTCACTCCAGAGCCAGGAGGACAGATAGCCCTCCAGTGAAGGTGGTCAGAAATTACCACTCAGTCCTGTTTGCTTTCAAATTCAAAATAGCTGGTGTATTCCAAGTAAGAAAACAAAGGCACAACTCTTAAGTGCAAGCTCCTAGTGCTTCACCAATTAAGGCTTCATCAGGGATGGCCCTTGCAGTACTGGTTCTCTTTTTATACCAATTTAATGCAAATTCAGTGATATCCATCTATTAACCAATGAAATTGCTTCATTTCAAAAACAAGTGAAAACATAAGTAAAGCAATTGGTAACAAGAAAAAAATAATCAGCTCTGATCATAATAATGGTGGCAACCAAATTTGATCTCTTTCATATAAAAAATTTTGATTGTATCGGCCAATCAGATCGCTCAATTTACAATTTGCCATAATAAGGCCAAATGGTTCCAAAACAAATACATATGGCATTGTACTACCAAACAAAAGAATTATACAAATTTATAATCTCATTTAGCAGTTTTACAGGGTAAATCATATCGACCAATCAGATTATGCGATTTCAATTTTGTCAATTTATGAAACAAATTTTCCTAGATCAATTCCAGAAGAGCTTCTGCCATACCATTATTAAGAATAACTGTCTTTAACACCCTCATGGCATACTCAAAACAATATTTTAAACAAAATAAGGGAACAAAAGGACAATAGTATTGTATATAAAATCCTTTTCAATAGTAATTAACTTCCATTATATTCCTGATATATGATTCATTTACGGTGTGTACAAGAACCTCAAAGTGTGGTTTCATATCATTATTTTAGAAATCTTCTTTTAAAGCATAACAATTGCTTGAATAAAAACCTGTCATTTCTCGTACAGAGAGACAACAAGGATAAGGAGCTGAACCCACAGGTCCAAACTAATGAAATAGCGAGGTCACATACAGGAAAGCAGGAAAATCTGTGCTCACTGATCACCTGTGGGGAAAGATACAATTGTTTTAGAACATGGTCCATTTTGTTACTGTACTACACTGTTATTAAGTTTACTTTCTCTAGCAGTAGGAGCTTAACCTTTAACACATGAGCTTAAAATAAAATAAAAATTCCATTATGTAAATGCATAAATGCACCAAGTTATCAGAATCAAGGAAATGAAAAGGGAGGGTGTATGTGTGTGTGTGGGGGGGAGTTGGAGGTTTTGTATTGAAGATTAGTGTGGTGGGAGAAGGAGAACGTGAAGCAGAATAATGGGGAATCATTTTAAAGAGAATAAGTAGGAAAGGAGATATAGGAAAAGACAATGGCCAAAGTTAAGCCTTTAATTGCTTCTGTTTGTAGAGTTCACCCTACTTACACCTGTTAGTCAGTATACTTCATTACAGGTAGGGTTTGGTATCTCATTCTCTGTTCAGTCCATCTGGTGTTAGAGCTGTCAGGACATGTATCCAAAACATTTCCTCTGTTCTGGTCTATTAAGACGGTTACCTCCTCTCCTACCTATTCTTACCTGCTCGATACCAGAAAATCTCAAACAGGAAGGGTCATGATTATGTGTTTCAAAGAGTGTGTTGCTACTGGGCTAGTGAGATCTACATTTCTGATGTCCATAATATGCTCTTGTATTCTAATCTTAAGAGGTCTCAGTGTTCTTCTTATGTATAACTTAGGGCAAAGAGCCCCAAATTGTATATACAACAAAAGTTGTGGCACAAGATATAAACTGCCTAATTTGCATCACTCTATTAGTAGTCGGGCCACAACTGTTTTCCTTCTTGGCAATAAGAGCAAATATTGCAACTCCACATTTATACATTCCTGGTGGCTTAATCGGTAACCATGTCTGAGAAGTCTGAACATTTATTGGGAGTTGACTTTGTATCAAACTGTCCCTCAGGCTTTTCCTTTTGAAAAGAAACCCTTGGTTTACTCCTATATTTTCTGCTAGCAGGAATTATTTAACAAAATTGGCCAATATGTGGTCACAATATTGCCTAATTTCCTGCTAGTGCATTATGCTGAGTAACAAAACTGACTGTATGTTTTTCAGTATTCACTGTTTTGTTTTGGTGTCTGCAGTTCGTTCCTATCCACGTTATTAGCTTTCCTAAAAGCTTTGTCAGGTATTCCTGTTTATATCCCTGTTTAAAAACTATTCCTTAGATCTTCAGCTTGCAATAGAAAAGTTTGATTATCACTACAATTTCTCCATAGTCTAAGGAAATGGTTATATGGGATGGAATCTAAGGGCTATTGGTAGGAACTAGTTGCTAGCAAATAATTATTTGTAGCAGTTGTTTTCCTAAACCATATGGTACTGATAGGGTTGCTGTGGTTTACAGACAAAATCAAATCAAGAAATTCTACTTCTATTGTATGTGAATCTTATATTCCTATCATTTGTGTTTAACTATTCCATAAATGCCACCATCTTCCTTTATTCCTTGCCAAATACACAGTATGTCATCTATAAAGTGAATCCATTTGGCTATGTGCCCACCAAATGGATTTGAGTTTTTGTCAAACAAAACTCTTTCCTTCCAATAACCAAAAATAGGTTTGCAAGAGGGGGCCATAGCTGCCCCATTGCTGTCCCACATTTCTGAAGATAAAATTTCCCATCAAACTCAAAATAGTTTCTCCCCAATACAAATTACAAACCCTGTGTAATCAGATTAAGTGGCACATTGTCAACAATGGATCCATGAAAAGAAAGTAATTACATGCTGCTATACCATCCACATGTCTTATGAGGTACATAGGGACTCAACATCTATAGTGAGCCATAACATATTGTCTTGCCACTGGAACACCTGTAACTGCTCCAAAACATGCATAGTGTCACGAGTATATGGGGGTAAACATTGCACACTGTGTTTAAAAAAAAATCAATAAACTGACACATACCCTCAGACAGTGATCCTGTGCCAGATACTATTGATCAACCTGTATTTTGTACATTCTTATGGATTTTAGACAAAATGTATAGGGTTGGAGTTATGAGGAACTGTGGGTAGAGAAATAAGAATTCTGGTTCTGTAATCTCTCCTCCTGATTTTGCATGTTCTAACACTGCCAACGGTTCAGCTTTATAACAGTAACAGGATCACCATTCAATAACTGATATTTATTAGTGTCCATCAACAGTTCTAACATCTCACTACAGTAAAATCCCTGTCCATAATTACAAGGTTTCCACCTTTATCAACTGGTTTAAATACTAAGTTTGTATCTGCCTTTAGTTTGTCTAGTGATTGTTGCTCCTGTCTAGACAAATTACTGTGATAGTGCAAGTTGTCTTCATTCAATATCTTTTCATTTCACTTAACACAGTTTTCCATAAGTTATAATATTAGGATTAAGACTTTGGGGCAAAAATTGATTTAGGTCTAAACATTTCTTTTCTGTGATGTTTGAAATTTGAAACATTAACATCATATAGTAACACATAAAACATTTCTGATGCTAAACACAGGATCCTGTTCAAGTTCTCACACAACAGTTTATTTAGATTGAAAAGTTCTGAATGTCCAAGCTGTCCGATGTCTCTAAGTCCTGCTGTTGTACTGTTGATATTGTGTGGTCCTGTGTCGATGTTTCATTTTCTGTCTCCAAAAGCAGAAATCCAACAGCGCAATTCCATCCTCTACAGTCCACTGCTGTGTTGTCCAACTCAACATCCAAGCACCCAGTTGCTTCTGCTGAAAATGCTTTCTGTCATGAGAAAAAGTCCTTAAGCTCCAACTTTCTAAAACATTTCTCAGGTCAATAATAATATTGAATTCCCTCAGTTTGGCACTCAGGATGAAAGATAGTCCTTTTCTTAGCAATTTTAAATTCACTTCAGAAAGTTCAATCTTGGATAGGTTTTTACCTGTCGCTCCTCATTTTGGGTTTGGTGCTTTGTGTACGTACCAACCCTTTTCCCCTCCTTGTCCTCTTCCATTTTTTATTTTTTCAGATTGATCGTTATCCTGGGGCCTTTCTGAAAATGTTATCATTATCGTGGATCTGGGGCTCACTGCACCTGTGCTTGTTGTTTTACTAGTGCTTTGTTCACTCACAGTGCTCTTGTTTGAGCTTCACTTTCTTGAGTTCCAGCCCTGTCGAACCATGTGATCTGAATCTAGACTTTGATCTTCCGCTTGAATTGGATTGATCCTTGTTCTGCCTTGACCAATTAAAGTGTCAACCTTCCTTATAATCAAGGATGTCTCTCTCAAGTTGTGTTGTTTTCATTTGATTATTTCTATTTCCAGGTTCTTAAGTCTGATATGTAGTGCAAGATCAAGTTCTCTAAATTCTGAATGTGTAATATGATTTTTTAGAACATTTTTGTCTCTGACATCTCCTTGCTCAACTTCAAATATTTAGCAGAGTCATTTTTATTATCTGTCTGACACAAACCAATGCACACTCCTGTGCTGCATCCTCCCATTCTTTGTGGCTGTAAACTCCTCAAAACCACCCAACAGGACTATTGTAATTTGTAACCCTCTAGTGGCTATGTTGTTTTTTAGGTACTACTCCAAACTGCTAATATTGAATGTTAAATTAATTTCTGAAAATAGTTGATGCTCTAGTGTTTGAAACAGGGTTTTTAACTCACTTGTTTCAATCGATCTTCCACCTCCAGGTGTTGGGAGTCTCTGTTTTATGTTCGCCAATTGAGTTGTTAGATCAACTGTTGCACTCAAGCATACCAGCTGAATTTCCTCTGTTTCATCTTTGGAAGAGCCATTAGTATCTCCAGTATGCATACCAAATATCAGGTTTATTTCCATGGTTTAAGGAAAGATATTCTGGTATGTGACAATAGAAAGTAAATGTGCCTGAGTTCAGGTTTCTTCACCTATTGTCGCTCACTCAAAACAACGCCCGAGCTGTGGTGCAAGTGCTAAAGAACAATAGAAACAAAAAGCACCGCACTGCCCATTATTCTCTTTCACTTTCTCCTTCCCCCACCACAATAATCTTCAATACAAAACACCAACCCTCCCACACACCCCCTCCCTTCTTTCATTTCCTTGATTCTGATAACTTGGTGTATTTATACATTTACATAATGGAATTTTTGATTTGTTTTATTTTATTTTAAGCTTGTGTTGTGTTAAAGGTTAAGCTCCTACTGCTAGAGAATGTAAACTTAATAACAGTGCAGTGCAGTAACAAAATGCTTGCCTTGGTGGTTCCCTTGGCATCTCTGTTAAACCTCGAGAGGTTTTCAGAGTTGCCATGGGAACCACAAGAAGGCAAGACTAGCGCAGTTACACATCGATGACCACATGTTGTCTTTTATAGTGTATGGTTATCAGAAAAATCATAGAACGTTTTATGATCACTCCACCAAAATTAAATCACATTAAGATTAGATACCACCATCGACAGACTGCTGGCTTACCTTGTGACACAGGAAGACATGTGCATTCATGGGGTTTGAATTCAATCAGGTTTAATTAGAATAAAAATAACATGAAAGGCTGGGAAACATTACATAAAATAAAGAAACATTGCAGAAATGCTACCTGGACTGCCAGAAATCATGCAAGCAATTTTTTTAAACATGTGAACATTTGTCTGTTATAGGGGTCATAGCAACAGCAATGCCGGTGGTTCGGTGGTTCTATTCTGTTACATTATCGATGTGATGCAGCGTCGGTAGTATAACAAATGCATGACACCACATTGATGGTGTAACAACCCTGTGAAAAGATGAGTTTTGCATGTATACGCATTCGACCATATATTATGGAATATAATGGCCGTTAATTATTACTGAAAAGATTTACGTATCCAATACTGTTGTCCTTTTGTTCCCTTATTTTGTTCAAAATACTGTTTTGAGTATGCCATGAGGGTGTTATAGACAGGTATTCTTAATAATGGTATGGCAGAAGCTCTTCTGGAATTGATCTAGGAAAATTTGTTTCATAAATTGACAAAATTGAAATTGAGCAATCTGATTGGTCAATATGATTTACCTATAAAATTGCTAAATATATATTATAAATTTGTATAATTCATTGTTTGGTATAGTACAATGCCATATGTATTTGTTTTGGAGCCATTTGGCCTTAATATGACAAATTGAAAACTGAGCAATCTGATTGGCCAATACAATCAAAATCATTATTTTGATATGAAGAGATCACATTTGGTTGCCACCATTATTATGATCAGAGTTGATTATTTTTCTTGTTACCAATTGTTTTACTTATGTTTTCACTTGTTTTTGAAATGAAGGAATGTCATTGGTTAATAGATGTGCTATCTCTGAATTTGTATTAAATTGGTATAGAAAGAGAACCAATACCGTGAGGGCCATCCCTCTGATGAAGTCTTAATTGTCAAGTGCTGGGGATCTTGCACTTAAGTGTTGTGCCTTCGTTTTCTGACTTGGAATAAACCAGCTAATTTGCATTTGAAAGCAAACAGGACTTAGTGGTAATTTTGACCACCTTCACTGGAGGACTATCTGTCTTCCTGGCTCTGAAGTGCGTGGTGGTGTTCTGTTCTTTGCTGGATTGCTTAGGGCTATGACCCTCATCCGCACCCTGCCCCAGCTCTGCAGCATGGTGCTTTTGTTTCTACCGAATCAGGGCTGCCCCTGTATTAGAAATCCTTAAGAAAATACTCAATGGACAGATCCAGAAGGGACTTATCTCAATGTCATACAGCGCACTAAGGGACCTCAATAATAACACATTAATAAATATTAAAACTAAATGGCAACAGGAGGGAAGTCTTAATCTGACTGAAGCCGAATGGTGTAAGATCTTCCATGTAACTTCCAAAACCATCCTATCACCTCTTTGGCAAGAGTTTGCATGGACAGTTAAGGTACACTTCTTTACACACCAACAATACAACATAAGACAGACCATTCCCTCACCCAGACATGTTAGAGAGGTTGTGGAAGAGATAGAATACCACACACACATTTTGGGAATGCCGGTTCTCCAACCCTTCTGGCAAGAGATAAATGCTACACTACAAGACTTATTCACCCTGGATTCACCACTAGGGATGTCAAATGGTGTCCTGGGCCTCCCTCCTCAAGTGGGGTGCAGACTCATTATACCTGTGGGGCATACTAGTTGCTGTCATTCATGAAACTATTACCCACAACTGGCTTAAAGCTGACCCCACTGTTTCTTCACTGGGTGAAGATAATTCAAGGAATTTCAGATATGGAGGAAATAACGTACAGGGTGAACCAAAAACACATATTTACATTTGCAGGTAGTCTAAGTGGTAGTTATGGTTGGGTGCACATCCAGAGCAAAGAGCTAACCCACCCACCAACTAAATATAGTGGAAGATCCTATACAATAATAAAGCTTTTGCTAACTTAGGGAAGTGTGTATTCCAAAGGCTGCTCTGTAATGGACTTTATAAAACCTAACTTAATTTTTATGTGCTGACTAATCTGTATTAACTGACATGAATGACTAAATTCCTTGATAACTACAGTGTACTAAAGAACCATTAATGTGAAGTCTTTGTACAATGATTTCTTCCTGATTTATTGTTTTGTAGCCGATTTGTCAATAAAGATGGATAAAAAAAAAGAAGGTGTAGATTAATTTAAAAATGATTTGTTTTGTATTTATTAAAAACATTTTCCTTTGCATACCAACCTTGGGTCCTTGCACTCCCGTGACAGGGATGGACATGCTGCCTGTGGCAACACTCTGTCCTGGGGACGAGGAGGCTGTTGTCTGACTCTTGCCATGTCAGCACTCCAGCAGTACCTTTGGTGGGTGGGACAAGATTTGCTAACACATTACACATCATTGCTCTGCCTGTAGGATACCAGAAGCCAGGGTCACAGCAGAAGGCGGAGGCCCATAAGAGCACATGCATGTCAGATGTTAGATGTGCGTGATAGAGTCATTCGAGCTGATGGGAGGAATTGAGGGAAAAAAAGCTCCTGGGCTGTAAGCACCAAGCCCTAATGCCAGCTCCCTAGTCTTTGGGCACTGCCAGATCCATAAAAGAGCTTCAACATATCTCCACTTGCCTTTGGAGCTGATGTAGGTGACTCCACCGATTGTGGGGTAAGCCAAGGAAAGCATCTAAAGTGGAATGGGGTTGGAGGCTAGGGAGTATGAGGGCACTGTGAGACTGAGTGCCAGACTTCAAGAGAGGAGCATAAACAGAATAATAAAAATGAAAAGTGCATTTTCCTGAGATATTCCCTTTGAGTCGAGATAAGATGTTTTGCTTGCAAGAGGTTCTAGCCATACTGTGTCGGTAATTCACTGATAGATCATTCATCTGTAAAATCTAGTCATTAAGATCACTGGTAAATTTCCTATAAGTTTTAAAAATGTGCAAAACATTTTGATGATATACAGTAGGTAGGCAAGATGTCTTCATGCACTGGGTGACCCATTTATTACGTTCGCTTGCGGCATGCGCAATGAGCGTTTTTGGGGAGAGTAGCACACTTGGAGGTGTGCCTCTCAGTCCATCCTGCCCGTTGAGCAGGCGTGGTGGTCCTGCACCAATGGGTGCGGGGCTGTGTATGACAGTAGTGGTCGCCGCTTCAAAGAAAACACTGCTGTCATGCAGCGCTAATGAAACCTCACGCCCCCAAAGCTTTGATGCCATGCTGGGAGCCCACCCCAGCGTGGCAAGCGTCCCTGGGTCCTCTGCGACAGGAATTGCCCAATCCCGTCAGCTCACGTCCCCAAGGCCCCCCACCGAAGCTTTGGTGCCACGCTGGGAGCCCACCCAGGCGTGGCAAAATCCCTAAGGTCCTATGCCGACAGGGTGCCCAATCCCGTCAGCTCCCGTCCCTCAAATACCCCCAAGCTTTGGTGCCACGCTGAGGCCCACCCCAGCGTGGCAAGCGTCCAGCGTCTTTTTTTGTTTTCAACCTGAAAAGCAAAAGCGGTCCCAATGAGTCTCCCAGCCCCCAACCCGCACCCACCCAACCCATACTTACCTCCGGGCTCGGTGCGCGATCATTGCTGGACTGGAACATGTCTGCTTTCTTCAAAGCCGACCGCGAACTGAGAAATGCTGGTAAGCTGTATAATGGGCTAGATAGGGTTTTCAACTTTATTGCATATCTCAGGCATTTTTGGAATTTTTGCACCAAATTTTCAACATGGGTTTTGGGACCCCTTCTCATGAGTGATGTCACTGTCATAGCGTTATTCGGTCCCAAGGGTGATTTGCAGTCACTGCTCAGTCACTGCGCCGAAATCACCCTTCGGCCTGAATCACGCCATGACAGTGACATCATTCATGAGAAGGGATCCCAAAACCCCATGTTGAAAATGTGGTGCAAAATTCCTGAAATGACCGCTTTGACGCTGCTGCAGTGTTGCGTATTCCTACGCACGTCAGACAAGCTATGAATTCTCAATATTTTTCACTCCAGATTTTCAACATTGCCATTTTACCACACCTCCTCATGAGCACTACAGCTGTCATTGTTCACATCCTGCCCAAAATTGTTTTCACCCATGTGGCGCACAATGGGCAGTCGGTGTCTCGAACTCAATGTATGGGACACATTAAGAAAATCACAGTGACACTGTTCATGAGCAGAGGTCTTAAAATGGCTATGTTGAAAATTTGGTGAAAAAATTCTAAAAGGACTGTTTCTGATAGTTCTTGCCAGTTCCTCGCCTTTCGTGGGTTAATAATTTCAATATTTCCACTCCAGATTTTCAACATTGCCATTTTACCACACCTTCTTTTGAGTAGTACAGCTGTCATTTTCACATCTCACCCAAAACTGTTTCATCCATGTAGCGCACAATGGCGCATGATGGTGTCTTGAAATCAATGTATGGGACACATTAAGAAAATCACAGTGACACTGTTCATGAGCAGAGGTCTTAAAATGGCTATGTTGAAAATGTGGTGGAAAAAATTCCTAAAACGACTTTACTACGGCGTGCGTTGCGCAGTTCCTATACGCACGCTAAATGCGTTTCAAATTTCAATATTTCACTCCAGATTTTCAACATTGTCATTTTACCACACCTCCTCATGAGCAGTACAGCTGTCATTTTTCATCCTGCCCAAAACGCGGTTTCCGCCCATGAAGCGCATAATGGCGCAGTCGGTGTGCTAAATCAATGTATGGGACACAGTAAGAAAATCACAGTGACCCTGTTCATTAGCAGAGGTTTTAAAATGCCAATGTTGAAAATTTGGTGAAAAATTCTAACAATGACTGTTTTGAGCGCATTGCACAGTTCCCCACGCTCGTAGGTTTGTGAATTTTAATATTTCCACTCAGATTTTCAACATTGCCATTTTACCACACCTCCTTATGAGCAGTACAGCTGTCATTTTTCACATCCTGCCCAAAGCGTGTTTCCACCTATGTAGCGCACAATAGGGGTAACAAAAGGTCATGCTGAAAATTTATTGTGCAAATACCAGCAATCGCATAGGACATTAGGGTAAAGCACCATACGTGCCAAACACCACTGCAAATACCTGCAAGCGAACGTTCGGCATTGACAAATGCTTGTTATAATCTGAAATCTAAAGTTTTGTTTTTTACTTTTATTCTCCTGACCAGTTACAGCACTTCCTTCAGTTGTGAGGTACTCCTATTACTGTAAGAGTATCTCATGCTAAACCACTGTAACAGGCTTCTCACTGACTGTTTGTACCGTCAGCGTTGTAACTTTAAAAAAAAGTTTTTGAATTTAAAAATAAGCAATGTATAGTAATTTTATGGGTCCATTTGGAGGCCTCTTATGGATATAGAGTGTCACCTCTTGCATCCTTCGGACCACAGAATGGCTCCCCTTCGGTTTGTAGTCCTCTGGTCTGAAGAACGTGCAAGGTAACACTCTTGGATCCATGAAAGTTCTCCAACTAGACCCATAAACTTATATAAGATGACTGAAGACATACATTCTGCAAGATAATGCACAATACATGAACAATGTGTCTCTAGACCTTTAAAGGCAGCAGGAATCTGTAAATTGTCAGCAGTTGTCAGAATATCATCCAAACATAGTCCGCATTCTTTCTCTGCTCTACATCGTTAATAAAGATTATAATATGGTGCCTCCCATTTTGTTTGGTCTCTTTTGTCAAATAATGTGTGTTACAATAGCTTTATTAATTGCACAATACATGTTCCAACTAGTCTGAAAAAGCTGATGGTACTATTGCATTTCTTATGCCATTTAACACATGCCCATCCCTTTACGTTCGCTTGCGGCGCATGTGCAAGGAACATCTTGGAGAGAATGGGACACTTTGGAGGTGTGCCCTCCTCTGCAATCCCTGCTCCATTGAGCAGGCATGGCGATCCTGCACCAATCGGACGGCGGTGCTGTGTATGACAGCAGTGGTCTTCTCTTCAAAACCACCGCTGTCATACACAGCACTACATCGTAACCCAAAATCTTTGCTGCCACGCTGGGAGCCCATCCCAGCATGGCAAGCGTCCCCGTCGTCTGCCAACAGGTGCCCTAATCCCCGTTGGCTCCACATCGCCCATCCTTCTGCCACGCTGGAAGCCCACCAGCGTGGCAAAACGTCTCACGTTGTCTGCCGACAGGTGCCCAAACCCCACGGATCCACGCCCCTAGCCATCCTTCTGTCAAGCTGGGAGCCCACCCCAGCGTGGCAAGCGTCCCATGTAGTCTTTTTTTTTCACCTGTAAAGCAAAAGCGGTCCCCACGGCGCTTCTCCCAGCCCCCACAACCCGCACCCACCCACTGCGCGCAGCCTCCCCACCCTCCTCACCCATACTTACCTCCAGACTCAGTGCGAGCGATCTTGATGGACCGGAACACGACTGCACTCTTGAAAGCCGACCGCGAACTGAGGAAATGCCGGTAAGCTGTATAATGGGCTAGATAGGGGTTTTCAACTTATTGCATGTCCCAGGCATTTTTGGAATTTTTGCACAAATTTTCAACATGGGGTTTTGGGACCCTTCTCATGAATGATGTCACTGTCATGGAGTTATTCAGGCCTGAAGGGTGATTTCGCGGTCACTGCGCGGTCACTGCGTGAAATCACCCTTCGGCCTGAATAATGCCATGACAGTGACATCATTCATGAGAAGGGGGTTCCAAAACCCATGTTGAAATGTGGTGCAAAAATTCTAAAATGACTGTTTTTTATCAGCATGCTATGCAGTTCCTACGCAGGCTCGAAGTTTGCTTGAATTTTCAATATTTTCACCCAGATTTTCAACATTGTATTTACCATACCTCCTTATGAGCAGTATAGCTGTCATTTTCACATCCTGCCCAAATGTGTTTCTGCCCATGTAGCACACAATGGCGCAGTCGGTGTCTGAACTCAATGTATGGGACACATTAAGAAAATCACAGTGACACTGTTCATTAGCAGAGGTTTTAAAATGACTATGTTGAAAATTTGGTGAAAAATTCCTAAAATGACTGTTTTCACGAGCATCGTTGCGCAGTTCCTCGCATGCTTCAGTCGTTGCTAATTTTCAATATTTTCACTCCAGATTTTCAACATTGCCATTTTACCCACCTCCTCATGAGCAGTACAGCTGTCATTTTTCACATCCTGCCCAAGCGTGTTTTGACCCATGATAGCGCCACAATGGCGCAGTCGGTGTGCGAACTCAATGTATGGGACACAGTAAGAAAATCACAGTGACACTGTTCATGAGCAGAGGTCTTAAAATGGCTGTGTTGAAAATGTGGTAAAAAAATTCCTAAATGAGATCGTTTTATTTATGTGCGCTGGCAGTTCCCATGCACACTGTAAGTTTGCGAATTGTCAATATTTTCACTCCAGATTTTCAACATTGCCATTTTACCACACCTCCTTATGAGCAGTATAGCTGTCATTTTCACATCCTGCCCAAAACGTGTTTCTGCCCATGTAGCGCACAATGGCTCAGTCGTTGTGCGAAATCAATGTATGGGACACATTAGGAAAATCACAGTGATGCTGTGCATGAGCAGAGGTCTTAAAATGGCTATGTTGAAAATTTGGTGAAAAATTCCTAAAATGACTGTTTTACAAGCGTCGTTGCGCATTTCATACCTTTCGTAAGTTCAGCCAATTTTCAATATTTGCACTCCAATGACTTCCAGATACCTAAACAGCACATAGAAGCAAGCAACATTCAGCATTGACAAATGCTTGTACTTCTTGTCACTGATTTTTAAGCCATGTCAAGTGCCAAATACCACTGCAAATACCTGCAAGCGAGACGTTCGGCATTGACACATGCTTGTTAAAATAGTTGTACATGTCTTATATGGCAGTGCAGCAGAGTTAGACTGCTAGACAGGAGAACAGTGTCCACAGTAATGCTGCCACACTTGTGCGTGTAAGACTCCTTAGCATGCCAATGTCTTCAGAGGACAAACAGGATGGAAAAGCCCTAGTGCAAACAGGATGGTGGTACACTCGAGCTCTGGCCCAGTCAACCAACCACCGTGCAGGAGGAGCTCTACTGAGAGGAACACACCTTGCCTGGGTGGTCAGCTGCAAGCCGAGGGCTTGTGCCAAGAGGAATGTGCTAAAGATGGCTGGGTAGAGGACTAGGTGGTGGCCACCAGGTAGGGGCAGCACTGGTAAAGAAGGGGCATAAACTGTAAATTAAAAAATGCTAAACCATTCAGTATTGACCATAAATCTTATGTACAGGTATGTACTGCTCTGAGGTGATACTTTAGAGCTTTTTCCAGGGTTCATGATTTATTTATTTTATTTATTTTTGTTGACCAGGTAAGTGCACTAGACAAATCCTGCCTGTTTTCAGGCCGACCGAGGAGGGGATACAGATGAATGCCAACTGACCTTGAACCAAATTAAGCTGTTGGTGGTATTTTTAGTGAATGAGGAAATTTGGTCAGGACACCTGGGAAATTCTCCTCTCTTTTCGATAAGTGCCATGGGATCTTTAACATCCACCTGAACTACCACCAAGCCAGGCAGATGGGACCTCGGTTTAACGTCTCATCCGAAAGACGGCACCTCAGAAGTGCAGCACCCTTCTCATGCTGCACTAAAGTGTCAGTACTGGGATATTAACCCAAGTGCCAGATGTGGAACTGAACCCACAGCCCTCTGATAGATGAGTATTGTGTTAATAACAAAAGATGTAAAAAGAACCAGTCATCTTTAAGAGTGAGTTAAAATTTGGAGATCAAAAAGCAGTTCACAAAGATCTGACTTGAGGAGTACCATTGACAGTAAAACAAGTCAGAGCGCCAGTGGTACTGAGTGATGTCAAGCTGTCCCATACAGAAGTAAGATTCCACAGGAAATGAGATGTGGCATCTCAGCCAGGCTATCCTGTGTAAATAAACTGCTTCTAAATCACTTTGGGATACAGTCCACGAAAGCACAATATAAATGTAAATTCTATACTATTCTACAGTTTACACACTTCACCCTGCACCCTCCTACTAAAGGATTCTCAACTCCAGGGGTGCAAATGCAG
Source organism: Neoceratodus forsteri (assembly GCA_016271365.2). NCBI lineage: Eukaryota > Metazoa > Chordata > Ceratodontiformes > Ceratodontidae > Neoceratodus > Neoceratodus forsteri. The sequence continues at coordinate 1,096,103,933 of CM028129.1, read as the reverse complement.
AAAAAACAAAAAATAACTGGATGCAACAAAACAAACATGCACCTCAGAACCGAACCCAGCACCCTCACCGTCCTAACCTGCCACCCACCCTACTGTGCCACAGGGCCAGTTCGGCAGCCTACCACCACACAATGCCTCACAAACTCTCCCTCCCTTCCGCCTTTTGCACTGCACATGCTCACTCCCCATAGGCAGTATAGCGACATCCTGTCGCTTATATTCACGGACCCCCATCCAGTCACGCCTCCTGCTCGGTAGCCCTGTGGACAAGCATCACGATTGAGTCACCTTTGAAAGCGCTCAGTCACATTCACCATTGTCATGGGTTACCCCACAATCCTTTCCTTCAGCAATGATTCCATGTACTCTCACCACTGATGTCAGGCTGATGGGCCTATAATTGCCAGTTTGCTCCCTGCTATCGCTTTTGTGAACTGGGACTAGATCTTCCTCCTTCAGTCCTCCAGAACCACTCCTGTTTCCAGTGAGCTGTTAAATAGGACTGTCAGAGGTGGAGCCAGTACCTCTTTGAGCTTCCTCAATACCTTTGGAGCTCCCTGTCTGGCCCCATAGCTTTGTCCACTTTCAGATTAGCAAGTCCTTCAGGACTCTCTCCTTCGGAAAAGTACTAGTGTCCACTTCCCCCCTCCAAAGCGCCTTTTACTTTTTGTGGCCCCTCCCTTCTCCTTCCTCTGTGAACTCCGAACAAAAGTATTTGTTCAGAGTGTCTGCCTTTCCTGGTCCCCCTTCCTTTTTAACCTTACTGCACAATCCCCCCAGCTTCCTTTTTGATCCTTACAATCCCTCCCGGTCTTCCTCTTTTCACTACATATCTAAAAATGTCTTGTTCCTTTTGTTACCGCCTAGGCTGTTCTCTCTTCAGTTGCACCTTCGCACTCTTACTGCTTTCTCTGCTTTCCTCTGTTTCCCTGGTACATCTTCCTGTCCTCCTCCTTCTGCATCTCCATATACCTTTTCAGTACTACCCTATTAGCCTTCACCTTTTCAGCCATCTCTTTCGAGAACCATAGCAGTGTCTTTTTCCTCTTGCTTTTGCTCACTTGCTTGATTCAAAGTTTGTTGCCTTCATTATGCCCACTGTTAGTTTTGCCTTCTGTTCCTCCACCCCACCCTGGTCACCCCTCCTGAGCTCCCAGACCCTCACTATTGTGTGGTTTGATTCCACAGCTATCCTTATATTGAACCACAACGTAGGGTGATCACTGGTCCCCAGGTGACCTCCAACCTTGACAGCTGCAGCACTGTCCATGTTAGTGGGTACCTGATCCATTATTGGTCCATCACGAGTGGGTTCACTGACTAGTTGCATGAGGAACACCCCCTGAAGAGAGTTCAGGATGTCCCTGCTTCTAGCTTTAGCTGGAAGACTCCAATCTACACCAGGCAGATTAAAGTCTCCACCAACAGCACCTCCCTTTTCTGCCATCTTGCCAGTGGCATCCACCAGTACATAGATACATAGAATTTGATGGCAGATAAGGACCACCTGGTCCATCTAGTCATCTTATTCCTCCCCTGTGCTGGCGGTTCGTAGATCATACTCGTGTGAATAGTGGCTCTGTTCCTCACCTCCAAGGTGACCCACAGTACCTCTGCCCCCCCATATTCTCTGTATCTCCACCACTTCTATGCTTTACCTGATATAAAGCACCACGTACTGTCCTTTCCTTCCCACCCTGTTCTTCCTTAACAGAGTGTAACCCTTCCCTGGCACTTCAGAGAGAGAAAACAGTCTCTGATTGGTTGAACAGAAAAATAGGGAAGCCTGGCATCTGTTGAGTGGTTCATTCCATCTGTCAGTCACAGAAAAGGCAGTTAATGGGCTTCCTCGATGCCCTTTTTGGCTGGCAGTCTTGGTGGCAAAGTTGGCACTATTTCCTTTTCCCAGGAGCCTTCACAGCAGCTCCTCAGATCCTGTGATTCTGATTGGCTTCTGCAGTCACAAGACTGGCAAAACATGGCCCCAGTAAAACATTTTACACAGTGCCCCAACTTAACATTAAAATACTGGAAAACAATAAAGCTATACATTTATTTAATAGCTTGCAGTTACAGCTGCCTTTATGCCCTTCTAAGCGACCACAGTTTAAATTTAAACAAAGACTGCATGAGCCCGACACTACCTTCATAGTGCTTATCCCCTAGGGCACTGTAGTGCTCATTTTTATTCATGAGCAGCCTCAGCTGCTCCTTAAGATGACAGGCTCCCATTTAAAATGTTAGCTCTCAAGGCGCTTTAAAATACATTTATTTTCTTCTCCTCATAGTGCATCTGTACCTCCTATTCATTTATTTACTCAGGCGGGGCACAAACAGCAGGCTTCTGAATTAGCCACACATAGTGGCTTTTATATTCAAGTGCCACAGTGCTGTTTCAACATGTGAGAGGGAGAGGAGGAGCTGACCACAGCAGCTCACACAGGGCTGTGTGGCTATCAGCAACTTGCTGCAGCATGCGCTATACTTTTAAATGATTTTCTTCATTCTTCACTTTGCTGGCCCTACAGCATGCACAGGAACAACAGGGCCAGCAGGAGCGCTCGGGGATCACACTGGATTGGGACAAGGAGGCACATGCCAGGAGGCAGCATTTAGGTAAGCCCCCAATTGTGGGTGGGGGTTACACTCCCATGCCTTAAATCCTTGGCTGATCCAGCCAAGCGCACACTTGGCCTGGCATTTATAACATTAACCATTACTAAGAATTTTCTAACTAGATATATGATTTCTATCATAGACAATACTATACATCCTAGTCTAGCAAATGCAACTATCTACACCATAATAAAACAATTGCACACAAAGAATTCAGCTTTTTAAGCAGTGGCAACCACACTCCTCAACAAACCCTTGGCATTAAATGTTTTAAGACTTGACACAAATGTTTTTACATTTCTCCCTTTAGCCACTAGGAGGTGTTCCCCCACACACTTTTTCCATTGACCAGCAATGAAAACAGCCTAGGCAAAAACTGGCGTCATACACTTTACCATTACTTCTCATAAGTTTAACTATTTCAAGGGTCATCACCATCTGAGCAAGCAAATAGGCTCCATGCTGGCATGACTGAAACAGGAGATCCCAGTGGTGGCCACCAAAATATGTAACCCTTCCCAGGTGCCGTGGCCTGGAAACAGAAGAAAGGGACTACAACCCCTGCCTTGTCAGCTTGGAACAGCTCAAAACAAGGTTGAGGGGCCTGGAATTGATTCTGATGGAAAGAAGGGGTTCCTTCCCAAAGGTTAGGTAAACAACGTTGTGCCTCCACCAGAGTTAAATTTAAAGTGGGCCAAATGTTTTAGCAGTACAACCCTCCGGGATGCTGTACCTACCCACCTTCCTTACAATCACCCCACATACATGGCATACCTGAAACCAAAAATCCATTTTCATAACATTTGCAATTAAAGACTCCAGCTAATAATATGCTCATGAGTCAAATATTGTTCCAAAACAATAAAAACACATTTATTTACATGGGGAGGGCTAGGAAAAGGAAATTGGAATGGAGTTAACATTTGGATTCAGTTTTTGCATGTCTGAAAACATTCACTTTTCAGGTAACACATTTTAGTGCCCACGTCCCACCAGCATTTACATTCAATCATCACAGGTGTTAACACATTACCCACTCTAAACTGGTACCAGTATAACCCCTATGAGTCCTACCTGGGTACCCAGGTTCTAGTTGCAGGCCTGTATGATGCAGCTGGTTGGCCAGCAGTTGGTGCACTTTAAAATCAGAATAACAACCCATAACCCCAAAGGCCATGCAGTTGCTTAAATGGCATTTAAAACTCTTTAAAACTTTCCACACCGTGAGGTGTAACAAATTTAATAACTATGTACAGTTTCCCATGGGCAGAACAATCTCTGTGGCTACTCACGGTTCTGCAGGCAGATTCTGGTGGC